>JAWZYU010000002.1:116956626-118350313 GCA_038380435.1 Ryuthela nishihirai | reverse complement strand
CCAATGAGTGTGCCATCCCGTGGCCGAGTGGTTAGCGCGCTTGGCTAATGATCTACGGGACCTGGGTTCGAGTCCTGGGTAAGGCATGGATGTATGTGTCGTTTTTCTGCTGAGGTCCTGCCATCCTCTCAGATCTTCTACTGTGGCATATAAACTGACAGGCTCCTGTCAGACCTCTGTGGCAAGCAGCTGCTTGAGGGGGTATTTATTTATTTTTATTTATTACCAATGATGATATTACCCAAGTACTCGCAGAATTTGGCTCAATCAAGGATATCTCATATGAATTTTACACTGAAGAAAACTTCCATTCCATTAAAACAGGTAATAGAATTTTAACAATTGATTTGGAAACTCATATCCCCAACTTTCTTTCAATCGCTGGATATACCGCCACGATCTCTTATCCTGGTGTCATTAAACTTTGCAGGAGATGCAAATCTCGTGGCCATCTTGCGGCTTCCTGCCCTGCTTTTAATTCTTCGACTTATGCCTCTCGGCTCTCAAACTCGTCTAAAAAATCTCCAAATGAACCCACCAAGGACTTACCGACAACCACATCAAAATTAAATCCCCCATCTACGGATAATCTCACTACCCCCCCCCCCCCCCCTTGACATTAAAACTTCAACTGATGCAACTAATCTCTATTTCTCCGGTTTATTCCCTTCCTCTTCTGACCAAACTTCGACTCCCTGCACTCCAGTCCCTACATCATATCAAGAACTTGATTTCTCTATCCCCTCAGACACTGGTAAATTTACCAAGCCAATTGATGCTCTCATCTTCAATAACCCTGATCAAACATTCAACCAAGATGAAACCCAAGAACTTATTATCAACTTCTTAAAGCACATCGCTACTCACGAAGTAAATCAACTAAAACATACCCCGGAAAATATCCTGATCCTGAAACATGCTATGCAACCAAATAAAAAAGTTAAACCTGGATATAGTGAATTCTTTAATTCTATTGCCAACTCATACCGATCCTACCAACCGTGTGATATATTACATCAGTGCGCTCATTATTTCCCATATTTTCAAGTCCATGGAAATGATAAGCTTTTGAATAAAATTTTCGCTGACTTCCTCCAAAATCCTTACTCCACCGGAATTCCCACTCCCTAAATTCTTTCCCTTTTGGTTTACTATTCCGATTTTTTCTACCTTTCCTGCCATTCCGCCTGTAGTTATTGTTTTCGCTTTTTGAACAACGACTTGTAG
This sequence comes from Ryuthela nishihirai, assembly GCA_038380435.1. Classification (NCBI taxonomy): domain Eukaryota; kingdom Metazoa; phylum Arthropoda; class Arachnida; order Araneae; family Heptathelidae; genus Ryuthela; species Ryuthela nishihirai. The sequence continues at coordinate 118,349,086 of JAWZYU010000002.1, read as the reverse complement.
TTTTTTGTTTTCCTCTTTGAGGAGCTCCGATCTTTCTTTTTCTCCATCTAATTTAAACTACCTTCGAGCGAAACCTTTCGCGTCGGTTCCTGTAACCGAGTAGTTTTTTAATGTGGCTCTGCTCACCCCATTCATCTATCTATCCGTTAAGGCAGATATGGGTCTTTCTGTACCCGGCGCTGCAGCAGTCACTTTAAGACCTAAGACCTAAGACCTAAATAAAAATAATAAATAATAAATACCCCCTCAAGCAGCTGCTTGCCACAGAGGTCTGACAGGCATAGCGTTCGGATATTTTTTTGAGCGACTCTACCTAAACTTATTCATCTCAAGAAAGAATTACAATAAAAGAATAAGCTAAATATGTGTGAATATTAAATTTTCGTTTCGTATTTAGGGTATACACTTTAACATCCTGCATTTTTCTGGGTCTAAGAATCTCGAAAAAAAAAATTTTTTTTCGGGTCGCCAGAAAATGGTTTCTTTTTTTAAATCTCGCCAAAGGATAATACGGAAACTTTTTTTTTTCATATAAAAAAGAAAAACGATGGTCATTAGGTAACTATGGAGACGATCCCTCTCTGCCACGTGCCGGTAGTCACGGCCAGTCGACAATATTTACTGATTGCGACGACCAAGCGACGTTGGAGAGGGGGATGGGGAGGGGCACGGACTGACCGGCGCGATCATCAAAAAGATGAGGCTCTCGGAAGTCGAAGAGGAGGAGGAGGATGATAACCGAGCGATTTCAAGAGCACGATGTTAAGCACGTGCAGATCTTTTTTACCCTCTCTGAATAGGGTCAGCGATTCCATCTTCCCACCCCAGGTGAATGCATTCCCCCCTCCCCCCTCCCCTGTCGATCAGTTAAATCCCAGCTCCGCAGATGAGAGCGTGGTGACGGATGTTTCCAATGTTCGGAATGGATGACTTTCTTTTTTCCAAGCGAAAAATCGTTTCTGCATTGCGAGACGAAAATTCCTTTCTTCGCTGACTGAAGATGGCGACGAAGCGCGTGCGCATTGCGGCGCAACATTCCCGAGAGCTGATTGTTCGCAGCCGATATCCGCCAATGAGGACGACAATGGCACGAGAACGAAACAATCAAGATGTCAGAATGCCGACGGACAATGAATGACGTCACGGGGTGACAATGAGGAGTAAAGAGAACGGGGGGCGACCATCGCCATTGTTGTCTTTATTTCGAAATCGTCTGCTGCAAAAACCAAACAATTCTCGAGTAAATAAGTTTTTTTTACTTTATTTTTTTTGAAGGGGGCATTGAGGGAGGCGTGATTGTTAATAATAACATTCTTCCCTACAATATGTAATTATAGCACCCAGACAGTATTTGTTTAAAGGGGGGGGGGGGGAATGGGGAAGAAGCATGGAAAAAATCGAAGGAGTGAAAATTTTTTTCATAAAATGCATGGCATAGAAAAATAAAGGATTAATAGCAAATTAATAATTCATTTGTAATATTTTCATTTTTCGTTTGGTTGGGTTGTTTTACCTCTGAGCGGCACTTTTTTGCACACCATGGGCTAAATGGTCAGGTCACAAGGACCCCGAAGGCTAAGAGAAGGTTGGGGGAGGGGACCCACTGGAACAGCTGTTGGGAGACAGATGGTAGCCTCCCGTCAAGGCCATCCAGCGTGTTCTTTAACGTTGGGTTGTTTTACCTCTGAGTGGCACTTCTTTGCACACAATGGGCTAAATGGTCAGGTCACAAGGACCCCGAAGGCTCAGAGAAGGTTGGGGGAGGGGACCCACTGGAACAGCTGTTGGGAGACAGATGGTAGCCTCCCGTCAAGGCCATCCAGCGTGTTCTTTAACGTTGGGTTGTTTTACCTCTGAGTGGCACTTCTTTGCACACCATGGGCTAAATGGTCAGGTCACAAGGACCCCGAAGGCTCAGAGAAGGTTGGGGGAGGGATCCACTGGAACAGCTGTTGGGAGACAGATGGTAGTCTCCCGTCAAGGCCATCCAGCGTGTTCTTTAACGTGCACAGGGTATGTCTCTTCCGCACACGGGGCCACGGCTTAACGTCCCATCCGACGGACGGCGGCCTTTCCAAGCCCATCGGTGTCCCCTACTGACCGTGGGAAGGGCGAGGAATTTTGCGGAGATCAGGACAGATACGCTTGGAGAATTAAACTGCGCGGTCTGGTTGGACCTCCGTAGCCCATGGCTGCTTGAGGATGATGATTATGATGAAATCTCAACGCTGACCCAACTGGGACTCGAACCTGGGAACTACAGATTACGAGCCTGGCGCGCTACCGACTGAGCCCCCCCCCCCCCCCCCCCGCCCCTCCTGTACAGAAGGAATGACAGATCAGTCGCCTGTTGCTCAACCAGGGAGGACCCATAATGCACCTGTGAAGTGGGGGAGGGGGGGCTAACATCATCTAGAACTCAAATCGTAACAACAAATGCGCAGTCTCTCCACTTAACCAATCATATTGCCAAAACTGACCCCCCCTCCTCCTTATCCAATATGCAAGGTTCGGAGAGTATTATAAAAAAAAGCCTCCCATTCATATGTAACGACGGGCCCGGGTAGATTCAATTTATGGGGCTATAAATATCGTCTCCCCAGCTGGTTGGCAGGTCTGAATAATACATGTGGCATTAGAAGTTCCTGTTAATCCGAGTCCTAAACATGTCAGACTGCACTTCGCCCCCCCCCCCCCCCCAAAACAAAAAAAAAAAAAAACTACGCTGCCTACAGTCGCTCAAAAAATATCTTCGGGCTATTTAACTTATTTTATTAATAAATATTAATATTATTTTATTTAACCTGGCCCATTTAGCCCACTGTGTAGCTAAGAGGTAAAGCAACCCTTTCAAACAGCTGGGTCAGCGTTCAGATTTATCTCCGCAAAATTCCCCGCTCTGCCCACGGTCAGTAGGGGACACCGATGGGCTTGGAAATGCCGCCGTCCGTCGGATGGGACGTTAAGCCGTGGCTCCGTGTGCGGGAGAGCCATACCCTATGCACGTTAAAGAACACGCTGGATGGCCTTGACGGGAGGCTACCATCTGTCTCCCAACAGCTTTTCCAGTGGGTCCCCTCCCCCAACCTTCTCTGAGCCTTCGGGGTCCATGTGACCTGGCCATTTAGCCCATGGTGTGCAAAAAAGTGCCGCTCAGAGGTAAAGCAACCCAACGTTAAAGAACACGCTGTATGACCTTGACGGGAGGCTACCATCTGTCTCCCAACAGCTGTTCCAGTGGGTCCCATCCACCAACCTTCTCTGAGCTTTCGGGGTCCTTCTGACCTGGCCATTTAGCCCATGGTGTACGAAAAAGTGTCGCTCAGAGGTAAAACAACCCAACGTTAAAGAACACGCTGGATGGCCTTGACGGGAGGCTACCATCTGTCTCCCAACAGCTGTTCCAGTGGGTCCCCTCCACCAACTTTCTCTGAGCTTTCGGGGTCCTTGTGACCTGGCCATTTAGCCCATGGTGTACAAAAAAGTGCCGCTCAGAGGTAAAACAACCCAACTTTAAAGAACATGCTGGATGGCCTTGACGGGAGGCTACCATCTGTCTCCCAACAGCTGTTCCAGTGGGTCCCCTCCCCCAATCTTCTCTGAGCCTTCGGGGTCCTTGTGACCTGGCCATTTAGCCCATGGTGTGCACAAAAGTGTCATTGAGAAGTAAAACAACCCAACCCAACCCTTTCAAAATGTCATCTTACTAAAAATCGCATGCGACTGCCAAGGAGCGAAGTGATAGAGACGAAGTGACGTGACGTCAGACTACTTAATGAAGCTCGCATTGAAATCCAGTCTGAGTGGAGATGTTGCAGAAGAAACGGTGGGATTGTGCACGAGGAGAGAGAGAGAGATCAGGCGCAGGGATGTTGCGGAACCAGAAGGACATTTCTCTCCAGATGGGAGGGACGATAGCAAATGGAGTTCCCGGATGTCGGTGGCTACCTAAGAGGAAGTGGAGCCCGGCTTCCTCGTGCGCACCTGGCACCAGCTTCCGATGGGGAATCGAGGAGGGATGACGTCATAGGAAGGAAAACCGCAGGAAGAAGACGAAGAGGAGGAAAAAACAATGAAGACGACCACTTGAATTGTTTCATCTTGAAAACTTTTTTTTCGTTTGGATGATGGCTACGTAATGGTTTCGATCGCCAGGCCACCAAGGCCCCTCAATGCAGGATGCGGGGAGAAGGATGCGGGGAGAAGGATGCGGGGAGAAGGACCTCTGACCAGGGGCTACATGAACTGATCACAAAGACCTTGTGAAGGCTCAGAGAAGGTTGGGGGAAGGGACCCACTGGAACAGCTGTTGGGAGACAGATGGTAGCCTCCCGTCAAGGCCATCCAGTGTGTTCTTTAACGTCGGGTTGTTTTACCTCTCAGCGACACTTTTTTGCACACTATGGGCTAAATGGCCAGGTCACAAAGACCCCGAAGGCTCAGAAAAGGTTGGGGGAGGGGACCCACTGGATCAGCTGTTGGGAGACAGATGGTACCCTCCCGTCAAGGCCATCCAGCGTGTTCTTTAACGTTGTGTTGTTTTACCTCTGAGCGACACTTTTTTGAACACCATGGGCTAAATGACAGGTCACAAGGACCCCGAAGGCTCGGAGAAGGTTGGGGGAGGGGACCCACTGGAGCAGCTGTTGGGAGACAGATGGTAGTGTCCTGTTAAGGCCATCCAGCGTGTTCTTTAACGTACACAGGCACGGCTCTTAGGCACATTGGGGCAACGTCTTAACGTCCCATCCGACGGACGGCGGCCTTTTTAAGGCCATCAGTATTGATACAGTTGAGTCTGAGAGCTATCGGAGAAAAAAAAATACAATACAGAAAATCTGTGAAGAATGCGAGAAGTCAACAGACCCACCAGATGCGGGATTCGAACCCAGATTCTTTCACTCCCCACTCAAGAACTGGAACCACTTGCCAACTCTGCTATTATTTTTTTTATTAATAAAGAAAAAACCTCTTCACGAATTATTTTTCACTTAGGGTCGATCTCCACGTGATGCACTTGCGAGACGACACTTACGTAAGATGGCATGTGACCTTCACGTGCCCTTGGCCCTAAGACTACGGAGGAGGAGGAGGAGCAAGATGTGTGGGTGGGGGGAGACAATCAGTCAGCCAATTTACGAAAGGGAGATTGTTTTCTTGATGTCCATTCTCCTTTGACCCAATCAGAGATCCCCTCTCCCCCCAGCCCCACCCCCACCCCCCATGTCATGGCTCAGAGAGAATCCCTAACAAGATTTAATGGCGCGTATCTGGATGCGCAAGTTCCTTTCCATCACCAGGAGCAAACGGTCTCACCATCCCCAAGGGATGTTGTCACCATAGCAGCTAGCTATCACTTTACCACCTTCGCCCACCACTTATTAAGGGAGAGGATGGAGAGAAACAAAAGCTGATTGGCTTACCGAGGGCGGGGGGGGGAGAGAGGAGGATGGTTAAAGATGAGGCAAATAAGAGGGAGAAGGGGGAGGGGGTGAAAGTGTTTCTGGCATCAACAATGCCGGAAGCAGCAAGGACAAGAAAAAGGCCAGGCTAGCTACTTAACTTCCGTCGCACGAGGAAAGGATGAGGAGGCAAACAGATCTTGGGCATCACTGAAAGCCTTGCTCTGCTTCTTACAATCTGGGATGGAGGTGAATTTGATGCGGATGATGGATGCAGAGAGAAAGAGTCTGAATCTTTTTGTTTCTGACCCTGAGCTCATTGGGTTTCTAAAGAAGGGATGGAGCAAATTGGAGATTGTTAATGGCGGGAAATCTTAGCAGGAGCGTGGTGATGCGGGAAGAGGATCAAGATCAGCGATGGAACCTCCTTCCATTACAGCTGGGGATGAGTGAATGGAGGGGAAGGTGACCTCATAATGAACTGAATGTTAAATTTTTTAAGAGATCGGAAGATTTTTCATTCCTCTATTATTTTTTTTATTTCCTCCGAAGATGGTCCGTACCTTACGTAACAATTCGATGTGAGTAGAAATGTTTTTGGAACAAACTGATTGGTCAAATTATAAAGTCCTCCGAAGATCTGAACTTTTTTTCTTTACGAAAAGATATATATATTCAGTTGAATACCAGACGTGATATTCATTTTTTTAACAATGTGCACTCTGGACAACAATGGCATGTTAATTAATAACAATTATCAATTAATGGACCAACAATGACTTGTTAGATAATGAATAACAATAATTAACTTCCAAAATTTAACAAGCCATTGTTGCCGCCCCCCAAAAAACGGTGTCGACCGGATAGCACTTCCCGAAACTCCATAGATTTAACATTTGCGGACATGGAAAAAAATTCTGATTATGTATAAATTTGAAAGTTGGGTTGTTTTACCTCTGAGCGGCACTTTTTGGCACACCATGGGCTAAATGGCCAGGTCACATGGACCCCGAAGGCTCAGAGAAGGTTGGGGGAGGGGATCCACTGGAACAGCTGTTGGGAGACAGATGTTAGCCTTCCCGTCAAGGTCATCCAGCGTGTTCTTTAACGTCCACAGGGTATGGATCTCCCGCACACGGGGCCACGGCTTAACGTCCCATCCGACGGACGGCGGCCTTTCCAAGCCCATTGGTGTCCCCTACTGACCGTGGGCAGGGCGATGAGTTTTGCGGAGATTTATCTCTACTCTGGCGCAGCTGGGAACTGAAGATTACGAGCCCGGCGCGTTACCGACGACCCCCCGCCACATAAATTTTGAAAGAAGAAATAGTTCAGTTGATTCTTTACCGATTACAATTCGAAATGAAACGAATTTTATGCATTTCAGATCTCTCACTGCTAGTCATCTAATGACCATTACAAATGCTGACAGCCTGTTTCAGTGTTAAAGTAAAAAAAAAATTAATTCGTTTTTATAAATTCTGTGTTGTTTTTGTATTATATATTTTTCTTTATGTAAAGTTCAGTGTTGCCAAAATTATGTATTTAAATAATTTGTAAATTAACCTACCTGAGCTTTAGATGCTCTTGGGTAATAAGAGTATTACAAATATATGTTGTTTGTAACCTTATTCTTATAATAAAACTGAACTGAACTCATAAGTCATCGTTTTCGAAAATGGGGGGGCGGGGGGGGGGGGGGGGCGGGGGGGGCTCATTAGGTAGCGCGCCAGGCTCGTAATCTGTAGTTCCCAGGTTCGAGTCCAGCTGGGTCAGCGTTGAGATTTATCTCCGCAAAATTCCCGCCTGCCCAACGGTCAGTAGGGGGACACCGATGGGCTTCGAAAGGCCGCCACCCGTCGGATGGGACGTTAAGCCGTGGCCCCCGTTTGCGGGAGAGCCATACCCTGTGCACGTTAAAGAACACGCTGGATGGCCTTGACGGGAGGCTACCACCTGTCTCCCAACAGCTGTTCCAGTGGGTCCCCTCCCCCAACCTTCTCTGAGCTTTCGGGGTCTTTGTGACCTGGCCATTTAGCCCATGGTGTGCAAAAAAGTGCCGCTCAGAGGTAAAACAACCCAACTCGAAAATGGGGGATTAATTTCTTTAAATGAACAGCGCAAAGAGTGAAAGATAAGGAAGAGCCTCCGACTGCAAACAAAGATTACAAAAAAAACCCTGCAGAAAAAAGAGAATTTGCAAAAATATGAGCCTCCCACCCCATTCCTCCCCACCCCCACGTAAGACACAATAATTCCCCTCGCACTGTTGCGTAACGTGAGGAACGCTTCTAAAATAATATCATTGGTTTCTAAAAGAAATTCCCATCCCTGAAAAAATGTTAAAACTTTCATTAGATTGCGAACATCCTCCGCGTAAACCTTCCCCCGCCCATATTCTTCTCGAACCGGAAGTGCGTCCCTTCGGCATCACCACCACTTCCTCCTAAAAGGGTTACCAACGTATTGCCCGACCTCTTCAACTTCCTAAAGATTTCCTTACAACAATAGCAAAAAAGGCGTTTTTGCACGAGACGAAATAAAATGGCGCCACTTTTCGCTGAAGATCTCTTGAGGATACGCTCCGAGTCTGTCGTTACCATGACTACAGGAATCCATCCTCTCTGATCAAACGATGATTTTTTTTGGCGTCTTTGTGTAGTTTCTACATAAACGTTTATTCGACCCCTCGCTTTCCTTTCAGCTGATCCGATTTTCCATTGGCTCTCTCGCTTCTCTCCCCCCTCCCCGCCCCTCTTCTCTCGAGGAGAGAGATCGCTCTCTTCCTATGAGAAAGGGTCAATGCACGAGATCTCACGGGAGATGCACTTAACGGAAAACCGGGGGAGGGAAGTGAAAAAAGGGCATAAAATATCTAAGAAGACGATCCTCTTAGAGATTAAACACAAATGCACCTTTTCTGGTCAGAGCAATCCCCCCCCCCCGGTCATGTCCCTCTGTGGAAATGGGATCGCCAATGAACCCCGTAAAGCCTCCATCCATCCGACGATACGACCTCTGCCGTCATTTCCTTCAACCCTACATACCGGCAAAAAGTTACCAGTTTTCCCCCTAAGTAAAAATCGAGATATTTTCTAAAATGTCAGTTTTTTATTTTTTACTTTATTAAATCGGGCAATTTTTTTTCTTGGAGTGTCCAGGGGTGTGGGGGGAGGGGGGTGCACAGAAACTCAGTCAAGAAAGAAAAAAGTAAAGAGAGGTGGAGGGGAGTGGATTGATTGAAATAAACTCAACAAATGAATATTCCTACATAGGTAATTAGAGGGGGGACAGGACTCGGTCTGGGCTGTTTTACCTCTGAGCGGCACTTTTTTGCACACCATGGGCTAAATGGCCAAGTCACATGGACCCTGAAGGCTCAGAGAAGGTTGGGGGAGGAGACCCACTGGAACAACTGTTGGGAGACAGATGGTAGCCTCCCGTCAAGGTCATCCAGCGTGTTCTTTAACGTGCACAGGTATGGCTCTCCCGCACACGGGGCCACGGCTTAACGTCCCATCCGACGGACGGTGGCCTTTCCAAGCCCATCGGTGTCCCCTACTGCCCGTGGGCAGGGCGGGGAATTTTTGCGGAGATAAATCTCAACGTTGACCCAGCTGGGACTCGAACCTGGGAACTACAGATTACGAGCCTGGTGCGCTACCGACTGAGCCACCCCCGCCCCAAGGGGGACAGGATTTTCGTTGCACTGTAGCATTTCTCTGTCCATTTTAGCGGTCTTTGAAGAAATACGTGAAATGTACATAAATTAAACAGTTTTTTTGCCTTATTTACACTTACTAGCATTCTCGAGGAGGGGCAAAATCCCCAACCCCTTATATCCCGTATATCGGGCTCTGACATCACCTATACAAAACGTGTGTATACAGACATACACGCCGGACACTTAACATTGGGCACATTAACTGGCCATTGTTATTCATTAACAAGCCATTGTTGTCCATTGAGTGGTCATTGTTATTCATTAACAAGCCATTGTTGTCTCCACCAAAACAATTTTAACCCTTCTTTTCCCCTCAAATACAATTTTCTCCCCCAAAACAATAACTAACGACCCCCAACAACGCATGGACCCCCCCCCCAACAATGACCGACAACAACTCATGGACTCTCAACAACGCCCCCCCCCCAACAGCTCATGGACTCTCAACAACGCCTCCCCCCCCCCCAACAACTCATGGACTCCCAACAACGACCCGCAACAATTCATGGACCCCCCAACAATGACCGCCAACAACTCATGGACTCCCAACAACGCCGCCCCCCCCCCCCCCCAACAACATATCATGGACTCCCAACAACGACCCGCAACAATTCATGGACCCCCAACAATGACCGCCAACAAGTCATGGCTCCCAACAACGACCCCCAACAATTCATGGACTCCCAACAATGATAAGGAGACAGATGGAAACTTTCGATCAAGGTCATCCAGCGAGTTCTTTAAGGTGCAGATGGGGGGAGGTTCGGGAGGATGTCTCGTGCATAACAGAGGAGGACAGGATGGCAAGCGACGACGATGTCCTCCCAGCAAGATTTCAACTGCGATGGAGGTTGCTCATTGGCACGAGGCTCGTCCGCGCCATAGAACGACCGGAAGAGGAAACGGAAGTTGCGTATCTGTCGGCAAACACTCGGCAGGAGAGAATTGCGGGGGGGGGGGAGGGGAGTAAGAATCGGGATGAGTCGGCTGACGGTCTCTGATCGCAAATAACCCGATAACAATCAGAAATTAATCAACAATGAAAGAAAAATGAAACTAGGTGGCGTTGCCATTTTTGTTTTTGGTTCCAGTGGGCGTCGGACGATTTTTTTTTTTCAGGAGGGAGGGGGAACGCAAATCAATGTTTCGAAATAGAACCATTTTGGTTGAAGCGTTTATTAGTGATCGCAGCTGCAAATATAACAATCAGGCATACATCACAACTACAATGTAAATCACAATGCCCAGGAAAAAAAAGAAAAAGAAAAATTGCATTACTGAAAATACGTGCATATTTTTTTTTTCATATTAGTAAATAAAAATAAATTATATGCTTCCGAAAACAATAGTAAACGTAAAAAAAACCTCAAGATTGCATTTTTTTAAGAAAAAAAAAGACAATTTTTTTTTGATATATTATTCAATACAAATTAATTTTTCGTTCATTTTTTTCAGGGGGGGGCTGCACGTTTTCGGCTAAAAAAATCGTCGTTCTTACGCAACAGAAACAAAAACAAGTAAGATCTATTGTTCATCCCCTCAAATGACCCCCCTTCCCTCTAGTACAGTCGCTCAAAAAATATCCGAACACTATGGTTGATTACAGAATTCAGAAAAAAAATATCTGGCAACGATTTTTTTTAGAAATTATTTATCTGGCAACCTTCGTGTCACGTGACACGAAGGTTGCCAGATCACTAATTTCTAAAAAAAATCGCTGCCAGATATTTTTTCCTGAATTCTGTAATCAACCATGTCACGTGAACGAAGGTTGCCAGATCACTAATTTCTAAAAAAAAAATCGTTGCCAGATATTTTTTCCTGAATTCTGTAATCAACCATGTCACGTGAACGAAGGTTGCCAGATCACTAATTTCTAAAAAAAAATCGTTGCCAGATATTTTTTCCTGAATTCTGTAATCAACCATGTCACGTGAACGAAGGTTGCCAGATCACTAATTTCTAAAAAAAAAAAATCGTTGCCAGATATTTTTTCCTGAATTCTGTAATCAACCATGCCACGTGACACGAAGGTTGCCAGATCACTAATTTCTAAAAAAAATCGTTGCCAGATATTTTTTCCTGAATTCTGTAATCAACCATGCCACGTGAACGAAGGTTGCCAGATCACTAATTTCTAAAAAAAAATCGTTGCCAGATATTTTTTCCTGAATTCTGTAATCAACCATGCCACGTGACACGAAGGTTGCCAGATCACTAATTTCTAAAAAAAAATCGTTGCCAGATATTTTTCCTGAATTCTGTAATCAACCATGTCACGTGACACGAAAGTTGCCAGATCACTAATTTCTAAAAAAAAAATCGTTGCCAGATATTTTTTCCTGAATTCTGTAATCAACCATGTCACGTGACACGAGGGTTGCCAGATCACTAATTTCTAAAAAAAAATCGTTGCCAGATATTTTTTCCTGAATTCTGTAATCAACCATGGTGTTCGGATATTTTTTTGAGCGACTGTACTAATAGATTAGTTCTGTTAGATGGACTCTACATCTAAGGAGAATTTAGTCAATCCTTAAGAGAAATTTCAGATTAGTTTGATTAAAAGTATTTTATAACGAAGCTCAAAAAATATGCGAAACGATCGACATGGAAAGACATTTATTCACTGATTTTTTTTGTGAAAATCAGGATTATTTTTGTAGCGGACGACTTTTTGCTCATAACGTTTCCGTTTTAAAGAAAACCTTGCAAAGGGAACGTCCCCCCCCCCCTCACCCTGCCTCCTCCCCACATTGACCTTATTCACGCCTGCTCCATCGAAGTGTGACGTCACGGTCACTGCTAATCAGTGCCGTTGAGCCGTGTTGAGCTGGCGCGTGCCGCGGTTGTTTCCGCGCGCCGAAGCTCGTTCCCGCGCACAACCACGATGCCAATTGATCGACAAGGGCAGATTAGAACTTCGCGGAGCGATCCTCCTCCCCCTCCCCTCTTTTTGTTAATGACGTCAAGCTTCTCCGGAAGCATCCGCTGTGACGTCATCGGGACTTACTGAAAACTTCACTTCAACAGACAGGTGCCATAAAAAAATAAACGACTAATCAACGTGTCCCAACCCGTAAACAGAAAATTGAAATAAGCGAAAAGGAGAGAGAGAAGAATTCCAAAAAATGTCTTCTGTTTCTTCACAAATATTTCTCACAAATGATTACGGAACTCAGAAAAAAATATCTGTCAACGATTTTTTTAGAAATTTGTGATCTGGCAACCTTCGCGTCACGTGACACTAATTTCACTAATTTCTAAAAAAAATTCTAGATCACTAATTTCTAAAAAAAAATGATGGACAAATGGGGATGAACTACAGAGGAGTTGAAAAACCTATGTTGGATGATTTGGCGGGAACATTTTAGGCAGGAGGGGAAGGAAACATTTCTGATTTTTTTTTATGTTCAGTTATGGTTCAACATTGTCATTCAGATTAGTTCTGGACAGGAAAAAACATCTTCTTCCTCCTCCCTCCCCCTCCCCATCCGAAATTTCTTCAGGTTCGAGTCCCACCTGGGTCAGCGTTGAGACTTATCTCCGCAAAATTCCCCGCCCTGCCCACGGTCAGTAGGGGACACCGATGGGCTTGGAAAGGCCGCCGTCCGTCAGATGGGACGTTAGGCCGTGGCCCCGTGTGTGGGAGAGCCGTACCCTGTGCACGTTAAAGAACACGCTGGATGGCCTTGACGGGAGGCTACCATTTGTCTCCCAACAGTTGTTCCAGTGGGTCCCCTCCTCCAATCTTCTCTGAGCCTTCGGGTTCCTTGTGACCTGGCCATTTAGCCCACGGTGTGCAAAAAAGTGCCGCTCAGAGGTAAAACAATCCAACGTTACAGAACACGCTGGATGGCCTTGACGGGAGGCTACCATCTGTCTTCCAACAGCTGTTCCAGTGGGTCCCCTCCCCCAACCTTCTCTGAGCCTTCGGGGTCCATGTGACCTGGCCATTTAGCCCATGGTGTGCAAAGAAGTGCCGCTCAGAGGTAAAACAACCCAACGTTAAAAAACACGCTGGATGGCGTGTCACGTGACACGAAGGTTGCCAGATCACTAATTTCTTTAAAAAAATCGTTGCCAGATATTTTTTTTTCTGAATTCTGAAATCAACCATAGCGTTCGGATATTTTTTTGAGCGACTGTACAATGCTGTGATATATAAAGTATAAAATGCATTTTAATTTGAATAACGCATCATAAAAATGCCGTAGTAAAAACCGAGTTGAAAAATTGTAGGATTATTTCTAGTGCTTAATTCCAACCCCCCCCCCCCCCCCCCCCCCCCCCCACTTCCCAACTCCCCCGTGAAATTTCCTGTGGTCTCTTATTTTGTAGTCTATTATTTTTTATTTGTGGATTTTTTTTAATGCATACCCTAAAGTAGTTACTCCATTTTAATGCCTAAAGATAATTCGTTAAAAAATATGCAATACCACCCCCCCCCCCTCCTGACTTCAATTTCAAATTGCCCCCACGCTCACATCTCGAGCGATTTTTTTCTTCTGCACGAAGAGTGAAATCGCTTTCACGAGCTGTTTCGAAACGAGCCAATCCCATCGATGCAACTGAAGCATTGTTACCGAATTGTTCTGGGCATTGGGTGGGAAAAAAAAGGGGGGAGGGGGATAAGAAGAGAAGGTTAAGGGGGGAGGGGGAGTTAAGAATCCTCATCAGCAAACGACGAGGTTTGCGCAAAGGCTCTTCGATCTCTTTTCTTACCACATTAACGAAGACCGACTTGAGAGCTCTGCGAAAAGAAGCCATTTCGAAAGAGCTTCCTTTTTGCAGCTGAATACGACTTCGTCCCCATTTCTCTTCGCCTATTCATCAGAGTTACCCCCCCCCCCCCGCACACACACACACATACTCCCACTCCTCCCCCACCACCACCAAATATCTCGAATGCCTCCTTTAAAAAGATGTCCGATCGAGTTTCAGAAGCGAGACCTCACTGCAGAGGATTCCTATTATTCGGGGTGATGAAGAAGCCCGACATCCTCTCTCTTCAGGGATGCTGTTGGGATCTCTCGCTCTTCCCGATTTTCCAACTTCAACCCCCCCCCCCCTCCACTACCAAAATGCGTGGGGGGCTTCTCTCCCATTCGAAGTCGTATGCTGCTTCCAAAATAAATCCTGTTTTGTAAATAGAGAACGTCTGCTCTCTTTACAATTCGAGGAGACTTTCATCTTCAGTCGCAGAGTTCCATTCAGGGAGGGACTCTCCTGCAACTTTCTCTCTTTCTTATTTCTACAAAGTACAGTCGCTCGAAAAAAGTATCCGAACACCATGGTTGATTACAGAATAAAGAAAAAAAAATCTGGCAACGATTTTTTTAGAAATTAGCGACCTGGCAACCTTCGTGTCACATGATCACAGAATTCAGGAAAAATATCTGGCAGCTATTTTTTTTTGAGAAATTAGTGATCTGGCAACTTTCGTGTAGTACGTAACACGAAGGTTGCCAGATCAATAATTTCTAAAAAAAATCGTTGCCAGATATTTTTTTCTGAATTCTGTAATCAACTATGGTGTTCGGATATTTTTTTCAGCGACTGTAGGTGGTCATATTATTTTGATACTAGATCGTGTGGGCTCACTCACGGAAATATTGAGCGTGTGCAGTTACCGTTCACAGCACATTGGATCGTGTGAGCTCACAAAAACCTGGATCGTGTGGGCCCACTCACAGAAATATTGAGCGTGTGCAGTTACCGTTCACAACAAACTGGAGCGGTTGTGGTTAATGTTCACAGCACATTGGATCGTGTGAGCTCACAAAAACCTGGATCGTGTGGGCCCACTCACAGAAATATTGAGCGTGTGCAGTTACCGTTCACAGCAAACTGGAGCGGTTGTGGTTAATGTTCACAGCACATTGGATCGTGTGAGCTCACAAAAACCTGGATCGTATGGGCCCACTCACAGAAATATTGAGCGTGTGCAGTTACCGTTCACAGCAAACTGGAGCGGTTGTGGTTAATGTTCACAGCAAACTGGAGCGGTTGTGGTTAATGTTCACAGCACATTGGATCGTGTGAGCTCACAAAAACCTGGATCGTGTGGGCCCACTCATAGAAATATTTAGCGTATGCAGTTACCGTTCACAGCAAACTGGAGCGGTTGTGGTTAATGTTCACAGCACATTGGATCGTGTGAGCTCACAAAAACCTGGATCGTGTGGGCCCTCTCACAGAAATATTGAGCGTGTGCAGTTACCGTTCACAGCAAACTGGAGCGTGTGCAGTTACCGTTCACAGCAAACTGGAGCGTGTGCAGTAACTGCACACGCTCCAGTTTGATGTGAACGGTAACTGGAGCGTGTACAGTTGCTGTACATGCTCCAGATATTTTTCCTGAATTCCGTAATCACGTGACACGAAGGTTGCCAGATCATTAATTTCTAAAAAAAAAATCGATGCCTGATATTTTTTCTGAATTCCGTAGCCAACCGTAGTGTTCGAATACTTTTTTTGAGCGACTGTACACATAATGATCTAGACATTCTCTAATCGACGTTTAAAAATACACCAAACGATCAAATGCTCCGTTACAGCTGTCGCAACATCGACGCAATAACAACAAAAAATAAAACAAGATTTCACTCCCCCTGTTATCACTTCAATTCCAACCCCCCCCCCTCCCGCAGCCCCAGGCAGTGTTCCATTTCTTCCGAAGGCTAAACTCTCGAGAAAACTTCCGCATCGACGAAAACGCGCTTTTTGAAAGAGAAAAAAAAAATGTTGGGGGGAGGGGGGGAGGTACGAATTCAATTCTTCGAAGTCGAAACAGTTCTCTGATAAATTTCAGTCCAATAAAAAACGGAAAAAAGAAAAATTAAAAAATGCGAAAATTGATATGCAAATGAAAAAAAGCTCCTTATGAGGTAGTGGGGCGGCTTTCGCGAAAAATATTTCGCCCCCCTGCCCCCTCCGGGTCGGCATCAGTATGCAACAGCGGTGCAACAGGTGGTGCCGGTGGAGCGATGTTAGCAGCAGGCGCGTGCCGCAGCCCTTTCGACCGCTCGCAATCGGCGGCGCGAGAGAGCAGAGGATGACGCAACAATGGCCGCTGAAATACCGATCCAAGAATTATATTATTTATTAAACGGATTCTTTTATCTCTGAGCGGCACTTTTTTTGCACCCCCATGGACAAAATGTCCAGGTCACAAGGACCCCGAGGGCTGTTAGAAGACAGATGGCAATTTCTTGTTAACATCATCCAAAGCGTTGTCGCAGATGCGCACGGGACCACGTTACTCAAGAATTTCGCGTCACGTGGAATCAAACTTGGTCTGCACGCGACTCTCCGTGTCGTTGTCATAGAGAGAGGGGGGGGTGATAAAACTAGTGCCCCCAGACAAAAAATGAAAAATTCGCACCATATAAAAAATATCAATTAATACCTTGGAAGGGAATGACGTGGTCCTCCCTTATTTTCCTAAAATGTAGACTGTTCTGAGAATTAAAATCCGTCTCTCTGGTGACGTCATTCGAGGAGAGTAAGAGGCAGTTGCCATGGTGACATTGTTCGCAATGTAAACAACAAAACAATGAAATGACCTATTCAGGAGACAGGAACTTCGTCGTTGCCACAGAATTGAAGGTCTTTTGCTACTTCCTCTCTCCCTCCCTTGGGAAATGAGTCTTACCGTAACAGGCGATCAAGGTGAAAGGTCAGAAACGGACGTCACGATTCTTAAAGTACCACGGGTTGTGGTTGACTGAATTGGCAGCACGCGCGGCAGGGCTCGCAATCTTTAGTTCCCAGGTTCGAGTCCCACTTCTGCCTCTGTTGACGTTTATCTCACACTTTCCAAGACATGGCTTCTGGAAAATATTTAAAAACTGTTTACTCTGTGGTATCATTTAAATTTAAAGATGGAGTTTATTTTTTTATATAATATTATAACCGTTTATTGTTTACTGCATTAGGATTTCTGCGAGCAAGCTTATTTTTAGCTTCCTGGGACTGGATTATGTATTAAAAAAGTTACGTGAAATAAAAAAATATCCGCAGAACTTCTCGCCAAACTGCCCACGGTCAGTAGGGGACACCGATGGGCTTGGAAAGGCCGCCTTCCGTCGGATGGGAGTTAAGCCGTGGCCCCTTGTGTGAGAGAGCTATACCCTGTGCACGTTAAAGAACACGCTGGATGGCCTTGACAGGAGGCTACCATCTGTCTCCCAACAGCTGTTCCAGTGGGTCCCCTCCCCCAACCTTCTCTGAGCCTTCGTGGTCCATGTGACCTGGCCATTTTGCCCATTATGTGCAAAAAAACTGCCACTCTGAGGTAAAACAACTCAACCGTCGTAAGTTAAATTAGAATGGTGAATCGGGACACGCATGCGCCTTGAACCCTGGCCCCCTATTTCCCATTCTTATGCCATTCCTCAGAGAAGTAACTGGTTCCCCCCCCCAAAACACTGACCCCTCCTACCCTCCCCCCTCTGTCACTTCCTCCCCCCGAAGTCAATTGATTATTACATTTCTGACTCATTAATACCGATGTTATTATTTAGGAACTCTCTAAGTATTTGCTTCTGGTGGGGGTGACGGAGACATTGCAAACAGCCAGAGGGGGTGTCATCTGTTTCCCGATTCTTTTCACACATTGTTTGACCCTCCCACCTCCTCCCCCTCGCTCCATTCAATTCTCCTAAAACCCAAGATTTTCTCAAAAAGGTCATTTTCTGTCTCCTAAAGATGGGCAAGCTTATAAAAAAGCTCCTCAAGGCGAGAAATCTGTCTCCTAAAGATGGGCAAGCTTATAAAAAAAAGCTCCTCAAGGCGAGAAATCTGTCTCCTAAAGATGGGCAAGCTTATAAAAAAAAGCTCCTCAAGGCGAGAAATCTGTCTCCTAAAGATGGGTAAGCTTATAAAAAAAAGCTCCTCAAGGCGAGAAATCTGTCTCCTAAAGATGGGCAAGCTTATAAAAAAAAGCTCCTCAAGGCGAGAAATCTGTCTCCTAAAGATGGGCAAGCTTATAAAAAAAAGCTCCTCAAGGCGAGAAATCTGTCTCCTAAAGATGGGCAAGCTTATAAAAAAAAGCTCCTCAAGGCGAGAAATCTGTCTCCTAAAGATGGGCAAGCTTATAAAAAAAAGCTCCTCAAGGCGAGAAATCTGTCTCCTAAAGATGGGCAAGCTTATAAAAAAAAGCTCCTCAAGGCGAGAAATCTGTCTCCTAAAGATGGGCAAGCTTATAAAAAAGCTCCTCAAGGCGAGAAATCTTGTCTCCTAAAGGAGATAGATTTTCTCGAAAGGGGGGATCCGAATCTCCTCTCCCCCCTTTCGAGAAAACTCACTCAACGAAATATTGAGCGTGTGCAGTTACCGTTCACAGCAAACTGGAGCGTGTGCAGTAACTGCACACGCTCCAGTTTGCTGTGAACGGTAACTGGAGCGTGTACAGTTGCTGTACACGCTCCAGATATTTTTTCTGAATTCTGTAATCAACCATAGTGTTCGGATACCTTTTGAGCGACTGTAGTTAGCGCGCTTGGCTACTGATCTAAGGTGACCTGGGTTCGAGTCCCGGGTAAGGCATGGATGTATGTGTCGTTTTTCTGCTCAGGTCCTGCCATCCTCTCAGATCTTCTACTTTGGCATATAAACTGACAGGCTCCTGTCAGACCTCTGTGGCAAGCAGCTGCTTGAGGGGGGATTTATTTATTCTAAATATCTAGATAGATAATATATAGTTGTCTATCTAGATATTATCCCTATCTATTTGTCTATCCTTTGAAATATCCACATCAGCTTTAAAATCAGCGCCCTCAAGTGGCGTTCACGTGTTTTGTCTTCATCTTTCACCCTTTCACGACACTCAGCGTCCAACAATCCTTCCTCCTCCTCGGCATCCTTCTTGAATGCAGAGCCGCGTCGGGGACCGCTTGATGTGCCGAAAGCTGGAAGTGCCCCAGCATCCGACCTTTGACCCCTCACGTTCTCTCTCCCCGATTCATTACCCATCATCCATCAAAAAATTCGCAGAAAGACCGTCATCGATCTTCAGACCCCCAGCAAGCGATTTGTGGCGCGTGGGGATCCAATTATTGCAAATGGGGAGGGAGGGGGGATGGACTCTGCGGGGGCGCGACGACCACCCTCGGCATTATGGGAAAGCGCGCTAGTGAAGGTCAGAGGGGGGTGGGGATTAACTCGTTCGTCAAGTTACAATGACACGTCACAGCCGAATCTTTCCGAATACCGATCTCGCGCACTTCGGAGCGACAAATCGCTCGTTGCACGTGACACGAGATTTGCAGAAAAGATCGTCCGAAGTAGCAAACGAGAAATTACGCCTTAAAAAATGAAGACTTAGTTGTTACGAAGATTGGGCGTGGATTGGCATCTTTTTAAATTCACAATTTATCTTGTGAGGGGATTTAAATTGTTTTGGAATTGTTTTGGAAAAAGCATTTTTTACGTTTCTGACATATAAATAATAAATAAATACCCCCTCAAGCAGCTGCTTGCCACAGAGGTCTGACAGGAGCCTGTCAGTTTATATGCCATAGTAGAAGGTCTGAGAGGATGGCAGCCCTCAGCAGAAAAACAGTACAAACGTCCATGCCTTACCCGGGACTCGAACCCAGGTCCCTTAGATCAGTAGCCAAGCGCGCTAACTACAGTCGTTAAAAAAGTATCCGAACACTATGGTTGATTACAGAATTCGGAAAAAATAGCTGGCAACGATATTTTTTAGAAATCAGTGATCTGGCAACCTTCGTGTCACGAGATTACAGAATTCAGGAAAAATATCTGGAGCGTGTACAGCAACTGTACACGCAAACTGGAGCAACTTTCACAGCAAACTGAAGCGTGTGCAGTTACTGCCCACGCTCCAGTTTGCTGTGACCGGTAACTGCACACGCTCAATATTTCCGTGAGTGAGCCCACACGATCTAGAATCAAAATAATATGAACACCTACAGTCGCTCAAAAAAGTATCCGAACACTACGGTTGATTACAGAATTCAGAAAAAATATCTGGCAGCGAATTATTTAGAAATTAGTAATCTGGCAACCTTCGTGTCACGTGACAGATCACTAATTTCTAAAAAGGATGCTTTACGAGGATCACTCGCGATCCACGACACCTAGGAAACCGATCTCTTTACTCCAAGAGGTTGAAACCAAGTGAGGGGCCATCCCATCACCAAATCTGGAACTCAAGGAGACAGTGACTCTGGCAATTTCAGTCACTGATGACATCACATGAAGCCGCTCACCAGTTCGACTGCACAGTTTGGGTTGTTTTACCTCTGAGTGGCACTTTTCTGCACACCATGGGCTAAATGGCCAGGTCACAAGGTCCTCGAAGCCTCAGAGAAGGTTGGGGGAGGGGACCCACTGGAACAGCTGTTGGGAGACAGATGGTAGTCTCCCGTCAAGGCCATCCAGCGTGTTCTTTAACGTTGGGTTGTTTTACCTCTGAGCGGCACTATTTTGCACACCATGGGCTAAATGGCCAGGTCACAAGGACCCCAAAGGCTCAGAGAAGGTTGGAGGAGGGGACCCACTGGAACAACTGTTGGGAGACAGATGGTAGCCTCCCGTCAAGGCCATCCAGCGTGTTCTTTAACGTGCACAGGGTATGACTCTCCCGCACACGGGACAACGGCTTAACGTCCCATACGACGGACGGCTGCCTTTCCAAGCCCATCGGTGTCCCCTACTGACCGTGGACAGGGCGTGGAGTTTTGCGGAGATAAATCTCAACGCTGACTCAGCTGGGACTCGAACCTGGAAACTGCAGATTACGAGCCTGCCGCGCTAACGACTGAGACACCCCATCCCCATGTAATAGGATGTTTTAATATTTTTTTGCATCTGTCACGCTTGGATGCTGATCTAAGGGACCTGGGTTCGAGCCCTGGGTAAAGCATGGATGTCCATGCTGTTTTTCTGCTGAGGTCCTGCCATCCTCACAGACCTTCAACTATAGCGTATAAATTGGCAGGTTCCTGTCAGACCTCTGTGGCAAGCAGCTGCTTGAGGGGGTATTTCTTTTATTAGACCAGTTACCGTTCACAGCAAACTGGAGCGGTTGCGGTTAATGTTCACAGCACATTGGATCGTGTGAGCTCACAAAAACTGGATCGTGTTGGCCCAATCACAGAAATATTGAGCGTGTGCAGTTACCGTTCACAGCAAACTGGAGCGGTTGCGGTTAATGTTCACAGCACATTGGATCGTGTGAGCTCACAAAAACTGGATCGTGTGGGCCCACTCACAGAAATATTGAGCGTGTGCAATTACCGTTCACAGCGAACTGGAGCGGTTGTGGTTAATGTTCACAGCACATTGGATCGTGTGAGCTCACAAAAACCTGGATCGTGTGGGCCCACTCATAGAAATATTGAGCGTGTGCAGTTACCGTTCACAGCAAACTGGAGCGTGTGGGCCCACTCACAGAAAAATTGAGCGTGTGCAGTTACCGTTCACAGCAAACTGGAGCGTGTGCAGTAACTGCACACGCTACAGTTTGCTGTGAACGGTATCTGGAGCGTGTACAATTGCTGTACACGCTCCAGATATTTTTTTTAATTCTGTAATCAACCATAGTGTTCGGATACTTTTTGAGCGACTGTAGTAAGCGAGCTTGGCTACTGATCTAAGGAACCTGGGTTCGAACCCCGGATAAGGCATGGATGTGTGTGTATCGTTTTCCTGCTGATGTCTTGCCAACCTCTCAGATCTCCTACTGTGGCATATAAACTGACAGGCTCCCGTCAGACCTCTGTGGCAAGCAGCTGCTTGAGGGGGTATTTATTTATTATTTATTTATTGGGTAACATTCTAAAGGGAGGGTGGGGGCGTTTCCCGCCCTCCCAGCCCACCTCAGTTTTGTTTTTTAGTCGTCGTCTTTTTCTTACGGAAGCTTTCAATTGAAGGAATCGGTCTTTGAAACAAAATATGGCATGAACCTCATAAAGCAAAGGGTCTGACTGACACTAACCCCGAAATACTCAAAGCTTAGAATTGATCCCATTAACTTCTGGAAATATGCAATACCTTCTGCTATTTTGCATATCGCTACCACCTTAAAATCGTCTGCTTCCACGTCGCCCCTGAAAGTGTTTCCAACCGTCGTCTGCTTAAGGACATTTTAATGATTATTTATCAGACAGGTTTTTATTTTCAGGATGATTAATCTTCATCGCTAATAACCCATTTGTTACATGGAGCAGAAGATTCTCAGAATGACATTTCCCGCCACTGAGTGTGTCACTGGGTTGCTGCGCGCGCGGGCTGCCACCGGAGCACGGGTCGGTCCCCCACACAACCGGGTCGCCAACCCCCAACGCCAACGTGCACGAGAGTGTGGGCAGCCACGGGACCGTCGGCCTGCTGACCTTGGCCTGCCTTGGCCCACGGGATGTGGGCGCCACTCGCACGACGGATGCCGATCGAACAGTCGTCTGCCTCCCGAAGCTCGATTCTCGAGCGATTCATCCACGAGACTGAAACGAGACTGCGAGATGAATTCTGCAGATGTAAAAATTGCAATGAAGGTCTTAAGCCCCCCCCCACCCCCCAAAAAAAATTTTTTTATTCCCGACTTGGAAATAAAATTTTGCTAGCTAAGAAAATAAGACCTTTGCAATGTCTCTGTCCAGGGGGGATTGGTCCCACCCAACAACACAATTTTCCCAAGTTGTCTCGATTTTGCCAACTCTCCTTAATTTCACAAAATAGATGATTGATTATGGTAGTGAAACTTGGACACTTTGTAAACAAGATAACAGGAAACTAGATGCTTTTGATTCTAGATGCTTACGTAGTATCTTGGGTATTAGGTGGTTTAACTTTGTAACTAATGATGAGGTTAGGCAAAGGAGTCTGCAACCTCCTTTAAGCATCCCAACACTATGGTTGATTACAGAATCCAGTTACTTTAAAATAATATAGTGTACACTATGGTAATATAGTACACTATGGTTGATTACAGAATCCAGTTACTTTAAAATAATATAGCGTGTACAGCAACTGTACACGCTCCAGTTACCGTTCACAGCAAACTGGAGCGTGTGCAGTTACTGCACACGCTCCAGTTTGCTGTGAACGGTAACTGAACCCGCTCAATATTTCCGTGAGTGGGCAAACACGATCTAGTATAAAAATAATATGACCACCTACAGTCGCTCAAAAAAATATCCGAACACTATAGATGATTACAGAATTCAGAAAAAATATCTGGCAACGATTTTTTTTTAGAAATTAGTGATCTGGCAAGCTTCGTGTCAAATGACACGAAGCTTGCCAGATCACTAATTTCTAAAAAAAAAATCGTCGCCAGATATTTTTTCTGAATTCTGTAATCAACCGTAGTGTTCGGATACTTTTTCCAGCGACTGTATGTTCATGAAGAGAATTTTGCACTTGGGGCACAAAAGGAAAATGTCAGTCGCACTGAATGATTTCGCGTCGAGAATAATTTCATAAACTTTTACCCCGTGACACGTGTCATTGTTTAAAAATTTTCTCTTTCAAACTTTAAAAAAAATCATGTTTTTCCGTTTTCTCTTTCTGGGGTCACGAACTGAAGAGCAGGCCACGTGCGCGCGAGGCGGACTGAGCTCGTTCTTTTCCCGAAACCTCCATAGAAGGCGTTTGCACGAGGAGAGCCCCTCCCTGGCGCACATACCTGCCCACCCACCATTAGGTGGACTCTCCTCCACCCTCCGGTCGTTAGGGACGAGGAGCCACGTGTTCACAGATGATGATGATCATCATCATCGTCATTGTGGAGACAATCATCATGCGGAAGTGAGTAGAAAAATGTGGGGGTGCGGGTGGGGGTGGTTTTCTATGGGGCGGGGGTAGCTCGTAATCTGCAGTTCCCAGGTTCGAGTCCCAGCTGGGTCAGCGTTGAGATTTATCTCCGCAAAACTCTCCGCCCTACCCACGGTCAATAGGGGACACCGATAGGCTTGGAAAGGCCGCCGTCCGTCGGATGGGACGTTAAGCCGTGGCCCCGTGTGCGGGAGAGCCATACCCTGTGCACGTTAAAGAACACGCTGGATGGCCTTGACGGAGAGGCTATCATCTGTCTCCCAACAGCTGTTCCAGTGGGTCCCCTTCCCCAACCTTCTCTGAGCCTTTGGGGTCCTTGTGACCTAGCCATTTAGCACATGTTGTGCAAAAAAAGTGCCGCTCAGAGGTAAAACAACCCAATATTAAAGAACACGCTGGATGGCCTTGACGGGAGGCTAGCATCTGTCTCCCAACAGCTGTTCCAGTGGGTCCCCTTCCCCAACCTTCTCTGAGCCTATGGGGTCCTTGTGACCTGGCCATTTAGCCCATGGTGTGCACAAAAGTGTCGCTGAGAGGTAAAACAACCCAACGTTAAAGAACACGTTGGATGGCCTTGACGGGAGGCTACCATCTGTCTCCCAACAGCTGTTCCAGTGGGTCCCCTCCCCAACCTTCTCTGAGCGTTCGGGGTCCTTGTGACCTGGCCATTTAGCCCACGGTGTGCAAAAAAGTGCCGCTCAGAAGTAAAACAACCCAACGTTAAAGAACACGCTAGATGGCCTTGAGGGGAGGCTACCATCAGTCTCCCAACAGCTGTTCCAGTGGGTCCCCTCCCCCAACCTTCTCTGAGCCTTCGGGGTCCATGTGACCTGGCCATTTAGCCCATGGTGTGCAAAAAAGTGCCACTCAGAGATAAAACAACCCAACGTTAAAGAACACGCTGGATGGCCTTGACGGGAGGCTACCATCTGTCTCCCAACAGCTGTTCCAGTGGGTCCCCTCCACCAATCTTCTCTGAGCCTTCGGGGTCCATGTGACCTGGCCATTTAGCCCATGGTGTGCAAAAAAGTGCCGCTCAGAGGTAAAACAACCCAACGTTAAAGAACACGCTGGATATGCCTTGACGGGAGGCTACCATCTGTCTCCCAACAGCTGTTGCAGTGGGTCCCCTCCCCCAACCTTCTCTGAGACTTCGGGGTCCATGTGACCTGGCCATTTAGCCCATGGTGTGCAAAAAAGTGCCACTCAGAGATAAAAGAACCCAACGTTAAAGAACACGCTGGATGGCCTTGACGGGAGGCTACCATCTGTCTCCCAACAGCTGTTCCAGTGGGTCCCCTCCACCAATCTTCTCTGAGCCTTCGGGGTCCATGTGACCTGGCCATTTATCCCATGGGGTGCAAAAAAGTGCCGCTCAGAGGTAAAACAACCCAACGTTAAAGAACACGCTGGATGGCCTTGACGGGAGGCTACCATCTGTCTCCCAACAGCTGTTCCAGTGGGTCCCCTCCACCAATCTTCTCTGAGCCTTCGGGGTCCATGTGACCTGGCCATTTAGCCCATGGGGTGCAAAAAAGTGCCGCTCAGAGGTAAAACAACCCAACGTTAAAGAACACGCTGGATATGCCTTGATGGGAGGCTACCATCTGTCTCCCAACAGCTGTTGCAGTGGGTCCCCTCCCCCAACCTTCTCTGAGCCTTCGGGGTCCATGTGACCTGGCCATTTAGCCCATGGTGTGCAAAAAAGTGCCGCTCAGAGGTAAACCATCCCAACTGCTTTCCTAATGCTGACCCAGGTAGAAATTTAACTGGGAAGTACAGATTACGCACGCGGCGCGCTACCGACTTATCCATCCCTCCCTCCCCCACTCTTTAGAATGCGGTGAAATTTTCCCATATAAATGAATCAAGGGACGTTTTTGGGGCTGAATCGAATGGGGAGGGAGGCGTGGCCGCCGTCGCTTCACCTGCGAGCATGGCGATCGTTTCACCTGCGAGCGTGGCGATCGCTTCACCTGCGAACATAGCGATTGCTTCGCGGATGATTTCTCCGTCACCGATTCGGACATTTTCCTACCACGCGCCTTCTCAGCTGTGGCGAAAACCGTGAAATGAAAATCCGAAAAAAAATCGCTCGACGTGGCGCGAATATCTGCGGAAAAATCTTCGACGGAAAATTCGTAAAATTTTCTGGATCTTTCTCGTGGAACCAACAATATCGACTGCCCCCCCCCTCCCCGAAAGCGACGTCACAGCAGAGGGTAACAATGGCCTCAGGTGGCCAATGACTCACGCGGAGGCACGACGAGCAGCACGTGGGAAAGACTTTGGTACCTTTTGGCATTTGCAGGCTGATCGCATGTTGCCTCTGTTACGACACTTGTGGCGTAACAATCACAATGGATTGGGATTGGACGCGTGGGTCGGGCATGCGCAGTGCCTCACTTTGGGAAAAAATCTTTTCAGGATGATGCAGGAAATGGATTTGCCCGACAACTCTGATTTATTGGATGATTTAGAAGTAGCAAATATTTATAAATATATCTTATGCCCCCCCCCCCCCTCACGTACATATCAAACAGCGGGAACGTCATTTCCGTTTCGTACGGAAGACTTTTATTTCTTAAACATGAAAAAAATAAATCCTTACTCGTTTACAGTCGCTCAAAAAAGTATCCGAACACTACGGTTGATTACAGAATTTAGAAAAAGTATCTGGCAACGATTTTTTTTAAAGAAATTAGTGATCTGGCAAGCAAGCTTCGTGTCACGTGACACGAAGCTTGCCAGATGTTGCCACACGAAGGTTTTCTGATGATTTCTTAGAGAATCAATTGGTTGCCGAGATTCGAACCCAGATTTCAAATTATCTCCACGAAATGGCGCCACTTGCCAAAACTCTTTTCCCGCGAGAATCCCACGAGATTTTCTTCTTCCCGCGAGCAACGCCGTCTGCAACCTCTGGCGATCTGCGAGAAAAGTGATCGCTTTGCCCGATCTCATCTCCATGGAAACGATTCCGTCGTCGCCAAGGATCGAGTGACGAAAGTTACTGCGCGAGAAAACAAGACCCAAAAGCTCTCCGATGACGTCACGCACCAAGACGACCTCGAGCTCGCGATTCGCGATGGATAGAGGTCCGAGAGATCACCCCCCCACCCCCCAAACGAAAGCACTTTTCTGGTTAATTTATATCTCTGATCGCCGGCAGAGGGAGCAGCGAGAGCTACTTATCTTACAGATGCTCGCATCTCGTGCTACGGCATGCACCTGCACACGACACACTCGCTGCAACACAAAAAATAAAACCGATTTTAACGCAGCTTTCCTCCCTCCTCATTTGCATGTAAAACGTCTTTTGAAAGGTGCCGGAGAGGAGGGGACGACCCTCGAGGAGGACGAGACCCCCCCCCCTCCCAGATAACAGATCCGGTGAGTGTCACCTCCAATTTCGTGATGGGTGGAAAACACGAAGTTGTAAATAAATCGGAGACTGAATCGGTTGGCAACGATCTGCATCCTCTTTTGTGTTGGGGGGGAGGGGGAGGGAGAGGTCATTTGGAAAGGTCATTTCCTTCTCCCATCAGAAGTCGTTTCTTTATCGATGGGAAGGTCTCCTCAGACGATACCTTTCGGGATTTTTTTGGAGTTTTTTTTTTTGGGGGGGGGGTGAGGAGATGACTCTCTTTCGCAAAAACTATTCAATAGTTTGCGTTGATATTTCTCTAACTTTTTTTAGCTCGTTTTCAAAAGGAAAAAAAAAACGATCTTTCGTTTTCGTTTTGTCGTCTGTCTGTAAACATTCGACTTTTCTGAAATGTGAATCAGAATTTATTTTATATTTTGATTAAAGACGAATCGATTGCGATAAAAAAAAATCGACGAACCGGATTTACTGCGGATGTAGGTTGTTCGGATAATCGAAAATCCTAAATACCGATTTCAAATGAAATAGGTACAGTCGGTCAAAAAAATATCCGAACACTACGGTTGATTGCGGAATTCAGAAAATATATCTCCAAAAAAAAAAGTCCCTTCATTTTTTGCGAGTAACTGAATACATCGGTTGCAATAGTGTTGCCAACGTATCGTTTCGTAACTGTGGAGAGCCACCATTCCCTTGTCGAGATTGAACTCCGCTCCGTTGCAAAAGAGATCGGAATTTATAGCAGACGTTGATTCTTGACTTTGTGATGCAATAATCGACACAACATTCCAAGGTCGACTTCGCCAAACGATTCACGGAACAAACCAAACGCTGCACTGTAGTTCGTCAATATTTACACTTCCTAAGAGTTCCACTGATCATCCCCCCCACAAATCTTTCCCAAACAGAGAAATCCTCTTCGTCCCGACGTCTTAGGTCAAACAGACGCTCGGATTCCGATGACTACAGGATCTGCGAACAATGAAACCAACATCATCACCATCAGCTGTGTTTGAACACATTTCTACAAGTCACGTGGAAGACAGCATTTCCGCTCAGCGCGTGTTGTGGTCGAGAAGAGCGTCATCGGTTATTCAATGACCCCCCCCCCCCCCGCCAACCTATCAACAGAAGACCTCACCACCAGCATGGTCACGTCAGCAGTTCTGCTGTTCGAATCATGACTCTTGGTTAATTTTAATAACCGGAAGTGCATAAATGAGGATCTTCTAAACCACAAAACAGGAAGTGAAACTTTCATTACGCTGTTGAACGAGAATTTATTTTTCGCCGAATCCAAAAATACATCAGGAAGAAGTTCCGACAGGTGTCGCTTCAGTCGAAGGCCAGATTCTTTTTCTCAATTGCTCTCTGTACGAACGCTACCATCAAATTTTTGGCAACTGGAAATCACTTTGTTTAAAAAAAGAAACGCGAAACTGTTATTATCTTTAAAAAAGAAACGTTTAAGGAACTCTAAAATCTTAAGACTCGAGATAAGTAATGAAAAAATGATTTTTTTTTTTTCAGAATGAAAAAGAAGTAGAATATTTTCAGTCAAGATACTTTGGGTTGGGTTGTTTTACCTCTGAGCGGCACTTTTTTGCACACCATGGGCTAAATGGCCAGGTCACATGGACCCCGAAGGCGCAAAGAAGGTTGGGGAAGGGGACTCACTGGAGCAGTTGTTGGGAGACAGATGGTAGCCTCCCGTCAAGACCATCCAGCGTGTTCTTTAATGTTGGGTTGTTTTACATCTGAGTGGCACTTTTTTGCACACCATGGGCTAAATGGCCAGGTCACAAGGACCCGAAGTCTCAGAGAAGGTTGGGGGAGGGGACCCATTGGAACAGCTGTTGGGAGACAGATGGTAGCCTCCCGTCAAGGCCATCCAGCGTGTTCTTTAATTTTGGGTTGTTTTACCTCTGAGCGGCCCTTTTTTGCACGCCATGGGCTAAATGGCCAAGTCACATGGACAACGAAGGCGCAAAGAAGGTTGGGGAAGGGGACACACTGGAAGAGCTGCTGGGAGACAGATGGTAGCCTCCCGTCAAGACCATCCAGCGTGTTCTTTAATGTTGGGTTGTTTTACATCTGAGCGGCACTTTTTTGCACACCATGGGCTAAATGGCCAGGTCACAAGGACCCGAAGTCTCAGAGAAGGTTGGGGGAGGGGACCCATTGGAACAGCTGTTGGGAGACAGATGGTAGCCTCCCGTCAAGGCCATCCAGCGTGTTCTTTAATTTTGGGTTGTTTTACCTCTGAGCGGCCCTTTTTTGCACGCCATGGGCTAAATGGCCAAGTCACATGGACCCCGAAGGTGCAAAGAAGGTTGGGGAAGGGGACACACTGAAAGAGCTGTTGGGAGACAGATGGTAGCCTCCCGTCAAGGCCATCCAGCGTGTTCTTTAACGTTGTGTTGTTTTAATTTCTGAGTGGCACTTTTTTGCACACCATGGGCTAAATGGCCAGGTCACAAGGACCCCGAAGGCTCAGAGAAGGTTGGGGAAGGGGACACACTGGAACAGATGTTGGGAGACAGATGGTAGCCTCCCGTCAAGGCCATCCAGCGTGTTCTTTAACGTTGTGTTGTTTTAATCTCTGAGTGACACTTTTTTGCACACCATGGGCTAAATGGCCAGGTCACAAGGACCCGAAGTCTCAGAGAAGGTTGGGGGAGGGGACCCATTGGAACAGCTGTTGGGAGACAGATGGTAGCCTCCCGTCAAGGCCATCCAGCGTGTTCTTTAATTTTGGGTTGTTTTACCTCTGAGCGGCCCTTTTTTGCACGCCATGGGCTAAATGGCCAAGTCACATGGACCCCGAAGGTGCAAAGAAGGTTGGGGAAGGGGACACACTGAAAGAGCTGCTGGGAGACAGATGGTAGCCTCCCGTCAAGGCCATCCAGCGTGTTCTTTAACGTTGTGTTGTTTTAATCTCTGAGTGACACTTTTTTGCACACCATGGGCTAAATGGCCAGGTCACAAGGACCCCGAAGGCTGGAGAAGGTTGGGGGAGTGGACCTACTGGAACAGCTGTTGGGAGACAAATGGTAACCTCTCGTCAAGGCCATCCAGAGTGTTTTTTAACGTGCACGTGGCCACCGATCTATCTCACACGGGCAACGGCTTTACCTCACATCCGACAGACGACAGCCTTTCCGAGTTCATCGGTGTTACCTACTGGCCGAGGACAGGGCAGCGAGTTTTGCGGAGATAAATCTTAATGCTGACTCAGCTGGGACTCGAACCTGGGAACTACAGATTACGATCTTGGTAAAAGGATAGCGGTTGAGCAAATTTCCGCCTATTTCAGTAACGAAGAAAGAAATCGAAAAACACTTACCCATCTTGAGACCGAAAACGAGATGAAGTTCAGAAGTGGGTGGCAGTGCAATTGTAGAGAGAGAAAGAGCGGGAGGATGCGGTGCTGCTCTGATCATCACCAGTCAGTCCCTTGGGAGGACAGAGGATCGAGTCAGAAGCTTTTATAGATATTGGGAAGTCGATCTGTTGGCTCGCGGAACGAAAACTTTCCTAAAACGACGAAGAGGATCAGAAGAAGAGGTCGAAGGTCGTTGAGGTCTCTGATCAGAAGAGATGACGTTGTTTCGGGGGAGGGGGGAGACCTTTAAAAAACAGACGGCATCTGCCTTTGCCCTGCAACTGAGAGTGGGTGGGGGGTCACGTGCCCTTAACCTCTCCCCACTGACCACTTCGTCGAAGAGCTAGCTCCGACGACGCCACAGGTGGCGGGTTTCGACACTTCGAAGAAAGTCGCCTGCAGAGGTTGGTCAGAAGGACCAAACGATCAGCTCACGGATCGGATCGATGACGTCGAGAAGGGGGCGGGGGGGGGGGGAGACGACAAGCAGACGATCTAGAAGCATGACTTTACAAATTCATTCAAAAAAATATAATAATTTTTTAAAAATTTATATTTTAAAAATTATTTTTGAAAAAATAAATTCAACTTCTAACAATATTCATCGTTTTATTCGTGTTTTTTTTTGCAAGGGGGGAGCCAGAATAGTTTTTTTTTTAGAAAGGAGATCTCTCGATCGGCTATTAATAAATGAAATCTTGACGCCAAGCTCATCATTAAGGTTGTTCATCTGTGGAGTTGAATTGATGACTCAGCAAATTTTCTGTTAAAATTTAAACGGATTCCGAAGGCTCAGAGAAAGTTGGGGGAGAGGACCCACTGGAACAGCTGTTTAGGAGACAGATGGTAGCTTCCCGTCAAGGCCATCCAGCGTGTTCTTTAATATTGGTTTCTTTTACCTCTGAGCGGCACTTTTTTGCACAACATGTGTTAAATGGCTAGGTCACAAGCACCCCAAAGGCTCAGAGAAGGTTGCGGAAGGGGACCCACTGGAACAGCTGTTGGGAGACAGATGCTAGCCTCCCGTCAAGGCCATCCAGCGTGTTCTTTAATATTGGGTTGTTTTACCTCTGAGCGGCACTTTTTTGCACAACATGTGCTAAATGGCTAGGTCACAAGGACCCCAAAGGCTCAGAGAAGGTTGGGGAAGGGGACTCACTGGAACAGCTGTTGGGAGACAGATGGTAGCCTCCCGTCAAGGCAATCCAACGTGTTCTTTAACGTTGGGTTGTTTTACCTCTGAATGGCACTTTTTTGCACACCGTGGGCTAAATGGCCAGGTCACAAGGACCCCGAACGCTCAGAGAAGGTTGGGGAGGGGACCCACTGGAACAGCTGTTGGGAGACAGATGGTAGCCTCCCGTCAAGGCCATCCAACGTGTTCTTTAACGTTGGGTTGTTTTACCTCTCAGCGACACTTTTGTGCACACCATGGGCTAAATGGCTAGGTCACAAGGACCCCATAGGCTCAGAGAAGGTTGGGGAAGGGGACCCACTGGAACAGCTGTTGGGAAACAGATGCTAGCCTCCCGTCAAGGCCATCCAGCGTGTTCTTTAATGTAGGGTTGTTTTACCTCTGAATGGCACTTTTTTGCACACCGTGGGCTAAATGGCCAGGTCACAAGGACCCCGAACACTCAGAGAAGGTTGGGGAGGGGACCCACTGGAACAGCTGTTGGGAGACAGATGGTAACCTCCCGTCAAGGCCATCCAACGTGTTCTTTAACGTTGGGTTGTTTTACCTCTCAGCGACACTTTTGTGCACACCATGGGCTAAATGGCTAGGTCACAAGGACCCCGAACGCTCAGAGAAGGTTGGGGAGGGGACCCACTGGAACAGCTGTTGGGAGACAGATGGTAGCCTCCCGTCAAGGTCATCCAACGTGTTCTTTAACGTTGGGTTGTTTTACCTCTGAATGGCACTTTTTTGCACACCGTGGGCTAAATGACCAGGTCACAAGGACCCCGAACGCTCAGAGAAGGTTGGGGAGGGGACCCACTGGAACAGCTGTTGGGAGACAGATGGTAGCATCCCGTCAAGGCCATCCAACGTGTTCTTTAACGTTGGGTTGTTTTACCTCTGAATGGCTCTTTTTTGCACACCGTGGTCTAAATGGCCAGGTCACAAGGACCCCGAACGCTCAGAGAAGGTTGGGGAGGGGACACACTGGAACAGCTGTTGGGAGACAGATTGTAGCCTCCCGTCAAGGCCATCAAATGTGTTCTTTAACGTTGGGTTGTTTTACCTCTCAGCGACACTTTTGTGCACACCATGGGCTAAATGGCTAGGTCACAAGGACCCCATAGGCTCAGAGAAGGTTGGGGAGGGGACACACTGGAACAGCTGTTGGGAGACAGATGGTAGCCTCCCGTCAAGGCCATCCAGCGTGTTCTTTAACGTTGGGTTGTTTTACCTCTGAGCGGCACTTTTTTCAAAACCATGGGCTAAATTGCCAGGTCACAAGGACCCCGAAGGCTCAGAGAAGGTTGGGGGAGGGGACCCACTGGAACAGCTGTTGGGAGACAGATGGTAGCCTCCCGTCAAGACCATCCAGCGTGTTCTTTAATGTTCGGTTGTTTTATCTCTGAGTGGCACTTTTTTGCACACCATGTGCTAAATGACCAGGTCACAAGAACCCCGAAGGCTCAGAGAAGGTTGGGGGAGGGGACCCACTGGAATAACTGTTGGGAGACAGATGGTAGCCTCCCGACAAGGCCATCCAGCGTGTTCTTTAACGTGCACAGGGTATGGATCTCCCGCACACGGGGCCACGGTTTAAAGTCCCATCCAACGGACGGCGGCCTTTCCCACGCCCATCGGTGTCTCCTACTGACCGTGGGCAGGGCGGGGAATTTGGCGGAGATAAATCTCAACGCTGATCCAGCTGGGACTCGAACCTGGGAACTGCAGGTTATGAGACTGGGGTCGCTTCCGACTGAGCCACCTAATTATTCCAAACGATAAAATTATTGAAATGGCAGGTGAAAATCGACTATTGTGTCTAAATCTGGTCCGATTAAAGAAAAGATTTGTTTTGTAAGCGGTGGCAACGGGATATCCCGTGGGTGAAATTTGGGAACTTTTTGGTGGTATATTTGGGACAGAAGAGGAGGGATTCAATTCTGTTGGAAGAGGCAGCAGCTGCTCAACAATCAAGGAAGTGGCGCGCTCCTATTGTGCGCGTCTGCTGGAACCCTGCCAAGCGCTCATCATGCATTGTCATGAGTCAGCATGCATTGTTGCGTCGGCTGCCGCAAGAAATATGGTTGCAGGAGCAAGTTTACGGAATTTAAAAAAAAAAACTCGAGGACTGGAACATATGGGGGTGTGCAGGCTTGAACCATCCCCCCTAAGAGAAATAATGTCTATTAATGACTTATGTACGTTGCGACTTAGGTTTATCCTACATTCGTTCCGACAGGATATCCGGTTGAAGTTAAAAATGATGCAGATGCTTTTTTTGCAGAAAACTCCATAACGATGTACAGTCGCTCAAAAAAAAATATCCGAACACTATGGTTGATTCATCATCATCATCCTCAAGCAGCCATGGGCTACGAGGTCCAACCAGACCACGCAGTTTAATTCTCCAAGCATATCTGTCCTGAGCTACATCTGCTGCATCCGGCCATTGCACACCAATTCTAACAAGGTCCTGTTTGACATTGTCTACCCACCGCATCCTAGGTCTCCCCTTCTTCCTGAGGCCTTTAGGCACACTGTTCATAACCCTATTCGCCAATCTATAATTATCCATACGGGCAACATGGCCACCCCAACGGAGTATCTCTCTGCACAATATGCTGCTTAAAGGAGGTTGCAGAGATTACAGAATTAAAAAAATCTGGCAACGATTTTTTTTTAGAAATTAGTGATCTGGCAACAATTTTTTTTACAAATTAGTGATCTGGCAACCTTAGTGTAAAAAAAATATCCGAACACTATGGTTGAATATTTTTTTGTGCGACTGTACTTTGTGCATTATTCGTTCAACATCCACTCTGTCGAGAAGTTCAGTAGAATGGTTTCTAAGGCAATGGGAGCAATCCTATTGTTTCAAAATTGGGAGGGCGGAGGTATCTCTGAGCGACACTTTTTTCCCATAGTTCGCCATTCGTCCGCTGGGTGGCTCCACTGTGAAGAGTTTTACATAAAGGACAATTCGGTCTCGATGAAAGTCTCCGTTCTGAAAGAAATTTGATTCAGAGTGAGAAATTGTTTCCTTTTTTGGATATTAATGGTTGGCGTTGCCAACCTTCAGTGGGAAAAAGAGGCCGCAAAAGTTTATTAATCTCTTTTCTTGGGCACGGAAGCTGAATCTATGGAGGGGCTGAAGTCACGTGAAATTCGGTGGGGGACTGAGGACTCGTGGGGATCAGATAGTGCTCAATCTCGGATGGAAAGTGCACAGTAAATCAATGTGGGAAGAAGCTGAAGACACGTGATCAGAAGTGTTCAATCAGGAGTGTTCGGTCACGGGAGGAAGCGAAAACAGGTGATCGGAAATGTTCGGTCTCGGAAAGAAGTGAGGACACGTGATCGGAAGTGTTCGGTCTCGGGAGGAAGCGAGGACACGTGATCGGAAGTGTTCGGTCTCGGAAAGAAGTGAGGACACTTGATCGGAAGTGTTCGGTCTCGGGAGGAAGCGAGGACACGTGATCGGAAGTGTTCGGTCTCGGAAA
Organism: Ryuthela nishihirai; assembly: GCA_038380435.1. Lineage (NCBI taxonomy): Eukaryota > Metazoa > Arthropoda > Arachnida > Araneae > Heptathelidae > Ryuthela > Ryuthela nishihirai. The sequence goes on along the minus strand of JAWZYU010000002.1, from coordinate 118,313,696 downwards.
GAAGTGAGGACACTTGATCGGAAGTGTTCGGTCTCGGGAGGAAGCGAGAACACGTGATCGGAAGTGTTCGGTCTCGGGAGGAAGTGAGGACACGTGATCGGAAGTGTTCGGTCTCGGAAAGAAGTGAGGACACGTGATCGGAAGTGTTCGGTCTCGGAAAGAAGTGAGGACACGTGATCGGAAGTGTTTGGTCTCGGGAGGAAGCGAGGACACGTGATCGGAAGTGTTCGGTCTCGGGAGGAAGTGAGGACACGTGATCGGAAGTGTTCGGTCTCGGAAAGAAGTGAGGACACGTGATCGGAAGTGTTCGGTCTCGGAAAGAAGTGAGGACACGTGATCGGAAGTGTTTGGTCTCGGGAGGAAGCGAGAACACGTGATCGGAAGTGTTCGGTCTCGGAAAGAAGTGAGGACACGTGATCGGAAGTGTTTGGTCTCGGGAGGAAGCGAGGACACGTGATCGGAAGTGTTCGGTCTCGGGAGGAAGTGAGGACACGTGATCGGAAGTGTTCGGTCTCGGGAGGAAGTGAGGACACGTGATCGGAAGTGTTCGGTCTCGGAAAGAAGTGAGGACACGTGATCGGAAGTGTTCGGTCTCGGAAAGAAGTGAGGACACGTGATCGGAAGTGTTTGGTCTCGGGAGGAAGCGAGAACACGTGATCGGAAGTGTTCGGTCTCGGAAAGAAGTGAGGACACGTGATCGGAAGTGTTCGGTCTCGGGAGGAAGTGAGGACACGTGATCGGAAGTGTTCGGTCTCGGAAAGAAGTGAGGACACGTGCTCGGAAGTGTTCGGTCTCGGGAGGAAGTGAGGACACGTGATCGGGCAGCGCTAATTTTGGAGAGGGGCTGACTCTGGGAAGAGGTCGAAGGCACGTGATAAAGCCTGACTGAGATGCTGGAGAGAAAAGGTCTGTGAAGAAAGCAAGATCTCAGCATCAAGAGTCAACTTACATCTATGCCGAGGGCTTACTTTGGCTGAGGGGATATCTCCTTCTGCCCCACCCCCCTTCCATTGGAATGAACCATGCCTAAACGTGGAATTCGAACCCGGATCCGTTTAACTCTTCAGCCGAGCGCGACAACCACACAGGGACTCTTCGCGAACGCAATTCTTCGTACGAGTTGTCTCGTGGAGGAGGTCAAAGGTCACCCTGCGGTCCTTTCCCCCCCCCCCTCATCCACAGACGGAGAGATTTCCCTTTGTGACGAAGCATCTTCGTCTTTCCTCTTCGCAGACGATTCCTCGTCCATCGCCGCAGATGACCTTTAACGAGATCTGGCGCGATTGCGCCACCCTCGTGGCCACCCTGGAGAGAAAGGGGGAAAAAAATCTGCTGCGTCAGAATTCTCACCTCCAGTGGCACAAGACGGGACGAAAATGGCGGAGAGGGAGGGAGTGTCTTCCCCCCCCCCTCTCGTAACATCCATCCACGACTCGCTCCTGGCGGACACCTGAAGGTCGTTCTCATGAGGACGGGCGACCCTCTTCTGCATGCAGAGTAGGATCGCCTCCCCGCCGAGCACTGGGTGGATATTTATGCGCGTGCACGAGGTTAGAAAGAGTTCGGGCCTGGACTTCGCGGAACCGGACGGGACAGATGCCAGGGATCAAGGAGTTCAGTTTCTCTCCCTCCTCAACGCCCCCCCCCCCCGCACCCTTTCTCGCGCAAACGCTACTGCTCGAGCGATGGGTGACTATAACCTAGATAAAAATGTATTAAATTTAATAAATAATAAAAATAAATCCCTTCTCAAGCAGCTGCTTGCCACAAAGGAGATCAGTAGCCAAGCGCGCTAACCACTCGGCCACGGGACGACTACTTAAATTTAATAGACCTAGTTAATTCATATGATTGTTTTGCTTTAAACAGCAGATTACCAACTAGAGTTGGAAATTAAAGTTCTACAGTAATTGATTACGAAATTTCGAATGTAGATTGCCAAAATGGAGTTCTGATGTCAAAAATTACAAATCATTTCTCCACATTTTCTGTGGTTCAGAGGGCAAATTTTCAAATGTTACCTAGCAGTTATAGAGAAATCAATGATAATAATATTCTGCGAATGCAATATAAATTAAATCGTATTGATTGGCAGTTCCTTTTCTCTTAATCAGCGATGTAAATGAAGCATATAATTATTTCATAAATATTTTTATAAATCACTATAATAAATATTTGCCCACGGGTATTAAGAAGTTCCAAAGGCCAAATAAATATGCTCCTTGGATGACGAAAGATCTGAAAAAATTAATAACTAAAAGAGATAATTTATACAAAAAAAGCAAAAATAATACCCATTTAGAGGATGACAGTTCTGCATATAGAGAATTTCGTAATTTCGATACTGCCCAAATCAGACAAACAAAGAACGCCTATTATGACAGTAGATTTGATTCTAGCAAAAATTCTTAACGGAAATGGAAATATCTCAACGATGTTGTGGGTTGGGTTGTTTTACCACTGAACGGCACTTTTTTTGCACACCATGGGCTAAATGGCCAGGTCATAAGGACTCCAAAGGCTCAGAGAAGGTTGGGGGAGGGGACCCATTGGAACAGCTGTTGGGATACAGATGGTAGCCTCCCGTCAAGGCCATCCAGCGTGTTCTTTAACGTTGGGTTGTTTTACCTCTGAGCGGCACTTTTTTGCACACCATGGGCTAAATGGCCAGGTCACAAGGACCCCGAAAGCTCAGAGAAGGTTGGGGGAGGGGACCCACTGGAACAGCTGTTGGGAGACAGATGGTAGCCTCCCGTCAAGGCCATCCAGCGTGTTCTTTAACGTTGGGTTGTTTTACCTCTGAGCGGCACTTTTTTGCACACCGCGGGCTAAATGGCCAGGTCACAAGTACCCCGAATGCTCAGAGAAGGCTGGGGGAGGGGACCCACTGGAACAGTTGTTGGGAGACAGATGGTAGCCTCCTGTCAAGGCCATCCAACGTGTTCTTTAATGTTGGATTCTTTTACCTCTGAGCGGCAATCTTTTGGAACGCAATGGGCCAAATAGCCAGGTTACAAGGACCCCTAAGGCTCACAGAAGGTTGGGGGAGGGGACCCACTGTAACAGCTGTTGGGAGACAGATGGTAGGCTCCCGTCAAGCCCATCCAGTGTGATCTTTAACGTTGGGTTGTTTTAACCTCTGAGTGGCACTTTTTTGCGCACCATGGGTTAAATGTCCAGGTCACAAGGACCCCGAAGGCTCAGAGAAGGTTGGGGGAGGCGACCCACTGGTACAGCTGTTGGGAGACAGATGGTAGCCTCCCGTCAAGCCCATCCAGTGTGTTCTTTAACGTCGGGTTGTTTTAACCTCTGAGTGGCACTTTTTTTGCACAACATGGGCTAAATGGCCAGGTCACATGGACCCCGAATTCTCAGAGAAGGTTGGGGGAGGGGACCCACTGGAACAGCTGTTGGGAGACAGATGGTAGCCTCCCGTCAAGGTCAAGGTCTTTCCGTCCAACCTTCTCTGAGCCTTCGGGGTCCTTGTGACCTGGCCATTAGCCCATGGTGTGCAAAAAGGCTCAGAGGTAAAACAACCCAACGTTAAAGAACACGCTGGATGGCCTTGACGAGAGGCTACCATCTGTCTCCCAACAGCTGTTCCAGTGGATCCCGTCCCCCAACCTTCTCTGAGCCTTCAGGGTCCTTGTGACCTGGCCATTTAGCCCATAGTGTGCAAAAAAGTGCCGCTCAGAGGTAAAACGACCCAACCCAATATTTTTAGAATAAAACGATGCTGAGCATGTGTCCACATTGAGAAACTTTTCATGTGTCCTCTTCCAGCTGCTGATAAGGAAACGTCGTCGTCGTAGTCATGTGACCTATTTTTCGATGCCAGGATTCATTTCGGAATAGTCAGCTGCGAGCACACTTCGCAGAGATCGATGTTTAGAATAAATAAGAGATCTCTTCCAGAAATCGACCGCGAAGTGGACTCTGCTGCCAGTGCCGCGTGCAAGGCCAGTCCTCCACTTCAGCGGTGCCGATGTGTTGTTTGTCAGCGAGCCAAGCATCAATGCTTGAACGCCTTTCGCCTTGGAAGATGGCGGCGGCGGTTACGGCGAAGTGCGACTTCTGCGAAGAGATCACTTCCCGGACGAACGGCGATCGACTCTCGCTGCACGAGGAATACAAATGGGAAGAGAAACGAGGTAGAATTTTTTTTAAAAATATGGAAACTTTAAGAACATTTGTTCAGTTTTTTAAACATTTATCTTGAACTTCACCTCCTCCGAAATCTGCTCCCAAGGATGAGCAAATTGAAAGTTCACTTTTCAATCACGTGGTTGCCAGATGAAACTTCCTTTTCTCTCTTAGTGTCAACAAAGTGTTGCCATTTTTGGGCAATCATTGTCGATTGACAATGAAGAGCAAGTCACGTGATCAGGCGTTGGCTGACGACGACATCCTCGTTCGGGTTGGGTCGGAATTGTTCGGCGATTGAACGTCACTCCCTCTGTTGCGCTGATGGACAAGTCACGAGATCGGGGGGGGGGGGTGCGCTTTCGCCTGGAAAAGTTACAGGGGGATGTTCTTAGGTTGTTTTTTTTCTTTGAGGCCAGTTTCTTTTGCACACCATATGCCGTCCCATGGCCGAGTGGTTAGCGCGCTTGGCTTATTTATTTTTTTTATGCTAAATGCTTAGGTCACAAGGACCCCGAAGGCTCAGAGAAGGTTGGGGGAGAGGACCCACTGTAACAGCTGTTGGGAGACAGATGGTAGCCTCCCGTCAAGGCCATCCAGCGTGTTCTTTAACGTTGGGTTGTTTTACCTCTGAGCGGCACATTTTTGCACACCATGGGCTAAATGGCCAGGTCACATGGACCCCGAATTCTCAGAGAAGGTTGGGGGAGGGGACCCACTGGAACAGCTGTTGGGAGACAGATGGTAGCCTCCCGTCAAGGCCATCCAGCGTGTTCTTTAACGTTGGGTTGTTTTACCTCTGAGTGGCACTTTTTTGCACACCATGGGCTAAATGGCCAGGTCACAAGGACCCCGAAGGCTCAGAGAAGGTTGGGGGAGAGGACCCACTGGAAAAGCTGTTGGGAGACAGATGGTAGCCTCCCGTCAAGGCCATCCAGCGTGTTCTTTAACGTTGGGTTGTTTTACCTCTGAGCGGCACATTTTTGCACACCATGGGCTAAATGGCCAGGTCACATGGACCCCGAAGGCTCAGAGAAGTTTGGGGGAAGGGGACCCATTGGAACAGCTGTTGGGAGACAGATGGTAGCCTCCCGTCAAGGCCATCCAGCGTGTTCTTTAACGTTGGGTTGTTTTACCTCTGAGCGGCACATTTTTGCACACCATGGGCTAAATGGCCAGGTCACATGGACCCCGAATTCTCAGAGAAGGTTGGGGGAGGGGACCCACTGGAACAGCTGTTGGGAGACAGATGGTAGCCTCCCGTCAAGGCCATCCAGCGTGTTCTTTAACGTTGGGTTGTTTTACCTCTGAGCGGCACATTTTTGCACACCATGGGCTAAATGGCCAGGTCACATGGACCCCGAAGGCTCAGAGAAGTTTGGGGGAAGGGGACCCATTGGAACAGCTGTTGGGAGACAGATGGTAGCCTCCCGTCAAGGCCATCCAGCGTGTTCTTTAACGTTGGGTTGTTTTACCTCTGAGCGGCACATTTTTGCACACCATGGGCTAAATGGCCAGGTCACATGGACCCCGAATTCTCAGAGAAGGTTGGGGGAGGGGACCCACTGGAACAGCTGTTGGGAGACAGATGGTAGCCTCCCGTCAAGGCCATCCAGCGTGTTCTTTAACGTTGGGTTGTTTTACCTCTGAGCGGCACATTTTTGCACACCATGGGCTAAATGGCCAGGTCACATGGACCCCGAAGGCTCAGAGAAGTTTGGGGGAAGGGGACCCATTGGAACAGCTGTTGGGAGACAGATGGTAGCCTCCCGTCAAGGCCATCCAGCGTGTTCTTTAACGTTGGGTTGTTTTACCTCTGAGCGGCACATTTTTGCACACCATGGGCTAAATGGCCAGGTCACATGGACCCCGAAGGCTCAGAGAAGTTTGGGGGAAGGGGACCCATTGGAACAGCTGTTGGGAGACAGATGGTAGCCTCCCGTCATGGCCATCCAGCGTGTTCTTTAAGGTTGGGTTGTTTTACCTCTCAGCGGCACTTTTTTGCACACAATGGGCTAAATGGTCAGGTCACAAGGACCCCTAATATAATAGTCAGGTCACAAGGACCCCGAATGTAAACCCGAAAAGGTTGGGGGAGGGGACGCACTGGAACAGCTGTTGGGAAATAGATGGTAGCCTCCCGTCAAGGCCATCCAGCGTGTTCTTTAACTTTGGGTTGTTTTACCTCTGAGCGGCCCTTTTTTGCACACAATGGGCTAAATGGTCAGGTCACAAGGACCACGAAAGCTCAGAGAAGGTTGGGGAAGGGGACGCACTGGAATAGCTGTTGGGAGACAGATGGTAGCCTCCCGTCAAGGCCGTCCAGTGTGTTCTTTAACGTGCACAGGGTAAGGCTCTCCCGTACACGGGGCCATGGCTTAACGTCCCATCCGACGGACGGCGGCCTTTCGAATCCCATCGTTGAAGGACACCTATCCAAATTTTGAAAGGTCCCAAGCCACCTGTGAAGGGCCTTCCCATGTCTCGGAACCCTTTGATCTGTTTCCCCTGTGAAAGAAATGCCAGTGACTCGGAACCTTTCAGCTTGGCGTCAGTTGCATCTGCTGCACCTAGGGGCGGTAATCGGAAGTTGTCGATGCTATCAAATCGTCGCGTGGCAGAGGTAATCGCACTAAGAGGTGGGGGTCGACATTGAGCTGATGACGTCACAACAACAACAGCGTGGCGTTCTCTCTGCCGTCGTCGACACGCGACTCGATCTCTCGTGATTAGGGGAGGGGAGATTTTTCGCTCGAACGCTTCTTCATTGCCGCGATGGAGAGATGCGCCTTCCCTGGATCGGATGAGGAGGAGAATCTCCTCATCATCATCTCCATCAGATGGCGATGCGATTGCGCAACGAGGCGCTACTGATCTTCTGCCGTCGACAGGCCGCTTCGTCTCGCTCCGTCGCCCGCCCATGTGCTTTCTTCCTCCGCCGGACGATTTCTCGGAGAAGGTGCGAGCGATGCCAACGTCGTCTTCTTCGCACGAGCCTCGACGTCGGATGAAGGACAGTAGGGGGGGAGGAACGATCATCTGTCTCGAGGATCGGAAGACGAAAATATCGGATGATTCGGTGGGGGGAAGAGAGCAGGGGGGTGAGAATGGCCGCGTGCTGTTGCACAAGAGATGATTGGTTCTCTTGATAAGGTCCCGTGGCCGTGTCACGTGTCGTCACATCCTCCCAATGGGGATAAATTGCTCTTAATTATAGATCGCTTTCGTCCCTGGGGATCATAATGAAGATTTTTTCACTTTCACCGACGTCGATGGACGACTTCTTTTCGCGGGGTCAAGTGACGACACTCCCCCCCCCCCACCTCCTCCTCCTCCTCCTCCCTACACACACTTCTCATCGGCGCCGGCAAGGGGATCGGAGGGGGGAAGGAAGTGTTGTTCGAACGCTTCTAGTAGAAAACTTGAGAAAACGTTTTCAAACAATCCGTCGCCATTTTTGCGACTCAACCCTGTGGGAACATTCCCGCAGTCTCCCTCGTAAAGTCTCCCCCGTAAAGTCTCCCTCGTAAATTGTTCCTACAAAGGTCCATTGATCGTAAATCTTTTTTATTTTCTCCCTATTTCTAAACTGAAATTAAATAATAATGTAATTAAAAAAGTTAATGTAATAAAATTAAAATCTAACTCTATAAACGAAGAGAGAGAGATCTGTCTGTGGCAGATCTTAATGTTGCCATTCTCTGCTTCCTAAATGTGAACGCTCAGCACAGACATCAACTCACATCTTGGAGCTGTCAACATTGCATGGAATCTTTTTTCCATCTTGCAACATATATTTGACGGGAGGATACCATTTGTCTCCCAACAGATGTTCCAGTGGGTCCCCTCCCCCACCTTCTCTCAGCCTTCGGAGTCCTTGTGACCTTGCCATTTAGCCCATGGTGTACAAAAAAGTGTCGCTCTACAATCTCTACAATTCCATTCGCAAAGGGGGGTGCCATGTAGTTACCCAGGATTTAGCTTAGGTGGGGGGAGGTGGGCTAAAATGCAGTCTAGGAAGGTTCCGAAAGTTGATTTTCGGGAGGGTTGGGTTGTTTTACCTCTGAGCAGCACTTTTTTGCACACCATGAGCTAAATGGTCAAGTCACATGGACCCCGAAGGCTGAGAGAAGGTTGGGGTAGGGAACCCACTGGAACAGATGTTGGGAGACAGATGGTAGCCTACCGTCAAGGCCATCCAGCGTATTCTTTAACGTTGGATTGTTTTACCTCTGAGCGGCACTTTTTTGTACACCATGGGCTAAATGGCCAGGTAACAAGGGCCCCGAAGGCTAAGAGAAGGTTGGGGTAGGGAACCCACTGGAACAGATGTTGGGAGACAGATGGTAACCCCCCGTCAAGGCCATCCAGCGTGTTCTTTAACGTGCACAGGGTATGGCTCTCCCGCACACGGCGACACGGCTTAACGTCCCATTCGACGGACGGCGGCCTTTCCAAGCCCATCGGTGTCCCCTACTGACCGTGGGCAGTGCGGGGAATTTTTCGGAAATAAATCTCAACGCTGACCCAGCTGGGAACTTCAGATTACGAGCCTGGTGCGCTACCGACTGACCCTCCCCTCCGGGGAGGAAGGAGGCGCTTCGGGGGGGAAGGAGGCGCTGAAGAAACAAGCAAAAACCACCCAAGCAGCTGCTTGCCACAGAAGTCTGACAGGAGCATGTCAGTTTATATGCTATAGTGGGAGGTCTGTGAGGATGGCGCGACCCCAACAGAAAGACATCACAAAAACAACCATGCTCTCTACCTGGGACTCGAACCCAGGTCAGTAGTCAAGAGCGCTAAGCCACGGGACGGCTTAAAAAATAAGACTGAGAATTTCCCAATTGCTAAAATATTCCATCGAACAGGAAAGATTCAAATCGTATTCCATATGGAAGGAGGACCTCTCTCTCGGAAGACCTCTCCCTCTGTACGTCACTGGAGGAAAAAATAAAAAAAAGTCAAAAATATTTTTAAAAAAAATATTTACTCACCTTCGTCTTGTAGCTGCTTCCTCGCCAGAAATAAATTCGTGGTTAGAGCAAACGACGAAGAAAGAAAATCGATGGTCAGGTGGATGTCACAATCTGCGAAGAGAAAAAAGATTTCAGTACAAGGCATTATGGGTATTAATGTCACTGAAACAACAGAAACTGAAATTTATCACGAAAGGGGGGATTGGCTCATTCGGTAGCGCGTCAGACTCGTAATCTGTAGTTCCCAGGTTCGAGTCCCAGCTGGGTCAGCGTTGAGATTTATCTCCGCAAAACTCCCCGCCCTGCCCACTGCCCGATGGGCTTGGAAAGACCGCCGTCCGTCGGATGGGACGTTAATCCGTAATGCCGTGTGCGGAAGAGTCGTACCCTGTACACGTTAAAGAACACGCTGGATAGCTTTGACGGGAGGCTACCATCTGTCTCCCAACAGCTGTTCCAGTGGGTCCCCTCCCCCAACCTTCTCCGAGCCTTCGGGGTCCTCGTGACCTGGCCATTTAGCCCATGGTGTGTAAAAAAAATGCCACTCAGAGGTAAAACAACCCAACGTTAAAGAACACGCTGGATGGCCTTGACGGGAGGCTACCATCTGTCTCCCAACAGCTGTTCCAGTGGCTCCCCTCCCCCAACCTTCTCCGAGCCTTCGGGGTCCTTGTGACCTGGCCATTTAGCCCATGGTGTGCAAAAAAGTGCCACTTAGAGGTAAAACAACCCAACGTTAAAGAACACGCTGGATGGCCTTGACAGGAGGCTACCATCTGTCTCCCAACAGCTGTTCCAGTGGGTCCCCTCTCCCAGCCTTCTCTGAGCCTTCGGGGTCCTTGTGACCTGGCCATTTAGCCCATGGTTGCAAAAAGTGTCGTTCAGAGGTAAAACAACCCAACGTTAAAGAACACGCTGGATGGTGCTTTGAAGTGCTCATTTAATGACGACGTCATTAACCCCTCTGGTCGGGGGTGGCTCAGTCGGTAGCGCGCCAGTCTCGTAATCAGCAGTTCCCAGGTTCGAGTCCCAGCTGAGTCAGCGTTGATACTCATTACCGCAAAACTCGCCGCCCTGCCCACGGTCAGTAGGGGACACCGATGGTCTTGGTAAGGCGGCCGTCCGTCAGATGGCGCTGACAGCAGATTGTCGGTTTTAAATCTGAGGATCGTTGAAGATCTACGAAGAGGAATGAGACTGACCATCCGCTTGTCAGACTGTGAAGAAATTCATTTTCTATTTCAAAGGACTCACCAGGCATTTCTATTTCGTGATAGAATCCCCGACAACAGATTCTCATTTACGACTTGCAATGGTTTTTTCAAATTCAAATTTATTTTCAATAAGTATTATCTATAATTATTTAACATAAAAAATCGCATTAAGCGGAAGCTTATCAGAGGGAATGCATATATACGATTTTACGGATATCATTTAGAATACATCAGTAGTACAGTCGCTCGAAAAAGTATCCGAACATTACGGTTGATTACAGAATTCAGAAAAAATATCTGGAGCGTGTACAGAAACTGTACACGCTCCAGTTACCGTTCACAGCAAACTGGACCGTGTGCAGTAACTGCACACGGTCCAGTTTGCTGTGAACGGTAACTGCACACGCTCAACATTTCTGTGAGCAGGCCCACACGATCCAGGTTTTTGTGAGCTCACACGATCCAATGTGGTGTGAACATCAACCACAACCACTCCAGTTTGCTGTGAACGGTAACTGCACACACTCAATATTTCTATGAGTGGGCCCACACGACCCAGGTTTTTGTGAGCTCACACGATCCAATGTGCTGTGAACATTAACCACAACCGCTCCAGTTTGCTGTGAACGGTAACTGCACACACTCAATATTTCTGTGAGCTGCCCACACGATCCAGGTTTTTGTGAGCTCACACAATCCAATGTGCTGTGAACATTAACCACAACCGCTCCAGTTTGCTGTGAACGGTAACTGCACACACTCAATATTTCTGTGAGTAGGCCCACACAATCCAGGTTTTTGTGAGCTCACATGATCCGATGTGCTGTGAACATTAACCACAACCGCTCCAGTTTGCTGTGAATGGTAACTGTACACGCTTAATATTTCTGCGAGTGCACAAACACGATCCAGGTTTTTGTGAGCTCACACGATCCAATGTGCTGTGAACATTAACCGCAACCGCTCCAGTTTGCTGTGAACGGTAACTGCACAAACTCAATATTTCTGTGAGCAGGCCCACACGATTTAGGTTTTTGTGAGCTCACACGATCCAATGTGCTGTGAACATTAACCACAACCGCTCCAGTTTGCTGTGAACATTAACCACAACCGCTCCAGTTTGCTGTGAACAATAACTGTACACGCTCAATATTTCTGTGAGTGGGCCCACACGATCCAGGTTTCTGTGAGCTCACATGATCCAATGTGCTGTGAACATTAACCGCAACCACTCCAGTTTGCTGTGAACGGTAACTACACACGCTCAATATTTCTATGAGCATGCCCACACGATCCAGGTTTTTGTGAGCTCACATGATCCAATGTGCTGTGAACATTAACCACAACTGCTCCAGTTTGCTGTGAACGGTAACTGCACACATTCAATATTTCTGTGAGTGGGACCACACGATCCAGGTCTTTGTGAGCTCACATGATCCAATGTGCTGTGAACATTAACCACAACCGCTCCAGTTTGCTGTGAATGGTAACTGCACACGCTCAATATTTCTGTGAGTGGGCCCACACGATCCAGGTCTTTGTGAGCTCACACGATCCAATGTGCTGTGAACATTAACCACAACCGCTCCAGTTTGCTGTGAACGGTAACTGCACACGCTCAATATTTCTGTGAGTGGGCCCACACGATCCAGGTCTTTGTGAGCTCACAAGATCCAATGTGCTGTGAACATTACCCACAACCGCACCAGTTTGCTGTGAACGGTAACTGCACACGCTCAATATTTCTGTGAGTGGGCCCACACGATCCAGGTCTTTGTGAGCTCACACGATCCAATGTGCTGTGAACATTAACCACAACCGCACCAGTTTGCTGTGAACGGTAACTGCACACGCTCAATATTCCTGTGAGTGGGCCCACATGATCCAGGTTTCTGTGAGCTCACACGATCCAATGTGCTGTGAACATTAACCGCAACCGCTCCAGTTTGCTGTGAACGGTAACTGCACACGCTCAATATTTCTGTGAGCAGGCCCACACGATCCAGGTTTTTGTGAGCTCACACGATCCAATGTGCTGTGAACATTAACCACAACCGCTCCAGTTTGCTGTGAACGGTAACTGCACACGCTCAATATTTCTGTGAGTGGGCCCACACAATCCAGGTTTTTGTGAGCTCCCACGATCCAATGTGCTGTGAACATTAACCACAACCACTCCAGTTTGCTGTGAACGGTAACTGCAAACGCTCAATATTTCTGTGAGTGGGCCCACACGATCCAGGTTTTTGTGAGCTCACACGATCCAATGTGCTGTGAACATTAACCGCAACCGCTCCAGTTTGCTGTGAACGGTAACTGCACATGCTCAATATTTCTTTGAGTGGGCCACACGATCCAGGTTTTTGTGAGCTCACACTATCCAATGTGCTGTGAACATTAACCACAACCGCTCCAGTTTGCTGTGAACGGTAACTGCACACACTCAATATTTCTGTGAGTAGGCCCACACGATCCAGGTTTTTGTGAGCTCACACGATCCGATGTGCTGTGAACATTAACCACAACTGCTCCAGTTTGCTGTGAACGGTAACTGCACACGCTTAATATTTCTGCGAGTGCACCCACACGATCCAGATTTTTGTGAGCTCACACGATCCAATGTGCTGTGAACATTAACCACAACCGCTCCAGTTTGCAGTGAACGGTAACAGCACACGCTCAATATTTCTGTGAGTGGGTCCACACGATCCAGGTTTCTGTGAGCTCACACGATCCAATGTGCTGTGAACATTAACCGCAACCACTCCAGTTTGCTGTGAATGGTAACTGCACATGCTCAATATTTCTGTGAGCAGGCCCACACGATCAAGGTTTTTGTGAGCTCACACGATCCAATGTGCTGTGAACATTAACCACAACCGCTCAAGTTTGCTGTGAACGGTAACTGCACACGCTCAATATTTCTGTGAGTGGGCCCACACGATCCAGGTTTCTGTGAGCTCACACGATCCAATGTGCTGTGAACATTAACCACAACTGCTCCAATTTGCTGTGAACGGTAACTGCACACACTCAATATTTCTGTGAGTAGGCCCACACGATCCAGGTTTTTGTGAGCTCACACGATCCGATGTGCTGTGAACATTAACCACAACCGCTCCAGTTTGCTGTGAACGGTAACTGCACACGCTTAAAATTTCTGCGAGTGCACCCACACGATCCAGATTTTTGTGAGCTCACACGATCCAATGTGCTGTGAACATTAACCACAACCGCTCCAGTTTGCAGTGAACGGTAACAGCACACGCTCAATATTTCTGTGAGTGGGCCCACACGATCCAGGTTTTTGTGAGCTCGCACGATCCAATGTGCTGTGAACATTAACCACAACCGCACCAGTTTCCTGTGAACGGTAATTGCACACGCTCAATATTTCTGCGAGTGGGCCCACACGATCCAGGTCTTTGTGAGCTCACACGATCCAATGTGCTGTGAACATTAGCCACAACCGCTCCAGTTTGCTGTGAACGGTAACTGCACAGACTTAATATTTCTGCGAGTGCACCCACACGATCCACATTTTTGTGAGGTCACACGATCCAATGTGCTGTGAATATTAACCGCAACCACTCCAGTTTGATGTGAACAGTAACTGCACACGCTCAATATTTCTGCGAGCAGGCCCACACGATTTAGGTTTTTGTGAGCTCACACGATCCAATGTGCTGTGAACATTAACCACAACCGCTCCAGTTTGCTGTGAATGGTCACTACACATGCTCAATTTTTCTGTGAGTGGGCCCACACGATCCAGGTTTTCGTGAGCTCACACGATCCGATGTTCTGTGAACATTAACCACAACCGCTCCAGTTTGCTGTGAACGGTAACTGCACACGGTTAATATTTCTGCGAGTGCACCCACACGATCCAGGTTTTTGTGAGCTCACATGATCCAATGTGCTGTGAACATTAACCACAACCGCTCCAGTTTGTTGTGAACGGTAACTGCACACACTCAATATTTCTGTGAGTGGACCCACACGATCCAGGTCTTTGTGAGCTCACACGATCCAATGTGCTGTGAACATTAACCACAACCGCACCAGTTTGCTGTGAACGGTAACTGCACACGCTCAATATTTCTGTGAGTGGGACCACACGATCCAGGTTTCTGTGAGCTCACACGATCCAATGTGCTGTGAACATTAACCACAACCACTCCAGTTTGCTGTGAACGGTAACTGCACAAGCTCAATATTTCCATGAGTGGGCCCACACGACCCAGGTTTGTGTGAGCTCACACGATCCAATGTGCTGTGAACATTAACCACAACGGCACCAATTTGCTGTCAACGGTAACTGCACACGCTCAATATTTCTGTGAGTGGGCCCACACGATCCAGGTCTTTGTGAGCTCACACGATCCAATGTGCTGTGAACATTAACCATAACCGCTCCAGTTTGCTGTGAACGGTAACTGCACACGCTCAATATTTCTATGAGTGGGCCCACACGATCCAGGTCTTTGTGAGCTCACACGATCCAATGTGCTGTGAACATTAGCCACAACCGCTCCAGTTTGCTGTGAACGGTAACTGCACAGACTTAATATTTCTGCGAGTGCACCCACACGATCCAGATTTTTGTGAGGTCACACGATCCAATGTGCTGTGAACATTAACCGCAACCACTCCAGTTTGATGTGAACAGTAACTGCACACGCTCAATATTTCTGCGAGCAGGCCCACACGATTTAGGTTTTTGTGAGCTCACACGATCCAATGTGCTGTGAACATTAACCACAACCGCTCCAGTTTGCTGTGAATGGTCACTACACACGCTCAATTTTTCTGTGAGTGGGCCCACACGATCCAGGTTTTCGTGAGCTCACACGATCCGATGTTCTGTGAACATTAACCACAACCGCTCCAGTTTGCTGTGAACGGTAACTGCACAAGCTCAATATTTCTATGAACAGGCCACACGATCCAGGTTTTTGTGAGCTCACACGATCCAATGTGCTGTGAACATTAACCACAACTGCTCCAGTTTGCTGTGAATGGTAACTGCACACGCTCAATATTTCTGTGAGTGGGCCACACGATCCAGGTTTCTGTGAGCTCACACGATCCAATGTGCTGTGAACATTAACCACAACCGCTCCAGTTTGCTGTGAACAGTAACTGCACACGCTCAATATTTCTATGAGTGGGCCCACACGACCCAGGTTTTTGTGAGCTCACACGATCCAATGTGCTGTGAACATTAACCACAACCGCTCCAGTTTGCTGTGAACGGTAACTGCACACACTCAATATTTCTGTGAGTGGGCCCACACGATCCAGGTTTCTGCGAGCTCACACGATCCAATGTGCTGTGAACATTAACCGCAACAGCTCCAGTTTGCTGTGAACGGTAACTGCACACGCTTAATATTTCTATGAGTGGGCCCACACGACCCAGGTTTTTGTGAGCTCACACGATCCAATGTGCTGTGAACAGTAACCACAACCGCACCAGTTTGCTGTGAACGGTAACTGCACACGCTTAATATTTCTATGAGTGGGCCCACACGACCCAGGTTTTTGTGAGCTCACACGATCCAATGTGCTGTGAACATTAACCACAACCGCACCAGTTTGCTGTGAACGGTAACTGCACACGCTCAATATTTCTGTGAGTGGGCCCACACGATCCAGGTCTTTGTGAGCTCACACGATCCAATGTGCTGTGAACATTAGCCACAACCACAACAGTTTGCTGTAAACGGTAACTGCACATGCTCAATATTTCTGTGAGTGGGCCCACACGATCCAAGTTTCTGTGAGCTCACACGATCTAATGTGCTGTGAACATTAACCGCAACCACTCCAGTTTGCTGTGAACGGTAACTGCACACGCTCAATATTTCTATGAGCAGGCCCACTCGATCCAGGTTTTTGTGAGCTCACACGATCCAATGTGCTGTGAACATTAACCACAACTGCTCCAGTTTGCTGTGAACGGTAACTGCACACGCTCAATATTTCTTTGAGTGGGCCCACACGATCCAAGTCTTTGTGAGCTCACACGATCCAATGTGCTCTGTACATTAACTGCAACCGCTCCAGTTTGCTGTGAACGGTAACTGCACACGCTCCATTTTCATTGCATTATATATTCATACGCATTATATGTATTAAAAAAGTATCCAAACGCTTGATTATAGAATTCAGAAAAAATATCCGGTAACGATTTTTTTTTTCAGAAGTTAGTGATCTGGCAACCTTCGTGTCACGTGACCCGAAGGTTGCCAGATCACTAACTTCTGAAAAAAAAAATCGTTACCGGATATTTTTTTCCTGAATTCTGTAATCAACCGTAGTGTTCGAATACTTTTTTGAGCGACTATAGGTGGTCATATTATTTTGATACTAGATCGTGTGGATCTCACTCACGGAAATATTGAGAGTGTGCAGTTACCGTTCACAGCAAACTGGAGCGTGTGCAGTAACTGCACACGCTCCAGTTTGCTGGACTCTTCCAGTTTGCTGTGAACGGTAACTGGAGCGTGTACAGTTGCTGTACACGCTCCAGATATTTTTCTTGAATTCTGTAATCACGTGACACGAAGGTTGCCAGATCGCTAATTTCTAAAAAAAATTGGTTGCCAGATATTTTTTCTGAATTCTGTAATCAACGGTAGTGTTCGGATACTTTTTTGAGCGACTGTACGATCTGCCAAACGGACAGGTCACAATGGCCCCAAGTGCTCAAAATTGGGTAGAGCCCGGATTCTGAAATTCTGTGGCTCGCGAGCAGCTGGAGTTTGTTTAAGATGGGGGCGAAAAAAATCTCACCTTGGAACTTCGGAGTGGAGGACTTTGTTCCCGTTTGGAGTGAGTCGACCATCTCTTCCTCTTTTGGCATTCGAAGAGTAGCGCGTGGATCTCCTCTGCACGAGACGAGATTTCCCCACGAGTGGCCACTCCACGAGGAGAAGCTCTCGACGGCGAAACGGAAACCCCCCTTTCCACCCCCACGACCATCTCGTGCCAGATGCTCCATTAGCGTTTGCATCGTGGTTTCAGAAGAGATTTCCGTGGAGAGGAGGGAAAGGGCTACTGCGAATCGTTCCGTTCGATTCGAAAACCTGGAGTCCGAATTCTCCCTGAATAACGATCAATAATTCAGTCTCGCAGTCACGTGACGACCTCTTGACCCCCCCCCCTCCCCCGCTTCCTCATTTCGTTCAAAATTGGCTCAGCACGCGACACTCGGCCTCGTGCCACACACGTTTTCGTACAAAACTAGGGAAAGGCATTGTTTACGTGACGTTGTCGCGCGATCACAGAGGGGGGGGGGCAATGAGATAGAGAGATTTCGAGAAGGGGGAGGAGGAGGAGGGGGAGAAAATGGGGGGGGGAACATTTGGAAACAAAAAATGACGGGATTGGTCAGAGAATTGGATCTGTGCCTGTTGTGTCGTTTCTTGTTTTGTTGGCTTCAAAATGTCAACAGAGAGAAATGGATGTCTGTCCAACAATCCACTGAAAAAAAAATAAACGAGGCGTAATAATAAAGTTTCTATGAAACAATTCATTATATTCATTAATCTACCCCTAAATTATCTAAAGTTTAAACTCAACACTTTTTTCTTTTTTTTTTTACAGTCGTTCAAAAAAAATATCCGAACACCATGGTTGATTACAGAATTCAGAAAAAATATCTGGAAACGACTGTTTTAGAAATTAGTGATCTGTCAACCTTTGTGTTCTTTAACGTTGGGTTGTTTTACCTCTGAGCGGCACTTTTTTTGCACACCATGGGCTAAATGGCCAGGTCACTAGGACCCCAATATCTCAGAGAAAGATGGGGGAGGGGACCCATTGGAACAGCTGTTGGGAGACAGATTGTAGTCTCCCATCAATATATATCATATCCAGCGTGTTCTTAAACGTGCACAGGGTATGGCTCTTCCACATACGGGGTCATGGCTTAACGTCCCATCCGACGGACGGCGGCCTTTCCAAGGCCAGTGGTGTCCCCTACTGACCGTGGGCAGGGCGGGGAATTTTGCGGAGATAAATCTCAACGCTGACTCAGCTGGGACTCGAAACTAGGAAGGTGCACGAAGGTTGCCAGATCACTAATTTCTAAAAAAATCGTTGCCAGATATTTTTTCTGAATTCTGTAATGAACCATAGTGTTTGGATATTTTTTTGAGCGACTGTACTTGTTGTCAGATATCTCCATACCTATATGTCGACTTTCTTTCTGTTTGTCGATTCCTGCCACGAGAAACGTCTCTATGGCAACCACTTCATGCCCCTTCTCCTCCCCCCAATGAAATGGGAGTTATCCTTTTCGTCCAATCGCCTCCGAATGCGCGCGAGTGTTTGTCTCGTGGCGAGGGTTGCTAAGATACGAGCGCGTGGCGATCCACCGGCTCATTATCGTCCTGCCGGAATGAGAGCGATGTTTACGAGCGCGCGTTGCGCAGTGAATCGTCGTCACCTGCCACGCGACGAGGCAACGCGCATGCTCGCCGATTAATAACGCTAAAGTTAATAAAATCGTCAAGTGAATGAAGTGACGTCATAGTCGGTCAGTCGTGGCGGTCAGTTCAGCTACGTCACAGGACTTGCTGCCCACAAGACCTCTCATTGGTTCAAGAGGTAATCTCGTGAGACGACATTAGAACGTTCCCCCGCTTCATTGCCCACCGCTGGATCAGTGGGGGTCACGCCAGATCCCCCCCCCACACACACACACTCTGTGTTTGGGCTCTTTTCCAATGGATGGGACATTAACACGTGGTCCGGTGCACGTGTTCGATTGTTTTACCTCTAAGAAGCACTTTCTTGCACACCACGGGCTAAATGGCCAGGTCACAAGGGCCCCGAAGGTTCAGAGAAGGTTGGGGGAGGGGACCCACTGGAACAGCTGTTGGGAGACAGATGGTAGCCTCCCTTCAAGGCCATCCAGCGTGTTCTTTAACGTTGGGTTGTTTTACCTCTGAGCGGCACTTTTTTGCACACCATGGGCTAAATGGCCAGGTCACAAGGACCCCGAAGGCTCAGAGAAGGTTGGGGGAGGGGACCCACTGGAACAGCTGTTGGGAGACAGATGGTAGCCTCCCTTCAAGGCCATCCAGTGTATTCTTTAACGTGCACAGGGTATGTCTCTACCACACCCAATGGGCTTGGAAAGGCCACCGTCCGTCGGATGGGACGTTAAGCCGTGGTCTCATGTGCGGAAGAGTGCATACTCTGTGCACGTTAAAGAACACGCTGGATGGCCTTGACGGGAGGCTACCATCTGTCTCCCAACAGCTGTTCCAGTGGGTCTCCTCCCCCAACCTTCTCTGAGGGGTCCTTGTGACCTGGCCATTTAGCCCATTGTGTGCAAAAAAGTGCCACTCAGAGGTAAAACAACGCAACGTTAAAGAACACGCTGGATGGTCTTGACGGGAGGCTACCATCTGTCTCCCAACAGCTGTTCCAGTGGGTCCCCTCCCCCAACTTTCTCTGAGCCTTCGGGGTCCATGTGACCTGTCCATTTAGCCCATTATGTGCAAAAAAGTGCCGCTCAGAGGTAAAACAACCCAACTTTAAAGAACACGCTGGATGGCCTTGACGGGAGGCTACCATCTGTCTCCCAACAGCTGTTCCAGTGGGTCTCCTCCCCCAACCTTCTCTGAGGGGTCCTTGTGACCTGGCCATTTAGCCCATTGTGTGCAAAAAAGTGCCACTCAGAGGTAAAACAACTCAACGTTAAAGAACACGCTGGATGGTCTTGACGGGAGGCTACCATCTGTCTCCCAACAGCTGTTCCAGTGGGTCCCCTCCCCCAACTTTCTCTGAGCCTTAGGGGGTCCATGTGACCTGTCCATTTAGCCCATTATGTGCAAAAAAAGTGCCGCTCAGAGGTAAAACAACTCAACTTTAAAGATGGCCTTGACGGGAGGCTACCATCTGTTTCCCAATAGCTGTTCCAGTGGGTCTCCTCCCCCAACCTTCTCTGAGGGGTCCTTGTGACCTGGCCATTTAGCCCATGGTGTGCAAAAAAGTGCCACTCAGAAATTAAAACATCACAACGTTAAAGAACACGCTGGATGGCCTTGACGGGAGGCTACCATCTTTCTCCCAGCAGCTCTTCCAGTGTGTCCCCTTCCCCAACCTTCTTTGCGCCTTCGGGGTCCATGTGACTTGGCCATTTAGCCCATGGCGTGCAAAAAAGGGCCGCTCAGAGGTAAAACAACCCAACTTTAAAGAACACGCTGGATGGGCTTGACGGGAGGCTACCATCTGTCTCCCAACAGCTGTTCCAGTTGGTCTCCTTCCCCAACGTTCTCTGAGCCTTCGGGGTCCTTGTGACCTGACCATTTAGCCCATGGTGTGCAAAAAAGTGCCGTTCAGAGGTAAAACAACCCAACTCTCTCGCACACGGGGTCATGGCTTAATGTCCCATCCGACGGAAAGCGACCTTTCCAAGCCCATCGTTTAAGGACATCTATTCAAAGTTCCAAAGGAACTATACATTTATATATATATTTTGGTGGCTTTGACGTGAGGCGATCATCGCAACTACCGTTAGGGAAGGGGGGGGGGGGGGGGTCATCGACTGTCGTTCCCCTCCCCCCAGCTGTGTTTAAAGGACGCAGGAGACATATGAGGTCTCGACGGAGCCGCGATCGTCTCTTCATTTATCACTCTTTCTGAGAGGGGGGGGGGGGTACGGGGGGTATTAAGTGGTTGTCGCCATTTCGCTGCCATCGAGAAGCAGGTGAAACAGATTAAGTTTTTTTTTCTTTAAAAAGGAATTAGGCATTTGATTTGGCTGTATGACATTTGGAGAGAAAATCCAGATCAGATTCCCAACGTTCGTCTTCTGACAGCGAGGTTTATCTGAAACGGAAAAAAAGAAAGGAAAGGGGTGCGCCAAGCGACGCAATCGAGCCTGAAAAAGGGGGTGGGGGGAGTGCAACATTTTCCCCTTCGTTTTAGAGATTTTTTTTAATTTAAAGAAAAGTGCGTGAAATATGCAAAAGCTTTAATAGTTGTTGGCATCCATTGCATTTATTGGCATTCCAATTTTTGACAATAAATAGCTTGACAGCTGTTACGAGACAGACGGTAGCCCTCCCGTCAAGGCTACAATATTCCGTAATGAAGGGGAAAATGTAGCACTTCCCCACACTCGCCTTTTTCAGGCTCGATGACGTCGCTTGGCGCACCCCTTTGCTTTCTTTTTTTCCGTTTCAGATAAACATCGCTGTCAGAAGACGAACCTTGGGAATCTGATCTGGATTTCCTCTCCAAACGTCATACAGCCAAATCAAATGCCTAATTCCTTTTTTTAAAAAAAAACTTAATCTGTTTCACCTGCTTCTCGATGGCAGCGAAATGGCGACAACCACTCAATGCCCCCCCCCCCTCAGAAAGAGTGATAAATGAAGAGACGATCGCAGCTCCGTCGAGACCTCGTATGTCTCCTGCGTCCTTTAAACACATCTGGGGGGAGGGGAACGACAGTCGATGACCCCCCTTCCCTGTCGGTAGTTGCGGTGATCGTCCCCCATCAAGGTCACCGCTGCGCATGCCACGGCCTCACCACTTGCTGCGCCAGAAGTTGACGATGAGGAGGAGCTCATTTGCATACGGAGGAGGATGCAGTCGCGCGCTTTTAAGTTCTTTCGAAGACCAGAGATTATTAGAGCAAGTATCGTTTGAGAAATGAACGATTATTTCGAAACGATATCATCGTCATCGCTTAAACAGAATGGACAACAAAAGAAGTGATCAGATTATTGCGTAACAGTTTAAGATTTGGTTTAGAATAACGTACAGTCGCTCAAAAAAAGAAGTATCCGAACACCATGGTTGATAATAAGGAATTGAGAAAAAAATATCTGGCAAAGATCTTTTTTTTAAAGAAATTAGTGATCTGGTAAACTTCGTGTACAGTCGTTCAAAGAAATATCCGAACACTACGGTTGATTATACAGAACAAATATCTGGCAACGATTTTTTTATTTTTTTTTAAGAAATTAGTGATCTGATAACCTTCGTGTACAATCGCTCAAAGAAATATCCGAACATTTATGTTGATTTTATAGAGTTGAGAAACGATTGGGAACGATTTTATTTAGAAATTAGAGATCTGGCAACCTTCGTGTCGCGTGATCACTAATTTCTAAAAAAACGTTGCTAGATATTTTTTCTGAATTCTGCAATCAACCATAGTGTTGGATACTTTTTTTTGATCGGCTGCATCAATTGTTTCAAAGTTATACAATGCTAATTGTATGTTTACTGTGATGCAAATTTTTTTCTAAATATTTGAATAGGAATTATTATTTGATAAAATTGCATAGCCACGAGACTTGTGTCTTTTTCATTCTCTTCCCCCCCCCCATCAGTTCTCTTTGTTAAAATAAATCTCTTCCTAAGGCGGAAGCGAAGGCTCCTCTGTTGGTCATCTTGGTGTTTCTGCTTAGTGTTGTGCTTTTTATTGTTATGCGGGTGTTTGTCAAGTGTTGTTCTGACAATACGACAATGGGGAAAAAAATCGATCTCTTCGATCGTTTCAGGAGAAACGGGAAAAAAAGCCTTGAAGGGGGAGGGGTTAGGGTTGGGTTGGGTTGTTTTACCTCTGAGTGGCACTTTTTTTGCACACCATGGGCTAAATGGCCAGGTCACAAGGACCCCGAAGGCTCAGAGAAGGTTGGGGGAGGGGACCCACTGGAACAGCTGTTGGGAGCCAGATGGTAGCCTCCCGTCAAGGCCATCCAGCGTGTTCTTTAACGTGCACAGGGTATGTCTCTCCCGCACACGGGGCCACGGCTTAACGTCCCATCCGACGGACGGAGGCCTTTCCAAGCCCATCGGTGTCCCCTACTGACCGTGGGCAGAGCGGGGAATTTTGTGGGAGATAAATCTCAACGCTGACCCAGCTGGGACTCGAACCTGGGAAGTACAGAATACGAGCCTGACGCGCTACCGACTGAGCCACCCCGGCCCCGTGGGGAGGGTGATGAAGAGGGGTTATCAGGACGATTAGTCGCAACTGCTGAGGACGATGGGATCAAAGTTCACGATAAATATTCACAGATAAATATTCACGAGGCAAAATCGGGCAGAGGTTTCGTCTGCTCACGTTGTTAGGCAATCTCCTGGGTCGTGATTCGGCAGCGACTGACTGAGGTCGATCTCATTTGCATCCATTGTTGTTCTCAGTCGCCTTTGTTGTTAAAACGGAAGGGCGATTGTTGTCGCTTTGGTGAATGGAAGAGCGCATTTTTTTTCAAAAATAGAATTTTCGATCGAATGCGATTTATATGAAAGAGGTGGAGGGGATTCATTTTTTTGGAGGGAATGGGCCCTCCAGTGGCATCTTAGGTTACTAGAGTTGCTTTATGCTTCTTTCATCTAAATGTAGTGGGGCGGGGGTGGCTCAGTCGGTAGCGCGCCAGGCTCGTAATCTGCAGTTCCCAGGTTCGAGTCCCAGCTGGGTCAACGTTGAGATTTATCTCCGCAAAATTCCCCGCCCTGCCCACGGTCAGTAGGGGGACACCGATGGACTTGGAAAGGCCGCCGTCCGTCAGATGGGACGTTAAGCCGTGGCCCCGTGTGCGGGAGAGACATACCCTGTGCACGTTAAAGAACACGCTGGATGGCCTTGGCTACCATCTGTCTCCCAACAGCTGTTCCAGTGGGTCCCCTCCCCCAACCTTCTCTGAGCCTTCGGGGTCCTTGTGACCTGGCCATTTAGCCCATGTGTGCAAAAAAGTGCCGCTCAGAGGTAAAACAACTCAACCCATCTAAATGTAGAAAGAAATTTCTGAAAAATATTATCTTTTTAATGATTTTTATTTCTCGACAACAGGGTGCTAATCTTTTGCCTTTTTTTTTTTCCTAATTTTTTAGAAATAAATAACCACACGACGTTTATTACGTCACAAAAAGCGTCTATTCTATTTTCTTTTAAAGTTGATATAGCGATTTAAAGAAAAAAAGATTTTTACGTTTGTTTTTTAAATCAAATGTGTTAAAAAAATTGGGATAGAACCTCTACCTTTCAAAAATTAACTGCACATATCCACTAATGTATAATATACAGTCTTCGTGTTACGTAACACGAAGGTTGCCAGTCACTAACTTATAAAAAAAATCGTTGCTAGATATTTTTTTCTGAATTCTGTAATCAACCATAGTGTTCAGATACTTTTTTAATATATATAATGCGTATGAATATATAATTCAATGAATATTGAGCGTGTGCAGTTACCGTTCACAGCAAACTGGAGCGGTTGTGGTTAATGTTCACAGCACATTGGATCGTGTGGGCCCACTCACAGAAATATTGAGCGTGTGCAGTTACCGTTCACAGCAAACTAGAGCGGTTGTGGTTAATGTTCACAGCACATTGGATCGTGTGGCCCACTCACAGAAATATTGAGCGTGTGCTGTTACTGGAGCGTGTACAGTGGCTGTACACGCTCCAGATATTTTTTCTGAATTCTGTAATTAACCATTGGCGTTCGGATACTTTTTTGAGCGACTGTATACCCATTTCTTAACAGCTAGACGGGAACCAAAGTGGGGGGGGGCTCAGTTCCCTTCCCCCTATCTTTTGAAAACTCACAAGTCCCTCCCCCCCTCTAAAAAAGGCTTCAGTCCATTCCAATTTTTTGAAACTTTTATCTGTTGCTATTTTTCAAGTTTTTCATTTAAGTTCCCAAATTTTCATTAAAGAAATTCCCACAATCTCACATTTTTTCATTGTTTTACAAGCCCAGTTACTTTCTCAACCCTAAAAAAATGCCAAAGCCCCCCCCCCCTCCCACTTCTGTTGCTATCAGCTAATTACGGATCTGTGTAGAGCAAGAATTACCAAACCTTTGATATTTGAGAACCCCACACGTGTTTCCAACTCTCATTTATCATGTCCCAATCCCCCTTTCAAAAACGTTTTCAATTAATGATTAAAAATAGACATAAAAAAAATTCGCACCCCCTTTAAAATATCTTCACATGCCTCAATTTTGGAACTCCTGGTATAGAGGGTATAGGAAAATCTCCTCTAATTTCCTGTCACACGACGGCCACGTAAACAAAACACGTGACTTCCGTCTCCCCCCCCCACACACACACTGTTGCCAAGATACTTTTCTATATTTCCTAATGGACTGTTAAGTTTCCAAAGATGTTTCCTCAAAGATCTTTCCTCTTAAGATCTCTCTCCTCCCGTCTTCATCTTCCCTCGACGAAAACAACTCCAGAGTGAATACCTTAATCGGATCTCATTAGTTACGGAGGTGGGAAGGGCGGGGGGGGGGGGAATCTCTTTCAACAGATTTTGGCATTTTGTCCCTTTGATGATCTTTTGGTTTCCATTTGGACAAAGCATCTCATTCACTCACTCATCAGGAAATCTGCATTTTGAGTATAGCTCAGCCAAAAAAGTTGCACAAAGTTCCTCATTCACCATTAAATTGAGGCGTGGGTGGCTCAGTCAGTAGCGCGCCAGGCTCGTAATCTGCAGTTCCCAGGTTCGAGTCCCAGCTGGGTCAGCGTTGAGATTTATCTCCGCAAAATTCCCCGTCCTGCTCACGGTCAGTAGGGGACACCGATGGGCTTGGAAAGGTCGCCGTCCGTCGGATGGGACGTTAAACCGTGCTCCGTATGCGGGAGACCCATACCCTGTGCACGTTAAAGAACACGCTGGATGGCCTTGACGGGGGGCTACCATCTGTCTCCTAACAGCTGTTCCAGTGGGTCCCCTTCCCCAACCTTCTCTGAGCCTTCGGGGTACTTTAGACCTGGCCATTTAGCCCATGGTGTGCAAAAAAGTGCCGCTCAGAGGTAAAACAACCCAACATTAAAGAACACTCTGGATGGCCTTGACGGGAGGCTACCATCTGTCTCCCAACAGATGTTCCAGTGGGTCCCCTCCCCCAACCTTTTCTGAGCCTTCGGGGTCCTTGTGACCTGGCCATTTAGCCCATGGTGTGCAAAAAAGTGCCGCTCAGAGGTAAAACAACCCAACGTTAAAGAACACGCTGGATGGCCTTGACGGGAGGCTACCATCTCTCTCCCAACAGCTGTTCCAGTGGGTGCTCTCCCCCAACCTTCCCTGAGCCTTCGGGGTCCATGTGACCTGGCCATTTAGTCCACGGTGTGCAAAAAAGTGTCGCTCAGAAGAAAAACAACCCAACCCACCATTAAATCGTTAATTGAAGCAAATGGCGTTCTTGTCAGCGAAATGATTAGCAAGACTTCAGCCAAAAGGATTTCTGATGCGAAGACGACGTGCTTCGTGTTTTGCTGCGAGGGTATCTTTTATTCTTTAGAGCATACAGCGATGTTGACTCTCTCTGAAACAAATGCGGGGGTTCACTTAGCACAGGGGGAGGCATTATGGCGCACGCGCATTACGGTTCGGTTGTTTTACCTCTGAGCGACATTTTTTTGCACACCATGGGCTAAATGGCCAGGTCACATGGACCCCGAAGGCTCAGAGAAGGTTGGGGGACGGGACCCACTGGAACAGCTCTTGGAAGACAGATGGTAGCCTCCCGTCAAGGCCATCCAGCGTGTTCTTCAAAATGCACAGGGTATCGCGTGGTTTGTTTTACCTATGAAAGGCACTTTTTTGCACACCATGGGCTAAATGGCCAGGTCACAAGGACCCCGAAGGCTCAAAAAAGGTTGGGGGAGGGGACCCACTGGAACATCTGTTGGGAGACAGATGGTAGCCTCCCGTCAAGGCCATCCAGCGTGTTCTTTAACGTTGGGTTGTTTTACCTCTGAGCGGCACTTTTTTGCACACCATGGGCTAAATGGCCAGATCACAAGGACCCCGAAGGCTCAGAGAAGGTTGGGGGAGGGGACCCACTGGAACAGCTGTTGGGAGACAGATGGTAGCCTCCCGTCAAGGCCATCCAGCGTGTTCTTTAACGTTGGGTTGTTTTACCTCTGAGCGGCACTTTTTTGCACACCATGGGCTAAATGGCCAGGTCACAAGGACCCCGAAGGCTAAGAGAAGGTTGGGGGAGGGGACCCACTGGAACAGCTGTTGGGAGACAGATGGTAGCCTCCCGTCAAGGCCATCCAGCGTGTTCTTCAAAATGCACAGGGTATTGCTTGGTTTGTTTTACCTATGAAAGGCACTTTTTTTGCAGACCATGGGCTAAATGACCAGGTCACAAGGACCCCGAAGGCTCAGAGAAGGTTGGGGGAGGGGACCCACTGGAACAGCTATTGGGAGACAGATGGTAGCCTCCCGTCAAGGCATCCAGCGTGTTCTTTAACGTGCACAGGGTATCGCTTGGTTTGTTTTACCTATGAATGGCACTTTTTTGCACACCATGGGCTAAATGGCCAGGTCACAAGTACCCGAAAGGCTCAGAGAAGGTTGGGGGAGGGGACCCACTGGAACAGCTGTTGGGATACAGATGGTAGCCTCCCGTTAAGGCATCCAGTGTGTTTTTTAATGTGCACAGGATATGGCTCTCCCGCACGCGGAGCCACGGTTTGACGTCCCATTGGTCTCCCTACAGACTGAGGGCGGGAAGTTTTGAGGAGATAAATCTCAATTCTGGCCCACCTGGGACTCGAACCTTGAAACTGCAGGTGACGAGCCTGGCGCGCTACCCACTGAGCCATTCCCGCCAATGGAGCAAGGTAGGAGTCGACCACGACATTATTAGAGTTAGTTTTAAGAGGTAAATGTTTTTCTACAGAATTTTTTAAAATTTATTTATCACCAAAATGGAAACTTGTTTTTAACACGTTAATCTCCAGCTATATTATTTATTTTCGGTTGTTTACGACTGATGGTCCCTCTTTATCGTTTATATTCAAACATAAAAATTTATCACCAGTCCAAAAAAAATTATATTAAAAGTAGCCGATGTTGTGTAAAGGTTTAAGAACCCTTGACTCAGTGGGTATTTAAGCCGCGTCCCATGTGCACGAGAGTTGTACCTTATGCCTGTTAATTGAATGATGTTGGTTGTGGGATTCCATCTGTCTCCTAAAAGTTATCCAGTGAATCCCCTACGCACACTCGACACTGAGCCCTTGGGGTCCTTGTGACTCGGTATTTAACTTAAAATAGATAAATAAATAAATACCCCCTCAAGCAGCTGCTTGCCACACAGGTCTGACAGGAGCCTGTCAGTTTATATCCTATAGTAGGAGATCTGAGAGGATGGCAGGACCTCAGCAGAAAAACGACACACACATCCATGCCTAATCCGGGGCTCGAACCCAGGTTCCTTAGATCGGTAGCCAAGCGTGCTAACCACTCGGCCACGGGAATTGTGCCCAAAAAAACATAAAAACAACACGACGCAAAAAATTTACAACTGAAATAAAACTTTCAACATTTTTCCAATCTCTTCCAATCCACTAGTCACGTGGAGCCACTTTTTCGGCCCCGTTCCCCCTCCGGAGCCTTTCCCGCCGTCCGTCGTTGCCTCGCGCTTCTCCTCCCCCCCCAGCCAAACGAAACAACCAATTACGATCTTCGCAAAAGACAGAAGAGATCGCTCAACCAGAATTCCGGACAATCAGCAACAACCACCATCACGATCATAATCGCAACCAAGACAACCATCACCATGGGATCACCTCATTAGTAACGCAGACGCTCTCCTTCGACATCACCCCCCCCCCCCTCCTCCCCCATTCGACGATTCCAGATAAAAGGAAAGGGAAATGACGTCTTTTGCATATAAAACGAAAATCTTTTTAGAAAAAAAACAAAGAACTGTCTCATTGAGATCTTTCGCGAGAGATCAGAGATGCCTCCCTTGGCTTCTTTTTTCCCGCATTGTCTCATCGCTGAATTTTGCATTTTTGGGCAACATTTCTGACACGAATACTTTTTTGTTTTTGTTTATTTTTCTAATCCATGTCGCCAGACAAATAATCCCCAAATGGCAGAATTTCTTGAGAAAGTAAACAAGGAAAAAATGAGGAAAATTTTATCTTATGACAGCCCCTTGAAAAGCTAATTTTTTTCAGAAGAAAATATCAACTTAAGCTTTTTTTCTTTCAAGAATAGGGCCGTTTCAAACAGGCTTTTTTGGACACTAACAGTACTCTTTTAGGAAAAAAGGAGCAGAAGAGACAGAATTATCTGAGTGATAAGGCACTTGAGCTTATTTCAGAAAGAAAGAACTGCAGGAATGTTCTTAATCAATACCCTACTAGTCCTAATAGAAAGCATTACAGAGAACTTAATAAACGTGTAAAAGATCAGTTAGCTGCTGATAAGAATCTTTGGCTTGATGGTACGGCTGACAAAGCCGAGGAAGCAGTTAGACAGCACAATAGCAGAGAGCTGTACCAGATAGTTAATGTTTTGTGTGGTAGAAAACGAACAGGCATACTAGGATTGAAGGATAAACAAGGTAAGGTTATAGAAGGTGAGGATTCTGTCATGGCTAGGTGGGCTGAGCATTTCAATGCGGTTAGTTCTATTCCCATTGTTTGCAATGATGATAGATGCATTGGTGGCTTTAATGTTGGCCCTATAACACAATCTGAAGTTATTTTGGCTGTTTCTAAACTTAAACTACATAAATCCCCAGGGGTAGATGAAATCACTACTTAAATGCTTAGAGCTGGGAATGTTTCGGTTACCACTTGGGTGACTGAAATTCTGAATATCTTTTATGATAAGGCTTTGCCTGCGAACTTAATCGATATAATAGCATATTTTTGGCCATCTCCAATCGATATAATAACATTACTTTTATATTTGCTAAATTTCTTAATTGCTTAGCAGAAGAAAAATTGCTTTTGGAATTGATTCAAACACCGCCACTTTGGTAAAAGCTAATCGATATGATACCCACATTCTGATAAGCTAATCGATATAATAACCTCATTTTGATAAGCTAATAGATATAATAGCCTCATTTTTCATCAGCTAGTTGATATAATAGCCCTCTTTTTAATAAGCTAATCGATTTAATAACCTCATTTTGATAAGCTAATCAATACGATAGCCTCTTTTTAATAAGCTAATCGATATAATAGCCTCATTTTAATAGCTGTTTTGATAAGCTAATCGATATAATAACCTCATTTTGATAAGCTAATAGATATAATAGCCTCATTTTTCATCAGCTAGTTGATATAATAGCCTTCTTTTTAATAAGCTAATCGATTTAATAACCTCATTTTGATAAGCTAATCAATACGATAGCCTCTTTTTAATAAGCTAATCGATATAATAGCCTCATTTTAATAGCTGTTTTGATAAGCTAATCGATATAATAGCATCATTTTAATATGCTAATCAATTTAATAGCCTCATTTTAATAAGCTAATCGATATAATAGCATCATTTTAATATGCTAGTCAATACAATAGCCTCGTTTCAATAAGCTAATCGATATAATAGCCTCATTTTTAATAAGCTAACGATATAATAGCCTCATTTTAATAGCTGTTTTTATAAGCTAATCGATATAATAGACTCATTTTGAAAAGCTCATCGATATAATAGCATATTTTAATATGCTAATCAATACAATAGCCTCATTTTAATAAGCTAATCGATATAATAGCCTCATTTTGAAAAGCTAATCAATGTAATAACCTCATTTTGAAAAGCTCATCGATAAAATATATTCATTTTGATAAGCTAATCGATATAATTGCCTCATTTTTAATAAGCTAATCAATATAATAGCCTCATTTTAATAAGCTAATCGATATAATAGCCTCATTTTTAATAAGCTAATCAATATAATAGCCTCGTTTCAATAAGCTAATCGATATAATAGCCTCATTTTTAATAAGCTAATCGATATAATAGCCTCATTTTAATAGCTGTTTTGATAAGCTAATCGATATAATAACCTCATTTCATCAATTTTAATAAGCTAATCGAAATAATAGCCTCATTTTTAATCACCTAAGAGATAAAATAGTCTGCTTTAGATAAACTGCTCAATATAAGAGCCTCATTTTGATAAGCTAATCGATATAATAACCTCATTTCGATAATTTATATCATACAGCACCACATCTAATTGATAGAACACCATTTGGCCATTGTAATCGATATAACGTCACTCAGCAACTAATCGATATAACACCACCAAAAATCTTACCTTTATAAAAACACGACCACGTGGTCTACATGCAACC
The DNA here is from genome assembly GCA_038380435.1 of Ryuthela nishihirai. Taxonomy (NCBI): domain Eukaryota; kingdom Metazoa; phylum Arthropoda; class Arachnida; order Araneae; family Heptathelidae; genus Ryuthela; species Ryuthela nishihirai. The sequence continues at coordinate 118,282,246 of JAWZYU010000002.1, read as the reverse complement.
AAAGTTGCTTTTTAGGAGGTTTAATTATTTCTCTTTTTGATGATGAATCCTGGTCGTGTTACTTGAATGATCAGAGAACGAACGATACCCGATCTCGGATGGCACGCAGACGATTGTAAGACGAGCAGAAGGAACAAGCGTCTGTTTAACCCTTTCTCACCTTCGCCGAGGTCACTCTTCAGACGATTATAAATTTCACTGCGGCAATAAAAAAGACCTAGCAGACGATCTTTAATAGATTCGGGGAGATGAGGTCATCATGACCTAGCCGAGTCATGAAATGCGGTCATCTTCATCTTCGCCTCATCACTCATATCAAAGCCATTTCCGAAAAATAAATACAATTAAAATTTATCGATAATTTTCTCGATATTAGCAATTCCCGTATGAAGAGATATTTTTTTTTTCTTTATGAAAAATCTACGTAAAAAAGACGTCCACTTCGGACGTGAGAAGGGGGGGGATATCGATTTTTCCTCTCCCCCCTCCTTCTCACGTGCAGAATCCACTTCTTTCCAGGGGATTCGACCTCTAAGACAGGATCCCTCCCTGCCAAAAGGAATGAAAAGAACCCACCTTACCACCTTGTCACGGCATCCTCGTCATCAGCCTCTAAAGAGAATCCGTCGACCCTTAATGATTGAAAGGAAAGATGACATCACGAAGCACGTGATGATTCCCATCTTCAAAAGTAAATCTCGGAGCACCCAGCATCCAAGGTGATTGAGCAATCCTCCTCTTTCCTCGTGAACCATTGCCTCAATTCCAAAGGACACCTCGTGTTTCGAAACACACTTCATGCACTCAATTCATCTCTGCGGAAGTGAACGGATCCCTTCTCACTTACATTTTCCTCGTGCCATCTTGAAACATCCCTCGTTCTATTCTTCCCCTCACTTTTTCCCCAGAAGCGGCGTCATCCGACATCCGAACTGTCCCAGAATCCTTCCTGAAAACATTTCGTTCCGATTCGTGCGCTCTTAGCCTCGTTCCTACGCGAGGGGTATCCCTCCGCAGCGAGAAAGAGTCCCCCTCCCCGATGATGGTGATGGTGGCGACGCCGTGTCCCGCCACGCCACCCGGTCCAACCTGTTCCCTTGGCGACTGGCAGCGCATACAATCGACATCGCACCGAGGGTCACCTACCACTCGGCCAGGTGGTTCGCACGGGACAGAACGGGCTGGCTCGAGGCTTCAAGGCACGAGCAAGAGGATGCAGCAGAGTCATTTCGAAAAGATGTCTCTCTGCGTCTTCATCGTTTCAATGCTTTCATTCCGAAGTGGCAGTTCACGGATCGAGATACCAAATATGTATTAACTGAAAGTTCGTTGCGGTTGTCTGCAGAGCAGGATCTGGGGGAGAAATCCCTTCCCCCAACCACCCCCTCCAGAATGCTAGTAAGAAATAAGCCCTACACCTTTTTTTTTTCTACATCAGGGCCTAGTTGTCTAAAATATAGGTTCGTAAATTTCGAGAATTATTTATAAGTAACTTTATGACTTTAAATTTCATCCGCCAGGTGGTGCTCCTATCCTTACACAGGGACGCCATCTTCCTTTTCATCTTCATTTTGATAGCAATCAGATATTTCCAAATTATCTCCGCAGAACTCCCTGCCCACGGTCAGTAGGCGACACCGATGTGCTTGAAAAGGCCGCCGTCCGTCGGATGGGACGTTAAACCGTGGCCCGTATGCGAGAGAGCCATAAGTGCACGTTAAAGAACACGCTGGATGACCTTAACGGGAGGCTACCATCTATCTCCCAACAGTTGTTCCAGTGGGTCCCCTCCCCCAACCTTCCCTGAGCCTTCGGGGTCCTTGTGACCTAGCCATTTAGCCCATTGTGTACAAAAAAGTGCCACTCAGAGATAAAACAACCCAAGCCATACCCTGTGCACGTTGCAGAACACGCTGGATTACCTTGACGGGATGGCTACCATCTCTCTCTCAACAGCTGTTCCAGTGGGTCCCCTCCCCCAACCTTCCCTGAACCTTCGGGGTCCTTGTGACCTAGTCATTTAGTCCATTGTGTATAAAAAAGTGCCACTCAGATATAAAACAACCCAAGCCATACCCTGTGCACGTTACAGAACACGCTGGATGGCCTTGATGGGAGGCTACCATCTATCTCCCAACAGCTGTTCCAGTGGGTCCCCTCCCCCAACCTTTCCTGAGCCTTCGGGGTCTTTGTGACCTAGCCATTTAGCCCATTGTGTATAAAAAAGTGCCACTCAGAGATAAAACAACCCAAGCCATACCCTGTGCACGTTACAGAACACGCTGGATGGCCTTGACGGGAGACTACCATCTGTCTCCCAACAACTGTTCCAGTGAGTCCCCTCCCCTAACCTTCCCTGAGCCTTCGGGGTCATTGTGACCTAGGCATTTAGCCCATTGTGTACAAAAAAGTGCCACTCAGAGATAAAACAACCCAAGCCATACCCTGTGCACGTTACAGAACACGCTGGATGGCCTTGACGGGAGGCTACCATCTATCTCCCAACAGCTGTTCCAGTGGGTCCCCTCCCCCAACCTTCCCTGAACCTTCGGGGTCCTTGTGACCTAGCCATTTAGCCCATTGTGTACAAAAAAGTGCCACTCAGAGATAAAACAACCCAAGCCATACCCTGTGCACGTTGCAGAACACGCTGGATGGCCTTGACGGGAGGCTATCATCTCTCTCTCAACAGCTGTTCCAGTGGGTCCCCTCCCCCAACCTTCCCTGAACCTTCGGGGTCCTTGTGACCTAGTCATTTAGTCCATTGTGTATAAAAAAGTGCCACTCAGAGATAAAACAACCCAAGCCATACCCTGTGCACGTTACAGAACACGCTGGATGGCCTTGACGGGAGACTACCATCTGTCTCCCAACAACTGTTCCAGTGAGTCCCCTCCCCCAACCTTCCCTGAGCCTTCGGGGTCCTTGTGACCTAGCCATTTAGCCCATTGTGTACAAAAAAGTGCCACTCAGAGATAAAACAACCCAAGCCATACCCTGTGCACGTTACAGAACACGCTGGATGGCCTTGACGGGAGGCTACCATCTATCTCCCAACAGCTGTTCCAGTGGGTCCCCTCCCCCAACCTTCCCTGAACCTTCGGGGTCCTTGTGACCTAGCCATTTAGCCCATTGTGTATAAAAAAGTTCCACTCAGAGATAAAACAACCCAAGCCATACCCTGTGCACTTTACAGAACACGCTGGATGGCCTTGACGGGAGGCTACCATCTATCTCCCAACAGCTGTTCCAGTGGGTCCCCTCTCCCAACCTTCCCTGAGCCTTCGGGGTCCTTGTGATCTAGCCATTTAGCCCATTGTGTACAAAAAAGTGCCACTCAGAGATCAACCCAACCTAAACCACTGTTCGTAGCGGTTCTACAGTGGATCGTCTGTCCAGGTCAGCTGTCTTGGAGGGGTCCTTGAGACCTGGTCCTTTTCGCAATTGTGAGGAAACAGTTAAGATTGAAACTTCGGTCAAATTTCTTTAACCAGAGCGAATTCAACTCGATCGTTTTCCGTGAGGCCCTGACACAATTAAACACGGAAATAACTGAATCAGTATCTCAATGTCTAATTGAAAATCCGATGCCAAAAGAATAAGAAACATTTCCTCTGTTCAAAAATTACCCTCGAAATATCCGCTGGCCACAGAGGTCTGCCACGAGCCTCGTGAGAACCAAAGACCTGTGGGGATGGCGAGACCTCAGGGTGCGAGACCTTGTGGGGATGGCGAGACCCTGTGAGGATGGCGAGACCTGTGGGGACTAAATGGCCAGGTCACAAGGACCCCAAAGACTCAGAGAAGGTTGGGGGAGGGGACCCACTAGAACAGCTGTTAGGAGACAGATGGTAGCCTCCCGTCAAGGTCATCCAGCGTGTTCTTTAGCGTGCATATGGTATGGCTTGGGTTGTTTTACCGCTGAGCGGCACTTTTTTGCACACCATGGGCTAAATGGCCAGGTCACACAGGACCCCGAAGGCTCAGAGAAGGTTGGGGAGGGGACCCACTGGAACAGCTGGTTGGGAGACAGATGGTAGCCTCCCGTCAAGGCCATCCAGCGTGTTCTTTAGCGTGCATATGGATGGCTTGGGTTGTTTTACCTCGAGTGGCACTTTTTTTTGCACACCATGGGCTAAATGGCCAGGTCACTAGGACCCCCGAGGTTTCAGAGAATGTTGGGGGAGGGGTCCCACTGGAATGTCTGTTGGGAAACAGATGGTAGCCTCCCGTCAAAGCCATCCAGCGTGTTCTTTAGCGTGCATATGGTATGGCTTGGGTTGTTTATCTCTGAGTGGCACTTTTTTTGCACACCACGGGCTAAATGGCCAGGTCACAAGGACCCCGAGGGTCAGAGAATGTTGGGGGAGGGGACCCACTGGAACATTGTTGGGAAACAGATGGTAGTAGCCTTCCATCAAGCCCATCTAATAAGTTCTTTAATGCGCACAGGATATGGCTCTCCCTCACATAGGACCACGGCCTTACGTCACATTCGAGGGACGGCCGGTCTTTCCAAGCCCATCGCTATAGTTTTGCGGAGAAAGATCTCAACGCTGACCCAGCTAGTGTGACTTGAACCTTGGAATTGCATATTACGAGCCTGTCGACTGAGCTGGGGGTGCGGGTGGGGGTGGGTGGGGGGGTTAGGATTCGACATAATTATGGATTTGTTCACTTCCAGTCGTTTTTTGACACGCAAACAGATATCTGAAAGGTAAAATTGGATTCAAACCATCATTGTCAGAAAAAAATAACTTCTTGAAGGTGACTTTCACTTCTGTCTTCGATGATGCAGACGATGCAGATAAATCATCACCCACCGCATGAGATCGCTCAAGTACTAGATCGGTCGATAGATGGCGTTGCAGTAAGCACCAGAACTGAAATTAAGAAATGCCTTCCAGTGGTGGGCTACATGGTCCTATTTGTTTTTTCTCCTTCGGCGCAATTTGTGGAGCTGATTTGCAGACGTCATTTAATTGATGTGGAAGGGATCCGTTCGATCTGATATCGAGGCTCTGTGGGGGGAGGGAGGAATTCTTCAGCCGGTTGATGCACCCAATTACCATAGAGGCACGGGGGGGGGGGGGGAAGATTTCGCTGCGCTGAGCTGGAATCTCGTCAGCAGGGGATTTGGGGACAAGATTTTGATTGGACTGAAACTTTCTCACGTTGTCGCTTTGGCGCGAATCGATTTTAATGACTGGGTTTCGAAATCCAAAGCGGATTAGCAGGCGAAATGTGACAGACGAAGCATTCGTCCACTTGCCGAATAGAGCGCTGCACGTGAAACGTATTTTCTTCTTTATTTTCAATACGATGCATTTTTTGTTTTCATTCTAGCGAGAGATGTTTCACTCTGTTGCGAAATGCGACGTCAGGTCACTAGGACCCTGAGGGGTTCAAGGTGGGTTGGAGAAGTATTGGATTGTCTCGTTTCGGAGCTCATTTCCCAACGCACAATGGGTGGTGGGTGTGGCTCAATCATTAGCGTGACAGACTCGCAATCTGCATTTCGCAGGTTCGAGTCCCAGCTGGGTCAGTTATCAGATTTAACTCTGCTGAACCCCCGCCCTGCCCACGGTCAGTAGGGGACACCGATGGGCTTGGAAAGATCGCCGTCCGTCGAATGGGACGTTAAGCCGTGGCACTGTGTAAGGGAGAGCCATACCCTGTGTACGTTAAAGAACATACTGGATGGCCTTGACGGGAGGCTATCATCTATCTCCCAACAGCTGTTCCAGTGGGTCGCCAACCTTCTCTTAGCCTTCGGGGTCCTTGTGACCTGGCCATTTAGCCCATGGTGTACTAAAAGTGCCACTCAGAGGTAAAAACAACCCAAGCCATACCCTGTGCACGATAAAGAACACGCTGGATGGCCTTGACGGGAGGCTACCATCTGTCTCTCAACAGCTGTTCCAGTGGGTCCCCTTCCCCAACCATTCTCTGAGCCTTTGGGGTCCTTGTGACCTGGCCATTAGCCCATGGTGTGCAAAAAAGTGTCACTCAGAGTAAAACAACCCAACGTTAAAGAACACACTGGATGGCCTTGACGGGAGGCTACCATCTGTCTCTCAACAGTGGTCCAGTGGGTCCCTTCCCAACCTTCTCTGAGCCTTTGGGGTCCTTGTGACCTGGCCAATTATCCCATGGTGTGCAAAAAAGTGCCGCTCAGAGGTAAAACAACCCAACCCAACTCTTTTCTACATCTGAGATTGTTTTAAAAATTATTGTTGATTAATGAGATGCCATCTGTATGATTACAATGCCGGATCTGGAAAAACTGAAGTTAAGTAGAATGGATTTGCATTCCAGTATAACCTTCTTCCCGGTTCAAAGGTCATTTTTTTCAAAAACGCGTGAAATATACTTTTTAATAAATGTTGCATTCCTTACCCTTCTTAGCATTCTGAAATTAGGGCCCCCTTTATAGTATAAAATCTTAATTAAACAAGATTCAAAAATATTTCCTAATTTCATTTATTCTTTTAATGTTTCTCTTTCGCGAATTATAGCACAAAATATTGTACAGTCGCTCAAAAAAGTATCCGAACACTATGGTTGATTACAGATTTCATCAGAAATATCTGGCAACGATTTTTTTAGAAATTAGTGATCTGGAAACCTTCGTGTCACGTGACACGAAGGTCGCGAAGGTTTCGAAATTCGTGTCATAAGTAATTCGAAAGGTCAATGACCTTTCGATTAACTTATGACACGTGAGAAGTGTCAAAGAATCATCTGCCTAATCTTTTTAGTGTAACTACGACATTTATAATTCTGTTTATTCACTCAATTTTATAGCACAAAACAAAAATATTGTTAGCGTTTTTTTTTTTATCTCTGAGTCGCACTTTTTTTTGCACACAATGAACTAAATGGGCAAATCACAAGGACCCCGAGGGCTCACAGAAGGTAGGGGGGGAAGTGATCCTCGGGTCATCTGTAAGGAAACCATCCAGCGTGTTTTTTTTAACGTACTCTCCAACTCACAGCGCCATGGCTTTAGGTTCTGTTCGACGGACGGCTGCCTTTCCAAGCCAATTGGTATCCCCTACTGACCGTGGGCAGGGCGGGGTTTTGCGGAGATAAATATCAATGCTGGCCCAAGTGGGACTCGAACCTGGAGACTACAGATTACGAGCCAGGCGCACTACGGACAGAGCCACCCCGCCTCTACGGAAATGCCTCAAAACAATTTATAACCTCACGTAATTTGAATCGCCATAATCTTAGCAGCAAATATCTTCGCCAAATATGTCAGTATTTTCATTAAGGTAAAGGATATTTTTGTTCCCCACCCCCTTTTGAAATAATGCTCAGTTTGTTTTATTCGAAATATTTATCCCTCATATTCTAGAGTAAGTGAGAACCAACGCCAACTCTACTACGAGAGGCCCTCTACATCAATGTTACACTCTCTAAGGAAGAACTGTGAAAATCTTTACACATCTCCATGGCAACATAAAAGCTTTCGAATTATTAACGTCATAGGTTAGGGAACAAAGGAAATGTTTTTCTACAGCAGATTCCGTAATAATGTCTGAAGCATTGGATCCTGTTTCCTCATATCATAAAGATCACACAATATCCTTATTTACCATAAAATAAATACCCATAAAAGCCCTTCTCCAATTTTCTGTTTCATTAAGTGCTCATTTCTTCGACGATGACGATTGTTGTAGCCAATAGGCGATATATTCCTTCGATATCGATATGAATCGACGATACCAGAGCAAGTTTTCGATGATTTCGAAAAGGAAAGACGTTTGGTGATTATATTCGAATTAACCGATGAATTTCGAAATGTCTAATTGCTTGCTTTTGAGCTGAAAGGATGCCATTAATAAACCATCATTCTTTATCTCTTACAGCGAGAGATTAAGAAGATTTTTTCGTCCTTCTGCCATCAACTGTTGCCATTTTCCTGTATCGTTCACCTTCTGAAGGTGACCAGGTGTGGCCTAGCGATTAAATATCCGGGATACAGACGTAACTGCCTTATTGCCAATACAGCTCAAATACCTATATATAGAGGTAGTATTTTATCACATAGGCACGATGGCATATCATTTGGAAATAGAATTCAATTAAAAATGCTAAACCAAATTGAAATATTTCATAGCTTGATTCAAAGTTTTCTTAACTGTTCAATTGACGACAGTTATTAAAACTTGAAAAAAAAGAATAATATACATTTAAAATATATAAATATAATATCTTAGTAATCAAAATATAGCACGAGGGTTCTTTTTGTTCAAAATTTGAGGATTTTTATACGTTTGCAGCGAGAGCCAACGTGGTAATGACGATTCTCAAACGTTTAAAAAGTTCGTAATTTTGACTTATTGGAATAACATTCTTAAGAAGAAATAAAAACAGACGAAATTCTGCTGATCATGCAAAGAAGATAAAAATAAAAGAGGCGAAATATTTGATGCTCTGTTAGAAGCGTTAAAATTAATAAATTGCAATTAGCAAAGCTCCACGTAGATAATAAAAATTTTATCCCCAAATGCTTCGCATTGGCAAACTTCATCAGCATCCACATACAGTCGCTCAAAAAAATATCCGAACACTATGGTTGATTACAAAATTCAGAAAAAATATCTGGCAACGATTTTTTTAGAAATTAGTGATCTGGCAACCTTTGTGTCACGCAAAGGTTGCCAGATCACTAATTTCTAAAAAAATCGTTGCCAGATATTTTTCTGAATTCTGTAATCAACCATAGTGTTCGGATATTTTTTTGAGCGATTGTACATTGTCTTTACTGTAACCCCCCCCCCCCCCCCCCCCGGCATATCGAATAATAATAATAATAAAGTGTGAAAGGGGGTTAACAATTTTTAAAAATTAGGCTTAAGTGGCCTTCATAAATTTTAATTTCGGTTATTTTACTATTCAGAATGAAATGCTCTTTCATTTGGTAAAGTAATATGAAATATATACACTGGCTCTGAAAGCAGAATAAAATTCTAAAGTTCAGTAGTTTTTCAGTAGCAAAAAAGGTGAAACTTATCTGGGCCATAGTCGTATGCATTATGAAGACCTTTAATAAGAGGTCATGTGAAAGTGGTTAGCAAACACTGACCTCTGTTTCAGTGGAACATGGCGGTGGAGGAGAAATCCAGCGCCACCTGACAACTGCTTCTAGATCGCTCTGTCCCACATTTACCAATCAGTCATTAAAACCATTAAAATACTCCACGAACTGCTTTTAAAAGAACTGTGTTTTTAAAAATCATATTTATTTCGATTTGTAGATACAGAAGCAGATATGTTTTTTGTTATATCAAGTATGTCTATGTAGAGAAAAAAAATCAAAAAATCGAAACATTTAGATTTTTAACTATGTTCAAATGCTGATTTGAAAGAAACCCACGACACGTTCGACAATAATGAAACAAATTCCTACAAAAAAATCAAGCGATTAGAAGAAACAACAGGTCGCGAGCCCCAAATTTCAGCAATTTGATCTGTACAGTCGCTCACAAAAGTATCCGAACACTAGGTTGATTACAGAATTCAGAAAAAATATCTGGCAGCGTTTTTTTTTAGAAATTAGTGATCTGGCAACCTTCGTGTACAGTCGCTCAGAAAAGTATCCGGACACTATGGTTGATTACAGAATTCTGAAAGAATATCTGGCAACGATTTTTTTTTAGAAATTCTGTTATTTTCTTCTTCTTATTTCTTCTTATTTTTTTTAATATTCTGCATATTAATAGGAAAAAAGGGTAGCATATTTCAAAGCAATATAATCCACATAATATTCTACAGACCACCAAAGAATTCCGAAGAATTTAATACCGTGCTCAGTAATTTCACAAGAGATCATATTCTATGTACAATAGCTTAAAAAAGTGTCCGAACACTATGATTGATTACAGAATTGAGCAAAAATATCTGGCAAAGTTTTTTTTAGAAATTAGTGATCTGGCAACCTTCGTGTCTCGTGACACGGAGGTTGCCAGATCATTAATTTCATAATTAATGAATCATAATTAAGAGATTGGCCCACGAACCTCAAATGACACTGAGGCACATAGTGAAAGAACACACTGGATGACCTTGGCAGGAGACTCTCATCTATCTCATGCAACAGATGTCCAGTGAGTTTCCTTCCCATAGAAATCTTTAAACCCTTATGGGTCCTTGTGACTTGGCTATTTAGTTCAATATGCACATAAAATGCAAGTCCAAGCCAACATCCTCCATATCCTTTACAAGTTTCAGGACTTATCCCGATACCAATATCTATAGAGGACACTTTTCAAGCCGCCCAGACCGAAATCGTAAGAAGCAGTCTCCTATTGCACTGAGTGACGTCAGAGTTTCGCAATGTTTTCGAAATGAGAGTTAAATCTTGAAAATAAATTGCATAAAAATGGTGCATACCTTTTTTCTCAGAGATTGGAAGTATCATCAGACATCAGATGTATCTGATGAGATCCAAGACGAAAACAATCAAGTGGGGGGACGGATAGGGGTTGTCCTTCCCCTTAACTGTTTCAAATAACACAACAACTTCGAAAACGACAACTTGATGACAACAACTTCCACCTCAGCTAACTAATCCACCTTTCTTTCTATTTTCCCCTTATCCTCACTATTTTTCCTCACTTTCGTACACTTCTTCCGAATGAGTGTGAATCCCTTTCCTCTGTTCACACTTCCTTCCGTCCCCCAGAAGAGATCTTTCCACTTCGCATCAATTCGCCGCTGCTGCGTCGAATCACACTCCATCAACAAATGCAATAAAAATGAATTTTTGAAAAGCGCAACCTTTTCAAAAAGGAAATCCTTCCACCCTCCAAACGACAGCAAGAGAGAAGCCTTCCGTCACCGAGTGGCTCGCCGTGTGTCTCGCGCTGCAGCCACACGGACTTGAAAACTACCGCTACCCCTACTGGATGACCCGGATAGTGAAGCCACTATTTTCCCCGTCTCGCCTCTCAGTGGTCGCAACACTCGATGTAATGGTCGCAACACTCGACTAACCTGATCTGTTGACGAAGCAAAAGTCTCTGTGTTACTTACCGAATCCATGACGGCCAGGGGTCGAGGAGATGTCACTTTTCTTCGCGGAGAGAAATCCTTCTTGCAGGAAAGTCCGAATTCACATCACAAAGTCTGACGAGGAAAAATCTCGGTCCGCGAGCGATAGGCTCGTTTCCTTGCACGCCGAGCGACCACGGACGCACACCAACCTGTCGATAAGTGAGGCACGTGGCCTACGTCACGCGTGATGTCACACACAGCTAGGCAACGCGCCGTAAACAGTGGCGCGCGCGTTGCACGCTCGGAGGGACAACACACGCACGTTGTTGAAGAAGGGGGAAGGGAACAGGGGGACGTCCAAGGACGACTCGAAAGATGACAATACTGAAGAGGGGGACTTTGGAGGCTGCGAAAAAAGATGGAATTCCGATCTGATGAAGGGTAGGGGGGTTGGGGTGGAAGTCGTCGTCATTGTTCTGAGCTTTTCAATTTCATTTCTTCCTCCCTAGGGAAGTATCGTCTGTGATGAACAATGAGGAACAATTGATCCCAATCCGCATCATTATTACGTCCTTTGGATCAATGGCTTATTTATTATTGCTGTACAGTCGCTCAGAAAAGTATCCGAACGCTATGGTTGACTACAGAATTCAGAAAAAAATATCTCGCAACGATTTTTTTTAGAAATTAGTGATCTGGCAACCTTCGTGTCAAGTGACACGAAGGTTGCCAGATCACTAACTTATAAAAAAAAAATCGTTACCGGATATTTTTTTTCTGAATTCTGTAATCAACCATCGTGTTCGGATACTTTTTTGAGCCTGTAGGTGGTCATATTATTTTGATACTAGATCGTGTGAGCTCACTCACGGAAATATTGAGCGTGTGCAGTTACCGTTCACAGCAAACTGGAGCGGTTGTGGTTAATGTTCACAGCACATTGGATCGTGTGAGCTCACAAAAACCTGGATCGTGTGGACCCACTCACAGAAATATTGAGCGTGTGCAGTTACCGTTCACAGCAAACTGGAGCGGTTGCGGTTAATGTTCACAGCACATTGGATCGTGTGGGCTCACTCACGGAAATATTGAGTGTGTGCAGTTACCGTTCACAGCAAACTGGAGCGGTTGTGGTTAATGTTCACAGCACATTGGATCGTGTGAGCTCACAAAAACCTGGATCGTGTGGACCCACTCACAGAAATATTGAGCGTGTGCAGTTACCGTTCACAGCAAACTGGAGCGGTTGCGGTTAATGTTCACAGCACATTGGATCGTGTGGGCTCACTCACGGAAATATTGAGCGTGTGCAGTTACCGTTCACAGCAAACTGGAGCGGTTGTGGTTAATGTTCACAGCACATTGGATCGTGTGAGCTCACAAAAACCTGGATCGTGTGGGCCCACTCACAGAAATATTGAGCGTGTGCAGTTACCGTTCACAGCAAACTGGAGCGGTTGTGGTTAACGTTCACAGCACATTGGATCGTGTGAGCTCACAAAAACCTGGATCTTGTGGGCCCACTCACAGAAATGTTGAGCGTGTGCAGTTACCGTTCACAGCAAACTGGAGCGGTTGTGGTTAATGTTCATAGCACATAGGATCGTGTGAGCTCACAAAAACCTGGATCGTGTGGGCCCACTCACAGAAATATTGAGCGTGTGCAGTTACCGTTCACAGCAAACTGGTACGGTTGTGGTTAATGTTCACAGCACATAGGATCGTGTGAGCTCACAAAAACCTGGATCTTGTGGGCCCACTCACAGAAATATTGAGCGTGTGCAGTTACCGTTCACAGCAAACTGGAGCGGTTGTGGTTAATATTCACAGCACATTGGATCGTGTGAGCTCACAAAAACCTGGATCGTGTGGGCCCACTCACGGAAATATTGAGCGTGTGCAGTTACCGTTCACAGCAAACGTTGTGTGCGTGTGCAGTAACTGCACACGCTCCAGTTTGCTGTGAACGGTAACTGGAGCGTGTACAGTTGCTGTACACGCTCCAGATATTTTTCCTGAATTCTGTAATCATGTGACACGAAGGTTGCCAGATCACTAATTTCTAAAAAAAAATCGTTACCGGATATTTTTTTTCTGAATTCTGTAATCAACCATAGTGTTCGGATATTTTTTTGAGCGACTGTACCTGTATGATCCCCATTGAATGTTTCGCCTATATAAACTATAAAAGATTGGAACTCAAAATGGCGGAAGAAACTTTTTCGGAATATTCACTTGAAGTCAGGAATATTTATTTCCAAAAAGAGAAACAAAATTTCTAAATTTTGGCAGTTTTATACCTGCTGGTAGTACCAGTAGGAATAATAGTAGTCAACAATAATAATAGTTAATAGTCAGAATGCTATTAACAGCAATGTGAAAAATTATTAATTTTTTTTTATATTTCTTGTATTTTTCAAGAATTTTTTTAAATTACTGCAAAACGAAGGGTGAATCCCATGATGTACTGAAAATATAGTCTCCCCCCCTAGTCTTTCCCCTCCCCACCATTTGCAATTTTTCTTCTCCATTGCGTTTCTTGTCTTACTACCCCCCCCCCCCCCAATTTTGTTTCCATATCCCGGCCTGATTAGATGTATCAAATATGTCATTTTATTAAACTGCTTTCCTATTGGCCAGCGGAATATTTCTGTTTTATGGCCGAGTGGTTAGCACGCTTGGCTACTTATCTGAGGGACCTGGGTTCGAGCCCCGGGTAAGGCACGGATTTATGTGTCGTTTTTCTGCTGAGGTCCTGCCATCCTCTCAGACCTTCTACAATGGCATATAAACTGACAGACTCCTGTCAGATCTCTGTAGCAAGCAGCTGCTTGAGGGGGTATTTATTTTATCTAAATTTGACCCTCTGCTAGAAACGTTTGGTCATGCAAGAGATAAAGCAGCGCCACCTACATCAGGGCATGGTCAAGGAGACCAAAACAGGAGGAAAGTAAATACAGTATGCATAAAAATTTAAGTGAGGAAATTTTTTTAAAATTTAGCTAAAAAAAATTTGTTTTCAAAAGTTATAAAATATGTAAAATAGTTATTCATTAAGACTTTATTAAAATAAATTATTTATGAATATTTTAAATACTACCAGTTGCATTTTTAGATTTTTGCGTTGTTTTACCTCTGAGCGGCACTTTTTTGCACACCATGGTGCTAAATGGCCAGGTCACATGGACCCCGAAAGCTCAGAGAAGGTTGGGGGAGGGGACCCACTGGAACAGCTGTTGGGAGATAGATGATAGCCTCCCGTCAAAACTATCCAGCGTGTTCTTTAACGTGCACAGGGTATGGTTCTCCCGCACACGGGGCCACGGCTTAACGTCCCATCCGACGGACGGCGGCTTTTCCAAGCCCATCGGTGTCCCCTACTGACCGTGGGCAGGGCGGGGAATTTTGCGGAGATAAATCTCAACGCTGACCCAGCTGGGACTCGAACCTGGGAACTACAGATTACGAGCCTGGCGCGCTACCGACTGAGCCCACCCCGCCCAGCATTTTTAGAGAATAAACTTTAATTAGAACAGTTAATTATTTGAAAATTTGATTATTTTGTTGTTGTACGAACACGGTATGACGGACAGACCTGCCGGAAATAAATTGATTCGCATAAAAAAATTACCCCTGCAAAAAACTTATCAATTTTGTTTCTCTTATTAGAAATAAATGTTCCTATCTTCAAGTGAATATTCCGAGAAAGTCTCTTCCACCATTTTGAGTGAGAGTAATAATCAGGCATTTCTGCCCAATGAGCTGAAGCAATTCGCCACTTGGGAATCCCCGATTGGCTCAGAGGAGCATTATCACTTCGACGACGTCACTGCCTCGTGCCGAGCACATTGGGAGAGAACGATAAGCTTCGCGGAGTGGCGGAAAGCCGAAGAGGAAGAGACTGATGCCTATTTTCCGCGAACTCAAGCATTCGAACTCTGACCTTCGACTGTCCCAAGAGCTGCCACGAGCAACTGCCGCGGAACTTCCTCTTTCCAATGGCAGACTCAAAAGATGTGGAAAGAACAGAAATTCAATCATCAGAGGCAGCAGAAGATCGTCTTTACACGTGAAAAGCAAACGACACATTCATTCCCCGTCCATTTCAGGAATTATCTCTCATCGGAAGTGCACCGGACACACCACCTAATGCTCCCGGGTTCGACTCTGTTCTCAATCAGCGTTGTGTCAGCTGCTGGATGGTCTTGAGGGAAGGTTCCCATCTTTTTCCCTATAGCTGTCTAGTGGATCCCATCCCTTTATGTATTCTGAGTCTTTGGAAGAATTAGCCATACACTCTACATGTTAAAGAACACCTAAATAATTCTGACAAGAGGCTATCAGCTGTCAGTGAGTTCCCTTGCTCTCCCCCCCCTCTCAGACCCCTTGGGAGATCTCGCGCAGTGGGGCCATTTAAACCACTGTAGAGTCGCTCAAAAAAATATCCGAACACTATGGTAGATTACAGAATTCAGATCTGTATGCATCTGAATTCAGATCTGTATCTCTGAAAATATCAGAGATTACTTCCTCTTCCACTGTCTCCTTAACATCATCATTGCCTCTTCTTCCTTCTCCTCATCATCATCTCAATTTTCTTCTCTGATCGCTGCCATCCTCATCATTAGCCTCCATCACCATCTTCATTTTCGTCTTCATTACCAATCATCATCGTCCATATATCATCATTCTGCTTTTCTTCATCCTCTGATTTGTCATCTTGTTCCTCTTCCACTGTCTCCCTAACACCATCATCACCCTCTTCTTTCCTTCTCCTCATCATCATCTCAATCTTCTCTTCTGATCACTACCACCCTCATGACTCGCCTCCATCGCCATCATCACCATCTTCTTCTTCATCTCCAATCATCACCATCCATTCATCATCATTCTGCATTTTTCATCCTCTGATTTGTCATCTTGTTCCTCTTCCACTGTCTCCCTAACACCATCATCACCCTCTTCTTTCCTTCTCCTCATCATCATCTCAATCTTCTCTTCTGATCACTACCACCCTCATGACTCGCCTCCATCGCCATCATCACCATCTTCTTCTTCATCTCCAATCATCACCGTCCATTCATCATCATTCTGCATTTTTCATCCTCTGATTTGTCATCTTGTTCCTCTTCCACTGTCTCCCTAACACCATCATCACCCTCTTCTTTCCTTCTCCTCATCATCATCTCAATCTTCTCTTCTGATCACTACCACCCTCATGACTCGCCTCCATCGCCATCATCACCATCTTCTTCTTCATCTCCAATCATCACCGTCCATTCATCATCATTCTGCATTTTTCATCCTCTGATTTGTCATCTTGTTCCTCTTCCACTGTCTCCCTAACACCATCATCACCCTCTTCTTTCCTTCTCCTCATCATCATCTCAATCTTCTCTTCTGATCACTACCACCCTCATGACTCGCCTCCATCGCCATCATCACCATCTTCTTCTTCATCTCCAATCATCACCGTCCATTCATCATCATTCTGCATTTTTCATCCTCTGATTTGTCATCTTGTTCCTCTTCCACTGTCTCCCTAACACCATCATCACCCTCTTCTTTCCTTCTCCTCATCATCATCTCAATCTTCTCTTCTTATCACTGCCATCCTCATGACTCGCCCCCATCGCCATCATCACCATCTTCTTCATCTCCAATCATCACCGTCCATTCATCATCTTTCTGCATTTCTTTATCCTCTGATTTGTCATCTTGTTCCTCTTCCACTGTCTCCCTAACACCATCATCACCATCTTCTTTCCTTCTCCTCCTCATCATCTCAATCTTCTCTTCTTATCACTGCCATCCTCATTACTCGCCTCCATCGCCATCATCACCATCTTCTTCTTCATCTCCAATCATCACCGTCCATTCATCATCATTCTGCATTTCTTCATCCTCTAATTTGTCATCTTGTTCCTCTTCCACTGTCTCTTTAACACCATCATCACCCTCTTCTTTCCTTCTCCTCATCATCATCTCAATCTTCTCTTCTGATCACTACCACCCTCATTACTCGCCTCCATCGCCATCATCACCATCTTCTTCTTCATCCCAATCATCGTGGTCCATTCATCATCATTCTGCTTTTCTTCATCCTCTGATTTGTCATCTTGTTCCTCTTCCATTGTCTCCTTAATACCATCATCAACCTCTTCTTCTTTCTTTTTTCAGCGACTGTACCCCCCACACCCACTCTTCCGGTTTGGATTGCGTCGCGTTGGAAGAGCTGATCATCTCGAAGTCGTTCTGTCTCTCGACGATCCACGGAGCTTGTGAAGATGTGCCCCACGTGACCCTCGCGTTGTCTCCCATTGCGCAAAGCCTTGAGAGCGCGTGGCCTCCTTCTCGCTGCGGCGTCGGCGTGGGAACGTGTTCAGCGCGATCGCCCTTTGCAAATGAAGGGCGCAGGTGCGCGCGACACAGCAAGGACATCCTCGAGGTAGAGAAAAAATAACTCTTTGGTATTTGGGAATAAATTTTACACTTTTCGCGTTTGGTAATGGATGACGAATGTTGCAACGTACGTCGGGTGGGCAGAGGGAATGAGGGGGTCGTCTGCAGCACCTCCCTCGAGGCGGAGGGGGGGGGGGGGAAATGTTACCGATTGCGTCACGTAGAGGAAACGAGAACAGAGTCACTTAACGCTAAAGCAGAATCATTAATTTTTTCTCGTCAACAAAATCTGCTAACTTTTTTATTCATATTAAATTAGCAAGGCATTACTGTTCCATTTCGACTCTGCGAGCATTCTGAAGATGAGATGTTGCTAGGGTACGTGAGCGGCATTTCAAACCTTCGCAGATGGTAGCCCTATAGACACACTCATAGTCACACGGCAAAAGGGGAGACTGTGAGCATGCGCCGTAGTCACTTCGACGTAGATCGTAGGTTGGCGACCTATCATTCACCTGCCAAAAACCTATCGAGGAAAACTGTGAAAGTGTGAACTGCGCATGCTCATAGCCTCCAACCAAAAAAAAACGTGACACGAAGGTTGCCAGATCACTAATTTCTAAAAAAAACCGTTGTCATATATTTTTTCTTAATTCTGTAATCAACCATAGGGTTTGTATACTTTTTTCAGCGACTGTACACGAAGGTTGCCAGATCACTAATTTCTAAAAAAAAAAACGTTGTCAGATATTTTTTCTGAATTCTGTAATCAACCATAGGGTTTGTATACTTTTTTTGAGCGACTGTACACGAAGGTTGCCAGATCACTAATTTCTAAAAAAAAAACCGTTGTCAGATATTTTTTTCTGAATTCTGTAATCAACCAAAGTGTTCGGATACGTTTTTTAGCGAAGTTAGCCAGATCATTGATTTCTAAACAAAACCGTTGTCAGATATTTTTTCTTAATTCTGTAATCAACCATAGGGTTTGTATACTTTTTTGAGCGACTGTACACGAAGGTTGCCAGATCATTAATTTCTTAAAAAAAAAAAAAACCGTTGTCAGATATTTTTTCTGAATTCTGTAATCAACCGTAGAGTTTGTATACTTTTTTGAGCGACTGTACACGAAGGTTGCCAGATAACTAATTTCTAAAAAAAAAAAAAAAACTGTGTCAGGTATTTTTTCTGAATTCTGAAATCAACCATAGGGTTTGTATACTTTCTTGAGCGACTGTACACGACGGTTGCCAGATCATTAATTTCTAAAAAAAAAACCGTTGTCAGATATTTTTTCTGAATTCTGTAATTAACCGTAGAGTTTGTATACTTTTGTTGAGCGACTGTACACGAAGGTTGACAGATCACTAATTTCTAAAAAAAAAAAAAACGGTGTCAGATATTTTTTCTGAATTCTGTAATCAACCATAGGGTTTGTATACTTCCTTGAGCGACTGTACACGAAGGTTGTCAGATCATTAATTTCTAAACAAAACCATTGTCAGATATTTTTTCTGAATTCTGTAATCAACCATAAGGTTTGTATACTTTCTTGAGCGACTGTACACGACGGTTGCCAGATCATTAATTTCTAAAAAAAAAACCGTTGTCAGATATTTTTTCTGAATTCTGTAATCAACCATAGGGTTTGTATACTTTCTTGAGCGACTGTACACGAAGGTTGTCAGATCATTAATTTCTAAACAAAACCATTGTCAGATATTTTTTCTGAATTCTGTAATCAACCATAGGGTTTGTATACTTTCTTGAGCGACTGTACACGACGGTTGCCAGATCATTAATTTCTAAAAAAAAAACCGTTGTCAGATATTTTTTCTGAATTCTGTAATCAACCGTAGAGTTTGTATACTTTTTTGAGCGACTGTACACGAAGGTTGACAGATCACTAATTTCTAAAAAAAAAAAACGGTGTCAGGTATTTTTTCTGAATTCTGTAATCAACCATAGGGTTTGTATACTTTCTTGAGCGACTGTACACGAAGGTTGTCAGATCATTAATTTCTAAACAAAACCATTGTCAGATATTTTTTCTGAATTCTGTAATCAACCATAGGGTTTGTATACTTTCTTGAGCGACTGTACACGACGGTTGCCAGATCATTAATTTCTAAAAAAAAAACCGTTGTCAGATATTTTTTCTGAATTCTGTAATCAACCGTAGAGTTTGTATACTTTTTTGAGCGACTGTACACGAAGGTTGACAGATCACTAATTTCTAAAAAAAAAAAACGGTGTCAGGTATTTTTTCTGAATTCTGTAATCAACCATAGGGTTTGTATACTTTCTTGAGCGACTGTACACGAAGGTTGTCAGATCATTAATTTCTAAACAAAACCATTGTCAGATATTTTTTCTGAATTCTGTAATCAACCATAGGGTTTGTATACTTTCTTGAGCGACTGTACACGAAGGTTGTCAGATCATTAATTTCTAAACAAAACCATTGTCAGATATTTTTTCTGAATTCTGTAATCAACCATAGGGTTTGTATACTTTCTTGAGCGACTGTACACGACGGTTGCCAGATCATTAATTTCTAAAAAAAAAACCGTTGTCAGATATTTTTTCTGAATTCTGTAATCAACCGTAGAGTTTGTATACTTTTTTGAGCGACTGTACACGAAGGTTGACAGATCACTAATTTCTAAAAAAAAAAAACGGTGTCAGGTATTTTTTCTGAATTCTGTAATCAACCATAGGGTTTGTATACTTTCTTGAGCGACTGTACACGAAGGTTGTCAGATCATTAATTTCTAAACAAAACCATTGTCAGATATTTTTTCTGAATTCTGTAATCAACCATAGGGTTTGTATACTTTCTTGAGCGACTGTACACGAAGGTTGTCAGATCATTAATTTCTAAACAAAACCATTGTCAGATATTTTTTCTGAATTCTGTAATCAACCATAGGGTTTGTATACTTTCTTGAGCGACTGTACACGACGGTTGCCAGATCATTAATTTCTAAAAAAAAAACCGTTGTCAGATATTTTTTCTGAATTCTGTAATCAACCGTAGAGTTTGTATACTTTTTTGAGCGACTGTACACGAAGGTTGACAGATCACTAATTTCTAAAAAAAAAAACGGTGTCAGGTATTTTTTCTGAATTCTGTAATCAACCATAGGGTTTGTATACTTTCTTGAGCGACTGTACACGAAGGTTGTCAGATCATTAATTTCTAAACAAAACCATTGTCAGATATTTTTTCTGAATTCTGTAATCAACCATAGGGTTTGTATACTTTCTTGAGCGACTGTACACGAAGGTTGTCAGATCATTAATTTCTAAACAAAACCATTGTCAGATATTTTTTCTGAATTCTGTAATCAACCATAGGGTTTGTATACTTTTTTGAGCGACTGTACACGAAGGTTGCCAGATCATTAATTTCTAAACAAAACCATTGTCAGATATTTTTTCTGAATTCTGTAATCAACCATAGGGTTTGTATACTTTCTTGAGCGACTGTACACGAAGGTTGTCAGATCATTAATTTCTAAACAAAACCATTGTCAGATATTTTTTCTGAATTCTGTAATCAACCATAGGGTTTGTATACTTTCTTGAGCGACTGTACACGAAGGTTGTCAGATCATTAATTTCTAAACAAAACCATTGTCAGATATTTTTTCTGAATTCTGTAATCAACCATAGGGTTTGTATACTTTCTTGAGCGACTGTACACGAAGGTTGTCAGATCATTAATTTCTAAACAAAACCATTGTCAGATATTTTTTCTGAATTCTGTAATCAACCATAGGGTTTGTATACTTTTTTGAGCGACTGTACACGAAGGTTGCCAGATCATTAATTTCTAAACAAAACCATTGTCAGATATTTTTTCTGAATTCTGTAATCAACCATAGGGTTTGTATACTTTCTTGAGCGACTGTACACGAAGGTTGTCAGATCATTAATTTCTAAACAAAACCATTGTCAGATATTTTTTCTGAATTCTGTAATCAACCATAGGGTTTGTATACTTTCTTGAGCGACTGTACACGAAGGTTGTCAGATCATTAATTTCTAAACAAAACCATTGTCAGATATTTTTTCTGAATTCTGTAATCAACCATAGGGTTTGTATACTTTCTTGAGCGACTGTACACGAAGGTTGTCAGATCATTAATTTCTAAACAAAACCATTGTCAGATATTTTTTCTGAATTCTGTAATCAACCATAGGGTTTGTATACTTTCTTGAGCGACTGTACACGACGGTTGCCAGATCATTAATTTCTAAAAAAAAAACCGTTGTCAGATATTTTTTCTGAATTCTGTAATCAACCGTAGAGTTTGTATACTTTTTTGAGCGACTGTACACGAAGGTTGACAGATCACTAATTTCTAAAAAAAAAAAACGGTGTCAGGTATTTTTTCTGAATTCTGTAATCAACCATAGGGTTTGTATACTTTCTTGAGCGACTGTACACGAAGATTGTCAGATCATTAATTTCTAAACAAAACCATTGTCAGATATTTTTTCTGAATTCTGTAATCAACCATAGGGTTTGTATACTTTCTTGAGCGACTGTACACGAAGGTTGTCAGATCATTAATTTCTAAACAAAACCATTGTCAGATATTTTTTCTGAATTCTGTAATCAACCATAGGGTTTGTATACTTTCTTGAGCGACTGTACACGAAGGTTGTCAGATCATTAATTTCTAAACAAAACCATTGTCAGATATTTTTTCTGAATTCTGTAATCAACCATAGGGTTTGTATACTTTCTTGAGCGACTGTACACGAAGGTTGTCAGATCATTAATTTCTAAACAAAACCATTGTCAGATATTTTTTCTGAATTCTGTAATCAACCATAGGGTTTGTATACTTTCTTGAGCGACTGTACACGACGGTTGCCAGATCATTAATTTCTAAAAAAAAAACCGTTGTCAGATATTTTTTCTGAATTCTGTAATCAACCGTAGAGTTTGTATACTTTTTTGAGCGACTGTACACGAAGGTTGACAGATCACTAATTTCTAAAAAAAAAAAAACGGTGTCAGGTATTTTTTCTGAATTCTGTAATCAACCATAGGGTTTGTATACTTTCTTGAGCGACTGTACACGAAGGTTGTCAGATCATTAATTTCTAAACAAAACCATTGTCAGATATTTTTTCTGAATTCTGTAATCAACCATAGGGTTTGTATACTTTCTTGAGCGACTGTACACGAAGGTTGTCAGATCATTAATTTCTAAACAAAACCATTGTCAGATATTTTTTCTGAATTCTGTAATCAACCATAGGGTTTGTATACTTTCTTGAGCGACTGTACACGACGGTTGCCAGATCATTAATTTCTAAAAAAAAAACCGTTGTCAGATATTTTTTCTGAATTCTGTAATCAACCGTAGAGTTTGTATACTTTTTTGAGCGACTGTACACGAAGGTTGACAGATCACTAATTTCTAAAAAAAAAAAACGGTGTCAGGTATTTTTTCTGAATTCTGTAATCAACCATAGGGTTTGTATACTTTCTTGAGCGACTGTACACGACGGTTGCCAGATCACTAATTTCTAAAAAAAAAAACCGTTGTCAGATATTTTTTTCTGAATTCTGTAATCAACCAAAGTGTTCGGATACTTTTTTTAGCGAAGTTTGCTAGATCATTGATTTCTAAACAAAACCGTTGTCAGATATTTTTTCTTAATTCTGTAATCAACCATAGGGTTTGTATACTTTTTTGAGCGACTGTACACGAAGGTTGCCAGATCATTAATTTCTTAAAAAAAAAAAAAACGTTGTCAGATATTTTTTCTGAATTCTGTAATCAACCGTAGAGTTTGTATACTTTTTTGAGCGACTGTACACGAAGGTTGCCAGATCACTAATTTCTAAAAAAAAAAAAAAAACCTGTGTCAGGTATTTTTTCTGAATTCTGAAATCAACCATAGGGTTTGTAAACTTTCTTGAGCGACTGTACACGACGGTTGCCAGATCATTAATTTCTAAAAAAAAAACCGTTGTCAGATATTTTTTCTGAATTCTGTAATCAACCGTAGAGTTTGTATACTTTTTTTGAGCGACTGTACACGAAGGTTGACAGATCACTAATTTCTAAAAAAAAAAAACGGTGTCAGATATTTTTTCTGAATTCTGTAATCAACCATAGGGTTTGTATACTTTCTTGAGCGACTGTACACGAAGGTTGTCAGATCATTAATTTCTAAACAAAACCATTGTCAGATATTTTTTCTGAATTCTGTAATCAACCATAAGGTTTGTATACTTTCTTGAGCGACTGTACACGACGGTTGCCAGATCATTAATTTCTAAAAAAAAAACCGTTGTCAGATATTTTTTCTGAATTCTGTAATCAACCGTAGAGTTTGTATACTTTTTTGAGCGACTGTACACGAAGGTTGACAGATCACTAATTTCTAAAAAAAAAAAACGGTGTCAGGTATTTTTTCTGAATTCTGTAATCAACCATAGGGTTTGTATACTTTCTTGAGCGACTGTACACGAAGGTTGTCAGATCATTAATTTCTAAACAAAACCATTGTCAGATATTTTTTCTGAATTCTGTAATCAACCATAGGGTTTGTATACTTTCTTGAGCGACTGTACACGAAGGTTATCAGATCATTAATTTCTAAACAAAACCATTGTCAGATATTTTTTCTGAATTCTGTAATCAACCATAGGGTTTGTATACTTTCTTGAGCGACTGTACACGACGGTTGCCAGATCATTAATTTCTAAAAAAAAAACCGTTGTCAGATATTTTTTCTGAATTCTGTAATCAACCGTAGAGTTTGTATACTTTTTTGAGCGACTGTACACGAAGGTTGACAGATCACTAATTTCTAAAAAAAAAAACGGTGTCAGGTATTTTTTCTGAATTCTGTAATCAACCATAGGGTTTGTATACTTTCTTGAGCGACTGTACACGAAGGTTGTCAGATCATTAATTTCTAAACAAAACCATTGTCAGATATTTTTTCTGAATTCTGTAATCAACCATAGGGTTTGTATACTTTCTTGAGCGACTGTACACGAAGGTTGTCAGATCATTAATTTCTAAACAAAACCATTGTCAGATATTTTTTCTGAATTCTGTAATCAACCATAGGGTTTGTATACTTTTTTGAGCGACTGTACACGAAGGTTGCCAGATCATTAATTTCTAAACAAAACCATTGTCAGATATTTTTTCTGAATTCTGTAATCAACCATAGGGTTTGTATACTTTCTTGAGCGACTGTACACGAAGGTTGTCAGATCATTAATTTCTAAACAAAACCATTGTCAGATATTTTTTCTGAATTCTGTAATCAACCATAGGGTTTGTATACTTTCTTGAGCGACTGTACACGAAGGTTGTCAGATCATTAATTTCTAAACAAAACCATTGTCAGATATTTTTTCTGAATTCTGTAATCAACCATAGGGTTTGTATACTTTCTTGAGCGACTGTACACGAAGGTTGTCAGATCATTAATTTCTAAACAAAACCATTGTCAGATATTTTTTCTGAATTCTGTAATCAACCATAGGGTTTGTATACTTTTTTGAGCGACTGTACACGAAGGTTGCCAGATCATTAATTTCTAAACAAAACCATTGTCAGATATTTTTTCTGAATTCTGTAATCAACCATAGGGTTTGTATACTTTCTTGAGCGACTGTACACGAAGGTTGTCAGATCATTAATTTCTAAACAAAACCATTGTCAGATATTTTTTCTGAATTCTGTAATCAACCATAGGGTTTGTATACTTTCTTGAGCGACTGTACACGAAGGTTGTCAGATCATTAATTTCTAAACAAAACCATTGTCAGATATTTTTTCTGAATTCTGTAATCAACCATAGGGTTTGTATACTTTCTTGAGCGACTGTACACGAAGGTTGTCAGATCATTAATTTCTAAACAAAACCATTGTCAGATATTTTTTCTGAATTCTGTAATCAACCATAGGGTTTGTATACTTTCTTGAGCGACTGTACACGACGGTTGCCAGATCATTAATTTCTAAAAAAAAAACCGTTGTCAGATATTTTTTCTGAATTCTGTAATCAACCGTAGAGTTTGTATACTTTTTTGAGCGACTGTACACGAAGGTTGACAGATCACTAATTTCTAAAAAAAAAAAACGGTGTCAGGTATTTTTTCTGAATTCTGTAATCAACCATAGGGTTTGTATACTTTCTTGAGCGACTGTACACGAAGATTGTCAGATCATTAATTTCTAAACAAAACCATTGTCAGATATTTTTTCTGAATTCTGTAATCAACCATAGGGTTTGTATACTTTCTTGAGCGACTGTACACGAAGGTTGTCAGATCATTAATTTCTAAACAAAACCATTGTCAGATATTTTTTCTGAATTCTGTAATCAACCATAGGGTTTGTATACTTTCTTGAGCGACTGTACACGAAGGTTGTCAGATCATTAATTTCTAAACAAAACCATTGTCAGATATTTTTTCTGAATTCTGTAATCAACCATAGGGTTTGTATACTTTCTTGAGCGACTGTACACGAAGGTTGTCAGATCATTAATTTCTAAACAAAACCATTGTCAGATATTTTTTCTGAATTCTGTAATCAACCATAGGGTTTGTATACTTTCTTGAGCGACTGTACACGACGGTTGCCAGATCATTAATTTCTAAAAAAAAAACCGTTGTCAGATATTTTTTCTGAATTCTGTAATCAACCGTAGAGTTTGTATACTTTTTTGAGCGACTGTACACGAAGGTTGACAGATCACTAATTTCTAAAAAAAAAAAAACGGTGTCAGGTATTTTTTCTGAATTCTGTAATCAACCATAGGGTTTGTATACTTTCTTGAGCGACTGTACACGAAGGTTGTCAGATCATTAATTTCTAAACAAAACCATTGTCAGATATTTTTTCTGAATTCTGTAATCAACCATAGGGTTTGTATACTTTCTTGAGCGACTGTACACGAAGGTTGTCAGATCATTAATTTCTAAACAAAACCATTGTCAGATATTTTTTCTGAATTCTGTAATCAACCATAGGGTTTGTATACTTTCTTGAGCGACTGTACACGACGGTTGCCAGATCATTAATTTCTAAAAAAAAAACCGTTGTCAGATATTTTTTCTGAATTCTGTAATCAACCGTAGAGTTTGTATACTTTTTTGAGCGACTGTACACGAAGGTTGACAGATCACTAATTTCTAAAAAAAAAAAACGGTGTCAGGTATTTTTTCTGAATTCTGTAATCAACCATAGGGTTTGTATACTTTCTTGAGCGACTGTACACGACGGTTGCCAGATCACTAATTTCTAAAAAAAAAAACCGTTGTCAGATATTTTTTTCTGAATTCTGTAATCAACCAAAGTGTTCGGATACTTTTTTTAGCGAAGTTTGCTAGATCATTGATTTCTAAACAAAACCGTTGTCAGATATTTTTTCTTAATTCTGTAATCAACCATAGGGTTTGTATACTTTTTTGAGCGACTGTACACGAAGGTTGCCAGATCATTAATTTCTTAAAAAAAAAAAAAACGTTGTCAGATATTTTTTCTGAATTCTGTAATCAACCGTAGAGTTTGTATACTTTTTTGAGCGACTGTACACGAAGGTTGCCAGATCACTAATTTCTAAAAAAAAAAAAAAAACCTGTGTCAGGTATTTTTTCTGAATTCTGAAATCAACCATAGGGTTTGTAAACTTTCTTGAGCGACTGTACACGACGGTTGCCAGATCATTAATTTCTAAAAAAAAAACCGTTGTCAGATATTTTTTCTGAATTCTGTAATCAACCGTAGAGTTTGTATACTTTTTTTGAGCGACTGTACACGAAGGTTGACAGATCACTAATTTCTAAAAAAAAAAAACGGTGTCAGATATTTTTTCTGAATTCTGTAATCAACCATAGGGTTTGTATACTTTCTTGAGCGACTGTACACGAAGGTTGTCAGATCATTAATTTCTAAACAAAACCATTGTCAGATATTTTTTCTGAATTCTGTAATCAACCATAAGGTTTGTATACTTTCTTGAGCGACTGTACACGACGGTTGCCAGATCATTAATTTCTAAAAAAAAAACCGTTGTCAGATATTTTTTCTGAATTCTGTAATCAACCGTAGAGTTTGTATACTTTTTTGAGCGACTGTACGAAGGTTGACAGATCACTAATTTCTAAAAAAAAAAAAACCGTTGTCAGATATTTTTTCTGAATTCTGTAATCAACCGTAGAGTTTGTATACTTTTTTGAGCGACTGTACACGAAGGTTGACAGATCACTAATTTCTAAAAAAAAAAAAACCGTTGTCAGATATTTTTTCTGAATTCTGTAATCAACCGTAGAGTTTGTATACTTTTTTGAGCGACTGTACGAAGGTTGACAGATCACTAATTTCTTAAAAAAAAAACCGTTGTCAGATATTTTTTCTGAATTCTGTAATCAACCGTAGAGTTTGTATACTTTTTTGAGCGACTGTACACGAAGGTTGACAGATCACTAATTTCTAAAAAAAAAAACGGTGTCAGGTATTTTTTCTGAATTCTGTAATCAACCATAGGGTTTGTATACTTTCTTGAGCGACTGTACACGAAGGTTGTCAGATCATTAATTTCTAAACAAAACCATTGTCAGATATTTTTTCTGAATTCTGTAAACAACCATAGGGTTTGTATACTTTTTTGAGCGACTGTACACGAAGGTTGCCAGATCATTAATTTCTAAAAAAAAAAGAAAAACCGTTGTCAGATATTTTTTCTGAATTCTGTAATCAACCGTAGAGTTTGTATACTTTTTTGTGCGACTGTACACGAAGGTTGCCAGATCACTAATTTCTAAAAAAAACGGTGTCAGGTATTTTTTTTTTAATTCTGTAATCAACCATAGGGTTTGTATACTTTCTTGAGCGACTGTACACGAAGGTTGTCAGATCATTAATTTCTAAACAAAACCGTTGTCAGATATTTTTTCTGAATTCTGTAATCAACCATAGGGTTTGTATATTTTTTTTGAGCGACTGTACACGAAGGTTGCCAGATCACTAATTTCTAAAAAATCCGTTGTCAGATATTTTTTTCTGAATTCTGTAATCAACCATAGTGTTCGGATACTTTTTTCAGCGACTGTAATTGAGAGCTGATGGGGCGTGACTGTTTCTCAAAAGTCAAGAAGGGGGCGTGACGCCGAAATATTTGGGAACTTCTATTATAGAGGAATGAAGGGGGGGGGGGCACATGTCAAAATAGCGGATTCGAACAGTTCGTTGACCCTTTGGACGACATCTCTGGAGGATGGAAGGAGCAAACGATTGCCTCGAGAGAGAACGAAAACGAGGTTAAGGAAATAGCAGACGACGAAACGTGGCAACAAAGTTCCTCTTCGAGAGCAGAATGATTTTTTAAATATTGTCCCCCAACAATAACAACGCTAACAGAAAACGACGACTCGGTCGGCTGTTGTCGACCCTTCCGTCATCGGTGGCGCTGCCGAGAGCAACGAGGAAAGGGCGGCAGGGTGTCTGACCTCCATCGCCGCTGCTCCACATTTGCACACGCTCGCTCGCCGTACCACGACTCCTCCATTTCAGCTCTCTCGGGGGGGGGGGGATAAATGGTCGGAACAGCTTGAGATCGATCTCTTAAAGAAAAGAAATCTCTCTCTCTAGATCCTGCCACTTCACATCCAACACTTCCTGATCGGGCCATTCACAGAGGGAAAGGATCCGTCGGTTGTTTGACCTCTCTGTAGGAAAGGATCCGTCTTGTAAAGAGAGTTACGTGGAGAAAAACGGGATGCACAGGGGAGATTGGAAGACTAGTAGACGCATTGAGATTACGAGACTAGAGGATGTACTGGGAGATTAGGAGACTAGTGGATGCACAGGGGGAGATAGTAAGACTAGTAGACGCATTGAGATTACGAGACTAAAGGATGTACTGGGAGATTAGGAGACTAGTGGATGAACAGGGGAGATTGGAAGACTAGTAGACGCAATGAGATTACGAGACTAGAGGATGTACTGGGAGATTAGTGAACGTAATGGGGAGATTAGGTGACTAATCGACCTATTGGGGAGATTGGGGAGCTAGGGAATGTAACTGGGAAGATTGGGAGACTAGTGGATTTACTGGGGAGAATAGAAGACAATTAGATGTATTCCAAAGATTAGAGGATTAGTGGATGTACTGAGGATACTAGTAGACAAGTGGATGTACTGGGAAAACTAGCAGACAAGTGATGTACTGTGGAGACTGGGAGACTAGCGGATGTAGTGGGAAGGCAAATGGATGTGCGTGGAGACTGGGAGACCAGCGGATGTAGTGGGAAGGCAAGTGGATGTGCGTGGAGACTGGGAGACTAGCGGATGTAGTGGAAAGGCAAGTGAATGTACAGTGGAGACTGGGAGACTAGCGGATGTAGTGGGAAGGCAAGTGGATGTGCGTGGAGACTGGGAGACTAGCGGATGTAGTGGGAAGGCAAGTGGATGTACTGTGGAGACTGGGAGACTAGCGGATGTAGTGGGAAGGCAAGTGGATGTACTGTGGAGACTGGGAGACTAGCGGATGTAGTGGGAAGGCAAGTGGATGTGCGTGGAGACTGGGAGACTAGCGGATGTAGTGGGAAGGCAAGTGGATGTATTGTGGAGACTGGGAGACTAGCGGATATAGTGGGAAGGCAAGTGGATGTACTGTGGAAACTGGGAGACTAGCGGATGTAGTGGGAAGGCAAGCGGATGTGCGTGGAGACTGGGAGACTAGCGGATGTAGTGGATGTACTCTGGAGATTGGGAAACTAGTGGTGTACTGGGGATACTAGGAGACAGGTGGGGGTACTGGAAAGACTAGGAGACAATTTTGTGTACTGGGGAGACTATGGGTATACTGAGGATAGTAGAAGACAAGTGGAAGTACTGGAAAGACTAGCGGACAAGTGGATGTACTGTGGAGACTGGGAGAGAAACGTATCTATAGGGACACTAGGAGACAAGCAGATTTGTTGGGGATACTAGGAAATAATTGGATTTATTGGGGAGACTGGGATACAAGTGGATCTATGGTGAATCTATTGGGGAGACAGGGATACAAGTGGATCTATGGTGGATCTATTGGGGAGACTGGGATACAAGTGGATCTATGGTGGATCTATTGGGAGACTTGGATACAAGTGGATCTATGGTGGATCTATTGGGGAGACTGGGATACAAGTGGATCTATGGTGGATCTATTGGGGAGACTGGGATACAAGTGGATCTATGGTGAATCTATTGGGGAGACAGGGATACAAGTGGGTCTATGGTGGATCTATTGGGGAGACTGGGATACAAGTGGATCTATGGTGAATCTAGTGGGGAGACAGGGATACAAGTGGGTGTATGGTGGATCTATTGGGGAGACTGGGATACAAGTCGATCTATGGTGGATCTATTGGGGAGACTTGGATAAAAGTGGATCTATGGTGGATCTATTGGGGAGACTGGGATACAGGTGGATCTATGGTGGATCTATTGGGGAGACTGGGATACAGGTGGATCTATTGGGGAGACTATGAGACAAACGGATGTACTGAGAAAAGTATGAGATAGGTGGATGTAGTGGGGAGACTAGGAGACTGCGCAGTTCAAGCATTGGTGGTTTTCATGGAACTTAGGGCAAAGAGCTATCAATCAGCCTATGATCTCTAATAACCGTCGAAGCGTCATCTGCGCATGCTCGTAGTCTCCCCAGTTGCCACTCACGCTGCTCCGCTGTTGTTTCTTCGCATCCATGATGATGTATCAGAGCTTTTCAACGCGAAATATTAACGTAAATTGATTCTCCGTCCAGACAATCACAAAAATATTCTGTGAAAAATAATTCATTGCAAATTAATTGAAAACAAATTTAAATTGAAAACGAAGAAAACTTTTCCTCCGTCGTGTCTCCCGATCTAAAAGGGCTCAACTTGTGACGGGGTTTATTTTTATTTTAAAATTTCTTAATAGAAAGAAATTATTCAGTTGTCTGTAGAATTTTGATATTTTCTTTCGATTCGATTCCAAACAGCTTCATTCTTGAATGTCCACAGGGTTCGACTCTTCTGTACACGGCGGCTTTTTCCAAGGTCATCGGTTCCCCGTTACTCACGGAGGGCAGGCTCGAGGTCAACGGAGATGAAGTTCAAACTTTAGCACAATTGGGACTCGAACTGGAAGCGTCAGATTACAATTCTGGCGCGCTACTCGATGAGCCACCCTTTTATTGTCCAATCCAGTTCAATCCAGACTGTTCCGCAAATTTCCCGCTGTAACCAAACCTGAATCTAATCAACTTCCTTCTCCATTTTTCAGAACTTTTCTGGAATTCTTTTTTCAGGTGTTTCTCTGATGACACAAATCGCTGTCACTTTCGGGCGCCACCTGGAGTATTCGAAAGAATCCATCTCACCAGAAGTAAAGAGGGAAGCTCTCTGCCACGTGATCTCGGCTGCTTCTCATTAGCAGGCGATTGCTCAATCGACGTCCCAATAAAAGAGACGCTTCCGTTTAATCCACCGGAAATGATAACCACGATTCTCTGTTTCGCCCTCGTGGATCGGAATTTCGTTGCATTTACCGTTGATTGTTTCGATTTCTCTTAATTTCCATTGAAACAGATTCCTCCTCCACGCGCGCTCTCAATCCATTCAACATTCTCTGCTTCTAAGTGTACAGTCGCTCAAAAAAATAGCCGAACACTATGGTTAATTACAGAATTCAGAAAAAATATCTGGCAACGACTTTTTTTTAGAAATCAGTGATCTGGCAACCTTCGTGTCACGTGACACGAAGGTTGCCAGATCGTTACCAGTTACCGTTCACAGCAAACTGGAGTGGTTGTGGTTAATGTTCACAGCACATTGGATCGTGTGAGCTCACAAAAACCTGGATTGTGTGGGCCCATTCACAGAAACATTGAGCGTGTGCAGTTACCGTTCACAGCAAACTGGAGCGGTTGTGGTTAATGTTCACAGCACATTGGATCGTGTGAGCTCACAAAAACCTGGATCGTGTGGGCCCACTCACAGAAATATTGAGCGTGTGCACTTACCGTTCACAGCAAACTGGAGCGGTTGTGGTTAATGTTCACAGCACATTGGATCGTGTGAGCTCACAAAGACTTGGATCGTGTGGGCCCACTCACAGAAATATTGAGCGTGTGCAGTTACCGTTCACAGCAAACTGGAGCGGTTGTGGTTAATGTTCACAGCACATAGGATCGTGTGAGCTCACAAAAACCTGGATCGTGTGGACCCACTCACAGAAATGTTGAGCGTGTGTAGTTACCGTTCACAACAAACTGGAGCGGTTGTGGTTAATGTTCACAGCACATTGGATCGTGTGAGCTCACAAAAACCTGGATCGTGTGGGCCCACTCACAGAAATGTTGAGCGTGTGCAGTTACCGTTCACAGCAAACTGGAGCGGTTGCGGTTAATGTTCACAGCACATTGGATCGTGTGAGCTCACAAAAACCTGGATCGTGTGGGCCCACTAACAGAAATATTGAGCGTGTGCAGTTACCGTTCACAGCAAACTGGAGCGGTTGTGGTTAATATTCATAGCACATAGGATCGTGTGAGCTCACAAAAACCTGGATCGTGTGGGTCCACTCACAGAAATGTTGAGCGTGTGCAGTTACCGTTCACAGCAAACTGGAGCGGTTGTGGTTAATGTTCACAGCACATAGGATCGTGTGAGCTCACAAAAACCTGGATCGTGTGGGCCCACTCACAGAAAAGTTGAGCGTGTGCAGTTACCGTTCACAGCAAACTGGAGCGTGTGCAGTAACTGCACACGCTCCAGTTTGCTGTGAACGGTAACTGGAGCGTGTACAGTTGCTGTACACGCTCCAGATATTTTTTTCCTGAATTCTGTAATCAACCATAGCGTTCGGATACTTTTTTGAGCGACTGTAACACTTCTTTCCTCAATAAATGAAATGGATCCAGAAACACAGATCCGAGATGCAAAAGATGCCCTTTTAAGCTCTGTGGGGATTTTAACCACGAATGTGTGCGGGAGGGCCATACCCTGTGCGAATTAAAGAACAAGCTGGGTGGCCTTGTGCAAAGGTTGCCAGCTATTAAGAGTGCGGGAGGGCCATACCCTGTGCGCATTAAAGAACAAGCTGGGTGGCCTTGTACAGAGGATGCCAGCTGTTAAGAGTGCGGGAGGGCCATACCCTGTGCGCATTAAAGAACAAGCTGGGTGGCTTTGTGCAGAGGTTGCCAGCTGTTAAGAGTGCGTTAGGGCCATACCCTGTGCGCATTAAAGAACAAGCTGGGTGGCCTCGGCAGAGGTTTCCAGCTGTTAAGAGTGCGGGAGGGCCATACCCTGTGCACATTAAAGAACAAGCTGGGTGGCCTTGTGAAGAGGTTGCCAGCTGTTAAGAGTGCGGGAGGGCCATACCCTGTGCGCATTAAAGAACAAGCTGGGTGGCCTCGTGCAGAGGTTGCCAGCTGTTAAGAGTGCGGGAGGGCCATACCCTGTGCGCATTAAAGAACAAGCTGGGTGGCCTTGTGCAGAGGTTTCCAGCTGTTAAGAGTGCGGGAGGGCCATACCCTGTGCACATTAAAGAACAAGCTGGGTGGCCTTGTGAAGAGGTTGCCAGCTGTTAAGAGTGCGGGAGGGCCATACCCTGTGCGCATTAAAGAACAAGCTGGGTGGCCTCGGCAGAGGTTTCCAGCTGTTAAGAGTGCGGGAGGGCCATACCCTGTGCACATTAAAGAACAAGCTGGGTGGCCTCGTGCAGAGGTTGCCAGCTGTTAAGAGTGCGGGAGGGCCATACCCTGTGCGCAATAAATAACAAGCTGGGTGGCCTTGTGCAGAGGTTTCCAGCTGTTAAGAGTGCGGGAGGGCCATACCCTGTGCGCATTAAAGAACAAGCTGGGTGGCCTCGTGCAGAGGTTGCCAGCTGTTAAGAGTGCGGGAGGGCCATACCCTGTGCGCATTAAAGTACAAGCTGGGTGGCCTCGTGCAGAGGTTGCCAGCTGTTAAGAGTGCGGGAGGGCCATACCCTGTGCGCATTAAAGAACAAGCTGGGTGGCCTCGTGCAGAGGTTGCCAGCTGTTAAGAGTGCGGGAGGGCCATACCCTGTGCGCATTAAAGAACAAGCTGGGTGGCCTTGTGCAGAGGTTGCCAGCTGTTAAGAGTGCGGGAGGGCCATACCCTGTGCGCATTAAAGATCAAGCTGGGTGGCCTTGTACAGAGGTTGCCAGCTGTTAAGAGTGCAGGAGGGCCATACCTTGTGCGCATTACAGAACAAGCTGGGTGGCCTTGTGCAGAGGTTGCCAGCTGTTAAGAGTGCGGGAGGGCCATACCCTGTGCGCATTAAAGAACACGCTGGGTGGCCTTGTGCAGAGGTTGCCAGCTGTTAAGAGTGCGGGAGGGCCATACCTTGTGCGCATTAAAGAACAAGCTGGGTGGCCGTGTGCAGAGGCTGCCAGCTGTTAAGAGTGCGGGAGGGCCATACCCTGTGCGCATTAAAGATCAAGTTGGGTGGCCTTGTACAGAGGTTGCCAGCTGTTAAGAGTGCAGGAGGGCCATACCCTGTGCGCATTAAAGAACAAGCTGGGTGGCCTTGTGAAGAGGTTGCCAGCTGTTAAGAGTGCGGGAGGGCCATACCCCGTGCGCATTAAAGAACAAGTTGGGTGGCCTTGTGCAGAGGTTGCCAGCTGTTAAGTGTGCCGGAGGGCCATACCCTGTGCGCATTAAATAACAAGCTGGGTGGCCTTGTGAAGAGGTTGCCAGCTGTTAAGTGTGCGGAAGGGCCATACCCTGTGCGCATTAAAGAACAAGCTGGGTGGCCTTGTGAAGAGGTTGCCAGCTGTTAAGAGTGCGGGAGGGCCATACCCCGTGCGCATTAAAGAACAAGTTGGGTGGCCTTGTGCAGAGGTTGCCAGCTGTTAACTGTGCCGGAGGGCCATACCCTGTGCGCATTAAAGAACAAGCTGGGTGGCCTTGTGAAGAGGTTGCCAGCTGTTAAGTGTGCGGAAGAGCCATACCCTGTGCGCATTAAAGAACAAGCTGGGTGGCCTTGTGAAGAGGTTGCCAGCTGTTAAGTGTGCGGGAGGGCCATACCCTGTGCGCATTAAAGAACAAGCTGGGTGGCCTTGTGAAGAGGTTGCCAGCTGTTAAGAGTGCGGGAGGGCCATACCCCGTGCGCATTAAAGAACAAGTTGGGTGGCCTTGTGCAGAGGTTGCCAGCTGTTAACTGTGCCGGAGGGCCATACCCTGTGCGCATTAAAGAACAAGCTGGGTGGCCTTGTGAAGAGGTTGCCAGCTGTTAAGTGTGCGGAAGAGCCATACCCTGTGCGCATTAAAGAACAAGCTGGGTGGCCTTGTGAAGAGGTTGCCAGCTGTTAAGTGTGCGGGAGGGCCATACCCTGTGCGCATTAAAGAACAAGCTGGGTGGCCTCATGCAGAGGTTGTCAGCTGTTAAGAGTGCGGGAGGGCCATACCCTGTGCGCATTAAAGAACAAGCTGGGTGGCCGTGTGCAGAGTTTGCCAGCTGTTAAGAGTGCGGGAGGGCCATACCCTGTGCGCATTAAAGATCAAGCTGGGTGGCCTTTTACAGAGGTTGCCAGCTGTTAAGAGTGCGGGAGGGCCATACCCTGTGCGCATTAAATAACAAGCTGGGTGGCCTCGTGCAGAGGTTTCCAGCTGTTAAGAGTGCGGGACGGCCATACCCTGTGCGCATTAAAGAACAAGCTGGGTGGCCTCGTGCAGAGGTTGCCAGCTGTTAAGAGTGCGGGAGGGCCATACCCTGTGCGCATTAAAGAACAAGCTGGGTGGCCTCGTGCAGAGGTTGCCAGCTGTTAAGAGTGCGGGAGGGCCATACCCTGTGCGCATTAAAGAACAAGCTGGGTGGCCTTGTGCAGAGGTTTCCAGCTGTTAAGAGTGCGGGAGGGCCATACCCTGTGCGCATTAAAGTACAAGCTGGGTGGCCTCGTGCAGAGGTTGCCAGCTGTTAAGAGTGCGGGAGGGCCATACCCTGTGCGCATTAAAGAACAAGCTGGGTGGCCTCGTGCAGAGGTTGCCAGCTGTTAAGAGTGCGGGAGGGCCATACCCTGTGCGCATTAAAGAACAAGCTGGGTGGCCTTGTGCAGAGGTTTCCAGCTGTTAAGAGTGCGGGAGGGCCATACCCTGTGCGCATTAAAGTACAAGCTGGGTGGCCTCGTGCAGAGGTTGCCAGCTGTTAAGAGTGCGGGAGGGCCATACCCTGTGCGCATTAAAGAACAAGCTGGGTGGCCTCGTGCAGAGGTTGCCAGCTGTTAAGAGTGCGGGAGGGCCATACCCTGTGCGCATTAAAGAACAAGCTGGGTGGCCTTGTGCAGAGCTTGCCAGCTTTTAAGAGTGCGGGAGGGCCATACCCTGTGCGCATTAAAGAACACGCTGGGTGGCCTTGTGCAGAGGTTGCCAGCTGTTAAGAGTGCGGGAGGGCCATACCCTGTGCGCATTAAAGATCAAGTTGGGTGGCCTTGTACAGAGGTTGCCAGCTGTTAAGAGTGCAGGAGGGCCATACCCTGTGCGCATTAAAGAACAAGCTGGGTGGCCTTGTGAAGAGGTTGCCAGCTGTTAAGAGTGCCGGAGGGCCATACCCTGTGCGCATTAAAGAACAAGCTGGGTGGCCTCGGCAGAGGTTTCCAGCTGTTAAGAGTGCGGGAGGGCCATACCCTGTGCACATTAAAGAACAAGCTGGGTGGCCTTGTGAAGAGGTTGCCAGCTGTTAAGAGTGCGGGAGGGCCATACCCTGTGCGCATTAAAGAACAAGCTGGGTGGCCTCGTGCAGAGGTTGCCAGCTGTTAAGAGTGCGGGAGGGCCATACCCTGTGCGCATTAAAGAACAAGCTGGGTGGCCTTGTGCAGAGGTTTCCAGCTGTTAAGAGTGCGGGAGGGCCATACCCTGTGCACATTAAAGAACAAGCTGGGTGGCCTTGTGAAGAGGTTGCCAGCTGTTAAGAGTGCGGGAGGGCCATACCCTGTGCGCATTAAAGAACAAGCTGGGTGGCCTCGGCAGAGGTTTCCAGCTGTTAAGAGTGCGGGAGGGCCATACCCTGTGCACATTAAAGAACAAGCTGGGTGGCCTCGTGCAGAGGTTGCCAGCTGTTAAGAGTGCGGGAGGGCCATACCCTGTGCGCAATAAATAACAAGCTGGGTGGCCTTGTGCAGAGGTTTCCAGCTGTTAAGAGTGCGGGAGGGCCATACCCTGTGCGCATTAAAGAACAAGCTGGGTGGCCTCGTGCAGAGGTTGCCAGCTGTTAAGAGTGCGGGAGGGCCATACCCTGTGCGCATTAAAGTACAAGCTGGGTGGCCTCGTGCAGAGGTTGCCAGCTGTTAAGAGTGCGGGAGGGCCATACCCTGTGCGCATTAAAGAACAAGCTGGGTGGCCTCGTGCAGAGGTTGCCAGCTGTTAAGAGTGCGGGAGGGCCATACCCTGTGCGCATTAAAGAACAAGCTGGGTGGCCTTGTGCAGAGGTTGCCAGCTGTTAAGAGTGCGGGAGGGCCATACCCTGTGCGCATTAAAGATCAAGCTGGGTGGCCTTGTACAGAGGTTGCCAGCTGTTAAGAGTGCAGGAGGGCCATACCTTGTGCGCATTACAGAACAAGCTGGGTGGCCTTGTGCAGAGGTTGCCAGCTGTTAAGAGTGCGGGAGGGCCA
Source organism: Ryuthela nishihirai (assembly GCA_038380435.1). Classification (NCBI taxonomy): domain Eukaryota; kingdom Metazoa; phylum Arthropoda; class Arachnida; order Araneae; family Heptathelidae; genus Ryuthela; species Ryuthela nishihirai. The sequence continues at coordinate 118,244,179 of JAWZYU010000002.1, read as the reverse complement.
TACCCTGTGCGCATTAAAGAACACGCTGGGTGGCCTTGTGCAGAGGTTGCCAGCTGTTAAGAGTGCGGGAGGGCCATACCTTGTGCGCATTAAAGAACAAGCTGGGTGGCCGTGTGCAGAGGTTGCCAGCTGTTAAGAGTGCGGGAGGGCCATACCCTGTGCGCATTAAAGATCAAGTTGGGTGGCCTTGTACAGAGGTTGCCAGCTGTTAAGAGTGCAGGAGGGCCATACCCTGTGCGCATTAAAGAACAAGCTGGGTGGCCTTGTGAAGAGGTTGCCAGCTGTTAAGAGTGCGGGAGGGCCATACCCCGTGCGCATTAAAGAACAAGTTGGGTGGCCTTGTGCAGAGGTTGCCAGCTGTTAAGTGTGCCGGAGGGCCATACCCTGTGCGCATTAAATAACAAGCTGGGTGGCCTTGTGAAGAGGTTGCCAGCTGTTAAGTGTGCGGAAGGGCCATACCCTGTGCGCATTAAAGAACAAGCTGGGTGGCCTTGTGAAGAGGTTGCCAGCTGTTAAGAGTGCGGGAGGGCCATACCCCGTGCGCATTAAAGAACAAGTTGGGTGGCCTTGTGCAGAGGTTGCCAGCTGTTAACTGTGCCGGAGGGCCATACCCTGTGCGCATTAAAGAACAAGCTGGGTGGCCTTGTGAAGAGGTTGCCAGCTGTTAAGTGTGCGGAAGAGCCATACCCTGTGCGCATTAAAGAACAAGCTGGGTGGCCTTGTGAAGAGGTTGCCAGCTGTTAAGTGTGCGGGAGGGCCATACCCTGTGCGCATTAAAGAACAAGCTGGGTGGCCTTGTGAAGAGGTTGCCAGCTGTTAAGAGTGCGGGAGGGCCATACCCCGTGCGCATTAAAGAACAAGTTGGGTGGCCTTGTGCAGAGGTTGCCAGCTGTTAACTGTGCCGGAGGGCCATACCCTGTGCGCATTAAAGAACAAGCTGGGTGGCCTTGTGAAGAGGTTGCCAGCTGTTAAGTGTGCGGAAGAGCCATACCCTGTGCGCATTAAAGAACAAGCTGGGTGGCCTTGTGAAGAGGTTGCCAGCTGTTAAGTGTGCGGGAGGGCCATACCCTGTGCGCATTAAAGAACAAGCTGGGTGGCCTCATGCAGAGGTTGTCAGCTGTTAAGAGTGCGGGAGGGCCATACCCTGTGCGCATTAAAGAACAAGCTGGGTGGCCGTGTGCAGAGTTTGCCAGCTGTTAAGAGTGCGGGAGGGCCATACCCTGTGCGCATTAAAGATCAAGCTGGGTGGCCTTTTACAGAGGTTGCCAGCTGTTAAGAGTGCGGGAGGGCCATACCCTGTGCGCATTAAATAACAAGCTGGGTGGCCTCGTGCAGAGGTTTCCAGCTGTTAAGAGTGCGGGACGGCCATACCCTGTGCGCATTAAAGAACAAGCTGGGTGGCCTCGTGCAGAGGTTGCCAGCTGTTAAGAGTGCGGGAGGGCCATACCCTGTGCGCATTAAAGAACAAGCTGGGTGGCCTCGTGCAGAGGTTGCCAGCTGTTAAGAGTGCGGGAGGGCCATACCCTGTGCGCATTAAAGAACAAGCTGGGTGGCCTTGTGCAGAGGTTTCCAGCTGTTAAGAGTGCGGGAGGGCCATACCCTGTGCGCATTAAAGTACAAGCTGGGTGGCCTCGTGCAGAGGTTGCCAGCTGTTAAGAGTGCGGGAGGGCCATACCCTGTGCGCATTAAAGAACAAGCTGGGTGGCCTCGTGCAGAGGTTGCCAGCTGTTAAGAGTGCGGGAGGGCCATACCCTGTGCGCATTAAAGAACAAGCTGGGTGGCCTTGTGCAGAGGTTTCCAGCTGTTAAGAGTGCGGGAGGGCCATACCCTGTGCGCATTAAAGTACAAGCTGGGTGGCCTCGTGCAGAGGTTGCCAGCTGTTAAGAGTGCGGGAGGGCCATACCCTGTGCGCATTAAAGAACAAGCTGGGTGGCCTCGTGCAGAGGTTGCCAGCTGTTAAGAGTGCGGGAGGGCCATACCCTGTGCGCATTAAAGAACAAGCTGGGTGGCCTTGTGCAGAGCTTGCCAGCTTTTAAGAGTGCGGGAGGGCCATACCCTGTGCGCATTGAAGAACACGCTGGGTGGCCTTGTGCAGAGGTTGCCAGCTGTTAAGAGTGCGGGAGGGCCATACCCTGTGCGCATTAAAGATCAAGTTGGGTGGCCTTGTACAGAGGTTGCCAGCTGTTAAGAGTGCAGGAGGGCCATACCCTGTGCGCATTAAAGAACAAGCTGGGTGGCCTTGTGAAGAGGTTGCCAGCTGTTAAGAGTGCCGGAGGGCCATACCCTGTGCGCATTAAAGAACAAGCTGGGTGGCCTTGTGAAGAGGTTGCCAGCTGTTAAGAGTGCTGGAGTGCCATACCCTGTGCGCATTAAAGAACAAGCTGGGTGGCCGTGTGCAGAGGTTGCCAGCAGTTAAGAGTGCGCGAGGGCCATACCCTGTGCACATTAAAGAACAAATTGGGTGGCCTTGTGCAGAGGTTGCCAGCTGTTAAGTGTGCCGGAGGGCCATACCCTGTGCGCATTAAAGAACAAGCTGGGTGGCCTTGTGAAGAGGTTGCCAGCTGTTAAGTGTGCGGAAGAGCCATACCCTGTGCGCATTAAAGAACAAGCTGGGTGGCCTTGTGAAGAGGTTGCCAGCTGTTAAGTGTGCGGGAGGGCCAGACCCTGTGCGCATTAAAGAACAAATTGGGTGGCCTTGTGCAGAGGTTGCCAGCTGTTAAGTGTGCCGGAGGGCCATACCCTGTGCGCATTAAAGAACAAGCTGGGTGGCCTTGTGAAGAGGTTGCCAGCTGTTAAGTGTGCGGAAGAGCCATACCCTGTGCGCATTAAAGAACAAGCTGGGTGGCCTTGTGAAGAGGTTGCCAGCTGTTAAGTGTGCGGGAGGGCCAGACCCTGTGCGCATTAAAGAACAAGCTGGGTGGCCTCGTGCAGAGGTTGTCAGCTGTTAAGAGTGCGGGAGGGCCATACCCTGTGCGCATTAAAGAACAAGCTGGGTTGCCGTGTGCAGAGGTTGCCAGCTGTTAAGAGTGCGGGAGGGCCATACCCTGTGCGCATTAAAGATCAAGCTGGGTGGCCTTGTACAGAGGTTGCCAGCTGTTAAGAGTGCAGGAGGGCCATACCCTGTGCGCATTAAAGAACAAGCTGGGCGGCCTTGTGAAGAGGTTGCCAGCTGTTAAGAGTGCGGGAGGGCCATACCCTGTGCGCATTAAAGAACAAGCTGGGTGGCCTTGTGCAGAGGTTTCCAGCTGTTAAGAGTGCGGGAGGGCCATACCCTGTGCGCATTAAAGAACAAGCTGGGTGGCCTTGTGCAGAGGTTTCCAGCTGTTAAGAGTGTGGGAGGGCCATACCCTGTGCGCATTAAAGAACAAGCTGGGTGGCCTCGTGCAGAGGTTGTCAGCTGTTAAGAGTGCGGGAGGGCCATACCCTGTGCGCATTAAAGAACAAGTTGGGTGGCCTTGTACAGAGGTTGCCAGCTGTTAAGAGTGCAGGAGGGCCATACCCTGTGCGCATTAAAGAACAAGCTGGGTGGCCTTGTGAAGAGGTTGCCAGCTGTTAAGAGTGCGGGAGGGCCATACCCTGTGCGCATTAAAGAACAAATTGGGTGGCCTTGTGCAGAGGTTGCCAGCTGTTAAGTGTGCCGGAGGGCCATACCCTGTGCGCATTAAAGAACAAGCTGGGTGGCCTTGTGAAGAGGTTGCCAGCTGTTAAGTGTGCGGAAGAGCCATACCCTGTGCGCATTAAAGAACAAGCTGGGTGGCTTTGTGAAGAGGTTGCCAGCTGTTAAGAGTGCGGGAGGGCCATACCCTGTGCGCATTAAAGAACAAGCTGGGTGGCCTTGTGAAGAGGTTGCCAGCTGTTAAGTGTGCGGGAGGGCCATACCCTGTGCGCATTAAAGAACAAGCTGGGCGGCCTTGTGAAGAGGTTGCCAGCTGTTAAGAGGCAAAGGGCAGCCAAACCCCCAACCTTCTCTGAGTCCTCGGGGTCCTCGTGACCTGTGTGAAAAAAGGGTTCCCTCAGAGGTAAAACAATGAACAATCAAAGCTGTTAAAATTCTAAATAGAATTTGTTTTGTTTTTAAATTAGAACTGCAACTAGTCTTGTAAAAAAATAATATTTGGGAAAAAATAATATAACTTCTTGGAAAGAAATGTTATTAAAGTGTTTAAATTATTAGATAATATATTAATATGGCCAAAATAAAAAAATATTATTTTATACAATTTTTAATTAAGAATTTGTGACTAAATTTTAAGAGAAATTAAATCAGTCAAAATTTCCCTCATTGTTAGGTTCACCCATTTCGCGTGAAAGCTGTCTAGATCAGTGGTTCTCAACCTTTTATGCTTCATGTACCCTCTGGAAATGTGTATGTAACTGACGTACCCCTTGCATAAATAAACTATAGTTATAGTATATCAATGGTTATTTTTGCTTTGTTACTAGATCTGTCGACTTTTGAGCTCTCACGAAGTACCCCAAAATATTTTACCGCGTACCCCACGTTGGGTAACACAAGGGGTACGCTTACCCCACGTTGTGGACCCCCTACTCTGGATGGTTCTGGCAGGGGTCTCCGCACTTGAAAAGATCAGGGTTGTTGGGTTGGGTTGTTTTACCTCTGAGCGGCACTTTTTTGCACACCATGGGCTAAATGGCCAGGTCACATGGACCCCGAAGGTTCAGAGAAGTTGGGGGAGGGGACCCACTGGAACAACTGTTGGGAGACAGATGGTAGCCTCTCGTCAAGGCCATCCAGCGTATTCTTTAACGTGCACAGGGTATGGTTCTCCCGTACTCGGGGCCACGGCTTAACGTCCCATCCGACGGACGGCGGCCTTTCCAAGCCCATCGGTGTCCCCTACTGACCGTGGGCGGGCGGGGAATTTTGCTGAGATAAATCTCAACGCTGACCCAGCTAGGACTCGAACCTGGGAACTACAGATTACGAGCCTGGCGCGCTACCGACTGAGCCACCCCCGCCCCGAAAAGATCAGGTAGCGGTAACAAACAATCGGACAAATTTAACAGTAATCATGGTTTATTATTTCAGGCCTCGAGCCAAAAGTCCATCATCAATAATAATTTTAAAATCCCCCCCCCTCCCATTTTTCCACCCTTTCTCCTTACTTCCTGTTTGCGCGCGAGTGAATCTTCTGTCGTTTATTTCAAGGGAGACGAAAAAACGAAGAAGAAAAAATCAGATCGTTTCTGTTTTTTTATTTTCGCCACAAGACATAAACTGCAGCCGAACAATGGATTCCGACAATTGCCTTGAAGGATAAATCTCGAACTGCGGAATGATCCGAGACAAAACAAACGCCGTGGGAAGAAACTTCACGGAGTTTTCATTCCCTCTTCTTCGCATTTCCTTTTCTATTCTTTCTATCCAACTGTTTTGTGGTTGCCGAAACTGATTTTATTTTTCACTTTTCCACTTTGATTTCTCTCTTTGCCTTGAGAACAAACAAACAAACAAACAAATGATGTCTCTTCCCTTGCAACAACTTCTTCGTTTCCATTTTTTCTGATATCTGTTCCCACCCTATTTCAGCTGTAACCCATTTCTCTGACTCTCCCAAGGTGAAACAGCACACTGACTACTTCCACCTGTGGTCTATTAGTTGCCAAACGATCCAAACACCACCAAACGATATAGAATCATAGCTTTGACATTAATGAGGGGTTGTAGAGAAATCATAACCATCTGAGGAGGACGGGGGTCGTTAGGAAACTCAATAATTTTATTTTGAAATCCTTTCAAACTTCGAACCTTTAATAAATCTATATAATAAACGAAGGTGTCTTTGGCAGCCATAATTCATCGGAAAATCAACGTACACGTTTCAAATTTTCAGAGAATGTTTCTGGTTTTGGTCCGGATTGCAGTGCCAAATTTCAGGTCTAAAATCCAAAAGGGAGGCTTGCTAGAAGCAAAAATATTTACCATGCTATTCCTACGGGAAACGAGAATCGCTGTTAAATTTACTGTTGCCATTTACTGCTCCCCAAGTGTGAAAATAAAGAGTTTAAAATAGAATTTAAATCTTCTGCCATAGCCAGATTCCCCACATTTCCAAAGGCATTATCGAGCAGTTCCATTGCAGCTAGGGACTTGATTTTCTTACGAAACACGGGGTCAGGCACGGGGAACCCGCCTACGAAATTTGGGACCTTTCAGTGAAATACGTCGGGAATTACAGAATGCCAAAATCTGACGAAATAAATATCTCGATCTTTCGTTACGGGTTCTGAGAGCGCGCGCCGAGTCAGCAATGACCTTTGTAACACCGGGAAAATCTTCGTGTTGAAACTGTGATAAAATGTCGGGGGAGGGGGGGGATACTCACAAAACTAACCTTTAGCGCAGGAAGCAACAGAATATGCAGATTAAGAGTGAGACACGAGTCGTTACAATTTGTGTAGAAACGAATCCACGGGCGAAGGGGAACCTGATTTTTAAACCAATCACTGGGGCACACGGCAGGCGCTGTGCAGGACATTTTGACCTTGCGGACAAATGTCACGGGAGCCAGCAGCAAAACCAGTGGTAACGGAAATAGAAATCTCGATAGCTTACGCAGAAACTAAGCCACGAGCTATGAGAGAGCTCGCTGACGTCAACAACGATCCAAGTCAACATTGGACAAATTTCTTCCTGTTGAAAATCTGTGCTAAAATGTTGGGGGGGGGACTTACAAAATTTACCTTTAGTGCAGTGATAATAAGAATATACAGATTAAAAGTACAATCGCTCAAAAAAAAATCCGAACACTATGGTTGATTACAGAATTCAGAAAAAATATCTGGCAACGTTCTTTTTTTGAAATTAATGATCTGGCAACCTTCGTGTCAACCATAGCGTTCGGATACTTTTTTGAGCGACTGTACAGAGAGCAATTCAGAAAAAGAATGTGGCCATCGACTGAAGCGACACCTGTCGGAACTTTTCCTGATGTATTTTTGGATTCATCAATAAATAAATTCTCGTTCAACAGTGTTTATTGTAGCTTTGCACAGTGATCTTTGTGTACAGTCACTCAAAAAAATATCCGAACACTATGGTTGATTAGAGAATTCAGGAAAAAATATCTGGCAACGACTTTTTTTAGATTTTAGTGATCTGGCAACCTTCGTGTCACGTGACACGAAGGTTGCCATATCACTAATTTCTAATAAAATCGTTGCCAGATATTTTTTCTGCATTCTGTAATCAGTCATAGTGTTCGGATATTTTTTTGAGCGACTGTAGGTGGTCATATTATTTTGATACTAGATCGTGTGGGCTCACTCACGGAAATATTGAGCGTGTGCAGTTACCGTTCACAGCAAACTGGAGCGTGTGCAGTAACTGCACACGCTCCAGTTTGCTGTGAACGGTAACTGGAGCGTGTACAGTTGCTGTACATGCTCGAGATATTTTTCCTGAATTCTGTAATCAATCATGGTGTTCGGATATTTTTTTTGCGACTGTACCCGGGCAGCCGTTCAGCTGGTATGAAATAAAAAGCTTAATTCTTTTTTAATTGCATTGTTATATCACGCTCCTGTGACACCACAGCTGTTAGTAGCAATCGAAGGTGCGTGGCAGATTGAAGTTTCCTTAAAATTTAAGTTTGAAGTTTTTAATTTAAAAAATATGCAAAATGAAATAATTTATTCATTACCACTGTAATAATATATTTTCGACTTATTTCAAAATAACTGCTGACTTTCTATTAATAAACAACTTTCTGTAAGTTTTGAACTTCTAAACTTCTGTTAAAATCGGAGTGGGCGGAGGGGAGCGCAACCAGCAGGCGCCAGGCTCTGATCAGCAATTCCCAGGCCAGCGTCTGCAGCACCACCTGCGCATGCGTTGAGATTTACCTCCGCAAATTTCCCCGCCCTGCCCACGGTCAGTAGGGGACACCGATGGGCTTGGAAAGGCCGACGTCCGTCGGATGGGACGTTAAGCCGTGGCCCCGTATGCGGGAGAGCCATACCCTGTGCACGTTAAAGAACACGCTGGATGGCGTTGACGGGAGCTAATATCTGTCTCTCAACATCTGTTCCAGCGGTTTAGAGAGGGAGGATAAAAAGCGACGTCGTAAGGAGCAGTGTCAGTGCGATCCGTCTTAATAGCGATGACCGTATCAGCTGAACCAATGGCTGAACTCGGCGACCCTTTCCGGCACATCAGCTGAACCGCCTCCTCCCTAGGTGGCGCAGTGGTATCACTTTGGCTCGCGGTAACGTTCCACCATGACATGGCATTGCAGTGTTTTCTGTTCTGTGTGTTGTGATTGTCCCTCGTTGTACACCTCTTCAGTTACCAATCAATAAATCCCATGTTCCCTTCTTTGTTGCATAAGGCGCAATTAGCCAGAACCTCTCCATGGACCATCCCATGGAGAAGCACGAGAGAAGAGACACACTTCCGATTGATCACGAGGTGACGGGTGAAGTGCAATGCACGAGCCTCAGCCCGATTTCTATAGAGCGGCAATCGAACGGCAGACGTGTGTGTCTCTGAGTCAAATATCTCAATCACTGAGACTGTCACGTGCAGGAAAAAACAACGATCCTTTGTTGCTACGAACATGTCGACGTCACAATACTAGCGCGACACACCCTCGAATGCTGCTCACTGACAAAAGTTTTTTTACTTGTCCGATTTCCGGTGTTCGAGTCTGTAGGTGGAGCTGTTTCTTCTGCAGCCACCGCGGTCACGGTTTCGGAATTAAAGTACCTGCGAGGGTGAAAGGTCAAGAGGTGAGAGTGTTTCGGCTCTTCCAGTCGAGCGATAAAGATGCCGACAACACGCCAAGCAACTGCATCAGCAAGCGATTCATTATTCATGAACTCCAGGAAAGGTCACTAAACGTAGCAAACGGACGAAGTCACCTTCCCCCCCCCCCTTCCCCCGCTACCCACATCTCCCTCCCCTACTCCACTATCCCGCGGAGGTGGCGATAGCGCTGCAACCGCCCTCTTGTGGTCCCCCTTTCCACTCCCTTGACGAGAGGAGAGCTGTCCTCTTCCAGAAACTTGTTTGAAAACGATACCTTCACCAACGCACGAGCAGCATCATTTAAGGAGTGATCTCTTAATAATAAGAGACAACAATTGGCAGACGAATCCCACACTCAGTCAAAATAAAAACAGAGACTCCTACTGTATTACGAAAGGAATAGGCCACTTCCGATCACGTGATATGACGTCACCGACCCCCTTATTCATATTAATAATTAATAATTAATTAATAATTAATATTACATATTTCATAATTAATCCCGCCTTTTATTAAACATACCCTGTGCACATTAAGAAACACGGCTGATGCCCTTGACGGGAGGCTACCATCTGTCTCGCAACAGCTGTTCCAGTGGGTCCCCTCCACCAACCTTCTCTGAGTCTTCGGGGTCCATGAGACCTGACCATTTACCCCATGATGTGTAAAAAAGCGTGGTTCAGAGGTAAAACAACCCAACGTTAAAGAACACGCTGGATGGCCTTGACGGGAGGCTACCATCTGTCTCCCAACAGCTGTTCCAGTGGGTCTGCTCCACCAACCTTCTCTGAGCCTTCGAGGTCCATGTGACCTGGCCATTTAGCCCATGGTGTACAAAAAATGTCGCTCAGAGGTAAAACAACCCAACGTTAAAGAACACGCTGGATGGCCTTGATGGGAGGCTACCATCTGTCTCCCAACAGCTGTTCCAGTGGGTCCGCTCCACCAACCTTTTCTGAGACTTCGGGGTCCTTGTGACCTGGCCATTTAGCCCATGGTGTGCAAAAAAGTGCCATTCAGAGGTAAAACAACCCAACGTTAAAGAACACGCTGGATGGCCTTGACGGGAGGCTACCATCTGTCTCCCAACAGCTGTTCCAGTGGGTCCTCTTCACCAACCTTCTCTGAGCCTTCGGAGTCCTTGTGACCTGGCCATTTAGCCCATGGTGTGCAAAAAAGTGTGGCTCAGAGGTAAAACAACCCAACTCTGACCCCTCGGGGTCCTTGTGACCTGGTCATTTAGCCCATGGTGTGCAAAAAAGTGCCGCTCAGAGGTAAAACAACCCAACCCTATGCACGTTAAAGAACTCTCCTAACCTTTGTCCAGTGGGTCACCTTAACCCAACCTTCGCTGAGTCCTTGATGTCTTTGCAATCACCTACCCAGGAATTGGGTTGGGTTGTTTTACCTCTGAGCGGCACTTTTTTGCATACCATGGGCTAAATGGCCAGGTCACATGGACCCCGAAGGCTCAAAGAAGGTTGGGGGAGGGGACCCACTGGAACAGCTGTTGGGAGACAGATGGTAGCCTCCCGTCAAGGCCATCCAGCGTGTTCTTTAACGTTGGGTTGTTTTACCTCTGAGCGGCACTTTTTTGCACACCATGGGCTAAATGGCCAGGTCACAAGGACCCCGAAGGCTCAGAGAATGTTGGGGGAGGGGACCCACTGGAACAGCTGTTGGGAGACAGATGGTAGCCTCCCGTCATGGCCATCCAGCGTGTTCTTTAAATTGCACGAGGTGTGGTTCTCCCGTACACTTGGCCATGGCTTAACGTCCCATCGACGGACGGCGTCCTTTCCAAGCCCTTCAGTGTCCCCTACTGACCGTGGGCAGGGTGGGGAGTTTTGCGGGACAAATCTCGACGCTGACGTATCTGGGACTCGAACCTGGGAACTGCAGATTACAGGTCTGGTGCTCTACGGACCGAGCCACCCCCAAACCGCGAAGGTCGGACTTACGGTTAGCCACCCCCAAACCGCGAAGGTCGGACCGCGAAGGTCGGACTTACCTGGCAGGTTCTGTTCTCAGATAAAGTGTGCCGACTTCTTCTTCTGGTTATTCCTTCTACCATTTACAGGACTTTATTTCTTAAAGAGTTAAAAAAAGAACACTGGAAAGAAAAATTAACTTGCATAACTGGCATAGTGGTTAGGCAGCTAGCGACTGTTCCAACAAGGCAAACTTTGTGTGTTGTGTTAGCCCTAACTAAGGCAGTGGTCAGCAGTGACTTCGGTCTTAAGAAGGGCATGTCCTTGTATGAGAAGGCCTGTATTAAGCTAAGAGTAGCTTCTAGGATTCTTCTCTGTCCTATATGTCGCAAATGAAAAAAAAACTCAAACGATATGATTCTCTAAAAATGAAAATGCCCTCTCATAGTCAAATTCGAGACTTATTTTTTTTTTCTTTTTTCAGGTTTAGTTTCGCCATTTTCCCTTGAACGACGAAACTGTTCGAAAAACTATTTATCCGCATGTCGTGTGTTGAGATTTCTTCTGCTTTCAGGAAAATAATTCTCAGCGAAACTTTTTCCTCTCGTCTCACTTGCACGCGATGTGCAAGAAGTCATCTCTCGCTCTCCCCTTCCAACGAGGAGACCATTTCTTCTCCAACTGTGACGTCATTCATCGTTGCGCACTTAACCGTAACCGTAGAGGGGAAACGGATGTTGTCCCTCTTCAATCACGGAAGTTATTTTATTGGAAAACAGAAGTGGTGATGTGACACGTGCGATTCGTTGCTGTCAGTGGTTTCGATTCTCGGATTTTACCTCTGAGAACTTCTTATCTTTTGCACAGAGCGGTTTAAATGGTCACGTGAGAAGGGCACGAGAACTCGGAGATGGATCAGTGAAGAGGGCCCAACAGTCACAGAAATGACTCAAATGTACAGTCGCTCAAAAAAGTATCCCAACGCCATGGTTGAGTACAGAATTCAGAAAAAATATCTGGCAACGATTTTTTTTTAGAAATTAGTGATCTGGCAATCTTCGTGTCACGTGATTACAGAACTCTGGAAAAATATCTGGAGCGTGTACAGCAACTGTACACGCTCCAGTTACCGTTCACAGCAAACTGGAGCGTGTGCAGTTACTGCACACGCACACAACGTTTGCTGTGAACGGTAACTGCACACGCTCAATATTTCCGTGAGTGGGCCCACACGATCCAGGTTTTTGTGAGCTCATACGATCCAATGTGCTGTGAACATTAACCACAACCGCTCCAGTTTGCTGTGAACGGTAACTGCACACGCTCAATATTTCTATGAGTGGGCCCACACGATCCATGTTTTTGTGAGCTCATACGATCCAATGTGCTGTGGACATTAACCACAACCGCTCCAGTTTGCTGTGAACGGTAACTGCACACGCTCAATATTTCCGTGAGTGGGCCCACACGATCCATGTTTTTTGTGAGCTCATACGATCCAATGTGCTGTGAACATTAACCACAACCGCTCCAGTTTGCTGTGAACGGTAACTGCACACGCTCAATATTTTTTTTTTAGAAATTAGTGATCTGGCAACTGTCACGTGTCACGAAGGTTGCAAGATCGCAAATTTCTAAAAAAAAATCGTTGCCAGATATTTTTTCTGGATTTTGTAATCAACCATGGCGTTCGGATATTTTTTCGAGCGACTGTACGCAGAACACGGCTTCATGGCCCAGATTTTGGGTCTTTCCTCGAGTCTCCTCTCCCCCCCTCCCTTTCCGTGAATGTGCCAATTGAACTTCTCTCCCACAGCTCCCTCGCGCAACAGAGGACACCGATCGCCTTGGAAAGGTCGCCGTCTCTCCGATGGGACGTAAAACCTTGTCCCCGTATGCAGCAGAGAGCCATACCCTTTGCACGGTAAAGAAACGCTGGACGGCCTTGATGGGAGGCTACCATCTGCCTCCCAACAGTTGTTTCAGTGGGTCCCCTCCCCCAAACTTCTCTGAGTCTTCGGGGTCCTTGTGATCTGGACATTTAGTCCATGGTGTGCAAAAAAAGTGCCACTCAGAGGTAAAATAATCCAACGTTAAAGAACACGCTGGATGGCCTTGACGCTAGGCTACCATGTCTCCCAACAGCTGTTCCAGTGGGTCCCCTCACCCAACCTTCTCTGAACCTTCGGGTCCATGTGATCTGGCCATTTAGCCCATGGTGTGCAAAAAAGTGCCGCTCAGAGGTAAAACAACCCAACTCAGAGAAGGCTGGGATAGGGGACCCACTGGAACAGCTGTTGGGAGACAGATGGTAGCCTCCCGTCAAGGCCATCCAGTGTGTTCTTTAACGTGCACAGGCTCTCCCTAACACGAAGCCACGGCTTAACGTCCCATCCGACGGACGGCGGCCTTTCCAAGCCCATCGATGTCCCCTACGGACCGTGGGCAGGGCGGGGAATTTTGCGGAGATAAATCTCAACGCTGACCCAGCTGGGACCCACTGGGTGCAAAAAAGGTGCAGCTCAGAAGTCAATCTTTCTATGCATCACTTGAGCCTCCCCGAACAGAGTAAAGTATTACATACCTTTGCTCAGTTTGCAGATCACTCAGAGCCTGCAGAGAATGAAGTCCACAAAAACGAATCCCATTCCAAAGCGACAAAGGCTGGTTGCCTGCGGTCCTGCTGTTGATTGCGACAGTATTCAGAAGTGTTTCAATTTGCATACACTGTTCCCTTGCGCTGCTTCGTGCCCTTGAAGAGTTGATGATGACCTTGAAGATTAGAAATGCTGTTGAATTGTTGTTGGTGACGTCACTCCGCGATTTAAACGATCTGCCCGCGTAGTAATAGTATATTAGTAACTACAGGCCTAGAAAATAAAATAAACAAATCCCCCCTCAAGCAGCTGCTTGCCACAGAGGTCTGAGGGGAGCCTGTCAGTTTATATGCCACAGTAGAAGGGTCTGAGAGGATGGCAAGACATCAGCAGAAAAATGATACACGTACATCCATGCCTTATCCGGTGTTCGAACCCAGGTTCCTTACATCTGTAGCCAAGCTCGCTAACTACAGTCGCTCAAAAAGTATCCGAACACTATGGTTCATTACAGAATTAAAAAAAAATATATCTGGAGCGTGTACAGCAACTGTACACGCTCCAGTTACCGTTCACAGCAAACTGGAGCGTGTGCAGTTACTGCACACACTCCAGTTTGCTGTGAACGGTAACTGCACACGCTCAATATTTCCGTGAGTGGGTCCACACGATCCAGGTTTTTGTGAGCTCATACGATCCAATGTGCTGTGAACATTAACCACAACCGCTCCAGTTTGCTGTGAACGGTAACTGCACACGCTCAATATTTCTGTGAGTGGGCCCACACGATCCAGGTTTTTGTGAGCTTATACGATCCAATGTGCTGTGAACTTTAACCACAACCGCTCCAGTTTGCTGTGAACGGTAACTGAACACGCTCAATATTTCTATGAGTGGGCCCACACGATCCAGGTTTTTGTGAGCTCACACGATCCAATGTGCTGTGAACATTAACCATAACCGCTCCAGTTTGCTGTGAACGGTAACTGCACACGCTCAATATTTCTGTGAGTGGGCCCACACGATCCAGGTTTTTGTGAGCTCACACGATCCAATGTGCTGTGAACATTAACCACAACCGCTCCAGTTTGCTGTGAACGGTAACTGCACACGCTCAATATTTCTGTGAGTGGGCCCACAAGATCCAGGTTTTTGTGAGCTCACACGATCCTATGTGCTGTGAACATTAACCACAACCGCTCCAGTTTGCTGTGAACGGTAACTGCACACGCTCAATATTTCTGTGAGTGGGCCCACAAGATCCAGGTTTTTGTGAGCTCACACGATCCAATGTGCTGTGAACGTTAACCACAACTGCTCCAGTTTGCTGTGAACGGTAACTGCACACGCTCAATATTTCTGTGAGTGGGCCCACACGATCCAGGTTTTTGTGAGCTCATACGATCCAATGTGCTGTGAACATTAACCGCAACTGCTCCAGTTTGCTGTGAACGGTAACTGCACACGCTCAACATTTCTGTGAGTGGGCCCACACGATCCAAGTTTTTGTGAGCTCACACGATCCAATGTGCTGTGAACATTAACCACAACCGCTCCAGTTTGCTGTGAACGGTAACTGCACACGCTCAATATTTCTGTGAGTGGGCCCACACGATCCAGGTTTTTGTGAGCTCATACGATCCAATGTGCTGTGAACAATAACCACAACCGCTCCAGTTTGCTGTGAACGGTAACTGCACACGCTCAATATTTCTATGAGTGGGCCCACACGATCTAGGTTTTTGTGAGCTCACACGATCCAATGTGATGTGAACATTAACCACAACCGCTCCAGTTTGCTGTGAACGGTAACTGGTGGTGATCTGGCAACCTTCGTGTCACGTGACAATGAGGAATCCATGCTGCTAAGCAATCTGCCAGGTTCTATAAAATAATCAGAAACACAATCGAACCTGAAAAATGTACGAGGGACTTCCAATGCGGTATAATATATTCCCTTCTGTTTTACAAACATGGGCTTTAAAAAGTTTCTTGGAAACTTTTTTTCCTTTTTTTGCTTCTATTGCACTTACTAGTATTCTGAAAGGGGGAGGGCTATGACCCTCTTGTTCCTCCCCCCCCCCCACAGATCTTCTCTATGACGTATTAAATTGACAGGCTCCTCTCAGGTATCTGAGGCAAGAATCTGTTGAGAGGTAATTTATTTTCATTTTCTGCTTAACTTATACAGCACAAATGGAATTTTTCGTTCGTTTGGTGGCAACTCAATTGACCCTAACACTGCTCCCTCTCCCGCAACACGAAAAATATATCAGAATTACTACCACGAATAAATCTTTGGCAACATTCCTTTAAAGATTTGAATTTTCGAAATTATTGTACCTTTTAGAGGGCGCAACTGAAGCCATTGGGATATTCTGAAAATGCGAATCGTAATATTTCATCAACCCAGAAAAAGAATTCTTAAATTGCCTCTAAAAACATTTGAGGCGGAGTGGCTCAGTCGGTAGCGCGCCAGGCTCGTAATCTGTACTTCCCAGATTCGAGTCCCAGCTGGGTCAGCGTTGAGATTTATCTCCGCAAAATTCCCCACCCTGCCTACGGTCAGTAGGGCACACCGATGGGCTTGGAAAGGCCGCCGTCCATCGGATGGGATGTTAAGCCGTGGCCCCGTGTGCGGGAGAGCCATATCCTGTGCAGGTTAAAGAACACATTGGATGGCCTTGACGGGAGACTATCATCTGTCTCCCAACAGCTGTTCCAGTGGGTCCCTCCCCCAACCTTCTCTGAGCCTTCGGGGTTCTTGGGACCTGGCCATTTAGCCCATGGTGTGCGAAAAAGTGCCGCTCAGAGGTAAAACAACCCAACGTTAAAGAACACGCTGGATGGCCTTGACGGGAGGGTACCATCTGTCTCCCAACAGCTGATCCAGTGGGTCCCCTCCCCCAACCTTTTCTGAGCCTTCGGGGTCCTTGTGACCTGGCCATTTAGCCCATAGTGTGCAAAAAAGTGTCGCTGAGAGATAAAACAACCCGACGTTAAAGAACACGCTGGATAGCCATGACGGGAGGCTACCATCTGTCTCCCAACAGCTGTTCCAGTGAGTCCCTGCCCCAACCTTCTCTGAGCCTTCGGGGTCCTTGTGACCTGGCCATTTAGCCCATGGTGTGCAAAAAAGTGCCGCTCAGAGGTAAAACAACCCATAATTCAATAACACGCTGGATGGCCTTGACGGGAGGCTACCATCTGTCTCCCAACAGCTGTTCCAGTGGGTCTCCTACCCCAACCGTATCTGAACCTTCGGGGTCCTTGTGACCTGGCCATTTAGCAAATGGTGTGCAAAAAAGTGCCGCTCAGAAGTAAAACAATCCAACGTTAAAGAACACGCTGGATGGCCTTGACGGGAGGCTACCATCTGTCTCCCAACAGCTGTTCCAGTGGGTCTCCTTCCCCAACCTTCTCTGAGCCTTCGAGGTCCATGTGATCTGACCATTTAGGCCGTTGTGTGCAAAAAATTGCCGCTCAGAGGTAAAACAACCCATAATTAAAGAACACGCTGGATGGCCTTGACGGGAGACTACCATCTGTCTCTCAACAGCTGTACCAGTGGGTCTCCTCCCCCAACCTTCTCTGAGCCTTCGGGGTCCTTGTGACCTGGCCATTTAGCCCATGGTGTGCGAAAAAGTGCCGCTCAGAGGTAAAACAACGCATATTTAAAGAACACGCTGGATGGCCTTGACGGGAGACCACCATCTGTCTCCCAACAGCTGTTCCAGTAGGTCCCTCCCCAAAATTCTCTGAGCCTTCGGGGTCCTTGTGACCTGGCCATTTAGCAAATGGTGTGCGAAAAAGTGCCGCTCAGAGGTAAAACAACCCATAATTAAAGAACACGCTGGACGGCCTTGACGGGAGACTACCATCTGTCTCCCAACAGCTGTTCCAGTGGGTCTCTTACCCCAACCTTCTCTGAGCCTTCGGGGTCCTTGTGACCTGGCCATTTAGCCCATGGTGTGCGAAAAAGTGCCGCTCAGAGGTAAAACAACTCATAATTAAAGAACACGCTGGATGGCCTTGACGGGAGGTTGCCATCTGTCTCCCAACAGCTGTTCCAGTGGGTCCCTCCCCCAACCTTCTCTGAGCCTTCGGGGTCCTTGCGACCTGGATATTTAGACCATGGTGTGCAAAACAGTGCCGCTCAGAGGTAAAACAATCCAACGTTAAAGAACACGCTGGATGGCCTTGACGGGAGGCTACCATCTGTCTCCCAACAGCTGTTCCAGTGGGTCTCCTACCTCAACCTTCTCTGAGCCTTCGGGGTCCTTGTGACCTGGCCATTTAGCACATGGTGTGCGAAAAAGTGCCGCTCACAGGTAAAACAACCCATAATTAAAGAACACGCTGGATGGCCTTGACGGGAGGTTACTATCTGTCTCCCAACAGCTGTTCCAGTGGGTCTCCTACCCCAACCTTCTCTGAGCCTTCGGGGTCCTTGTGACCTGGCCATTTAGCCCATGGTGTGCGAAAAAGTGCCGCTCAGAGGTAAAACAACCCATAATTAAAGAACACGCTGGATGGCCTTGACGGGAGACTACCATCTGTCTCCCAACAGCTGTTCCTCCCCCAACCTTCTCTGAGCCTTCGGAGTCCTTGTGACCTGGCCATTTAGCCCATGGTATGTGAAAAAGTGCCGCTCAGAGGTAAAACAACCCATAATTAAAGAACACGCTGGATGGCCTTGACGGGAGGTTACCATCTGTCTCCCAACAGCTGTTCCAGTGGGTCTCCTACCCCAAAATTCTCTGAGCCTTCGGGGTCCTTGTGACCTGGCCATTTAGCCCATGGTGTGCAAAAAAGTGCCGCTCAGAGGTAAAACAATCCAACGTTAAAGAACACGCTGGATGGACTTGACGGGAGGCTACCATCTGTCTCCCAACAGCTGTTCCAGTGGGTCTCCTACCCCAACCTTCTCTGAGCCTTTGGGGTCCTTGTGACCTGGCCATTTAGCCCATGGTGTGCGAAAAAGTGCCGCTCAGATTTAAAACAACCCATAATTAAAGAACACGCTGGATGGCCTTGACGGGAGACTACCATCTGTCTCCCAACAGCTGTTCCAGTGGGTCCCTCCCCCAACCTTCTCTGAGCCTTCGGGGTCCTTGTGACCTGGTCATTTAGCCCATGGTGTGCGAAAAATTGCCACTCAGAGGTAAAACAACCCATAATTAAAGAACACGCTGGATGGCCTTGACGGGAGGCTACCATCTGTCTCCCAACAGCTGTTCCAGTGGGTCTCCTCCCCCAACCTTCTCTGAGCCTTCGGGGTCCTTGCGACCTGGATATTTAGACCATGGTGTGCAAAACAGTGCCGCTCAGAGGTAAAACAATCCAACGTTAAAGAACACGCTGGATGGCCTTGACGGGAGACTACCATCTGTCTCCCAACAGCTGTTCCAGTGGGTCCCTCCCCCAACCCAGGTTCGAGTCCCAGCTGGGTCAGCGTTGAGATTTATCTCCGCAAAAATTCCCCGCCCTGCCCACGGTCAGTAGGGGACACCGATGATCTTGGAAAGGCCGCCGTCCGTCGGATGGTACGTTAAGCCGTGGTCCCGCGTGTGGGAGAGCCATACCCTGTGCACGTTAAAGAACACGCTGGATGGCCTTGACGGGAGGCTACCATCTGTCTCCCAACAGCTATTCCAGTGGGTCCTCTCTCCGAACCTTCTCTGAGCCTTCGGGGTCCATGTGACCTGGCCATTTAGCCCATGGTGTGCAAAAAAGTACCGCTCAGAGGTAAAACAACCCAACCCAAAAACCCTCCCCCAACCTTCTCTGAGACTTTGGGGTCCTTGTGACCTGGCCATTTAGCCCATGGTGTGCGAAAAAGTGCCGCTCAGAAGTAAAACAACCCATAATTAAAGAACACGCTGGATGGCCTTGACGGGAGGCTACCATCTGTCTCCCAACAGCTGTTCCAGTGGGTCTCCTACCCCAACCTTCTCTGAGCCTTCGGGGTCCTTGTGACCTGGCCATTTAGCCCATGGTGTGCAAAAAAGTGCCGCTCAGAGGTAAAACAATCCAACGTTAAAGAACACGCTGTATGGCCTTGACGGGAGACTACCATCTGTCTCCCAACAGCTGTTCCAGTGGGTCCCTCCCCCAACCTTCTCTGAGCCTTCGGGGTCCTTGTGACCTGGCCATTTAGCCCATGGTGTGGGAAAAAGTGCCGCTCAGATTTAAAACAACCCATAATTAAAGAACACGCTGGATGGCCTTGACGGGAGACTACCATCTGTCTCCCAACAGCTGTTCCAGTGGGTCCCTCCCCCAACCTTCTCTGAGCCTTCGGGGTCTTTGGGACCTGGCCATTTAGCCCATGGGGTGCGAAAAATTGCCGCTCAGAGGTAAAACAACCCATAATTAAAGAACACGCTGGATGGCCTTGACGGGAGGCTACCGTCTGTCTCCCAACAGCTGTTCCAGTGGGTCTCTTACCCCAACCTTCTCTGAGCCTTCGGGGTCCTTGTGACCTGGCCATTTAGCCCATGGTGTGCGAAAAAGTGCCGCTCAGAGGTAAAACAACCCATAATTAAAGAACACGCTGGATGGCCTTGACGGGAGACTATCATCTGTCTCCCAACAGCTGTTCCAGTGGGTCCCTCCCCCAACCCAGGTTCGAGTCCCAGCTGGGTCAGCGTTGAGATTTATCTCCGCAAAAATTCCCCGCCCTGCCCACGGTCAGTAGGGGACACCGATGATCTTGGAAAGGCCGCCGTCCGTCGGATGGTACGTTAAGCCGTGGTCCCGCGTGTGGGAGAGCCATACCCTGTGCACGTTAAAGAACACGCTGGATGGCCTTGACGGGAGGCTACCATCTGTCTCCCAACAGCTATTCCAGTTAGTCCTCTCTCCCAACCTTCTCTGAGCCTTCGGGGTCCATGTGACCTGGCCATTTAGCCCATGGTGTGCAAAAAAGTGCCGCTCAGAGGTAAAACAACCCAACCCAAAAACCCTCCCCCAACCTTCTCTGAGCCTTTGGGGTCCTTGTGACCTGGCCATTTAGCCCATGGTGTGCGAAAAAGTGCCGCTCAGAAGTAAAACAACCCATAATTAAAGAACACGCTGGATGGCCTTGACGGGAGGCTACCATCTGTCTTCCAACAGCTGTTCCAGTGGGTCTCCTACCCCAACCTTCTCTGAGCCTTCGGGGTCCTTGTGACCTGGCCATTTAGCCCATGGTGTGCAAAAAAGTGCCGCTCAGAGGTAAAACAATCCAACGTTAAAGAACACGCTGTATGGCCTTGACGGGAGACTACCATCTGTCTCCCAACAGCTGTTCCAGTGGGTCCCTCCCCCAACCTTCTCTGAGCCTTCGGGGTCCTTGTGACCTGGCCATTTAGCCCATGGTGTGCGAAAAAGTGCCGCTCAGTGGTAAAACAACCCATAATTAATGAACACGCTGGATGGCCTTGACGGGAGGCTACCATCTGTCTCCCAACAGCTGTTCCAGTGGGTCTCCTCCCCCAACCTTCTCTGAGCCTTCGGGGTCCTTGTGACCTGGCCATTTAGCCCATGGTGTGCGAAAAAGTGCCGCTCAGAGGTAAAACAACCCATAATTAAAGAACACGCTGGATGGCCTTGACTTGAGGCTACCATCTGTCTCCCAACAGCTGTTCCAGTGGGTCTCCTCCCCCAACCTTCTCTGAGCCTTCGAGGTCCATGTGATCTGGCCATTTAGCCCATTGTGTGAAAAAAAGTGCCGCTCAGAGGTAAAACAACCCAACGTTAAAGAACACGCTGGATGGCCTTGACGGGAGGCTACCATCTGTCTCCCAACAGCTGTTCCAGTGGGTCCCCTCCCCCAACCTTCTCTGAGCCTTCGGGGTCCAGCCCATGGTGTGCAAAAAAAGTGCCGCTCAGAGGTAAAACAACCCAACCCATGCCTCTAAAAACACAAAAAGTTTGATGTCTGCAGACAGACGGCAAAGTTAAAATATTCGCTCGTTTTTCTGGAAATAGGACCTCCGTAGCCCATGGCTGCACGTGGATTTTGAATGTATGCATAAACACCGAATTAACAGACATCTCTTGAAGATGGGCAAATCTGTTCACTTCTCTCAGTGGAATGTGACGTCATAATGATCGATATTCTGACGTCACCTTGGCAGTGTTTGATTGCCCTCGGTGCAGTTTGCCTGAACCCATCTCCAATTAGTTCAGAGAATAATCGACGATGGCGAAATGCAAAAGGTGAAAAGTTCAAACGCTCTAGTATTTCATCGCTCAGCGTCTATTGGCGTCTACTTGGTGGTCGTGAAGTAAATGCTCCTCTTAAAACAACGAATAGAATGTTTTTTTTAAAAAAATGCTTCGTCTCGAGTGGGATATGTTGGCGAAGAAAGCAGTCGCGTGCATCCGAGTCAAGGATGAGCTCGCGCCGATATTTCCTCGACTTCTCGTTCCGCATGGTCGCGCGCTGATGCCGATGATGTGGCTCTTGACTTCGGGGAAAGAATTTCGAGCTCGTGCCCAGCAACCTCATTACGCGCTCCTCAAGGGCACGAGGAAAGAAAGGTTTACGGGAAAAAAGGGGACTCTTTTAATATGCCACGTTACCGACGATCATTGTCAGTAAGGAGCAAGCGATTCGATATCTTGTTACAGAATCGTTTCGATAACGGCTCGTCAATATGGAAGGGAGACTTCTCTCTTTCGGATGAAAAATGATCATTTAACCCTTTCACGACCAAGGGAAACATTTTCCCCATTTTAAAATTGGTGATTGTCGTATTTAATTATAACCTTATTTGCATTTTTTATACAGAATGTCAAAATAGAACGTATGCCGAACGCAATTACGTAAACGGGAACGTTTGGAAAACAAAAACAGAACTGTCTGGACGCATAATATATGTACTATGTGCAATGTCCATCTTTGCCTCACTACCAAAAGAAATTGCTTCGCAGAATATCATAATTAGCACATCATTTTGTATAGTAATTTTATTTCATAATTTTGTATTATTTCAGTTAACATTTTGTTCTAATAAACCAATAAATAAAAGACATTGCATAATAAGCCTAACTATAATTTGTGTTACCTTTATAGTCCACTGAGAAAAATATTTCCCATAAAATTGCAAAAAAACTACACATTGTTATGTATTTTATTTATGATTTTTATTTATTTTACGTCTAAACAAACCAAAATAAACAGTTACATACTAATATTTACTCTTAGAAACCTTATGGTCCTGAAGGGGTTAACAAGATTAAAATATACAAAGAGCCAGGAAATAGCGGGACCCTGTGAAAAGCACGTTCGCATATATTGCAGAAAAAGTCCAAGCACGTTTTATGGCTGCTCGGCCATGCTCGCGCTAGCCTATTGTTCAAACCACAAAAAATTTCACTTAATTAACACTTATTTAATGTGTTTGTGTAATGATACGATTATATGTAAAAATAGAGATAAAAAAAAGTGGGTACAAAGGACCCTCATCATAACTCATTTTAACCCTCATCCTCTTATTTTTGTTTGCATATCCTCACAGATCTGGGTCGGAGGTGTCTCATCGGTAGCGCGCCAGGCTCGTAATCTGTAGTTTCCAGATTCGAGTCCCAACTGGGTCAGTGTTCAGATTTATCTTCGCAAAATTACCCGCCCTGCCCACGGTCAGTAGGGGACACCGATCGGCTTGGAAAGGCCGCCGTCCATCGGATGGGATGTTAACCCGTGGCCCAGGTGCGGGAGAGCCATACCCTGGAGAGATGGTACCCTTGACGGAAGGCTACCATCTGTCTCCCAACAGCTCTTCCAGTGGGTCCCCTCCCCCAACCTTCTCTGAACCTTCAGGTCCATGTGACCTGGCCATTTAGCCCATGGTGGGCAAAAAAGTGCCGCTCAGAGGTAAAACAACTCAACGTTAAAGAACACGCTGGATGGCCTTGACGGGAAGTTACCATCTGTCTCCCAACAGCTCTTCCAGTGGGTCCCCTCCCCCAACCCTCTCTGAACCTTCGGGTCCATGTGACCTGGCCATTTAGCCCATGGTGGGCAAAAAAGTGCTGCTCAGAGGTAAAACAACTCAACGTTAAAGAACACGCTGGATGGCCTTGACAGGAGGCTACCATCTGTCTCCCAACAGTTCTTCCAGTGGGTCCCCTCCCCCAACCTTCTCTGAACCTTCGGGTCCATGTGACCTGGCCATTTAGCCCATGGTGTGCAAAAAAGTGCCGCTCAGAGGTAAAATAACTCAACGTTAAAGAACACGTTGGATGGCCTTGACATGAGGCTACCATCTGTCTCCCAACAGCTCTTCCAGTGGGTCCCCTCCCCCAACCTTCTCTGAACCTTCGGGTCCATGTGAACTGGCCATTTAGCCAATGGTGTGCAAAAAAAGTGTCGCTCAGAGATGAAACAACCTCAACCTCACAGATCTTCTACTACTTTGTATTAAACTGTCAGACCTCTGTGACAAGCAACTGCTTGAGGGACATTTATTATTTATATAGATTTCATTTGATTGCACCACAACTGAGATTTACGTGTTTTAGACCATTGGAACAGATAAAAATTTTAGGAACTCTATAAGAACGGAAAGAACATGTGTTTCATCAATATCAAGTTAATGTCATTATTTACGTTAAGTATGAATGCTAATTTAAGAAATACATAGGAACGGATTTTCTATAAAGCACGTTCCGCACCTGACTAGAAGCGCCAGCAAAATAAGAGCGCGGGCTTTAACTGCTTCGATTTGTTTACCTAAGCAACAACAAAATTGTCTTTTACAATTCTTAGAAGACGTAAAGAAACTAGTTTCAAGTATACCTGGTACACAGAGAATTATTATTCTCTCTTGTAAGCATTCTCTGTCCTCACAATCGAAAGTGAACTTTCGAAAGAATATAAATGAGTAGTAATCAATTGGTGCATTCTAAACCTCTTGATTTCTGGCCCGTCATTCCGACCCCCGTATTTGGCCTTGAACAGTCATCGCACCCTAAATTTTACAATGTATTTTTATGAAGCCATAGATGTTAAAAAAACAATCATTGCGAGTTTTAATTAGGTGCAAAAAAATTAAAAAAATACCACCTCAAGCATCTGCTTGTCACAGAGGCCACAGTAGGTCTGTGAGGAATCACAAATTAGCAGATATATAACACTAACATCCATGCATTACTCGGGGCTTGAACTTTTTGATTAGTAGCCATTTCATTTTTTTAAAATTAAATTCGCTGCAATTCGCCAAAACAACTGTTTCATGCCAATCATATTTCTTTTCAAAGTAGGATTTCTACATTGTAAAATGTACAAATAACAGTGCAAAACGATATTAATAATTATGCTCACAGAATTTTACCTTAAAGATAATCAGTAAACAAATGACTGCATAAGCCTCAAACTATGTGCACAAATATGTAAAAAAAAAATGTTAAAAACTAACAGCAGAATATTCAGAGACAAATTCAGTTCAAACTGTTCCTGCAGAATTATTTAATTAAGAAATATTTGCATCTGTTGATAGGGAAAGTCAGTAGTAATTTCAGTTCATAAAAGAATTTATATTAATGGCATTTTATGGTAACGTAGGCAAGTTATAAGAAAAGCTAATTAAGTGGTGAATTGTTTCATAATATATACTAAATATAACAAACATATTAAAACAAATATTCATTTACAATTATTACATTACTAAAAATATTCATTTCATATATTGTCATAATTATCATTAGTCATAATTATCATAAGCATTTTGACAATTGTTAAGCCTGAGCCAAAAACATTTTGGCAGTTGTTAAGACTGAGCCCAAAGCATTTAAACTGTTGTTAAGCCTGAGTCCAAAGCATTTAAACTGTTGTTAAGCCTGAGTCCAAAACATTTTGACAGTTGTTAAGACTGAGCCCAAAGCATTTAAACTGTTCTTAAGCCTGAGTCCAAAGCATTTAAACTGTTGTTAAGCCTGAGTCCAAAACATTTAAACAGTTGTTAAGACTGAGCCCAAAGCATTTAAACTGTTGTTAAGCCTGAGTCCAAAGCATTTAAACTGTTGTTAAGCCTGAGTCCAAAACATTTTAACAGTTGTTAAGACAGCCCAAAGCATTTAAACTGTTGTTAAGCCTGAGTCCAAAGCATTTAAACTGTTGTTAAGCCTGAGTCCAAAACATTTTAACAGTTGTTAAGACTGAGCCCAAAGCATTTAAACTGTTGTTAAGCCTGAGTCCAAAGCATTTAAACTGTTGTTAAGCTTGAGTCCAAAGCATTTAAACTGTTGTTCAGCCTGAGTCCAAAACATTTTGACAGTTGTTAAGACTGAGCCCAAAACATTTAAACTGTTGTTAAGCCTGAGTCCAAAGCATTTAAACTGTTGTTAAGCCTGAGTCCAAAACATTTTGACAGTTGTTAAGACTGAGCCCAAAGCATTTAAACTGTTCTTAAGCCTGAGTCCAAAGCATTTAAACTGTTGTTAAGCCTGAGTCCAAAACATTTAAACAGTTGTTAAGACTGAGCCCAAAGCATTTAAACTGTTGTTAAGCCTGAGTCCAAAGCATTTAAACTGTTGTTAAGCCTGAGTCCAAAACATTTTAACAGTTGTTAAGACAGCCCAAAGCATTTAAACTGTTGTTAAGCCTGAGTCCAAAGCATTTAAACTGTTGTTAAGCCTGAGTCCAAAACATTTTGACAGTTCTGAAGATTGAGCCCAAAGCATTTTGACTGTTGTTAAGATGGAGCCCAAAGCATTTTGACAGTTGTTAAGAGTGAGCCCAAAGCATTTCGACTGTTGTTAAGACAGAGCCCAAAGCATTTCGACTGTTGTTAAGATGGAGCCCAAAGCATTTCGACTGTTGTTGAGATGGAGCCCAAAGCATTTCGACTGTTGTTAAGAGTGAGCCCAAAGCATTTCGACTGTTGTTAAGACACAGCCCAAAGCATTTCGATTGTTGTTAAGACGCAGCCCAAAGCATTTCGACTGTTGTTAAGATGGAGCCCAAAGCATTTCGACTGTTGCTAAGCCTAAGCCCAAAACATTTTGACAGTTGTTAAGCCTGAGTCCAAAGCATTTTGACTGTTGTTAAGCCTGAGCCCAATTCATTTTAACTGTTGTTAAGCCTGAGTCCAAACCATTTTGACAGTTGTTAAGCCTGAGACCAAAACATTTTGACAGTTCAGCACCTCTTCAGAGCTAGCAGCAATACATATGGCATTAGGCTGGGTCACCCACCTCAACAAACAACACATTAACATAATCACAGACTCAAGGCCTGCATTACAACTCATTAACACACTAACAGTAGATCCATCACAGAACCATTCCCTTTTCCACATACAAAACATAGCACACAAAATTAGAGACAAGGGAAACACCCTAACATTTTACTGGATTCCCTCCCATTGCAACATCATCCATAATGAGACTGTTGACTCACTTGCTAAACAAGGTCTCACACTCACAACCCCAAATTACCACACTGTCACTACATGCAAACATCACATAAGAGAATACACAAAATTTTTTTATCACACATGGACCCAGAATTGGGTACAACACACTACAGATAAAAACACATTCAGAGCCACAATAGCACCCTCTCCAAACACACTACATCTTAACTACTTATCCAGAAGGGCCCAAACAGCAAAACACAGACTCCGAACTAGCAGAACAAACATCAACAAAGACTTATTTATGATTAGAAAAACACATACTGCACTCTGCCCAAACTGCCAAGTGATAGAGGATATCCCCCACTACCTACTACACTGTCAAATATACAACACACAAAGACACACCCTCTATCACAAACTTGCTACACTTGGAGTCACCACATTCACCTTACAGACCATCTTAAACCCCACCCATACAAAGGCAAAATCACATTTCAGGGCCCTGGCCCATTTCATACAAAGTACTAGCAAAATCCTTTAACCTTCCAACTTCCTGCAGACTCTCCATCTCAATATGCGAAATATGACTCTCCTCCCTGCAGACACCTCCTACTCAAAAGATCCATTGGACACCATAAGATCCAGATGCCAGAAAGATCCAAAGGGACAAAAAAGAAGCATTTTGGACACATTACTGCACCACCTTATTTCCCTAGTGCAATTGTATTGATGTTTTCAAAAATATATATATACATAATTATACTCTGTAACAATAGACTACAACTCCCAAAGTACCCTTTTTCAAAAATGATTACTAGTGGTGGCAAACCATCTGCCTGACCAATTTTCATCACTTTAGTTTTCTCTCTGTTTATAACCAAACCTACTATACTACCAGTCTCATCAACAGCTCGAATGAAAGAGTTCATCTCATCAACATCATTTGCCAAAAGAGCTAAATCATCAGCATATTCTAAATCAGAAATTTTAAGATCTGCCGACCATTTTAGGCCATCCTTAATTGTAAGACATTCGGGGCGATTTTGAATATTTACCTTGCACCCTTCTTACCAACTTCCGGCCAACATAAGCCACACAGTGATCACACACGCTGCAATTTTCACTCCCAGAAGAATTTTACTCCAAACCTCTCCCCTCCCCACCCCCTTGCCACAAAACTGCGACGCAGCACTTCCTTGGCACGAAACTTCAACCACCTCCTTCATTATTAGGCGGCCTGCGGCCAAAAGCCTATCGCCAACATGTAGGGTCGCAAGCACTTCACTGTACTGGTCCCTACTTTTTGACGCACACAAAAAAAACTTTTTCTCGTGGACCAGATGATAAAGGGGCCAAGGCCCCTTTTACAAAATGGTCCAGTTTTTAAAGAAGGATGTTACACTCTAAATATAAACACCTCCCACAAGAACTAAAATTTGCAGCGGATCAACTCATCACAAACATTCCTACCACAGACCTCATTATATTTACAGATGGCTCCCACATCCCACACACAACAAATGGCTCTGCTGCCTTCCACTCTACCCAACCAATTTTCTCACATATAATCAAAATGAACCATGCAGAAAACAGTACTGCTACAGAGCTAGCTGCAATACATATGGCTTTGGAATGGTCCTCCACACAAAATACACACAGCATACATATTATCACTGACTCAAAATCTGCCTTACACAGCATCAACAAACATACATACAACCTATCACAAAATTACTCTTTTCCATATTCACAGAATTTCACACAATATAATTGCCACTCACAAAACACTAACATTCCACTGGATACCCTCTCATTCTAACATAACCCATAATGACACTGCTGACCACCTTGCTAAACAAGGACACAATATCCCTACACCTAATTATCATACCCCTGAAACATATAATCATCACCTAATAGAAATCAACAAATTCTTCCACTCCACATGGACACAAAACTGGATCCAACAAGCCACAATTAAAAATACATTCAGAGCCACCATTGCTGCCATCCCACACACAATACATCTCAACTACCTATCAAGAAGAGCCCAAACAGCAATTCATCAACTACGCACTGGCAGAACAAATCTCAACAAGGACCTTTTCACGATACAAAAGGTACCATCTGCTCTTTGCACTACATGCCAAGTAATAGAAGACATTCCACACTACCTTCTACACTGCACCAAATACACAATACATAGAATTACCCTCTTCCAGACACTCACCACATTGGGAACCACTTATTTCTCAGTCCAAACAATTCTTGATCCTACTCATAATAATATAAAAAGCCACTATAGGGCCTTGGCCCTATATATCAACAGCACTGGGAGATTCTCCCTAAAGGGCTGGGAGATTCCCTAAAGCCTCTCTGCCTCTCCAAAGGCCTCTACCTCACTTTTAAAAGATCCTTGGAACATTAAAAGATCCAGATGCCAATAAAAGATCCCCATAGGACATCAAAAGACGCATTTTGGACAACTTATTCGATAGAAACTAACTCAAAATAAAAATAAATATATATATAGTATAAAATCATAAAAAAAAATCAATCTATCAAAAATAAAGTCACATAAAGGAAAACTTCATTTCTATATTGGAAATTTTTATATTTCTCTTTAACCCAATAACTTATATGGTATCTCTCCCAGAGCATAACATCTCTATACACATTATCATACCTAATATACATATGGAATCTCACCACATCTCCCACTACCCTTTAATGGGAACCTTAAACTGCACTCCTGCCACACACCCCAAGCTCATGGCTGACCTTCCACTAACTCTTCAAAAATAAACACTGACCACCACGCACTAAACACATAAATTTGATTTCCAACTCATATAACGTAGCTATATCATTTCCCTCCCTTCTCCTCCAAAAAAAAGAAAATTATCATATCATATCTGTCACTGAGCTAAGACTTTTCCCAGATTCACCCCTGCGCAACATTTCACTGCATGGCAGGGCAACCCAATGCTAACCTCTGGAGTTAGATAAGCAACCATAAATATTTCCTCCTCCATCTTCCTGACACAGGAGTATTACCTATCCCACCGTCTCAGCACCCCCCACCAAAAATTTCATTCCCCTCCATGCTCTGCAACCCATCTTGGGATGACTTAAAGAAGAAAAAAAAATTATTTTCTCTTCGCCTCCCCCCCCAAAAGGGATTTCTCCCTAGCACCCCAATTCTCATCTATTCCATGGACATGACCACCGTCGCCCACCCCCCATTTACCTCCCACCATGATTAGGGGTCAATTTTGATTGATTCAAATCTACCATACTGCAACCAACCATGGCCACAACTTCAAAAAATAACACATAACATTCGCCACTCGGAAAATTATAAAAAAAAAATATATATATACACTACTTCTTCCTCCATCTCTCTCCACCCCCTTCCCCCCCTTCACATGACATGCAACTGGTATTTATTCTCCTTTACCCTTCAACATCAGCCTCTCCACCAATTGGCGGCCTGCGGCCTAAAGCCCAATTGCCAATATGTACGATTGCCAGCCTTCACTGTGCTGGCCAGTCTTTGCCGTTTTCATCCGCACCCACTGTCCTTTATGCCCATGGACCTGATGATAAGGGGGCCGAGGTCCCCTTTACAAATAGGTCCAGCTTAGAAAGAAGGATGTATAAGAAGAAGGCCAGCCTTACCTATACAGGACCTCTATTACCACTTGTAATACTCTATACTCTATACCAACTTGTTCAAATATCTTTATTTCAGAATGGCAACAATAAATAAATACGAAATTTAATTGTGGTTATTGAAAATAATTAGAATCTAGAGAGATTTGCTTTCTAGCCGGGGGAAAAGCATTCATTTGGGAATACGTTTGAACCCATACAATATAAACATGTGCAGGCAACGTGGATTATTTGTGAAGTGATTCGCGAATCTTCCAGATGATTGTTTGTTTATGGCTGGAGAGAAAACGATTTGGGTAGGCCTGTTTCCGGTGATTTTTGTATAAGAACATGGGTACAATATTTCTCATAGGCTTTTACGAGTTTATGGTTATTAGCGTACTATTTTACAGTACTTTAGGTAAAAATTTTACTTTTATATTCATTTATTTATATATATATTGACGTATATGTACTAGTTAAACGTGCACTCTGTTAAACACTCCCCAAAACATGTTAGTAACCAAAACTCCCACAAAATATGAATTGTATTCATTTGACCTTCGAAAACAAAAATTTCGCACTATTTCAGTTTTTATTTAAATTAGATATATCGAGCAAGTGTAAGCTGTAAACAACTATGCGTTATCACTGAAGTCACCTGAAAACAAAAAGGAATATGGAGAA
Source organism: Ryuthela nishihirai (assembly GCA_038380435.1). Taxonomy (NCBI): domain Eukaryota; kingdom Metazoa; phylum Arthropoda; class Arachnida; order Araneae; family Heptathelidae; genus Ryuthela; species Ryuthela nishihirai. The sequence continues at coordinate 118,213,191 of JAWZYU010000002.1, read as the reverse complement.
TCGGAAACTTCGTTTTCCCCATAACTCTTAGATGTGGGGTGGGATTGGCTCAGTGGGTAGCACGCCAGGCTCGTAATCTGCAATTCCGTTTCGAGCCCTAGCTAGGCCAATATTGAGATTTATCTCCATAAAACTTCCTATCCTGCTCACAGTCAGTAGGGGACACCGATGGACTTAGTAAAGGTTGCTGTCTGTCAGATGAGACATTAAGCTGTTGCCCTGAGTGCAGGACTGTCATAGCCAGTGCATGTTAAAGAACATGCTTGATGGAACACCACCATCTGTCTCCCAACAGCTGGCCAGTGGCACCCTCCCACCTTCTCTGAGTTTTCAGAGTCCTTGTCACTTGACCATTTAGCCTATTGTGTGCAAAAAATAGTGACACTCGGAGGTAAACCAACCCAACTCATAGTTATTAGATTACTTGTCTACTGATCTAAAAAAAGAAAGTTTCACTTGTGGTAGATCGAGACTGCAGAAGAATTGACAGCACTATGCATATTTCTGATCTCAGTTTTTAAAGTCTAGACCTGGGGTGCCCAAACATTTTACACTGGGGGCTTCTTTTAATTTAGCATTTCTTTGGAGGGCTGCTAAATTTTAATATGCATTTGAATAAAAAGCAATAAAGGGAGTTATTTTTTCTAAAAGTTACACTGGGGATCTAGTGGTATAGAATACCCCCTCAGAAAAAGAGTGAAATTTTTTAAAATAGTAACTTGCATAGTTTAAGGCAGATGAGTTCATACTGTGGGCAACTCCTACATCACTAAAGGGTGCCTGTAGTGTGGGTGCTGTAATGGGCACCTGTCATCTAGATACTTGGAGTAGAATTGCAGCAATATATAGTAACTAAGAGAAAACTATAATTCTCTTGCAAATATTTGTGCACCTAAACATGCCCAGAATTATTTTATAAAGCAGAATTTTGTAATATCAGTTTCATCCAATTTTTAAAATATCCAGTTATGTCAAATTTTTATAATATCCAGTTACGCCAAATTTGTATAAAATGCAATTCACCTAATTTTTATAATATATAATTTTACGTAATCAAAGCTAAACTGTTAAAAGAAAATCATAAAACGTTGTTGAATTTTTTTTTTTGCTTAGAGTGTGTTGAAACAATGAAAGGTTTCCTGTGGTAATTAAAAAGTTTTTGGGTGTGTAATACTTGAGACATTCAACATAATGGAAAACAGCAGAGCATTTCTCACAGGGAAGGATTTTTTTTTTTATTGAACGTGGGTAATATGTCATTTGGTAATGGAGGGTGGTGGGGGGAGTGATAAATCTTGTAAAATAGGTTCATTGTAGGCTTGCTGGAGATTTTACCGATTTTAATAATGCAACTGCTATGGATAATTGCAACTCAATCATAAAACAATCTGTGTAAGCCATCTGCAGTAGCTTATCTATCATCCACTAATAAATCAGCACTTTGACGTCGATTCTAATTTTAGAAGAAAAATTGTCTTGAGCCAGGTGGGATACGAACCCACGACCTCCTTATAACATGTCAAGTGCTCTGGACCACTGAGTTACCAGCCGCCAATCAAGATCTCCTCTAATTAACGCTATTAACATTCTTTTTATGTTACATATATGCACTATTCAGCAATTTTAGCCCAAGCAGCTTTCTATTTGCCATATGGATGGAAAGCATGTCTTGTCAAAAATCAAGACAATTTTTCCTCTAAAATTAGAATCGATGTCAAAGTGCTGATTTATTAGTGGATATTGAACCATCGAGTTTATCTCATTATTTATTATCTATCATCTGCTGTGCTATATCTGACACCTCACATCATCTATTGACAGATCTGTAGTCATTTGTTCAAATCATTAAATATTTCCACAATATATAATTGTGTCCCTCCAAATTCTAGCATTACTTTTAAAAATCAAAATGTTGAAGAAAAAATTAATTTCGCCATGAATAATGGGACTAGAACCCACGTTTCCCAGTTACATGCCAAATTATAACTGCTCTATATGGGGACTATAACCCACTCATAGCAAAACTAATTTTCCACAACATTATTTATTAAATTCTAGGTCAACAAGTAGTCTATGTATTTGCTATTGTTTGATGACTTACAAAATATGTGAAATTTTGCATTTTATTTTTTGACTTCATTCTGGTTATTAAGATTTTCTCAGATGAGGTTACATTACTCCTAAGAGCTCCCCATATCAGTCCTGTTATGAATATATTTTACATTAAACTATATGTCAATTTTTATTTTTAATATAAATATATTTTATGAATATTTATCCACTATCAAGCTGTTTTTTAAATAACAGAAGATGGGTGTAGAGGAAAAATTGTCTTGACCTACATCCATCCAATTGTCTACTCCCATCTTCTCCTATTACTTAAAAAACAGCTTGATAGTGAATAAATATTCATTAAATCAATGATGAGCTGTGAATTCATATATCTAAATGTAATCAGTCCTTGCTTACAATATGACTGATAAGTTGTAGTGTTTATAGTATGAAAGATAATTTGTGAATTCTGGTAATAATCCTCATAATACTAATTTTAGTTATTCAGTATACAACTGAAACTCCAGGAATGTATATTTTATGTGTTGTAGTATTACTATAGCCGTCCCGTGGCCGAGTGGTTAGCGCACTTGGCTACTGATCTAAGGAACCTGGGTTCGAGTCCCAGATAAGGCATGGATGTATGTGTCGTTTTTCTGCTGAGGTCCTGCTATCCTCACAGACCTTCTACTATGGCATTTAAACTGACAGATTTGATCTCTGTGGCAAGCAGCTGCTTGAGGGGGTATTTATTTATTTATTTATTTATTATTTAGTATTACTGTATTATATTTATTATGCATATTAGTTTTTCATAAGTTCTAAGTTGTTCTCCTAATCCACACATTTCATTGCAGGGCTGGAAACTGTGGAAAAGGCAAAGAAGCATTCTTTGAAATTCTTTGTTATGGGTGACTGGGGTGGACTGCCCTTTTTTCCTTATACAACCTTTGTAGAGGTGGCTGTAGCCAGGAAAATGGGGGACTTGGCTGATAAACACAAAGCTGACTTCATTTTAGCCCTTGGGGATAATTTTTATTTGAAAGGAGTAGAGAATGTTGAAGATGCAAGATTTCAGGTGTGTAGAAACACTTTAATACATTAATTTCAGCTTCATTCATATTTCAGTTTTTGAAAGGTTACTATGCAAATTTTATAATACAAAAACCAAAAATAAACCAACTCAAAGATATCCAGCCCAAAATCCAGGTTTTTTTTAGAAAAACCATGGTACAAATTTTACATATATAGGGATTTTTTAGGTGTTTTTTTTAACATTACCAGGACTTTTGGTGACTGCAATTTTTCAAGAACATTTCAGCGTGTGGAAGGTTGAGATAGAGGAAATGATACCATATTTGCTCACTTTATTGACATGGGGAAGTGATGAGATAGTGTCAACTGTTATAGTTATGCTATAAAAGTAATATATATAATGGAAATTTTATTTTATCTGTATATATATATATCTGTCTGTGTATAAGTGTCTGGATACTTTCATGTTAAGTGAATGAATAGCCACATTCAAATCTACTTAACTTTGAAAATAAGCTTTTTATGGAAAAAAAGTCACTAGACATAAATTGAAGATCTCGGTCAGAGCCCTCTAAATTTCTATTTTCTATATTATTAATCTAATATTTAAAGAGTTATGGAAGCTATAATATTTAACAACAGATGTTATCACACACAGTTCCAAAACATTTTCCCCCCCAAACTGATGAAAACATCAAAAATACTTACACAAAATTCAAATATCGCATTTATATTGTGAACAACTTGTTATAACAATTGTGATTTAACTTCTTGAAGTAAATTTTCAAAACTAGCAAAAGTTTCACTTAAATGTTTCAGCTTCCATAACAATGAAATAAAAATTTTCCGTAATTATGGAAATGTTTTAATGAAAGTTATTTCCATACTAATACAGGAAAATTAAAATATATTAATGTTATATATGTCCAATGATTCTTAAGTTAAACATAGATGACAATCACAATGTTACCTGTTGACTTTTTGATGTTGATAAATCAATAAATATTTTGCAGAAAAAATTTTGCCGACATACGGGACTTGAACCCGCATCTCTCCAGAAATATGCCAGAGATGTTTCTGGAGAGATGCAGGTTCAAGTCCCGTGTGTCGTGAAATTTTTTCCGCAAAATATTTATTGATTCTTAAGTTTCTAGCTCACTTTATAAAATATAATTTTTTTTAACAAAAAAAATAAGTTTCTAATCAAAACTTTCTAAATCTCTATGACAATATTCGATCAATTATGAAAGTTTCAAAATTTAGCAATAGCATAAGGATGTATTTTGGAATATATTACACAGGGCTAAGTTTCTTCAGTTTCTGTTGCTTCATATTGTAACTTTCACATCTCTTAAAATACTGAATGAATAATTTGATTGGGATCTTTATCTTTCAGTCAGTCACATTCTTCCATTAAGAGTTTATTTTAAAAGTTAGAGTTTTGATATTAGCTTCTCATTCACATAACAAGAATATTAGTGATGTGCAGCATAGCTTGCTGTTGCACCATAAATTTTCCTGCAAACTTTAAATGCAGCTTTCCTGCATTGTAGTTGGGTACATCATCCGCAGAGCAGCACTGCCTCCGCTTAGCCATGACGTATAACATTGCGCCACTGTGCTTAACCTATGCCCACTTTGTATCAGAGTATTCATTTACTACTACTTTTCATAGTTTGATTGTTGAAGTCTATGCCAAATTTTAGTACTCTGTTATCCCATGTTTAATACTTCCAATAATTATTCTTACTGATTTTCTGAACATACAGGAAACCTTTGAAAATGTATTTGCCTCCAGTTCACTTCAAATTCCATGGTTTGTTGTAGCTGGTAATCATGATCATTATGGAAATGTGTCAGCTCAGATAAGCTATACCAAAAAGTCTAAAAGATGGTAAGTTTTCAAAATGATTTTAATTATAAAATGCTTCTTAAAATAATAAAAAAAATTCAGAGCTTTAAACAGAACTGTAATGTACCATTGATAGCCTTCAAGCAAAGCAACCATTTCTATTTTCTATGTTCTGTAAGCTAGCATTTGTATTAACATATTAGGATTCAGTAATTATCTAAATTTATTATTTTTTGTAATTGTTTTAGTTAAATCTCATTTATCAATTTATATAAAAATATTTTTCCTCTACAACATTTTAAAAATAAAATTCATTGATTAAAATATGTTGTGACTTGATTTAGTCTATAAGTAATGAATGTTTTTGACCAGGTAGAATTAAAACCACACACCCACTAGTTCATTCCAGTTGCCTTATTTGATCTATTGGATGTAAAAAATCAGAAAATTGTTATGTATATTGGGACATTTTAATGTAAATTGTTCTGTATATTGGATGTAAGAAATCAGTATCTTGATTTTCAACAATATTTGTTCAGTATTTAATGAGATATGGAAGTTTGAATATTTAACAATAACAATGACAGTCAGAAAAACTGCCTTCAGAAGTTAATTAAAACTTAGTAATAAGTATTGTATCAAAATGTTTAATAAAATAAGTGTCCATTTTAGAAATTTGCGTAAAGAATTCTTTCACTATTCATCAGTTTTGTGTAAGTTTCTTAAGACTGGTATTGCGGTTGTTAAATATTCAAAATTCCATAAATCATTAAATTCTGAATGAATATTGTTGAAAATTGAGATATTGATATATTTGAGATCTTTATCTGTTATCACATGTTTTAAAACAAAAAGACTTATTTTAGAAGTTTATTGTTATAGAGCTTTGAAGTTAGCTTCCCATTGACATAACATAGGATTGCTCTTTAATTTATTGAAACCAATTTATAATATCACAGCCCATTTCATGACCTTTAAATAGTTAAACTGCAAAAATCTTAAGTACTTGGATGCAGTTAAAGGGAAAAATCATCTAAAATATTTGGTGTTTACCAAATCCATCTTTGGAAGGTTTCTGGTACTTCTCTCAAAAAAAAAGTGGGGGGGGGGGGTCAATCGGTAGTGCACCAGGCTTGTAATCTGCAGGTTCCCAGGTTTGAGTCCCAGCAGGGTCAGCATTGAGATTTTTCTCTGCAAAATGAATGAACTGCAATGGAATGCTGTTTGATACTGTTGACCCACCTCGTAAGAGACACCGAAAGACTTAGAAAGGCCACTGTCCATTGAATGGAATGTTAAGCCATGGCCTCATGTGCAAGAGAGCCATACCCTGTGCGCGTTAAAGAACACACTGGATAGCCTTGACAGGTGGCTACCATCTGTCTCCCAACAGCTGTTTCAATGGGTCCCTTCCCCCACCCTTCTCTGAGCCTTTGGGGTCCTTGTGACCTGGCCATTAACTCATTGTGTGCAAAAAAAAGTGCCACTCAAAGGTAAAGCAACCCAACTTCTCAAAAAGTTTGCTGACCCCAGGTTTACATTGTAACAATAACAGAGGATATTGGGGCTTTATGCTTTCCCCCCACCTTGAAGAAATTATTATGCTTAATCATTCCAATTAGCATAAATATTTAAGTTTTTTGAAAAAACCTGTTGTGCTACTACACTGTAATGTAACTTTTTATATTAGTATGAATGTATATTATTTATGAGCTTTTCAAATTTCACATATTTATGCTAAAGAATTATGGGACCAATTTTTATATTTAGGTTTTTTCCTGATTATTATTATAAGAAGTCCTTTGTTATTCCATCTTCAAACTGCACAGTAGATATCATCATGATAGATACTATTATATTGTGTGGAAATACAGATCCAAATAATCCATATGCTCCACCAATGTATGGCACTAGAAACAAATGTCAGGCTATGCAGCACTGGAAATGGATAGAGAAACAGTTGGAGACATCTAGGTATTGTGCATTTTTATTGTAATAAAATATGCATGTTACAGAATAATTCTTTTGAACTTTTTTTTATTTTAAATACTCATCTCTGAATGCAGGAAATGTTCTGCTATCTTCCATATTGCAATTAAAATTAATGTTTAAAGGGAAATGGAATAAGAAAAAAAAATTATAACTCTTCAGCCTGAAACTAAGGAAAATCAAATGTTACCAAAACGTTTGCAGCAAAGCTTCAGGTAATCAGATATAAGGATACTTTATGTATAATATCAGCTTGTGACTGATTAGAGGCTATTTCAAGTACCCAGACCTTCTGAGAATATTTCTGACTCTTCTGGAATAATTCTGTTTTAGATAAGACAGCTTTGCTGGTACTTAGAAGAACCAAAGTATTTGATGTTCCACCAGCAGTTTGTCTTGAGTCCTTCACAGAAGGTAAACTGATCTTTGCCTTATTACTTCAATTGGAATGCTGTTTGATACTGTTGACCCACCATCGCCCATGAAAACAAACGTTTTTGAACATATCAAATGTTTTCTTTTTATATATAGCTGGAATGTAAAGCTTTTAAGTCAGAATACTCTCTTGACATCTGCATACAATTCTGACAGTTTGACCTAAACATTCTGGGCTTTTAGAAAGTCACAAGACAGGTAAACGACAGCTTATGAAAATTTACCATAAATTTCTCTTTTCAAGTCAGTGATATCAAGCATAGGCAACATGTAGGATTATTGCTCACTAGAAATGCCAGTGGGCATTTTCTACATAATTCCATTGATTAACAATCTTGCAAAGTTAAATTTAGAATAGTGTTTAAATATCTAAATATTATTTGTTGCTATGCACCCACTTAATATTCTGTTGAGTAAGAGTGATAAAAAAAATACCCTCGCAAGCAGCTGCTTGCCACAGAGGTTCAACAGGAGCCTGTCAGTTAAATGCACCATAGAGGTCTGTGAGGAAGGTGAAACCTAAGCAGAAGAACAAAGCAAACATCCATGCCTTACCCAGGGCTAGAATCCAGCTCCTTTGATCAGTAGCCAAGTGTGCTAACTACTTGGCCACAGGACAGCTATAGGAGATCTTAAATTCTTTTGGGAAAGAAGGTATACTCAGTAGCAGATTACCACATAGACACATGAGGCTCTTGACACTCTTAAGAGCCTCAAAACTGCCCAAATTCAATTTTTTTTTTCTTCAAAAGTGTTTTGAGTAAAATATTTCACAATGAGTATTATTTACTATTTTTGTATATACCTCATCAAGTATGATGTGATTTTTGTCAAGTACACTATGATGAACAGATATTTATTTTGGCTTATAATTAAGCCTTTGTTTCTTTTTCAATATATGTAAATTTAAATAATGCATGTTTTATTTTCTATTTATGTATTTCTATAATTCAATTTATTGAACTGTTGTATGCATTTTTTTCCATCCATAAATTGTGAAATTTTTTGTAGAGTCCATCACATCCTTCAGAGTCAAATTCTCATGGTATAGGCCATTAGTGGATAGGCCAAGATTTGATTACATCGAGGTCAAATCTTAATCTGTCAGTACTAGAAACAAAAATTGTGTCTGGGGCATGTCTTGGTTGTAGATCTTAGAAACATGAAATTTCAGATTTGGAGAGTGTCAATGCCAAAGATCAAATTTAGATCTACTGGTGCTAGAGAGCTAAAAATTGGTTTGTGTGGGGAGGGGAAATATTTTGTGTTGTTGATTGGGAAAAGTTGTGAAATTTGGGAGATCCAGCCGATCCTTTGAGATCATAGGTAGAATTTTACCTACTGCTACTAGAGAGTTAAAATTTTATGACTGGGGGGTATTTTCATCGTAGATCACAGAAATGTTGCAAAAATTTGGATCCAATGGGTCATTTGAGGTAAAATATCAAATTTCTATATACCAGAGACAGCTAAAAATTGGTCCCTCAAGGTATTTTGGATCATAGATTTCTGAAACATTATGAAATTGTAGATCTGATGTCGTGTGTATTACTGTACATTATAGTAACAGGTTAATTAGATGTTGGAATGACAGTCTAGAAATCAAGAAGCACCAATTGATTTCTAGTAAGTAATATAAGACTTCAAAAGTTAAAAATTTAAATTAATTTGTTTTGCTTGACTTTGCAACTTCCATTAGTCTTAGTTGCATCCTGACAAAGTCTACAGATTCAGAACAATTTAACAATTTTTATTAAAATGAATTTTAATTTGTAGTTTGCTTTTATAGACTTTACACTTAGTCCATTTCATTTATCAGTCCAGAAATTTTCAGTAATTGAAAATACACTTTCTTCACTGGCATTGCTAATAGGAATTGATAAGACAAAATCTACAGTGTTGATAATCTAGGTTAAGATAGAATTATATGTGCCACGTGCACTCATACTGCAGAAGTCATGTACATTAGCATCAATTAGCAGGCTGGTTATTGGTGCTTGCAGCTAGGAAAGTTGGGAACCAAATATAGTAATAGAAGGCTGACCTAAAACAACAATGGTAGTCGAGCTTCTGCTGTCATATTCATTTTTCCATAGTTTGATACTAGATAAAATACAGAATGCAACCAAAAACAGGACATCTTGAAAACAAAGCAGGACATGGAACGAAAATTTAGAAAGTGGGATGGATGGCAAACCTTAACTCCATGTTATACAGAGGAGCTAAATTGTGCCCAATAATTATCTTGTTAAAAGTGTAATGACTGAAATGTAAGGACTACTGTGCAAAGACTAAAAGAATTGCCTTCAGCACTGAGGCTATGAAAGGCTCAGAAATGGTCAAAATTTACCATGGTAGATTGTTTAGTAATCATGACAAACATGATTGCTTACAACTTTTAAGTATTGCTTCTAGATATCAATTTAGAGGCCTGTAAATCATATTAAGTCTGACTGGAAGGAGAACTGTGCATTATGCTTTGCAATGAGATGCAGAACTTGTTAGGCTTTGCACTTAAATTTAACTTAATTATTAAAGTCCAACCTGGTCTTCTTATGGTATAGGCCATTATTGGCTTTCAAACAAGAACTCTCCTCTGAAAGAATGCCAGATCGGTTTCGCCTATTCATCTGACATTCTGTACCAAATTTTTCCCCCATCACCTTCATGAATAGCCAAGTTCACAGGGTCTTTGTACTGACCATTTAACTCTTTCCACTCATTGACCTTGGAATCAACATTTCAATTTCTATACATTTTCAGCTAGAATAAACATTTCTCTTTTAAAGAACGGATATGGAATCAATTGTTTGTTTTCGAAGAAGTAGCTGTGAGACTGATTATAAACAAGTAAAATTTGATTGAACTTTTTACATAAGTAAACAGGTCATTAGTTGCACTGTCCATTGTAACCAAGTCATCTTAAAATGAGTGTCACTTCACTGAAGATGGAGCGCTGTCATTGCTCCGAAAAGCTTCCGAGTTTTCTGCTAAACACTTTCAAAATGGAAATAGTTTGAAAGATAAACTTTGAAATTTTATTGCTTAATGACAGAGAATTTTAAGTTATTTTTAATTAATTTTGGAGTAAGATGGTCATTTTAATTGTGTATTTATCCCGTTGTGTGCAAAAAAAATGTTGCTCAGAGGTAAAACAACCCAACCTGTCCTGCTTATGATCACAATGTTCAATAGCATTTTTTCCTATGTTTCTAATTTTATAATCAGAAGTGACTTTATCATTATTCATTAGTATGAATTCTGCTTCCTGGAAAAAATATTTATTTCTTTTATTACAGAGCTGACTATATATTGGTCTGTGGTCATTATCCTGTTTACTCTATTGCTGAACATGGAAGCACAAAGTGTCTTGTTGAGAAACTTTTGCCTCTTCTGGAAAGATATCATGTAAATGCATATTTTAGTGGCCATGATCACAATCTTCAGGTTGGTTTTCATCTGCTTAATTTTCAGCAAGTTACATGTAAAATTATCTTGTATGATAACACTATACAACACTGAAAATGTTTCAGAAATGAAAACAGCCATTTTTCACTACTTTTCAGGTGCTAAATACAATTATGGAAAATTGGTGATTGACTCTTGTTTTGAAAATATAGGAGGCTGCATCCATATACAGTGTATACTGATTTCAGTCTTTCATGCACTGTACAAAATGCCAAGGTGGCAAAATACCAGGGAGCTATTGCATCATTTGGAAGTTCCCTTCCTCAGTTATTGTCTGTTGATGATTGTATGTGGGTGCTGTATTTGAGTGATATACCTCGTTCTTGTGGGAACAATGTTGACCATTTTTGTTACATTTGTGGTGAAGTTACTTTTGCATCACTGAAGCATGACATAACGCATGTCATCAAAAAGGCCCTACCACCTTCAGATATAAGATTGGAGATCAAGAGTAGAGCTGGGCTCTGCATATAGTGTGTAATAGTTGCACAACATGTCTTTGCAGCTGCATAAATGGAAGGCAGAAACCATCCAACCATGTATGACACCTCTGCTGGGAAGTGGTATTACTAAAAAGAAAAAGCAGACAATAAACTACCCCCAACATACCATCTGCCATCAAAACAAACTGTTGGATGCTACACCTAGTGCCACACAGGGAAAACTTGCTCTTTCCAGAGCCATCAGAGCATTACAATGTGGACTGAGAGGAGGAAGAAACAGGAACACAAGAAATAGCATCTTTAGATTCTGGACTTCACACCTACAACATTGGATTCACCACACAAGATGACACAGAATGATTTGAATGATCTTGTTAGAGATCTGGAGCTGGCAAAGAGCAAGGCAGAACACCTAGGATCCAGACTAGCAGTGGAATCTCCATGATAGAAATGTGAAAGTAAGTGCGTATTATAGCTGCCAAAAAGATCTTGTATTTTTCGTTTCAAAGATAGGTAACCTGGTTGTTGAAAGATATTGACAGTTTATTCACATCCCTCCACATGATGTACTCCAGAAGAATTAGTATGAAATCCTCGAAATTAAGAATGAAAGCTATTCTTCTACACAATGGGAACATATAGCTTTCTGTTCCTGTAGGGCATCCTGTTGATATGAAGGAAACATAATATGAAACAATTACTTCAATACATGAATTATGACAAATGTAAGTGGCATATTTCTGTGGACTTAAGAGTCATTGCTCTTTTTCTTTGACTGCACCTTGGATATACACTGCTCGACATTGAAAGTGTCCCACCCAGAAGGACAGTCGTACAAACATGCAAATAGAAGAGTGGGTGTGCACAGTTGAGATATGCAAATGATGATAATCAGGAGCCAATGACGTGTGGCTCAAGAGATAAAAGATGCATGAAGGAACAGGGATGATATTGTGTTTATGCAGTTGGAAGTCATGTGAACAGTTGAGATTAGGTGGTTCTGCTTGGAAATTGTTCAGCAAAGTACGAAAATGCCTGGTACACACCATTGGCAGGTTTATCGCCATTTGGATGTTTTTGAGTGAGGAAGAATTATAGGCCTATGTGAAGCAGGATGGACTACAATCGTATCACTGCCCATGTTCATCAGGATGCACAAATTGTTGGATGCTGTTGGCAACAGTGGTGAAATGAAGGTTCTTGCATGCGTTGCAGAGGGAGTGGTGTCAAGTGACAGCACAGCTTCATAGGTGCATTGTTCAACTTGCTTGTTCATCACCACAAAGCCCTGCAGGCAATATTCAATGGGCTGTGTCAGCAGCCATGGATGTTCCCGTATCATCCCAATCGGTAAACCAAAGGTTGCATCAGGCACACCTGTGCTCTAGGCAACATTGACTGCAAACCATCGCAGTGCTTGTCTGGCTTGGTGTAGAAGTCGTGCGAACTGGAGTCACGAATGGAACACTGTTGTGTTTAGTGATGAATCCCATTTCTGTCTGGGTGCTGAAAATTTATGGGTCTGTGTATGGTGACAACCTGACAAGAGGACGTATCCAGCTTTTATTCGCAAACAGCACACCACCTGTCAGCCAGGCATAATGGTATAGGATGCTATTGGATATGACAGCAGGTCACCTCTTGTCCACATCATGGGAACACTGACAGCTGCATGATACATTAGCGCAGTTCTGCAGCCTGTTTTGTTACTGTTCCTGGGAGGCATGCAGCAGCCCATTTTCCAGCATAACACCTGTGTACACACTGCTAGGGTCTCTAGACAATGTTTGCAACATGTTCAAGTATTGCCATGGCCAGCACGATCTCCAGATTTATCCCTAATAGAAAATCTGTGGGACCACATTGAACAACATGTGCAATCCTCTCACCGGCTGGCATGGAATCTCGATGAATTATGGGAGCAAGTCAACACTGCTTGGTGTGCAATTCTTCAGGACCATATCCATTGACGTATGACTCCATGCCACGCTGTATTGCTGTTCACGGTAATGCAACCACCTTCTGAGGCAGTTACATTGTGCTGCATTATCTCATCTTCTAACTGTTGTAAGTGGCTGAAAATTAAATCATGGTATGCCAATATGTATTGCTATGTGTGTGATACATTTCACCCCTATCCCCTCACTCCTTTTGGGTGGGGCAGTTTCAATGTTGTGTAGTGTACAAGTTCTGTTGCATTCTTTGTGAATGGAATAGCAGAAACAAAGCATCGCATTACGTGAAGAGGATTTGGCTTTCTCGGCAATCACTGGAGTCAGAGAAGAAGAATATACAGCAACTTCCACTGGTATAATCCACAAAAATTTTGTTGCCACCTTTACACCTAAAATTGCACCTAATGAAGAATTTTGTCAAAGTTATTAATCAGATACAAACTGCCTTTCTGGGCTTCAACAGAAATTTCTAAGACCTAGTGATGTAAAGATAAAAGAGGACGTTTTTACCAGTCCAGATATTTGCTCACCATTACATGATGAGGTATCTGATCGTATCATCACTGGTGATGAACGGAGAGCATTGCATTCCTTCCAATAGGTGACAACCAACTTCTTAGGGAATAAAAAAAGCATAAAATTACAAGGACCTTGTGGAAAAGCTGTTGTCTTCATATCACAACTGTGATATAGTATGTCTTTGAAGTTACATTTCTAAAGTTCTCATTTGGATTTCTTTCTGGGAAACTGATGCTGTGAGTGATGAGCACAAGGAATATCTTCATCAGGAAATTGCTACAGTGGAAAAGAGATATCGAGAAAGATGGAGCCCATCAATGTTAGAAGATTACTGCTGGAATGTGATGCAAGATTCTCAAGATTTGGTTTATAAGTGGCAGGTGAAGAGGCAGCAGTTGCTGTCAACTGATATGCAACCTTCAGCGAATGATGTAATACAGGTGTATGACTGTATCTCAAAACTATAGCCAATCAAACATTTTTGTTGTCATTTTCTTGTTCAGCACCTCGATTTACATTAAAAAAATGGCTGTTTGCACTTCCGAAGCACATCAAAATTAAAATTGTTGTTCAGTGTAATACTTTTTCAATGTTAAGATAAAGGATAATTAAAACTTAAAATATATGCTAATTAAACTGTATATCACAACATGGTGCAAATCATACAAGTGTAGAGAGACAACATAAACATCAAAGCTATCATGAAAGATGTGCAGCTGAAATTACAATTAATAATATTGAAATCATACCTTTGTGAGCACCTCTAATAACACATTCCACAAAGAATATGGCAGAATTTTTTCACATTTAATTCATTCCACTGTTTAGCAATAAATGCTTGCTCACACAATTATCTTGTTTGCTATTAATGCACAATTATAGTAAAAGTAGTACTTTTTCTAAGTTTTAATTGTATCTAGTGTGGGTGCAAGATCGCATCATCACTGGTGATGAATGGAGAGCATGGCATGCCTTCCAACAGGTGACAACTGGCTTCTTAGGGAATAAAAAAGGCATAAAATTACAAGGACCTTGTGGAAAAACTGTTGTCCTCTTTTCACAACTGTGATATAGTATGTCTTTGAAGTTACATTTCTAAAGTTCTCATTTGGATTTCTTTCTGGGAAACTGACGCTGTGAGTAATGAGCACAAAGAATATTTTCATCAGGAAATTGCTACAGTGGAAAAGAGATATCGAGAAAGATATCGTGGATGCTGGACGATTTGTGCATTAGCATGCTTTTCACGTCAACATCCTGTGACACATATAAGGCTATTTCTATTGAATTTGAGTGTAAATTCATGTAACATTAATGAAGTATATCAATTAACCTGTTATCAACCAACTGATGTTATTTATGTATCAGTTATTAGAGAATATTTTCATTTCCATTAATATCAAAAAGTATCTGACATGGACTTAGATTGCTGCTGTGACCTATTGCTTCCTTTGTGGTATGATGAAGTCATACCACAAATATAATACTACAAAATTATATTTGGTTTATCTATTCTCTCTATAATTACAGTGCTAATTTAATCATTATATCGATTATTAAATGGATGATTATTGATAATTTATATTTGGCATTTTTAAAATTTTCATTAATATCATAAAGAATGCATGACATGGACTTCAATTGCTGTTCTGCCACTTCCCATATGGCATTGACAAAGTTCACCACTACTGCAGTCCAAGCACTTTTTCATAAAAGCATAGGAAGGGGCCGCATGACAATTATTTGTGTTCTATTTATGAAATGTATTGATTAAACAAATGTTAATTAATTTTTAGCAGTTAACTTTAATTGCAAACATTTTGTAGTGTAAGCATGCCATAGACTTGGGTCGTGCACCTGCTCAGTCCCACCCTTGAAAAGTTGGGAATAGACTTCAAGATTGGCCTTTCTCTCACCACAAAAATGATCATAGCTTAACAAAGGATGGTCATTTTATGATTCCAATTAGCAGATTATCAATTAAGTATTTGCCTAAAAGCAAAATCAAGCCGAATCTATTTACACGACTGCAATAAAATGACCATTTTTTTTTTCACCCTGATATCTCATTATAGCTAATGGCAAAATAAGGACTATAGAAGAGTGATGACTGCTACTGCATAATTTCTCTCCATTATTATTCCAGAAGTACAAATTAAATATGTGAAGTGAACTGAGTTGTATTACTTTTGTGATAACAGTGTAATAGAAGCCAAACACAAGGAAATATATACACACTATCCACGACTTAACATCCCATCAGATGGAGGACAAGTTTTTTGAAGCATGGATGTCCCCCTTTCTAATCAAGACAGAAAACCAAACACAATCACTGTGGGGAACATTTCTGTGCTGCAAATTAGTCTTAATTGTTAACTCTATTTTACATAGTGGCTCCCCCCATCATTCACTTCATAATCTGCAGTTCCCAGGTTTGTTTGAGTCTCCCAATAGGGCGAATTCTCTCTGCTAACTCCCATTCTGCTCTCAGTGGGAAAGAAGCCACTGTTGTATTTGGGAATGCTGCCTGCCATCTAATGGGAAGTTCTTCCATGTGCAAGAGACATATATCCTGTGTATCTTAATTAAGACTCGATTCCTTGATGAGAGGATTCCATCTGCACGTTAACAGCTGCCCAATGGATCCTCTTTGCTAAACTTCTCTGAAACTTTGGAATTTAGCTCATATGCACAGATTAGTAATTTTAGAATGATGCTATTGTGTAATTTGCAATAGAAATTTAATTTTCGAAAATTAATTTTGAAGTACTTTGTGTGTCAGTTTAACTGAGAAATCTTTGAAAAGTCACATAAATTGTTCATAAGGATTATTGAAACAAAAATTGTATTCCCCCACTTCTTTAATTCCTACCTGAAAAACATTTTTTTCTTTGTTTAATGTCAATTCCTTGTCTCTAATACCCCCATCACCATGACCAATGCAACTACTGTATTTATAAAACAATGGAACAAATCACATAAGACATTCTGATAAAAATACACAGAACTCCCATATTTTGAGTGCATTACTTATAGCCTTATAAGAAGAACTCTTATTAATCTTATATTGTTTTAAGCACAGAGCATCTTAGTATGTGATTATATGACATGATGGGAGGTAATGCAGTATGTCATCCTTTTCTTCTTTATGGCAAATCCTTTTTTTATTTCACCAATTGCAGGATCATAAGAGTGCAATTTCAATTGTTTAATCCATAAATAATGCTTTTACTATTCATTGTTCTCAGTGCCTCAAATGCTAAAATATACTTCTTATGGTTTTCACTTTCATTAATTTGTATATTATATGAAGGATTAACCAGATAGAAAAAAAAAATATGTATCTACTCAATATCCCAAAAGCAGAAGCTGAATTCAGCTTAAAACTGTTATAATTTTCATAACATTTTCAAAATACTGCAGGCAGGCTTGCACATCAAACGGGCAAAACTTTTTCAGGCCACAGCCCAACATTTTGTTTTTAATTAATTTGTAGTCCTCTTCCTTCAGATACACTAACTTTTTATAAAATGGTAAAAAATTAAGATATATCGAACAAACAAGTATAATATTAATACCTTAATTCAAAATTCAGTTTTTAATTCAGATCTGATTTTATTTAAATTTCAAATTAATTACATTGTGAGGCAGTTTAAATTGTACCTGCAGCCCAATTTTTTTTTTGTTTGTGATCCATCTGTCTGTTGTGGACTGCTGGTTAAATGAGTGTGTGATTTTGGGAATTCCTTGGTCCCCACTCACTTACTGCTGTACTATTTGGCAACAGCATCTATTGGCAAGCTGCTGAATTGCTGCTAGTGCTGAATCATACACATAAAGCCAATTTCTGATTTTTTGTGTGTGTGTGTGAAAACTGATTGAAAGAAGCAAAGAGCCGCATCCAGAAACCAAAAGCAACAAATTTTCCTAGCTGTGTAAAAATTATGAAACATTCAAAGGCAGCCTGAGACTAAGACATTTTTTGATTTCAGAAAATTTTTGTTTACTTGTCCAAGACTCTGAATGACAACTTTTTTACATTATCAGAAATCTGATAACTAAAAGTGAAATGAAAAATGTTTTTACTCCACCTATTCTGTATGCAAGGAGTATAGAAGGAAGGTTATGCCCTAAATGCATTAGTGCAAACTATGCAACTAATGATGCTCATATGTTTTTGTCCCTAAATACTGTACAAAGTATGTGTTGGATATCAGGTAAAAATAATATGCGAGGGATTGTCAGAATGTAAATTTACAAGGCTTATATTTTGAGCTTTTTTTATTATATTTCTTAATATGAGCAGTGCAGGGTAATTCTACCCTCATCCTTTACTTTTCAATAGTCTCCACAAAGATTGAGATATTTATTATACTGTATGATGAATATTTTATTCCTACTCAATAGAAACCATCCTTTTCTCTCATCCACATAACAAGACATAATAATTAATGCAGTGATTTATTGCACAACACTGACGTGTTTACTCACTGCCATTAAACTAAACCTCCCAAAGCTTTTACAGAAAGTTGTTGTTTTGGTAGAACAATGCATGGCTGCACTCTGCCATGGCCACCCAACAACATTTTCATTGTTTTCAGTGTGAGATAATGGAGAATCCCGTGTATTGCCATGATCTAGCCTCTAGCAATTACCATCTTTTTCCAGCACTGAAGGAACATCTTGGAGGCCACAGTTTCAAAATGATGACAATATCAAAATAGCAGTGAAATGATGGCTGAGCAAAAAGGACATGGACACCTTATCAATAATATTACTCATCCCTCTATATAAATATCTTAATCTTTGTAGAAACTGCATCAAAAAGTAGTGGGATGACAGTAGAATTATCCTACATTGTTCATATTGGGGATTGTAATAAAAAACCTCCAACTACATGCCTTCTAAACTTTCTGACTGACAATATAATCTTAGAAACATAAACTGTTTCATTATAGAGAATCAAAACTTATGAATGTTATGTAAGAAAAGAATTTAAATATTCCAGAACATAAAATGTTTGTTAAATAGATTGGGAAGAACTTATTCAACATTGTTATTTTCTTATTTAGCATATTTAATCCACATTATTGTAGAATGATTGCACACTTGGCCAGATGTGAAAATGACAGCCGCCTTCAGTTGTGTTGCAGTTACCCATCAATTTCTGTGTCAAATGCTGCTGCCTCGCTACTACCAATAAAGTATAAATCATGGAGTCGACAAGCAACAGAATCTATTCTACCCCATACTACATTAAATATATAATAATACACATTAAATAGGGGTGGCTCATAATCTGCAATTCCCAAGTTTGATTCCCACCTGAGCCAACATTGAGATATACCTGCACAAAATCCATGCCCCCAGTCATTATGGGACATTGATGGGCTTGGAAAGGCTGCTGTGAAGTTGGATAGTGAACTATTCGAATGGGATGTTAAGCCAATGGAATGTTGAATGGGATGTTAAGCCAATGGCCCTATGTGTGGAAGAGCCATATTCTGTGCACATTAAAGAACAAGCTGGATGGCCTTGACAGGAGGCTTACCATCTGTCTCCCAACAGCTGTCCAGTGGTCCCTTCCCCCCAACCTTCTCTGAGCAAATTGGGGTTCTTGTCACCTGACCATTTAATGCATTGTCTGCAAAAGAAGTGCTGCTCAGAGGTAAAACAACCCAACTCTATGTGTTAAAAAAGTAACCTCTTGCATCAGAGGTCTGACAGAAGCCTGTCAGTTTATATGCCATAGTAGAAGGTTGTGAGGAAGGCACAACCTCAGCATAAAAGCAACACATTCATGCCTTATTGAACCCAGGTCCCTATGATCAATAGCCAAGCACTAACCCCTTGACCAGAAATTTACTTATATGCGAATATTTTACCTATGGATTATCTCCTTAATTGTATTGCAAAAAAAAGTTTTATTTAATGAAATATGTTTATAACTGCAATCTTAAGTTGTGTCTACTTGTGCCCATCACTTTCTGTGCTGCATTGCAAAGCACCCTATATTCTCATTAAAGTACAGTCTAGACCAGGAGTTGGAAACCTTTTTTTGGATCAAGAGCCAAAACAGCAGAAATTTTTTTAAGAGCTGCAAATTATTATCTTTATTTGGTCAAGAGCCATAATAGGGAAAAGTAAACTGCAGAATATTTTATTAACAAAAATAAAACCATAACATTTAATTTTTGAAATAGATGTATCCAAAATAGGTAATCGTGATTGTAGGAAATAGGTAATCGTGATTGCAGCTTCATTGTAATATCTTGCCACATGGTAGGCTGTAATTTTTTATATTAGTTCAGAAGTCTTAGAGTTGCATAAGCTTAATGATTGCCATGCAAGACAAAATTATTATTAATATCAAATATATATATTATATATATATTTGATTGCCATTAGACAAAGGTATAAGTACATAATTCTTTTGCTTTCTCTTACCTGGTAAAGTTGAACTTAGTAACACCGAAAATCACATTTAACATTCCAAAACTGATTTCATAGCTGTGGAAACTTGTATGAATGATCAACTGTTTGAAATATATTAAACAAATAAAACATTATTCACCTAATGAATATTAATACTTGTATCCTTTTGGGCAATCTATATCTAGATCCTTATCCACTCAACTAACTATTTTTAGAAAATAAAAATTTTCCACTGTACAAATTTAAAATTCATTAATAAGGTTATGACAATGGTTACAAAAATGCTAAAGATGTGGATTTATATTTTTTGCACTCACTCAGAAAGGCACCTCCTCCTCCTTCTATACTTCTTGCAAATATGTTGTTGCTTTAAGATAATATGATTAGTAAATTTACTTTCTTTAATTTTTGCAGCATATTCAACCATTTAACAGAAATTGGACAGTGAACTATTTTATTAGTGGTAGTGCTAATTTCATAGATCCTTCAAAGAAAAACATCAAGACTATTCCACCAAACTCCCTAAAATTTCATTGGGCAAATCCATTCACATTAGGTGGTTTTATTTATGTTGAAGCCACTAAAGTAAATATGACTGTGTTCCTTACTGAATCTAATGGAAAACTGCTTTATAAATATTCATTTGTTCCACAATCTAAATAAACAGTATAAAATGAAAAGAAGAATGCAATGAATTCAATGTAGTGTTTACCTTGTGTATATTTTATATGCATATTCATGTTTATATAATCATTCATGTACATATCAAGATGACCTCAACATTTTTTCATAATTTTTTTTTGTATCGTGTGTCAGCTTCCATATAGGAGCATTTGGCAGTGATTTATTTGTCAAAACATTACTGTGAATATGATCTTCCTGTAGACATATATCTGTCAATTTAGACAAATGCTTAAAATACTCCCTTATATGTCTAGAGGGCAAGGGCAAATAGCAGTAGTGGTCATAAGTCACAAGTCTGTAGGAAGCGTTAGGTACTATAAAAATATTTTTTATATGTTTTTTAGAAAAAATGTCATTCTTTACTCAAAGCACAAAAATTAATTACACCTCAAGCAGCTGCTTGCCATAGAGAACGGACAGGAGCCTGTCAGTTTAATATGCTATAGAGGAAACTTGGCTTTACTGATAGATTATTTAGTAATCAAGATCCTTTTAGCAGCTTATCATTTGGCTTTTAGGGTAATGAAGACATTATGGATTTTCCGTACTGGAAAAGAAAATGGCCACCAAACTCCATCTCACTAATCCCTCTAGGAAGGCAAAAATGGCTCCATGTTGCAAAATTTTCTTGCATTGAGGACATGGCCCCCTCCTTAGCATCGCCACTGACACGTAGACTCCTGTTATTCATACATTCATCATTCTATTTTAACATATATTCAAGACAGGGGTCTTGAATATACGTTAAAACTGGAGTGGTTTCGTAGTTTAAACCTCCTCTGTCGTGATTTGACAACCAACATTTTTTGAAAAGTGCAAATATGAGATGGTATGCCCAGGTCTGTCCAACTCATCATTGCCTTGTAAGTCAGAACTTCACTCATTAGAATATCATTGGGAAGAGTTGATATTCTGATATAGGTTGGTACAGTAGTCAACCCGAAAACTTCCAATGGGGTAGGGGTGTTGATATGCTTTCCTAGGACTTAGAAAAGATTGATCATCCTCTCAAGGGAGGTTTATAAACCCACCTATCTCTTTGGTACTCCACTAGGTTGATTGAAAAATGAAGAATATCTTGAAAATGGGAAATGTTATGGCGATGATAATGATAGTGGCATATAAGAAAACTACTAGTGAAGAGTGGGCACCGAATTGCAACACCCTGTACTCTGGTATCATGTTTGAAAAATGGTTAGTTCTAACTTTAAAACTATAATAGCAATAAAAATGAAATTTTGAATTGTAGCACATCGCAAATGTAAAATCTCAAACTCATCAGCCATGAAGAGGAAGAATACAGCTCGAAAACAACCACGGATATCCATGGTATTAAAATACAAACACTTCTTATTTGCATATGAATTTCTTCTAGCGTTATTCCAATTTGAATTAGGTAGAGTATTCTGACAATTTTTTTTTATATATATATATAATCGTGAAATCATCAGAAGGGCATCTGTTTTCTAATCTTTTTTAGGTCCAACCAGACATCGCAGTTTAATTCACCAAACATATCTCTCCTGAGCTACAGCTGCTGCATCTGGCCACTGCACACCAATTCTATCAAGGTCCTGTTTGACATTGTCTGCCCACTGTATCCTAGGTCTCTCCCTCCTTCTGAGGCCTCGAGGCACACTGTTCATAACCCTATTCGCCATCTATAATTATCCATACGGGCAACATGGCCACAACAGCAGAGTCTCTCTCTGCACAATATGCTGCTTAAAGGAGGTTGCAGACTCCTTTGCCTAACCTCATCATTAGTTACAAAATTAAACCACCTAATACTCAAGATACTACGTAAGCATCTAGAATCAAAAGCATCTAGTTTCCTGTTATCTTGTTAACACAGCGTCCAAGTTTCACTACCATAACTAACCCTAGAAAGAACCAAACTATTATACAGTCTAATTTTAGTCCTTAGGTGTATACGCCTATTTCTCCACTCTCTCCATAGATTCTTAAAAGTCCCAGCGGCAATCCATATTCGTCTGTTAATCTCATGTCGCACATCACCAGTATCTGTTACATAGCTCCCAAGGTAATTAAACTGACACCTGCTCAGGACTGCAACCATTCAGATGAACTGAATCACAACCTGCCTGACCAATTTTGATCACTTTAATTTTCTCTCTGTTTATAACCAAGCCTACTTTACTACCAGTCTCATCAGCAGCTCGAATGAAAGAGTTCATCTCATCAACATAATTTTCCAAAAGGGCTAAATCATCAGCATAATCTAAATCAGAAATTTTCGTATCTCCAGCCCATTTAAGGCCAAAATCTTTCCTTGAAGTGAATTTCGCATAACATAATCAATGACCAAACTAACAGAAAAGGAGACATAATGCACCCTTGTTGAACACCAGAAGTAATGCTAATTCCAATTGCCAATTTAAAACCAATTGCTACAAGCCTTACCAACTTTCACACACGACTCAGTGTTATTATAGAGAGCTTTCATTATGTTAACTAACTTGTCTGGTATACCATATGATTTCACAATCAACCACAAATTATGACGATCAACAGAGTCGAAAGCCTTTTTGAAATCAACAAAGCTAACAACCAAAAGTTTCTGAAACTCTAAACATTTCTCAAGAATCTGCCTAAGTGAAAATATCTGATCCACACATCCCCTACCACTTCTGAATCCACATTGTTGATCACGCAATTGCCTGTCAACCAGATTCTTAATTCTATTAAGCACAATCATGGAAAGAACTTTCCCTGGAACAGACAGTAGGCTGATACCTCTATAGTTATCACAAGAACTGCGATCACCTTTTTTGAAAATAAGGATAACAATAGTTCTGGTAAAATCCTTAGGAAACATCCTTTATCATAAAAGATATTCAAAATTTCAGTCATCCAAGTGGTAAACGAAACATTCCCAGTTCTAAGCATTTCGGTAGTAATTTCATCTACCCCTGGGGATTTATGAAGTTTAAGTTTAGAAATAGCCAAAATAACTTCAGATTGTGTTATAGGGCCAACATTAAATCCACCAATGCATCTATCATCATTGCAAACAATGGGAGTAGAACTAACCACATTGTTTAGAACATCACTGAAATGCTCAGTCCACCTAGACATGACTGAATCCTCCCCTTCTATAACCTTACCTTGTTTATTCTTCAATCCTTTTATACCTGCCCTTTTTCTACCACACAAAACATTAACTATCTGGTACAACTCTCTGCTGTTGTGCTGTCTAACTGCTTCCTCGGCTTTGTCAGCCAAACCATCAAGCCAAAGATTCTTATCAGCAGCTAACTGATCTTTTACACGTTTATTAAGTTCTCTGTAATGCTTTCTATTAGGACTAGTAGGGTATTGATTAAGGACATTCCTGCAGTTCTTTCTTTCCGAAATAAGCTCAAGTGCCTTATCACTTAGATAATTCTGTCTCTTCTGCTCTTTTTTTCCTAAAAGAGTACTGTTAGTTTCCAAAAAAGCCTGTTTAAAATGATCCCATTCTTCCTCAACTTCAGTAGTAAGCATACCATGACTGTCATAATGAGTAAGTAACCTATCATGGTAAGCTTTGGCTATAACTGGGTCTTTCAGAGCTTCAGTATTAAAAGCAAATTTTTTAACCCTAGCACAACACTTTTTAAGTTTAAGTTGCAAGACACTTTTAACAAGATAATGGTCAGAACCAATTTCAGCTCCCCTATATGACCTTGTATTGCTAACAGAACTAGCCCATTTGCTGTTAATTAATATATAATCAATCATATTCTTATGCAGCCCATCAGGTGAAACCCATGTGTACTTATGTATGTCGCGGTGTTTGTAATAAGTGTTAGTTATTCTGAAACCATTGAGTTTACTTACCTGCAGGAGACGCTGCCCATTGCCCTTGCAGCTACCAATACCAAAAGGGCCAATCACCCCTCCCCAAAGATCAGAGTCACTTTGGCATCTTGGTCACCTAGAACAACGGTAATATCTCCTTTCTTGACAGAATTCAAAATATCCTGAAGTTGTCCGTAAAGCCTATCCTTCTCATCCTCAGTGGGGGCGTAACAGCAAATAACATTGAAATCTTTAACGCTTGTCTGAAATTTAGCTGTAAGAAACCTTTCATTAATGCACTCATATCCTAGAAGAGCATCACTGTCGTGTCTGCTGAGAAGCAGACCCATACCTTGGTGATGCTTATTGTCGTCCCTCCCAGAAAAGTGTAATTTATGGTTGTTTTTAAGAATCCGACCTTTATCTGTCCATCTGGTCTCTTGCAAGCCGAGAATATCTGAATTATAATGGTGATCTCAGTGTATATACACTTTATACATACAGCCTAAATTAGACCACATGTTGCTCATGAACTATGTTATATGAGCCAGCCAACAAACGTCGGGCTCCTGGACCTTGAGTCCATCAAAGGATAACCTTTGTTCAAAGAAGTGAAAGAGCGATGGTCCCTACTTGATCATCCTCACAAGAGTCACTGCAGCTGGTCCAATCCTTTCACCTTTCCTAACTCCAATGCTGAATGGTCAGTGAAGTGATCTGTGGGAAAAGGGTGAGGGAACCAGCATTAATATTGACCAGTTTACCTGAGTTTGCTGCTACACTCCTCTGAATCTCTCAGGGCTCCTCCCAGAAACCTGACTTTGGAAATTCTTGGTTTCATTTTCCGAAGTTCTTTGTGTACTCGGGAAGTCAAGGTTCTAGCCTATCTGTTGTTGACACAGGTGAATGCCAGATCCTTACACGCCTCCAATCCGTTTGGGCAAGAATGATGTCTCAATTTCCACCATCTGCTGTTAATGAATGCGGTCAACTGTTCTGATGAGGTTACAGAATCCGTGGCTAACTTTGTACAGTTCCAGAACAAAGTTTGATATTTGTGGATCAGTCAAACTTTGATCTTTAAAGCTTACAATTTAAACTTCAGGCAACTGATAGAATAAAACACTGAAAGTTTTCTTGTGTTAAAAAACACTTTCAATGTTACTGATCAAGTGGCAGTCCTCCACTGGCAATTCCCTGTCAATGGGGTACTCCCATTTGGACATAGAGTTAGCATTACACTATATGGTAAACCCACATTAATGGATTTACCATATAGTGTAGTGCTAATACACAATATATGGTAAATTCTTGAAGACAAGAGTTTAAAAGCCCGTAGCGATGCTATGGAAAAACAAAAAATTCAATAACACTAAGAATTCAGTTCTACTCTGGTTGTTTCAAAAAGGACGATTTCCCTGTCTCCTATATTTATTAGTCTCACGCGCATTGTTAATTAAGAGCGATCTCTTTATAAATACAGAGGCGTTGAGCAAGATGGTAGATCGTCGCGGTATAAAAAAAAAGGGCAATATACTGTATCAGAATTCATCACGATATACAACGTGTGAGTTGAACTTCAATAAACCTAACCATTTTTTTTTTGTTCTTTTTAGGTAGTTGTATACAGGGTGTCTCAAAAATATAGGTACAAACTTTTAGGGGAGGTAGATAACATCTAAATGAATGAGAATTGCATAGAAACCCATAACCGGATACATCATGGAAAAGTGGTAGCAGAGGTACATGATCTGAAAGGACACAAGACAGTGATTTTTGGGAAAACATTGGACATAATTGTTACAAATGGCGTACTAGATAGGGCTGCCCTCACTTCTGCTGCCTCTTAATGACCGATATTCGCACAAATTTTGATGCACACGCGCAAACAAACGGTGGCCCGGTACATGTCTGTGTGGGAAGCGTTCTTGATACATTCGTTGAGCGGCTCCTCCGTTGCCCTCAGCTATTCCATACACTAAGTGCATGTCTGCCAGCTCCCTGTTCGAATACCTTTGCATGCTCTTCGTCAGCCGACTACTGCTCGAATAAGGAAGTCCGAAATTTCCTCTCTCGCACCTATTGACTTACGGTGACGTTTCCGGTTATGGGTTCCTATGAAATTCTCGTTCCTTTAGATGTTATCTACCTCCCCTAAAAGTTTGTACCTATATTTTTGAAATACCCTGTATATCCAACTACCATTACTTTTTTTATGTGTACGCCACTTTGCCACGCGATTTTTGACGTTTTGCAGGGTGATTGTTCCGCGAATTTCACCCTTTTTTTTGCAGCGAAAAATTTACAATCCTAACAATGACTAGCGGCCTTGGGAGATACAGTACTGTGCGAATTAGTTGGGACAAGTGAAAGAACGTTAAGTCCCTTCTGCTGCAGAGTCTAGAATTGTCTGTTGTGTTATTCTGCTATTATTTACGCTTCCACTTTAGTCGGAATTGATATTTCATAGGATGAGGACGTGATTATGTAAGTAGTTCACAATTTTCATTGAAACTTTTTTTATTAAATACATCATGCCTCGTAAACGAGCTAAAATAATCGCTTTAGGCGAAAACACTTCACTTACTGCTAGGCAGATAGCAAAAGCAGTTGGCGTCAGGAAATCCAGCGTTTCACGGATCATGAAGCTGCATAAGGAGACAGGGTCCGTGGACACGTCCTGTAAAGGACTGTGGAAGAAAAAGAAAACCCACCCCTAGAGATCATAGTCTAATTCGAAGAATTAGTATCATAGACCCGAAGAACAGTGGAGACATCAAAAGGGAGATTAGGTCTCATGGGGTTAATATAGATGCTTCCACCGTACGTCATTGCCTTCTGGAGTGTGGCCGCCGGGCTCAACGCCCCTCCAAAAAGCAGCTTCTGACACCCTCTATGGAGCAAAAAATGCTATTCTGGGCAAAGAAACATCTAGAGTGGATTGTGCAGAATTGGGAAAAAGTGATATTTTCCGACGAAACCCATTTTGAGGTGCATGGCTACAGATAAAATTTCGTCCGCCGCTCTCCTGGAGAACCTCTTTGATCCTGCCACATCCAGCAATCCCCGAAACACCTACCCAAGGTCATGTTTTGGGGATGTTTCACAGCTTCCAGGCCACAGACACTTCACCCCATTGAAGGAATGATGGACAGCAAAAAGTACATAGGCGTTCTGGAGACGAAAATGGTCCCAACACTGCAGAAGCTGTTTCCTAACGGCGATGGGGTATTTCAACAGGATCTGGCTCCATGCCACAATTCTAAGCTTGCTCTAAGAGCTTCTTTACCCAGCAACGTTTGAAGGTATTGGAGTGGCCAGGAAATTCACCCAATCTAAACCCCTTTGAAAATTTGTGGGCCATTATTAAAGCGCGCATATCTAAGATGGATTGCGCGACGAAAACCAAAATGATTGAAAGTGTGGTACCACGACCCTGAAGTGAAGGAGATGCGTGGAAAGCTAATGGCATCAATGGTTGAGAGGGTGAAAGAAGTAATTAAAAGTTAAGGGGGGGTCACATTCACTATTAACTATGTATACTATTAAATAAATATTTTAGTTGTGTCTTTGTTACTGCATTTTCCTATTGTACCAACTAATTTTCACAGTACTGTAAGCTAACAAGGAAAATCTAGCTGGACGCGCTTGTTTCATCAGTCTTTGGGCTTCCTTTCTCCCACCGCCACCTGTATGTGGAAGCCTCTGTAGGGATTAAGTAAGAAGAAGCAGCCCAGGCAAATTAAAGGGATATTTGATGAAAATGGGGAGGGAAAGAAAGCATGACTGATGCCATTCACAATATAATTTTTTTTTTGTATTTGTTTTTATTATATATATTAAATGTGTATAAAACATTACTGTATTAATCACATTAAATATAATCATAAATAATTTTTACGATTCTAATCCCAAAAATGTCGAAATAACAGAGTGATCTATTGAATTTTTTAAACGTGAAGGTGAGAACATACACAGAAAATAATGATAATAACGAACTCATTGTGCAGCATCGAAGTCAACGGAACCAAATTTCGAATCTGTTGAATGACCTATCAATGAAGAAAACCATTATGTTTGCCATTGAAAGAAATAGATAATCTACCCTTCCCGGATCCTAGGAACAAAAATCAAGCAAGTGTATTTACAAGAACAGTACAAATGGCTTGAAGTGAAGGAAGGTAAAATAGAATGTAAGAATTGTTCAAAAGTTAGATATTCAGGAGTAATAGCAGAAATACATTCCATGGGTGTTTAGTAATCCCAAACGGCAGTAATAACACTACAAGGCAAGATTCTCTGCGAAAAAATGTTAGTGAACACCATATGTCAAAGCCCATATTAAAATTCAAGATTTGAAGAAAGTCTGGAGTAGCTACTAAGTTGTTAATAAATTTTTTTAAAGTAGTCATTTGGCCTTGTTAAATTATCGATTGCAATTATCACTCGATGATGCAATATCTGAAATGAAACAAATTAAATATTTAAAAATATTTTTAGATAAAATTTATTTTATTTATCACCAATCTAATAAAAATCAAACCAAGCTAGAAACTGGAGCTAAAGAACTTGAAATTAAAATTGGTCGCATACTGGAACTACCAAGGGTGGCATGACTTTTCAAGTTATTCTTATTCTAGTCTGGCAAAGAGATTATTTAACATAATTTTTTTTGTAAGACTTTGCTTTAATGATACGCATTCCTGAAGAATTTTCATTACATTCAACTGCACTTGAGTTAAAATCAGAAAGCGCAAAAAATAATCAAATGCACAATAAGAACTTTGGAAAATTTAAAAGTTGGTAGAGGAAAACTTTAATATTTCATTGAATCACAAAGCTTTAAAGATATTGCATTTAATAAAAGTAA
The DNA here is from genome assembly GCA_038380435.1 of Ryuthela nishihirai. Lineage (NCBI taxonomy): Eukaryota > Metazoa > Arthropoda > Arachnida > Araneae > Heptathelidae > Ryuthela > Ryuthela nishihirai. The sequence goes on along the minus strand of JAWZYU010000002.1, from coordinate 118,183,650 downwards.
TAAATTCAATTCTCTTCCTAGGAATATGTTGCTTGAAAAAATAATTGAGCACATGAATTAGCCTCTTTTAAAGATTCAGGCTATATATCATTCATTCAAAAAAAATTTCAAAAAAAATTATGAATGAATTATTTCTTTTTATTAGAAAAAAATTTTAAACAATTTCGATTTATTAGAACCATCTACTTGGCCTTATGAAGAATTTACTTCATCATGGATAGCTGGTGAAAAAAAATTGCACCATTTAAGTCAAATTTTAAAATGTGAAATTGATTTGAACGATATTTGGGATTTTATAAATTAATAATGTAGAATCAAAAATTGTCATAATTTGTACGAGGGTGAGAAATAGTTTAAGAATAGATCACATATCGGATTTAATGAAGATAAATTTATTGGGAAAAGAATTAGCTGATTGGGATGCAACTCATGTCAAATAATGGCTGAATTACAACCATAGACAAGTCAACAGAAACATTTTGTGAGAATCAATTGGGAAGAGAGTTAGCTGATCTCCCGAAAATACGTTTTGTCGTCAATATTATCTAGAATAGTGGTGTCCAACCTTTTCCCATACAGGGGCTATATTCAAATTCACCTTTGTTTTTCAGACTGCACTAACTGATACGAGAAACATTCGTGTGTTACATTTTCGATATCTTGTTACATGTAAAAGGAAGTCTCTATTTTCATGTTAACGTTTTTTATTTTCAGGCTATATATATAAAAAATGCATATTCCCAACACTTTTATGTGCAACAAATCTATATCAGTGATTTATCATTTTATTAAAATTATTAATTGATGTCCTGACACAAGAATTCCACCGTTATAATTTAGATATTCTCGGCTTGCAAGAGACCAGATGGACAGGTAAAGGTGAGATACTTAAAAATAACTTTATATTTCTCTTTACAGGGAGGGAGGATGGAAAGCATCACCAAGGCGTGGGTCTGCTTCTCAGCAGATATGCTAGTGCTCTTCTAGGATATGAGTGCATTAATGAAAGCTTTCTTACAACTAAATTTCAGACAAGCATTAAAGACTTGAATGTTATCTGCTGTTATGTCCCCACTGAGGACGCCGAAGAGGATGAAAAGGATAGATTTTTGGACAACTTCAAGATATTTTGAATTCTGTCAAAAAAGGAGATATTACCCTTGTTCTTGGTGACTTCAATGCCAAAGTTGTACTGACTATGACCTTGGAGGAGGGATGATAAGTGCTTTTGGTATTGATAGCTGCAATGGGCAACATATCCTACAGGTAAATAAACCTAATAGTTTAAAAATAATTAACACTAATTACAAACACATACATACGTAGGTACATATGGGTTTCACCAGATCGGTCACAACATTCATAAGTACACATGGGTTTCACCAGATGGACTGCATATATATGTTAATTAACAGCAAATGGGTTAGTTCTATTGGAATACCAGGTCATATAGGGGAGCTGAAATTGGATCTGACCATTACCTTGTTAAAAGTGTCTTGCAACTTGAACTTGAGAAGTGTTGTGCTAAGGTTCAAAATTTTACATTTAATTCTGAAGCTCTGAAAGACCCAGTTATAACTAAAACTTACCATGATAGGTTACTTAGTCATTATAACAGTCATAGTTTGCTTACTACTGAAGTTGAGGAAGAATGGGACCATTTTAAACAGACTTTTCTAAGACTAACATTACTCTTTTAGGAAAAAAGGAGCAGAGGGGGCAAAATTATTTGAGTGATAAGGCACTTGAGCTTATTTCGGAAAAAAAGAACTGCAGAAATGTTCTTAATAAATACCCTACTAGTCCTAATAGAAAGGATGATAGAGAGCTTAATAAACATGTAAAAGATCAGTTAGCTGGTGATAAGAATCTTTGACTTGATGGCTTGGCTGGCAAAGCCAAGGAATTAGCTAGACAGCAAAACAGCATAGAGCTGTACCAGATAGTTAATGTTTTGTGTGGTTGGGTTGTTTTACCTCTGAGCAGCACTTTTTTTTCCCACCATAGGCTAAATGGCAGGGTCACATGGACCCCGAAGGCTCAGAGAAGGGGGAGGGGACCCACTGGAACAGCTGTTGGGAGACACATGGTAGTCAAAGCAAACCATCAAAGCCATCCAGCGTGTTCTTTAATGTGCACAGAGTATGGCTCTCCCACATAGAGAGCCATAGCTTAATGTCCCATCCGACGGACAACTGCCTTTCTAAGCCCATCGGTGTCCCCTACTGACCATGGGCAGGGCAGGGTATTTTGTTGAGATAAATCTTAATTTTCACGCAGCTGGGACTCAAACCTGGGAACTATAGATTACGTGCCTGGCACGCTACTGAATGAGACACCCCCGCCCCACTTTGTGTGGTAGAAAATGAACAGGTATACAGGGATTTAAGTATAAACAAGGTAAGGTTATAGAATTTGCGGATTCCGTCATGGCTAGGTGGGCTGAGCATTTCAGTGATGATCTAAACAATGTGGTTAGTTCTGCTCCCATTGTTTCTAATGATGATAGATGCATTACTGGCTTTAATGTTGGCCCTATAGCATAGTCTGCAGTTATTTTGGCTACTTCTAAACTTAAACTACATAAATACCCAGTGGTAAATAAAATAATACTGAAATGCTTAGTGCTGTGAATGTTTAGGTTACCACATGGATGACTGAAATTTTGAACATCTTTTATGATAAACACATGGTTCCTAAGGATTTTTATCTCCGCAAAATTTCCCCGCCCTGCCCACGGTCAGTAGGGGACACCGATGGGCTTGAAAAGGCCGCCGTCCGTCGGATGGGACGTTAAGCCGTAGCCCCGTGTGTGGGAGAGTCATACCCTGTGCACGTTAAAGAACACGCTGGATGGCCTTGACGGGAGGCTACCATCTGTCTCCCAACAGCTGTTCCAGTGGGTCCCCTCCCCCAACCTTCTCTGAGCCTTCGGGGTCCTTGTGGCCTGGCCATTTAGCCCATGGTGTGCAAAAAAGTGCCGCTCAGAGGTAAAACAATCCAATCCTAAGGATTTTACCAGAGCTGTTATTATCCTTATTTTTTAAAAAAAGATATCGTAGTTGTTGTGAAAACTATAGGAGTATCATCCTACTTTCTGTTGCAGTTGAAGTTCTTTGTATAATTGTGCTTAATAGAATTAAGAATCTGGTTGACAAGCAATTGCGTGATGAGCATTTTGGATTCGGAAGTGCTAGGGAATGTGTAGATCAGATATTTTAATTTATGCAAATTCTGGAAAAATATTTAGAGTTTCAGAAACCTTTGGTTACTCGCTTTGTTGATTTCAAAAAGGCTTTCGACTCTGTTGATCGTCATAATTTGTGGTTGATTGTGATATCGTATGGTATATCCGACAAGTTAGTTAACATAATGAAAGCTCTCTATAATAACACTAAGTCGTGTGTGAGAGTAGTAAGGCTTGTAGCAATTGGTTTAGCATTGCTTCTGGTGTTCGACAAGGGTGCATTATGTCTCCTTTTCTCTTTAGTTTGGTTATTGATTATGTTATGCGAAATTCACTTCAAAGAAAGATTTTGGCCTTAAATGGGCTGGAGATACGAAAATTTCTAGGGTTAGTTACGGTAGTGAAACTTGGACACTTTGTAAACAAGGTAACAGGAAACTAGATGCTTTTGATTCCAGATGTTTATGCAGTATCTTGGGCATTAGATGGTTCAACTTTGTAACTAATGATGAGGTTAGGCAAAGGAGTTTGCAACCTCCTTTAAGCAGCATATTGTGCAGAGAGAGACTCCGTTGGTTTAGCCATGTTGCCCGTATGGATAATTATAGATGGCGAATAGGGTTATGAACAGTGTGCCTAGAGGCCTCAGAAAGAGGGTGAGAGTTGGATGCAGCTGGCAGACAATGTCAAATAGGACCTTATTAGAATTGGTGTGCAGTGTCGAAATGCAGTAGGGGCGGCTCATTTGGTAGCTCGCCAGGCTCGTAATCTGTAGTTCGCAGGTTCGAGTCCCAGCTGGGTCAGCATTGAGATTTATCTCCGCAAAATTTCCCGCCCTGCCCACGGTCAGTAGGGGACACCGATGGGCTTGGAATAGGCCGCCGTCCGGCAGATGGGACGTTAAGCCGTGACTCCCTGTGCAGGAGAGACATACCCTGTGTACGTTAAAGAACATGCTGGATGGCCTTGACAGGAGGCTACCATCTGTCTCCCAACAGCTGTTCCAGTGGGTACCCTCCCCAACCTTCTCTGAGCTTTCGGGCTCCTTGTGACCTGGCCATTTAGCCCATTGTGTACAAAAAATTGCCTCTCAGAGGTAAAACAACCTAAGCCAAATGCAGCAGATGTAGCTCAGGACAGATACCCATGACTGCTTGAGGATAATGATGATGATGGTGATGAATATTATAAAAATATGACTAACCTTTCTTCTTTTTTAAAATACTTTTTTTATAGCTTTAATTTGCTTTTAAATGCTCACTTAAGAAATTTTACAACCTGAAAAGGGTCACTGCTTTTCAATATTAAGGTGGTCTGCTCGGGCATGCACATATTTAATACAAAACATTTATAAACAAACTGCACAACTCTGATATTCGCCACAATGAGCACCACAATCTTTTAAATTCGCTTATTTCCACTTATTTTAGCGTCGAATGTTCACGGCTCTTGAAATAATAAACAAAATTTAAAACACAGTTTCTGCGCGGGATGTATAAAAATTATTCGCTGCCGTAGGTTGGGCATCACTGATCCAGAATGATAGGAAAGCTTCTTTACTCAAACGGATGAATGTTTCTGAAAATTTGAAATTATTGATTCAGTCTGTGTGAAATGATTGGTCAAAAATCATCATTTACCCACTAACACTTTCAAACAGTACATCTTCACCGTTAGCAGTGTTAATAGTTTCTACTGATATTCTCATCTATAAGCAGAGTGTAAGTTGCCAAAACTTGAGCTTCGCATAACTTTTTGGAGGGGGTGGGATAAAATTTGAGTCCTATGAAATTCCAAAATTAATGTTAAGGAGGAAGCTTCAAAGAGGCATTTGATGTTTAAAAAGCTCAGAAGTCAAACTTGGTATATCAAGTTGGTAACTGAAAGTTTAATATTTGGTTTGGGAATCTCAGAAATGGAACCTAATATTTTGGCACCTCAAAACTGGAGCTTTGATATTGAGGAGTCAAATTCTGGTCCACTAATGTAAGCCTGGGTTCATATTCCGCTCTGATAAATTTTCTCTGGTGCATTACATAGCTCAGTCATATTCTTTGTCATCTTTTCATGTCAAAGGGATTAAAATATGTAACTTGATATTTTCAAAATCCACAGCCCTGATTAGTAACTTGCTGAACTACTTCATGACATTCTTCAGAATTCATGTTAAGAATATCGCATATATTAAAGGTTTATTTCAAGGATAAATGCGTTTATTCATCTAACATTATCGATATGTAAGATTACAAATTGAATATTAAATTTCAGTTTTAAGTTACCATGTAAAATAACTTTTACTTGGTATTAATCAAAAAAGAATTGTTGAAACAAGCAAGTTTTAGCTTACAGAAATATTTTAAAATGTCGAATGGAGGGCTTGGAGCTTATTGAAACTCCCAATTCCTATGCTTCTGCCTAATGGAGACCTTAATGGAAAGACTCATTCGGAACTCTGTAAACCAATGAGCTTTATTATTTATAGAAAAATATGTATAAAAAGCAGTTCAATGTCGAACTCTTTCCTTCCTCCAGTTGAAAACAGTTTAAAAGTTAGACATGCAAGACCAAAAAACTTTAGATAAAGCCAGTAGAGCAAGAGCTATGCCTGATGTTTCCTCTTCAAAAAATACGTCTAGGTTTCATTATTTCGCAAAAATTCTTTCTTCGGATTAATGTTTTGATTTTGTCAGTTACCTCTTTGTTCATGAAATATGTGTGCAAGTAGACCAACGGTACTACTTTTTTTTTAAAAACTAAAAGTAATTCTATAAGGATATTATAACTTCTTTTTTGAGTGATTTATTATTTTGCAGTTTCTTCATAGTTTTTTTCTCTGTGCTTGTTTCAGCACACACTCTTTGCAACCCAGATTTTTGAACTGATCTCAATAACGAAGTCTAAACAGTTGTAAAGAACTTACTTTCAATGTCAGTGTTTAAAACATTGATCATAGGGCAATGTTTTTGAAGTATGAGAAAAAAATTAATCATGGAGTCTAACAGCACTTTTCAGCAATATTTTCTTCTTTATGTACTATGTAGCAACTTCATTTCATCGAAAAATAATAGTTTTTAATTAACGATCCACAATTTTCATAAATATTAAATACGATCAACCATTATAATCCTATATGCATTTTTCCATAATATGTTGTACACGATTTGGTATTTTTTTCCCCTTTATTCCAATATCCAGATTAGGAACCGCGATAATTTCACGTTATATTTCGTGAAAACACGAGAATAATTGTGATGCTAACGGCCATGTTTAGCAATAGTTAGGTCAATTTTTTGGCGAAATTTGAATCCAAAAAGTATTTTTCGAAAGTTATAGAGGATTGTTGTACTGTTAAAATAATAGTTATCGTGGCAGCTTTTGTAGTATATACCTTTAATGTTGTGCTCTTATGAACTGCATTCAGTGGTAATTGAGTGTTTTCTATGGTATATCAAAACAAGTCATTTGCTTATAACAGCATGGCGACCCAAGTTGAACAACTAGGTTGAGTGCGGTTATGTTTGCTCTCATTTGGAATGTTAAGCCTACTTTGTAAATGCGTTATGTCAGTGTTACGGTAGATGTCCTGTATATGTTATAGTAAGTGCGAAATATTTCTGTGATTTATATGAATATTTTTTGCTTCGTATATATTGTGTTTTAGTGTGTAATTTTTTGTGCAGTGAAACGTAGCAAATGATTGACTAATAAACACTGCACAATGAAATTTTGCGAAGTCTTAATAAATTACATTAGAACTAGAAACAATAGTCAAAAACAGTTCATAGTATCTGTTACAAAGCAACACATTTCTAAATATATGGTCACTAATTTTTTTCTTGCAAAATGCAATAGTCTTAATGACATGTTATAGTGCTGTTACATTATAAATGTTTGATTTTCATAAGCTTCTTGCAATATATATTATGAAGGAAGTATTCAAATACCATACAAGATTAGTTGTTCCTTGTTTAAACTTGTATTCACTGCCTAGATTTACTTTTCTGTGCTCTTTTTGATGCTTTTCAAAATATTTTGTCGAACCATTCTATAATGGCAATGCATAATCTGGGTAAAGTACTGTCTATCAGTTATAGAGGCTGCAGTGCATAGTTAGGATATGATATTTATTCATATGTAGCTCTACTTTAACCCTGTAAGGGTTGGAAACAGATGAATCGTTTTTTAAAAATCACTACAAATGAACTTTCACCATCTTTTTTATGCTTACCTACTATTTTATACCTTTTAAACATTACATTTTTTGTTCAGAATTAAATGCTCTTTCTTTTAGTATGTAAACTGTGTTATTCATTAGCAATTTTATAGTGGGGCTCAAAAGTTGAATTGTATTTTTAGAGGGGAAAAAAAAATCCTACACTAAGGGTTAAAGAATTTTTGGTTAACAGGGCGCCAGTCGTAATTGTGTGCCAAATGTTGGCGCGAAACTTAACTAGAGATTGGAATGATAGAAATGGCAATCCTAACGATATATATAATACCCACTGCGGTCCCCCCAATAGGGGACCACCTTGTCGTGGTGGGGGGGCCTAGGGCCCAGCAACCCGGCTGAAGGCTGTGCCAGCCGGATTAGGGTACCGGTTGGACATGGCCAAGGCCAACCGAGGTCGAAGACGCTGCTGGCCGGCTTGATTGCCGGTCGGGTGGTGACGGCGTCGGAGACCTCACCTCAGGGACCTTGGGTGGTCAGTTCGACGGCTCGGTCGAAAGGTCCCTCCTGCCTAGTAGGCACGAGCCGTCCAAAAAGTCTGGGTCCTACTAAGAGTCTCCACCCCGGGTGCCGATCGAGCTTGGATCTTTATATCCTTGCACATTTGCAAACCGGGGAATAGATTAAATTTAGGTTTCTTCCGGTGGTTAGCTTTCCTTCTATAGGACTGCTGCCATGTGAGGCCGGGGTTGAGGTGCGCCTATAGGGCGTATTCCTTGCCCCCGGCTCTAGATAGTCATGGCTTTTCTTTAACCAGGTAGTGCTGTCAGGCGGAACCGGGAATTGCCGTGGTTGCACAAGATCGCAACATAGAGATCAATACCCACTGCGGTGGAAGAATACGACCAATTAGCACATACCTCCCGCATGTAATTATTCCAGTCGACAGTTGTACAACGATTCATTTTTAGTTGCAGTTGACAGAATTCTACCGATGTGAGCTCTTGACACCAGAAGTAAATGAACTGAAGAGCTGTTAAAAAAGGAATTTGCGAACATTCGAACCAGTTTCTGCTCCATAAACCTTTCTTCTTGCGGCACGATCTTTCGTTGCAACGCCATTTCGGTACTTCCATAGAAGTAAAATACAGTTTCATTTTGTGGTTTCCCAAACAAAATCTTTCAGTATGGATGATATCTTTGTCTCAGAAGAATTTAATCACCGACTGTTTGGCAATTGCCAAATTGTATAATCCATGTTGATTATTTCGTCAAAAAACTCGTCACTTCAATAAAAAAGCAATTGACAATCTCAGAGGGAAAATGACCGGATCGATGTTCATTCTTCCCACTTATTCGCAATGACGTCATTGCATAGCTAATCGTGACATGATATAAACTTGGCGCACAATTACAACTGGCACCCCATTAACCAAAAAGTACCAACTTTTTTTGCTGTAAAAGGTCGTGAATGGTTTTCCTCTTTATTTTGTTTTATGCTGTAGATTTATTTTGAATTGAACCTTCTATTTCTGATTACATTATTTCAACAGCCAGAAACATGCCAGAGTATTCTTCCAGTTGAACTAATGGGGAGATGCAGGTTTGAATCTTGTATGTCGGCAAAAAAAATTCCGCTAAATATTTATTGATTTATCAACACCAAAAGAGCATCAAGTAATGCTGTGATTATCATCTATGTTTAAATATTCTGTTCCACTTGAGACCTAACAGAAACTTCCCATATGACAGAACCAAGCCTTTCCTACTAACATTGTGCATAGAAATAACTGATATTGGTTATATTTTGATGCCTCATTTTTAAGCACATGATAAACAAGGATGTGTAACAGTACAAGAGGTGTATCCCCAATGCTAAATAAATGCTGGTGTTCAGTTATGTAATTACGTATGAAAAAATATGGAATAATACAAATATCAGTAGAAACATTTCAAGAAATTTACTTTGAAATAAAAATGTATTTCAGTCTGCAATTGGCGGGATATTACTATACTCTAATACAGGGGTTGGCAACCAGCGGGCCGCATGCAGCCCACACGTGCATTTTTGGCAGCCCATAAAAGGTTGACCATACTTACATAGCATGTGGCCCATATGTTGAATTATTTGAATAATACATTTTATAATATGAATAATAAATTAAAAATAATTTTATACCTATACTTCATGATATCACCATGCAACTTGTGCTAATTTACTGTGTGAATCATCGTGAGTGGGGATAACAGAAGTGACTTCACCCGATGACAACCGAGATTTTGGCGCACTTTTGCAGTCATGTTCCCCGGTTCGTCTTTTATACATGTGAGCTGCGCATACTCTCAATTGGGGGTTTTATTACTGTTGCAGCTTAGCAATAATTCAATAATATCAACTATTATTGTCAGAGGATATGTATTTGTTAAAAATAATTTCAAAATATGGGATCAAGAATGTAAAATTGGTGTTCAGTTATGTAATGTAATATAATTATGTATGTAATTATGAAAAAATATGGAATAATACAAATATCAATAGAAACATTTGAAGGAATTTACTTTGAAATAAAAATGTATTTCAGTCTGCAATTGGCAGGATATTACTATACTCTAATACAGGGGTCGGCAACCAGACGTAAATTTTCAGATGAAGTGAAGAAGGTTTAATTGTAAATGGAACAGGGAGTACTTCTTTATTGAAAACTGCCGTAAGCCCCTTTGTCTTATTAGTCATAAAAGTGCTGCTGTTATGAAAGAATGTAATAGACGTCATTATGAGAATGAACATGAAAGCCAATACAAGGATTTTACTTGTGAACTTAGAAAAAAATCAAATTAATAAATTACAAGCTTCTTTGACTGCTCAGCAAAACATTTAAGAAGCAAAGTATTCATAATGAATCGGTTGTTCATGCTAGTTCTGTCGTAGCGGAACTGGTTGCGAAAAAAGGAAGGCCTTATACAGATTCAGAATTTATTAAACAATGTTTATTAGCTGTAATTGAACAAATATGCATAGAAAAGAAGATGTTGGTTCAAGATATTGGTTTATCTGCCCAGACTTTACAAGGCGAGTAGAAGAAATCTACCAATTTATTCAAACAGCTTAAATTTAAAGCAAAATCATTTGATTGTTATGCTCTGGCAATGGATGAAAGTACTGACATGACACTGCACAGTTAATGATATTTATTCGGCGCATCGATAGTGACTTTAATGTTCATGAAGAATTGCCCAGTTTGTGTAGTTTAAAAGGTACTACAACCAGCATTGATTTGTTCATAAAAGTAAAAGAAACTATTGATTCTTTAGAATTGGGCTGGAAAAAATTAAAAAGTGTGACAACCAACGGTGGAAGAAATATGTGTGACTCTATAAGACCAGTGTAGTAGGTCAAATTTGTGCAGAATTACAGATTTTAGGTTATAATAATCCTAAAATGGTGTTTCATTGTATCATTCATCAGGAAGCACTTTGTTACAAAATTTTATCATCAATGAAAGACGTTATGGACACTGATATCTACTGTAAATTATATCTGACACAATGGTTTGAAACACCGCCAATTTCAAGAATTCTTGATAGAAATCGATTCGGAGTATAAGGACATTATCTGCTACTTAGCTGTTAGATGGTTAAGTAGAGGTTCTGTTCTAAAACGATTTTTTAATTTACGTGAGGAAATAGATATTTTCATGAAGGAGCACGAAAATATTGCCCCACAACTATCAGATTAAAAATGGATGTTACTTTTCGGTTATCTCCAGTCACATTTTCTTGGTGACTTTTTTTTTGAAAAAATGGCAATTTTTGGATGGAGTCAGGAAAGTTAATGAGTAATTTAGGGGTCGATTATTTGAGCTATAAGATTTTTTTTGTTGTTGTCTCTGATGAGATTATTTAGTTTTGGGGGCTGTTTTATCATTCAGTCGGCAGTATACTTTCCGATTTTCATGTTTTTCGGTTTGTGTTGTCTGCGAAGGTATTTAATTTTGGGGACTTTTTTATAATTTGGTCAGCAGTGCACTGTTTTTGATTTTCATGCTTTTTGATATGTGTTGTCTCCAATGAGATTTAGTTTTGGGTTTTTTTTTATAATGTCAGTCGGCGATGCATTGTCGATGATGTTCTTGGTTTACTTTGGTGTTTATTTTTTGTTGCGAAGAAAATGTGACTGGAGATAACCGAAAAGCCCCCAAAACTAAATAATTTCATTGGAGACAACATACCAAAAAGCATGAAAATCGGAAACGGTGCACTGCCGACCAAATTATAAAAAAGCCCCCAAAACTAAATGTCCTTGCAGACAACACAAACCAAAAAACATGAAAATTGGAAAGTGTACTGCCGACCGAATGATAAAAAAAAAGCCCCCGAAACTAAATAATCTCCTCAAAGACAACAACAACAAAAAAACATCTTATAGCTCAAATAAGATGTTTAATGTTAATATGATGAAAGAAAATCTATATCATTTTTATATGTTGCAAATCTCTATCTGCAGTTGGATGGCAAACACAAAAAGGAAACTTTTGTTAGTATTATTGAAAATTTGCAAATGGAATTTTCAACAAGATTTGTGGATTTTCATAAAAATAGCATCAAAGTGCAATTAAACTTTATTTTGCACTTTATGCTCTGGCAATGGATGAAAGCAAGTCACTATCGATGCGCCGAATAAATATCATTAACTGTGCAGTGTCGTGTCAGTACTTTCATCCATTGCCAGAGCGTAAAAGTCGGCCTTTTAATGTCGGCATAGATGACGTGCCAAACCAATTACAGATGGAAGTTTTGGAATTACAACACAATTCAACATTAAAGAATGCATTTTCGTTAGAAAATATAAAAATTTTGAAGGATTAATCACTTTCCCAAAGAAGATGATAGTCGCATTTGGAAGCAAGTACAGTGCGAACAAGCATTTTCTGCCATTAGTTTTAGAAAAAATAGCTTTTCTTCTCAACTGACTGATGAACATTTGCATGCTTTGATTCGAATTTGCACCTCAGGTTATAAAGTGGACATAGATAATTTGGCTAAGGGAAAACAACCACAAAAGTCACATTAAGCAGGGAGACACATATTGTGATGCATAAACTATATTATTTTATTTTTACGTGATAATTTTTCAGTTTCATTTTCATGTTTGTTTCATATCTTGTACTTTAAATATTTCTGAGTTTTATGAGATTGATATAATAAAAATTGATAACTTAAGTATTTTTGTCACTCACTATTTTCTCAAATGCTTGCGGCCCGATTATTAAAAGTAAAAGTTGAATGTGGCCCGTAAATCTGAAAAGGTTGCCAACCCCTGCTCTAATACATTGCCTATGGTATTGCCACTATTGCTGCTGTGAGGTCTGGATTTACCACAAAGTTTCATTAAACAATGAATATTTCTTTTCCACAATGTTTTTTATTTTGCTGTAAATAATTTCATCTTCATATTAATGTATCGTCTTGTTCACTTAAGGCAGTTTCGTTTTGCAGTGGAAAATCTAAAGCTGTATCTGTATAATGTTAGACTAAAATTAGGCAAATCAAGATATGAATTTATTGATATTAATACATTGTTTAAATTCAACAGCTCTTTTCTGATGAATAGTTCTTGAAATTTTTATTCTGAAAGCTGTCTAAGTGAACTGATCTTATTTTTGTTGCAGTTTAATTACTTGCTGTTGCTTACTGGAATATCCAACTTGAATGAAATTCTTATTGCAAATATGGAACTTTTAGAGATGACGATTTCAAAATTCTCTTACAATTCTCTATAGTGGTGTTTCCACACAATATTCAGTTTTAAATATACACAGTCGTAATCAGAATAATATGACCACCCACGGAATCACAGTGTACCCGCCCAAGCGCATCATAGAGTGCATATGACAAGGTCGACCACACAGAGATATAAGCAGCTGGCTAGGACAGATGAGCCATATTGCATAACGTGAGCACAATGGGCAGAGATATTGATTTGACGGATGTTCTAAAAGGATCATCGACTACTGTGCCAAGGGTGGAAGCATCTTGGAAACAGCAGTCTTCGTTAGCTGTTCGTGAGGTGCTGTAGTAAGGGTGCACCAAGAATGGACCTCTGGCACACCGAGTACCTCCAGACGTCATAACTACGAAGCCCAAAAGGCCATCAACCCGGAGGAGAACATCACCTCTGTCGACTGGTAAAGGGCAATCAACGTGCAACAGTGCAGCAATTGACCACTCGAATGTTGGGCACCCAGGTACGTGTCACCGATAACAGTAGAGCGAACCTTGTTATGCCTGGATCTCCGGAGTCGACACTGCGTAAAGGCACCCATGTTAACCAAGGTCCATTGGCAACGACACCTGCATTTCACACTGGACTACTGTCATTGTACAGTGGAAGAGTGGAAAAAGGTTGCCTTCTCCGATGAATCGAGGTTTTTACTCCACAGAAGTGACGGATATGGTGTCAGACACGAGAACCAACACTCGGACACACTTGTCAGTCAAGTACAGGCCAGTGGTGGCAGTGTGCATGTCTGGGGAATGTTTTCCTGGTATGACCTGGGACCGCTGATACCACTGGATGGGTCCCTGAATGCTAATGGCTACTTGTCCATCCTTGCTGACCACATGCATCCCTTCATGTTGGATGTTTACCCTGGTGGTGATGGTATCTACCAACAGGACAATGTGCCCTGCCATGATGCTAAGGTGGTGCGTGACTGGTTCCAGGAACATGACAGTGATGCCTCTGTTCTCCCTTGGCTGGTGAAATCGCCTAACCTCAATCCCATAGAGCACTTGTGGGACTATTTGAATCGACAGGTTCGGCATGCAGACACACAACCATGCCATCTCTGGAACCTCCGTGCTCTGCTGAAGTCCGAATGGGCACACGTGCCTCTGGCAACTTTCCAGGGCCTCATTGTGTCCATACGCTGTCTCACCACTGTCATCCGGGACAAGGGTGGTTATTCCCATTATTAGGTAGGTGGTCATATTATTCTGATACAACTGTGTATATAATGAATGATCCTGCAAGAAATTTTCCTTGTCTGTACCCATTTGGCTCTGCACACAGCTTTTACTTGTGGATGCTATCTTGTCTTCGATAGTTGGTGGTTTTAGTTATGCTGTTCAGATTTGTAAATCTCCTGATTTTTAGTATTAAGTGTTAATAAAGTTAAGCTGGCCAAATCGAGCTTGTCAGCTTAGCCATTCAGTCCAAGCTACAGTGTGTGTGGGGGTGAAGAATGCAGTTCTGGTCAAGCCATGTCAGCCCAAGCATGAAGAGCTAAATCTGTCCGTCGGCCTTCTTCACTCCTTTGTGTGGCCCAAAGCAAGAGTGACCTGAATTTCAGTGTCTACCATTGCCACCATCTCTGATCTCGGGTGGCAACTATTTCTTTTTATATTGCGCTGAGTAAGATGGAAATAAATAATAGTCTCTTCACGCCTTTTTGTGTTATTAATGATTTAAACATAAATGACAATCATATCATTACCTGTTGACTTTTTAACATCTATGAATCAAGAAATATTTTGTGGAAAAAATTTCGCCGACATACAGGAATTGAACCCATGTCTCTCCAGAAACATAAAAAAATAAATAAATACCCCATCAAGCAGCTGCTTGCCACAGAGATCTGACAGGAGGCTGTCAGTTTATATGCCATAGTAGAAGGTCTGAGAGGATGGCAGGACCTCAGCAGAAAAATGACACATACATCCATGCCTTATCCGGGGCTCAAACCCAGGTCCCGTAGATCAGTAGCCAAGCGCGCTAACCACTCGGCCACGGGACGGCTTAATGATTACATATTTATTTGGTAGCGGTGCTGAAAAACATTTCGTAACCATTTGGTTTTACAAAAATAAAAAAAAGTTTGGGAACTTTGATTTAAATGCATTTTAAATTCACAGTTCAATTTTATGGAGAAACGCTTTTCAAGGAAAAAAATTTTAAATGTGAATTATTGTCTTGAACATGACATCCTTGCATCATAGTTAAAAAAATACTATTTTCTGGAAACAACTGATACTTTATATCTAGTCATGAACACATTTTTTTTCAGAGGAAGTGTAATAATCAAGTTGGCTAGTCAAATATTTTCTAAGAGAAAATGTAATAATTAAGTTGGCTAATTATTAATAAACATATTCAGAGAAAATGTAATAATTCAGTTGTCTAATTATTAATCAACGTATTCACAGAAAATGTAATAATTAAGTTAGCTAGTCATTAATAAACTTATTCGGAGATAATGTAATGATAAGTTAGCTATCATTAATAATCTGTTTCAGAGAAAATGCAATAATCAAAGTTGGCTAGCCGTAAATGAACTTGTTCAGAAGAAATGTGATAAGCAAGTTGGCTAGTCATAAATAAACTTAAACAGAGAAAATGCAACGATCAAGAAGAGCTTGTAGCTGTAACAAATCTGGGGCGGGTGTGGCTCAGTCGGTAGCGCACCAGGTTCGTAATCTGTAGTTCCCAGGTTCGAGTTCCAGCGTTGAGATTTATCTCCGCAAAATTCCCCGCGCTGCCCACGGTCAGTAGGGGACACCGATGAGCTTGGCAAAGGCCGCGTCCGTCGGATGGGACATTAAGCCGTGGCCCGTGTGCGGGAGAGCCATACCCTGTGCACGTTAAAGAACATGCTGGATGGCCTTGACGGGAGGCTACCATCTGTCTCCCAACAGCTGTTCCAGTGGGTCCCCTCCCCCAACCTTCTCTGAGCCTTCGGGGTCCTTGTGACCTGGCCATTTAGCCCATGGTGTGCGAAAAAGTGCCGCTCAGAGGTAAAACAACCCATAATTGAAGAACACACTGGATGGCCTTGACGGGAGACTACCATCTGTCTCCCAACAGCTGTTCCAGTGGGTCTCCTACCCCAACCTTCTCTGAGCCTTCGGGGTCCTTGTGACCTGGCCATTTAGCCCATGGTGTGCAAAAAAGTGCCGCTCAGAGGTAAAACAATCCAACGTTAAAGAACACGCTGGATGGCCTTGACGGGAGGCTACCATCTGTCTCCCAACAACTGTTTCAGTGGGTCCCCTCCCCCAACCTTCTCTGAGCCTTCGGGGTCCATGTGACCTGGCCATTTAGCCCATAGTGTGAAAAAAAGTGCCGCTCAGAGATAAAACAACCCAACCCAAAGCCTCTCTGAGGATATTGAAATTTTTTATTCTTAGTTCACTGACTTTTCAGCATTTTGTAAACATTCCCAAAATCAATAAATAGTATTGTGGAAAAAATGAGCTTTGCTACGTGCAAGATTCAAACCCACATCGCTAGATTAATGCTAGAGTGTTTTGAAAAGGCTGCCATCTGTCAGATGGAATGTTAAGCCATGGCCCACATGCAGGAGAGCCATACTCTGTGCACTTTAAAGAAAGTGCTGAATGGCCTTCACCAGAGGCTTCCATGTCTCCTAGCAGTTTTCCAATGGGTCCCTTTCCCCAATCATCTCTTAGCCTTTATAATCCATGGGTCCTTATGATCTGGCCATTTAGTCTTGTGTGAAGTGCTGCTCAGAGATAAAACTAACCCACATTCATAATATGTATGTCACTCAGACAAGTATTATTAATGAGATAATCAATAAATAGTAAATCCACAGAATTACCTGTCGACTCTGAAGTCAGTAGAAATTTACTCTTTATTGATTAATTCATTAATAATGCTTTAGTGTGAATGAATTGCATATTTATTTAGATCCTACAAAGTGCAACATTTAAAAGTAAAGTTGCTTTCATGGATCATAGATGTCTCCAGCAGCAACAATGATGGGAGATTGATAGATCATATTAGTGGAAAAAAGATGAAATTTCAATCCACATCTCTCCAAAAACATGCCAGAGTATTCTACCACTGAACTAATGTTGACTGCCTTTTCTCCACTTTATATGACTTCTCACTCTTCCCGTAATTCTTTGCATATTTCTGGAGAGACGTGGGTTCAAATCCCTCATTTTGGTAAAACTTTTTCCCACAAAAATATTTATTGCTTTTTTTTTTCTTTCATGAAAGTTTTTGTTGAAAAAAATGAGTTGCACCTCAAATGGGATTATGAACCCATGACCTCCTGATAAGATGTCAGATACTCTAGTATTGAGCTATTGAGAGCTGGCTATTCTTTCTGCAAATTGTGACTGTAAACTTTCCCAACACAAGTCACTCATGGTGCCATCTATGATCAAGAAAGGGACAGCCAAGCTACCTCAAATGTTGAAATCATTATTTCTAGAAATATAAGTTAACAAGCCTTCTAACATTGCTCAACACATTTAATAGTAGAGAAAATCACAGGTAATATTCCTGTTGACAGGAGCATTACCTGTGAACCCATGAAAGATTTCATTAAAAAAAAAAGTGTATATTTGATTTTGTTTTGATAAACCACTCCATGCACCATGCCTTTTCCTGTAGTTCATGGCAACTGAGCTGATGATTCACAGACGCAGTCCAAAACAAGGAGTGTTGTCATCTACCTAGAATTCAATAATACTTTGAGAGTCTCTCTCATAGATGATGCACAAACACTGTGCCTTTGTCTTTTCTTACAGTTTTTATTCACAAGTAAAGTTAATTTATATACACCCTGTACATCACAATGATAGTAGAACTGACCTTTATTAAGATCATCTCTGAAATGTGTTGGATTTTACATTGTTTTGTTGGAGTACCTGATGTCTGTTTAATAGGCATTGAAGCATCACAAGGGTACACATGTTCCGGTTGTGCTGAGTAGAGATCAGCATTGATGCCACATTATTCTGGAATCAATTCGAAGTGCACTACACCCTCAAAATTTCATATAGGGCATGACATTGCCTACATTTTGAGTCATCCCCTCTCTGGGACATGAAGTGTGGGCTGGCATGAGTCAAGCCACTGCTTTTGAATGTTGCAATGTTGAAAAAGATCCATATTTCATCACATGTAACAATTTGCTTGATGAAATGGTTTTTGGATAGATTAGCAAGGAATTTCCTGCAGACTTCAGTACCACAGTTTGCTAGTTCAATAGTCAGTTCATGTGTAACACTTCGGCAACTCCTGGCTGTCTTGCCAATACTTTGCAAATGCCACACTGTAGTTGCTTCTGAGCAACTAAGTTTGGATGAGAGCCTGTCAGTGCTTTTGTTGATGGACAGCTTCAACAGTGTGGCACAAAATGTTGCTATCCACCAATCTTTGCCATCCCAACTGCAACTTTCAATGCTCATCACCTTTGAACTGCTTGAACTAAGTTTGAGTAGCAGGAATGGAGACTGCCCTCTCGCCTTCCACTTTGCAAATTTATCAAGCCACTTTGGTAGCTTTTAATCCTTTTTCCAGTAATGGCATAAAATTGCAGAAATTTAAATACTTAACTCCTTAAACAACATTTCTGATGATGGAAACCAAGACACACTTATAATAATTATGGACTGATGCAGTAGACTTTATACATTCCCTTAGTACTACATTCAAAGGTATGCAAATGCAACACAGTGATGTGTCACTGCACATTTTGCATGGGGGAAAAAACAGATTAATGAATCACCGTATTTTTCAGTTTTGTTGACTTTAATAAGGAAACATAGAATCTACTTTTTATTTTGTACCAATTTTTTTCCGGCTTCTTCCACTGACCATGGCGTAATGTAGTTTAATTTGTCAGTGTTGCCCCCCTAAACAACTGACATATACCATCAGGGGCAGACTGGCAGTTGTTGTTTTTTCAGGGACACAGAATAGTAGGGAGCCCCAAGCTGCAATAAAAAAAAAAATTTTTTTCCAAGATTTCAATATTTATTCTCTTGATAGTTCTTATGTGATACTTAAAATAGGGTTTTCCAATTCTGTGGAATTTGTGTAAAATAACTATTATTAAAAAAAATCCTGCTCCTATAAGGGCCCAGGACACTACTGTTCTCAGTACCCCTTGTGAGTCTGCATCTGTCTACCATTCTTCAGATAAATGAGCCCTCAAGGGTAAAAAGGTTCAATATCCTAGGTATAAAAAGAGATAAAGTTTCTGCCAGTAGTCACCTATTCTTGGTGATATGGAAATCATCTAAACATTTGAATCATAACCATTATAGTTATAGATCTGTAATCTTTCTTATAATCTCTAACCAGTTATAGATATCTTCACCACTATTTGTAACTTGCTCTCTGATGTTTCATTACATAGAGATATTGTTTTTAATGCTCTTTGCATATCTAAATTAGATCCTAGTTTTGGGTCATATAGCATGCCATTTTCGTAATCCTAGGCTTGCAGATTTGGACCTCAACTCTGCCAGTAATGAAAATTTTCTTTGTGTTTGTAAATGCTGCCATAATCAAAAGAGACCTTATAAACACTGCCATCTGTTGTACAGAACATTTAGTTGTTGCTTTCTGTGCACGTGTTCAGAGCATGGATCACACCTGGGCAAGAAACTCAAATAATATGTTTATAAATTAGTATTAGCAAACATGACACAAATCACAATGATACACAACCTTACCAAACTAGTTGCAACTTCCATCAGTGCTCTTAGCTTTTAGTGATAATAACCCAGGCCTTTTTAGTAATGAATAAAAGCTACAAAAATAAACATTTTAGTTATAATTTTATGAATAGGTTGTTATTAATATAGTGAATATTTGGTAAACAACTGAATTTATGCCCTTTTTAATCTTATGAAACAAAAATGGGGTCCATTTTGATCAAGGATTTCTCAAAAACTGATTATGAGGGGGGGGAAGAGATAATTGTTTTAAAAACAATTGCATCTTCAGAGAATTGTGGTGTAATAAAAATAACACAACCGAGAAAAGAAAAATGTAAATGAAATTTTACAGAATTTGAACATTATGGATGGGGTCTATTATGGGCAGTTGCCTATTTTGGGCCCCATCTGTAATGCAAGAGTAATGAGTGAAGGCAGTGTGCAAAATGTAATAATCAGTGCTCAAATATGGTCCTTTAATTTCCATTGGTGACTTCAGATATTTGACTGGTGACTAATTTTTATCTAAATATGCCAGCCCACCCTTCATGTCTCTATTATATAATTGAATATCTCAACATTTCTTAAGTTCAATAAATATCTAAGAATACATAATTTTTTAATTATATCTTATGGAGATGTTCAGTGCATGTCTTGTACAAACAATTCAATCCATCCAACTTATAACTAAAATTTGTCCATCAAAAGTATAAAAATATTGTTAAGTGTTTAAATATCCATAGTAACACAGATTTCCTGTAGATAAAGAATTCCATAAATTATGCAGAAAAAATTATTTTTGCCAATGGTGCGAGATTTAAACCTATGATTCTCTAGATTAATAAATAAGATACACAGCTAGATAAATATATTTAATATATACGAATTAAGCTGTTACAATAAAGCTATTTATGTCATTTCCATCACTCAAACCAGTAGAAGTACATTAGTTTAACAGAACGAGTTTTAACAGCATTGGCTCATAGCCCTTTCCTGTCACTATTTACTCATTTGTACTGATGTTAAAATATTCCTTATAACTAAGATATACCTTTGATATCTAGCTCAAAGGGAAACTAGAAGGAATAAGAGTGAAGTCTATTTATCATTTTCTTGAGGCTGGTTCAGGTGCACATGGAAGATCACAATGGTGACACTTGCATTCAGTTGGACGTATGCAATACTGTTGTATTATTTACCTTGTCCATGGCAAACCAGTCCTTAAAGGAAGCAGAATGATCCAATGTTATTTCACTAATCATATAATTGCATCACTCCTTGATGTTAACCAATTTTACAGTGGGATCCATATTTGCAATTATCCACATTCATTTTTAGTTCAGATGTTGTATTCATCCTGTCGATGTAGGAACAGTTCTTGATAGCTATTAGTTCCTTAGAGCAGTTAGAATGCAAAGCTTCTTTAACCTTAGTAGGAATGGTATCACTTCACTAATTGCTCTTTGAACTTTGTCGTGAATACTTTAGCATATTTGTGCACACCACTCTCTAGGTACATGTCAGGGTGATCTAACCACTAAGCCTACCATCAGCTCTGTAGTTTATTTCGGCAATATAACCATTATATCTTTCACTGAAGGTGGTAAACATGGTACCATCTATAATCAGGAAAAGCAACTTTTCTCCAATTGTTGCCTAATAAATAAGATATAATTGAAGAAGTCACTCAAGCTTATTTGTTATTATATTGAAAAATTAATCCAATGTAAATACACAGATTGCCTGTAGATAATGAATCAGTTGCAGGCCCTCAAAGTCCATCATTATCAGTATGCTCTCACAAATAAGCACTTCTGTAATACTACAAATGCCCATTTAATGATATAGTGAAGACCCTATGGATGAGAGAATAGAAGGTTGCAATTTTGTATGCCCATGGGGTGCATGAGTCTGCACATACGATTGAGGGGATGTAGGTAGGCTTTTGGTATACTGATGTCATCAAGGCTCCTGCATCATCTTTATGGATAAAAACATCTAAATAGGTGACGGCATTGTTGTTTTCCTCCTCCTTTGTGAAACATATTGTTGGATAGATATTGTTGGCTGTATTTCTGGTGTCACTATGCTCTTGATCAATTTTTAATTTGGAATGGCAGCAATGAGCAATTAAACTCCCCAATAATACAGCCAACAGTATCTATCCTACGGTAGGCATATTATCTTAGGAACTATAGTGCCCAACATATATGAGACTGCATTTGGCTCTGGGAACGCAATGTCTTTCGGCATTTTAAGGGTTAACCATTCAAACATGTCCAATTGGTCCTTTGTTGAAGGTGCTGATAGTGGTATTTTTTAAAATCAGGTGTTGCTCCTTGTTCCAACACAGTGCATGCTATTGACGTACTGGTTTTTTTTTTTTGTTGTTGTTGTTGTTGTATAACTATGTTCTCTGAGTTGGAAGGCTGCCAATCTTTTTGTTTTACCATTTTCTGCTGAGGTCCTGCCATCCTCTCAGATCTTCTACTATGGCATATAAACTGACAGGCTCCTGTCAGACCTCTGTGGCAAGCAGCTGCTTGAGGGAGTATTTAATTTTTTATTAATAAAAAATTAATTTTTTTGATATAGTTTATCTTTGTTTTCATTAGGAAGATATACTGGGATTTGTATATATCACCTGTAGTCAGGGTGAGTCCGATCTCTTTTTATCAGGTTGAATACCTTATTTGCTGATTTTTCAGAGACTATAATTATATGGCTTCATTATATTACTGAGAGTTCTTTTCATCCATGGTATAGGTGGTATACTAATAATGTATTTTATATTTTTCTTTGTTCTTGTGGGAGGTTATGCATTCTGAATTCTTCATAAAAGTTTTATGATAAACTAACCTTAACTTTTATTCTTATAGAGTTATATCACCCACTAATCCAAAAAAGGGAGTCATAAGAACTGCCTTCTTCAGGAATTTGAGATATGCTCCCACAAATGCAAGTAGGATGGAAGAAAATCAGTTAATATAGAAAACAACTAAACAAGCAGGATATACTCTCATTTATTACTAAAATAAAAAAAAGTGAAAAGAATTTTCCATTAGCAAAACCAGAAGACATTCATTGTCTGTCAAGTCATTTTTGTTGAAAATGAATTGTATTCTGTCAGTTTAGATCAGTGTCTCGCAAACTTTTTTACTTTGCGGCACACTGAATCTAATTTTTTTTTCCGCGGCACACCTAAAAAAGAATTTTTGATGGTTACATAAAAAGAGGAAAATTGAAGTTTTGTTAAATGCATTTTATTTAAAATTTAGATATGAACATATCTCAATGGGATGTATGAGCTTGCTTTTGCGAACAAATTTGCATTATTCTTGGCTCAAAAGCTTGATAAATACTTACAAGATCCCAGTTGATAAAATCTGAAAGATTTTTATTAAAGCACGTCGATAACAAGTCAAGTCAAAATGAAATCTTTGGAATATCTAGTGTCAATTTGAAAATCTCTTGCGGCACACAGTTTGCGAGACACTGGTTTAGATGCATATCATCTGTTCTGTGTCAATCAGTACAGAATACTTTTCTGTAATTATAGTACTTGTAACATGAGTTCATGTGCATATGTCATGTACTATAGTGACCAAGCTATAGTTCTCTAAATTATAGTTTATGAGAGCTCAAATGTTAAAATTATAAATACCATATAGGAAAAAAATTGTGAATAAAATGACTTTTTAATGTGAAGAGTTTTACATTTCACTAGGAATTCATCAAGTTGTAATATAGCACAATAATTTTCAAAAATGCTTATATACCAGGTGAGGACCCATTGACCCCTTTTCTGACTCAAAGATATTCCTTTCTCCCCAGATTCCCAGTCACTTTCCTCTGGCAACTAAAACATTTAGCTGGTTTCCAACTTTTTTTAGACGTTTCTGGAGGACTAGTAATATTTTAGCAACTCACAGACAAATACTTTGTATAACTGAGAACAAGTGAAGAGTTAGATGAAGCATCCTGACATATTAGGAGGTCATGGATTCTAGTCCCACTCTCACTGAAACCTTTTCAGATAATTCTTTGTTAATATTTTTAGCACATTGCATTATCTAAAATTGATCTAGTAATATAAAGGCTTAAAAGTTAGTGGTAATCATTTTTACTAAAATGGAAAAGGATGAATTTTAAAATAAATTACTGACACTGTTTTAGTATTTTTTTTGTGTTTTTTGATGAATTATATACCAGAAAAAAAAAAAATGCCTACTCTGTATCATATGTTTTGAAAATTTGTTCTAATGCCATTTATTTTTCCCTTTTCCTAGTCTAGTTTATTAAAAAGCTCATCAAGTTGTGCCCATCCAAAGAAGTTTGTTTCAACTTCAAAGTGATAAGAAGCACAATGAGCAGGTAGCGGCAGGAACTTGTCTTTCTGAAAACACTGGAGTAAATCAGTGGAATTGTGGACTGCTGTCCATACTCTACCAATGTAGAATCTGACAACATATCCTGCTAACAGCAGTACTAATCATCTGCCAGGACTTCCTCAGTATCCATTCCAATTTTATTAATTTTCCATTCCCTCAAAGGCAGAGTATTTATTTCAGTTGTGGCAGGCAAAGGCTTTCTACTGGGAAACCAGCAGGTAAGGGATAGTTAACATTTTTACAATAAATCTTACCTTGTATTAAAAAGTGCAATAATAGTATTTTTCATTGATAGACAGTTGCATGTTCAGTTATTTACATGTCCAAATTAAAATTATCGTATTTGCTTTTATAAATTGCATGTAAATAGACAAAATAAAATTTTGAGAAAATTGCCATATTGCCAAATCTGTCATTGAGATCCATCTCTTCCCTTTTTACAATTGATGGTTTATGAAAAGCTGTTGCAGTAATAACATGGGTGATATCTTAAATGATGCTGTAGTTGTCTCATTTGATTTTTCTTTAAACTCTGAATTAACAGTTGTTATTCTGTTAACTTGTAATTTTGTTTTTCTAGGAGCATCCTATTGATATTTATGGATATGTTTCAAACTTACATATATTTTTAATACTCCTTTTGGTGAAATATTCCATGTTGGTGAGCTGAAATGCTCTTCTGATCTGGTAGTTCCATTTTGCTTTTAACCTATAGTGTCAGTTTTCTGAAACTGAACTCACTATGGGGCCAAGTTAATTTTTAAATATTTTCTGAAAGTAAAATAACTTCAAAACATCTTCCTGAAGTACCTGACAAACAGAAATAGATCATGTGTTATACCATAAAAAGAGCATTTAATTATGATTAACCAAATGACAGAAATTCAAAGAAAAAGAAAATGGATTTTTTTTTTCCATTTTTTACTCAGTAAAATATTTAAAAAAAATGCTTCTCTATCTAAATTATAAATACTCTTTTTATGATGTATGACTTGATCTATTTATTTTTTTCAGTATTTCAGAAAGATGTTGTAGTTTGTTTTTCCTGAAAACATTTAAAAAAAAATTGGCCACCACAGTGAGCCGTTTTAGAGGTCTGACAAGAACCTGTCAGTATAACACACCATAGTGAAAAAGGTGTGTGAAAATGGTGGGACCTCAGCAGAAAAACAACGCAGACATTCATGTCTTACCAATGGTTTGAACCTAGGTCCTTTTGATGAGTGGCCAAGCATGGTAATCACTTGGCCATCTTTTTAAGCAGAATCAGCAGGTAAAAATATATATCATAGATTTAAATTCCATTCTCCACATTTGATTAGAAACAGTTAAACATAATTGCTGATTTCTATTCAGGAAAAAAAATAAGCTCACCGGACAAAAAATTAGTCACCCCTGGTTGAGTGTCCCCTAATAATGTGTAACGCTTCCATGTGACCGAAGAACAGCCAAAATCCTATCTGGCATGGATGTCACCAGTGTGCAATCATAGTGTACATCAATATTCATCCACTCTTCCAGTAGCAAATGCCGCAGTTCATCCTGATTGGCCAGAAGGCTGGGACAGCGCGTCACTTGTTGCCCCAAATAGTCCCACAAGTTTTCTATGAGATTCAAATCGAGGGATTTGGCGGGCCAGTCAAGATGTTTGAGGGCTTCAGAATGCTCATCGTGCCAATCGGACACACTTCGAGGTCCTATGCACACGACAGTTGTCTTGGAAGACTGTGGGGTATCCTGGTGTTCACTGTGGAGATGCTGCACAAAAGGCAACATGTGGTCGTCCAATAGCTCTATATAGCCCTTCTGGTTTAAGTGTGATGTCACCGCATCCAAAGGATACATTTCCTCATATGTGAAACACCCCCAGAACATCACAGAGCCTCCTCCAGCTTGAACAGAACCTTGCACAGAGTCCGCATGGAAGGCTTCATGCGGCTTATGATGTATCCCTTGGCTCGCATCATTCAAGTACAAGCAAAAACATGACTCATCCAACCAGATCACACGCTTCCAAGAGTCGACAGTCCAGTGTTTGTGGCACCGCGCCCACTGTAACCGTGTAGCCTTGTTCAGAGCTGTTAACGTGGGTCTCTTCCACAGTACTCTGCTCCAGATACCCATATGCATAGCTGTAGATTGGCAAATAGGGTTGTGAACAGCATGTTTAAAGGCCTCAGGAAAAGGGGGGAGACATAGGAATGATGGGCAGACAGTGTCAAATAGGACCTTACTAGAATTGGTCTATAGTGATCAAATGCAGCAGCTGCAGCTCAGGATAGATGTGTTTGGAGAAAAAAAATTGCAGTTTGATCCTCCATAGCCCATGGCTACATGAGGATTTTGTGTGTATGTCATCATCCTCAAGCAGCCAAGGGCTATAGAGGTCCAACCAAACTGTGCAATTTAGTTCTCCAGGCATATCTGTCCTGAGCTACACCTGCTGCATCTGGCCATTGCACACCAATTCTAACAAGGTCCAGTTTGACATTGTCTGCTTACCGCATCCTAACAAAGAGTTTATCTCATCAACCTCTTTCTGAGGTGTTTAGGCACACTGTTCATACCCTATCCACTAATCTATAATTATCAAGTACTGGCAACATGACCAAAAACAATGGAGTATCTCTCTGCACAAATGCTGCTTAAAGGAGGTTACCGACTCCTTTGCCTCACCACATCACTACTTACAAGTTAAACCACCTAATGTCCAAAATGCTGCATCAGCATCTACAGTCAAAAGCATCTAGTTTCCTTTTATCTTGTTTAAAAAGTGCCAGAGTTTCACTACCATAACTAACCCTAGAAAGAACCAAACTATTATACAGTCTAATTTTGGTCTTTAGGTGTATTTGCCTATTTCTCCACACTATCCATAGATTTTTTAAAAGCCCCTAGCAGCAATACATATCCATCTGTTAATCTCATGCTGCACATCAGCAGTATCTGTTACATAGCTCCCAAGATAATTAAACTGAGACACTTGTTCAAAGGCATAACCATTCAAAGCGATGAAGCACCATCTGCCTGACCAATTTTCATCATTCTAGTTTTCTCTCTTTTTATAACCAACCCTTCTCTACTACCAGTCTCATCAACAGCTTGAATGAAAAAGTTCATCTCAACATCATTTGCCAAAAGGGATAAATCATCAGCATAATCTAAATCAAAAATTTTTGTATCTCCAGACCATTTAAGTCCAAAATCATTCCCTTGCAGTGAATTTCGCATAACATAATCAATATCCAAACTAAAGAGAAAAGGAGACAAAATACACCATTGTTGAACACCAGAAGCAATACTAAACCAATTGCTACAAGCCTTGCCAACTCTCACACACGACTCAGTGTTATTATAGAGAGCTTTCATTATGTTAACTAAATTGTCTGGTATGCTATACAACCTCATGATCAACCACAAATTATGACAACAGAGTTGAAAGCCTTTTTAAAATCAACAAAGCTTGTAACTATAGGTTTCTGAAACTTTAAACATATCTCAAGAATCTGCCTGAGTGAAAATATCTGATCTACACATCCCCTACCACTTCTGAATCCACATTGCTCATCACGCAATTGACTGTCAACCGGATTCTTAATTCTATTAAGCACAATCATGGAAAGAACTTTACCTAGAACAGAGAGTAGGCTGATACCCCTATAGTTATCACAAGAACTGCGATCACCTTTTTTGAAAATAGGGATAACAATAGCTCTGGTAAAAATCCTTAGGAACCATGCCTTTATCATAAAAAATATTCAAAATTTCAGTCACCCATATGGTGACCAAAACATTCCCAGCTCTAAGCATTTCCATAGTAATTTCATCTACACCTGGGGATTTATGTAATTTAAGTTTAAAAATAGTCAAAATAACTTCAGACTGTGTTATAGGGCCAACATTAAAGCCACCAATGCATGTATCATCATTACAAACAATGGGAGTAGAACTAACCACATTGTTTAGAACATCACTGAAATGCTCAGCCCACCTAACCATGACAGAATCCTCACCTTCTATAACCTTACCGTGTTTATCCTTCAATCCCTGTATACCTGTCTGTTTTCTACCACACAAATAACTATTTGGTACAGCTCTCTGCTGTTGTGTTGTCTAACTGCTTCCTCGACTTTGTCAGCCAAGCCATCAAGCCAAAGATTCTTATCAGCAGCTAACTGATCCTCTACACATTTATTAAGCTCTCCGTAATGTTTTCTATTAGGACTAGTAGGGTATTGATTAAGGACATTCCTGTAGTTCTTTCTTTCTGAAATAAGCTCAAGTGCCTTATCACTCAAATAATTTTGTTTCCTCTATATAATATACACAGTCATCAATACTATAATAATTCTAATAGAAAGCATTGGAAAAAAGCTTAAAAACATGTAAAGATTCATCAGTGATAAAGGCTTTGGCTTGATGGCTTCGCTGACAAAGCCAAGAAAGCAGTTAGACAGCACAACAGTAGAGATCTGTACCAGATAGTTAATGTTTTATGTGGGAAGAAACAGACAGGTACACAGGGTTTGAGGGATAAATATGGCAAGGTGGTTTAAGGTGAGGACTCTGTGATAGATAGGTGGGCTGAGCATTTCAGAGATGTTCTAAATAATGTGATTATTTCTACTCCCATTGTTTGTAATGAGGATAGATGCATTACTGACTTTTATGGTGTCCCTATATCACATTCCGAAGTTGCATTGGCTCTTTCTAAATTAAAACTGCATAAATCCCCAGGGGTGGACAAAATCACCACTGAAATGCTTAGAGCTGGGAACATTGTGTCGTCACATGGCTGACTGAAATTTTGAATGTTTTTTATGATAAAGATCTTGTTTCTAATGATTTTACCAGAACTATTATTGTCTCGATTTTTAAAAAAAGGTGATCACAGTTCTTGTGGCAATTATAGGGGAATTAGTGTACTTTCTGTTCCAAGTAAAGTTCTTTGCATAATTATACTTAATAGAATTAAGAATTTGATTGATGGACAACTGCGTGATGAACAGTGTGGATTTAGAAGTGGTAGGAGATGTACTGATCAAATATTTTCATTTGGGCAGATTCTTCAGAAATTTTTAGAGTTTCAGAAACCTGTGGTTCCTAGCTTTATAGATTTCAAAAAGGCTTTTGACCCTGTTGATCGACATAATTTGTGGATGATTGTTAGATCATATGGAATACCTGATAAGTTCATTAGTGTAATGAGAGCTGTCTATTATAACAATGAGTCGTGTTGTGACAGTTGGTAAGTCTTGCAGCGATTGATTTAGCATTGCTAGTGGAGTTAGACAAGGGTGCATTTTGTCTCCTTTTCTGTTTTGGTTGGTTATTGATTATGTAATACAAAATTCTTTGTAAGGGAAAGGTTTTGGCCTTAAAGGGTCTAGAGATTTAAAAATTTCTGATTTTGATTATGCAGATGATTTGGCTAATGATGTTGAGATGAATTCTTTCATTAGAGCTGTTCATGAGAATGGTAATAGTGGATTTGGTGATAAGCAGGGAAAAAACTAAAGTGATGAAAATTGGTCAGGCACATGGTGCTTCAGTTGTTTTGAATGGCTTCACTTTTGAGCAAGTGTATCAGTTTAATTATCTTCAGAGCTATGTAACAGATACTGGTGATATGCAGCATGAGAAATAGAAGAATAGGGATTGCAACTGGGACTTTTAAGAATCTATGGAGAGTATGGGAAAATAGGTGTATACACCTAAAGACTAAAACTAGACTGTATAATAATTTGGTTCTTTCTAAGATTAGTTATGGTAGTGAAACATGGACCCTTTGTAAGCAGGATAACAAGAAACTTGATGCCTTTGATTTTAGATGCTTACGCAGTATCTTGGGCATTAGGTGGTTCGACTTTGTAAGTAATGATGAGGTTAGAAGGAGGAGTCATCAACCTCTATTGAGCAGCATATTGTGCAGAGAGAGACTGCATTGGTTTGGCCATGTTGCCCGTATGTATAGCTGCAGATTGGCAAAGAGGATTATGAACAGTGTGCCTAAGGGTATCAGAAAATAGAGGAGACTTAGGATGTGATGGGCAGACAATGTCAAACAGGACCTTGTTAGAATTGGCCTAGAGTGGCCAAGTGCAGCAGCTGAAGCTCAAAGGAGACATGTCTGGAGAGCAAAATTATACAGTGTGATTGGACCTCCGTAGCCCATGGCTGCATGAAGTTTTTATATGTATGTGTGTATGTATGTAGAGAAGATCTATGAGGAAGACAAGACCTGAGCAGAAAGACAGTGAAAGAAAAGATCAGGGCTCTTTAATCTGCAGCAAATCTGCAGCAAAAAATTCACTCATCTTGTAGATTTTTAACCACCACTTCATGTATTTATCTTTTTATATTGTTTATTGTACATGTATCTTGAGAAGTGACTGACTATACACTTTATAAAGTATAAGAACCTTTGGTTGGACATGGGTTATTTTTTGGCTGCCATTTAAAAGATTCAATCCTTGAACATCATTTAGAGCAGTATTTCTTGAACTGTGTTCTGCAAAATCGTAGGGTTCCATGGAGAACTCATTGTGATTGTGCTAAACCCTTAAAGAGTCTACAATAATTAGCTAGAATTAACTTTGCTACCAAATTAGATATTATGTTAGTTTGAATGTATTATTAAATTATTTTTCCATTTGTTGCCATGTTTTGTGTACCTTTCTTTTTTTTTTTTCAAGAAAATTTTCATAGAGGTTCCACATAAAAATGTATATTGCTTTTCATTCTGTGGTCTAAAAATTTTCAAGAAACATTAGTTTAGAACATTAAAAAGCATATACATGTGCTTTATAGATGTTCTAAATGATTTAAAGAACTACATCATCAAAAGAGAAGATTCTTTTATGAAACAAAATAGATATTCCAAGTTGCTTCTCACAAACATAAATATAACAGAAAGAGGTGGACTCAGTCAATAACATTCCAGGCTCATAAGTCAGTGTTGTAGGTTTGAGTCCCTACGATGCCTGCATGGGGGAATTCGTTGCTAATCTAAGTTTGGCCTTTGGTGAGAAAGGGGACTTGGGAAGATTGCTATCTTTTGAATGGGATGTTAACTCATGACCTGGTGTGCAGAAGAGCCTATACTCTGTACCCATTAGAAAACATGCTGGATGGCTTTGACGAGTCTTCCATGTATGTCTAAATAGCTGCCATTTGTTCCCCTACCTAATTCTGAACCCTTGGGGTCCTTGTGACATGTCCACAAAAGTACCACTTAGATGTAAAATAATCCAATCCATTACAAGTTAACACACTTGATCATAGTAAATCCTTAACTGAACTAGATTAACTGTTTCACTGCATATTACTGCTAATACAGAATTAATTTGACTTCTTTTTCTTTAAAACTTTTTATTGTATTATATGCTATAATACTATAAATATAATTAATATATGTTTTAGTATTTGTATAATGTAGTAAAGTATTTTGTATTGGGGCTGAGTAAATAAAATAATCCAATAAATATTATGATCTTATATAGCCATGTTTATCAAATCTTAGTATTTTCAATCATTTATACATTGATGTTTACAGAGCCTATCATGGTTTTCTTTGGGCATCAATACTGATGGCGAATAAAAATACGCCTGCTCATGATTTTGCACCAGCGTGGCTCAAGATCCCATCCTATGATACATTTGTAAGTAATTCTATATAAATCTTATCCATAACTTATAAGAATCAGTTATGCTTGTACAGTTAATATTTTTAAGAGTATCAATTCAGTATTAAATGTTTGTTTAGGAAGTTTATGTATTTCTTTATGCAGTTGATTGATTCTAAAGCAATTATGGGCCACCCATGGCCTACAAATTATTAAATTTTTTTATCTCTTATTCTAGTACTTTGTTGAATATAATTTTTTCATTTCCTAATTTGCCTTTACATTATTTTTGAAATGCTGTTCTTTAGTAGCCTAAACTGAATGACTACAGTGATCCATGTGACATTACTTGCACTTAGAGAGAGAGATTGGGCTCTCTGAATGCACTCCTCAGCTTCTGATTAAAGGCCCCTGACCTTGACTGTCCCTCAAATAAAGTCCACTTTTTGAGGAGGAGGAGATAGGCCATGTTAGGGTTGTTGTAAGATTCCTCTATCAATATATATTTTGTGGAAAAAATTTCAGCGACATACGGGACTTGAACCCGCATCTCTCCAAAAACATGTCATTTATTGATATATTGACATTAAAATGTCAATAACGTAGGTAACGTGATCATCACCTATGTTTAAATCATTAATAATGCTAAATAGCATGAAGAGACTTTATTGTTTCCATCTTACTCAGCACAATATAAAAAGAAGTAGTTACCACCCATAGATCATAGATGGCGCCAATGGTAGGCACCGAAAATCATCGGTGAAGAGTTTGTCTTAAATTAGTGGAAAAAAGATGATCCTGCATTAGCTCAATCAGTAAGAATACTCTGGCATGTTTCTGGAGAGTTGCGGGTTCAAGTCCTGTATGTAGGCAAAAATTTTTCCACAAAATATTTATTGATATATTGACATTAAAATGTCAACCAGGTAACGTAACACTGTGATTGTCACATTTGTGTGGAAAGTAATTGTACAATTCTTTTTTTGCTTTTGTCCCTAAAACGTTGTCAAAGTAGATAATGATCATTGGGTATTTCAAGAAAGATGGAATACTGAATGTATTTTATACAACTTAAAAATACGCCATTGTGTTTGATTTGTTTACAGTCAGTTTTTCTGTTAAGAAATATAGTATTAAAAGTCACTACATCAGTAAACATTCTAATTATGAAAACTATCAAGGTAACATAAAAAAGAAAGATTTGAGTAACTTATGGCTGCCTTAAACATATCAAAAGGTTAGGAGACTGATGTTATTGTGCTAGTGTACATGTAAATTTTATTAGTAAGAAAGTTGCAAATACTTCAAAATTTTTCCTAATTGTGAATTCTTAAAGGAGTGTGTGCAATTTTTGATATGTTGTGTTAAGAGAGAAAAAAGTATGTTGATGGCATAAGTTTATTCCTCAAAACCATAACCAGGCTGATTGATGATCCTGGTGCCAATATAGAAAATACCTGTACAAAGCTTGCATTGAAATTTGAATGTTTTTCTTTGGCTCTTGATGAAAGTACCAATGTTTTTATGACGCAGCTTATTTCAACTAACAGTACTTGTGCATGGAGTTGATGTTAATTTCCATATTCCTCATGTTCTTTTTTGTAATAAAAGATATATGGGAAAATTTAATTATTACATTTTATATTTATAAGCAATCAATATAATTGCCTTTATTGTAAAAGTATGTAGTCTACTGAGGGCATTGGGTTTAGGGTGTTAAATGGAATAGCTAAGGTTCTGGCTTGTGGCACCCTGAAAAATCCTCGTGACCTACCAATGAGAAAAAGGTTGCCCATCGCTCTTCTAAAACTATCCCTCACCTAAAAAAAAATTATCATTACTATGGATATGACTTTTTCAAATGTTACATGGATGAAAAATATTTTAACACTTGCCCAAACTTGCACCTATGATGATATAAACCACAACCACCAATATTTTTCTTTTTTAGTCAAAAAAGATGTGCAAAAGCAAAGTTTTCTGAATACATGACAGATATTTTGTAGCTTTACCATGAATTATACACATTAAAGAAAGTCTATGGCACTTCCATCATTATCACAATAATGCATGTAGTCCAAAAGGAAAATTGTGGCAGGATAAATAACTTTCAGATTTATCATGTTAAAAGCTATAGTGAAAAATTGTTGTTGTATTAGTAGTATAATGTATTGATCAATATTTCTATAGTCATGCCATAAAAGTTCATTGTAATAAGTGCCAGTATTATGAGAAACATCTTTAGAACAAGACTTTTAAGTCCTGCCAGTTTATATGCATATATGTGTTATTTGATTTTCATATATGAAATTAAATTTAAGAATAAATTTAATGAAAATTATGCATCATGACAAAAATTAGCATTTTTATACACTAAATGCTTTTTTTAGATTTATTTTTTTTATATTTAACTTTTTCCAGTTGTATGTCAGGCCAGACCCATCATTTCAATTCCTATCTGTTTCTAGCTAAATTTAACATTTTTCCTTAAAAAAAAAAAAGATTTCTTTTTAAGTTGTTTATGAAATAAGCTGTAAGACTGATTATAACAAGTAAAATGTGAATGCTTATGACTTTTTTGTGAATGAATTACTTATGACTTTTTTCATAAGTAAATTATTTGGTTCATTAGTTCCATTGTCCAAAGCACCCAATATGTCAACAACAAATCAGACCAGAAAGGGTCAATCAGTAATTTTTAAGTTCATTATAAGTGGGCTGCTCATGCACCACAGCATATTGGGATTATTTACTTCCTGCTCTTATTGTTACATACCCACAGATACTACTGGATCACTACACTGTCAGCCTTAATGTCAAGAATAAAGTGTAGTTGTTTTGCACTTCAAGCAACTTTTACCAAAAGTTTTTTAAGGACTCATCATCATCCTCAACCAGCCATGGGTTACACAGGTCCAACCAGACCATGCAATTTAGTTCTCCAAGCATATCTGTCCTGAACTATATCTGGTGCATCTGGCCACTGCACACCAATTCTAACAAGGTCCTGTTTGACATTTTCTGCCCATCACATCCTAGGTCTTCCCCTCTTTGAGGCCTTAGGCACCCTATTTGGTAATCTGTAATTATTCATATGGGCAACATGGCCTAACCAACAGAGTCTCTATCTGCCCAATATGCTGCTTAAAGAAGGTTACTGACTCTTTTGCCTAACTTCATCATTACTTACAAAGTGCTACTTATGCCCAAGATCTCAACAACAATCTCATCAACATCATTTGCCAAAAGGGCTAAATCGTCAGCATAATCTAAATCAGAAATTTTCATATCTCCAGTCCATTTAAGGCCAAAATCTTCCCCTTGAAGTGAATTTCGCATAACATAATCAATAACCAAGCTAAAGAGAAAAGGAGACAAAATCATCAGGACTATCGATCATCAGGAATTTCATCTACCCCTGGAGATTTATGTAGTTTAAATTTAGAAACAGCCAAAATAACTTCAGACTGGGTTATAGGGCCAACATTAAAGCCAGTAATGCATTTCTCATCATTACAAACAATGGGATTAGAACTAACCACATTGTTTAGAACATCAGTGAAATGCTCAGCCCACCTAGCCATGACAGAAATGTTTATCCTACAATCCCTGTATACCTGTCCGTTTTCTACCACACAAAACATTAACTTTTTGGTACAGCTCTCTGCTGTTGTGCTGTCTAGCAAATTCCTCGGCTTTGTCAGCTAAGCCATCAAGCCAAAGATATTTATCAGCAGCTAACTGATCCTTTACATGTTTATTAAGCTCTCTGTAATGCTTTCTATTAGGACTAGTAGGTATTAATTAAGGACATTCCTGCAGTTCTTTCTTTCTGAAATAAGCTCAGTAACTCAACCTATCACTCAAATAATTTTGCCTCCTCTGCTCCTTATCACTCAAATAATTTTGCCTCCTCTGCTCCTTATCACTCAAATAATTTTGCCTCCTCTGCTCCTTTTTTCCTAAAAGAGTACTCTTAGTTTCCAAAAAAGCCTGTTTAAAAAGGTCCCATTCTTCCTCAACTTCAGTAGTAAGCAAACCATGACTGTCATAATGACTAAGTAATCTGTCGTTGTAAGCTTTAGCTAAAACTGGGTCTTTCAGAATTAAAGGTAAATTTTTTAACCTTACCACAACACTTCTTAAGTTTAAGTTGCAAGACACTTTTAACAAGGTAACGGTCAGATCCAATTTCAGCTCCCCTTTATGACCTGGTATTCTTAATAGAACTAGCCCATTTGCTGTTAATATATGTGCAGCCCATCTGGTGAAACCCATGTGAATTTATGTATGCCATTGTGTTTGTAATAAGTGTTAATTATTCTGAAACCATTAAGAGTACTTATCTGTAGGAGATGTTGCCCATTGATATTGCAGCTACCAATGCCAAAAGGGCCTATCATTCCTCCCCAAGTGTTGAGATTTATCTCCTCAAAATTCCCTGCTCTGCCCACGGTCAGTAGGGGACACCGCTGGGCTTGGAAACGCAGTCGTCCGTCGGATGGGATGTTAAGCCATGGCCCGTGTATGGGAGAGAGACACCCTATTCATGTTAAAGAACACGCTGGATGGCCTTGATGAAAGGCTACCATCTGTTTCCCAACAGCTGTTCCAGTGGGTCCCCTCCCCCAACTTCTCTGAGCCTTCGGGGTCCATGTGACCCAGCCATTTAGCCCATGGTGTGCAAAAAAGTGCCGCTCAGAGGTAAAACAACCCAACCCAAATCCCTCCCTGAAAAGAGAAATTTAAGATTATTTTTAGGAATCTGACCTTTTTCTTTTCCTTTTCGTTTTTTCGTTTTTTTCCCTTTTTTTTCCCCCATCTAGTCTTTTGCAAGCTGAGTATATATAAATTATAACAGGGGAATTCTTGTGTGAGACATCAAGAGAATAAGCTCTGTGCAGTGTCCTCACTTTCCAACTACCTATGGAGGAAAATGGTTAGTGGGATGGTTAAAGAAACTATGTTTATTGAGAGAGGGAATGCCGACAATATGAAACAGCCCCTAATTGCAGGCATGGGGCAAAGACATGTTCCGCCACTACTAAAAGCTGAAGCCATCTACTCTGGAAGTTTCTCCAATGTAGAATTTGACAATCCCATAGAAGCAAGAGTTCAGGTGCCTGCGATGACCTCTGCTCAGGATTATCCACCAGCTGATAAACATATCCTGTGAATCCATTAATTTGGGGCTGTCAACCCACAAACAAACAAAAAACAGCAGATTTTCTCTCCACATAAGCCCACCAGGGCAGCAAATTCAGGATCCATAATCAAGCTCAGAGCCTTAATCATGTCCAGTAAGTTTATATGGTCAGCACCAGAACCCTGTGTTTAAAAAAGGAAAACAATTCTCCATTTATAGTTTATGTTGTCAATATTGCAAGACATTGAAAATGGCATTAGAAATGGTCTAAGACATAACCACATATCAATCATCAACAATTCTGAAGCAAATGATACAAATGGTGGAATCCTTTTTTTAGAAAAACAAGGTCAAGTTATTCAGATGCTTCAGAAAGGGTGGTCATCAAGAAATAAAGCTGTATTTCAGTGGCTCTTCAAAGAAGAAATAACTTCTTGTTGTAAATGGACTGATTTTTTGCAAACCAGATTACAAGGAAAATCCACTCTTTTCCAAAACTTTGCTCAATTCAGGAAATACGAAAGTCTAGCATAATGTAGCAAGTTGTGACAAAACTCCATGCTGTTAAACAGATAGCCCACAAATGCTAGGTAACAGAACTCCATCAGTGTTAAATAGAAATAACTTTTTCAGTTCATTTTTGATCGAATACATTCAGAATTTTCTACAGTACTTGAACTTTATTCATTAAATAAATGAAGTATTGGCTTGCAAATAGCTAATTTTGAGGTGTTTCTCACACCTCACCACAGTACTAGTATACCATTTCAATGGCACACTAAAAGAGGGAAAAACCAAAAAAGTGATCTTTTGGAGCAACAAATTATAAAACTTCATTGGGGAAAATATTTAATTAAGATGTAGCCAAAACTCTAAAATTATTGAAAAAAAGATTAATAAAATATATAGTGAGAAGTCATGCATCCAACATTTTAAGAACTTGGATGCTACATCACCCTCTTTCTTCTTAAGCTGTACTACCTCTTGCAGATTGATGATAATGCTATTTCCAGAATCAAAAGTTATGCAGATATTATGATTGAAAGATTGTTTTATGAACCTGCAATACACATCTAATGTATAAAAATGAGTATTTGAATAGAAATAAAAAAAAATTAAGCCAAAGGCAACAAAACTATTTTTTTGAGTCATGTGCATTTCCTTGAATCAAACTTTTTCCAGTTGATTAATGAACAAATTGTTAAGGCAGCAATTCAGAACTAATTTCACTCTGAAACATATACAACACATAGAAAATACCCAGTATAATCAGTTTCCTCAAAATGTCATGCCTACTTCATTAGGAGATTATTTAACAAAAACAAGAGTCATACCAAATGTAATACATGTAAGGTTTAATATGCATAACACTGGTATGTGGTGAGCAGACAGTTGACATCAGTAATGTGCAGAGGTGAATGAAGTGTACCAAAGGAGGAACAACCACTAAGGACTAAATGGGAGGCCATCAACTGCAGCCACTGATGGCAACCAGCAACAGATGGATGACTTGATTTGTGCAAATAGGCACGTAACCTTCTGGGAGACTACTGATCACTTGCATTGCAGTCACAATGCTGTGAAAAAAATCAAAGACTTAGGCTATTGGAAAGTGTGTGTCAAATATGTTCTTTGTCTGCTGATATCCATTATTTTAATGTATTTTGCACCTCAAGTTTTGGAGAAAAACATATACATTGTAGTGAACACATTAAATCGCAAAATTCTGAAATTTTTGATAGGCAGAAAATACCTATAAATTCAAATGTGCTATTATCAAAGATCATGTATTAAAAAAATGTGTTGCATTGATTTCTTGATCTATGTAACATTTTTCAATAATAAAAAAAAGATTGTATTGATCATGTGTTTTTTATATATATATAGCTCTGCATTACATCTTTTTTTCCTTTTAATAGAGGCCCTCTGGTGCAGATGGTGAGCGTGGTGGACACACCAGTCGTAGAGATGAACACAGTTTCAATTTTGTCCGTCACCCTAGAGATACTGATCCTTTAGCTCCACGTCACCAATACTTCACAGACACGCGAAGAGAGAGAGATGGTAAGTGCTATTGTAAAATAAGACTAAGTACGTATCGTAAAAATAAGCAGAGATTATGATAATTTTGCAAATTGTTTAATATATTTTTAAGGATCTTTTTTCACTGCAAAATTAATGTTGAAACTTCATACTTGAATTCAAAGCAAATACCTGCATTAGCGGTAAGTAGAATGCAAATTTTTTGGTACTAAAGTGCAGGGAAAAAAATTCTTAGTAAATCAGGTATTACAGTTTTGCATCTTCTAAAAGCAAAGAGGTAATCTTTTCATTTTATTGTCTGTCTCTCCATCCATTCATAGATATTCAACATTTTCATTCATAGACATTCAGCATCTCCATGCATAAGTTTGCTTCTCAACAGACATGCTAGTGATGCTCTTCTAGGATATGAGTGCATTAATGAAAGGCTTCTTACAGCTAAATTTGAAAGAAACATTAAAGACTTGAATGTTATCTATTGTTATGTCCCACTGTGGATGTTGATGAGGATGATAAAGATTAATTTTATGGATTTCATGGCTTTAGACACATGATAGTTGGTGGGGGTATTGGAAATGCAATGTGCTCAATCTGCAGATGCATGTTGAGTTTTCACGGTTGTCTGTTCTGAAGATGAGGGTTATAGGTCCTTTTGGTATTGGTAGCTGCAAAGGCAATGGGCAACATCTCCTACAAGTAAGTTAGCTTAATGGTTTGAGCATAACTAACATTTATTACAAATACCGCAACATACATAAGTACATATGGGTTTCCGCTGATGAGCTGCATAAGAATATGATTGATTATATATTAATTAACAGCAAATGGGCTATTTCTGTTAGGAATACCAGGTCATATAGGGGAGCTGAAATTAGATCTGGCCATTACCTTGTTAAAAGTACCTTGCAACTTAAGAAATGTTGTGGTAAGGTTAAAAAGCCTATAACACTGAAGCTCTGAAAGACCCGATTATAGTTATAGCTTACCATGATAGGTTACTTAGTCATTATGACAGTCATGGTTTGCTTACTACTGAAGTTGAGGAAGAATGGGACCTTTTTAAACAGGCTTTTTTGGAAACTAAGAGTACTCTTTTAGGTAAAAAGGAGCAGAGGAGGCAAAATTATTTGAGTGATAAGGCACTTGAGCTTATTTCAGAAAGAAAGAACTGCAGGAATGTCC
Source organism: Ryuthela nishihirai (assembly GCA_038380435.1). Classification (NCBI taxonomy): domain Eukaryota; kingdom Metazoa; phylum Arthropoda; class Arachnida; order Araneae; family Heptathelidae; genus Ryuthela; species Ryuthela nishihirai. The sequence goes on along the minus strand of JAWZYU010000002.1, from coordinate 118,143,428 downwards.
TTAATCAGTACTATAATAGTTCTAATAGAAAGCATTATAGAGAACTTAATAAACATGTAAAGGATCAGATGGCTGCTGTTAAGAATCTTTGGCTTGATGGCTTGGCTGACAAAGCTGAGGAAGCAGTTAGACAGCACAACAGCAGAGAACTGTCCCAGATAGTTAATGTTTTGTGTGGTAAAAAACAGATAAGTATGCAGGGATTAAAGGATAAACAAGGTAAGGTTATAGAAGGTGAGATTTCTGTCATGGCTAGGTGGGCTGAGCATTTCAGTGATGTTCTAAACAATGTGATTAGTTCTACTCCCATTGTTTGCAATGATGATGGATGCATTGGTGGCTTTAATGTTGGCTCTATATCACAATCTGAAGTTATTTTGGCTATTTCTAAACTTAAATTACACAAATCCCCAGGATTAGATGAAATTACTTCTGAAATTCTCACAGCTGGGATCGTTTCTTATGTCACATGGGTGATTGAAATTTTGCATATCTTTTATGAAGACATTATTCATAAGAATTTTACCAGAGCTATTATTATCCCTATTTTTAAAAAGGGTGATCGCAGTTCTTGTGATAACTATAGGGGTATCAGCCGACTTTCTGTTCCAGGTAAAGTTCTTTGCATGATTCTGCTTAATGGAATTAAGAAGCTGGTTGACCAACAATTGCGTGATGAGCAGTGTGGATTCAGAAGTGTTAGGATATGTGTAGATCAGATATTTTCACTCAGGCAGATTCTTGAGAAATGTTTAGAATTTCAGAAACCTTTGGTTACTAGTTTTGTTGATTTCAAAAAGGGTTTTGACTCTGTTGATCATCATAATTTGTGGTTAATTGTGAGATCGTATGGCATTCCAGACAAGTTAGTTAACATAATGAAATCTCTATAATAACACTGAGTCATGTGAGAGAGTCGATAATACTTGTAGCAATTGGTTTAGCATTGCTTCTGGTGTTTGACAAGAGTACATTTTGTTCCCTTTTCTCTGTAGTTTGGGCATTGAGATTTATCTCTGCAAAATTCCCCGCCCTGCCCACAGTCAGTAGGGGACACTGATGGGTTTGGAAAGGCTGCTGTCTGTCGGATGGGAGTTAAGCTGTGGCCCCATGTGTGGGAGAGCCATATCCTGTGCATGTTAAAGAACATGCTGGATGGCCTTGACGGGAGACTACCATCTGTCTCCTAACAGCTGTTCCAGTGGATCTTCTCCTCCAATCTTCTCTGAGCCTTCGGGGTCCATATGACCTGGCCATTTAGCCTATGATGTGCAAAAAAGTGCTGCTCAGAGGTAAAACAACCCAATTCTGTAGTTTGGTTATTGATTATGTTATGTGAAATTCACTGCATTGGAAAGATTTTGGCCTTAAATGGTCTGGAGATATGAAAATTTCTGATTTAGATTATGTTGATGAGATGAACTCTTTCATTTGAGCTGTTGATGAGACTAGGTAGGAGGTAGTAGAGTAGGGTTGGTGATAAACAGAGAAAACTAAAGTGATGAAAATTAGTCAGGCAGGCTGTAGTTCAGTTAACCTGAATAGTTTCCCTCTTGAGTAAGTGTCACAGTTTAATTATCTTGGGAGTTATGTAACAGCTACTTGTGGTGTGCAGCATGAGATTAACAGATGAATAATGTATTGCTGCTGAGACTTTGAAGAAATATGGAGAATGTGGGGAAATAGGTGCTATGTTTTACTTTCCTATGTACAACCCTATTGCAGCTAGTTTTCAATATTACAAATAAGAAAAATATTTAATCTGAACTACTTCCAAAAGCAATCAGCCTTAACAATGGCTCACTACCCTGTGATGCCACACAGCAATTGAACTAATGAAGTATTATTTTACTTTTGTAACACCTATCTGAGGGATGATTTTGTTTACATTAAATTATCAATGTTTTATGTAGAGGTTAATATCTTTTTGCTATACAAGATTGAATTTACTTTTCAGCTCTTTCTGGAGAAAGAAAGCCATCATACCTTCCTTCTTATCATCAGTCTCTGGATTTTGATGACTCACACTATCCAGTTAATACTGCACACAATTTCAATAGTGAAAACAGCTTCAATGGACCTTCAGCTAACTCACAGCCAGCTCTCTTACGCAGACCACATAGTAGACATGATTTCAGAAACATCCCTGCATCATACACAAAAGTTTGTATATTTTTTATATATGTTATTTTGTACCTTATTAAAATAAAATATTAATAATTGCAATATAATAATGTGGTTGTAATCAAATGCTCTTTTATGTAAATCCCTTTACCAGTAAATATTCACCTTCTTATATAAATCCCATTACCAGTAAATATTCACATCTTCCAACAACTCTCTATAGAAGAGCCCTATTTATTTTGGATACATTGAGCTCATTGCTGGCAGTGTGTATTTCAGGTGGTGGATTACAGTATGAAGTAAAATATATAATTGGATAATAAACCATTATGGATAAGCAGTCAAAATACTGTTAGTTATTACTAAAATAGATTGGATGATATCAGCAATACATGTAACAAAAGTATATATCACTGATGTAATTTTATCTGATATTAAGTATTCAGATTCTGGGTTAAAAATGTATCTGGTATTATTTGATACGAAACAAAATGTGAAGCTGTTGTATTAATGACAATTGTTTACAGGTTGTTACTGGTCACATGTTAGTGAACTCCCCCCCTTCCCATCGTGTTTGCAACAGGCAAACTTGCATGTGACAAGTTTGCTCAGGTCAGAATGGATAATTTCAAATTTAGCACTTTATAGTGAAATTGTGTCTATAATTGGGATGTGGGTTGGCCCAGTTGGTAGCATGATAAACTGCAGTTCTCAGATTCAAGTTCCAACTGTGCCAGCATTGAGATTTGTATCCACTAACCCTTACCCTGCTCTTGGTGAGAAAAGGGACTCCAGTAGGCTTGGAAAGATGGTCCATTAGATGAAGCATTACTCCATAGCCATACTCTGTGCACATTAAAGAACATGCTAGATGTTTTGACAGGAGGTTATTATCTGGCTCCTAACAGCTGTCCAGTGGGCCCCCTTCCCGTAACTTCTCTGAGCTCTTGCCTTTTTGACCTTACTGACCCAAAAGGTCTGAAACTTTATTTCCCCCGCCCCCTACAAATATAAAATTTCGTAATTTTAAAACTGATAGAAACATTTAAACATTACTTGTTTAGAGTAGGGCATTGGGAGTAGATTATGCTGAAAATAAGATTTTATGCATGATGCCTTTTAGCAAAATTGAGTCTGAAATTTAATATTATTTTATGTTTTTGTCGCAAATTTCAGATGCTTTTTTTAACCCAGAAGGAACTGAATTACATGATATTAGTGTTTTCAGAAAACAGTATGGAGCTCATTTATAATAGTATTTTGGAGCTGTCTTGTTTCTTATATTCAAAAGTGAATAAATGAAAAACATTTTAACTAAGAATAACTTGACTCCTAATAACGAATTTTTTTCCATGAAAGTAGTATATTTTACTATGATTTATAAGGAATATTTTCCTTTTTAGCTCAAGATTTATGTGTAATGGCAAAAAAACATTAAAACTAGCTGTAGTGAATGAATAGTCAATGGGGAATAAATATATATTTCTGACATTGATTTCATAAGAAGTTAAGGGAGAAGGAGATATAAAAAATTGGAGCAATGACCAATTTTCTGAAAATATGTTAATTTCATGAAATGACTCACTGTACAAAATGCAGTCTGTGATAGTTATGGTTCTTCATGTTGCTGTGAAGATAGCTACAAAAAATGGATAATGTAAATAAGAATATAGGATATGAAATGCATCTGTGGCCTGAATTCAAATGATAGTTATATGGAAAAAAATTTTCAGAAACAGACCAAAAAAATGACAAAAAGGATTTAAAATAATATAATCTAATAATTATACTTGATATAATTAAGGAAAATGGAAAGACTGACAACCAATTTATCATTATATAGAGTTTGCAATTTTTTTCTCAAGTTTTTTTCTTTTTGATTATTACACAGCAGAGAGAAAAAAGATACTAGTCCCTACTTGTCTTACAGCATCTGAAGTTATTCTATTCTCACATCTGACCAAAGCAACACTGCCTAATTAATATTAAGTTTATATATATATTATCTTGTCAAAATTTTCATGTATGTTAATTAAATATATCTTTTTGAAGGTTGAAAAAATTGCTAGATACATAACCAATAATGGCGGTTATTATGGCAACAAAACTAAAGGAAAAATACATGACAGTTGTGTCAACAGCAATAACAGCATTGTTGATGGGAGAGGTATGGGTGTCACCAGCAATAACTTCAATCAAGAGTTTGTAAGTATTAGAATTTATATTTTACTGTTTTTATAATAAGTTATGATAAAAATATCTAAAAGTAGGTTTTAAGGCAAAAAAAAAAAGCATGACAGTTCCTTTCAGAGTTGCACAACATAAGATGTAATATTTAGATAAATGAATTCACAGCTCTTCGTTGATTTATTGAGTATCTATCCACTATAAAGCTGTTTTTATGTAACAGGATGAAGATGAGTGTAGAGGAAAAATTGTCTTGAGCCAAGTTTCCTCTACACATCTTCATCCTGTTACATAAAACAGCTTAATAGTGGATAGATACTCAGTAAATAAGATGTAATAGATTAAAAAATTTTAAAGTTAATGCTTTGGTTGGAAAAATAAAGTTATATATTGATTAAACAATTTTATTCTAATATATTTTCAGTATCTATCTTGACTCTTTAAATTTTAGATTAAAGTGATGAGCATATAAGTCTTACAGTTGTCATAGACTATACACTAAAGTTTGCTATCACTGTAATCGATGATTATAATTGTTCCAATTTAGTCTATCAGTACTCTTAACCTCAAATAAAAACAATGTTTTAGGATTAAATTTCTGTTAAATGAATAATTTTTGGGAATCATAGTTTTTTGATGGCAGACAGATAACAAACTAGTTACAAAAAACTATAGCATTAAACTAGAAAAAAATGCATATCGCCTCTGGCAAATATTAATTTCATTTTCAAAGAAAATTATATTGGTAATTTTTCAAATTTTGCACCCTTTAATGGTGTAAATTTAAATTAATCGATTAATAGATTCTGAAAAAAAAAATTCGTCGCTTCCACGGCGGGAATCGAACCCGCATCTCTCCAGATTCATGCCAGAGCACAAACTCTTTCAGAATATGACCTTATAAATCTTCTTCCTGAGACGGGACTGAAACAGCGCCATCTATACCTCGAGTCTGGCATGAATCTGGAGAGATGCGGGTTTGATTCCCGCCGTGGTGGCGATGAATTTTTTTCAGAATCTATTAATTAATGTTTGATGTCTATCTTAACAGGGAATACTGTGCATTCACTTTGGATTGATTAATCAATGATTTGAAAAAGGGCAATCCTAATATTTAGTACCTATCTTCTAGCTCAAAAAGAATTTTTCACAGCTTTTAAAACAGAAAAAAGTTGCATATACATATATACAGATGAATGATGAAGAGAAAACTATTTTTTTTAAATGAGCTAGAAATACCCACATACAGCACTAAGTTTAGGGTAGGTGGAACCCCCCCCCCCCACACACACACACACACACACACCACCACCACCATAAACACAATGCAAGCTTCATTACCTAACATTTTTTTCCATTAGTGTGATGGTTATGCTTAGCAAAGAATGTGTTCCTGTTAGGTCCTTTGAACATTGGCTTTGATATTCAAATTTAAATTTGTTGCTTTTATTTGCTGTAAAAAACCTATCTCCCTAAGTGCATCCTAAAAATATAAAAAAGTAAAGCATACTGATGGCGAAATCAATTGCGAAATTTGTATTCACTTCAAAGAAAATGGAGCATCTGCAATTTTCGTTGAGTAGCTAAATCGGTGCCATATCTTCCTAATACAAATTCAGTTAGTGAATTCACCATCAGTATGCTTTTTTTTACTTTTTTAGGACACACATAGGAAGATTGGTATTTTTTTTTATTTATATTTTTTACTTTGTCACCGAAGACACTATCTTCAGAAGCTTCCAGTTAACATATGACTATTAAAGCTTCCCCTTTTTTGGGGGGAGGAGAAAGAGGGGGAATGATTTGAGGTACCCATGGCATGGTAGATGTCACAAGCTATAATTTGTAACATAAATCTTTGGGATCAAACCCTGAGAAATTTTTGCCTCCTTTTTTAGGGGAAGAAGATGGGATGGGAATTCTAAAGTTACTTAAGATAGTTCTCACATGAGAAGTTTTTATTTGACCCAAGTTCATAACTGTGGGTCCTTGCATTTGGAAGATATAGCAGATCTATATCACATTTTCTTCTTTTTTTTTGGAGGGGGAAAGGGAAGAAAGCATGAGCAATAAATGTTTATAGCCTTAAACATTTTTCCCCATGTGACAAGTTTTCATTTGACATAAAACTTGTTACATTCAACCCTCACTTTTAGACAATATAAAACAGTCCATTTGCACAACAGCCGTTGCTTACCCTTTTTTTAGTGGGGGGGGGGAGAGAAATCATGAGAATAAATATTTTATAACCTATAACACTTCCTGTGCCACAAGCTTCATTTGTGGTTCATAGCTTGTTTCTCTCAGCCCTCTTGGTGCCTTAGTAGCTGATACGCCATAAAATCCCAAACAACCAACCAACTCGCAGCCCTCTCTTTCAAAAGATATAGTGTAACAATCATTTTCATATTTCCCTTTTTTTTTTTAAGGAAGAAGGCATGGAGAATAAATTTTTTATAGGCCTACGAGACTCCTGATCACAAACTATCACTGACATGTAACAGATTGTTTAGCCTCGTGTTTGAAAGATGTGGTACAATTCTCTTGATAAACTCACTGACAAATGACGAGCAAAAAGCAATAGGAAGATAGGTAAAGAATGTTATTCTGTGGATTCTCTCTTAGTGCTTGAAGACTGATATCACTACTATGAGCAGTGTTGTAAGTGTATAGCCAATATTTCCAACATAAAGTTATTGCTATGGTTTATTTTTTATTATAGTGTTGTTGACTATGGACATGTAAGAAAATCAAGAATCATTTGTAGACGAGCTTAAACATTTTATCACTTTATTTACAGGCATAATAAGCATGCGAGCATATTATGCAAGTGTTTTCTAATTATTGAATTGTGTATTAGCTGTAATTCCGGGGGGTGAATGGGCGGGTGGACATCACAATGACTTGTGACACATCACAATGACAGGAGGCAGGTTACTCTCAAGGAATCTTTAAGACCTTATTACTAACTCTATTATGTAATGGCAAATAATTGGCTCTCAGAGTCTCTTTTGCATTAGTCTATTATTATATCAGGCTTCTTTCAAATCTGTAAAGTTTTTGAGTACTGTTCTCTGATTCTTGATTGAAGCTTCTGTATTAAACTGAATGGGCAAATTATTATATATACCTACCTAATAACCTGTTACTCCACCTTTTGCCCTCGCAACAGCAGCCAGACATAGTGGTAAGGACTCAATGAGGTATTGCCGCCTATGAGGCGAGGATCACCTGTCGTAGAGCATCCGTAGTTGCCAGTGGGGGTTGGCAAGTTCGAACAGATCTTTCCAATTCGTCCCACAAATCCTCAATGGAGTTGAGGTGTAAATTCATTTGTGTGCTCTTGGAGCCCATTGGATGCGCTCGGGAAGTATCCCCACTCGGGAAATATGCGGTGTGGCATTGTCCTGTTGAAAGATGGCATCATGGTGCAGAAAGAGAATCATTACAAATTGGTGTACATGGTTGACGAGAATGTTCACATACCTTATGCTGGTGACAGAGGTTTTGATGAGTATGAGAGGCCCCAAAGAAGCCCATGTAAATGCACCCTGAAACTGTTACACCGCCTCCATCTGTCTGTATGACTCCAATTTGGCAAGCTGGGTCCATCACTTTGTGTGGTTTATGCCACACATGCACACTCCCATCAGCATGAGAAAGCTGAAACCATGATTCATCAGATCAGATGATGTTTCCAGTCCTCCACACTCCAGTTGCAATAGACCTTTGCAAACTGCAGTCTAATCTTTTGTTGCCTTGCAGTCAACAAGGAGACACGATGCGAATGTCAGCTGCTATAGCCTATTTTTTCCATGCTATGACAGATAGTCTTTGTGCATAAGTGTGTGGATGCACCCTGATTCAATCCTGATGTTATCTGCTCCACAATCACCTCCGATTCCTCGTAATTATGTACTCACCTCAAGAGTCAACTGCATATTTACGTTCACATCTCTCCTGCTGGTTGGAAGTTTTGTGATATTTCACATAGTCTTGGTATAAATGTGCAATGATCTGACATGGAAATCCCAACAGTTCAGCAGTTGCGGTGATTAAACAACCTTCCTCTCACCTGCTTTCTTTCATGGTCAAATTCACATCATTGCTTTATCCACGATTACTTTTCCGTGACTGGTTTCCAATGTGTAGAGACCTGCTTTATTTATAGGCATTGCCAGTTTCAGTATCCCACATGACTGGACATAATACTTCTGCTTTGCATGTTGTTATTGGGGTGATATAATTTGTCCATTCAGTGTAATATAATGGTAGCATTTGATTGGAGCAAAAATTAAATGAGTGCATTTCATAGCATTAATAGGTAAATGTCTTACTATGATGTGATGCAGTAGCAGCTATTCTAAAGTTAACTCTTTTCCATATTAAAAACATAATCACTATCCAAGCTGTTTTAATATTGGTTTAATAAATCAAAATGGCATTTTGATCAGTGAATACAGGATAGTAGGAATGTTAGTCACTTCTTGTATAGTATGCAAATAAGTTCTTTCCTGTTTCATGGATCACACAATGATATTTAGATCATGCAACAGGAAAAGACTTATTTGCATACTACACAAGAAGTGACTAACATCCCTATTATCCTGTATTCACTGATCGAAATGCTATTTTGATTTACTAAAACAATACTAAAACAGCTCTGATAGTGATTAAGTTTTTAATTTAACTCAGCTGTGTTAAATCTGTTATTCTTTTCTATATATTTATTATTTGCATCAAACTCTCAAATTTGGTATGGGTTCAAAAATTAATTTGTGTTATTTCAGCCATCATTGCAAGGTGATATATCAGAAGAGTGTTAAATCTGTTATTCTTTTCTATATATTTATTATTTGCATCAAACTCTCAAATTTGATATGGGTTCAAAAATTAATTTGTGTTATTTCAGCCATCATTGCAAGGTGATATATCAGAAGAGCCAACCACTCCTCCTCCAGCACTTAATGGAGGTGTCTGGGGTAAGTGATAAGTATGCCTAATTTTAAATCTGTGTTGTATGCCAATAAAAGTTTGTTACAAACCTTAAATCCTAATACATATTGCCTAAAGCTGAAACTTATTATTTATTGTCTATAATTTCTGTAACATTTAGCAGCTTTGTTCCAAGTTTTTACACCGAAATACACACACTACCCTTTAACATGTATTGAGAACATCCATGCAATGTGACTGGAAAGCCATATATCTTTCATATCTTTAACATTTTCACTACCATAATGGCCCAAAGCATCTCAAACTGGTGGTAGAAAGTAGTGAAGAGGAAGAAATAGTATTGTTTGAAAGAGGCCACTTAAACTCAGCTGGCATGGTGCCATTATGGTACTGAGAGCTTTAAATATTTAACAAATGTTCTTGAAAATCAATACTCAGAAATTATTAAAGTTTACAGTTCACTCTTCAGTGATAGTTTTCCTTAAAAAAAATTATTTTCAAAATTAGTGAATATTGAATGTAGCTTTGCATTCACATAACAGAGAAATATCATTACATGTTGGGTAGACTAACAAAATTTCATTGGGTTCTGAAATAACACTTGTATAGCAATAATTTCACAACTTGTGCTGAATACTAATGTTCAAATGTAAATATTTTAATGGTATTGGAATAAGCAAGGAAAAAAATTCCAGACTCTTAAGAGACTTCCTTTTGTTGCACTAGCAAGCTCATCAGCACTTATGCAGAATCTGTTCAAAATTTGAAATGCCATACAGAGCTGATGCTTCAAGATTTAATAACATAAATCAAACAAAATTTTGAAAAAAAAAATTTGTTTTTCATTCAAGGACTCAGGCAATACTGAATATTTCTGCTAGTAATTGGATATTTTTAAATGCCTGTTCAATTTGACATAGGTATTATTAAATGTGGAATTTCATATCTGTTCTACCTTTGCCCCATTATGCATATATTGAGATATTATTTGCACATCAGTAAAAAAAAAGCAATATGTTATTTCTATTGAACAGAATGTTTTAATATGGCATTTAATAACTGAATAATTCAATATTACAGAAAAACCCCGGAACATGAAAATTCACAGTGGTGGAATAGGGAAAAAAATCCAGCTTATAAAAAAACCAGTGAAGGTTGACACCACCACTGAAAGCTGCAGAAAGAGTCCATCAGGTAAGCTTAAGCATTAACTATTATGCAAATCTTTTTTCATAGCACCAAGGAATAGTTTTTAAATTAGAGCAAAATTAAGTTTTTGTATCAACATAGAAATTGCAAATTCTTTTTTAACTTGTTTTTGGTGTGCTAGTACTTGTAACATATTTGTCAATATTCTGCACAACAAGCTAACTTTTCAAATACGTGCAACTCATCTGTAATCTTATGGCTTTGTTATATCTTTGAAATTTCATCATCTGTATTAGCAGTCTCTTATGCTACTAGAGACTTTGGCATCTTTTTTTTTTTGTTACAACTGAGATGTCTTCTATAACATTAGCCATTTTTGAGCAAATACTGCAGCTTGATTTCTATCAACTTTCTGTAGCTTGACCTTTCAAATGCAGAGTTAATTTTGTTTTCAGCACGAAAAAAAAACTTTTATCCTTATCTTGAAGTAATTAATATGGATAGATTTATATAACAAAATAATGAACATTTTATTGTGGAAAGTAACAAATAATTAAAGAAAAATGTGAAAAATTTATGTGAAATTGTGGAAAGTAAATATATGAATTTTTTTTTTCTATTGAAAGTAAAATTATACAGCATTATATTCATTTTAACTCCAGAACTATGCACTAATCCCCAGTGATGATGTACAAAACTGGCCAGGCCTAGCACCTAAAGTCTGACCCCATCTTCGCGTGGTGCAGACAGTTCTCTCATGGATCATCAGAACGAGAAGAAGTCAGACCATCTTCTCGTGGTGCAGTACCTTTCAAAAGAGAGATACTCCTTTGTGGAAGGGAATGGAAAGGGAGAGCTGCCAGATCAGTGTGGCTTACTGATTTGGACTGCTGTAGCTACTTTTTTTCTACCCTGCTGAGGAATAGTCGACCTGCTGAGGAATAGTCTACCCTGCTGAGGAATAGTAGTAGCACCAGGACACAGAGTGTCCTGGTGCTGACCAATATAGCAACCTGAATGGAATATGGCTCTGAGCTTGATTATGGACCCTGAATTTGCTGCAATGGTGGGTTTCTGTTGAAGGAAAATCTTCTGCTTGTTTTCTATTTGTGGGTTGACAGCCCTGAGTGAATAGATGCACAGGATACATTTTATCAGCTGGTGAATAATCCTGATCAGAGGCTATCACAGGTATACCTGTACCCTTGCTTCTGTGGGCATCATCAAACCTATATTTGAGGAAATGCTACCAGTGTAGATGGCTTCAGCCTTTAGTAGTGGGTGGAACAGGTCTTTGCCTCTCATGCCTGTTGGGTTGTTTTACCTCTGAGGGCACTTTTTTTTACACACAGTGGGCTAAATGGCCAGGTCACAAGGACCCTGAAGGCTCAGAGAAGGTTAGGGGAGGGGACCCACTGGAACAGCTGGTGGGAAACATTGATAGCCTTCCATCAAAGCCATCCAGCATGTTCTTTAACATGCACAGGGTAAAGCTCTCCTACACATGGGGCCACGACTTAACGTCCCATCCGATTGATCAGTGTCCCCTACTGACCATGAACAGGGAGTTTTGCAGAGATAAATCTCAATGCTGACCCAACTGGGACTTGAACTTGGGAACTGCAGATTATGAGTCTGGTGCGCTACAGACTTCTCCTACCATGCCTGTGATTAGGGGGCTGTTTGATAGTGTCGGCAGTTCCTCTCTCTCAATAAACATAATTTCTTTAAAAATTCCACTAACCATTTCTCTCCACAGTTAATTTGAATGTGAGGACTTTGCACAAAGATTATTCTCTTGATGTTCTCATGCAAAAATTCGACCATTGTAACCTAGATATTCTTGGCTTGCAGGTGACCAGATGAACAGGTAAAGGTCAGATACTCAAAAATGCTCTTTAATTTCTCTTGTCAGGGTGGGATGATGGTAAGCATCTCCAAGACATAGGTTTGCTTCTCAGCAGACATGATAGCAGTGCTCTGCTAGGATATGACTGCATTAACCCTTTCACTACCATACTGGCCCAAAACAGTCAAGATTTTTAATAGACTCACCCAACCAATGCTATTCTTTCCTCTTCACTACCTTCTACCTGCAGCTTGGGCTGGTATGGTAGTGAAAAGGTTAATGAAAGGTTTCTTACAGCTAAATTTAAAACAAGCATTAACGACTTGGGACAACTTCATCCAGTATAGATTTGACAATACCCATTCGGGCAAGGGTCAGATACCTGTGATGACCTCAGTTCAGGATTATCCACCAGCTGATGTATGGTATCCTGTGCACTATTCACATGGAGCTGTCGACCCACAAACAGAAAACACTGTTAGATTTTTCCCTCAGCAGATGCCCAACCAGAGCAGTAAGTTCAGGATCCATGATCAAGTTCAAAGCTATTACCAAGTCTGATTAGTACAACTGGTCAGCACCAATATCATGGGTGGCTGACCACTCTTCAGCAGGGTAGGGGGGAAGGAAAAGTGACCATAGAAATCCTGATTAATATGCTAAACTGATCTAGCAGCCCCTCTCCTTCCATTCCTTTCCAAAAGAGAATATCTCTTTTGAAAGGTGCTAATGTCCTGCACCATGAGAAGGCAGGGTGAGACCTTAAGTGCTAGGCGTGGCCGGTTCTGTGTATCATAATAGGGAATTGGTACACAGCTCTTCTGGGGAAGGGGTGGCTCAGTCGGTAGCGTGCCAGGCTCGTAATCTGTAGTTCCCAGGTTCGAGTCCCAACTGGGTCAGCGTTGAGATTTATCTCCGCAAAATTTCCCGCCCTGCCCACGGTTAGTAGGGGACATCGATGGGCTTGGAAAGGCCACCGTCCATCGGATGGGACGTTAAGCCGTGGCCCCATGTGCGGGAGAGCCATACCCTGTGCACGTTAAAGAACACGCTGGATGGCCTTGACGGGAGGCTACCATCTGTCTCCCAACAGCTGTTCCAGTGGGTACCCTCCCCCAACCTTCTCTGAGCCTTCGGGGTCCATGTGACCTGGCCATTTAGCCCATGGTGTGCAAAAAAGTGCCGCTCAGAGATAAAACAACCCAAAACAACAACACAGCTCTTCTTCCAGTATATGCCTTGCTATTACCATTTATAGGGTTGTTGGGTTGTTTTACCTCTGAGCGGCACTTTTTTGCACACCATGGGTTAAATGGCCAGGTCACATGGACCCCGAAGGCTCAGAGAAGGTTGGGGGAGGAGACCCACTGGAACAGCTGTTGGGAGACAGATGGTAGCCTCCCGTCAAGGCCATACAGTGTGTTCTTTAACGTTGAGCTCTTTTACCTCTGAGCAACACTTTTTTGCACACCATGGGCTAAATGGCCATGTCACATGGACCCCAAAGGCTCAGAGAAGGTTAGGGGAGGGAACCCACTGGAACAGCTGTTGGGAGACAGATGGTAGCCTCTTGTCAAGGCCATCCAGCGCTTACTTTAACATTGCGCTGTTTTACCTCTGAGCGACACTTTTTGCACACTATGGGCTAAATGGCCAGTTCACAAGGACCCCGAAGGCTCAGAGAAGGTTGGGGGAGGGGACCCACTGGAACAGCTGTTGGGAGACAGATGGTAGCCTCCTGTCAAGGCCATCCAGCGTGTTCTTTAACGTTGTGTTGTTTTAACCTCTGAGTGGCACTTTTTTGCACACCATGGGCTAAATGGCCAGGTCACAAGGACCCCAAAGGCTCAGAGAAGGTTGGAGGAGGGGACCCACTGGAACAGCTGTTGGGAGACAGATGGTAGCCTCCTGTCAAGGCCATCCAGCATTTTCATTAACGTGCACAGGGTATGGCTCTCCCATACACGGGGCCATGGCTTAACGTCCCATCTGATGGACGGCGGCCTTTCCAAGCCCATCAGTGTCCCCTACTGACCGTGGGCAGGGCGGGGAATTTTGCAGAGATAAATCTCAATGCTGACCCAGCTGGGACTCGAACCTGGGAACTACAGATTACGAGCCTGGCACGCTACTGACTGAGCCACCCCCGCCCACCATTTATAAGCCAAGTTTAGGGACACAAAAGGGAAATCATTCGTAAGAAGTCACAAAACCAATATCTAGGACATCAATTGAGAGTAAACTGAGAAAGCATTTTACACAGTCCTATCAGAATAATATGACCGCCTACCTACCATACGTACACTATGGTAGGTGATCATAATATTCTAATACGACTGTATATTTTGCAAATTTCTTAGTGACTTTCATTGAAAGCTGATGAAACCACTTTAGTGTAGGATAGGAGGACACTGTCAATATAAAAATTTAGAAGTCCATTAAAATGGGATCAGTGGAATCAAGGTTTTGCTGTAAATATAAAAGAGGTAAAGAACTGATCGAAAGTTCATTTTTGAGGTGAAATATTTAAAATTACAATTGAAACGGTTTTCGAACTAAAGTTTGCATAACTATTGCAAAAAAAAAACACCTTACATCAAAGGTGTCATTGAAAATTGCAATATACATTTATAAGCCTATCAGTATTTAGCATATTAAGAAATACGATAAAAATCTTGCATTTTTTTGTATATCCTTTCCAGTACTTTTGAACATCCTGAATATAAAACAACACAGCAAACCAACTTGTTTGAGAAGTTAAAATTGCCAAAAGGGACTTTTACTCAAAATTAGATATTTGCTTCTATGAACATTAAATATTAATCTTAAAAGAGCAAAGTAATTTTAAAAGCAAATATATATATATATAGAAGTATGTACATCATGAAATGCATGAAAGGCAAATTTTGCACTCTTGCAAAAATTATTAAGAAATTAAAAGATAGTGACAAAAACATTCTTGATCAATAATTTAAAGAGTTAATTTAGAAACTGTAAAAGAAAGAATAAAGCAATAGTGCCAAATTAAATCCGCAATGGATGCCACAGCAGTGCAAAACTTTCCATCATTAATTTTCAACTTTCCTCCTCCTCCAAAAAACAAAAAAGCCTATTCAAAATGGTCCCATTCTTCCTCAACTTCAGTAGTAAGCATACCATGACTGTCATAATGACTAAGTAACCTATCATGATTTAGATATAACTGGGTCTTTCAGAGCTTCAGTATTAAAGGTAAATTTTTTAACCTTAGCACAACACTTTTCAAGTTTAAGTTGCAAGACACTTTTAACAAGGTAATGGTCAGATCCAATTTCATCTCCCCTATATGACCTGGTATTCCTAACAGAACTAGCCCATTTGCTGTTAATTAATATATAATCAATCATATTCTTATGTAGCCCATCGGGTGAAACCCATGTGTACTTACGTATGTCGCGGTGTTTGTAATAAGTGTTAGTTATTCTGAATCCGTTGAGTTTACTTACCTGTAGGAGATGTTGCCCATTGCAGCTACCAATACCAAAAGGGCATATCACCCCTCCCCAAAGATCAAAGTCAGTACCAACTTTGACGTTGAAGTCACCTAAAACAAGGGTAATAACTCCTTTCTTGACAGAATTTGAAATATCCTGAAGTTATCCATAAAACCTATCCTTCTCATCCTCATTCTCAATGGGGGTATAACAGCAGATAACATTCAAGTCTTTAATGCTTGTCTGAAATTTTGCTGTAAGACTTTCATTAATGCACTCATATCATAGAAGAGCATCATTAGTGTGTCTGCTGAGAAGCAGACCTATGCTTTGGAGATGCCTATATTATCTTCCCTCCCTGAAAAGAGAAATTTATCTTTAAGATTATTACCTTTTTCTGTCCATCTGGTCTCTTGCAAGCCAAGAATTGCCCAATTGTGCTGTCGTTTAGATTATCTCCACTAACCACCTACTCTGCCTCAGTGAGAAAAGGGACTGGGCTTGGAAGGGCCATCTTCCATTGGATGGGACACTAAGCCATGGCCTTGTCCTGCACACAAGGTCATGGAGCAATACCCTCTGCACTTTGAACATGCTGGATGGCTTCAACAGGACACTACCACCTGTTGCTATCAGCTGTCTAGTGGAATTCTTGTGATCTAGCCATTTAGCCCATTGTGAAACCTGCCAATTCACAAGTCAGTATCTATAAAAAAAAAATGGTCTGTTCTCTGACCCTTTTGAAAATTATCCACTCCTCAGTAAGATGCAAAAATTCATTTGAGATCAGATTAAAAGAAAAATAAATAATCTGGAGTACCCTCTCTTGTTACATTTTAGAATTAAAATATCTCCTTTGGACAATGCAGACTTTACCTCGTGAAGGCCAAGCAGATATCTGGTGACGCATCTACACATTTTGTGGTTCAATTCACCATATCAGATGTTGATGGCATACAGTGCTACTTCAATATATGTGTTATATTTATTTTTAAATTCTCTCTTTTTTTTTAGCTTCACCATCCGGGGGAAATGTGACCAGTTCACCAAGTGGAACATCCAGTAATTCTAATCCGCACACTGTTATTGTCACTCCAGTTGCCAAAGGAGGCTCTGCCATATACAGAGCTTTAGTCCCTGCCAAGGTAAGAATTAATGCTTGATTTAATTTACCTAGGAAAACCACTACATTGATTTCTTTCAATATTTATTGTAGCAAAAGAATACGAAAGAAAAGATGTTAGAAATGTAATTGTGGAAGCAATAATATTTTACACTTCATAAATCAGTTGTTGCATGTTAAATATATAAAAAACTTTTAAGTTCATAAACTGTTTCACCCATATTCCACCCACCCCCTAATCTACCTATTGCTTCTCACTCATCATTTGTCAATTTATGTGTTAAAACAATTGTTCCACCATATTTTTCAAATGCGACAGACAAACTGAATGATTTATATGTCACATTAAAGCTGGCACAGTGAATGTCATAGGCTGTGAAAAATTTCTCCCATTCTTTTCCTCCCTAAAAAGGGGAAATATGAAGATGATTGTTTCCTATATCTTTGGAATGCGAGGGCTAAAGTAACAGGCTATATATTGAAGGGAAATTTGCAACTTAGTATTGCAGGTTATAAACCACTCCCACTATGATTTTGGGGCAGAGGTGCTCAATTGGTAGCATTGCCAGGCTCATCTGCAGTTACCAGGTTTGAGTCCTGCCTGGGCCAGCATTCAGATTTATCTCTGCAAAACTCTCTGCCCTACACTTAGTAAGGGACATCAATGGGATTGGTCAGGCCGCTGTCAATCAAATGGGACATTGAGCCATGGCTCTCTGTGTGGGAGAACCATACTCTGTGCACGTTAAAGAACATGTTGGATGACCTTGACGGGAGGCTACCATCTGTCTCCCAACAGCTGTCTAGTGGGTCACCCACAACCTCTGAATCCTTGGGGTCATTGTGACATGGCCATTTAGCCCATTGTGTGCAAAAAAAGTGCTGCTCAGATGAAAAGCAATCCAACCCCCATGATTTATTTTCCCCTAACACCAAAAAGGGAGAAAAATATGTGAAGGCTTGTTCTATACATTTTGAACATGAGGACCAACCATAACAAGCTGTATGTCGAATGAAAACTTGGATATGGAAAGCATTGTGGGCAATAAAAATATACCCCACTCCCTTGCTTTCTTTCCATGTAAAAAGGGGGAAATGTGAAAGTTGTTCTTTTGCTATAGCTTCCAAACACAAGGGTCTACAGTTTTGAGTTAGGTGTCAAATGAAAACTCATATGGGAACTGTTGTAGACTACTTTGAATTATGCCCCCATCCCCTCCATTTTACTCTTCCCCCGAAAGAGGACAGGAATTTTATAAGGCTTATCTTAAAGAGTTTTATCTCAAAGCTTGTGATATCTTCAATGTCATGGGCTACCACAAACATGACCTCTTCCCTTCTCCAAAACAAGAAGGGAGGGAGGAGAAATATGGTTGCTGTTTATGAGTCATTAAATAAAAACTTTGGGAAATAGGTATCTTTTTTAATCTATATTTCTTTTTTTGGCACTAAAAACACATCTTCCTATATAAAGTAAAATTAAAGCATGTCAATGGTGAAATCAGTCACTAAATTTTTATTCACTTCAAAGGAAGATGTGGTGCTTATTTTACCTACTCAACAAAGTTGCCAGCATTCTATCTTCCTTTGAAGTGAAAATGAATTTAGTGACTGATTGCACCATTAATATTTTTATTTTCTACTTTTTAGGGCACATATTAAGAGATTTTTTTTTTATTTTCTTTCAGTATAACTTCACATTAAAATATACAGCTTAACCACTCGTGGGGTGCCTTCACACTTGCTGCTCATCACAACATGGCTATGCTGTGACATAACTCCACTACACTTCACCATTCCGCAAATGGCTGGTATAGCCTTCACATTAAATGCATGGTCTGCAACAAAGAACTGAACTCATTGGTTCTCACTACAAATAACTTGGAACACAAGTTCTTTATTTTGTCTCTGTGAGATATACTATTCTTCCTGATATTTCTTCCACTATATAGAAAACATTTTAACATTATGTCGAGAAAAAGAAGTTTGCTTTTTCGAAAAAAAGCTTATATTACTTGGCTAATCACAGGCACAGTAATAAAAATTCCGCCCTGTCATGTGACATTATGTGAAGCATTAAAAAATATTTGCTGGACATGGCTTTTATTCAGTGCCTATGCACTTTCTAAGTTCACACTGATCAAAATGGAATACAATCAATTTAGATTAATTGTAGCTGAGGATTGGTAATGCTGGAATAAGCAAAAAACTTTGCACATCTGCAGACACTCCAAAGAGGCTCCAAGCATCTTGGACTCCTTTTCCTAGGACATGCTTCAGCAGTGGAAAAAGGCCAAACCACTCATCAATATAGAGTTTGAATTTCAAGAAATATAAGCAAGAGTGCAAAGTGGATGGGAATATTAAGTAGCCCTTCATCTACAAGAATGTTTCAAAATTTACCTTGTAAACGAGACCTGTAAATATCTACTTCATCCTCTGTAATTGAAGCATATAGTGTATTTATACGCCCAGAAAAACTATAAATAAATCAAAACTGAATTATATGCATGCCTAATAAGTCTCTTTTTCTGATATTCAGACATTTTTTTGAACTGCAAGTTCATGTAATAATGATAGGGGTATGAGCTTAATTTTAGAAACTGTAACATGGTAAATTCATGTGATTGGTTGGTTAGTTATATTTTGATCAAATAACCAACCCAGTTACATCTTAGTTCTTATTTTTCAGGTTAAAATGGTGTCTGCTCAGTTTTTGCTATTTCCTAATAAAAAGCCAGTGCTGTTATATAAACTTCATTACAGAAGCTGGGAATTTAAAATTCATTGATTCTATTTACTATTTCATGGGTTTATTATTCAGTTTTATACACAATGAAAATCTTTAACCTGAAGTCAAGCTTTGCTTAGATAGATATATCTGAATATAGCAAGCAATTAATAATAAGCTGGAAATTTAAGATTTATGCTAAAGTATTATTTAAATTCTTTTTATTGATAGTGTATTGCTAAAATTTGATATTTCTTTTAACAGAGCACACTGTCCAAAAAGTCCAGCAGGGAAGGAATGAAATTAGCACCAAAAGTAAGCAAAGTGCATTCGCTCTGTGAAAATGCTTCTTTTTTTTTGCAATTAGTTTCAATTATAAGAGGTAATAATTAAACATCCCAGATAGCAATTTGTCACCAAGATGTGATAGTAGAATGGTGTGTAAATTATCTTTATTATTTTAAGGAAAGTGCATTTATTTTCTCTTACAGTATTATATTCATGCAAAAGTAAATTTGATGTTATGGAATTTTTGGCTAATTCCTATATTTAATATATATATACCATTGCACCATAAATTTAAATTTTTAAATTGTAACTAAACAGTCTACCACAAGAGCTAACTTTTTGTTTTCAAGTTAATTTTTATTGGTACAAAATTAATTTTCACTAATAACTGTAAATTCTAATTACTAAGCAGCAAAACTTAAAAAATAAACTAGATAAAGTACTGTTAGTGTGCTTTAGTATTTTATTCTTCAGATAATTTTTATCCTTTCTCTTTTAATTAACAAAATATCTTCTTGTATAATAATGACACTTTTGTTATAAAAAATTTTCCTTTCAGAATAAGTATTTTGCCTCTGCATGAAAACCAAGAGTTGGCTGAGCTCTTCATACAAAATTATTAATCCTTGGTTCATCAAATGTTTTTGAAATAATATTGAACTTTTAACTGTTCCACATGTAAAATTATGAAAATTAGGGACCTTGATGAATACAGGCATTTATTAGTGAAAATATCTATCGAATTTACTAATAAGCATAGCTCTAGTGCATGTGTTATCTTAGAGCATGGACCCACAATAACCTTAATTGCTATTGTGCAGAAACAGAAAACCAAACAACCACCAATCTTATGTCACTATCAAACCAAGCAGTAAACTGTTCTCCACTTGGTGTAGTTAACATTACAGCCACCCAAATTAACATTAGTTCCAGCCATCATTCCATACTGAATCATCTGTGCTTTTCATTATTTTTTACTAGTACCATAAACATGTATTTTTTAAGTAATTAATGACTTAAAATAACTTACTTGCTTTTATTTATTGTTTTAATTATCACTATAATATAAATATACAAGAAAATATGGTAGGACTAGAATTATTTGCAAATCCAACTGTATTTTTTTTTGCATAGACCAAAGCATTTGCAAATACTAGTCATATGAAATACAGTTCAGTGTAAATAATTACACAATTTCACTGTAATAGTTTTAAATGCTCTCAAAGCTTACTATAAATTGCTACAAAATACGAGGGTGTATAAGTCATTGTGCAGAGTAGTGTATGCCAGTAACTGTTTTCAATTGCAATGGCACGAACAGCAAAATAAATAAGTTAACTCTAAAGATTACTTGCTGAAATAATCAGGAAAAGACAATATAGGGGATTACCACTAAAGTGTATAGTTGTGCAATTGCTAGAATACTCGCACAGTCTGTTAACAAGAAACACCAAAACAGTATGACAGTTTCTTCATTGGAATTCCAATAAGTGTAGTCACCAGTAGAATCACGTTAGAAGACTTTCGAAAAATTTGTAGACCAAGTTGACGTAGTTTTCAGTGGAGGCCAAGATGGTGCTCTTGAAGTGTTGATAATGCCTTCTAAAGTCTTGTTGCATGATGACTGGCACACTCGCACTTCTATTAATGGAAACTAACAGGGTGGTGAAGTTTCTGTAGTGTAGAAGCCAGTACATTAGAGACAGGAACAACAGCAAAGATGAACATTAGCAGAAATTTGATTCCATTGCAGACTGCATAAGTTTGCTGTGTCTAGTGGAGGCCTAGGTGGTTTTATCAAGTTGTCAAGGTGAGTTGGTAAGTATACTCTGTGCCAATTTAATAAAACACATGCAATGCAGTGTTAAAAACATTTAGTTGAACTTCACTATGCATTTCACCACTGCTCAGTGGGTGGTGTCATCAGATAACAATAATAGTGAAGCCTTCTGGAATTACATAGATAGTCTCTCTATGGGTGCTCTTGGAAATTGATATGGTAATTTTGGAGGTTTATGTAGCCAGAAGGGATATCATATCTATCTTACATAGTGACTTTTTTTTTTTTAAATTTTCTTGAAAACAATAATTTAAAGAAAAAACACACTATGTAATTTAGATATATGATACACCTCAAAACTTAATACATTTAAGAAACTCACTGTATAGTACAGATGGTAATACTCCTATTTCACGGAGTCCTCCAAAATTTCCATATTCATTTCCCAGGTACCAATAGACAGACAACCTATTCAAGCCCAGATGGTTTCACTGTTAATGTCACCTGATATCACCACCCACTGATTGATGGTGAAATGCATAGTGAAGTTCATTTGAACTTTACAGCTTTTAAAGTATTTAGTTGAAATTATTGTATTAAATGCTTTTTTTAATGCTGCATTACAACTGGGATACCATCAACTTCATAAAACCACATTGACTTCCACTAGACACTGCAACAGAATCAAATTTATGCTATTGTTCTTCTCTGCAGTTCCTATTTATAATGGTTTGTTTTCTAAAGAAACTTCACTACCACCATTACAGTTTCCATTTACAGAAAGTGTCAGTGTGCCAGCCATCATGCAACAAGCGACTTGTACAGACATTGCCAACATCTTCAATAGCACTATCTTGACTTCATTGAAAATTACATGTCAACTCAGTCTACAAATGTGTTGAGTCTTTTAACATCATTTACTGGTGTAACCACAGTTATTGGAATTGCAATGAACTAGCTATGTTGTACTGCTTCAGTATCTTCTGACAACAGACTGTGTGAGTATTCCAGTAATGACACAACTATAGACTCTAGTGGTAATACCCTAAATTATCTTTTCATGATGATTTCAGTAAGTAAATCTTTAATAGTTAACACACCCTGGTTACCATAAATTAGGGGGGGGGGGGGGTTGCTAAGTCAGTAGTACATCAAGCTCATATGCTACAGTTCCCAGATTCGAGTCCCAGCTGGGTCAGCATTGGGATTTTATCTCCGCAAAACTCCCTGCCTTGTGCACATTAAAGAACATGCTGGATGGCCTTGATGGGAGGCTACCATCTATCTCCTAACAGCTTCTCCAGTGGGTCCCCTCCCCCAAACCTTCTCTGAGCTTTCAGGATCCTTGTGACCTGGCCATTTAGCCCAGTGTGCAAAATAGTGCCACTCAGAGGTAAAACAACCCAAAATACATGTATGGTATGCAAAGGAATGGTGCTGGCAGGAATTAATGCTAGAGACAAATGCCTCTTATTAAAACATTAAAAGCAGACATTTCAAAGCTGCTCTTTGGTTCTGCAAAGTACAAGGTGGAGTCTATCTTGACGATAGATGGTTTATTGGATATGTCACATAGATATTTATTGGAATAAGTGTGTTAGCAAGCTAAAGGTCAGCTCAAGACAGTCAAAAGTCACACAGATGTTGCCATATTAAATCATGAGTCATTTGGTAGCACATCAACTTTGGCAAAGATTCTAACAAAGACAGCATCCAGATGGACCATGATGTTAAAAGACTCAACACATTTGTAGACTGAGTTGACATGTAATTTTCAATGGAAGTCAAGATAGTGTTATTGAAGATGTTGGCAATGTCTGTACAAGTCGCTTGTTGCATGATGGCTGGCACACTGACACTTTCTGTAAATGGATTCCGTAGTGGACAATTGTCTGGTGTTATGCACTCAGAGGAGCAGAATGCCAACACCACATCTGCAATCAGACCTCACAGCAGTGAGTGGAAAGCAATATCCACTACCAGTGTGCACCAAAGGCTTCATGAGAGTGCTAGGCAGCCAGTGGTGCTCATGTCCCTGACCCAACACCACAGGAGGGACTGTTTAAACTTGTACAGGCATTATGTCAACTGAACCTAGGAGCACTGGCAGTCTATGCTCTTCATGGATGAATGTGATTTCACAACGATTCACACATTTATTGGTTGATATGGAGGGAACCAGGAACACACTATCATGTCACAAATATCTATGAACAGAACATATCCATGGGATTTGAGGAAGGGTATCTTTAAGCAGCTGCACAGATCTGTACGTGCTTCCAATAGGCTATGATATTAGTTTCAGGTACAGTATTAAATGAAATCTTGCACCCCTTCATGCAACTATATGTGTGTACAATAAGTGATACCTTCCTCCCACTTTATCATGTAGAGTGACCAGCCCAATCTTAAAACCTAAATCTGATAGAACATGCATGAGATGCTCTCGGGAGATTGGTTGCTCCCAGAATTCTGTTTCTACAAACCTCTCAGAGCTTCAACATATCTTGAAGGAGCAATGGAGGTTGCTGGATAGTCTTAACAATATGGGACATTCTTGCAAGGCCTGCGTAGCTGTAAGGAAAGGCACACACCGCCGCAATTTGCAACAGTAATGCGACTACAATCTGAAAGCAATCGTGATGCAATTGTCACATTATGAATGTTGCAAACTAATTTCTTACAGACACCCACACACTGAAGCAATTAAACATTTTCTGCAATTCAGTTGTCTCCAACGTTATAGTGCTGTCCCCTTTAGGTAAATTGTAATAAATGTACTTCATTCTTTCAATGATGTTTGAAGTGAGTGATCCTGTGGTGGTAGCTGTAGAGACAAAATAGTAGAACAAAAATAAGGAAACAATTGGTAGTCCCGTTTCTGAAACAAAATATATCTTCTGGAACAGACTTGTGGTTCAGAGGAGGGCTGGATATAGGGGGTGGGCAAATGGGCCTTGCTCCCTCCTCTCCTTAAGAATGCCAATAACAGTAATAGAGGCAAAAAAAAAAGTATTAAACTTATTTATATTTTATGCATTTTTCAAGAAACTTTTTAAAGACCTGCAAAACAGAGAGAGAAATGTTATAATGCATTAGAAATCAAGCCTTCCTCCCACATTTTCCCTGCTCAATAGTGTTTCTTGCCCCCCCCCCCCCCCCCCCCCCCCCCCCCCCCCCCCCCCCCCCCCCCCCCCGATCCGGGCCTGGTTCAGAGTCACGGGGTTTTTTTTATCTCGACTTTTGAAAATGAGGTAAAAACTGTTCAGGTTACAAAAAGTACTCACAATTAGTTAAAATTGAAAACATCATACTCTACTTAAAATATGCTTATATGGTCCACTGCAGTTTAATATTATTTACACTATTTGTGTTTGTTGATATTCAAGGCAGACGATATAGAGATATTTAATTTTCTTCAGCCTCATTTTTCATTAAAAAATTGATTTACGAAAAGCCTCAGATTTTTAATTGAAGTGGAGAATTTCTATTAAAATAAGGTGGATCTGTTCCAGATAAAATGACCACTGGGTATTGCCCAGTTTATTATGAAGCAGTAAGGTAACCATCTTTTTGGAAAGGGATACCATCTACCCAATGGCTCATCACCGCTAGTGAAGCCATCGGGAAATGGAATTATGAATTATAGATAATAAGTGCACACTTAAAAAAATAGAAAATCACAAGAAAAAGCCCAGAACTTTTGCCAGATGGCAAAAATGCTGTCCAGAAGCTGAATCTGTAATTATCGAACTCTGAGAATGATTGTTTTTAAACTTTTAAACAGCAAAGAAAATTAATGTGTGAAGTAAATTTTAATCACTAATATAACTAAAAACATCATGTGAATGATATAAAAGATTAACTCTCTGTACACATAAGACATTTCACTTGTAACGCTCCAAAAGTAAGTAAACGTATTCTCTTTGGACCTTTCGATTGATCCAAATTTAACTAAACTTTCCAGATAGCATCAGGCACCAGCAATTAATCTTGCCAAGTAAAGTTAAATGAGGGTTCGCTAAGTATATGGGCATTACTTATTGAGTAAGAAATCAAAAGATTGTCAAATTGATGAAGTTAAATCTTAATAAAAAAATCAATTATCGTTGCTCAAGAGAAAAAAAAAACGTAAAGTCAAAATATTTTATATAACAAAGCTTATTTCCAAAAAATTCAAGACCCACCATATAAACTGATGAATGCAAAAGTCTGAGCAACTAAAAGCTGACATCTCTATAACAACTCTATACTACATCTTACTGATTTGCAACACTCTCATTACTGCTTTCTGACTTACTATCTTCCTACTATCTCGGTTTCCTATAGTCACTTAGTATATGTGCCGCCTGGCAACTGACACGTCTGTGTTGCATGCTGGGAAATGCATTTTCATAATCTGACTAGCTATGACACAAGAGGGGCATGTCCTTAACACGCTCTTTAGCGGCTGTCAATCAAAAGTCAGTTGCTCACGCGCAAATCCTTTAATGGATCGGTAGAGGGAAAAGTGATAATCCAACTGAAGAATAAAAGCCCCAAAATAATATAACATAAATAAAACTAAGTAAGTAAAAGTGAATGGGTAATACTAATCACAAAGCATTATTAAAATCAATTAATTCACTTTACAACAAAATGGGTATTCTGAAAGTATTTATAAGAGCCCTGATGTTCAACAATGCTATATGGCAAATCATAAAGTTAGCCATAGGATGCTAAATGTATTCAAAGCAGTAAAACAAAGAATATATGCATATAAAGGAAGTGCTCAAACTCCAAACTTGTGCTTTGCAATACATTCATGGGTTTATCCTACAAATTATGAGCAATTGGAACCACCATTCAAGTAACCTTACTTAAAATTACATGACTACGGAACAACTCTTAGCATTGATCACTATACTCATTATAGCAGCATAGGCATGACAAATTACTATTGAGTATCAAGACTTATAAATTACCATCAGAATGTCATTAATTGTGAGTGGGATATAAACCCATGACCTCCTGATAACACATTGGGGGCTCTGACTGCTGAGTAATCATTACTAGCTCATTTTTCAGTTAAATACATAGTTGATCATATAATTCGTGAACTGCCTCCATTCTTCATACTCCTTTTTTCAATGATCTAAGGATGTGGTTTGAGTACAAATTTTCACAAAACAAATATACGTGGTGGCATATTGCAAACAGATGGATTAGACTAGAGGAGGAGATGCAAACATGTTCAGGCTGTTTTGGCATGGCAATTTACCAGTGGCTGAGGCTATGTCCTGCACAATGGAATTGAAACTGCAAGGTGACAAAACAATGTGAAGATTATTCATTGTGGAAATTCAGAACAGTAATGAAGACAATACTAGACAACCTGGCACCTTGTATATTTGTAAAGCATGACCATAACTAATAATTCAGAAATCAAAAGCATTATATTCTCTGTTATTCATAAATCTTAAGCATAAAGTAATTAAATCCTGATAATAAATAGAATGTTTAACAAATATAAGTAAATTTGTGGAATAAGTAGCTTAGGTGCCATCCCGTGACCGAGTGGTTAGCGCACTTCGCTACTTATGTAAGGGACCTGGGTTCGAGCCCCGGGTAAGGCATGGATGTATGTGTTGTTTTTCTGCTGAGGTTCTGCCATTCTCTCAGACCTCTGTGGCAAGCAGCTGCTTGAAGGGGTATTTATCTTAAGTAGCTTAGATGAAGCTATAACAGCCCCATTAAAAATTATTAACATGTCTAGATATAAATGATTCTAAAATGTTAAGTATAATCATCACTAATATTGAATTTTTTTAAAGCAGCATAATTAAGAAGCAGAAGCTTATTAAAACCTTCATTAATGGTTAAAATGTGATTTGATTTGCTATTTCATTGTTTTGAAAATGTCATATTTTATTGGTGTTTTTATATATTTTTTTTTTCACATTTTATTATCTCAAAATCTTTTATTGTAAAGAATGTCCAAAATAAATTTTGAGTAACATTGCCCATCAGTTTTTCTGCAGATATTTTTTTTTTGAATGATCAGTTTGGTTGAGTGCAGAATACTTTTTTTTTTGTACTACTTTTTTTGGGAATACTCAATTTATCAAGATAAATGGATGTGAGTTTTTGTTTAATAATTAACATCATTAAATTTTTAAACAAATTATGTTATTTTTGCTGTGCTCTTATTTCCTAAATTTTGTAAAGGATTGACAATTGTTTATCAGTCCTATGTATTAGTCCTGTAAGACTGAATAGTGAAAATCCTTAGATGGCAGATATTGATTTTTTAAAATATATTCCTCATTGAAATCACATAAGGCAGAGATTTATTAATATGAAACATATTTCCATTGGGTTCAACAAATGATACAAAAGTTGTTTTTTTTTTATTTTTAAGTGATATTCTGGGATAAATAAGTAATGTAAATAACCGCTTATTAAAATCAGCTGAAACAGTAACCCTATTTTAAGCTTAAATTTATTAAATAATGAAGGCTTAGTAAGTTTTCCACAACAGTAGGCAAAGTTAATTTGCATTAATATCTTCTAATTTCAGGAGCCAATTGTGAATGGAATGGGCTTTGGTAAATCATGTTCTGTAACATCTTCTCAGACTCTTGTGGGAGGAAAACCTGTAAGCTGCTTTAATGCATTTTGCTAATTACATGTTACTATTGAAAGTGCTTAATAATAGCATCTTGATAAGACTGAATCAACGAATTAGTTGTAACAGAGAACTATTTTAAAGTTTTAGTGAATTATATATTTAGTTCTCAAGTCCATACAGTCTTAAGCAGCTTTGAAGGTTTTAATGATTCCTTCTCAATGTCAAAATTTGCTCTCAAGATTATCTGAAAGTCAGATCTGCAGTGTTTAAATTAAAAAACAAATGTTCAAATTCAGTTATAATAACTTTCAGATAAATGTCCTGTAATAACAAACTCCTACTGTTTAATTGGATAAAACATCTTTAAGATGATGCAACCTTTCACTGAGACCAGAATCACTGTAGTGGTGGAAAAGGAAAAATTGTTGTGTAATACTACATTTAGAAAAATCAAAATAAAATCATCCCATTTGATATTTTTTTTATTGAACCTTAAAGTTAATAAATCAATTTTCAAAGTACACAATTGTCTGTTGTCTTATCCAGTTAATTGATTAAGTATTTTGAATAAACCAACAACCAGTGGCGAAGCGTCCATTAGAAGCAAGGGAAGCAATGGTTCCCTTAAAATTCTCATTAAAAAATAAGGAATGTAAGTTAAATATATTTAAACATTGTGACATAAAAGTATTTTCTTAACTTTAAAAAATTATTCTAACATAATTTTTACATTTAATATTTTTTGAGTTTCCTTGTTATACTGTATGATTTAACAAAAATACCAATTTATCAGGCTAGTTGAGCTAGGAGTGTATGAAGAACCTGTCTTCCATCGTTCCTGCATTGATCAACGTGTCACACAATGGAAGTCTTAATATTTCCGTATTCAACCAGCAGAAATGTTTCTTATGGACTCAACTAGTCACTTTTCAGAATTTCATTATTTCATACTTTTCCAACTAACCGCTAGAGTGTTTGCTCTGTCATTACTTTCTGCCATTAAACTTTTTTATAGGAAAATGTAATCATCCTTTATCCTTAACTGTTGTATGCCTGGCTTTCGCTCATTCCAACTTATAAGAGAATTTCTTAATTTTTAATGCTTTGTCGGCCAAAGTTAATCATACGTTTTCCCTTTCAGATGTCCATCTAAGCTTAATTTCCTCAATGCAGATTTGCTCAGCAAATAAACTATTGCTACGTTTTGCTGTACTCATCATTGCTGTAATAACTGGAGATATTTTAATTACTACGATAGGTGTAATATAAAACATAAAAGTTATTGAAACATTTTTTGTGTGGACAAAGTAGAGTAACTAATACTACAATTCGTCAAGGCTATATATACTCAGAATAATATGAAAACAATAACGTGTGATATCAAGATTATAATGTATTATCGTTCACCAAGCTTAATGTTGTATCGCTGTACCACTGTATTACACTACATTAAAATATATGCAATTAGATGCATCAAATGGGGTGGCTCAGTTGTTAGCGCGCCAGGCTCGTAATCTGCAGTTCCCAGGTTCGAGTCCTGGCTGGGTCAGCATTGAGATTTATCTCCACAAAATTCCCCACCCTGCCCACGGTAAGTAGGGGCTTGGAAAGGATGTCGCCCGTCAGATGGGACATTAAGCCATGACCCCATGTGTGGGAGAGCTGCCCTGTGCACATTTTAGAACACGCTGGATGGCTGTGATAGGAGGCTACCATCTATCTCCCAACGGCTGTTCCAGTGGGTCCCCAACCTTCTCTGAGCCTTCAGGGTTCTTGTGACCTAACCATTTAGCCCATGGTGTGCAAAAAAGTGCCACTCAGAGGTAAAACAAACAACAACTCTGTATTTCAATTCATTGGTTAAAATAATTCTTACACAGAAGCATATATGAATGTTCGTGTCATGTTTATCATAAATTCACTATAGCATGTTCAGCTGTCATAACAATATCAATAAAATCTGTCCAAACCTCCCCAATTTTAAACAATGTTTTTCAGTATTCAAATAGTTCTGAGAATTGACCCCCAGAATTTAATTAATGAGAATTGACCCAAAAATTTAATTAATGGGAATTGACCCAAAAATTTAATTAATGGGAATTGACCCAAAAATTTAATTAATGAGAATTGACCCCAGAATTTAATTAACATATTAAAACAGGTTAAAAATGGAAACAGGTGCAATTCACCCTGTACTCTACTAGAGTCATCTCTGATCTCTCAACACGTTTAATTATTGGACATTTTTTTGGACATTTTTTGTAACCTGTTAAATATATTTCAGCTTTCATAACTCTTTGAATACTGAACAAATATTGTTTGAAATCGAGATTTAGATAGTTTGATTGTGATCTGCAATTTATCTTTAGACTTAGTTTTTGTTAGAAATTATATTGAAGAAGTTATTGAACAATGTGATTTTCTACTGAGATAACATGCAACTGTTTTCATTATTCTGTCCAGTGCCTGCATATAATACCAAGGCTTTTTTTCTGAGGATACTCATGTATGCCCATATTTCCACCTGTTTTCATCTGTATAAGAATGAAATTTAATTATTATATTTTAGTTGAGAGTTTGTTAAAATATTTTTAACATACACTTGATGATTTTTTTACCCCATTTTTGACTGGAGTGCAATTCCACAATGTCAACACCAAAAGCAAAGAGCGAAATCGAGATATTCCTCAGAACGCATGACTCGAATTTAGAGTTTATTATACAACTTTTCTGAAGGTACTGAATAAACTCCCCATCGATTCTCACAATAAAATTGTTGCAAGGCCACAGTATCCCCACATTTTTCCTAGAAAAGATGCAATGTATTATACTAATTTCTAATAATATTTGATTTTAAAAGTATAGAAGTATTTTTACTCTTAGGAAATATGAAGTACCAGGTGGGTGAACCTGTTCAATGGTTCGGAAACATCAAATACTGGAATGACATTTCGTTTCAGTGATTTGGAAACATCGATTATCAGAACGGTATTCCAATTTAGTTGTAGCACTGCTTTTGGTAATTGCTTCCCCTACTCTCAAGGTCTGCTTGGTCACACTTCATCACTACCAACAACCAAATTGTGTAGCTATTTTGGTGAAGTCAGATAAAGATACTTGGTTGTTCACAGCACAAATGATTCACAATGTAATTATTGATTAGAATTGCATTCTAAATTGCTGCCATTTTGTCAAAAACAGAGATTTATTCAGTAATTGATAAAAAAAAGTTTTTATTGTTATTTGAGAAAAAATCAATAGTTTAATTTTACCTTTCCATTTTATTTTGTTTTCAGCTTTAAACATTTTTGTTCCTTTTTTGTCTTAGATATGTATTAAGCAATACATATCTAAGACAAAAAAAGGAGGGGGGGGGGGGGAACAAAAATTTTCATGTTAAGGATTTTTTGTATTATATGTTTCACATTAAAAGAATATGCATATAAAAGTATTTTTGGTGGAACAACCAAACTTTAGCTTCACAACCAATATTTCACCTTCATTTTTATGTTAAATGTTTTTGAATGTACACAGGACAAAACTGAACAAAGCTTAATTTTGCATGTCAATGTTATTTTTTTGTGTACTATATCATCAAACTACTTGAATTTACAGAATAATAAAATCATGAAGTCTATTTAAAATTAAACTTTTTACTTTTTGGCATTTGAAAACACGACCCATTCCATCTAGTAAATGATTATTATCTCCATTTTAATTATGTGTCTTAGTTATATTGAATCATAAGTTCTAAATCTGGAACTCCAGATTTTGAAAAATTTAGCTGAAAGATTATGCAATAATGTGGATGAATCCTTTGTTATGTGTATTTTGAAATAATCTGTTGGGTGCATGTAGTGATAAATCAAAGCAGGGTATAAGGAATTGTTTGCAAATGTTATAAAATATTAAATTAAAATGTCTCAATGAGAGCCTACACCAAGATGTGGGGTAACAGCAGCGACTAAAAGTACCCTATTAATGTTTGTGTAAATTGAACTAAATTCTTATTTTTGTCAATAACGTGCTGCTCTGGTTTAGCATTATTTTCATTGTGGTATGTGAAAATAAACAGTAATAGTAAACATAAATGTGCTAGATAAGTCATTTGACAGCAATGTTTATTGAAACATAAATGGTGTTACCAGTAACAATTGCACAACTGAAACCTCCTGAAAAACAGTAAATTAGCATCAAAAACAGTTACTCATAGATCCATTAATTGAAGTAAGTGTCCAACCATAATCTTTCTTCAACATCCATCATCAAGTTTCAAACTTGGCCAAGAAGATGAAACAGTTGCAAAAGCCTTAACATTTCAGTTGAAAAATACATATACAAGAAAAGTAAGTGATATATTGACAGCTGAATATACCAGTTAGATCCAGTAGTAAATATCACAGGAAAATGACCTCTAGACAAGAAACACTTGAAATGATTAGTTGAAAAAATTAGTGAGAATCCCATTCAGAGTAAACAATTTTTGCAACTGATTATTTCATACCAATTAGATGTTTTTTGATCCCAAGAAAGTTATATACTCTAAATAGTTAGTTAGTATTTATCAGTGGAGTATTCATAAGAAACAGAAGTCTTTTATGATTATTTTTTAATTTGAATAAGAAAATGGTCTCAAATGCCAAATACTCTGCAGACATCTTGAAATTGTTGCTATCTACTGATATTCCCTCCATGCCCCCATGCAAGGCCTGAATGAAGCTGTTAGCTTTGTAGGACATTGTAAACAGAAATGATTTATTTGAAATTGTTTGAATAAATAAATGGTTTAAAAAAAAGTATGAAATTTGTACTGCTTCAAAATTATGAAATGCTGCATTCTTTCGATTCCAATTTTTTGGGCAACTTTTCAGACAGAATGTCTATTACAATTTTAGCAAGTGTATTTGCACAATTGTTGTCTGTTAAAGCATATTAGCTGATTGTTGAGGATCAACAAGGCTATTTCAGAATTACTGAAGTTTAGTAAAAAAAAAGGCTCATCAATGCAATGTTCACTTATTTTCTGTAACATTGAAATTTTTCCTTGATGACAGCATGCCTTTCTTTATTTGAATTAAAATTAAAATAGAATTTTATTTTAATTAACCATAAATTATGGGGGATTACCATTTTTGGCTTTTCCAAAAGTGTGTTTTTATCCAGTCATTATATGCTGTGATCTGTAAGAAATTGAAACTTATAAGTCAGACTTTTGCATCACTGATATGTGTTAAAGTATATATATATTTCTCTAAAATGCCTGGCTGTATATCAAATCAAAAGACCTAGGATTGAACTGGGTTGAATTAAGGAATGGATGTTTATTATGTATGTTGGCTTTCTGTTGAGGTCTGACTTTCCTCATAAACATTCTGTAATGCACTGTTTTTCAATCTTTTCCTTACCACAAACCACTTAGTAGATTAACATTCCTGTGTTCGCAACAACAAAAATTTTATCTCATTTTCCTTGAAAATGAGATAATAATTTTGCTTTTTTGTGTTGGGTAGGTATTGATGAAATATTATGATATGCGCTTTCGGAATCTCTCTAAAGCTATAATTATGCCCTCTAGCAGTGGAAAAAGTTGAAAATTTCAAATTTCCAAACAAATATTGCAAACGATGTATTTATGCTAGAAATTTGAAATTTTGGTGGTGGAATGTGAAAGTCACGAAGTTTTCATTACTAACAATGAGTTAACCCCGTAGACCCAGAGGGGGTGGGAAAACACCATTTTAGTTTTAGCAGATAATTGTTTGTTTTTAGAGATAAATGAAAAATTCTTTTTATGTTAGATAGGAATTAATAAAATATTATGATACACACTTTTTAAATGATCTGAAAATTATAATTTCACCCTCTAACGCTGGGAAAATTTGAAACAAATATTGCAAACAACATATTTAAGCTAGAAATTTTGGTGGTGGAATGTGAACACCGTGATGTTTCCATTGGCAACAATGAATTCCTTTTAGACCCAGGCAGATGGGAAAAGACCATTTTTTTCGTTTTAGCAGATAATTGTTTGTATTTAGAGATAAATGAAAAAATCTTTTTAGAGTTAGATAGGAATTGATAAAATATTATGATTCACAGTTTCGGGATCTTCTGAACACTATAATTGTACACTGTAATGGTAAAAAGACTCTGACCTTTGGGGAGGAGTAATAGGCCCTTTTGGTATTGGTAGCTGCAATGGCAATGGGCAACGTCTCCTACAGGTAAGTAAACTCAATGGTTTCAGAATAACTAACACATATTGCAAACACCGCGACATACATAAATACACATGGGTTTCACCTGATGGGCTGCATAAGAATATGATTGATTATATATTAATTAACAGCAAATGGGCTAGTTCTGTTAGAAATTCCAGGGCATATAGGGGAGCTGAAATTGGATCTGACCATTACCTTGTTAAAAGTGTCTTGCAACTTAAACTTAAAAAGTGTTGTGCTAGGGTTAAAAAATTTACCTTTAATACTGAAGCTCTGAAAGACCCAGTTATAGCTAAAGCTTACCATGATAGGTTACTTAGTCATGGTTTGCTTAATACTGAAGTTGAGGAAGAATGGGGCCATTTTAAACAGGCTTTTTTGGAAACTAACAGTACTCTTTTAGGGAAAAAAGAGCAGAGGAGGCAGAATTATTTAAGTGATAAGGCACTTGAGCTTATTTCAGAAAGAAGGAACTGCAGGAATGTCCTTAATCAGTACCCTACTAGTCCTAATAGATATGATTACAGAGAGCTTAATAAACGTGTAAAGGATCAGTTAGCTACTGATAAGAATCTTTGGCTTGATGGCCTTGCTGACAAAGCTGAGGAAGCAGTTAGACAGCACAACAGCAGAGAGCTGTACCAGATAGTTAATGTTTTGTGTGGTAGAAAACGAACAGGTATACAGGGATTGAAGGATAAACAAGGCAAGGTTATAGAAGGTGAGGATTCTGTCATGGCTAGGTGGGCTGAGCATTTCAGTGATGTTCTAAACAATGTGGTTAGTTCTACTCCCATTGTTTGCAATGATGATAGATGCATTGGTGGCTTTAATGTTGGCCCTATAACACAATCTGAAGTTAGTTTGGCTATTTCTAAACTTAAACTTCATAAATCCCCAGGGGTGGATGAAATTACTACTGAAATGCTTAGAGCTGGGAATGTTTCAGTTACCACATGGATGACTGAAATTTTGAATAACTTTTAAGATAAAGGCATGGTTCCTAAAGATTTTACCAGAGCTATTATTATCCCTATTTTCAAAAAAGGTGATCGCAGTTCTTGTGATAACTATAGGGGTATCAGCCTACTCTCCGTTCCAGGTAAAGTTCTTTCCATGATTGTGCTTAATAGACTTAAGAATCTGGTTGACCGGCAATTGCGTGATGAGCAATGTGGATTCAGAAGTGGTAGGGGATGTGTAGATCAGATATTTTCACTTAGGCAGATTCTTGAGAAATGTTTAGAGTTTCAGAAACCTTTGGTTCCTAGCTTTGTTGATTTCAAAAAGGCTTTCGACTCTGTTGATCGTCATAATTTGTGGTGGATTGTGAGATCATATGGTATACCAGACAAGTTAGTTAACATAATGAAAGCTCTCTATAATAACACTGAGTCATGTGTGAGGGTTGGTAAGTCTTGTAGCAATTGGTTTAGCATTACTTCTGGTGTTCGACAAGGGTGCATTTTGTCTCCTTTTCTCTTTAGTTTGGTTGTTGATTATGTTATGCGAAATTCACTTCAAGGGAAAGCTTTTGGCCTTAAATGGGCTGGAGATACGAAAATTTCTGATTTAGATTATGCTGATGATTTAGCCCTTTTGGCAAATGATGTTGATGAGATGAACTCTTTCATTCGAAATGTTGATGAGACTGGTAGTACAGTAGGTTTGGTTATAAACAGAGAGAAAACTAAAGTGATGTAAATTGGTCAGGCAGGTTGTGATTCAGTTAATCTGAATGGTTGCAGTCTTGAGCAGGTGTCACAGTTTAATTACCTTGGGAGCTGCGTAACTGATACTGGTGATGTGCGGCATGAGATTAACAGACGAATAGGTATTGCTGCTGGGACTTTTAAGAATCTATGGAGATTGTGGAGAAATAGGCGTATACACCTAAAGACTAAAATTAGACTGTATAATAGTTTGGTTCTTTCTAGGGTTAGTTATGGTAGTGAAACTTGGACGCTGTGTAAGCAAGATAACAAGAAACTAGATGCTTTTGATTCTAGATGTTTACGCAGTATCTTGGGTATTAGGTGGTTTAACTTTGTAACTAATGATGAGGTTAGGCAAAGGAGTCTGCAACCTCCTTTAAGCAGCATATTGTGCAGAGAGAGACTCCGCTGGTTTGGCCATGTTGCCCGTATGGATAATTATAGATTGGCGAATAGGGTTTTGAACAGTGTGCCTAGAGGCCTCAGAAGGAGGGGGAGACCTAGGATGCGGTGGGCAGACAATGTCAAACAGGACCTTGTTAGAATTGGTGTACAGTGGCCGGATGCAGCAGATGTAGCTCAGGACAGATATGCTTGGAGAATTAAACTGCGCGGTCTGGTTGGACCTCCATAGCCCATGGCTGCTTGAGGATGAGGATGATGATGATGAATGGTAAAAAAGATTGAAAATTCCAAAATTTCAAACGAATATTGCAACAATGTATTAATGATAGAAATATGAAATTTTGGTGGTGAAATGTGAACGTCAATGGAAACTTCATGGAAACAATGAAAATGATAATTAGAAAACTTTTTTAATTTTATTGGTACTAATGAAATATATAATTTGCATTTTTGAAATACTTACTTAGTTTTAATTTATATATCTTTACAGATCACTAAATATGAAATGGCAGAGCTGTTATCAAATTTTACAAATAATATATATATATAATAGAAATTTGAAAAATTAATGGTAGTTTTTAAGAGATATTCCACTGACAGTAATAATCTACCAACTATTCTGAGAGAGGTGTGGAAAATGCAACTTTTTAGATTTAAGAATTAAAAAGCGAATACTTTTATGCTATATAATAACTAATAAAATATTATTTACAATTTTCCCCATCATCTACTAACTCAAATTAAAGCTTTTAAGGAATGAAACAGTATGTAAAGGAAAAAACTTCTTTCTCTTTGAAAACGAGATTTTCATATGCACCAGAGACGATATGATATGCATTCTTGTTTTATTTGTAATTATATTTTGTGGCTCTTCATCCCATTTTAGGAGAAGACAAGTGATTTTCATCAAACTTACAATTTTATAGTTTTTAATATACCTTGAATATTTCTAATATTTGGGGACATTACAGTAATTCACCTAAAATTTTCCTTAAACTTTTAAGTATCTATTCTACTATAAAGATGACATTCAGGCTTAAGAGCTTGAAACCTACAGATATTGCAGTATTGTGTATTATGTGGATTTAATAATTTAAAATGTTGGTTTTCTTGTCCCATCCCTAGAACATTTAAGGGAAGGGCCTGAGTATTTTGCATGATTCTTACTTTCTTTTTTTTTCAATTTCAATTTTAGAATGCATCTTTTCTGTCTTTCCTGTGCCAGAAATCATCTACTACACCCCCACCATCTGCCCATTCCATGGAGATATTAGTGAAACATCCAAAAGCGCCTGGTAATAAAAGTGAGTTTTTAAAAGCTTTACGCAATGAAAACAAAGGATTAGATGAAGACGAAGGTAAAGAAGAAAATGAGAAAAATGTTGTCAGTGAAAGTAAAGATGAGGTGAGTACTACATATTGAAGGATCCCTATTTGTGTTATTTTGAATGCATAATAAAACTTTTTGTGATGCTTAATTTGTTTCAGCACTTCATTAATAATTGTGTAATAATAATGTAACACTTCATTAATAATTTGGCATAAATATAATTATGGCTTTAAATGAGATAATATATTTACTCCCTTGATTATAATACCAGTTATATTAAACCATAAATTGATAAAATATACCAGAAAATTAAATGTAAAGTTAACAAAGAATCAAAGCAAACACCTATCTAACCATATAATATTGACACAAATAAGTATACCATTTCCCTCCTTCAGTTAGCATTGGGCTTGAAAAGGTTGCCATCCATTGGATGAGACATAAATCTGTAGCCCCATGTATAGAAGAGCTATCCCTGTGCACTTTAAAGAACACCCTGGATGGCCTCGATGGGAGAGTACCAACTGTTGAGCTGGTAACCTCCCCCTTACCTTCTCTGAGCCCTCGAGGTCCTTGTGACCTGGCCATTTAGCTTATTGTGTGCAAAAGTGCCGCTCAGAGGTAAAACAATCGAACCCTGTGTATAAAAAAAATTACCTACCCCATAAAAGATTCCACCAGAGGAATTTTTCTAAGGATTAAATCTATTGGCTAAACCATTAGATCTTTTACAAAACTTAATAAATAAGGAAAGTCATATTGATATTACATAAATTGAGCAGTATATGTAATATCAATGACTTTCCTGCCGTCAGTGTGACACTTTATCTAACATGTAGTATAC
The DNA here is from genome assembly GCA_038380435.1 of Ryuthela nishihirai. NCBI lineage: Eukaryota > Metazoa > Arthropoda > Arachnida > Araneae > Heptathelidae > Ryuthela > Ryuthela nishihirai. Next base: position 118,104,643 of record JAWZYU010000002.1, on the reverse strand, counting down.
AATATGCCATAAAACCTAAACAACCTCATCTTATGCGAGTATTACCTCCTGCAGCCTGACTGGAAACTCTCATGATATGATAATTTATGTGTTCAGTACACACCTGCATGATCTAGTAGGTGCATCCCAGAACTTGAAGTGCCCCCCAGTAGGGTGTGAAACATGTTATAAAGTTTTTAAGTTTTGTTTTTAATGCATAGTAATTAATAGCTTGTAGTTGTCTGTACCATTTAGTAGCTAAAATGCTGATTATGTGAACAGTTAATGTATTAATTTTTACTGGTTAAACCCACACCAAAGGTTTGCCACAAAACATATTGATAACTCTTCCCATTGATAAGTTCTTTCACAGCTTTTCACACATATTGGGGCAGGGGGTGGCTCAGTCGGTAGCGCGCCAGGCTCATAATCTGTAGTTCCCAGGTTCAAGTCCCAGCTGGGTCAGCGTTGAGATTTATCTCCCACAAAATTCCCCTCCCTGCCCACGGTCAGTAGGGGACACCGATGGGCTTGGAAAGGCCGCCGTCCATCGAATGGGACATTAAGCCGTGGCTCCATGTGTGAGAGAGCCATACCCTGTGCATGTTAAAGAACACGCTGGATGGCCTTGACAGGAGGCTACCATCTGTCTCCCAACAGCTGTTCCAGTGGGTCCACTCCCCCAACCTTCTCTGAGCCTTCGGGGTCCATGTGACCTGGCCATTTAGCCCATGGTGTGCAAAAAAGTGCCGTTCAGAGGTAAAACAACAACCCAATCCACACATATTACTCACAACTCCATTTAAAGGTAGGCAACGGCAGAGCCCCCAGGAATTTCAGACACTTTTTGAGGGCAGCTAAGAACTCTATGCAGAAAACTCATGGTAGCTAAGAACCTATATGTTACTCCAACAGGGTAAGAACTAAGTTTGACCACCCCACCAAATTGTCTTTTTAATTTCATTTTTTTTAACAGTAAAAGGTATTCTTTTAACCCATTCATTACCATATTGGCCCAAACTACAGATAAGAAGTAGGGAAGAGGAAGGAATGGTATTAATTGGATGGGTCCATTTAAGGTCTCTGCCATTTTGGGCTGGTATGATAGGGAAAGGGTTAAAACAGATTTTCAGTTGAAAAGATAATTATTGCAGTTCTTGGTTTCTATTCCAACACTTGTATTCAAATGCCTACTAATTAGCTTTAATCTACTATGTTTTTGGGGGCAGGAGTGACTCAGTCGGTAGCGCGCTAGGCTCGTAATCTGCAGTTCCCAGGTTTGAGTCCCAGCTGGGTGAGCATTGAGATTTATCTCCGCAAAATTCCCCACCCTGCCCACGGTCAGTAGGGGACACCGATGGGCTTGGAAATTGGAAAGCCTGCCATCTGTCAGATGATATGTTAAGCTATAGCTCGTATGTGGGAGAGCGATACTCCTGTGCCTGTTAAACACACTGGATGGTCTTGACTGGAGCAACCATCTGTCTGCCAACAGCTGTTCCAGTGGGTCCCCTCCCCCAACCCTCTCTGAGCCTTCGGGGTCCATGTGACCTGGCCATTTTGCCCATAGTGTGCAAAAAAGTGCCGCTCAGAGGTAAAACAAGTTTTTATCTCATGCTAATTTCACCAATGCTGAGTTTTTAGAAGTTTTTAATAATATACAGTAGAAACAATACTGAAATATTTTAAAGGTAATTCTGACTTATAAATGTCACAAGGAAAAAAGTGTCCTTAATGTGATATTCATTGATTTTAACCTTTTCATTATGGCTGGTACAGTATTTATACCACAGTTTTGTTTCCCTCCCCCCCCATCAGTGTTGCTAATTGCTTTTGCTGTGTAGTGAAAAGCATAGGGGTCAGCCCATTGACATGTGACATATTCAGATTCCTTAGAGTTCCACCTTCCCCACCATTCTGTTACAGTTGGATTAGAGGAAGCATCAGTCACCTCACTGGGTTTAGGGAAAGGGTATAAGAATGATTGATGACCATATGCATAGCAGAATTAGCTAGCAGTCTTTGGCAGGAAGAGATGGAAATATGAAAGAGTACTTTGCTGCTTTCAAAGAGCAGAGTTGAGGCATCAATGTCTAAAAGTTAGCTGAAGAATCTATAATACTGAGTATGACTGCATTTGCTATACAGTAAATGAAGATTGTTTTGGGAGGTCTTTCTGTCATGAAACAATACAAATGTACTCCAATGTAAAAATTACTACATGTAAAACAATACTCTTCTACTCATAACACAATCTTTTAGAATCTAGATTGTCAGAGTCATCATATAGGTGTACATCTCTTTTAATGAAAATTAACTTTAATCTCTTACCGACACAGCTAGCAGCTTCAGATTATAAAGAAACAACCAATCCATCAACCTGGAACTTAAATCCAGACCTTGGGAATTTCAGTGTCTACAACTTTATGAAAAGTGTTAGTAACACTCTGCAAACTGCAAATTAATGAAATAATTATATCTGGACATCCTTACTCTTTAGCTTTAATCTTTTTTTTTTTATCTTGTGCAAATGAAGTTCTATTTAATTGAATGATTCCTATATACTTACTTAGGATTGCTTGTTTCAGTTCATACTGAAATGTTCTATACCTTAGTAATTTATTCTTGTTCACTGTCATTAGGTTTCTCTAAAAGATTGTGAAGAGGAGGAGCCTCATATCAATGGAATTGACATTGCCAAGTTAACAGTTTCCAGTGAATCAGAGAAACCTGTGTTGTCAAGTTCATTAGAAGCAGAACAAAGGTGAATAGGTTTAATTCTACCAGTGACAACTAACCTTTATTTCCCCCATTGGCCACAAAGTTTACAATCAACATAAAAGCTCATTTTGCAATAATTGCATTTTAACTTGTTTTCAAAAAGTATTCTATTAATTTTGACATCTGTAGACATTCAACTTTTTGTATTAAGAGATAAACGTGTAATGTATTTTTATTTATATTCTAGGTACTAATGAAATATTAGCATTTGCAGTTTCCAAATCTTTCATTGATTTGATGTTCCACCATTAGAGTGCAGTAAACCCTTGTCTAATTCCAATAGCAATGCTAAACCTATCATTATGGACCTTACCAACTCTCACACAGGACTCAGTGTTATTAATAGAGAGCTTTCACTATGCTAACTTGTCATGTATTCTATATGATTTAACAATCAACAGAGTCAAAAGCCTTTTTGAAATCTACAAAGCTGGTAACCACAGGTTTCAAAAATCTAAACATTTCTCAAGAATCTGCTTAAGTGAAAATGTATGATCTATACATCCACTACCACTTCTGAATCCACAGTGTTCATCATGCAGTTTGTCCATCAATCAGATTCATAGTTCTGTTACATCACAATAATGCAATGAACTTTACCTTGAACATAAATTAAACTGATCCCCCCTGTATTTGTGAGTGGTTGTTTGCTTAGTCAGTAGCATGCCTGGCTTGTAATCTGTAGTTCTCAAGTTCAAGTCCCACATGGGCCAATGTTTAGATTTATCTCAGCTAAACCTCACCCTGCACTCATGAGAAAGGAGAACCAATGGTCTTGGTAAAAGCCATTGTCCATCAGATAGGACATAAAGATGGAACCCCTTGTGCAGGAGAGCACATACTCTGTGCACTTTAAAGAACATGATGGTGTTGATGGGGGACTTCTATCCATCTCCTAAGAGCTGTCCAGTGGTCCTTGTGACCTGGCCATTTACCCATTGTGTGTAAAAAAAAAAGTGCCACTTGGGTAAAATCCAACTACTGTATTAATCACAAGAACTGCACTTTTTGAAACTCTACTTTTTTGAAAATGGAGATAATGATAACTCTAATAAAATCCTTAGGAACAATGCCTTTATCACAAAAAAATATTGTACTTAACCATGTGATAAGAGAAACATTCTGAGCTTAAGCATTTCAGTTGTAATTTCATCTACTTTCGGAATTTCCATAGTTTTAATCTTGAGACAATCAAAGTAGCTTTAGAATATAATATAGAACCATCATCTAGTTTGCCTGATGGAATTATTGTTTCCCTACAATTAAGGTAGTTATCTTAGTTTTAAAACTGCTAATGAATCATTATTGCAACCTTTAATAGTGTGTCATCTCTTTCAATGCTCTATTATTGTTAGGGGATAATATTGCTTATTTCTGAAGTTGTGGTTTTTTTTCATTTCTTGAACTGTGTAAAGTAGTATATGAAGTTGTAATATATGTTTGTGCATCCTAATAGGTTACTGAGAGAAATGGGCTGGAAAGAAGAATGTTCAGATGATGATAATTATGCTCCTTTAACAGAAGATGAACTGCGGGAATTTCGTGACTTAACAGAAAAGGTGATATTAGATTATATTCTATTACGTTTAAGCAAAATTAATATTAGTTGCAAAACTTGCTAAAATCACAAATGGGTTATAATAACATTTCTAATTCTGAAGTGTTAATTGATTTGGGAACATAAAACTGTTGTCTGTTATTGTTAAATTTTCTAGTGCTTATATTCATTCTGTTAAAAGCCGTAAGTTTTTTAATAATTCCGCATACACTTGTATCTGAAGTCTTTCTCTGAAAAAAATCGTCTGGTCCAAGAATTATCTATAGATAATTTTATACCATAAATTGTTTGTGTATGAATAATATTGTACCATGTTTATTTCATATTCAATACAGATTTTCTTTGAAACCAATTGCAATAAAATCTTTTACTCTCCATAGGTTATAGCAAATATGATAGGATTAGTAAAACTTGTTTTCTGCAAATGAGCTTTATAAGAGAACAAGACTTCTGAAATATTTTTTCAGTTCCCAAAATGTGCACTGAAATGCTATCCCGCCAAGAAAAAAAGATTCTATATACAATATCCAAGATATATATATATATACCAGTGTAATATTTTTTATGTATTCCACATACATGATGTACTATTAACGTCTTTATTGTACATTAGCAGTATCATGCTGTTTACAGAAAACAGCAAAGTTTTGTTTTGGTATCCATCCTTTACTATTCATTGATGATTGTAATGTCAGTGAGAAACGTTCTCTTGTTGAAAGCTACTGATCTTGATCAGAAGTGCAAAAAACTTGTTGAAATATAGCCTTCCCCTACTAAAATAACATGTGAACTCTTCTCTGGTACTTCTGTATTATATTTCAATACTGAATTCTAACTCCACATTGTCAGTTTCACTGACAATGGTAAATATTGATTTAACAAAAAAGCATATGCATCAAATTTAATAACAGCTCAATTTCACCGTAAATAACAACATAAAAACTTTAAGACTATCACAAATATTAAACAGGATTAACCTTGGTCCTAAATTTACATTATGCACATAGTATTATAAATATACCATGTGTGATGTAATGGTAATTTCAGATGCAGCAATAAATGTCTGAAGGTGAAAATCAAAGAACTAAGGTCAAAAATAGCACTATTGTTATTTACAGTGATACAGAGAATATTAATTAAATTTTATGAGTCCCTGTGCTATAATTTAATAGCTACCATTTGCAGCTTACTTCGGTTTGTACTCAGTAGTTCACAAAGTGTATTGTAATGTCAGATCTTTTAGTGGTTATGAATATTCACACCACATTTGTAGAAACAAACCATTCTATATCAGCAGGGAGTCAAGTTCAACAATGATTTCCTGCTTTTTTGTCCATAATTCTTTAAACTGAATATTACTAAAAGTTGATTTAGATTTTTATCTGTAACATATCACTATGAAGAACTTTACCTACTCCTTAAGTAGCCTAATCTAGGGGAGCAAGTGCACCCCTAGATCTAGCCCAGTTTTCCTAGTAAGAGTAATAGAGACAAAAAATTATAAACTTATATGTATTTCATGCATTTTTCAGTTTTCAAGAAATTTTTTGTCTTAATGCAGAGGGGTAAATGTTATACTTCAATGGAAATCCAGTCTCCTGCCCCCCCCCCCTTTTCCCCCCCCTAGATCTGGGCCTGTTTTAAAATATAACACATTATAACCTCATTTTTATTTACCTCGTGCATTCTTCTTATGAAATATTATGTGCTAACAGCTATCAAATTCTGTAACAAATTTCTAAACAGCCTATTTAAATCGCACTTTACTAATGTTTTATGTAATAAGTGTTATGTCATCATGCATTGTTGAGTAGAATCAGTCCAGAAAGAAATGATAGTGTAAAGATCTGTTAATATTTTTCTAAAATGGCAATTTCTTACCTCCTGTTAACCTATTGAGTTAATAATTTGTACTGCATATCTTCGTGCTACTCTTAATTATCTGCAAAAATTCCAGGATTCTAACTTCTTTATGTGAAGAATTATGACAACCCCAGACATACACACACACACATCATTTATTATTATAGAATTTTCTAGTTATTATGATATCATTTTGTAGGAAATTATATTAGTTGCTGCACAAAAGGCAAAGCTTTAAGGTTCTGTAATATAAGCCTTGTTATTTCCAGATTGCTCAAAAGAATGGAATTCGTCGTAATCTGCATGTCAACTGGAGCCCTCGCCGTCTTGCACCTTTTACTACTGTTGCTCCTCCTGCTGATAACTGGTCAAGTTCTTCAGAATCCGACTCTGATTTTTAAGTGACATATGCATTAACTGCACACTTTGGTTGTGTGTTCTGCCTTCATTTTTCTTTGCAACATACATCTAGAATCAGACCTAAGACATATAATGCATCATTATTTTTTCTGTACTGTGATTCTTGCTTGTTTTTTATTGATATATTATGCTTTTATACTTGGTCATGTAACCCCTTTTTGATGTAATGTTCTGAAATACTTTGATCTAGAAAAGCATACTCCTGTTTGCAACTAAATGGTTTACTTGTAACCTAACAAAGTTTTGTTTAGGGCTCAGTGGATGAGCCTTTGCTATTGTTGTGTTCTTTGATTACCCCCAAGCAGGAAATCGCTGGCGACTTTGGACTGTGAATAGAGGCAGTGATTAATTTATGTATATAAGAAACGTTTTCAATTGGTGAAACTTTCATGTTCTTATTCGTCTTGTTCAAACACCATTAGGAGCTAGTGACAACCTTCTCTCCAAGGACTTTTGCCTGGTCATTGGTTCCTGGGCACCAGGCTTACGTTGTTCAGCAAAGTATGTGCAGTATGTTTGCTGAACAATCTTTCCATCACTGGAGACCATGATTGTACAGAAGTGCTTTTCTTTAAAAAAAAAAAAGGACATTTCCTACATGCTTGAGATGGCTCATATAGCCTTTGTTGACAATTGAATAAAGAGCACGATTTTGCTATGGAAAGTGTCTTTCATTATTAAAATTACATTGTGGAAAACTAGAAATGTAATGACTTGATTTTTACCTAAAGTCATGTTAATTTCCTTTCCCAAAAAAAATTTTTGAGTTTTTAATTTACATTGGTGCAAATAAGTGGTACAATAAAAAATAAATTCTTACAGATGTAATTATATATATACAGAATTTACTCATCCTTCATAAAGCAAAAGACATAGTTAAACTGTATGCAGCAACAAAATAAATGAAACTGATCTTAAAACCCATGCTAAGTTACATATCTCTAAGTTAATAAGTTGATCTAATAGAGTGAATAGGGCATTAATGTTCAGGGCTATATTTTTGTGTAAAAATAAAGCACAAAATAACGTTTGTCCCTTTCAAAAATTATCTCAGATTGACAATGCTGGCGAGACTTGTTATTACAGAGAGCTGTTGAGATTTGATGTCTTGTTTTAAAATGAATATTAAATACTGAGCACAAAAAAAACTGGAAGATAGCAAAATTAGAGTTAATGGGAGACATATTTCTTAAAGCACAAAAAGCTTACTAATGTAACAAAGTTAATATCTTTTGTCATGTGTTTTGTTAAATGGAAGAAATTAGAGTAGTCCTCTTTTGTACCATTGATATAAGATAGGGCTCCCAAGACCAAGATTATAGTTTTGAATTATTTAAGACTCACAATTTACTCTGCCTTTTTACAATAAATATTGGAAATGTGCTGCAAACTACAAAAAAAAAAAGCTTTATAACTAGCAGTTTGTTGTTCAGGTCAGGGTTAAAATGATCAACTTCCACAAATGTTTGTTTCCTAGGGTGTTAAGGTATTTTAATATTTGTAGAAAATATAAATTTCTATAATTTATATTTTCTACAAATATTAAAATAATTTGTAGAAATATAATGTATTGTAGTAAATAATAATTTGTAGAAAATATAAATTTCTATAATTTGCAAAATTTTCGTGTTTCTCCCATACTCCATCCACTTTTTAAAAAAAATTCATAAAATCGTAAGTGTATTGGGCAGTTTTACTTAAAAGTGGCACTTTTTTGTAAAATGGGCCAAATAACCATACCACAAGGACCCGGGGGGCTCAGTGAAATTTGGGAGAGCGAACCAACTGCACAGCTGTTAAAATGCTAGCCTTCCATCGAGAAGGCCATCTAGTGTGTTCATTAACATGCACAGGGTATGAATCTGCTGCACATGTGACCCCAGCGTTGTCCCTCCTACTGACCAAGGGCAGGGTGATGAGTTTTGTGGAGATAAATCTAACTTGAACCTGGGAACTGTAGATTTAAAGTCTAGCGCTCTACCGACTAGGCAACCACCCTCCAATCACAAATGCCTAAAAATAGTTAAATCCTAAGTTATCCTACACACACTCATTCTGATGCCTGGCTAGTTAATGGTGATGCAGATATGATACGAGGCCGCCTCCCATGTAATTTAAAGGTGGTGAATAGTGAAAGTTAAGTAGTTTTCTAAAATGCATGTAAACCAATGCATGTCCCAAAACATGCAAAGAATTGGGCAAGATAAGTTCTAAGTAAGATTTGGACAATATTTCAAATGCTTGCACACAAAGGTTTCCCATTAATGGTGCAAAAAATTGCCTGTAATCGGCGATCCTGTGGGCGAAAACAATGTGGAACAGAGGAGTCAAAGGAGACTGGCGAGAATCGTGCAAGTAAACTGACGATCAACAACCACCCTTATCACATCAGAATTAAACATTGGTGTGCAGATCATCTCTGAATGCACCGCGTATCAGACCATGTCATGAATGGATTACAACAGCTGCCGACCATGTTGAGTGCCAATGTTGACAGCGAAAAACAAAAGTGCATCACCGGTGGACACAGGAGCATTGACACTGCACTGTTGAGGATTGGAAAAGATTTCCGTGGTTAGACAAATCAAGGTCCTTTTGCATCTTGCTGATGAAAGAATCAGAATTTGGCACAAGCAACATGGAGCCACCTTCTATGGTGTCAACAGTACGTGGCGGTGTGGGGGAATATTTTCCTGGCGCATACAAGGCCTCTGATGCGCATTGAGTGCCACGGTGTATTTGAATATCATTGCTGACAAAGCTCATGGCTACAGTTTATCCTTACTCAGATGGACACAGGATGATAATGCACCTGCTTACAAGGCACTTATTGTCACCAAATAGTCCCAGGAACATGCCGACAAGTTTTCATTGGCTTGCACAGCCCCCAGATCTAAAGCCTATCAAGCATCTTTGGGATGAGGTGTTAAGGGCTGTTCATAGCGAGACTGCTGCCGTCCAATATGCAGCAACTGCGCAACACAATCATTTCTGCACAACGCATCCAACATTTTGTAAGCTCCAATGAATTCGGGCTCTTTTGAAGGCCAAAGGAGGTGCAACACATAGGTATAGTGTGGCATTCGCCTATTAAAATCTTGCAGAAAAAGTCCCATACCAGTAGAGGGCACTGGATTTTTATTACCCCCTGTCAACCCACAACCCCCACTTCACCATTCTGAATACACCAATTGATCATAAACGGACCCCCATAACCCCCTTACCCCTCACTATAAGGAAAAAAAATTATGGTATCAAATATCCTTTAATTCACAAGGAATACAGTTTGCACTGGAACCCTTTGAGTCTACTTCACTGCATTCCACTTCATTATTATTGCTAATCTAACTGGCTAACAACCACCTCCTTACCACCATATACCTCAATTCACATCCCCATTAAATTAATGGCACATTTTTAAAGACAGTTAATTAAAAGCCCCTCACCCCTAAAAATTCCATTTTTACAGTTAACTCCCTCCAATGCAAGAGGATTTAAAGAATATAAAAGTTCTATCTTAGCCCTCCCAGGGCACAAATTTCCACCACTATTCAATATTGATATATTACAATCTGCATTTTTCGAATCTCCCAAAAGTTATAACTGCGCCCTCTAAAGGTGGAAAAAGTTGAAAATTCCAAAATATCAAACGATGATGTAGTTATGTAAGAAGTTTAAAATTTTGGTGTTGAAATGTGAAGGTTACGAAGTAACCACTGGCAACAATCACTTGACACTTCAGACGGGGGGGGGGATGCAATTATTTTTTTTTTAATAGGAAAGTGTATGTTTTTAGAGATAAAATTTCTTTTTCGGATGGACAGGCATTGATGAAATATTACAATTTGCATTTTGCGAATTTCCCAAAAGCTATAATTGTGCCTTCTAACGGTGGAAAAAATGTAAAAATCCCAAAATTTTAAATGAATATTGCAAACGATGTAGTTATGCTAGAAATTTGAAATTGTGGTCGTGGAATGTGACAGTCTTTAAAATTCAATTAACAACAGTGAGTTGACCCTAAACCCAAGGTAAGTAAGAAACGCAACGGTTTTGTTTTAAGAGGTAATTGGAAATCTCTTTTTTCGTTGATTACTAATGGTCAGCTTCGACTAATGCGCACGTCGCATTTTACCCTGTATAAAAGCCGCAACTTAAATGCAATGCAACAGCAAATGGTTTCATTCTGCTGTCCGATATTAAACGAATCTAGTAAGTCTATGATAAAATATTTTCGAAAAAAAGTTTTGAGTTTTAGTGCGTTTTATATGGATGGCGGATTCATAGATAAGGAATGTCCTGGATTTGTTTCCCATTCATTCTGGATAATCGAGAGTTTGTTGTATCTATAATTTCTCTATTCTAGGTATTGCGCCAGCCTGGGATCAACTACAGCAGCAATTTGATTTAATCAAATCACAAAGTGAGGGTCTGTACCTAGATGACAATAAATGTTGCGAATAAAATTAGGAAGGATCGGTGCCTGCGTAATGGGAATGCCTGACGATTTCCGCGAATTTCTGTGCTAACAAGCACGGATAGGAAGCTTAAGAACTTGCTACATGAGGGCAGCACCGTTCCGCGGTAAGCTAACCTATGCTATAAAAAATAAAAAATAAATACCCCCTCAAGCAGCTGCTTGCCACAGAGGTCTGACAGGAGCCTGTCAGTTTATATGCCATAGTAGAAGATCTGAGAGGATGGCAGGACCTCAGCAGAAAACAACACGAACATCCATGCCTTACCCGGGGCTCGAACCCAGGTCCCGTAGATCAGTAGCCGAGCGCGCTAACCACTCGGCCACGGGACGGCTACCTATGCTAACAGTAAGTAAATAGCGATCTGGTCGAAGTCATACGGTAAATAATCACAGATAGTTAATCAAATACAATATACTAAAATCTTCCTTGGAAATACAACAGAAATAATGATTTAAACTTTCTAAAACGAAAATATGTCTAAAAATAATCTCATTACAATTGAAAGTTATTATCCATTAAAATCCGAAATTTTAAAGTGTTTACCCAATAATGTTATATAACTAATTCTTTAAAGAACAAAATTTAATTTTTATTTCAAAGCAATTCTGTACCTAATTTAATAATTTTCATTACTATTGCAAATCAGCTTCGTTATTAAGGGAAATACATGAGCAATAGATTTAAGCAAGATCATTCTGATATTAAAGCCCATTTTTTTAATTAAGCTTCAAACGAAAAATTTGCTAAAAATTAATGATTAAAAGTTATAGTTTTTAAATGCAATAGGCACAAAGTTTATGCTTTATCAGAGAATAGACCCTTTATATGTTTGCTTTTCTATTTTAATTACTTCTCCCGACCTACAAGGCCCTTGTTTAAAGTAATGCTAGTTTTCATCACGTCAATCGACAAAGTTACATAAAACAGTTCAATTTTCATTATTTTTCAATTTAGAAGAATAAAAGGGCTCCATTTAGATTATAGCTCTAAGGCTCCTATTTAGAACTTTGTTCTAGTGCACCCATTTAGAACTTGGCTCCAGTTCTCCCAATTGCTTAACCCACCCAGGTTCATACATATATTTTGCTGTTCAAAACTCTGACAAACTGTTATAAACTTCCATATTCCATTACTCATATACAGGACTGGTTTAACAAAAGATGGGGGTGGGGGAGAAGATGTCTGTGCTCATGAAAATGAGCGACATTTTGAGTATTATATCGCAATTTTTTAAAGTATTATTTGAATTAGTGAAAAATTTCAAATTGATAACAACATTACACACTCAAAGAGAGCTATAGCGTTATCTTTCCATGTTATGTCAACGGGACTCCAACTCCGAAGCTCTGTAGCATCTAAAATATGGGTTTAATAGGAAAATGTGATGAAGATAAAGTTGTAGACTGGTACTTGTAGACCCGCCAGCACTAGGTTCTTTTCAAGCTTCTCGTGTGTGAGTGTGTGCAAAAAGGTATTTGTTTTTACCTCCCATGGCCGAGTGGTTAGCACGCTTGGCTACTGATCTAAGGTACCTGGGTTCGAGCCCCGGGTAAGGCATGGCTGTTTGTGTCGTTTTTCTGCTGAGGTCCTGCCATCCTCTCAGACCATCTACTCTGGCATATAAACTGACAGGCTCCTGTCAGACCTCTATGGCAAACAGCTGCTTGAGGGGGTATTTATTTATTTTTTTTTATTTTATGAGGATGTTGTTGCTATCTAGGTGGCAGATACATACAAACTCAGATTTTACATATAAGCACGTGATGCATTCAATGAAAAAATGTGACTGAAGTTAAAGATAATCAAATTTATTTAAATCTCGATTTGTCATCAATATTCGTTCAGTATTTAGAGTTAAGGAAGCTGGAATATTTAATAATAAATTATCTTGTTTTATAAAAATCATTCATAATTCTCTAATATCGAAATAATCATTATGCAGCACACTTTTAAAATATATATTTTGTTAAATAATTTGAAAGAAGACTTATTATTTAAGTTTCAGTTAATATCTGAGGTAAATTTTTATAGCCCATTACTCTTGTGAAATATTTTAGCTTCCGTAATTCCTTAAATACTAGAAAAATGCTATTGAAAATCGAAATTTATATAAATAAGATTACGTTCTAAATTTACTTTCAGTAACATTTTTCCATTAAATGAATATTTTAGAACTTATAGAGCTTCGAAGTTAGATTCCCATTCGTATAACACGGAAATTCTCTAATATTTTGTTAGGGCAGTGTAACTCAGCTCCGTATATTGTAAAGATATTCATTGTATTGACGTAGGCACCGGAAGGATACTCAGCATATGGAACAAAATATGTAGAAGACACTACAAGAATTTTTGTACTACAGCAAACGCTTACCTAATTTAGCCCAAAATGCTTTTTTTACTTTCTAGCAATGTTTAGCAATTTATTAGGAGACGAATTCACGTGTCAGAAAGTTCTACTCGATGTCGTTTACTGTTTCAAGTTATATTGAATGTTAATTCATAGCAGAGACTGAAATTAGTTCACTACTTTTCAATTGAAATTACATTCAACAAAAATATATTTGTTTTGAAAACGAAACTCGAAGGAATGAAATTTGCCTCGCATGGATCAACTTCTGCAACCTTGCTTTTCTTCAGATTCACATAATATATTAGACCAAAACAAGCTCTGAGGCAATTCTTAGTTTAATCAATACTAGTAATGTTAAGCTTATGCACTGGGTTCTCTAAATACTAATATAAGGTTCACTATCCTCTCTTTTTGTTTAAAACCTGCTGTGGTACACTTCAATTACGTTTGTTGCCACCACAGTTAGGGGGGTCTCCTTCTCGTTCTCTGGCATAGACGGCTTATTGCTGTTGCAGTTCTTAATTCCTTTTTTAAGAGTTTGAATAATACATTTTTTCTAAGGATGTTCCTAAAAATCAGAGAATCAAACATCTCCAACCACAGGAGGTTCTGAGGGCAATTTTGGTATAAAATTAGCAGCTCTAAGTTCGAGGCAGTAAGGCAGATGGAATTTCTTTTCCACACTTGCTATTTTTGATTAGTGTGCTGTCTTTGCATCTGTAAGCTGCTAATTTTATGATATTTCTTATTATTTACTTTTGTTTTCAAGTAGAAAATAACTCAATTTTTTATATTTGAAGGAAATCGTTTTGGGATCGAGTTCAGCACTCTACCAGTTGCCCTATGCCATTAATATTTTGTCTTTAGACCGTATTTAACCGTTAGAATACGCCTGCAAGGATGTCACGTCACGTATACAGAAGTTTTTGACAGATGTCGCTCTTTGGTGATTTGTGTGATTCATAGTAGTCTCTCGATAACCGTTTCTGCCAGGTGTACACTTTCAGCACTACTGTAATAGCAATGGTTGTATGAAACATATGCGGCGTTTGTACTTTGACAAGAAACGAAAATATTTTTGACAAACTTCAACGTAATTTTTAACATATTAACATAGTACTAATGCTGCCATTACACAGTCATGATAAAGAATACAAAGGTAGTAGGAGGCTTAGAATAAAAGAGAAAGCACAAGGATGGTTACGGTAAGTAGGCTTACATTAAATTATTGATAGTTTCTTACATGCTTGTTCATCTAGAGTTGTTAGAGTTTTCATTATTGTAATTAAATGTTTAGTCATATGAAGTAAAAGATATAGCCATGCCGCAGTCAACTGTCTAAAGTTATTCCTTTCCTGATAAATCGCGTATCTTTTTTCGCTGCCAGATGTACTCAGCTAAAGGGATTTCATTAATAAAACCAGTTGAGAGATGATAATATTGTGTATAGTACAGTGCAATATATTTAGTTTAGGGATCCAATAATCCAGTGTTTCTCAACCTTTTTGATACTGGGGATTCTTTACGAAGTCTCACTCATTCTTCTGAACTCTCCAAAATTGTACATTTTGATTAAATAGAATACAAACTAAATATGCAGATACAGTATTTTTGTACTGTTTTTTGCTCCAATGATTTAAGTAAAAAAGAGGATGAAAAAAAGCATTGAAAGTAGCATTTAATGTTAAAATATTTGCAAATTAAATTTTAAAAACCTTTTAGCTCAATGCAAAAAAAAATTATACCAAAAAAAAGAATTTTGCTGGTTAATGACACTATAACAAAAAAAAAAAAGCAGAGCTGAGTAGAATCTACGTAACTCTTGAATGTTCAAGTCCTACCTGGGACACTCCCCACCCTACCCTCAGTCAGTAGGGAACACCAATGGGCTTAGAAAGACCACCATCTGTCAAATGGGGTGTCAAGCTGTGACTTCATGTGCGGGAGAGCCATACCCTGTATACCTTAAAGAACATATTGGATGGCCTTGACAGGAGGCTATTTATTTCCTAACAGTTGTCCTGTGCCCCTTCTCCCCAAACCTTCTCTAAGCACTCTGGATCCTTGTGACTTGGCCATTTAGCATTTGTGTGGAAAAAAAAAGCCCCTCTCAGAAGTAAAACAACCCACTCTTGGACCATAGGTTGAAAAACACTGCAGTAATCTATAATGATTATATGGAATATATATATTTAAATTTGAGATCAAAGTTAATGTTTAGTGTATACTACTTCTGGTTGTAAAAAAATGGAAACAGATAATGAGATTTAACTTTTCATGCCTTTATATTTATGAAACAGTCCTTGAAAATAGCTGGGATGGTAGGAAATGCCAGACATTTTATGTTGAGAGATAGCTGAGAACCTTTTATTGTGGCCAGCCTAGGATCATAGCCTCTATAATATAAATGCCTACTATATTTTAGTATACTTCGGTAGAAGTGGATGCTATTGCTTATTGGGAAATTAAATGTAGCATAAGAAAATTGCATTTCCTATTAACAGGTGCAGCAGTTTGAATTTACAATGTAACCATTTTAGTGATCTTCAAAAAGATATTCTTGCAAATATGTAATTTATATGTTTACAATTTTTTCCCCTCAATTCCAGTCACTGAAATTCTCAAAGATGGGGTATGGTACACCCAATCCATATTCAGCTCTGAACTGAGGTGTACTACTGGTTTCTAAATAAAATGCAAGAAACAAAATGTATAGGCCGCTTTTTTTTCAGCCCTTATGACTTAATGCTCTTTAAAATATTTTTCCCTAATGAATTTTAATTTCTTTCATAATTCTTTATTTTTAGAAAATATGAAAATTTTTAGAAAAATATGAAAAAATATTTAGAAATGAGCATGATTTTCCCCCTCACCTAAACTGATTCTTCAAGTGGCAAAATCATTTTCTGTTGGCACTAAAATATGAAGTCTTGATTAATATGTAAATTCAAAATTAATTTTATCCTTTCACAGTGAATTTACAATAGCAAAAAAGATACTAAACAAAAGTAAAGATCTAAACTTTGAAGGTAGCCAAACAAGCCCAAGATAACCAATTGAAATGTTGTTTCAAAGTTTGCATCCAACCACCATTACTTAACTCTTAAAGTACTGAAAGTACGCAGTCTAGATCATCATTCAAAGAAATTTTTTCTAGCTAAAAATTAAACTACGCAAGTCTTTAGGGGTAGATGAAAATGCTGAGAATGATTTTGTCAAATGGCTAACTATAGCGTTTAATATTGACTATGATAACAAGGATTTTACTAGAGGTATATATATTTTTCAAAAAAGGTGATCACAGTTCTTGTGATAATTATAGATCATCAGTGTCCTATGTATTTCAGATAAAGTTCTTTGATTTGTTTTAATAGAACTAAATTTTTGATTAATAGACAACTTTGGGATGAAGAGTGTAGATTTCAAACTGAGGTAGATTCTCGAGAAATGTTTGGAGTTTCTAAAACTTGTGGTTACCAGCTCTGTAGATTTCTAAAAGGCTTTTGACTCTATGATGATCATAATTTATAATTGACTGTAAAATGATATGGCATATTTTAAAAGTCAATAGCACAATGGCTATTTATGATAATACTAAATTAGTTATGAGAGTTGATAATGCTTGCAATAATTGGTAAAGCATTACTACTGGAGTTTGATAAGATTCATTTCACCCCATTTAGGGCACTGGTTTCCATTGTAGTACTCTCTGAAATATATTTAGGTTCCTGCATACATGTTAGGGATAATAAATTAAGTTTGCATAATATGAAGCAGAACGATTGAATTACACTGCTGCCGTCCCAAACTTCACTATAGGTTGAATCAGTCAGGTTACATCTCTGGCTTAATGAGTAGTTTATCTTATTTATGCTGTCAATAGTTTATAAAAGTATGATTTTAAAGTTCCTTTGTTTTGTCTTATGTTCCATATAATATTTGGAAGGAAAGATCTAAATATTACACGATGTTCTAATTTAGTTTTTTCGAGGTGTGTTAACAACTTAAGAAGTGTGTTGAGATCCACCAAGTACCCAAGTTGAATATTCATTTATCTTAACTGCTCTGTACTTCTTTTATTGTAAATATTCTTTGCTTGTTGCTTTACAACTAAAAGCATTTTTTTCCTTATTATTCCCATATTGTTTTATGTTTAAAATTTATAAATACTTCTAGCAAAAAAATGCAAATTGAATATATTTTAATATGAAAAAACTAATGTAGTAAGTCCTGGCTATACAGTACTCAAGCATCCCAAATTCTAATCAACCAGCATAAATTTCAAATTTAACATTTGAACTTGGTATGGCAAATTTCAATACGTGTGATGGTTCTTCCAGATGCCACTGGCACTAACATAATCTTTCACGCATTGTTACTCTAATGAGTGGTGTGCTGGTAAATTTTTAACAACCAGCTCACTAAAAAAACAAGACTGTGTATATATTTATTGTAAGTTTTACTTATTTACAACAATTTGGAATACCAAAATTTCGAACAATAATGAAATGTGCATTTTTTTTTTTTGGTAATTTCCATATAGCCAATTAATTCTCAAAATGTTTCGACTTTAGCCAAGCTCTAGTATCCGTAGCCAGTGTTTGCAATTCAACCATGATTTCACAAATGGAATTGCATCCCAATCCACTAACTCTTTTCCCAATAAATTTATCGGCGCTAAATCCAATATGTGATCTATTGTTAAACTATTTCTCACTGTCATACAAATTATTATGTTCATTAAACTGAAACCTCTTTCAGCTTCAGCACTACTGATTGCAATAGTGCTAACTATCTTTTTAATTTTTCGAATACTTGCAGGGTAGAAACTGAAAATGGTAGCTAGGCGTAAACTGGAAGGAGAGCTGTCTACCAATCCCTAGTGATGATGCACAGAACCGGCCAGGTCTAGCACCTAATGTCCGACCCCGCCTTCTCGGGGTGCAGGCCGTTAGTACCTTTCAAAAGAGATATTCTCTTTTGGAAGGGAACGGAAGGGGAGGGCTGCCAGTTCAGTATGGCCTACTGATCTAGTCATCTATGGCCACTTTTTTTTCTTTTTTTTCAACCCTGCTGAGGAGTGGTCAACTTCACAGGGTCCTGGGCTGACCATTTATACCTACTAGACTGGACTTGTTTATGGATTTGAGCTTGATTATTGATCCTGGACTTGCTGCACTGGTGGGCCTCTGTTGAGGGAGAGTCTGCCGCTGTGTTTTCTGTTTGCTTCTGGGTTGCCAGCTCTAAGTGAACAGAGGCATGGGATACCTTATATCAGCTGGTGAATAATCCTAATCAGAGGCCATCGCAGGTACCTGAACCTTACTTAGCTAGTTGGGCATCGTCAAGCCTAAACTGGAGTAATGCATCTCAAGCAGGCCATGTGGCTCTTGAAAAAGTCCACTTGAAAAGGTGGTGCCTGAAGTTCCTACCAGCATCGGTGACTTCAGCCTTTAGCGGAGGAGGAACGGGTCTTTGCCCCATGCCTACGATCAGGGGGCTGTTTGATATCGTTGGCCCTACTAATCTCAATAAACCTAATTTCTTTAAAAATCCTACTAATCATTTTCTCTCTGCAGGAACGTGGAACGTGAGGACATTACATAGAGATTATTCTCTTGATGTCCTCGTGCAGGAATTCCAGCGCTATAACCTAGATATTCTAGGCTTGCAAGAGACCAGATGGACAGGTAAAGGTGAGATACTTAAAAATAACTTTAAATTTCTCTTTACAGGGAGGGAGGATGGAAAGCATCACCAAGGCGTGGGCCTGCTGCTCAGCAGACATGCTAGTGATGCTCTTCTAGGATACGAGTGTATTAATGAAAGGTTTCTTACAGCAAAATTTCAGACAAGCATTAAAGACTTGAATGTTATCTGCTGTTATGCCCCCACTGAGGATGCCAATGAGGATGAGAAGGATAGGTTTTATGGACAACTTCAGGATATTTTGAATTCTGTCAAGAGAGAAGATATTACCCTTATTCTAGGTGACTTCAATACTAAAATTGGTACTGACTCTGACCTTTGGGGAGGAGTAATAGGCCCTTTTGGTATCGGTAGCTGCAATGGGCAACGTCTCCTACAGGTAAGTAAACTTAACAGATTCAGAATAACTAACACTTATTACAAACACCGCGACATACATAAGTACACATGGGTTTCACCCAATGGGCTACATAAGAATATGATTGATTATATATTAATTAACAGCAAATGGGCTAGTTAGGAATACCATGTCATATAGGGGAGTTGAAATTGGATTTGACCATTACCTTGTTAAAAGTGTCTTGCAACTTAAACTTAAAAAGTGTTGTGCTAGGGTTAAAAAATTTACTTTTAATACTGACGCTCTGAAAGACCCAGTTATAGCCAAAGCTTACCATGATAGGTTACTTAGTCATTATGACAGTCATGGTATGCTTACTACTGAAGATGAGGAAGAATGGGATCATTTTAAACAGGCTTTTTTTGGACACTAACAGTACTCTTTTAGGAAAAAAGGAGCAGAAGAGACAGAATTATCTGAGAGATAAGGCACTTGAGCTTATTTCGGAAAGAAAGAACTGCAGGAATATCCTTAATCAATAACCTACTAGTCCTAATAGAAAGCATTACAGAGAGCTTAATAAACATGTAAAGGATCTGTTAGCTGCTGATAAGAATCTCTGGCTTGATGACTTGGCTGACAAAGCCGAGGAAGCAGTTAACAGCACAACAGCAGAGAGCTGTACCAGATAGTTAATGTTTTGTGTGGTAGAAAACAAACAGGGATTGAAGGACAAACAAGGTTATAGAAGGTGAGGATTCTGTCATGGCTAGGTGGGCTGAGCATTTCAGTGATGTTCTAAACAATGTGGTTAGTTTTACTCCCATTGTTTGTAATGATGATAGATGCATTGGCAGCTTTAATGTTGGCCCTATAACACAATCTGAAGTTATTTTGGCTGTTTCTAAACTTAAACTTCATAAATCCCCAGGGGTAGATGAAATTACTACAGAAATGCTCAGAGCTGGGAATGTTTTGGTTACCACTTGGATGACTGAAATTTTGAATAACTTTTATGATAAAGGCATGGTTCCTAAAGATTTTACCAGAGCTATTATTATCCCTATTTTCAAAAAAGGTGATCGCAGTTCTTGTGATAACTATAGGGGTATCAGCCTAATCTCTGTTCCAGGTAAAGTTCTTTCCATGATTGTGCTTAATAGAATTAAGAATCTGGTTGACAGGCAATTGCGTGATGAGCAATGTGGATTCAGAAGTGGTAGGGGTTGTGTAGATCAGATATTTTCACTTAGACAGATTCTTGAGAAATGTTTAGAGTTCCAGAAACCTTTGGTTGCTAGCTTTGTTGATTTCAAAAAGGCTTTCGACTCTGTTGATCGTCATAATTTGTGGTGGATTGTGAGATCATATGGTATACCAGACAAGTTAGTTAACATAATGAAAGCTCTCTATAATAACACTGAGTCATGTGTGAGAGTTGGTAAGTCTTGTAGCAATTGGTTTAGCATTGTGTCTGGTGTTCGACAAGGGTGCATTTTGTCTCCTTTTCTCTTTAGTCTGGTTGTTGATTATGTTATACGAAATTCACTTCGAGGGAAAGATTTTGGCCTTAAATGGGCTGGAGATACGAAAATTTCTGATTTAGATTATGCTGAATGATTTAGCCCTTTTGGCAAATGATGTTGATGAGATGAACTCTTTCATTCGAAATGTTGATGAGACTGGTAGTAGAGTAGGTTTGGTTATAAACAGAGAGAAAACTAAAGTGATGAAAATTGGTCAGGCAGGTTGTGATTCAGTTAATCTGAATGGTTGCAGTCTTGAGCAGGTGTCACAGTTTAATTACCTTGGGAGCTGCGTAACTGATACTGGTGATATGCGGCATGAGATTAACAGACGAATAGGTATTGCTGCCGGGACTTTTAAGAATCTATGGAGATTGTGGAGAAATAGGCGTATACACCTAAAGACTAAAATTAGACTGTCTGTATAATAGTTTGGTTCTTTCTAGGGTTAGTTATGGTAGTAAAACTTGGACACTGTGTAAACAAGATAACAGGAAACTAGATGCTTTTGATTCTAGATGCTTACACAGTATCTTGGGTATTAGGTGGTTTAACTTTGTAACTAATGATGAGGTTAGGCAAAGGAGTCTGCAACCTCCTTTAAGCAGCATATTGTGCAGAGAGAGACTCCGCTGGTTTGGCCATGTTGCCTGTATGGATAATTATAGATGGCGAATAAGGTTATGAACAGTGTGCCTAGAGGCCTCAGAAGGAGGGGGAGACCTAGGATGCGGTGGGCAGACAATGTCAAACAGGACCTTGTTAGAATTGGTGTGCAGTGGCCGGATGCAGCAGATGTAGCTCAGGACAGATATGCTTGGAGAATTAAACTGCTTGGTCTGGTTGGACCTCCGTAGCCCATGGCTGCTTGAGGATGATGATGATGATGATGATGATGCAGGGATTGAAACTTTTTTGATTCTACATTATTATCTACAAAACTTTGAAAAATCCTTCAAATCAATTTCATTTTAAAATTTGACTTAAATGGTACCTTTTCTCACCAGTTATCCATTGTGAAGTTAGTTCATCATAAGGCCAAGCAAATGGTTCTAATAAATCGAAATAATTTAAAATGTTTTCATCATTATTTCTGCCCTCTAGTAATGTATTCCTAGGAAGAGCATCGAATTTGTTATTTTTATTAAATGGAATATCTTTAAACTTATCTGATTTGTCAATATTCAACCTGATTCATGTTTTCCATGAACAACCTTTAAATTTTCAAAAGCTCTTATTGTGCTTTTGATTAATTTTTGCACTTTCTGGCTGAATAAAAGCTGATCTTGACTGAAGTGGAGTTGAAAGTAATGAAAATTCAAGAATGTCTATCATTAAAGCAAGGGGTGTATAAAGGGTGCCAAAATAAACATGCCCTGACTGTATTTTCCATATCTCACATATATCAACTTATCTCCGGGGCGGGGGTGGCTCAGTTGGTAGCGCGCCAGGCTCGTAATCTGTAGTTCCCATGTTCGAGTCCCAACTGGGTCAGCATTGAGATTTATCTCCGCAAAATTCCCTGCCCTGCCCACGGTCAGTAGGGGACACTGATGGGCTTGGAAAGGCCGCCGTCCGTTGGATGGGACGTTAAGCCGTGGCCCGTGTGTGGGAGAGCCATACCCTGTGCACATTAAAGAACATGCTGGATGGCCTTGATGGGTGGCTACCATCTGTCTCCCAACAGCTGTTCCAGTGGGTCCCCTCCCCCAACCTTCTCTGAGCCTTCGGGGTCCATGTGACCTGGCCATTTAGCCCATGATGTGCAAAAAAGTGCCGCTAAGAGGTAAAACAACCCAAATATCAGCTTATCTGCCAAATGCCATTAGCCATTGTGGATTGAAGTGCCACAGTTTATAACCATTGTCGATTTAACAATCGGCTCACACAAGCAGGCTCCAGCATGCCACTGCTTTCATGCTACTATGCACCCTAATGCCATTAAAAAAATAATAATAAATACCCCCTCAAGCAGCTGCTTGCCACAGAGGTCTGACAGGAGCCTGTCAGTTTATATGCCAGAGTAGCAGGTCTGAGAGGATGGCCATTACAGCCATTTAAATAGTAATATAGTTGAATTTGTGATAGTGTTGTTCTGTTTATTGGAAATCTTTCACCCCTCAATATGTAATGCTGTTAAAGAAAAATACCATGTAAGGACTAAACTGAAAATGTGTTTTGACTTTGAAACAAAAAAAAAAAACAAAATATGCTAAAGACTACAAAAGGTGAAAAGCTCAATGTGCTGATGCAGGAATTCATTGTTGATTTGTCAACAATCTATGACTTTAAAGTGCAAAGTGGTTTTATTAAGTGTACAAATTTAGATATCATTAAGTCTGAAAATATGCATAAAAAATTACATTTTACATATTTACATTTGTATTAAGAACATTACACTTCATTTGTATTACCTATCTTTCTATTGCTTTTTGCTTTGTTGGTTTGACAAAACATTGTTCCACCATATCTTTCGAACATGATGGTGAAAAATTCTTCTGTTCTGCCAAATGAAAGCTTGTGATGCAGGGATTATTATAGGCTATAAAATTTTACCCCCCATATTTTCATCCCCCCTAAGAAAGGGGAAATGTGAAAACTATTCTTCCACTATATCTATGGAACATGAATGTTGAAAGTAACAAGCTATCTGTCAAGTGATTGTGGAAATCAGCCACTACTGTACTATAAGCTTGTTGTTAATTCTTATTGGAATTGAATATTATATGTAATCTACACACAGTTGTTTTAAAACAATGATTTTGGTTGTTGCTCTCGTAACAAAGTGTTAGGTGATTTTAGGAATATAGCATTAGGAACTTTTTTCCAGGTAAAAATGGCTGGAGTTGTCACCTATTCAGTTGTGCTAGCCCAGAGGTATTTGAGTGTGTTGTATATGTTAGCCAGATGGGGGAAAGTAGAAGTTTTTCCTTTTTTTTTTTGGAAAAGTCAGCAAGTATATTGATTTTTATTTATAATTATACAACTGTTCAGCTTGACAAACAATACAGCTTATACTATCAGTAGACAGCCAAATAATAATAATAATAAAAACTATTAACTTTTTTTTTTCTTGATGAAAAGATTGCATTAATATGTGAAAAGGGTTTTAATTCAAGTTATTTTGTTCCATGAATACCTGTACCCTTAATTGTGTCTCAATGCACTATTCAATTGATTGACCTATTCATGCTGTGGTCTGTAAATGGTAGTTAGGTAGTCACTGGACGAAGAGCTATGCACCAATCCCCTGTGATGATGCCTAGCACCTAATGTCCGACCCTGCCTTCTCGTGGTGCAGACCGTTAGTACCTTTCAAAAGATAAAGATATACTCTCTTGTGGAAATGAATGGAAGGGGAAGCCTGCCAGATTAGTGTGGCCTACTGATCTGGACAACTATGGCTACTTTTCTTTTTTTTTTCTATCCTGCTGAGGAGTAGTCAACCACACAGGGTTCTGGTGCTGACCACATAAACCCACTGGACTGGACAAATATATGGCTCTGAGCTTGATTATGGATCCTGATTTTGCTGCACTGGTGGGCTTCTGTGGAGGGAAAATCTTCCACTGTGTTTTCTGTTTTTGGGTTGACAGCTCCAAGTGAATAGATTCACAGAATATGTTTATCAGCTGGTGGATAATCCTGAGCAGAGGTCATCGCAGGCACCTGAACTCTTTCCTTTTACTGGCATCGTCAAATTCTACATTGGAGGAAATCTTCCAGTGTAGATGGCTTCAGCCTTCAGTGGTAGGGGAATGGGTCTTTGCCCCATATCTGCGATTATGGGGCTGTTTGATATTGTCGGCATTCCCTCTGTCAATAACTATAGTTTCTTTAAACATCCCATTAACCATTTTCTCTCCATAGGTAGTTGGAATGTGAGGACTCTGTGCAGAGCTTTTTCTCTTGATGTCCTGACACAAGAATTCCACCATTATAATTTAGATATTCTCGGCTTGCAAGAGACCAGATGGACAGATAAAGGTCAGATTCTTAAAAATAAACTTAAAATTCTCTTTTCAGGGAGGGAAGACAATAAACATCACCAAGGCGTGGGCCTGCTTCTCAGCAGACACGCTAGTGATGCTCTTCTAGGTTACGAGTGTATTAATGAAAGGTTTCTTACAGCAAAATTTCAGACAAGCATTAAAGACTTGAATGTTATCTGCTGTTATGCCCCCACTGAGGATGCCAATGAGGATGAGAAGGATAGGTTTTATGGACAACTTCAGGATATTTTTAATTCTGTCAAGAAAGAAGATATTACCCTTATTCTAGGTGACTTCAATACCAAAATTGGTACTGACTCTGACCTTTGGGGAGGAGTAATAGGCCCTTTTGGTATCGGTAGCTGCAATGGGCAACGTCTCCTACAGGTAAGTAAACTTAACAGATTCAGAATAACTAACACTTATTACAAACACCGCGACATACATAAGTACACATGGGTTTCACCCAATGGGCTACATAAGAATATGATTGATTATATATTAATTAACAGCAAATGGGCTAGTTAGGAATACCATGTCATATAGGGGAGTTGAAATTGGATTTGACCATTACCTTGTTAAAAGTGTCTTGCAACTTAAACTTAAAAAGTGTTGTGCTAGGGTTAAAAAATTTACTTTTAATACTGACGCTCTGAAAGACCCAGTTATAGCCAAAGCTTACCATGATAGGTTACTTAGTCATTATGACAGTCATGGTATGCTTACTACTGAAGATGAGGAAGAATGGGATCATTTTAAACAGGCTTTTTTTGGACACTAACAGTACTCTTTTAGGAAAAAAGGAGCAGAAGAGGCAGAATTATCTGAGAGATAAGGCACTTGAGCTTATTTCGGAAAGAAAGAACTGCAGGAATATCCTTAATCAATAACCTACTAGTCCTAATAGAAAGCATTACAGAGAGCTTAATAAACATGTAAAGGATCTGTTAGCTGCTGATAAGAATCTCTGGCTTGATGACTTGGCTGACAAAGCCGGGGAAGCAGTTAACAGCACAACAGCAGAGAGCTGTACCAGATAGTTAATGTTTTGTGTGGTAGAAAACAAACAGGGATTGAAGGACAAACAAGATAAGGTTATAGAAGGTGAGGATTCTGTCATGGCTAGGTGGGCTGAGCATTTCAGTGATGTTCTAAACAATGTGGTTAGTTCTACTCATATTGTTTGTAATGATGATAGATGCATTGGCAGCTTTAATGTTGGCCCTATAACACAATCTGAAGTTAGTTTGGCTATCTCTAAACTTAAACTTCATAAATCCCCAGGGGTAGATGAAATTACTACCGAAATGCTTAGAGCTGGGAATGTTTTGGTTACCACTTGGATGACTGAAATTTTGAATAACTTTTATGATAAAGGCATGGTTCCTAAAGATTTTACCAGAGCTATTATTATCCCTATTTTCAAAAAAGGTGATCGCAGTTCTTGTGATAACTATAGGGGTATCAGCCTAATCTCTGTTCCAGGTAAAGTTCTTTCCATGATTGTGCTTAATAGAATTAAGAATCTGGTTGACAGTCAATTGTGTGATGAGCAATGTGGATTCAGAAGTGGTAGGGGATGTGTAGATCAGATATTTTCACTTAGGCAGATTCTTGAGAAATGTTTAGAGTTTCAGAAACCTTTGGTTGCTAGCTTTGTTGATTTCAAAAAGGCTTTCGACTCTGTTGATAGTCATAATTTATGGTTGATTGTGAAATCATATGGTATACCAGACAAGTTAGTTAACTTAATGAAAGCTCTCTTTAATAACACTGAGTCATGTGTGAGAGTTGGTAGGGCTTGTAACAATTGGTTTAGCATTACTTCTGGTGTTTCACAAGGGTGCATTTTGTCTCCTTTTCTCTTTAGCTTGGTTATTGATTATGTTATGCAAAATTCACTTCAAGGGAAAGATTTTGGGCCTTAAACGGACTGGAGATACGAAAATTTCTGATTTAGATTATGCTGATGATTTAGCCCTTTTGGCAAATGATGTTGATGAGATGAACTCTTTCATTCGAGCTTTTGATGTAACTGGTAGTAGAGTAGGTTTGATTATAAACAGAGAGAAAACTAATGTGATGAAAATTGGTCAGGCAGGCTGTGATTTAGTTCATCTGAATGGTTGCAGTCTTGAGCAGGTGTCAGTTTAATTATCTTGGGAGTTATGTAACAGATAATGGTGATGTGCGGCATGAGATTAACAGACGAATAGGGATTGCTGCCGGGACTTTTAAGAATCTATGGAGAGTGTGGAGAAACAGGTGTATACACCTAAAGACTAAAATTAGACTGTATAATAGTTTGGCTCTTTCTAGGGTTAGTTATGGTAGTAAAACTTGGACACTTTGTAAACAAGATAACAGGAAACTAGATGCTTTTGATTCCAGATTCTTACACAGTATCTTGGGCATTAGGTGGTTCAAATTTGTAACTAATGATGAGGTTAGGCAAAGGAGTTTGCAACCTCCTTTAAGCAGCATATTTTACAGAGAGAGTCTCCATTGGTTTGGCCATGTTGCCTGTATGAATAATTATAGATTGGTGAATAGGGTTATGAACAGTGTACCTAAAGGCCTCAGAAAGAGGGGAGACCCAGGATGCAGTGGGCAGACAGTGTCAAACTGGACCTTATTAGAATTGGTGTGCAGTGGCCAGATGCAGTAGATGTAGCTCAGGATAGACTTGCTTGGAGAACTAAATTGCACAGTCTGGTTGGACCTCCGTAGCCCATGACTGCTTGAGGATGATGATGATGATTCATGCTGTAATGAAATCCAAATATTTTTGACAATTCATTTGAAAATCAACTTTAGAGCAAAATTTGCATTTGCAATGATTCTTTGATTTCTTCTCTCACCCTATTAATTAACCATTACTTGGAAAATGTTCTTAATGTGTGCATTATATGTAGAAATCAAAAGCCACAGTGTCAGTATTTATTTGAAATAATATATACATGGGAAATCATGTCAGTCATTTGAAAGGAAAATTAGTTGAAAAAGCATACACAGTTGAAATAATTGTGCATGACACCATTACTGACCCAGAGAATTGACTCGCCCACAATCAAGGCACAACTTTTCTAAATAAAGAGTGATGACAGCTCTGTTTGCAGTAGACTTCAAAATAATTTTATGCATAAAAATTTGATTTTAGACATGGGATGTGCAAACTGTTTTGGTATTGAGCCAAATAAGAGAATATGCTTGCTGTGGGCCAATTGTCTGTGGGCTGGGGAGAGGTAACAGAACAAAAAAGTTAATTGTCATATGTGTAGATACAAAATAATAAGAAAAAATTAAATATTAATTAAAGTTGTATGTCACAACTGAACTTGGCTTGTCAAAGCAATATATGAAGGATTGGATCCTCAAAATGAGCTGCTGAGCATTAGACTTCAATGACATTTTAGCTAGTTTAATGATATACAAATTTTCTTATTTAAGATGCTGTTAACTTTAGTAAAGATTAAATAATTTTTTTTTTTGATTTTCTGATTTTCTCCTAGGTTGGATAAAATTGTTAAAAGGGTTAGAGTTCATGAATACCTGTTGTAGACTTGGGGGTAGTAATATAAGTTATTATTTTAATCAGTTTATTTTTAATATGAATTTAGGGGGCAGATTATACATGAACACAAGTTATACATGACTAAATATGATGTGAGCTTTGCATTTTGATGAATTGTTTCTGATCTATATGAAAATTCAAAGTTTGTGAGGATCATAAGTACCTGTAGATCACCATGTTCTATATACATATGTTCAGCAATAAATTTTAAAATCAGAGCTAGCCTTGAGATATTAATATGAAATAATTATTATACCTTTTTTTATAATGCAAAATTGTTTAAGCAGTTAGGTTTTTTTTATTAAATTTATTGCTCCTTGATTTCTTTTATTAATACTTCATCATAATGATCAGAATAATTAGCTACTAGTTGCTAATACACAAAACTCAAGAGATAAGAACAAATTCCAAAAATCTATTTTGCCACCAAAATTCAACCAATGTATTTAGTGGTGGTTTACTCAGATTTATAATTTTTTTTCTTGCATTAAAATTTTTTGATTTGTTAATCAGTAGTACTATAATTAATTAAATATGCATTATTAGTACTTGTTAAAATTAAAGTTTGAATGGAAGTTTTTCAGTTTTTAATACCTGCAAATGTCAAAAAATGGTCCTTTCCAGGTATTTATAAATCTTATTTTACTGCTATACAGCTTTTGCTATTTTATTATTTTATTCCCACTATTGCTGTTAAGTCTTTTTTTTTATATGTGGCCCTCGGGTCTAATTGCAGGTAAAACTTAAAAATTATAAACTTTCTATATTTTCTTATTTCATCTACCTTAAACTTTAAAGAAAAAATAGCTACATGAAACTACTGCATTACAAAAACAACTTAATTTTTAGTTTTATTTGTAGATACTGTTAGCGATAAAGGAGTAATTTTTAATAAAAATTACACATGTTTTCTTTCTATCATTACAAACAATGGATAGAGAGAATCAACTCATGTAAGTCTACTTTAACTATTCTCTCCCTTGAAAGATATAATAAGGTGCACTACAAATATTCATCACTTTTAATTTGTAATGTATGCAGTAAAATCTTCATAACTTAGACACTTGTGGTTTCAAAGAAAACTGTGCAATTTTAGAGCATGTACCTGTATTCATTTCTTCGATATTCTATTGTATCCAACATATGGAATGTCACATAATTATATTTGTACTTTAACCCATACATGCTATATTAAAAAAATTCAAGAGAAGAAACATCCTTTGTATACAGTAATATAATTTATATTTTGGAATATAATATGTACATAATTAGGAATGTACTTAAGAACCATGTACTTGATTGTGTACTTTATACAGGGTGTCCCTGAATTCATGGCCCAAATGTGAGAGGATGGTAGTACACACCAAACTCGCCAATATTCGTCATAGAATATGCGGCTGCAAACGCAGTTAGGAGTCCGAAATGGACAGATACAGAGGTTTCCAGAGTGACATTTATTGGAGATCATTACAACAAATGCTCAAATGTCCACCCACCAATGTTGATACAGGCGACACAACAGTGGAGTAGTGATCAGCGTACCTGCTTGTAAACACCGGGCTTGTCACGCACATCGGCGGCTGTGACAAAGTCAGGCTACCAGATCCTCCACTGACTGCACGGGCGTCTTGTACACGACACTCTTCAAATGTCCCCACAGAAAGAAATCGATACAAGAAAGATCAGGCGATCTTGGGGTCATGGGATGGGACCACCGCGCCCAATCCATCATTTCCCAAATGTGGTATGAAGATGCTGATGCATGTCCATGTTGAAATGGGCGGGTGCCCCATCGTGCTGGAACCACATATGGCTGCAGATTGCGGCTGGAATATCCTGAAGCAATTCCGGCAAAACCTGTTGCAGAAAAATACAGTATGTTCACCCATCGAGGTGGTCCGGCAGTAGGTAGGGTCCAATTAAGTAGTCATGCACGATTTCCGCCCAGACATTGACAACGAACTGTTGCTGGTTCGAATTTAGACGTGTACTATGGGGTTCCGGGCCGCCCACAAATGCGCATTATGGACATTCACTATGCCTTCACATGAGAATTTTGATTCATCCATAAAGAGCACATGCGCGGGGAAATCGGGATGTGCAGCACTTTGCTGCAGGAACTACTGGGCGAAATCCATGCGCAGGGGATAATCAACAGCTGTCAATGCCTGCACTCTATGAAAGTGATAGGGGTGTGTAGCTCTTCTTCATGCAGTACTTGCCAGACACTGTTCCGATGCACACCCAGTCTCCGGGTGGCGGATCATGTGCTTGTACCTGGGTTATCTATCACCATATGCAAGATGTCCTCACTCATAGCTGGCATTCTGACCATCTGTGCTCATCTGGCATCATGTCGATTGATGTGGAAGGTGCCTGCCTCAGATAGCTGGCAGTGCAGTCATGCAAACATTTTATGATCAGGCACATGGCGCATAGGATATCGCTCATGGTAGAGTCTTTGCGCCTCTCTACCATAGGGGGCGGGGGTGGCTCAGTCGGTAGTGCGCCAGGCTCATAATCTGTAGTTCCCATGTTCGAGTCCCAGCTGGGTCAGCGTTGAGATTTATCTCCGCAAAATTCCCTGCCCTGCCCACGGTCAGTAGGGGGACACTGATGGGCTTGGAAAGGCCGCCGTCCGTCGGATGGGACGTTAAGCCGTGGCCCCGTGTGCGGGAGAGCCATACCCTGTGCACGTTAAAGAACATTCTGGATGGCCTTGACGGGAGGCTACCATCTGTCTCCCAACAGCTGTTCCAGTGGGTCCCCTCCCCAAACCTTCTCTGAGCCTTCGGGGTCCATGTGACCTGGCCATTTTAGCCCATGGTATGCAAAAAAGTGCCGCTCAGAGGTAAAACAACCCAACCCTCTCTACCATTGCCCTAGGCTACGCCGTACATCAGGTGCATATCGGCTTTCTCTGCATTTGTAAACTGCTCCATCTCGTATCCGGTTGATGCTGAGAATGCTGGGGTTTGGCCGATCCAGCACTTTTAAGCCATGCCGCCTCATCTGCGCCCCCTACCGGCACCGGGCTGCATTTGCGGCCGCATATTCCATGATGAATATTGGTGGGTTCGGTGTGTACTACCAATACCTAATGTTTGGGCCATGAATTCAGGGACACCTGTATGTTTCTAGTACCATACTAATAAAGGGATGAAAACTGAACTTAAATATTTGAACTTTAATTCCATGTTATATAATATATACATACAATATACCAAAAAAAGAAACTTTCATAAATTTAATGCTTGCATATCCTACAAACCAATGTACTGGCGGATCAGAAAGGTATAACTGTCATTTTTCTTAAAAACATATAGCTTTGCAGCATTACGAATAACCGGTGGAGTTAACCTTTCACCTTTTACACTAGAACAAAAGCTGACATCTTTGTCATTTTAAAATCCTTGCATTTCTCCCATTTCAATAAGACCTTGTTCTGCATTCAAGAGAAAAAAAAATTACTTCACGTGCATTAAATATGTTTCAAATAATTTTCTCTTCCACTGTTGAAAATTCACAATTGATTCTCCACACAATTTACTAAACTATAGTTATTTATTTGAATTTTTCCAGCCACCCATTGCTTGCATATAAGGTATGTTTAATAGGTTATTTGCAGTTTTTCTTGCAGCTTCTTGTACCATCTGTCCTGTAACTGAAGTAGTTATTTCCATATCATTTTTGAAAAATTTCAGGGATTTTAACCCTTTGCACTCAAAGCTTTTTTCACTTATAGGGAAGTAGCAACTCAAAGGTTTTTTGCTAAAAAGTTGATGAAATTTTTTACAACTAACATAAAAATAAATCATATGTAAACAATATAAAATCAAACTCATCATCACTGCTACTAATTTCATCATTTGGCTCCATTTTTATAACCACTACCCACACAACCACAATCTCCACAAAATATCCATAGATGTCTAAGATGACCCATGGATATTTACTGGTCATCTTAGATATCTTATGAATATTATGTGTAGATTGTGGTTGTGTGGGTAAAAACAAAGTTTAACCCTTTAATGCCCAAGAATCTTAGAAAAGGATAGAAGGTAGTAAAACAAATAAATAGCTCTATTTGGATTAGTCCATTTCAATTCTTAGCCTTTCTGGGCATTAAAGGGTTAAAACAATAATTTTAATTAAACACAATGCTGTACTATGAAGTGCACATAGACAATAGATTTACACATCTAAAATGTAAACAGGAGAGATATCTGTTTATAAAACAGTTATTGTTGCCTCTTGAGTGCAAAGGATCTCTTTATAAACCAGCTATTGTTACCTCTCACTCACCATTTGAGTTGCTAAATAAAATCAAGTGGCGACTGAGGGTGGCCTCTTGAGGCCAAAGGGTTAATTCATCTCCATTCATTTTCCTCACTATCACAATTGTTTCTTCAAATTTCTAAAATCTCACTTTTTCTTTGTTTGAAACCAGATTTTAACACACCAGTTGTTTTCTTAATACCCTGCAGCATTTTCCTTGGTCTGTGAAATTTAACTTATTTTCTCTGATGACTTGTACTAAATTTCTTTTTCATTGAAAAGCTAATTCACGAGTACAACAGAACTTCAGTAAAGTTGAAAATTCCAAATTTGGACTTCATATTGCACGCCATCTCCCCTCAACTCATGACCTATTCACATTAATTGTGGAAATGAAAAAAAATCCTCTACATAATAGAAACACTGCTCAGGATTCACCTATGGGTCTCCTTATCTTTCTTCCAATAGACTATTCATCCCTCAATTTTCATCCTTTCGAACATGGAAATCTTCCCTAAAAACAGTTACTTGATGTAGAGTTCGGAATGTATGTTATCTCAATGAATAAATTTTATGCTTACTGAAGTTGTCCAACTTTTTGGAGTGTTAATATAAAAGTGTCTAAGTTAGGAGGTTTTACTGTGTAAATATTTATCAGATAAACACTTCACAGTTTATTAAAACAATGTCCTGAAGGAAAATTCTATAAAAATATTCAGTATATTTGTACATGCAAAACAATATCAACGTTTTAATTTTTCAAGTGTGCAAAATTTTTTAAATATGTGCAAAGGTAAAAAAAAATTCGGTGACTTTTTTTAATAATTCCAAAATTGCTCTATCAGGAAATAAGTTTTTTATATTTGAAATGTTTTTAGCCTACAAGCACTCTGAAAAGTTTTGCACATCTGGATGTGCTTTTGTGATTTTCTAAGAGATAAAAAGAAGTTTTATGAATCATTTTTTGGACATTTATAGACCCCTGATATGTTGTATATTTGTTTCATCACATAAAATCTGTAAGAATATTTGTTTAGTTACCAGATGAAGTGGGATATCAGGAAAGTTTATAGTCAATACTTGCTGAGAAAATAGCTAGCTCTTGATAGCTTAATGGTAGAGCACGTGGCATGTTGTCAAGAAGTTGCGGATTCTTATTTCCATTCGAGGTGAACTCATTTTTTCAGCAAATCTTTGATATGTAGAGCATGTTTATAGTTGAGGGATGGATTATTTTTTTAATTTATACAGAATGATGTGAGTAAAAGTCAAAATATATATGAAGTGATGGATTTCAGTTAGAACTGCATTAACATGGTGGCAAAAGAATACTTTTGTAGGAGAGTTGACAGTTTATATAGGGCTTGTGAGAGTGTTCCTTGCTTCATTATAAGATATCATTAGTGTAAATGCTTTGGATTTTTTTTGTCTACAGTGTTTTTGTTGCATAATTTTTGGTAGACATGCAGTAGTTGCAAATATAATCTAACCCAAACTTCTATCTAAAGTAAGTTTAATATGTATTTTAGTAAAAGTCTATTTCTTGAAACTTAAAATAGTGCATGATGATCAACAACTTTAAAATATCAGTTTTTGAAAATGTGTGTGATTTGTCATTATATTATTGTAAGCTTAAATGCAAATGGCTGTCCATCTCTGCATTACTCAGCATTTTATATAACTAATATTTTTGAATTATTAGAGTTCTAATTAAAAGGATGTGATTTAAGTCACAGTACAGATTTAAAATTAATAGAATTACTCTATATCACTGTAATGTCTGAAAAAGCTGAGACAAGTAGTGGATATATTTTTATCTATAAACTTACCTTGGTCTTTTCTTAGGTTGATATCCAATAAATTGGCAAATCTATTGTTCTGTGGTGGGTAGTACAATTCTTATTACTATGAATTTACTGTGTACTTGATTTTGTTGTTCTTGGTGGGGATTCTGTTGCAAGGTTGTTGCCCATTTGAGAGTGGTACAGAGAGAGAAAATATGATGATATAATATAATATAATAAAATATATTATGACTTGCTGTGCATGTTAACTGAAGTATTTGTAGACTTCCAGTGTGTATGTCACAACTTTTCCAGAAAAGGAAATTTTACAGTGTATATTGCAACTTTTCCATCAGGTGAAATACTATTTTGCCTGATGATGCATTGAAGCAACAATGTGAAACATGCAGCACATGAAGAATATATATTATTTGCCTTCTCTGGAAAAACTGACATACCCAGTAAGTCTGCAAATAATTTGGTTAATGTGCTTAGCAAGTCATAGACTCCAACATCATATTTCATTCCTTTGTGTCAATCTGAAAATGGATATCAACCTTGCAACAGAATCCCCACCAGGAAAATGGCAAAATCAAGAACACAGTGAAATAGTAATAAGAATTGTACTGCCCACAACAGGACATTAGACTTGCATATTTATCAGATATCAATCCAAGGGGGGGAAAAAAAGGTGAATTTTTATATAAAAATAAATCCAACTATAATTCTCAGCTTTTTTAGACAATACAATGATAGAGCATGATTTTATTAATAATTAATAATAATTTTTAGTTTTACTGTTTATATCTTTGAATTGAGAAGTGTTATTTCAATTAAAGAACTTGTTCTGTTGATAAATATATCAACATAAGGAAAGTTATTCCAAAACATTAATCTTTAGAATACCATCATCAAACTAAAAAAGAGTCAAGGGGAAAATATGTTTTCACATAAATTGTTTTCTGTTGCATTTGACTACAGCAGCATATAAGCTTTATGTAGCATCCAATATGATCAAAGAAGCATAGGAATTAATTTGAAGTTAAAAAACAGCTTATTAAATTTTAATTCTTATGTGTTGAACTTTTGTTTGAACAGTTTATCACTTATCCATGTGTAATCCAATGAAAATTGTTTAAAGTTGTGGATCATTTTTGATACTTAGAGAAGAAAAACTACATATTTATTTGAACCTTCTATATGAAAATTGCAAGACATAACATTTTCCATTATATTGCATTCATGCTTACAAAGCACAAATTTCCATCTAGTTTAATATAACTTGGAAGTGAGAAATTATTTCTTAGTTTCTGGATAACCACCAATAATGTTATATTTTTCTTATCTTTTAATACATTGAAGAACCAAAACATTATGATCAGCAAATCGAAGCAACTGCAGTTAAACAATGGCATGTGTGAAATCATAAAACGGTATAAATAACACCTGATACTGAGCTATGTTAATCAGCGTTATTTTTGTTTTTCAGATGGGGAAAGGCAGCAGACTTAAATGAGTTTGACAAAGACCAAATTGTAATGTCCAGACGACTGGGTCAGAGCATTTCCAAGACAGCAAGGCTTGTGGGGCACTCACGGTCAGCCATGGTTAGTACCTTCAAAAAGTGGTCCAAGGAGGGAAAAACCATGAACTGCCGGCAAGGTGTGGGCCAACAATGGCTCATTGATGCTGGAGGTGAGCAAAGACTATCCCATATACTCTGAACCAACAGAAGGGATAATGTGGTGCAACTTGTCCATAATTTGAAGGCATAAACTGGAAGGAGAACTGTTACCAATCCCCAGTGATGCACAGAACCACCAGGTCTAGCACCAAATGTCCGATCCCATCTTCTCGTGGTGCAGGCCATTAGTACCTTTCAAAAGAGATATTCTCTTTTGGTAGGGGAGGGCTGCCAGCTCAGTGTGGTCTACTGATCTGGTCATGTATGGCCACTTTTTCTTTTTTTTTTTTCAACCCTGCAGAGGAGTGGTCAACTTCACAGTGGTCCTGGTGCTGACCATTTATACCCACTAGACCGGACTGGTTTATGGATTTGAGCTTGATTATGGATCCTGGACTTGCTGCACTGGTAGGCCTCTGTTGAGGGAGAATCTTCCACTGTGTTTTCTGTTTGCTTCTGGGTTACCAGCCCTAAGTGATCAGAGGCATGGGATACCTTATATCAGCTGGTGGATAAAACCTGATAAGATGCCATTGCAGAAATCTGAACCCTCACTTAGCTAGTTGGGCATCATCAATCCTAAACTGGAGTAATGTGTCTCAGGCAGGTGATATAGCTCTTGAAAAGGTGGTGCCTGAAGTTCCTACTAGCATCGGTGACTTCAGCCTTTAGTGAGGGACTGGTCTTTGCCCCATGCCTGCTATCAGGGGGTTGTTTGATATTGTTGGCCCTACCTCAGCCTTCCCATGGCCGAGTGGTTAGAATGCTTGGCTACTGATCTAAGGGACCTGGGTTCGAGCCCCGGGTAAGGCATGGTTGTGTGTGTTGTTTTTCTGCTGAGGTCCTGCCATCCTCACTGACCTACTACTTTGGCATATAAACTGACAGGCTCCTGTCAGACCTCTGTGGCAAGCAGCTGCTTGAGGGGTATTTATTTATTTATTTTTACGTCTCTCAATAAACCAAGATTCTTCAAAAAAACCTAATCATTTCCTCTCTGCAGGTATTGCTGCAGGATTTAAAAATCCTACTAATCATTTCCTCTCTGCAGGTATGTGGAACATGAGGACGTATATAGAAATTGTTCTCTTGATGTCCTCGTGCAGGAATTCCAGTGTTATAACCTAGATATTCTAGGCTTGCAAGAGTCCAGATGGACAGGTAAAGGTGAGATATTTAGAAACAACTTTAATTTTCTCTTTTCAGGCAGGAGGATGGAAAGCATCTCCAAGGTTAAGGTTTGCTTCTCAGCAGACCTGCCAGTGATGCTCTTCTTGGATATCACTGCATTATGAATGATTTTTTACAGCAAAATTTAAAACAAAAATTAAAGACTTGAATGTCATCTGTTGTTATGCCCCCACAGAGGATTCTGATGAGAATTTTTTACAGCCAGATATGTTTTACAGCCAGCTTCAGGATATTTTGAATTCTGTGAAGAAAGATATTTCTCTTGTGCTAGGTGACTTCAGTGCTGAAGTTGGTACTAACTCTACTAATCTTTGGGCAGGAGTTTTAGGTCCCTTTGGCATTGGTTGTTCCAATGGCAATGGGGAATGTTTCCTACAGGTAAGTAAACTTAATGGTTTGCAAATAACTAATACCTACTACAAACACCGGGACATTTATAAATATACATGGGTTTCACCTGATGGGTTGTAGAGGAATATGATAGCTTATATTTTAATTAACAGCAAATGGGCTAGTTCAGTGAGGAATACCAGATCATACAGGGAAGCCAATATATTTGGTCTGACCATTACCTGGTCAAAAGTGTTTTGCAGCAGAAGCTTAAGAGATGTTGTGCTAAGGTTAAAACAATTAGCTATAATATTTAATGCCTGAAAGATCCAGATATAGCCAAAACATACTATGATGGCTATTTAGTCATTATGACAATCGTGGTTTGGTTACTGCTGAAGTTGAGAATGAATGGGATCAGTTTAAACAGACTTTTCTTCAAACCAACAGTAAGTACTCTTTTGGGTAAAGAGGAAACAATTATTTCAGTGATAAGGTTATGGAACTTATTTCTGAAAGGAGAAAGTGCAGTATTAATATGAATCAACACCCTACTAGGCCTAACAGAAGGCATTACAGCAAGCTTAATAATCGTGTAAAGGATCAGTTAACAGCTGATAAGAATCTTTGGCTTGTGATAGCTTGGCTGACGAAGCTGAGGAAGCAGTTAGACAGCACAACAGCAGGGGGTTATACCAGATTATTAATGTTTTATGCAGGAAGAAACAGACAGGTATACAGGATTAAGGGATAAACATGGCAAGGTAGTTGAAGGTTCTGTGATGGTAGGTGGGCTGAGCATTTCAGAAATGTTCTAAATATTGTGATTATTTCTCCTCCCATTGTTTGTAATGAGGATAGATACATTACTGGCTTTAATGATGGCCCTATATCACAGTCTGAAGTTATTTTGGCTATTTCTAAACTTAAACTACATAAATCCCCAGAATTAGATGAAATACTACTGAAATGCTTAGAGCTGGAAACACTTGTGATGTCACATGGCTGATTGAAATTTTGAATATCTTTTATGATAAAGGCATGGTTTCTAAGCATTTTACCAGTGCTATTATTATCTCTATTTTTAAAAAAGGTGATCGCAGTTCTTTTGATAACTATACGGGTATCAGCCTGCCTTCTATTCCAGGTAAAGTTCTTTGTGTGATTATACTTAATAGAATTAAGAATTTGGTTGATTGGCAACTGCGTGATGAACAGTGTGGATTCAGAAGTGGTAGGGGATGTACTGATCAAATATTTTCACTTGGGCATATTCTTGAGAAATGTTTAGAGTTTCAGAAACCTGTGGTTGCTAGCTTTATAGATTTCAAAAAGGCTTTTGACTTTGTTGATCAACATAATTTGTGGTTGATTGTTAGATGATATGGAATACCTGATAAGTTTGTTAGTGTAATGAGAGCTCTCTATTATAACACTGAGTCGTGTTGTGACAGTTGGTAAGTCTTGCAGCGATTGGTTTAGCATTGCTAGTGGAGTTAGACAAGGGTGCATTTTGTCTCCTATTCACTTTAGTTTGGTTATTGATTATGTAATGCGAAATTCTTTACAAGGGAAAGATTTTGGCCTTAAATGGTCTAGAGATTTAAAAATTTCTGATCCCATGGCCAAGTGTTAGCGTGCTTGGCTGCTGATCTAAGGGACCTTTCTTGGTTTCTAAGCATTTTACCAACTTAAACTTAACCTAAGGGAACTTAAAGTTCAAGCCACAGGTAAGACATGGATGTGTGTGTGTCATTTTTCTGCTGAGGCCCTGCCATCCTCTCAGACCTTCTACTATGGCATATAAACTGACAGGTTCCTGTCAGACCTGTGGCAAGCAGTTGCTTGAGGGGGTATTTATTTTATTTTTTAGATTATGCAGATGATTTGGCCCTGTTGGCTAATGATGTTGAGATGAATTCTTTCATTAGGGCTGTTCATGAGAGTGGTGATAAACAGAGAAAAAACTAAAGTGATGAAAATTGTCAGGCAGACAGCACTTCAGTTGCTTTGAATGGCTTCACTTTTCAGCAAGTGTATCAGTTTAATTATTTTTAGAGCTATGTAACAGATACTGGTGATATGCAGCCTGAGATAAATAGAAGAATAGGGATTGCCATTGGGACTTTCAAGAATCTATGGAAAGTGCGGAAAAATAGGCATGTACACCTAAAGACTAAAATTAGGCTGTAAAATAGTTTGATTCTTTCTAAGGTTAGTTATGGTAGCAAAACATGGACCCTTTGTAAGCAGGATAACAAGAAACTTGATGCCTTGATTCTAGATACCTACACTGTATCTTGGGCATTAGGTGGTTTGACACTGTAAGTAATGATAAAGTTAGGAATCATCAACCTCCTTTGAGTAGCATATTGTGCAGAGAGAGACTGCATTTGTTTGGCCATGTTGCCCATATACATAGCTGCAGATTAGCAAACAGGATTATGAACAGTGTGCCTGAGGGTTTCAGAAAAAGGGGGAGACCTAGGAAGTGATGGACTGCCAATGTCAAACAGGACCTTGCTAGAATTGGCCTAGAGGGGCCAAATGCAGCAGCAGTAGCTCATAAGATACATCTGGAGAGGAAAATTACATGGTCTGGTTGGACCTCCATAGCCCATGACTGCATGAGGATTTTGTACGTTTTTTGTATATATCATGGGAGTAATGTGTCGCAACACACAGTACATCGAACCCTGCTGAAAATGGGACTGCGTAGCCACAGGCTGTTCCAAGTGCACATGCTAACCTGGTTCACTGTTGAAAGTGCCATAATGGGCACGTGAGCATCAAAACTGGACCTTGAATGATTGGAAGGTCTTCTGGCCTGATGAATCTTGTTTCCTGTTGCACCATGTGGACAGCCGGGTATGTGTGAGTCATTTACCTGGTGGAAGTGTTGGCACCAGGATGCACCGTGGAATGAAAACAAGTTGAAGGAAGTGTAATGCTTTGGGCAATGTTCTGCTGGGAAATCCTGGGTTCAGTCATTCATGTGCAGCAAACTATGATTTCTACTACCTACTTAAACATCATTGCAGACCAGATACATCCTTTCATACAACAGTATTTCCCTCTAGTAGTGCCTTCTTTCAGCAGTATAATGCACCATGCCACACTGCCTGGATTGTTTGAGAATGGTTTTTGGAACACGAGAAGACTTCATGGTATTGTCCCAGTCTTCAAATTCCCAAGACATCAATCAAGCATCTGTGGTTTGTGTTGGAACAGTATATCGAACTATGGCAGCTCAACCATGTAACTTACAAGAGTTAAAGGATCTGTTGGTAACGTGTTGGTACCAGATACCACACGAAACCTATAGACATCTTGTAGCATCCATGCTTTGCTGGATAAGAGCTGTTTTGGTGGCATGTGGAGGACCACATCATATTAGGCAGGTGGTTATAATGTTTTGGTTCTTCGGTGTAGTTCTTTACTTGCCATTTATTTCTAAAAACAGTTGTTTCATGTTCCACTATATCATTTTGAACATAAGGGCCAAATTTAGCACGTTATGTGTAAAATGAAGGTTTTGTAACACTCTGAGTATCATAAGCTATCAAAAATTATATATCCTATGCTTTCTCCCCTAAAAATGGAAATGAAAAAATCTGAATATGATTGTTCCATTAAATCTTCTAAATGTTAGTGACTAAGTAATGAGTCATGTGTCAAAGGAAAGCTTGTGACACAGGGAGTATTACAGATTATGAAGATTTCCTCCCACCACCACCAAAAAAAAAGAGGGAAAACAGGAAAGATGTAAATTATTGTTCCATAGTATCTTCCAAAAGCAAGGGCCAAGAATAGTTTCGTGCCAAATGAAAGCTCGTTACATGAAAGCACATTACCTTCTCCCCCCCCCCCTTCCAAAAAAAATGAAGAGAATGGTGTAAACAATTGTTCCATTATATCTTCCAAACATGACAGGGTTAGAGTAATGTTAGGTGTCAAATGAAAGCTTGTGATGTTGAGATTGAAACAGACTACTTCATGTTTTATCTCCCCCCCCTCATTGGCTTGGAAAGGCTGCTGTCCATCATATGAAATTTTAAGCAGTGGTCCTGTGTGCAGGGAAGCCATACCCTCTGCATGTTAAAGTACACACTGTATAGTTTGGTGTTATGCTTCCATCTGTTTCTTAACAGCTCTCCAGTGGATCCCCTTTACTTGTAGCCTGGGTATTTAGCCCATATGAGCAAGAAAAGTGCCACGTACACAAAGCAACCCAATTTTATCCCCCTTCCCCCCAAACACAAAAAAAGTACAAAAATTTCACAAAAGTTGATAGCAGTGAATCATCAAATATAAGCTTATGTCAAGAATATTGTCAACTACCTCAAATTTGTCAAACCATGGCAGTCTTGTTTTCACAGGAATCACAAGGAGGAGTTATACTTGCTTAGATAGCAGTGAATCATCAAATATAAGCTTATGTCAAGAATATTGTCAACTACCTCAAATTTGTCAAATCATGGCAGTCTTGTTTTCACAGGAATCACAAGGAGGAGTTGTACTTGCTTAGCTTCACTTGGGCCATTCTGTTCTCACACATTTCTTCTACAAGTAACAAATAAACCTAAGTGCAAGTTGTGGGACATCTTTTTAATCATAAAACATATTTTAATTGAATGTTCAGGTTTTAATTGTGAATGTCATATTTTTAGTTCTTATTGCTTACTATCTGAGCCCCTTACACTCAGACATCTTTTATACTTCTTTTATAGGTCTTGTGTACGAATTTTTAAACTACGTTAGTTATTTAAATGTATTTAATAGTTTACTGCTGTATTTTGAATTTTACACTTTTTGCTTTTGTCTTTTTCCACTGGTTCTCTACTACATTTATTGGCAATGATTTCTGAATTGATTGAAGAATTACTAAGCACAAAATGATGGTAAATACAAACTATCTGTAAAAGAGGAGAGGGTTGATAATTATAGAGATAAAAAAGTTTTTAAGACATAATTTTATGTAACAAGTTCAGAAAGATGCGATTTTATTTTCCAGTACGTATTTGATAATACTTTTAATCAAAACCAACAACTAAGCTTGGATAAAAGTATTATTCTGTGGTGTGGCAGATTTGCTTTCAGAATATAATTCCGGCAAAATCAGATAGTTGACAAAATATGGCATATATGAAGCTACTACTAGGTACATTTTCAATTTAGAAGCCTATTCTAGATCAGAGAAGAAATAAGAACTTTTTCACTGTCCTAAGTTTGTCTTTGGGGATAAAATCTAGTGAGTGTGCATTCCAGTTTTCAATAAATCTTAAATATAATTTATGTTATGTGAATTTATATAAACTTTTCTGGTTGAGATATATTTGATCAAGTGCGCAACCTGACTGGTCTGGAAAGTTTTACAAACAGTTCTCCCATCAACAGTGATAGCTTCTGAGTTATTAATGTTGAACAATTTGTAAATTTATAAGTTACAAGTAGATTTAAAAACATATTTGCATAATGAAATCAAAAATATTCTAATTTTGGTGAAAATACTAAATTTGTTATCAAATTTATTACTTACAAATTCTCTTTCTCCATTATAATTTCACCTATTAAGAAGAAAAGCTTTGAGACAAAGAGATTGGTTTTCTTCAAGTTTTTAATGCATTTGTAACATTTTGGGAC
Organism: Ryuthela nishihirai; assembly: GCA_038380435.1. Lineage (NCBI taxonomy): Eukaryota > Metazoa > Arthropoda > Arachnida > Araneae > Heptathelidae > Ryuthela > Ryuthela nishihirai. The sequence goes on along the minus strand of JAWZYU010000002.1, from coordinate 118,061,160 downwards.
TGGTGGGTGTCATATGATGTTCATCTTACACAGTATCAAATGGCTACAGGTGTCAAAGCATTCTCAGCATTTAAAAGTCTCAAAAATCATAATTAACTTATGTGATGAAAACAAGGGCATAGATCCATAGTATGATTCATTTAGTGTCCAAAATATATATTGGATGTTGCTAAATTTCAGAAATGAAACATTAGCTATATGTTTAGTGAAAGAATGTCAAGATCATTTTTGAGAATAAGTACACTATACAACTAAGCTGTGCATGATTCACACATGTTTATATCTCGCAAAATAAACATTGTCAAACAAAACATTGTAGTACTCAAAACAGTAATATGCTTCAATTCATGTCAAGTTTTCATCATTGGGAAATAATATATAAAAATATATCGTAAAAAATTATCTTCAGGGTATTATGTTTAGAATATACAATTTGTTCTAAAAAGTAATGATAGGAATTCTTTACATTAAATCGAACATTTATTTAAATGTTATGCAAATTTTATATTCCTATATGTTTAAATGAGGAAGAAATTATTTTTAAAAAGGTCTGAATTGGTCATATTGCAGGACCCAAATTGCTTAAAATAAAATAAAAATTACCCCTCAAGTAGCTGCTTACCATAGAAGTTTGACAGAAGCCTGTCAGTTTAATATGCCATAGAGTAGATCTATGAGGTAGACGGGACCTCAGCAGAAAGACAACACACAAACATCTATGCCTTACCCAGGGCTCGAATCTGGTTCCCTTTGATTAGTAGTCAAGAGCTCAAACCTCAGTCACAGGGCTGAAGATAACATGTTAAATTCAATAGAGATATTTTTCAGGCTAAATTTCTTTCCTTTAAAAGATCACTATTTTTTAAATTAATGGCTGGTTTATCTATAATTTTTATATGCAGGACCTTTAATATTTATTAATCAGTTAAAAGTTAGTCATAGCTAACATACAATATAGTTGCATACACAAATATAAACAAAATTCTATTCAATTGGGCGGGGGTGGCTCAGTAGGTAGCGGGCCAGGCTCATAATCTGCAGTTCCCAGGTTAGAGTCCCAGCTGGGTCAGCATTGAGATTTATCTCCGCAAAACTCCCCACCTTGTCCACGGTCAATAGGTGACACCAATTGGTTTGAAAAGGCCATCTGTTGGATGGGATGTTAAGCCATGGCCCTGTGTGGGTGAAAGCCATACCCTGTGCCCATTAAAGAACACGCTGTGGATGGCCTTGATGGGAGGCCATCTGTCTCCCAAAAGCTGTTTCAATGGGTTTCCTCCCCTAACTTCTCTGAGCGTTCGGGGTCTTTATGGCTTGGCCATTTAGCCCATTGTGTGCAAAAAAGTGCTGCTCAGAGGTAAAACAACCCAACCCTATCCACTCATCCCCTTATTATTTGTCCCAAAGAAATTATTATTTGTCCCAAATTTTTCAAGCCCTGTTCTTATGCATTATCAGTGCTAAGACAAGAAACTATTGAGCTTTATAATTAGCCTTGGGATACTAATGCATCTGCATTGAAGAAAGCTGAAATCTTACATCATAGAGTTTAAAACACATTTTACACCTCATTATGATAAAAAAAAAATGAGGATTAATATCAACACTAACTCTGAACTTAGCCATGAAGGATAATCAGACAGAGAGACTGGCTGTTGTATAACCCATGTAAATGCAACATTTTTACAAAATTTGCTTAATGTATCAAACATTCTACCTGTAGTCTCACTTCATTTATTTAAAATCATCTAAATAAGTTAATGAAGTTTTCTAGTAGTCTAAAGAAGTTTATATATTGTAAAACCATATCTTATTGAACTTTTTCACTGTAAAAAAAAAAGCGGAATGCAAACTGGAAATGGCTTTGTTTCCTTTTAGATGCAATTGCTTGAATAAAGTAAAAAATATTGATGTAACTGTCCATTCATATTGTTTTAGTTGAGACCATCCTGCTTGTTCCCTAAATGTGAAAATTTTATGGCATATACAAAATAGAGTATCACTCATAAGAGTGCAATGACAGAGGTGTTAAGATTTGCATATGATGTGTAAGAAGCAGATGCAAACGTTTTATGAAAACTTGAAATTGTTGTTGATTAATGATAAAAACTGGTTAACCTCAAGAATACAATCTTTTTTAAATTTTTATTTTCTGAATAAATGAAGATAAGACTGCTATCAACAACCATAAGTTGTGTTATTCACATTAATAATATTACATATCTTTTTTTTTCTCAATCCTTTATAAATTGGTCATCCAGATTCCAGAATTTGAATCGTACTTGTCTGTGTACTAACTACCCGCTCAAGCAGCTGCTTGCCACAGAAATCTGACAAGAGCCTGTCAGCTTATATGCTATAGTAGGTCTGTTAGTTTTGTATACAGGTGGCCTTTTTTTTGTTATTGTTTGTGTGTCTTTTACTATTGCCATATAAATTATTCTCTTGTGACTTGTCACAATACTCTTTTGTTAATAGTAAATAACTTTTACTAGTGAATAGAATAAATTAATCACAATGTATGAAATTATAATAACTTTATAGAGTTTTATAATTAGTATAATACCTCTTTAGCACATTGGTATTTCAGAAGTCTGATGACTGAACAAGTTGATGGATGGTAACAGTCCATTTCATTTTTATCTGTTAATATCTGGCCATTTTTTAAGTTAAATTGTGTTGGAACCAATCCCTTGTATAGTTGGAGTCCCAGTTGACATTAAATGGTAAGTTGTATAAGAATGAATACAGCTTCCAAATGTGCTCTTTCAAGATCAGTGCTAGCATAGCAGAAGCCCATTCAACCCAATTATTACTGAACTAAAAGCATCGAATGTGACTGGGTGGCTCATAATTGTACATAACTTACTCAATGCTAGAATATTAACAAATTGATTATCATTGAAATTTTAAGTTAAAACTTTAAAATCTGGAAAGTGGAGTTAAATGTTTCACATCAAATGCACAGTATTTTCAGGTGATTGGACATATATTACTTTCACCATTCATTTACCATTTACTGTAATTTGGTTTTTGCTGTATTGATTTCTTCATAAAATGTTTTTTCAGCAAGTTCTGTTACAATTTTAGAGACCCCTTTTAATAGACATCCAAATATTTTCTGAATTTTTTTTTTATCCTACTTTTAGTTTTTTAATCCTTTAAAATTTCAAGAAACCTAGAAAAGGGTAGAGGGTAGTAAATATAAAGGAATAACACTATTTGGACTAGTCCATTTCAAATTTGGCCATTATATGTTTTAAAGAGTTCCAGTTCATATTTTTTGACTGATCTTTATTCACAGAAAACATAGTCCATTTATAGTGTGTTAATATGCAGAGTTGTTTTCCATCTTTTTCTGAACCTTTTTGTGGTCATGTATTTTAGTTTTTAATCCGTTCTTCAGAAATATGTATTAATATAAAATAAATTTCTATTATATGTTAGTGTGCCCTAATTTTTATGAGTTTTAATAGTGATATTTTTGCATTAAATATGTTCCATTAATATAAAATTTCAAATAATTGTTTCCAGATTGATATTTTCAGACAAGACTTCAAGAAACCTGTTATTTTTTCTACTTCTGAATTTATCTTTTGCATTTGTTGAATTACTATATGGAGTGTGGACAAACAGGTGAGAAACTGATTACCTAATTTAAAATGCTTAATGCTTTTTTATAAAATGCTGAATTTATGATACTCTCATGTATTTGATAATGTCTGTTTAAATTTAGAAAGCATCAGTTTTATTATTCTTTCCTAAAATAAATAATGGACAGAAATAGGTTCATTATATATTAAAAGAATTTATTCTGAATAGTAACAGCATATTTTGCTTGCTTAAGCAAGAATTTCTTGGATACATATCTCATGCACATAAGGATTAATAGCATTGTGGGGATCAGTTTTTGGAAATAAAAACATGATTTATGACATTTTTTAACACACAAGCCATATCTGAGTGTAGTTTTTGTTTAATAAACCTAAAAAAATTCTAAACAGTGCAAATTTTATACTGCAGTATAAAAGTTATATTTTGGTTTTCACATTTACTATCCACAGTTTCTAATGTGTTGCTTCCAGTGCTATTAGTATTGTATGAAGTCCATTTATATTGTTTTAATATTCATTGTGCTAATAGCATTAGATGAAGTAAAACAGTAAAACAAAATATGGTATATTTGAATCTATAAATAAACTGTGTAATTGCATATACATTGGTATATTCTATCAACTTTTTTATTTAGCCTCTATAAAATATTCTTTCAAGAAATATAAAAGTTTTCAATAAGCTTAAAAAGAAAAATTTGTTCCATTCTAAAAAGTTTTTGTTCTTTTTTTTTTTGTTACTAGCTCTAAACTAAAAGCAGTATTTGCTTTGGTAAGGGTGGGGGGAACTTTAAGGTGCCATGGAAATGTAATGTAGTTTTTGAAATGGTGTGAGCAAAAAATTTGGACACTCTAAATTGTTAACACTATTACTAAACTGTTTCTTGTTTAAAAGTTTCAAATAGAACTTCATATATGGAGAAATAGCATTAGTATATTTACTTAAAATTAGTTGCTAGAATCGGGTTAAAATGCATATTTCTGTTAGAGCAAATGTGAGAAATATTTTGAAATATTTTTTCTTATCAAGTTTGCTACTATTTTTGCTTTGTTAATAAATATTTCTTTAATGTGTATTTTGTTAATCTAGCCAGTATTTAATATTATGCTGTAAAATGTCTTTTGCATAATTTATTTTCTGCTTGATATATTTATTTTTTAGCTTGGGACTAATCTCTGATTCCTTTCATATGTTTTTTGACTGCACTGCATTACTGGCCGGCTTAGCAGCTTCTGTGATTACCAAGTGGAGAGCTAATGATCGGTTTTCATATGGGTCAGTTTTTATTTTTTAACATTAAAGTTTTTCTGTGACATTTTCTCATAACTGAAAAACACTTCTCAGATGTTGGTAAATATCAGACAGCTGCATATTCAAAGACCATTGGAATATGAATAACCCCAGGTTATGTGAATGGACAGACAAATTCAGAGCTCTGTAACTTCTAAAGTAAACTGTAAAAAAAAGATTGAGGATAATGACGTTCTCAATCATTGAAATGAATTTGGAACAATTTTCATACAGTATTTAAAGAGCTATGAAAGTTGAATATTTTCACAACAGCAAACAGCTTTTCAGATTTGATAAAAAAAAAACTATCTTCCTATAATCACTCTAAAAAGTAAAAAACAAAACAAGCACATCAATGGTGCAGTCACTGGATTCATATTCACTTCAAAGGAAGAGAGGAAGCTGGCAATCTTATTGACTTAGGTAAATTGCCACCCTATCATCCTTTGAAGTAAATACAAATTCAGTAACTGATTGCACCATCAATTTGCTTTAGTTTTATTTTCTACTTATAGTAGTTGTAATTTCAGAATTTTATTTTTTCTTTGTCTGTAAAAACACATCTTAAGAAACTTGTTTAATGTATGACTCATAAACATCGACCACATCTCTCCTTCCCTCCCCCCATTTTTAGGGGGGGGACAGAGTGGTCATAACTTGATGTAGCCCACAACATTATAGATGTCACAAGCTTTGATTTGAGATATAACTTGTTAAGATTATAGTCTTTTTTGAAAGGTGGAAGAATGGGGGGGGGGGGGGTATAATTCAAAGTAACCTACTATGGTCCTCACATGAGCTTTCATTTGTCACTTAACTCATAATGGTGGGCCCTCATATTTGGAAGATATTTAATAATGGCATTCATATTCCCCATTTTTAAAGAAGAGTGGGGGGGGGGGGAGTTTGATAGCCCATAAAACTTGCATTACAAGCTTTCATTCAACATCTGCTTGTTATGTTGGGCCCTCATGTTTGAAAGATCTAGTAGAACAACAATCCTTCACATATTTTTCCCTTTTTCTGAGAAGAGATTTTCAGGCAGGTGGCAGTAGAAACTAAACATAACAATCAGTCAGTTTTCCAGTTGGAGTGGTAGGGGCTCTTACATAGCTCAGAGCTGCTCAACATTCCAAACTGAAAAGTTAAAAATATACTCTATGGGAGTGCATTTCTGACAAGTTGAACAAGGCAGAAGAGCATGAAGTCTGTAAGGTCTTATCTTTCTCACAGATCTTCTCTATAACATATTAAACTGACAGTCTCCTATCAGACCTCTGTGGCAAGCATCTATTTGAGGGTAATTTATTTTTAATCTTTATGTTGGTACTCCATCCTCAGCAGCAGTATGCCTTAAAAATCAGATGCAATTAATTTGAGAGTAATATGTCAGCTCCTCCTTATGTAAACTTAGAGAAGTATTCTTCATAAACATCCAAATATCTGTGACATCTTCCCTCCAAGGAAACAATTCCTATACCAAAAAGGAAGCCCCCACTAACTATGAAACAAAATATCAATGCTATGTTCTTTAAAAAAAATTGTTATGAACTTGATAGAAAGTCTGCATAAACAGAAGTTATGAAGCTTTAAATTTGCCTTTCCAAGCTATATATATACTCAATCAAAATTATTGAGACACTTCCATGTAAAGTCAAAATCAAAGCCCCATAACTTCTAAAATAAATGTTTTTGAAAAAAAAAATACTTGAATTAAAAAAAGTACTCAATTTCTCATCAATTTTGTTGTTAAATGTCTCTTCTCTGTAACCCTTAAAATACTGAACAAATATTAAAAATTGAAATTTAAATAGGTTTTAATTAAGATTTTTATGTTCAGTTTCTTATTCTTATAAAAGCAGGACTGGGAGAAGAATCCCACTGGACAGTAATCAGTTGGACTTGATTTAGGCATTTTACTTCCCTTAACCATAAAATCCATTAACAGACCATAAAAAGTTTATTTTAATAGTTATGGAGTTTGACTTTTGACATAACATGGAAGTGTTGAAACAATTTTAATAAAATAAGATAGCATATACTTAATATTTTATCCTTGTATACTGCTTACCAAAACTGATTTATGCTCTGTATCATTTTTCAGACTTGTTTACCACTTGGAAACTTATGTGTGTATAAACACAATAGAATTTGGTTTTAATGACCAGTTATTACAAAGGCATATAAGAATCGAATTGATCATTTTCAAAATCATTGAAGTGGCTTGAAGCAACTACAGTGTTAACCTTATTGACAATCATATGTTTTAAGAAGTTGCAATGGTATACTCTTTTATAGTAGAGAAGATTCAGCATCATTTCAGGAACAAGTGCCAACACAATGCATTACCAGATTGGACCTTTGTACATTAGTTAGTCAGAGGTTGAACAAAACCTCCAGAGAGCAAGGAATTGATCAGGGTGACAAATGACAAGGATGCTTAGATCACCTGAACTGGCACTACTGGGCAGGGGTGGTTCAGTCGGTAGCATGCCAGGCTCGTAATCTGTAGTTCCCAGGTTCGAGTCCCAGCTGGGTCAGCATTGAGATTTATCTCTGCAAAATTCACTGCCCTGCCCACGGTCAATAGGGGATACCGATGGGTATGTAAAGGCTGCCGTCTGTCGGATGGGACATTAAGCCGTGGCCCCGTGTGTGGGAGAGTCCTACCCTGAGCACGTTAAAGAACACACTGGATGGCCTTGACGGGAGGCTACCATCTGTCTCCCAATAGCTGTTCCAGTGGGTCTCCTCCCCCAACCTTCTCTGAACCTTCAGGGTCATTGTGACCTGGCCATTTAGCCCATGGTGTGCAAAAAAGTGCCGCTCAAAGGTAAAACAACCCAACCTGGTACTACTGGACTTTTGACTCTAAAATTAAACATTTCACGATATAATATATCACAAGATCACAAAATCTACAAGATCTAGAACAACATATTGTTGCAGCACCATTGTAATTATATATATTAGCCCTGCATCATTGTTCTGCTAACCCCTGTGAGAAAGAGGACATAACTGGGCTTGGAAAAACCACTGTCCATTGGATGGTGGTCTGTGATCACTGGGACTAGCAAAAAAGTGCTGCTTAATGTTAAAAGGACATTGATTTCTAATACTGTAAGTGCTGGTCAAATGATTATTAAGAAACAAAGATGTACAATGAAATGGTGAATCCTTAGTTTAAGTGTCTAAAGCAGTAGTTCTCATCATTACTCACCTCATGTCCTGATAAATTGCATGGATGTGTTTTCATGGCCCTGTAGTACTCTTACCTTCCCCTCTCAGCATTTCCTGCAAATCACTGCATTATTTTACTAAATATTGAACATGTGAATAATATGAAATAAGTGCATACTTTTGCAACCAATCCTCCTCAAGCAGCCATGGGCTATGAAGATCCAACCAAACCTTGCAATTTCGTTCTCTAAGCATATCTGTCCTGAGCTACATCTGCTGCATCTAGTCAGCACACCAATTCTAACAAGGCCCTGTTTGACATTGCTTGCCCACTGCATCCTAGTTCTCCCCCTCTTTCTGAGAGCTTTAAGGCACACTGTTCATAACCTTATTCAGTAATCTATAATTATCCATAAGGGCAAAATGGGCAAACCAATGGAGTCTCTGCACAATATGCTGCTTAAAGGTGGTTGCCGACTCCTTTGCCTAACCTCATCATTAGTTACAAAGTTGAACCACCTAATGCCCAAGATACTGTATAAGCATCTAGAATCAAAAGCATCTAGTTTCCTGTTATCTTCTTTACAAAGTTTCCAAGTTTCACTACCATAACTAATCCTAGAAGGAAAGAACCAAACTATTATACAGTCCAATTTTAATCTTTAGATGTATACAACTATTTCTCCACACTCTCCATAGATTCTTAAAAGTCCCGTCAGCAATCTCTATTCGCCTGTTAATCTCATGCTGCACATCATCAGTATCTGTTACATAGCTCCCAAGATAATTAAACTGTGACACCTGCTCAAGACTGCAACCATTCATATTTACTGAATCGCAGCTTGCCTGACGAATTTTCATCACTTTAGTTTTCTCTCTGTTCATCACCAAACCTACTCTACTACCAGTCTCATCAACAGCTCTAATGAAAGAGTTCATCTCATCAATATCTTTTTCCAAAAGAACTAAATCATCAGCATAATCTAAATCAGGAATGTCTGTCAACAGCTGGAATGAAATAGTTCATATCATAATCATTTTCCAAAAGGGCTAAATCATCAGCATAATCTAAATCAGAAATTTTCATATCTCCAGACCATTTAAGGTCAAAATCTTTCCCTTGCAGTGAATTTCTCGTAACATAATCAATAACCAAACTAAAGAGAAAAGGAGACAGAATGCACCCTTGTCGAACCCCTGAAGCAATGCTAAACAAATCACTATAAGCCTTACCAACTCTAACACACACCTCAGCGTTATTATAGAGAGTTTTCATTATGTTAACTAATTGTCTGGTATGCCATACGATCTCACAATCAACCACAAATCATGATGATCAACAGAGTCTAAAGCCTTTTTGAAATCAACAAAACTAGTAACCACAGGTTTCTGAACTCTAAACATTTCTCAAGAATCTTCCTGAGTGAAAATATCTGATCTACACATCCTCTCCATTTCTGAATCCACATTGCTCATCATGCAAATGCCTATCAGCCAGATTTTTAATTCTATGAAACACAATCATGCAACTTATCTGGAACATAAATTAGGCTAATACCTCCTATAGTTATCCCAAGAACTGCGATCACCTTTTCTATAAATAGGTATAATAATAGCTCTGGTAAAATCCTTAGGAACCATGCCTTTATCTTAAAAGATATTCAAAATTTCACCTATCCATGTGGTAACTGAAACATTCCCAGCTCTAATCATGTCCATAGTGATTTCATCTACCCATGGGGATTTATGAAGTTTAAGTTTAAAAACATCCAAAATAACTTCAGACTGTGTTATGGTGCCAACATTAAAGCGACCAATGCATCTATAATCATTGGAAACAATGGGAGTAGAACTAACCACATTGTTTAGAACATCACTGAAATGCTCAGCCCACCTAGCTATAACAGAATCTAACCTTTTATAACCTTTACCTTGTTTATCCTTTAATTCCTGTATAGCATTTCTGTAATAATTTCATCTACCACTGAGGATTTATGTAGTTTAAGTTTAGAAACAGCCAAAATAACTTCAGACTGATTTATAGGGCCAATATTAAAGCCAATAATGCATCTCACATCATTACAAACAATGGAAGTAGAACTTACCACATTGTTTAGAACATCACTGAAATGCTCAGCCCACCTAGCCATGACAGAATCCTCACCTTCCTTGCTTATCCTTCAATACCTGTCCATTTTCTACCACACAAAACATTAACTATATGGTACAGCTCTCTGCTGTTGTGCTGTCTAACTGCTTCCTTGGCTTTATCAGCCAAGCCATCTACCCAAAGATTCTTATCAACAGCTAACAGATCCTTTACATGTTTATTAAGTTCTATGTAATGCTTTCTATTAGGACTAGTAGGGTATTGATTAAGGACATTCCTGCAGTTCTTTCTTTCCGAAATAAGCTCAAGTGCCTTATCGCTCAAATAATTCTGCCTCCTCTTTTCCTTTTTTCCTAAAGGAGTACTGTTAGTGTCCAAAAAAGCCTGTTTAAAATGGTCCCATTCTTCCTCAACTTCAGTAGTAAGCATACAATGACTGTCATAATGACTAAGTAACCTATTATGGTAAGCTTTAGCTATAACTGGGTCTTTCAGAGCTTCAGAATAAAGGTAAATTTTTAAACCTTACCACAACACTTTTTAAGTTTAAGTTGCAAGACACATTTAACAAGGTAATGGTCAGATCCAATTTCAGCTCCCCTATATGACCTGGTATTCCTAATAGAACTAGCCCATTTGCTGTTAATTAATATATAATCAATCATATTCTTATTCAGCTCATCAGCGGAAACCCATATGTACTTATGTATGTCGCAGAGTTTGTAATAAGTGTTAGTTATTTTGAAACCATTAAGTTTACTTACCTGTAGGAGGTGTTGCCCATTGCAGCTACCAATACCAAAAGGGCTTATCACTCCTCCCCAAAGATCAAAGTCAGTACCAACTTTGGTGTTGAAGTCACCTAAAACAAGGGTAATAACTCCTTTCTTGACAGAATTTGAAATATCCTGAAGTTGTCCGTAAAGCCTATCCTTCTCATCCTCAGTAGGGGCATAACAGATAACATTCAAGTCGTTAATAAGAAACCTTTAAGTAATGCACTCTCATATCCTAGAAGAGCATCACTAGTGTGTCTGCTAAGAAGCAGACCTATGTCTTGGAGATGCTTATATTATCTTCCCTCCCTGAAAAAAGAAATTTAAGATTATCTTTAAGAATCTGACCTTTATCTATATATTCTCTTGCAAGCTGAGAATATATAAATTATAATGGGAATCCTTGTGTGAGACATCAAGAGAATAAGCTCTGTGCAGTGTCCTCACTTTCCAACTTCCTATGGAGAGAAAATGGTTAGTAGGATGTTTAAAGAAATATGTTCATTGAGAGAGGGAATACCAACAATATCAAACAGCCCCCTAATTGCAGGCATGGGCAAAGACCCGTTCCCCCATCACTAAAGGCTGAAGCCATCTACAATGGAATACTTCCTCCAATGTAGAGTTTGATGATGCTGTAGAAGCAAGAGTTCAGGTGCCTGAGATGACCTCTGCTCAGGATTATCCACCAGCTGATAAAACATATCCTGTGAATCAATTCACTTGGGGATGTCAACCTATAAACAATCAGAAAATACAGCAGCAGGTTTTCCCTCAACAGAGTCCCCATCAGTGCAGCAAATTCAGGATCCATAATCAAGCTCAGAGCCATTATGAATGTTGTGGAACTTCCACAAATGAGCTTTTGCTCATGTGGAGTTTTGTATTTTACACTTTCAAAATTGTCTATTTACTTTGGAAAAGAAAAAAAAAACATTTATTCCTTTTGTTATATAAGTTTTAATTTACATTTTTGTAATATATCAAGAGTGTGAAATAAATTTGATTTGATTATTCTGTTCAAGTTGGTGTATGTGGTCAGCACTAGGACCCTGTGTGGTTGACTACACCTCAGCAAGGTGGGAAAAATAAGTAGCCATAGTTGTCTGGATCAGTAGGCTAAGCTAATCTGGCAGCTCTCCTCTTCCGTTCCCTTCCACAAGAGAGTATCTCTTTTGAAAGGACTAATGGTGTGTACCACAAGAAGGCAGGATCGGACATTAGGTGCTAGGCCTGGCCGGTTCTGTGCATTATCACAGGGGATTGGTTCTTAGCTCTCCTTCCAGTGACTACCTAGCTATCATTTACAGACCTTGCAACCAAAATAATACTAAAAAAAACTTGAATATCCTAGAAGTTTTTAAGCATATTCTCAAAATTCAGATAACTTTTGGATGTAAGATTGCAGCCTGGTAGTGAGTTATTTGTTCAAGAAATGCTGTCACAGAACACTGGTCTAAGCCACAATTCCTCAACTCTGTATGAGCTATGTCCATATAGTAGGTGAATTTTCAAACATCATTTCTTACAATGTTAAAGATTCTGGACATAAGGTAGCATGTAAGATGATAGAGAAAATGAAATGAGAACAAAAAAAATTAAAACCATTGGTTTAAATTTCTGGTGGTACAGTTTTAGTCAACAGAGGCTGCATCTAAATTTTTACAACAATCATCAATCTAGTGGATATTAATTTCTTTGGAAATTAAGTTATTAGACAATATATGTATTGTATAAAAATAGAAAACAATGAATTTAATATAGTTGTTGGATCAGAATGGCGTAATTGACCCAATCTAATACTTTTGTATTACAACTATTTGACTTCATTAGTATTAACTTTTTGTTACTACATATTTGAAGGTTACAAATCATTTTGAATGAACTTTACATGATCTTGTTTCTATCTTATAATGCTGGCTATTTTCTATCTTATATTGCAGTTTCTTATTTTATGTTTACATTGCTTTTTGGCATAAAAATTCAGTATTTTAAAATATATATCAATATATATATATATCAGTTAAAACTTAATATTTATTAAATATAATTTTTCTTTGTGTAGATATGTGAGAGCTGAAGTCCTTGCTGGTTTTGTAAATGGTCTTTTTCTTCTATTTATTGCCTTTTTCATCTTTTCAGAAGCTGTGGAGGTAAATCATTAATATTTTTGCTTTGTATTGCAGTGCATTGTAAAAAATATTTTGTAAACCACATATACATAATCTCCCAAAAATAATGTAAACTAAGCACATTAGTGAATTTTAAATTATTTTGTTTTATAATTATCCATTGTTACTTTACAGACTCATCACTGTTATTACTTGGAAATATTTTGTCTTTGCATAGCAATTTTTAAAAAGTTAGAAAAAACTAATCACAAATTCATTGTTAAAATAATTTAAATGCCCTTAAATTATGCTCCTTAAGTAGACATGGGGTAAGCCTTTCAAACTCAATCATTGTACCATACAAATGGAGTAGATATAGCTTCTCAGTTGTTGTAGCATAATATTACTTAGTAAAGTTCTGCCTATTGATACTTTGGATGCATTTGTTGAACACAAGAATCTTGTTCTACTCACTTAATTTTTGTGTGTGTAGTCCATCATGGCATGCCACGAGGAAAGCTTCCATAGGTTACGTTGAATTGAGCATGTCTTTGTCAAAATAGATGATTACTTGTACAGTGGTCATAACTCTAGCCATTTCTTGGCTAAACCTCCAAGACACTGAATCTGTGCTACGAAATTGATTCCACAGTCTATGGACCACAGAAGGACTCACATTCAGCCATTATGCCACGTCTGACTGACTTTGGCCTGCTTCAAACCAGCCAATAACTCTCCACCACAGTTCATTTGGCGAATGATTTCTTGAGGTCATTCCTACAAAATGGCAATTTCGAATTTCTTTACTCATATTTGCAACACAAAATAATGATCCACTCCAAAACACCCGTTTTTATGCCACTATCTGATTACACAAATTGATGCAACCTAGACTAATTTGCATATGATATGCTCACTCGGCATTACTTTACTGTTACATGAACAAGTTTGGTGAGGATCACACAATTTTCTTGGCAAATTATCTCGATTTTTCTCATTTTTCCGTAATTTATGGAAACCAGAGTATCTGCTAATTAGAAATAATAACATTTAAATTTTTTGTTGCTCAGTGACACAGAACTTTTAGTTACTATATCCCAATTATTTTCTGAGTAAGAAGATCTTTTAATTGTGCTATCTGCTTGTTAACTAGCAAGTTATTTTCCACCCATTATATAGTTGCTTGAACATTAGTTATGTGATTTTATCTTTTAACAGTGACATAGAATATAATTAAATTTTTTGTTAATTTACATGTTTTTCATCTTTTAATTAATTGATTTTAATCATTGCAAAGTATCTTATGACATATTTGAAAATGCTAAGAGTGAAAAAAACCTTTGACACTAAACCTCTTAAAAACTGAGAAATAGTCGAAGCTTACCATCATAGAAAATCATAAATAGTAGTCATTACGAAAATTATAGTTCTGTCTTGTTATTCCTCGACCAACAGTTGTGACCATTTTGAACAGTATATTTTTGAAACCAATAGTACTGTTCTTGACAAAAAGGAGTTTATTTCTGACAGGAAGAAGTATGGGGATAAGTTTAATCAACACTTCTAGTCCTAACAGACAGTATTATAGAAAGCTTAATTGATGATTGGGGATCATTTTAAAGTTGATATTAATCTTTGGCTTGACAGCTTGGCTGGGGAAGCAGTTAGATGATATAACAGTAGAGTGTACCAGGTAGTAAATATTTTGCTCAATGTCATGTTTTTATGAATTTAGTACTACTGCAGAAGTATTTATGCCCATCTTAATGTTACTAAATAGAATGTTATTTTTTACAGAGAGCTATTGAACCACCAGAAGTAAAACACGAACGATTATTTGTTGTATCGGTTCTAGGATTGCTTGTTAATTTGGTTGGAATATTTGCCTTTCAACATGGGCATGCACATTCCCATGGTGGAGGTGAGTTATGATAGATATGCTGTGATTGGTTCTTTGTATGCTTTGTAGTTGATTTACATTTACAGGCTGATTATAATTGAATTGTGTCACTTTGGCCAACTGCAGTGGAAAATCATTAAGTGTGTGAAGGTGAAACTTGTGATGGACAACATACAGACCATGTGAAAATGAAAGGTATGAAAATAAAAATTAGCTTTGGAAAGAACATCATAGTGAATTGTTGTATCCAGCCATACAGCCAACATACATTTAATTGGGTTTACTGCATATGGTACACTTTGAAAAAATGCAGATCAAATTGATAACTATCTGTATTAATATGTTGAAAGTGCAGTGCAATGTGGTCAATGTCAATGCATGCTTTGGGAATTTTTTCATCCTTCTTTCAGATTAGCCAGAGATCAAATGTTTCCTGGATGAATCCTGTCCTTCAGATATTCCTATGGTCAGGTAATGAAGTATTTGAAAAACTGCTGGAAATGCTGCGATTATCATCGAATATGGTATGAAGCGCTTGTGCCATTGAGCAAACACAATGCAGCTGTAGTCCATACTGCATATAGTTGTTATCCATACAACCTCTCTTGAAGAACAAGAATCACATATTCATGAAAATCACGATATGGGCACACATCTCTGGATCATGACCTCAAACATTCTTGAAAGCATAATGGCTCAACAAAAAAAAAAGTCATTGTGAAAATGCACAAACAGTAATATGTGGACAATGAAAAGTCATTTCATTAATAACACTGGAGTGACTTTCCCAATACTTGACAATTATGGAGGTTCTCGTTGCTGCTTCAGGAAATGAGGCAAGTTGATACAGTAGCAATGGATAAGTTTCTAAATTTCTGGCTTATTTAATTTGTGGGGAGATATTTTCTGATGATGAATGATTTTCTGATTGTGAACATGATTTTCTGATGATGAACAAGTGGATGAGATATTTATTTTGGAGGAAAATACCAGAATTCACATATATTACAAAGGTGAAAAAATTTAAAGCAGCTAAAGTTTAGCACTGTTGCTGGATTGTGATGCTTGAGGGACTGTAAGTTGAACCTCTTACTAATATGCTATGCAGAAAATCCACAGCCACTGAAGGGGATTAGTAAGACCTCTATCTTTGTTTTATGGATGTCTACTCAAAGGCCTGGCTCGCACTTTCCACATTTGAAGCCTGATTTTAGAGCTACCTTTTCCCTTTGTTGAAGGAGTATTGTCAAGCCAAAGAAATATCTTTCAAATATCTACTTATTCTTGACAATCCCTTAGCAATATATGTACTTGGAAGATTTTTACAGACAATAAGGTTGTGTACAGGCCACCAAATATGACCTCTTATTGAAACCCATGGATGAAGGGGTTATTTTAACATTAAGACATTTGTACAGGCTATGGAAGGTGAGAATAGTAAGAGACATTAAGGTAATTTTGGAAGGGCTACAATATCTGTGATGCAATGAAAACATGACATCCTGGGAAGAGGTTGTGAATAAATATGAGTGGCATTTGAAAAACTATCCCTAGTTGAAACACAGTTTAAAGGGATTCATGGATACAGTCAACAAAGTGACCAATGATGTGGTTGAGCTTCTTGGGTTAGAAGGCAATGACATCAAAATGTTAGTGTCTGCTCCAGAGATCTGATGGATAAGGAATGCAAACAGTGATTGTGGAAATAAATCATTTTATTATTCTTACTGTGTTCATGAATAAGGATTATTGGAGTTCGAGGCTAAAGAGGCAATAGAAGACAACAAAAATGATGCAGAATCAGTATTGAACTGTCATAAAACTTTTCCGCAAAAGAATTGGCCAAGGTATTTAAATTATTCAATGAAAGACTAGAACATCTTCAGAAAATAACTCTCAGTGCTTGAAGGTTTTCCAAGCCAATTTGCATCTCCAGAATGTCCTCTTGCTACAGAATCATATAGTTGAACAAAGCCACTTTTCAGATGTCTCTTGACAAGTTCATAAGGAAGGCTGAATAAGCACCATAACCATCATTAGAGCTTCCAATAGAGGAACATGTAGCTTCTTCCCCAGCTCCATCATCATTTTCATTATAATTATGGTGTATGAAGTGAACTGTAAATTATTTTTAACTGATCCATGTATTTATACTGTAAGGTTCATTTCTTTTTAGCAACCTACTGTTATGAATTAAGGTTTGTAGGTAAATTTCAATGTTGAATTATGTTTACTATTTGTAGAGTTATCATCATAGCACATAATATAACAAATGTAAATATATATGTAATTTGACTTATGTAAGTGCTTGATGAACTTAATTTAATCCCTTAATTTAATTCCTTAAATTAAATTTTCTACATCTAGACTTAATTTCATCTTCTCATCCACTAAATCATCTTATATTACTGGAGTGGTGGTGGCTCAGTTGTTAGTATGCCAGGTTTGTAATCTGCAGTTCCAAGGTTTGAGCCACACCTGAGTCAGTGTTGAGATTTATCTCTGCAGAAGTCCCTGCCCTTGATCAGTAGGAGACACTGATGTGCTTGGAAAAGCCACTGTTATGCCATACCCTGTGGACATCAAAGAACATGCTGGATGACTTTGATGGGAGGTTACCACCTGTCTCCACTGGGTCCTCTTCCCTAACCTTCTCTAAGCCCTTGGGGTCCTTGTGACTTGGCCATTTAGCCCATTGTGTCACTAAGAAGTAAACAACCCAATTTTTTTTCTTTAATCTTTTGAGGTCCTAATCTGAACTCAGTGTGGTTTTTTCATTTATTTTTAAATATAAATCTGATCATATGGCAGATCTTGACAGACAGCTTTTTTTTTACTAATTAGAAATAAAATGTAAAAAACGAAACAAACCTTCGAGGAATGCCATTAGATAAGCTACAATCAATGTCCTGCAGTAAAATGAAATTTGGGATAAATATTGTAGCTGTAAGAATCATGCACTCTCCATTGCCAGTGTTTGCACCTTTTGTTGTTTTTGTAAAAATAATTGGACTTGATGGGACCATATGGGATAAAAACCATATAAAAAATTGGACTTCAAAGAGTTAAATATAATAATTTCTCATTTAATGCATCATTATGAATGGGATTAAAAGTAACAGTTCATTCTTGTAACCTGAAGTTCCTCCCCCATTTGAGAATGATGTAAGGGTAATATAGGTCATAACTTATTAAACTTATGCATATTTCATGCATTTTTGAAGAAAATTTTAGAAACTTCTAAAACGATGGAGGAACACATTACATGGATTACACTGCAGTGGGAATCCCTTATTTTTCCAGATCTAGTTCCAGTTTGGGTCCCAATTGTGCCAGCTGTACAATTTTCTCCAATTGCTTGTGCATTTTTCATCAATGAAAGAAGAAATATGGGCTTGAAAGAGTTCGTTGGATATGATGTTAATTGCTTACAATTGAGATATATCCGCAACAATAAAGTTTCAAATCTGTGTAAGAATAGACCCATATGATGTTCTCTAAGTTTTTATTTCATTTCTCTTGGTCTGTACGACTTGACTACATTACCCTAAGCCAACTGAGTGTTCATTGAACTTCATATACAGAATTTAGTAGTGATGTCAAAAAAATTGTGGTTTCATGAGACATTGTGTGCACATTAAAATCACACTGGATGGCTTGATGAGAGATTCCCATTTAACCATAATTGCCCAGTGAGTCACACTGCATAAACCTAGCCTGAGTCAGGGTATCCTTTTGACCTGGATGTCCTACAACAATAGCATATTTCTTGTCATTTTAAAGTGCATAAATATGTTTTATCTTATATTCTTCTTGCATGAATGAAAAATGGAAATGCTGTCCACTCAATTTGTCATCCTCCCATATACTTTGATGTTCATAAGCAGTTCTCAAGATGATGGTGAGGGTAATCCCAGAGATTTTATATCAATGTATAGCTGAGAGTGATTCAATCTGAGTAAAGATATTTTTATTGTTGAAGAATCCAAGAAGTGGTTAAAAATATGTTTACAGCTTAAAATAGAGAGCTCAGAGATTAAAAAGCACAATATATATCATTCTAATGATAATTTGCAGTTTTTTAGCATATAATTTTATATTCATTCTTATTTCTTTAAAAAATAGGTGACCATGGACATAGCCATAATCATGGCCATAGTCATAAAACTCACAATCATGGCCATTCACATGGTTTCGGTAAGTTTATCTGTTATTTTCTTTGCTATATGATATACACTGAAGAACCAAAACATTATGATCACCTGCTTGATATAATGTTGGTCCTCCATGTGCTGCCAAAATAGCTCTTGCCCTGTGAGGAATGGATGCTACAAAATTTCTAAAGGTGTCTTGTGTTATCTGGTACCAACACATTACCAGCAGATCCTTTAACTCTTGTAAGTTAAGTGGTTGAGCTACTGCAGATCGGATATGCTGTTCCAACATAAACCATAGATGCTTGATTGATGTCTGGGAAATTTGGAGGCCAGGGCAATACCTGGAAGTCTTCCTTGTGTTCCACAAACCATTCTCGAACAATCCATTCAATAGCTTGTTGCATTATCCTGCAGAAAGAAGGGAATACCATTGCAATGATGTTTAGGTAGGTGGTAGATGTTAGTTTCCTGCACATGAATTACTGGACCCTAGGTTTCCCAGCAAAACATTACCCAAAGCATTATACTTCCTCCACTGGCTTGTTTTCGTCCCATGGTGTATCCTGGAGCCAACACTTTCCCAGGTAAATGATGCACACGTACCCGGCCGTCCACATGGTTCAACAGGAAACGAGGTTCATCGGACCAGACTACCTTCCAATCATTCAAGGTGCAGTTTTGATGCTTGCATGCCCATTATAGGCACTTTTGATGGTGAACTTTGTTAGCATGGGCACTCAGAGTGGCCTGCAGCTATGCAGCCTCATTTTCAGCACGGTTCAAAATACTGTGTGTTGTGACACATTACTCCCATCACCAGCATTCAAATTACAGGCAAGTTGCACCACAGTATCCTTCTGTTGGCACATCTTTAGCATCGATAATCTGTGGTCGACCCACACCTTGTCGGCAGTTGGTGGTTTTTCCCTCCTCAGATCATTTTTTGAAAGTACTGACCACAGCTGACTGAGCACCCCACAAGCCTTGCTGTCTCGGAAATGCTCCGACTCAGTCGTCTGGCCATTACAATTTGGCCTTTGTCAAACTCACTTGTCTGCTGTCTTTCCCATTAGAAGAACAAGAATAACACTGATTAACAGAGCTCAGTATAAGCTGTTATTTATACCATTTCATGACCTTCACGTGAACCATCATTTACCTGCAGTTGCTTCGATTTGCATAAAGATGCACTAATCATAATGTTTTAGCTCTTTGGTGTATTTCTGTATTGGATACTATATTTCTTAGTTACTAATCATAAGTTCATATCAACAGCATTAATAATGGAGTATTATAGGCATCTCTGTTATTAGAGATATTGTTTTTATCAGAGTTTTTGTGAACATCATTAACCAAAAGTGACTAATCATCTACATAATCTAAATCTTATTTTTTTAGACATAAGTTAGTCATTTGACCTCAAGGGGATAAAATACAATGTTATGACTAAATTTTGTCCTTGTGTCTATGGTAGATGAGAATACTAAAATTTTCTAATTTAATTTTAAATTGTGAATTCAATAAAATCAAATTTGCAAAATGTGTTGCAATTTTAAAAATTTTTTAAAGGAACTAAGAATTTTGAAAAAAAAAAAAAGTGACTTATGAGGGGCATTCAAAAAGTTATTAACATGCATCTGCTGAATAAAAACCATTGCACATACTTGAACAGAACTTTTACTGTCCTTCCAAGTACTCCCCTCCAGCATCTATGCAGAGTTCCAGATGTCTACACCAATCCTGGAATACTTGGTGGTACTGCTGTTGAGAAATACTCCACAACTCTGAATGAAAGCATTTTGTAAGGACTTGCAACCTTGTAAAAGGCTTCCCAACAAATTATTTTTAAATTTTTGGGAACAAAAATAGAGTAAATATGCTGGATGGAGTAGCTGTTTTATTTTTACCTGCTCCACATAGGTATAACTTGCTGGGCTTTGTGAGCATTGTCCAAGAAGGAGAATTGTCAATCAAGAAGGAGAACATGTCTGTTGTATGCTGCTCCTTCATCTCCTTAACCATTTTGGAAAAAACATTGTTGATGTAGTATTGGCTATTTATAATCATTTTTTCAGGTAAGGTGTCCATGGCTACCACTCCTTGGGAATTGAAAAAATTGTGTGAACATCCTCTTCCTTGAGTGAAAGTCTTGTTGGAGGATTTGGGGACACGGTTCATCTTCCACAACCCAAACATAGTTGTCAATCTTTCTGGGAATTGTATAGTAATAAAACAACATCTCATAACTGTGAAACTGTCTATTAACTGTTTGGAGCCCACTAGGTTCAAACATTGCCAGCATCTCCTTGCACGAGTCAACTCTAGCCCTTTTTTGCTGTTTTGTCAGTTTGTGGGCTACCCACTTGGCACAGATCATTTTGGAACTTTAAATCTTCCAGTGTCCAGCCTGAAAAACGGGTTTCTATCCAGGGGCCAAGCAATTTTCTGCCTACGCTCAGCCAAAAAAAACTTTGACTTTAGAATTTTTTTGCCAAATAACTAATGAAAGGAATTATGGCATGTTGCATACCAAATTAATCAGCATTTAATTCTAGATTTTCTGAAAATCAAGTATTTAACAAAAAACACGATATGTTTTATTTTAATAGGACTTTTTTAGAGTCATGTAGTAAAAAAAGCATCTGGCAACACAAATAAAAATTTATTTAAAAAAAAAAAACTTATAGAAATGATTGCAAAGCCCATGAATAGAATGACTATATATTTCTGAATAACAAAAAATTACTTTTTTGGTTTTAAGTAAATATTTTTCTCATTTTGTAATTTTTTTCTCCGTACTATACTTTGAGAAAATTCCAGGCTTTGAGCCAACTGTGCTGAGTCAGATAAACAAGTCAACTTTAGAATTTTTTTTAAAAATAACCAATCAGCGAAAATAGGTCATGTTATATACCAAATTAAATAGAATTTATTTACGAATTTTATGAAAATAAATATTAACAAATTTGCAAGCATATTGATTTTATAACATATTGAATAGTGCTAATTAGAGGAGATCTTTATCGGCAGCTGGTAGCTCAGTGGTCTAGAGCACCTGACATGTTATCAGGAGGTCATGGGTTCGTATCCCACCCGGCTCAAGACAATTTTTCCTCTAAGATTTAAATCGACGCTAAAGTGCTGATTTGTTACTATATTGATTTTAATAAGCCTTTTTCAATTGATATGGTAAAAAAAGATCGTACTATACAATTAAGGCTTCATTTTGGAAAACCTGCTGAATAAAAATAATTAAATTATATATTTATCGAAAGGAAATTTCCTCCCGAATAATATAATATTCAACCAGAAATATGATTTTTATTTCTTTTAATGATTCTTTTTAGTATCATATATTTTAAACATGGCCAGTGTTATACAATGTGATTTGGTTTTCTCACATTTACGGAATTTTCTGAACTGGTTATGAAATAGAAAAAAAACTTCCTTAGTTGCTTTTTTTTTACTAAATATTATGAATTTTTTCTTTGGGTGTTGAAGTTTGGTGATCTTGGGTAAGTGCAGAAAAGTTTGTGCAACAAGGATCAACCCTCCCAAATGGTGACTGATTTCCGTAGCAACGAAGTCTATTTTGCTTTCGTATACAAGACATTCAATTTCAGAAAACGGTACAAACTCAGTTTTTTTACTAAAAAAAACAAGAAATGATAAAATAAAAATTACATATAATTTAATGGAATGTTAAATAAAATATCTGCAATAACTTTTACCAGCCTCCGATCTAACATAACTCGGAAAAATTGATAAATCAGCCGATCGTAAGATCGCTAACTAACGGAAGTAAATCTATAGAAATGAATTTGCTTTCATATCCAAAAACTCATTTATTTTCAGAAAATGATACTAGTTCAAAGTTTTACTGGAAAAGTAATAAATAATAAATTAAAAATTGATATATAGCCTAATGCAATGTTACCACAAGTTGTAGGCCGGCCATACGATATAACTTAACTATGAAAAAAATCAATACTTATCGATCGGCCAAAAGATCGCTAAATTCGGAAAATAAATCTACTGAAATGAAAACTAACTGAGGTTTAAATATAAAAAAAAATACTAACTTGACAAAGAGTATCCAATATGCTGGACCAAAACTGTAAACAACACAGCACAAGCAACGGAGATTGCATCAGCCATCTGTGGCTTGTTTGCCTCAGTAAAACATAACTAATTAAGCAGGTGCAACCAGAATTTCTAAGAAGGACATGTTTATTTTTAGTTTCAATTTGAAGGCAGGAAAGATGCATAGAATGCTGGGAAAAATGATAAAAATAACTTGGGGAATACTGGCCAGGTTTTTGACAGAAAAGAGTGTGAAACGGAAAAATAAAATGGCAGTACATATTTTGTAATTACTTCCAAAATCTATCATTTTTAAAAATAGCATTTTTTTTGTTAATTTTTAGAAGATTTTCGAAAATTTAGGGAAAATTTTGATGATAATATCTCAAATCAAACTTGTGAGCTTAAATCAGAAGGTTGCTTCAGCAAATAGGAACACTAACAAGCAAATCGACAATACCGTTTAGTGCTTCTAAAAAATGGCAATCAGATGTCTTTATAAAATTATTTAAATTGTAGTTTAGTAAAATATGCATCAAATTAAAAAACAAAATTATTTTTGAAGCCTGAATTATATATTTTTATAAGATATATATATTAAAAAAATTACAACGGCAATTTTTATTCAAAAAAAAACGATTTTTTTTGTTGTACTAAAAACGTGTGTATACGTCCTCCACATATTTTTACGGATTCTCCGAATGTGTACAGATGACATGGACACTGGAAGGGTTAAATGTTGATGAATAATTGTTTCTACACTGTCAGTCAATAAACTTATATCCTGAACTGTGATGTGTGGGTTTCCTTAATGAGTTCATGAACAGCAGCGATGGTTTCTCATTCACAGTCTCCTTCAGTGTTTGTTCATGAGGGAGGTCTCTGAAACTCTGCCGTCCTTTGAATTTGTGCATCTATCCCATAAGTGCCATATGAACAGGCATGATCCCCATTTATGACTAATCAGTATGAAATTTTTTCATGTCTCCAAGCTGCATCCTTGTGAAATTGTAAAATATCTCATTGTCTTTAATAGGCTCCATAGCAACAATGCACAGATTTCGCAGGCCAAACTTAACACCAGCAAAGAGAGATGATGATACAGCCTTTGATTTTAACACAAGTAATGACAAGTTTAGACAAGCTTTCAAACAGGCCATAGCTTGTAAGCTGTGGAGCAATGGGTGCAAATCTACAGGCACATGTCAAGAACTTTTTGAATGTCCTCCGTGTAGCTCAAATTAAAGTTGTCAGTTATGCCCCCCCCCCCCAATGAAAGGTGGGGGACAAACATGGGTCTAACTTCTACAAGTTGTATGTCAGAGTTCATGCACAGTAGCAGCACTTCTTAAAATGGATGTTTTTAGTGACAAAGTAAAAAATATATATTTAAAAATAACTCTTCCTTACTCTAAAAAGTAAAAACCAAGACTAAAGCATACTGATGGTGAAATCATTCATTCTTTTCATGTTTGCTTCAGAGTAATATAGGGTAGCCGTCCCATGGCCAAGTGGTTAGCGCGCTTGGCTACTGATCTAAGAGACCTGGGTTCGAGCCCCGGGTAAGGCATGGCTGTATGTGTTGTTTTTCTGCTGAGGTCCTGCCATCCTCTCAGACCTTCTACTATGGCATATAAACTGACAGGCTACTGTCAGGCCTCTGTGGCAAGCAGCTGCTTGAAGGGGTATTTATTTATTTTTTATTAATATAGGGTGCTAATTTATCTACTCTACAAAAAAAATTGTTGTTGCACTCTTTGAAATGAATATGAAGCAGTGAGTGATATCACCATTGATATGATTTAGTTCTATTTTTTTACCTTTTAAGGCAAAGAAGGTAGTTTTTTTTTTTTTCAATATTTTTTTCCGGTTAAGTTTACTATGACTTACTACATCCTCTCTGATCCCTAGGGCTTTGGATCATTTGCTTCCTCATAGTGTAACCCTCATTTTGCAGCAAGAGGGTCCCAGTCAGAATTACAGCAATTATAACTTGTATTGCTAATATTATATAAATTACTATCAATAATACAATTTTTTTCCAAATGCAAATTAAGTAATACATACTCTTCATCAAAATAATTGCCCCACCAAGAAGGAATGTTGTGCTTACAATACAAAATTGCATGCTAAAAGGAGTGTAAGTAATAAACGATCCATTTGCAGCCTGTTTACTGAGATGGATACATGGATATTGCTTTTGCACCTGAAAGTCCATCACATTATGCACTGGAATCAATTCTTTTCTCAGACATTGTTTCATGATTCCCCAGATGTGCTCAATCAGCAATAGATCCAGTGATTGGGCTGGCCATGATGACATTGGAATGGCTTGCTGACACTTTTGAGCAATGCATGCAGTATGTGGGCTGGCATTATTGCACTGGAATGCTCTGCTGGACTAGTGAGACCACAGGGCAAGAATGGTATCCCTAGACAGCTAAATGGTTAAATTCTTGATGATTATGAGAGATGGCCAACTGTCCCAAGAGATGGTGCCCAACACCAGGATCCTAGGAATGAATGCTGTTGAACAATAAACAGTGTGGAAGCTCTTTCCGAGTCCTCTGCTTCCATACCAATTTGCATAAACATAATTCTACTCCCTCTGAATGGGGCATTTGTTTTTAGATGAGGAATATGCATTGCTGAATTTTGATAATGTGACTATGTAAGAAATATAATGAGTAATCTTAACCAATAATATAAAATTTGCATGTGGTAGTGTTTGCACTGCAGTTATATAAACAAAAATTACCTATAATTCTCTGTTTTTATTATTATTATCAGGTATGACAGAGAAAGAATGTGTAGAGGAGCCTAATCACATTAATAGTGGAGGCCAGAGTCAAATTATACATGGTAATAAGATTATATTTTTATCCTAAAATTCTTTCTCACAATAAACAATGTTGCAAAATATTTTTTAACCAATTCCTTTTGATGTACTTTCCAATATGTATAAATTTGCCAGTTATTAAATATGTGATTTGTAATGAACAGTGTCTCAGTAATAAACATTTGTCTGCAAACTATTCTTTGAATTCAATAATTTTGTAATAACGTGTGTGTACATGCTTAGCGTGATAAATTACACAAATATTCATTTTAAAAGTATCCTAATCCTCACTGCATACCAAACATGCCATCATCAGGATGTAGAATAAACTTCAAATAATTGCATGACAATTGATTTTTGAGCATCATTCATTCTCATGAAATGATAAAAGATAATTTTTTTTTTATTGGAAAAACCAAGAAATAACCTAAATTAAACTTAAAATAATTAATCAATCCACAGCCATAACTCTAAAAGATCAATAATAAATAAATCTTTTATCACATAATATTATATATAAAAAATTTAATAAAAATATAAAATCGTACTAAGCAAATGTAGGTGTTATCTGATATTTACCACAGGAAGGCTGATGTTTTAAAGGCACACACACAAATTCACACTTGTTCCCAATTAATCACAGCTGTGTCTTGTGCTTTGTTCCAATTGAACATGGCACCATGGTGTGTTATATTCCTGAAGCAAAGAAACTTAATGGTTTCAGTTTCTGCTTAGACATAATATAAAGAAACAAAATTGATTGTGATGCCAAATATAGGTACTAAGTAATGATGTCAGTCATGGGTACTAAGGAATGACAATCCAAATTGGTGACAGGGATACTTAATTTTGTAGTGTATCAAATTTTGCACCAATATTTTCTGAGCTTAAAAAATATATATTTAAGTAATTTAAATTTATTTTGTTTGACAATGCAATGTTAAGTTTTAATGCTGACATGATATCGTTTGAAGTTCTGTACAGTGCCAATGCCATCTGAAGATTTAACAATACTATGTGTTTGTTAAAATCCAAAGTTTTTTCTGAAACTATCCATAAAGAGAAAATGTATTTTTTCAGGTGTTTTTCTACACATCCTTGCAGACACACTAGGTAGTGTGGGAGTGATTGTGTCAGCTGTTTTGATGAATCAATTTGGCTGGATGATTGCTGATCCCATCTGTTCTATGTTTATTTCCACTCTCATTGGCTTTAGGTAAGAAAACTTGCTAGATAGTTTTTTAGTGTAAAAACAGTTAAAATTATGAAAAGAATTATTACAGATTGTACTTGAGTACAAGTATAATTCCATAATAGAAAAGTGCCACAAAATCAAAGAATGCAGTTTGTAAGCAAAATTGAATGGCCATTATAAAACTGAATATAATAGAATGAAAACTTCAAGAAGAGAATTAAAAGATGAAAATACAGTAGAAAAATTTAGTGACGAAGAGTAATCTTCATCACTAAATATTATACATTGTTGATTAGAGACTGTAAAGTCACACTTAAAGCAAAATACATAATGTGGTATTTTCCCCCCATAAGAATAAGTGTAAGTACAGTGGCATAAGGTCAGTCATTAAGTAGTTTTCCATTTTTATACTGTACTGATCTAAGGGACCTGGGTTCGAGCCCCGGATTAGGCATGGATGTGTGTGTGTTGTTTTTCTGCTGAGGTCCTGCCATCCTCTCAGATCTTCTACTGTGGCATATAAACTGACAGGCTCCTGTCAGACCTCTGTGGCAAGCAGCTGCTTGAGGGGGTATTTATTTTATTATTTTATTTATGAACATTAGAAATTATTTTATGTTTTTAGAAAACTGACATAAAACATGTTTAGTGTAAAAATACATAAAATGCAGCAATTTTGAAAGAATTTAACTGTAAAACTATTATCTTTAAGGAGGAAATGACTTGGGCTTGTTTGGTTTGAAGAAAGATGGATGTGGTTCTTCGAGTATTGATTCTTTGAGTTTATTCAATATTTAATTAATCGTATACTGGTAAGATATACTTTCCATCTTTAAGGCATTTATTTGCCGTATTGTGGCTAAGATCGCCTGAACAGCGCCTATATGAGACATAATGGAATATGTACTATAGGTTGAGAATGTTCATATCATCAATTAGAGGAAATCTTGATCGGCGGCTGGTAGCTCAGTGGTTTAGAGCACCTGACATGTTATCAGGAGGTCATGGGTTCATATTCCACCCGGCCCAAGACATTTTTTCCTCTAAAAATTAAATCAACTTCCAGAATGGTTAATATTTGTATATTGAAAACTTCCATAGTTTTCATGTGATAGTCATAAATTCATTTAATCATATTTTTTAAGATCCATCAGTTAGGCAAATCAATATTAGAAACAGTTTTTAGTGTTGTTTTTTTTTGTATTTCAATGAA
The DNA here is from genome assembly GCA_038380435.1 of Ryuthela nishihirai. Taxonomy (NCBI): domain Eukaryota; kingdom Metazoa; phylum Arthropoda; class Arachnida; order Araneae; family Heptathelidae; genus Ryuthela; species Ryuthela nishihirai. The sequence goes on along the minus strand of JAWZYU010000002.1, from coordinate 118,032,694 downwards.
CTAATTTGTTTTTTCTCTTTCTATAGTGTTCTTCCATTACTTAATGATTCCATCTGTGTTCTTATGCAGAGGACTCCCAAAGAATTAGATAAAGTGCTTCCTTCTTGTTATCAAAGGGTAAGTCATTTTGGCAATTTTGAAGGCTATCCTATTTCCAACCATATTGTGCAAGAAAGCCATTAGCAGTATTTAATTTTGCAGAATTACAGTGTCCTTCTGTAGATTTTTCCAATCTTGGAGGATTTATTACATGTTACATTTTGTTATTTCTCCCCACTTATCTAGGGGCGGGGGTGGCTCAGTCGGTAGCGTGCCAGGTTCGTAATCTGTAGTTCCCAGGTTCGAGTCCCAGCTGGGTCAGCGTTGAGATTTATCTCCGCAAAATTCCCCACCCTGCCCACGGTCAGTAGGGGACACCGATGGGCTTGGAAAGGCCGCCGTCCGTCGGATGGGACGTTAAGCCGTGGCCCCGTGTGCGGGAGAGCCATACCCTGTGCATGTTAAAGAACATGCTGGATGGCCTTGATGGGAGGCTACCATCTGTCTCCCAACAGCTGTTCCAGTGGGTCCCCTCCCCCAACCTTCTCTGAGCCTTCGGGGTCCATGTGACCTGGCCATTTAGCCCATGGTGTGCAAAAAAGTGCCGCTCAGAGGTAAAACAATCCAACCCAACTCCCCACTTATCTGAAAGTCTCAACCTGTTTTCTTCTAGGTTCTTCTAGATTTTACATATTTTTTTTGTCTCACTATCTGACTTTGTTCGTAATTTCAGCAGTTCCAAAAAGATTTTTAATTTAAATTAGTGTGTTTAAACGGTTATAACATTTGATATATTTGTAAACAATAGAGGACATTTTAATTACTGGTAATCACATATATAAATTCACTCTGATTGTTTAAAGGGGTGGGGGTTGCCTCAGTTGGAGATAATTCCCATTATCTCCAAAAAACCCTAACCCTGCCCTTGGTCAGAAAGGGGACACCTACAGCCTTGGAAAAGCTGTAATCCACCCTGTGTGCAGGAAAGCTGTAACCTGTATAAGTTTTTAAAAAATTCTGTATGGCCTTGATTGGAGGCTTCCATCTGTCTCCTAACAGCTGTTGAATACCCCCCCCCCTCCTTTCCTCAACCTTCTCTGTCTTTGGGGTCATTGAGACCTGGCTAATTTAGCCAGTGTGTGCAAAAAGATTCTGCTATTTTCATGCAGTTTGTCATCTTTAGTACTTGACAAGAGTTTTTACAACAATCGATTTCTTATTTTAATTGCTGATTACTCAACAATCATCTATATAAATAAGTGATTCAGGGCCTTGTCACATTCATGCATGCATTCACTCCTGCCTTGCTGTATGCTGATACAGGTATCTCCCGCAGCATGCTGACATCGGCTCTTCTCCAAGGCATGGCATTATTGGCTATGGTTTGACCATATTGTGCTACCATGCAACTGTTGAGTTTTATCTCTTAACAGCTTTCAGCCTTCTATGGTTCCTTAGATATTTGATCTATTGGTTCCAAATTTCATACGTGGGCTTCCCCTATGTCCACCTAGTTTTGGGTTAAAAATTCAGACTTTTACCTGTGTTAGAACACAGTTTAGAACCCTGAATCACTTTGTGAACATTAAAATTTTGTTAAAATTTTTATCAACATAAATGTACCAGGTATTAAAAAAAAAACTGCATTTATCCATTTTTTTTGTTTCTACCTTTATTATTGTTTCTTTTCTGTAAAAATCAATTGAATGAAAAACATAAAGTATAGTTATAATAAAAAATAAAATCATATCACTAAGACAAATGAATTCACAGCTCATCATTGATTTACTGAGTATCCACTATCAAACTGTTTTAACAGGATGCAGATGGGTGTAGAGGAAAAATTGTCTTGAGCTGGGTGGGATCTGAACCCATGACCTCCTGATGGACATGTCAGGTGCTCTGGTACTACTGATTATACCATAAGTGACACAGATTCCAATTTGCTCACAAAAAAAAATATATCAGCCAGGAGGCTCATGTAATGTGGCTGGTTGTGTGCACATATTTGGATGGCTCTGAAAAAATAGTCCCCAAATACACTCAAAAAACAGTGATTGACCAGATGGTATATTAGCATAAAATTCTATTTTATCAAAAGTCTGTTCGTTGTTTCTTCATTTGCACGATGGGATGTAGCCTTTGGTGGCAGGGCTTGTGAGGGTCTGCAGACTGGTTTGTGATTGACTAGTCTTGTGGGCTTATTCACTTGCTCAGGGAAGCTTTTAGGATGCAGCCCCGACTGTGGCTGTGGCTGAGTGTTCTGCAGACCAGGCTTGGGACACCCGGTCCAGTGGGGATCAACGGTGCATCCTCATGAAAGTTGGGGTACAGACTGCTTCTGGGATGCAGTGTGTGCGTGGCACTTTGGAGAGGACGAAGTTGAAGGCTTACGACTGGAAGCATTAGCTGGTTGACAGGCTTATCAATGGAATAGCCAAACAAAGAGTCTCCACCCTGGGAGCCGAGTCAACTTGGATCTACATATCCATTTTTGTGGCTAACTAGGGAACAGATAAAATTTAGATTTTGACCGATGGATAAACCTTCCTTCTATAGGATTGTTCGCCATAGGTAGCCGTGGATGAGCTCTGCCCTTGTGGCACTGTCTTTTGCCCCAGCGTAGGTAGTGGTGTTCATGGCATTCTCCCTATAGATGGTGTGCAGCGATATGCTGCGGTACATCTGGGACTTGCCTTTATATAATATAATGTAATGCATCAGCAGTGGAGGAGAGATTGTTCAGCAGCCAGTAACTTGGTGGTCAGAGTGCCTGATGTCATCAGGAGATTGTAGGGTTCAGATCCCACCCAGCTCAAGAAAGTTTTCCTCAATATCCATCTTCATCCTGTTACATAAAACAGCTTGATAGCGGATACTCAGTAAATTATATCAATCGGGTTAAGATTTTGGAATGCATTCCACATTTAGTCACCTTATTATGAAAAATTCATATCTAAGTAACATAATTTCACTTTAGATGCATTCTTAGAAAAATCTGTATAGTGCTAGTCAGGAATTGGGTATATATATATGGGCTGTATACAGGGTGGGATCAAAGGACATAAATCCATTTAGTACTAACAGATTGAAAAGATGTGAAAATAATTTGTAAACATATGTCATGCACATATTTTACAAGAATATTTCCTTGAAAAAGCCATTAAAATGGAATTAAAAAACTTTACCTTCTGTAGTATTTAGCATGAATATCTTCTAAATGAAAAATTCTGGAATGCTGTTCTGGTCTGTCACATTAATTTTTCCACGTTTTTTTTCCAAATCTGTCCCTGAAAATTTGTAAAGATATGGAGGAAAAAGTGTGCTATATTATTTATGTTGGCAAAATGAAGAAAAATCTGTAACTGGTATAAAATGAAAAAATGGTTTCTGTTAAATATTTTAAAAATGCAGGAAATAGAAGTGTAATTATGTACTCTAAACATCATAGTTGCATTTTAATAAAAGGAATACCCAAGTGAGAAAATATGAATGAAATCAGATAGGACTCCTTTAGACCAGTGGGGCGGGGGTGGCTCAGTCGGTAGCGCGCCAGGCTCGTAATCTGTAGTTCCCAGGTTCAAGTCCCAGCTGGGTCAGCGTTGAGATTTATCTCCGCAAAATTCCCCGCCCTGCCCACGGTCAGTAGGGGACACCGATGGGCTTGGAAAGGCCGCCGTCCGTCGGATGGGACGTTAAGCCGTGGCCCCGTGTGTGGGAGAGCCATACCCTGTGCACGTTAAAGAACACGCTGGATGGCCTTGACGGGAGGCTACCATCTGTCTCCCAACAGCTGTTCCAGTGGGTCCCCTCCCCCAACCTTCTCTGAACCTTCGGGGTCAATGTGACCTGGCCATTTAGCCCATGGTGTGCAAAAAAGTGCCGCTCAGAGGTAAAACAACCCAACCCAACCTTTAGACCAGTAGATTAAATCACAACACAAACCACTTGTGTCTGATGAAATGCAAAGATAGTTCTGACAGGGGGATGTGAGAAGGCACCCACAACAGCTCAAATAGTTTCTGAAGCTATTAGATATGTGTTAAAATATCAGAACCAGTGGTCTAGGAACAGGTAAAGGTCATTCACTGTCTGAATCTTGCATATCCATATTATGTACTTGGGTGCCTGATATATTTCATGCACATGTGTAAAGGAAAAAAATATTTTAGTATTGATTCACAGGAAAGTAGTGTTAAATTATTTTTATACAAAATTTACTTTTAAATGTATGATGAATAAAAAAAAACTTTGAAAAATTATATTTTAAAAACTTTGTTGCAAAGTAATTGCAGTTGTTTTTCTTTCAGGTAATGCAGTTAGAAGGTGTATATAGTGTTCAAGAACCTCACTTTTGGACATTGTGCAGTAATGTGTACATTGGAACCATTAAATTAGAAGTAGCACCTCGTGCTGATGCAAAGTATATAATTAGTCATACACATAATGTTTTTACACAGGTTAGTTTAATGAATTTGCCATGTTTTAGCAATATAATTTATCTTTTGCTATTATTAATTATATGGTTACCTCCACATCTGTAATTTTTTTGTAGGAAATATATGAATTTTATTAATTATATCTTACAATTAGTTATTTAGTACTAATGTGATGTTTGAAGTTTTGCTTATTTTTTCTGAAAGCTTGGAACCAATGTAACAAATGTGTCCATGACTGTCTTCACTATCTAATAATATAAATTATGTTTATCTTTGTCTTCTGTACTTTACAAATATTATATTGCTTTCATCATCATCCTCAAGCATCCATGTGTATGGAGGTCCAACCAGACAATGCAATTTAGTTCTTCCCACCCTGCTCTTGGTAAGAAAGGGAAACTGGTGGCGTTGGAAAGGCTGCCATCTGTCAGATGAAATGTTAAGTCATTGTTCCATGTGCAAGAGAGCCATATCCTATTCACGTTAAATAACACACTGGATGGTTTTGACAGGAGGTTTCCATCCTTAAAAGCTGTCAAGTGGGTCCCTATCTAACTCTGAGCCTTGTGGTCCTTGTTACCTGCCCATTGCACCCATTGTGTGCACAAAAATGCTGCTCAGAGGCAAAACAACCCAACCCGAAAAGATAAATTTTAGTTTATTGTATGAGCCGAGTCTGTCATTCTGGTCTTTTGTAAACACAGAATGTAAGCTTCACAGCTGAAATGCATGAACACATCACAGTAATTTTTTAAAAAAAATCATCTCTATTCAAGTGTCTATAAAACTAAAACTTTAATAGGTTTTGTGTAAACAGTATAATAGCAGTGAGAATATGGCCAACAATATTAGACAACCCCATAATCACAAATCCAAAGTCCTGAGGATGCCAATTTTGTGGCAGTTTTACCATATCTGCATTATAAATTATAATAGCTGAACATATTTAGGAAATTAATATCTGTTTTTACATTACATTTTTTAAAGTAATACTAGAGAATTTATATTTGTATCAATATTTGCCAATGCTATTAATGATATTACTCTTGTTCAAAAACAATGTGGAATTTATTTTACACTATTTGTGCAAAGTTGAAGCCATTTTCTGTCAGTATTTTACTAGCAAATGTATAAAAAAATTAAAAACTGCTCTTGAAATATCAAAATGCTATGAAATTTTTATTACTGAGCATTAACTAGTTTAAAAAATTTAGTAGTACATGATTATTGACATACAATGATACAACCAATAATTGTTTACTATTAAATTTTATAGGTACTAGCTGATCATAATTTATTTAAGTGTTGTGATTAGAGATTTTAAGAGAGATTTTTAAGAGCTGTGATCAAAATTTTTTTATAACTAGTTTAAATGATTAATGAAGTACTATTTTTTAACAGGCTGGTGTACGACAGCTTTATGTACAGATTGATTATGCTACAGTATGAGGAAGTCGTGAATAGGAAAAAGAGTTTACTTAAACGCTTATGTTGTCACTTTGGATTGCTGTCATATTTTTGAAATTGAAGGAAGGTGCAGTAATCCGAAGACAAGCTGTGCTTGAATGCAACAAGTGACCAATGCTTTGAATGCATTAGTAGAAATCCATGGACCTATCGATCAACCAGTGACAACTAAGCATTTTTCATTCCTTTGGGGTCGGTATTGTCATCATCTTGTATAAAATGTTTAATCTTGTAAACAGACCTGGACCACTCTAAAGTCTTTACACAAGTTGGAATGATTGTAAAGATATCTTACAGTATTGTTCTACTATCTAGTTTGTTTTTAAATAGGGAACATGTCCACTGAAGTGGAAAATTTACAAGGCTATTGCATATAAATTTCCATTCTTTTTCATATTGTTTATTTTTATTGTGTGCTTACTAGAACATCTACAAAGTTTATAAACTTTTATCGAAGGTTTTGAAACAGTCATTGACTTTATTAGTGCTAAAAACAATTTTATATAGATACTTCTATAAAAGTGATGTGGGCACTGAAATTATAACAATGGAAAAACAAATTTATAGGCCTCTTAAACATCTAAAATATGTCAAATCCAGTTTTTTCAGTTTTGCTTACTTCACAAGTTACTGAAGTTAGAACAGCTGAAGCATCCTACATTCTAGAAATTTTTCTCCCAAATTGGAAAAAATCAAAAGCCATTATACAAGCTCTTAAAATAACATTTTTTGCAAAAGGTAAACCATTTAATAGCATTGTGTTGATGTACTTTTGACAAATCCTTAGGACTAGCAGCAACAAGAGAAAAATCCATCAAATTTTACAGAAGTTGGGCAGCTTTGAATTTAGCTTTCGGTTGATACAGGATTGTGTCAGAATTAATTTTGGCAAGATCTACAGATAGCACTGGTTATCTCAATTAGTTGGGGACATAGGTGTTCATTAAATTGATTCATTCAGTATTTGAAAAAAAAAACGTTTTAAATGGAAATTCATTTTTGTGTTATGTATTCTGTGTTTAAAGGAAATTTCAGTAATAAGAAAAAATAGAATTGACAAAATTCCCAAACTGCCATAAACTATGAAAGCCCAACAAAACTAGTTTAATTTACACATCTATTCTTTGCAATATGCATTTGTCTAAAAAAATCCAGTTGTAATAATAACTTTATGACAATGTTCATCTACTTGTTCTAGGTCTCCCCAATTTTCTAGTCTTTAAGGCACTCAGTTCATAACTCTATTCACTAATCTGTATTTCTTCATATAAGCAACACAACCAAACCAACAAAATTACTTGAAACATAAGATGCTACTTAAAGATGGTTGATGACTCTTTCCTCTATATACATCATTATTTACATAAAACACCTGATACTCAAGATGCTCTCCTAACAGTTGTGCAGTGGGTCCCCTTCCCCCAACCTTCTCTGAGCTCTTGGGGTACTTGTGACCTGGCAATTTAGCCCATTATGTGCCAAAAAAGCATTCAGAAGTTAAACCAATCAACTCAATATGCTACATAAACATTTGGAACCAAAGGCATACACCTGATAGACTACGACACTGATTAAGAATATCTTTCAGTGGATCCAAGTTTTAGTTCCATTGCAATTTTAAAGAGGACCAAACTAAATCATAATTTTAGTTTTTCAGTATAACTTTTTCCACACTCAACAGATTCAAAATTCCAACAGCAATGCAAATTCTGTTTATTTTATATTTAGCAAGTATCAGTTGCAAAATTCCCAAGATAATTTATTTGAGGAAATTGCTCAAGAACACAATCATTCAACAAAGCACCACACACTCTTAACCAGTTCCCATCAATTTAGTTTTCTCTATATAGTCAAACCTGCCCTGTTATTAACCTTATCAACAGTTCTAACAAGCGATTTCCTATTCATTTTGTGAATATCATTTACCAAGTGTTAAATCGTCAGCATAAACTAATATATTTTCAGACTTTTAGATCATCTAAGGCTCCAATATCCCTATTGCAAAGCTTTCCACATAATCGCCAATTACAAGAAAAGATTACAAAATGCAGCTTTGCCTAACTCTAGTTGTAATACTAAATCACTATAAGCTTTATAAATTCTCACATGACTTATTTAGAGCCATCATTTTTATTAATAAATAGCATTTCTGGGATGATTAAAATCTACAACTAAAAAAATTTAATAAGGTACCATAAATCACTGATGTAGAGTAGTTTTGTTTTTGCTACCCCTATAGGGAATGTATGTGGTGAGTGCTAAAAGTTAGCCTGTTGAAGTTCTACAAAATCCAGCAAAAAAAATTTTTTTTTCTTAACACTCAAGTCTAATTCAGTAATATACAACGAAAATATTCCAGCTAAGTATCGGCCTTTCAGTAAAGTAGATGTCAGATATAGACATTAAAGTAGATGGTATCTTGGGAGACTAAAACTAAATTATCAGTGACATACAACTATAACTTTCAATACGACAGAGATAATATAGGTTTATGAATTACAGTTAGTGATAATTACCTTATATAGTTGTTTATGGATGAATAGTAAATTGTATTATGCATCATGGCCAGAGCCTAGGGAAAAATGTGGGGGCAAGCAATTGAATTGAGCCAAAAACGGGTGTAAAGAGGCTGGATTGGCATTCCAATATAATTTTTTTGCACTGATTTAATGGTCTTCAAGCATTTTTTTTTGTAAAATACCTGAAATATACATGTTTAAAGATTTTTCGCTTCCATTCTGCTTACTAGCATTCTCAAGGAGGGACGAAGTATACTCATAGGATGAGTGACAATAATTTAAGAAATTCGTCTGATTTGGAGAAGGCTCTGTAGAAACTCAACAAAAGCTGAATTTCCCATCTTTACTGAGGAGTGATAATGGAATCATTTTGTAGAAGGAAATGAAAAAAAAAATTTTTATTTCTTAGAGCTGGAAAATTTATACACAGATACCATCCACATATACAACTGTACAATGGAATACGGGATCATTATAAAGGAAAATCCATGTAACATTAAAGTGTTGTTTTATTAAGTAACAAAGGTGACTGTGCAAAATGTAAAAAAATTAGTTCCTTGTAATGAAGGCCTGGAGTATCAAGTAATTTCTTCAGGGTCAAATTGCTAGATTGGTGGAGATGGACTAATCATCCCCCCCCCCCCACGGTTAGTCCCGATTTGAGATAATTGAATTTCATTTTTTGGTAAATACGTTAAAAACATCATTTATTCCGAAAGAAATTAACAATTTATAGCATTTTAAAGAATTATTGTAGCTATTGCACATGTTACCCCAGACTTACTGAGTATAGGTGGAAGTCGATATTGCCCACATTTGCAATCAGTTGGAATGAAACTTGGAGAAGACCTCTTTGATTGAGGAGATAGTGAAACAAAACTTTTTTTTTGGGGGGGGGGGAGGGGTAGAGAATGGAAAGGCTCAATTTTTCAATACTTTACATTCTGCAAGTGGTTTATGTGCAACTTGTGATTAGTCCGAGTTGGGAGATGTGGTGCAGGCTGTACCCAGGAAGGGTAGGGGTCCAGACCCCATGAAAATCCGGTCATCCTACACCAAATCTCAAACTTGTCTGCCTGCTTCGAAGTCCAAAACAGTTGTCTTTATATAATTTAGCTACATATTTATGCCTGACACTAAAATTAGATTTAAAAAAAAAACTATAAAATCGTGTTCCATGTAAAATATCATTTTAAATTTTCATATTCTGTGGAATACTTTAATAAGTGGGAAATCCTACTCAAGTCTTATTCTCAGAATCTCCCCCACCCATGAAACTGTTTTATTCTCGTATCCCCGGACACTAAATCCCATGTACGTCCCTGATGTGGTAGAATAACTTTAATAGCACAAAGTGAGAAAATTACAAGGGAAAAGTAATAGGATAGATAAAAAAAATTTGAAAAGAATAGAGGATTAAAGAGTAATAGTGATACTTTTTTTTTTGCAAAAACGAACTTTTTATAATGCAATACAACATGTCTGTTGACTTAAAAGTATGTAAATGAGCTGTGGGCCACTTGGATTTTTTTCACCTTTGCAGTGCCATGTTTAATAATACTACTATCATCATTAAGTGGAAATTCAGCTTTTGTTGAGTTTCTACAGAGCCTTCTCCAAATCAGACGAATTTCTTAAATTATTGTCATTACTTTAGCTGTTATCTATGGAGTTTCATATATACTAAAGATAGTTTTGCCAACAGCTATAGACACAAACCTCAAGCAGCAGTGTGGTATGGAGGTCGTTCTATCAAGAGGTAAGGTCCCACCAGACAATCACCCAGGATACCTGCCCAGATGTTGATGCCAAATTTCTGCTGGTGTTTACGAGGGTCAGTGACGTGTGGATTTTCTTGAGCCCAAGTGTGCTGGTTGTGTTTGTTGAAAATGCGTTCCCGGGTAAACGTGGCCTCATCACTTAATAACACTAATGCTGGAAATTGCGGATTAACATTGTTCATCAGCATCCCCTAACAAACTCTACCCGACGGGGATAGTTATCTTCGTTCAAAGCTTGGACCTTCTGCACGTGGAAGGGATGCATTCGTACCTCATGTAAGACCATATCGAGGTTTGACAAACTCCCATTTTAGATGACATCACTCGCGTACTTGTGGAAGGAACTTCTGCAAATCGCTGCTAGACACGTTCTTCCATTTCCGGTGTCCGCACACTTCGCGAACGTCCAGTATCACTTATCGAGATAACCAATCAGCCAGTTTCACGCAGTCTTCAACACTGGCGAAGGTCGAATGGTAAGGAATACGATGATTCGAAAATCTCTCACGGTACGTGCTTGGCCGTACATCAGATGCATATCCGCCAATTCCTCGTATGTGTAGTCTTCCATGTCTTTCACGAATACGTCGCTTGTCATGTGACGTTATCACGGTAATGTCGATGAACGGGTTCGGCTGCGTTTTTAAATGTTTGTTCTTAATCGTCTACGCACTTGCTCAGATCGCATGATTTGCATCTTGTGCTTTTCATGCACGGGTTATAAATACTTCTGCATGCGTGGCGTTTTTCGAAAGTACTCTTTTCTTGCGGAAGGAGTGGAATGCAACCCTAGGTTCCATTGCAAAAATTGTTCGTCTTGATGTGTACTATCACCCCCTCTTTTTTTGAAAGAGTTTACAATCACCCTGTATAGCAAATTACTGCATATGGATTTTTAGCTTGTTTGAGAAAAACGATATACGTTTTTTCCTTTGTCGTTTGCCGATATTCAACTTTTGCGTTAACTTTTTTTAATTACTTTTGCATTGAATGGATATCGATAAAATATTACGATTTATTCTCATTTTCAAAATTTCATAATATCTTAAACAGAAGAAAAAGAAAATGGCAAAAGTATATTTCAAGCACTCTATACTACTAATTTTAAAGTTTGGTGGTAAGAATGTGATGGTCAAGTTGATTAATAGGCAGCGGTGACTTCCCTTACTCCCAGGAGGAAGGGTGTCACTTTTTCACTTTTTTCACCAGATAAAGAAAATTTATTTTTGTATTGTATAGGTAATGCACATGAGTTTTACCTGATCAATTGCACAGGAATATGATAGATTATATTTTGATTAAGAGCAAATGGGCTAGTTCAGTTAAGACTATCAGATCATACAGAGGAGCCGAAATTGGGTCTGATCATTACCTGGTCAAAAATGTCGACTGAAGCTTAAGAAATGTGCTTCAGTGAATAAAATTAATTTCAACACTGAAGGTCGGAAAGATCCAGATGTAGACATAGCATACCATGATAGGCTACTTACTCATTATGACAATCGAAGTTTGTTTACCCTTGAAGCTCAGAAGGAACGGATCAGTTTAAGCAGGCATTTCTTGAAACCAACAGTACACTTTATGGGTAAAAAGGAACAGAGAAAAAGTTATTTGAGTGATAAGGTTATGGAACATATTTCTGAAAGAAGAAATTTCAGGAATAATATGAATCAAAATCTTGCTAGACTTAACAGACTGCAATACAATGAGCTTAATAAACATGTAAAGGATCGGTTAACGGCTGATAATCTTTGGTGTGATAGCATGTCTGAAAGAGCAGAGAAAGCTTTTAAGCAACAACAGCAGGGGGGGTGGTTGTACCAGATAGTAATCTTTTGTGCGGGAGAAACGGATAGGGATTGAAGAATAAACATGGTAAGGTGGTTAAAAGTGAGAATTTTATCATGGTTAGGTGGGGTTGTTGTTTGATGTTGGCCCTATATCGCATCCTGAAGTCGCTTTCGCTATCTCTAAATTGAAACTGCAGAAATCCCCAGGAGTGGATGAAATCACCGCTGAAATGTTTGGAGCTGGGAACATTTGTATTGTCACATGAATGACTGAAATTTTCAGTATGTTTTTTATGATAAAGGTGTTCCTAAAGATTTTACAAGAGCTGTTATTCTCCCTATTTTTAAAAACGGTGATCGTAATTCATGTGATAATTATAGGGGAATTAGTTTACTTTCTGTTCCAGGTAAAGTTCTTTGCATGATTATACCTAATAGAACGTTACGAATCGCTGAGTGAAAGTAATTCTATAGTTTGTTCTCTTGATGCAGTTCGTGTCTCTAATAGTAAAATAAAAAATTGCATTTGTGAGACTCGGTTGTTAATAAATTTGTATCAGAGCACTGAGTTTGTTCAAATATTTTAATTCTTATTAACAACTTTCGAGTTTCAAATTTCCAGAATTTTCATATGCTTGCGTTATATTTTCAAACCTTTGCATCTAATTATATGTATTGGAATATAGCACAATAGAGTTCGACATGCTTAATGCTGTTAAATTATTCTTTAAAGCCCAAAGTTAAGCCAAACAACATTAAATTATCTCCAGTTATTACAGTAATCATGAGAACAGTAAAACAGTTGTGAAGATATATATTGAGATGTCAGTTTACTATGTACACCTACCTAGTAGCGTGTAGTGCCTCCTTTGGCCTTCAGAGAACCCAGATTCGTTGGGCATGGAAGTTACAAGATGCTGGATGCATTGTGCAGAAATGTTGCAGCATGCGGAAATTATTGTGTCATACAGTTTGCTGCAAATTGAAGAACCACAATTTCACTGAACAGCTCTTACTACCTCATCCCAAAGACGCTCAATGGGGTTTATACCTGGGGACTGTGCAGACCAATGAAGCAAGTAAACTGGCAGGTGCATTATAATGCTGAACATCTCCATCCGAGTGATGATAAACTATCTATGAAGGGATGAACTTAGCAATGATGTTCGTATATATCGTGACCATGGAGGTAAGAAGGAAGAGGAGATGCCCTGAGCAGTTGAAGTTGATGCTAGAGCGAATGCATGGTAGCCATGCTGTTCTATTCAAAACATTGGTTCTAGCTGTAGTAACAACGATTTCTGCTTTGTAAAAACTTGACGATTTGATAATCTTTTAGCTGCATATTCAGCATTCAATTGTACGAATCTCCCTTCAAAGCAGATACCGAAAATTGCATTTCACTACTAAATTTATCAAATTAATCAATATAAAATAAATTATGAAGCGTGGAAACATTTTTCTGTTTTATTTATGCAGTTATGAAATCTGAGTTTTAATTTCGTTTAGAAACCTTACTGAATTTAAGCAGATTTCCCCCATTTCTTCAGGCTTAATGCACTACTAATGAACCTAGTGATTAAATACGAACATAATTTTATATTAATATTCCTTTTCACTTTAAATTTAAAGAGATGCTTGATTTCTGAGAATGAAGATGTTTCTTTCTCCTTTGTGGACATTTATATCTAAAAATACCTCAGGAAATAATTTTGTTTGATAACTGAAATTTTGGTCAAGTTCTTGATTAAAGCAGATATATTTGCTTTAAGCAGGAAATTATAATATTGCATTAAAGATTTTTTTCATTTCACTCTGGATTGGGTTGTTTTACCTCTGAGCAGCACTTTTTGCACACAATGTGATAAATGGCCAGGTCATGTGGACCCCGAAGGCTCAGAGAAGGTTGGGGGAGGGGACCCACTGGAACAGCTGTTGGGAGACAGATGGTAGCTTCCCGTCAAGGCCATCCAGCGTGTTCTTTAACGTGCACCGCGTATGGCTCTCCCGCACACGGAGCCACGGTTTAACGTCCCATCCGATGGACGGCGGCCTTTCCAAGCCCAGTGGTGTCCCCTACTGACCGTGGGCAGGGAGGGGAATTTTTGCGGAGATAAATCTCAACGCTGACCCAGCTGGGATTCGAACCTGGGAACTACAGATTACGAGCCTGGCGCGCTACCGACTGAGCCACCCCCACCCCATTTCACTCTGGAGTTTCAGAGTGCATTCTTATACAAATTCATAGAGGATTATGAATGTTTTTTTACCTCCGATTACCACTTTTTATTGCATACAATGGTTTAAATGGCTATGTCACAAGGGCTCAGAGAGATTGGCTAAGGTGACCCACTGGGTTAGGTCACAAGGCCGTCTGTTATAGGAGACATTGTAACTTCCCATCAAGGTTATTCAGCATTTTGTTTAGCGTGCGCAGGGTGTGGCTCTTTTCCCATACAGTGCCATTGTTTAATATCTCATCTCATGGATGGTAGTCTTTCCAATACATAGAGAAAATTTTACTGATAAAATGAAACAGGCTCAAACTTCCTACGAAAAAAGCCTTAAGAGAAAATTTGCTTCAGTTCAAATTCTCCCCCCTCCCCCTGTTATTATTAATAAGACCCCTAATTGTTGCTTATTTTAAAACAATGCACTAATCAATTTCGTTTTATTCTGCAAGCAATTTGAATATAGATTTTAGTTTATTTTTACCGCAAAAATTGTGATGTGTGTTCTATCTTATGATAAATAATATTTCTTAAGAAAAATTATATTTAATTCTTTGCAAATTTTATTATATTAAAATTTGAAAACAATGTGCACATTAAAAATTTTGCTTTTTTAATTTTATATTGCTGAATTATTGATATATGATTTATGTGGTTGTCCCTTTCAGGTGAATATAAAGGGACATTCATTCATCGTAAAAAAATACTTCTGTGGTATAAATCCCAAATGCCCCATCATAGATTTATATCTGCTAACCCCAAACTTTTGTTCTGACAGAAAGGTGACACCAATGGGCTCAGAAAAGCTGTCATCCATCAGATGGGACATTGATCCATGGCCCCATGTACAGGAGAGCCATATACTCTGCACATTAAAGAATACATTGAATGGCCTTGACTAGAGGATGCCATCTTTTTTCTAATAGCTGTCCATTGGTTTCCCTTCCCCCAACCTTCTCTGAACCATTGGGGTCCTTGTGACCTGGCCATTTAGCCCATTGTATGGAAAAAGTGTTTCTCAGAGGTATAACACCCAGTAACTCTCCTGCATACAGGATTATGGTTCAATGTCACCACCATAAATTATATAAAATTTTCTAGGAATTTATAACTGCTACTGTTGTATTTTCTAGATTGTTAGTGTTAATCTCATCAAATGCATTTATTTAAATTTTTTTTCTGTAGAATAAGAAAAAAATTTAGTCAATATAGCATGTTGCATTTGTGATTTGCTATTTCAAATCCACTATTGTATATTACCAGGTCCGTAATAAAAATAAATATAATAGGGGGAGGTGTAAGAGATTGGATTCCATTGTAGTATAGCATTTCCCTCTCTGTTTTGTCTTAAAAAGATCTTTAAAAAAATTTTGAAATATGCACAAGTTTACATTTTTTTTGCCCGATTACCCTTAATAGCATTCTCAAAGGGAGAGGGTGGCATGGGACCTTTTCCTCCTCAAGATCCAGCCCTGTACAATACGTATTTGCTTTGCACAGTTATTAATGTTCAAAGCATAAACTGTTTTCACCTAATTATTGGTGACACATATTAATAACATTTCAAAAATTATCTATCATTTCTTTTATTTTTCTTCCATTCATTAAAATTGATCTATTTGTATGAAACGTTTGTGGTAATCAAAGTAATAGTGATGTAATGGAAAAGGTATACAGTACTCTGCTAAACTATTCGATACAAGATACATTGTCGAAAAAAAAAATATATATCAAATCGAAATAATGTAAATGCACTTTTCTTAGAAATAGAATTAATAGTAGAAACAATAGTTATCACAGTAGAAGCAGTAAACATCATAGTAGAAGCGAGCAAAACATGCGAAAAGTGGGCTTGATTGCGGCAGTAGAAAGTTTGTTTTTGAATCATTAACATGGCTACTACTCTCCTGTGGCGGCATGTTGGACAGGGAACGAGCATTAGGGCGTATCCTATCATTATTTTCTCCGTGGTCGTGACGTTCAGAAGTCCTTCACTGGGTATCAAGTGGCCTAATGTGTGCCAGGAACACATTCCTTACCCACCACCACTGGCCTGTACTGTTGACACCAGACAAGATGGCTCCGTGGCCTCACGTTCCTTGCGGCAATTCTGATCCCACCTTTGCCATGATGCAAAAGGAGAATTGATTCATCCGACTAGATAATCTTTTTCCAGTTCTCAATGCTCAGTGTCTATGTTCCTGACCTACTGGTGGCATGCTTTCGTGTTACAACATTGGCACTCTCTATAGTCAGCAGCTATTGTAACTCATTTGCGATAAAATCTGATGCGTTCGGAGATGATCTGCACACCAATGTTTAATTCTGCTGTGGTATGCGTAGTTGTTGCCTCTGTTTGCCTGCCCTATTCTCGCCACTCTCCTTTGATCCCTCTGTTCCACAAGCTGTTTTCGTCCACAGGATCGCCGATCACTGGTAGTTTTTTGATTTTTCGCACCATTCTCGGTAAACCTTTTTCGTTTGTTGTGCATGAAAAGCCCAGAAGGACGGCCGTTTGGGACATGCTAGAACCGGTATGTCTAGCACCAACTATCATGCCACGTTCAAAGTCGCTTATGGCGCTCTTTTTGCCCATTCTGACGCTCAATTATGTGACGAGTGGTGTACCTAATAAACTGGCATCTCAATGTAAATCAGTTCGGAAAAAAATGCATCTGGTCAATTAGGCTTAGAAGTATCTGAACGCAAAAAGGTTTGATTACGTACACCAGCAGAAGAATACTAGAAAAATATTCATATATAATTTGGAATGTGAAAGCCAGACATAGGAAAGTAAAGGAAAAATAAGAATTTCGCCTCGTTTAGAAAAAAATAGTACAAATGATTACACCTACCTTCGATGAACCGGTGCTGCAGCTTGTATACTAAGTAATACTATCGAAATTTCGACAACCAGTTGCAGAGCGAACAGTCTGCCTCTAGCGAATAGCGAGAAAGGTGGAAAATATATATAAGAAAGGGCCAAATAAGTAGCTTCCATGAGATAAATTTATTCTGATTGAATATGGGAAGTGGAACTTCCGCTATGCGATATTAATACCAATGCAGTAGCAATGACGTAAGGTGTTTAATGCATTCCTATATACAGTGAAATATAACAGGGAAATTCGAACAATATTATATAAATGCAACATTTATGTTAGAATAAATTTATTCAAGTTCCGAAAATACTTTCATTTTTATGTCAAGACCTTTATGTTTATTACAATTTTGAAGGATGTATTACTTCTTTTGGTCTCTTCGCCACCGGGCAGTTTCAGTGACGAGCAAGTTTCAAAGTATTGAAAACAACTAATGTTTTGTGAAAATGAAAATAAATAATGTAAATTATCTAGGTTATAATTAATAAGCGCTCTTTGTTTTTGATTGCATTTTTGGATTTCCCTCTCGTTAACGAAGAATAGCTGTTAACATGGGCACTTTCGAGATCAGAATGGTGGTGGTAGCCCCAGATCGCTTTATCATGGATGCTTGAAATGAAACTATAGGCGCCTAGGTTTTGAAATTGAGGTCAATATTATCAACAATGAAGAACTTAGAACAGTTAAAAGTTTATTTGAATATTGGCAGAGAATATTCAAAAGAAACGAAATTTAATTGCCTGTTTTCTCTCCCGGAAAGAAGGAAGTTAACAAATTCAATAGTCTCGTTGAACTAACTAGAGATTTGTGTCTGTAACCGCAGTATTACACTGAGGTGATTCGCACGATTTTCTTGCTTCTTAAAGTAACTTTCTCTGTTGTGTTTTTCTGACAGTGGCTTAATATTTTTCGAGGATTACTAGTCATGTGACTTTTTAATGTTGCAATGACGTTTTTTCTCAAGAAACTTAAACCGTTTTGTAAGAGTTATATTTGTTATTACTTCTATGTAGATTTATGGAATGTGAACAAACCATATTTGCCTTTATATCTTACCCGGTCTATTGCCGCTCGTATGATGGCTGCAATGGCATCTAATGTTGACGGAGCTGCACCTAGTTCGCCAGCTCTTTTTGATGGAGAAAATTCCTTTGCTCCAAGGAAAGCTCTTATACTTACAAAGTTCTCAAGATATGAATTTGAAAAAAGACGTCATTCAGATTTGTCTGAAGAAGAGTTGATCAAAAATGTAAGGTTACTGATAAAAATACATGATTCTATGTGCTTTATTTCACGCTACTTTTATTATGAAAATTAACAGTTATCTATTAATGATTATTCTGTAGAAATGCTATTGTTGTCATTGTTTTTATTCATCAAGTACATAAAACTAGTCCCTATTGTTTTTATGTTTAACCATACTCTAATCCCCATTGATTTTGATGGGGGAAAAAATATTAATTACATCATCATCATCCTCAAGCAGCCATGGGCTACGGAGGTCCAACCAGACCACGCAGTTTAATTCTCCAAGCCTATCTGTCCTGAGCTACATCTGCTGCATCCGGCCACTGTACACTAATTCTAACAAGGTCCTGTTTGACATTGTCTGCCCACTGCATCCTAGGTCTCCCCCTCCTTCTGAGGTCTCTAGGCACACTGTTCATAACCCTATTCGCCAATCTATAATTATCCAGACGGGCAACATGGCCAAACCAGCGCAGTCTCTCTCTGCACAATATGCTGCTTAAAGGAGGTTCAGACTCCTTTGCCTAACCTCATCATTAGTTACAAAGTTAAACCACCTAATACCCAAGATACTGCGTAAGTATCTAGAATCAAAAGCATCTAGTTTCCTGTTATCTTGTTTACACAGCGCCCAAGTTTCACTACCGTAACTAACCCTAAAAAGAACCAAACTATTATACAGTCTAATTTTAGTCTTTAGGTGTATACGCCTATTTCTCCACAATCTCCATAGATTCTTAAAAGTCCCGGCAGCAATACCTATTCATCTGTTAATCTCATGCCGCACATCACCAGTATCAGTTACGTAGCTCCCAAGGTAATTAAACTGTGACACCTGCTCAAGACTGCAACCATTCAGATTAACTGAATCACAACCTGCCTGACCAATTTTCATCACTTTAGTTTTCTTTCTGTTTATAACCAAACCTACTCTACTACCAGTCTCATCAAGAGCTCGAATGAAAGAGTTCATCTCATCAACATCATTTGCCAAAAGGGCTAAATCATCAGCATAATCTAAATCAGAAATTTTCGTATCTCCAGCCCATTTAAGGCCAAAAGTTTCCCTTGAAGTGAATTTCACATAACATAATCAACAACCAAACTAAAGAGAAAAGGAGACAAAATGCACCCTTGTCGAACACCAGAAGTAATGCTAAAGCAATTGCTACAAGACTTACCAACTCTCACACGACTCAGTGTTATTATAGAGAGCTTTCATTATGTTAACTAACTTGTCTGGTATACCATATGATCTCACAATCAACCATAAATTATGACAATCAACAGAGTCGAAAGCCTTTTTGAAATCAACAAAGCTAGCAACCAAAGGTTTCTGAAATTCTAAACATTTCTCAAGAATCTGCCTAAGTGAAAATATCTGATCCACATCCCCTACCACTTCTGAATCCACATTGCTCATCACGCAATTGCCTCTCAACCAGATTCTTAATTCTATTAAGCACAATCATGGAAAGAACTTTACCTGGAACAGAGAGTAGGCTGATACCCCTATAGTTATCACAAGAACTGCGATCACCTTTTTTGAAAATAGGGATAATAATAGTTCTGGTAAAATCTTTAGGAACCATGCCTTTATCATAAAAGTTATTCAAAATTTCAGTCATCCAAATGGTAACTGAAACATTCCCAGCTCTAAGCATTTCCGTAGTAATTTCATCCACCCCTGGGGATTTATGAAGTTTAAGTTTAGAAATAGCCAAACTAACTTCAGATTGTGTTATAGGGCCAACATTAAAGCCAACAATGCATCTATCATCATTGCAAACAATGGGAGTAGAATTAACCACATTGTTTAGAATATCACTGAAATGCTCAGCCCACCTAGCCATGACAGAATCCTCACCTTCTATAACCTTACCTTGTTTATCCTTCAATCCCTGTATACTAGTTCGTTTTCTACCACACAAAACATTAACTATCTGGTACAGCTCTCTGCTGTTGTGCTGTCTAACTGCTTCCTCAGCTTTGTCAGCCAGGCCATCAAGCCAAAGATTCTTATTAGTAACTAACTGATCCTTTACACGTTTATTAAGTTCTTTGTAATGCTTTCTATTAGGACTAGTAGGGTACTGATTAAGGACATTCCTGCAGTTCCTTCTTTCTGAAATAAGCTCAAGTGCTTTATCACAAATAATTCTGCCTCCTCTGCTCCTTTTTCCCTAAAAGAGTGCTGTTAGTTTCCAAAAAAAGCCTTTTTAAAATGGCCTCATTCTTCCTCAACTTCAGTATTAAGCAAACCATGACTGTCATAATGACTAAGTAACCTATCATGGTAAGCTTTAGCTATAACTGGGTCTTTCAGAGCTTCAGTATTAAAGGTAAATTTTTTAACCCTAGCACAACACTTTTTAAGTTTAAGTTGCAAGACACTTTTAACGAGGTAATGGTCAGATCCAATTTCAGCTCCCCTATATGCCCTGGTATTTCTAACAGAACTAGCCCATTTGCTGTTAATTAATATATAATAAATCATATTCTTATGAAGCCCATCGTGTGAAACCCATGTGTACTTATGTATGTCGCGGTGTTTGTAATAAGTGTTAGTTATTCTGAATCCATTGAGTTTACTTACCTGCAGGAGACGCTGCCCATTGCCATTGCAGCTACCAATACCAAAAGGGCCTATTACTCCACCCCAAAGGTCAGAGTCAGTACCAACTTTGGCATTGAAGTCACCAAGAACAAGGGTAATATCTCCTTTCTTGACAGAATTCAAAATATCCTGAAGTTGTTCATAAAACCTATCCTTCTCATCCTCATCGGCATCCTCAGTGGGGGCATAACAGCAGATAACATTCAAGTCTTTAATGCTTGTCTGAAATTTTGCTGTAAGAAACCTTTCATTAATGCACTCATATCCTAGAAGAGCATCACTAGCATGTCTGCTGAGCAGCAGACCCATGCCTTGGTGATGCTTTCCATCCTCCCTCCCTGTAAAGAGAAATTTAAAGTTATTTTTAAGTATCTCACCTTTACCTGTCCATCTGGTCTCTTGCAAGCCTAGAATATCTAGGTTATAGCGCTGGAATTCCTGCATGAGGACATCAAGAGAATAATCTCTATGTAATGTCCTCACGTTCCTGCAGAGAGAAAATGATTAGTAGGATTTTTAAAGAAATTAGGTTTATTGAGATTGGTAGGGCCAACAATATCAAACAGCCCCCTGATCGCAGGCATGGGGCAAAGACCTGTTCCTCCTCTGCTAAAGGCTGAAGTCACCGATGCTGGTAGGAACGTCAGGCACCACCTTTTCAAATGGACTTTTTCAAGAGCCACATGGCCTGCCTGAGACACATTACTCCAGTTTAGGCTTGACGATGCCGAACTAGCTAAGTAAGGTTCAGGTACCTGCGATGGCCTCTGATTAGGATTATCCACCAGCTGATATAAGGTATCCCATACCTCTGTTCACTTAGAGCTGGCAACCCAGAAGCAAACAGAAAACACAGCGGCAGACTCTCCCTCAACAGAGGCCCACCAGTGCAGCAAGTCCAGGATCAATAATCAAGCTCAAATCCATAAACAAGTCCAGTCTAGTAGGTATAAATGGTCAGCACCAGGACCCTGTGAAGTTGACCACTCCTCAGTAGGGTTGAAAAAAAAGAAAAAAGTGGCCATAGATGACCAGATCAATAGGCCATACTGAACTGGCAGCCCTCCCCTTCCGTTCCCTTCCAAAAGAGAATATCTCTTTTGAAAGGTACTAATGGCCTGCACCACGAGAAGGGGGGGTCGGACATTAGGTGCTAGACCTGGCCGGTTCTGTGCATCATCACTAGGGATTGGTACACAGCTCTCCTTCCAGTTTACGCCTAGCTACCATTTACAGACAGCAAGATTAAATAATCACACACCAAAAGCAAAAGAATTATCTAATGCTATTGTATAAGCAAAAATACTGCTAACAATATTCTATTTCATAAAATAGCAGGTAACACCTATAACTACCACCATTGGCTTCAGCAGATGGGGGAGCTTGACCCCCCCCCCCCCCCCCCCCCGAAAAATCTGGAAATGGGATTTAAGTTATAAGAAAACTGGAATATTGTTTTCTTCATTTGTATAATTAATTGTGTGATAAAATTTGGGGTTAGCCAGCAGTTCTGACACAATGCAGGTATAAATGGTCTTTGGATGGATAAAATGGATAAATTCTTTGTTGATACAAAGAAACAGTTTAAGTTGAGGATATGTGAGTAAACGCAATGTGAGACGAGAATACCTGAATGAATGCTATGTTGCATAGAGTGAAAGCATAACATTTGATACAACGGTTGAAGGTTTCTGTGGAATTGAATGCTTTGAAAACAATTAAAATATGCATATATCTGCTTGCTAAGATTTGCAGTGGTCTCTGAATGTTTCATTTTGAATTTTTTATGTTGACAAGTCTTAGGTATGATCTGAAGTAAAAGTGGGTTTCTTTAAACTATCATATGGGGGAACTTTAATTCCATCTATTTTAAGCAGGAATTTTACATATGTTCAAGTTAAAAAGGTTTTATTTCAGATTCTTACGTAGCTGAACCCTTACCAACTAATAAGTGATTTTTATGCATGTTTATCCTTTGTTTTTAATATTTTGTTTTCCTACCTGTTATTGTTTAACCATTGGAACTGTTTGAAATAATCATCTCCAATATAGATATATATATTTTGGGGATCTTTTAAGTGTGAAACAAAAGTTCTTTCTTTAACAATATGCTCTAGTTGAAAGAGTTTTCTCAAATGCAAATGTTTATTTGGGGGACTCATTTTAAATGCAGTTTCAAAAAGGCTTTTGACTGTTGATTGTCGTAATTTGTGGTTCATTGTGAGATCATATGGTATACCAGACAAGTTAGTTAACTTAATAAAAGCTCTCTATAATAACACCGAGTCATGTGTGAGAGTTGGTAAGGCTGGTAGCAATTGGTTTAGCATTACTTCTGGTGTTTGACAAGGGTGCATTCTGTCACCTTTTCTCTTTTGTTTGGTTATTGATTATGTTATGCGAAATTCACTGCAAGGGAAAGATTTTAGCCTTAAATAGTGTGGAGATACGAAAATTTCTGATTTGGATTATGCTGATGATTTAGCCCTTTTGGCAAATGATGTTGATGAGATGAACTCTTTCATTCAAGCTGTTGATGAAACTGGTAGTAGAGTAGGTTTGGTTATAAACAGAGAGAAAACTAAAGTGATGAAAATTGGTCAGGCAGGCTGTGATTCAGTTAATCTGAATGGTTGCAGTCTTGAGCTTTGTAACTAATGATGAGGTTAGGCAAAGAAGTTGGCAACCTCCTTTAAGCAGCATATTGTGCAGAGAGACTGTTGGTTTGGCCATGTAGCCCATATGGATAATTATAGATTGGCAAATAGGGTTATGAACAGTGTGCCTAGAGGCCTCAGAAGGAGGGGGAGACCTAGGATGCAGTGGGCAGACAATGTCAAATAGGACCTTGTTAGAATTGTTGTGCAGTGGCCAGATACAGCAGATGTAGCTCAGGACAGATTTGTATGGAGAACTAAATTGCACAGTCTCATTGGACCTCTGTAGCCCAACCCATGGCTGCTTGAGGATGATGATGATGATATAGCAATAAGCTCTGGTTAAAATTGTTTCTGGTGAGATTATTTAGGTTTTGGACTGTTTATGCCTTATCCGGGGCTCGAACCCAGGTCCCTTAGATCAGTAGCCAAGCGCACTAACCACTCGGCCATGGGACGGCTTTTATTCTGATTAACCACAGGGAAATTGCAATTTCTGTTTCTGATGGTTCATGTGTCTGCTTCTCTGTCCTTTTAGGAATTATGGCTATTATATAATAGGATTATGAGTGGAAAGGGAGGCTTCAATGGTGGAAGGGAAAGCAAATTATTGTCTCCGATAAAATTATTTTGTTGTGGAGTCTTTTTTTTCAAGTGTAAAATTACAATATGTTTATGGATATTCTGTGATTTAAATTGTCTCTAATGTAATAGCATTTTTAGGAGTATTTTTTTTTAGTGTAAAACTAAAATCTGTTGTTTAATGATAAGCTGTGGTTAAAATTGTTGTCTCCAATGAGATTATTTATTTTGGAGGGGCTATTTTCAAGTACCAAATAACAACTACTTGTTTTCAATATGCTCTGATTAAAATTCTATCCTATGTGATTATATGTGTTTTAGAGCTTTTTTTCAAGTATGGAATGAAAATCTCCCTGATTAAAATTGTCTCCAGTGAGTATTGGATCTTTTTTTTTAAGTGCCGAAGCAACATTGGTTATAATATATGTATGGTAATTTAGAATTGTGTCCACTGCCACCATTTCATTTTTTAAAGTAGTCCATGAAAATAGTCACATTTCGTACATCTTAACCTCAAAACCAAAACACCATCCTCACGAATGCTTTTCAGAAAAAGAATTAGTTTTCGCAAAAGTGATAAATTCTGTAAAACTAAATCTAGGAAAACTTATATGATATATTCAAAATTACGGCAGTAGTGCACACCACGGTCTTTGGCCACCATTTTATTTTTATGCAACATAACAAAACAATCCTTTTCGATGATTCCCACTACTACCCTAACCCAAACGGGTTTCTAGAAGAAGAAAAAAAATTTTTTTTCATTACCATGGTAATGATAACTTGAGTCCTCAAACATAAAATACTGTTACCATGGTAACGATACTTTCTGTTGTAAACAAACACAACGTAACAATAAATAACACAGAACTTCGCTCCATAAATATATTTTCACACTTCGCTCCATAAATAAATCCATAATAAGACACTTCGCTCCATAAATATATTTTCACAAACTAAACTAATAAATCAGTCACACATACAAAAATTAACCTAAATAAATCACCACAATTAATCAAATCGAACACAAATCTCAGAACCAAGAAAACTGTGAACAATGTACTGCCAATCGACATAAAAAAGTCCCTGAAACTAAATAATGTAATCGGAGACAACACATACCAAAAAACACAAAAATTGGAAACAGTGCACCGCCAATCCAAATTGTAATAAAGCCTCCAAAATTCAATAATGTCATCGGAGACAACATATACCCAAAAACAAGAAAATCAGAAACAACTCACTGCTGATTCCAATTATAAAAAGCCCTCAAAACCGAATAATCTTATCAGAGAGAAAACATCTCGAAGAATGAGAAAATCCAAAACAATGCACTGCCAATTATATAATTATAAAAAACATCCTAAAACCAAATAATACCATTGCAGACAACAAAAAAGCATATACTCCAACATCATATAGCTCAAAGAACCCTCCCCTAAATTACTCATTAATCTTCCTGACTCCATCAAAAACTGTCATTTTTCATCACCGACAATTCTACAATACCCAAAATTTCCATATAAAAAAAAACACCAAATGCTTCCAGTTATTAACAATAAATCATATTAGTAACTTTAAAAGACTATCTGGTACAGCTTGTTATTTGAGAGCTTTCATTATGCAAACCAACTTGACAGGTATTCCATATGATCTAGTGATAAACCACAAAAAAAAAGATAAAAATAAAATAAATACCTCCTCAAGCAGCAGCTTGCCACAGAGGTCTGACAGGAGCCTGTCTGTTTATATGCCATAGTAGAAGGTCTGAGAGGATGGCAGGCCCTCAGCAGAAAAATGACACAAACAGCCATGCCTTACCCGGGGCTCAAACCCAGATCCCTTAGATCAGTAGCCAAGCGCACTAACCACTCAGCCATGGGACGGATGTTTCAAAAAAAGAAGGATGGGGGGGAATAGATTAATTGCCTCTTTTCTGTCTACCATGAAAAACTCTTCATAAAATTCATGTTATACATATCCATTATGACCCTATCAGCAAGTAATTGAAGCAAGAATGACAAAATATCCAAACTTTCATATCAAATAACATGATATATGACTTCATGTTACCTACCCAAAAGAAACAAATCATAGAACCATAGGCCACCAAAAACCCACAGTTACTGTAATATTACGTTTCAATGTCACACGTTTCGTGAGCAGCACCATCTCTTGGTTCAGTGTCATGAAAAGTCCCCTGGCACACCTATTTCTCAGCAATCCCTATTCTCTTTATCCCATGCCACCTGTTAAATAGCTCCCAAAATAAGTAAACTGAGACACTTGCTCAAGAGTGCAACCATTCAAAACAGCTGAAGCACCATCTGCCTGAACAATTTTCATCACTTTTCTCCATGTTTATCACCAAACCTATTCTATTATTTGTTTCATCACAATAACACTAATGAAAGAATTCATCTCATCAACATGTTAGCCAGCATGGCCAAATCATCCGAATAATCTTGATCAAAAATTCTGAAATCTCTATACCATTTGAAGCCAAAAATTTCCCCTTGCAAAGAATTCCCATAAAACATAATCCATAACCAAAGAGAAAAGGATATGAAATGCACTCTTGTCTAACTCCACTAGCAAAGCTAAGCAATCACTGCAAGCCTCACCAACTCTCACACATGATCCAGTCTTATTTGAAAGCTTTCAGTATGCAAACTAACTTGACAGGTATTCCATATGATCTAGTGATAAGCCACAAATTATGATGGTCAAAAACCTTTTTGAAATCTATAAAGCTCGTTGGTTGAAAATATTTGATCTATCTATCTGTACATCCCATATTACTTCTGAATCTGCACTCTTCAGCATGAACCATCAACAAATTCTTAATTCTATTAAGTATAATTATACAAAGAACTTTACTTGGAACAGAAAGTAAACTAATTCCCCTATAATTATCACAAGAACCACAATCACCTTTTTTTAAAAATATGGCTAATAATAGCTCTAGTGAAATCTTTAGAAACAACACCTTTACTGTAAAACATATTCAGAATTTCAATCAGCCATGTGGCAACACATTCCCAGCTTTAAGCATTTCAGTAGTAATTTCATCCACCCCTGGGGATTTATCCTGTTTTAATTTAGAGATAGTCATAGCAACTTCAGAATGTGATATAGGACCAATGTTAAAACCAGTAATGCATCTATCCTCATTATAAACAATTGGAGTATAGATAACCACATTGTTCAGAATATTTCTGAAAAGTTCAGTTCTTGTAGCCATGACAGAATCTTCACCTTTAACAACCTTGCCAAGTTTATCCCTGTGTATCTGTCTGTTTCTTCCCATACAAAGAATAACTATCTGGTACAACTACTGCTATTGTGTGCTTCCTCTGCTTTGCCATTCAACCTATCAAACCAATGATTCTTGTCAATTGTTAACTTATCCTAGAGTTATCCTGTTAATACATCCCGTACCAATTCTGAACCCAAACCATTCATCACAGTTCATCTACCAAATTCTTAATTTTATTAACCACAATAATGGAAAGAACTTTACCTGGCATGGAAAGTAGACTGATCACAAGAACTGCAGTCCCTTTCTTAAAATTAGGGATAATAATAGCTCTGGTAAAATCCTTAGGAATGACACCTCTATCATAGAAAATATGCAGTATTTCAGTCAGCCATATGACAACAAACATTCCAAGCTCTAAGCATTTCAGTGGCGATTTCATCTACCCCTGGGAATTTATGTTCTAATTTAAAACTGGCCAAAGTAACTTCTGTTCGTAACATAGAACTAACATTGAAACCAGTAATGCATCTACTATTATTACAAATAAATGGAGTAACCACGTTGTTTAGAACATCAGCAAAATGTTTAGCCTACCTTGCGATGACAGAATCCTCAACTTCTCAATAGCTCCCCTATATGATCTGGGTTGGTAGCACGCAAGGCTCATAATCTGTAGTTCCCAGGTTCAAGTCCCAGCTGAGCCAGCATTAAGATTTATCTCTGCAAAACTTGCTGTGCAATGCTAAACCAATTGCTACAAGCCTTACCAACTCTCACACGTGACTCAGTTTTATTATAAAGAGCTTTCATTATGTTAACTCATTTGTCTGGTATGTACACTGCTTATTATATGTAGATAGATTTGAACAGTTCACAATTGATGAGATACACCTTGTTCACTTTACTGTGTTTACACGATGTTGTAATATAAAGATATTGATCTGCATGATCAGTACCTTTCATATTTGATATACTGAATGGCATTAACCCTTTCATGACTAAGGGAAACATTTTTCCCATTTTAAAATTGGTTATTGTCGTATTTAATTATAACCTTACCTGCATTTTTTATACAGAATGTCAAAATAGAACGTATGCCGAACGCAATTACGTAAACGGGAACGTTTAGAAAACAAAAACAGAACTGTCAGGACGCATAATATATGTACTATGTGCAATGTCCATCTTTGCCTCACTACCAAAAGAAATTGCTTCGCAGAATATCATAATTAGCACAACATTTTGTATAGTAATTTTATTTCATAATTTTGTATTATTTTAGTTAACATTTTGTTCTAATAAACCAATAAATAAAAGACATTGCATAATAAGCCTAACTATAATTTGTGTTACCTTTATAGTCCATTGGGAAAAATATTTCCCATAAAATTCCAAAAAAACTACACATCGTTATGTATTTTTCTTATGATTATTATTTATTTTACGTCTAAACAAACTAAAATAAACAGTTACATACTAATATTTACTCTTAATTAATTATATTATCTTAATATTACTCTAATATTTATATGGTCCTGAAAGGGTTAAAAGTTTTGGAGACATCTTTCCCTATTTATTATCCTTAACCAAATTTAAAAATAAACTACAAAGACCAACACAACAAATGTAAAATCAATAAAATGGAACATATTGAACAACAATGAACAAAAATATAAATATATATATAAACATAAAAGTAACCCAGGTGTAAGCGACCTGGCTTAAACATATAGAATAATAAAAAGGAATAAAACTACAAGCGAGTAAATTATCCAGTATATCATAAAAATTTAAATACAGAGCTAAAAATAAAATTATCAGATAACAGATATCCGAGTGTAAGGGACTCGGATGTAAAATCGCAATGGTTAAAAAACACATGACGTTCAAAGGTAAAACATGAACAAGAGATTAAAATACGTTTGATAGTTAAAACGGTGTTACAAAACTCACACTTATGTTCGTTGTCCGACCATAGAAGAAATGAATGAGTAATAAACAAATGACCTAAGCGGAGCCAGCAAGTACAACTTCCTCCTTGCGATTCCTGAAGTAACAAGACTACCATGGCTTGATAATAGGTTTGATCTCAAAGAGCTTGTTCGTAAGCTGTTCTGACCACGATCTCTGCAACTGTGCGTGGAGCTTGATGGTAAAATGCTGCCGGAAATTCAGATATGGAACTGGCAACAGAAAGCCAGACAGAGGCGTGGCCGACTTGGCAGCAGCATCTGCCAAGTCATTGCCCCATACCGACCTGACTGGGCACCCAACAGAAATGGATGGTTGTTGTGGCTGCCAGATGATGGAGCTGCTGGCAGATCTTGGAAAGAACTGGGCGAGACCGATGCCTCACTGAGATCAAAGCCTGTCGCGAGCTACGCGAATAATCAGTGTAAAGCTCACACCAACAATGATTCTTAGCCGCCAAGTGGTCCAAGGCGAGACAGATAGCATACAACTCTGCAGTGAAGATGGAACACTGCAGTGGGATCTAGTCTGCAATTATTACATCCCAGCAGACCATGGGCAATCCCAATGATGTGCCAGACTTCGAGCCATCTGTGAAGACAGGCAAGAAATCTGGATACTCAGCACGATGGCTGGCAAAGAGTTGCCGGAACACACAGTCAGGTGTAAAGGCCTTCCCCGTCCTGCACAAGAAAAAAATCACAGGAAGGGGATTCTTCCTTTTTCCTTTTTATGCCTGCTCACTGCTGTGTATGATAGAGACCAGAATATCACTTTTTCAGATAGAGACCAGATCAAGACCAGAATATCACTTTTTTGTTGGAAAATTGTCACCTTCAAACTTCTTATTTTTGCTTTTAGATATTTGGAATTCCCCTTTTGTTCTGACAGTCCCACAGATCCTTGTTTCATTTTCCAAAAGAGTTTAACTCTTGAACAATTATTTTAGTAGTTATCTTCATATACATGGTGCCATAAACCAAGATGCATCCAAGAACCAACAGAATTGTTTCCTCTAATATTTTTTTTTCGCTTTTACATATTTCTAGGTTACAGACATGTCGAGTGTCACTTTCACATAGCATTTTAACCAAGTTCTATATTTCATTATTTAGCTGGGTGTAGTTTCTGAACCTGAGCACTATCACACCATGGATCATTCCCTCATTGAGAGATTTTGCTTTGGTTTTATTGACAGTTCTAAAATTAACCAGAAAATAATCAAGGATCTGTTTAATTTTTAATTCTTAATTTTCACATGCGTTTCCATTATCATTGAAATGCCAAAATTGTCAAATTTTCTCAAATCTACCTCTAGTCATTAACTTTTCAGAAATTGGTGTTCTGTGATGCCCCTTCATTCACTTTTACTTTACCTTTACCAGTTTTGCTTAATTTACGTTATATTTATCATTTTGGAGTTTTTTATTTCATTTTTGGCATCACAGTACTCGTTTCCAAAAGCATAGGAATTGCGCATGCGCAACTTCAAACTTTCGATTGTCACCCTCTAAAGCGTGTGTACAAGGACACGTCCACTCTTGCGTCATAGCTTGCGCCGCTCATCAATTTATGCAAATGTCTTTCCCAGCGTGCAACATGACATGTGCAGGCTTTGTGCCTCTTGTTATAACCTGGTGACATGTTGTCCCAGTAGCACAGAATATAGTAGAGAGAGAGTAGTAGAGCACAGCACAGTTTAGAGATCAGTTTTAGTTTGGAGTTTGTTGAAGATGTTTGTAGTAAGAAATGATGTGGTATCTTTATTGAAGTTTTGGTGAGTGCTTTTTGGAAATAAATTGTTTGTTATTTAAACCCTTTGAATCTTTACTAATTTTTTGCTCTTGAGCAACGTTAGTTTGTTTTCATTAGCATTAACATAAAATTTTGACAATCATTTAATATTTTTGAATTCTTACTCATTAACGCTCGCTGGTATTTTGAACCCTAATTAAACTTTATTTTTGGCAATTTGTCAATTATTGCCTGGTGCCCGACTCAGCTATCTGGAACATAAAAATAATTGGATCAGACAAAGGGTCCACTCTTTAAAAGTATTTCATTTCTTTGGAGCGTTACAGAGGTGTTTTAAAAGAAGTGGCGCCTGAACAGGGACTTGCCAGTAGTAAAAGATAGTAGTCCAAGAATAGGGACTGTATATTTGTGTATAAATTGTGTATGTTATTTAATGTGATTGTCAAAGATAGTAATTTTTAAACTCATTAGTTGTACGTACTATTTATAGATTTAACGGCAGCTTAAGCCGAAAATTTTTGTTGAGCAAGAAGCTTAACTTTTTTGTGTATTAGTCAAAGGTACTGAAGTTTCAACGCAGTTATTGTTGATAGTTAAGATATTTATTGTATGTAAAGATTAGAAGTCTCCGGAAACACACGTAAATAGCCATGATAGAAAAACTTTTTTGATAAGCAAATTTATATTTTTGCAAGCTTAGTTGTAGCTTTAGTATTGTTGTATAGCAGTACCTTTAAGTGCTGCTCAAGATTAAAAAAAGGTTTCAAAATTTCCAAAATTCAAAATTTTGGCAGACTGCTAAACATGTCTGCTAGCAATATGGCCGATTCTGCCATAATGACTCCTGACTTAGAAAGAGTAATGGGTAGGTTGCAGGATGTAATGATGGAAGTAGAAGTGCTAATGAATCTGCTTGATGATCATTGGGGAGAAAGGGAACAACAACAACCCCTAAATTTGCTAACAATGTCAGCTCACCAACGTAGAAACTTTTAAGGTAAGGTTCCATTTTCTGTTCCGTCAGAAGCAAGTGATAGAGCAGAGTATTATCAACCACCACAACGACGATTTGCCAATCCATCTATTAACTATAGTCCTTATGTTAATTAGCCTTTACCTGAGATAAGGTTCAACGGTTTGAAACGTCCGTCATCGTGGACATTTGTCAAGCCCATGGAGAAGCACTTTCATTTACATGAAGTGCCCGGCAACAAAAAGGGTGGTTTTAGCAGTATCTTGTCTAATTGGATGTGCTAAGCAATGGTGGAAAAACATAGGATGTCGTCATGGAATTGAATATTGGGAAGAGTTTAAAAATGAAATCATGGGCATATATCTGGCTTATAATGATTTTACAGAGTTGTTTTCACGAAGACAAAGGAAAAGAGATGACATAGAAAAATTTATCTGGGGTACAGTAGAGTTATACCAGCTGTACGATGCTGATGCCGCTGAAATTGATATTGTAAATTGCATATTGTCTCAATGGCTTTTGCCCATTAGAGAATTCCTAGAAGTACGAAATGTGAACTCAATTTCAGATTTAGTCAAATTGGCTTGGCAATATACTGTAAGAAGAGAATCTGCAGTAACTGCATTAAACCAACAATGGATGCAATCCCCACCAAAACAGCGCTATCGGGTTGAGTCTCGTAAAATGACTCCCACACAACCGGAAGTTACACAGTCCCGACAATTTGCGCCGAACGCGCTTAGAACTATAGAGAATGAATGAAGCAGAGAATTTGTTCCACATCATGCTTTGAACAATGATACTAGACCTAAAACTTTTTTTTTAAGAACAATGAGAAACTTTCAGATGTAAATTCGGGAAACTTGAATTAGAATCTTTGAAGCAAGAGGCCAAAGTTCCTCACGAAAAGCCCTCTCATGAGTTATGTCTTGCTGCTATGGCTTTACCTTTTGTTAAGGCTTGTCACGAAGAAACTAAACTAATAGATTGTGATGCTACAGAAGCTGATCTTCCGTTTTCAAAGGAACAAGTTTTAGATGATAATTATGACAATTGTCAATTGACAGTGCTGCCGCAGTCCCGTGGACTTTTCAAATTACCTTGCAGTTCAAAGCAGAATATTCAAGAAGCACCTACAAAATGTCCCATTAGTGCAATTAATGCAATTTTAGAGAACAAAGTTTGTGAAGCAGAGCAAATTAATGAAGAATCTATTTTAGTTGATGAAGAGGTTTCTGAAGTAGAAGTTTTAACGGAAATTAATAATGATGAAAATATATTTGAGTCTGATTTAAGGGAAACTAATTTTAATGAAGATAAAAGCAACCAAGAAATTGTGCCGACTGCAAATAAACCTGATGAGTCTGGCAAGTTTGGAAGTCCTCAACTATTGAAGCTTCATTTGGAGGCGGACACCAATAAACCTAGAAAGTACAAGACCAGGTTCCTCAAAAATCCGCATGTAGTGACGAGAAGCTGACGAAACAACCAGAGCCTGCAGAGCGACAACTGGCAGTGAAGCAGTCAACATAGCCGAGATGACATCATGAGCGAGACACACAGTTTGGAGAGTTTTGAAGATGTTTGTAGTAAGTAATGATGTAGTATCTTCTTTATTGAAGTTTTGGTGAGTGCTTTTTGGAAATAAATTGTTTGTTATTTAAACCTTTTGAATCTTTACTAATTTTTTTCTCTTGAGCAACGTTAGTTTGTTTTGATTAGCATTAACATAAAATTTTGACAATCATTTAATATTTTTGAATTCTTACTCATTAACGCTCGCTGGTATTTCGAACCCTAATTAAACTTTATTTTTGGCAATTTGTCAATTATTGCCTGGCACCCAACTCAGCTATCCAGAGCATGAAAATAATTGGATCAAAGGGTCCAAACTTTAAAAGTAATTCATTTCTTTGGAGCGTTACAATTCCCCTGAAAAGGTTTGTGGACCAGTAGTTTTCCAAATCTTTTTTTTTTTTTCCTTGCTCAATGAGTAAAATAATACCTAGGAACTTTTGCATTTTTACTTTGAGTGACAACTGACCAT
The DNA here is from genome assembly GCA_038380435.1 of Ryuthela nishihirai. Classification (NCBI taxonomy): domain Eukaryota; kingdom Metazoa; phylum Arthropoda; class Arachnida; order Araneae; family Heptathelidae; genus Ryuthela; species Ryuthela nishihirai. The sequence goes on along the minus strand of JAWZYU010000002.1, from coordinate 117,998,434 downwards.
TTTCAGCTCTCTAATGAAGTTTAAATTTTGATGATAGTTTGCTGGTATATCTATTTCTCTTTGCAAAATGTATCAAAAAAAATAATCACCAAAAATAATATTACTAAATTACACATTTTAAGTGTCATTTCGAATTAACATTAATAACTGGATTTTCTTCAGATGATTATAAATTGGGCGAAATGCCAATGGTTGTTCAATCATTCCTATCACCACCACCAAGAGCATCAGGAATACTTGTTTAGTTACTGCCATATCTAGAGCTGTTCCGTGGCCGAGTGGTTAGCACACTTGGCTACTGATCTTAGGGGCCACCGGGTAAGGCATGGATGCATGTGTCGTTTTTCTGCTGAGATCCTGCCATCTTCACAGACCTTCTACTGTGGTATATAAACTGACAGACTCCTGTCAGACCTCTGTGGCAAGTAGCTGCTTGAGGGTTTTTTTTATCATATTTAGAAATACTTACAGAAATCACCAAATATAGTTCTTCTTTTATGTCTCAGGTATGCCACTATAACTCATTTTCTACAAGAATGAAACTGATACCTTACTTTCCCTCTCATTTGAATAATCAGGAAATCCATCATCATACAATTGTATTCATTGTAACTGAGAATACACCTCCCTTTCTTTTCTACCATAACATAACGATAATTCAAATAACCACGAGCACACAGAAGTATGGTAAATGTTGATAAATGTCATGATATATATATATATACCTCTATACATAATACAGTAATTCCTGTGGCTTTAAAAACACAAAAGGACCTTGCTCAGAAAATAATTATAGTATGAAGGATAAACTTCAAACTTTTAATGCTTAACAACATAGAACTTTAGGTTATTTTAATTCCTGTGGCTGATATATGAGGACTGTCATAATAAATATGGTAATTATCATGCCCGATATGCAATATATACCTATACTGTGTGCATTAATGATAATATTTGAAAAGGTTGGGTTGGGTTGTTTTACCTCTGAGCGGCACTTTTTTGCACACCATGGGCTAAATGGCCAGGTCACATGGACCCCGATGGCTCAGAGAAGGTTGGGGGAGGAGACCCATTGGAACAGCTGTTGGGAGACAGATGGTAGCCTCCCGTCAAGGACATCCAGCGTTCTTTAACGTGCACAAGGTATGGCCCTCCCGCACACGGGGCCACGGCTTAACATCCCACCCGACGGACGACGGCCTTTCCAAGCCCATCGGTGTCCCCTACTGACCGTGGGCAGGGCGGGGAATTTTGTGAAGATAAATCTCAACGCTGACCCAGCTGGGACTCGAACTTGGGAACTACAGATTACGAGCCTGGCACGCTACCGACTGAGCCACCCCTGCCCCATATTTGAAAAGAGAGAAGATTCTTACCTCTCCCATAATTCCTAACCAAATCCTGTATTTTAGAATTTTCACATTTTTTTTATTATTATTTAAAAGATTTACAATAAATAAATTTTGTTTTTCATTTTTATTATTTTTATAGCTCAAAGACAGAGGTTCTGACTACCAAAGTTTGCTGCATCATCACAATGTTCACAGTCACAACAGGGATAAAGTGGTTGAAACCTTGCAGTAAGTTATTTATTAAATATGTTGCTTAGTTCTAATTCTTTTGCTTATATATGAGAATGTTTTATTGTTTTGGCAGTTTCATCATAATGTTGGGCATATGATTTGGTCATTTGGTCATTCAAATTAAGAACATTTTCCTTTAATAATATTTAAAATTCAGTCAAACTTCATTTCTGAATCTTTGTCTAATGACAGAAAGTTAATGACAGTGCCAATGCAACCTTTTACCAACTGTTGCCAACATCTTACAGTTAGTGTACTCGCATTAAAGGCAGTGATATAATGTGTTTTGCAGTAACTAGCTTTTTTGTATTTTTTTTAATGCTATTGAATTGCATTTAGATTGTTAACCCTTTAAAAGTTGAAATCTAGTTGACCTGTTTTTTTTTTTTAAATAGGCTTAAGTAGTCTTCGCATTTATTTGAATTTCTATTATTTTATTCTCCAGAAATAAATGTTCTTTCACTTGATATGTAACATAATCTATATATAAATGTTAGTCACTGCAGGACAAGATTCTAATTATCAAGACAATATATATATATATTTTGAGATACATTGCAAGATACTTGAGACAAGGATTAAGAACTGATTTATGTGTATTAATGATGTTTATATGTTTGATGTCCAAATCTTCAGAAATGCAACCCTCTCTTCCCCTTATATATATTAATATGTGAAATTTGCTTTTGCTTAAAGTTGGTAATCCAAGAGTGTATCTTACATAAAATGAGAACTACCTGTATGTACAGGGTGAGTCACAATGAAACAGCATAATTTTGGGAACTTATAGCTGGGGTCATTCTCAGTCCAAAACTTCACATGAGCATAAATCCAATTCTTAACAGTTATTGAGCTGTGAATATTTGTTTCAATGTCAACAGTCAATCTCACATATCATGACTCATTTGTGAATCACGCATGTAGCTTGCATTCATTTATTATGATTATCCTTTACAAATTACAGCATCTAAAATGCAACAAAGTAATCCTTTTGTGTTTTCTACTTTTCTCTGGTACACCAACTCTTTCATGCACTCACGCAAAAATCTAGAGGTTTAGGTCTGGAGACCTGGGTGGCCAATTTCATGCACCACCACAGTCGATTCATCTACTGAGGATGTTGATTTGCAAAACATCATTGGTATTCAGCAACTGATTGCAGCAGCATTATCTCTGTTGCAAAATCCATAAATGTGACCATATTAGCATATTCAGCATTTGAAAATGTAGAAGGCATATTGAATGTACAAAGCATCAACTGCATATTGTGAGACACATGATCACATAGATTTGGTTTTTTTTGACTGGATATGATCTCAACTTATAAGTTTGACATTTCATTGTGGCTCACCCTATATATATGTTCAAAATTGTAAATAATGAATAAATTTAAACTTTCAGCCTTCACCACTTTATTTTGTTAATGTGATACAGTACTTTTCTCAAATCTTTTGAAAATTGTGCACTTTCAGATCATTAAAATGTTCCTAAGTGTATGCAGACAGACAGACGATCAGTTGCTTGGCCAGTCAATCGATCAAAACAAGGCATTCACTTGCTTGATAACTTGCTAACAAAGCAGAGATGCAAGTTTGCTAATGTCCGGTTTTGAAAATTAGTAGTTTTATTTATTTATTATAATTTTTAATATCGATATATTTCTTTTTAGAAAAAATGGCATTGAAACAAGAGTAGTGAATCGATTTGAATACACAGATGCTAATATAGAATGGGCTGATGTTATCTTTACTACTGGAGGAGATGGAACATTCCTCATGGCAGCCAGTAAAATAAGGAGTAGGAATAAACCTATCATAGGAATTAACAGTGATCCTTCCAGGTAATTTAAATATATAGCTATATATGTATATTTATAGTAAATTAATCTAAATATCATTTTGATGACTTCAAAGTTTGACAATGAAGAATAATTGGCACTCCTAGAACATTGTATCACTTTGCTTTTGAAACATCTTTTCTTTTCATGTGGGTTTGTATTCTGCTCCAGGGATGTTACAAAACATGCCAGTAGGTGGCATGATATTGTTGTTAACAGAGAATTTATATATTTAAACCCATAGTAATAAAGAATTGCTAATGTAAACATTCCTGCTGACCAGAAATATAAATAAATTACCCTCTCAAGCACCTGCTTGCCACAGAGGTCTGACAGGAGCCTGTCAGTATAATACGTCATAGAAAAGATCTGTGAGAAAGATGAGACCTCAGCAGAAAAAGAACACAAGAAAGAAAACATTGTCTGCTGAACTTTTGCTTTTCCCTTTTAGTGCAGATTGTTAAAAGGTTTTTTTGTGTGTGTGTTATGCTTGTTTTATAATAAAGTTTTGCAGTTTAATTAGCCAGTAGGCAAAAAAATGTTGAACTAATGTGTGGATATACAGTATTCTCATATGTGCATTGAACACTTCCACGTTATGTGAATATAAAATCACATTCAAAGCTCCCTTATTTTGAAAATGAACAGTTTTGTGCAAAATGAAGATAAATTAAAATCTCAGTCAAATGTCGTAGGTTCCCACTGATCACAGAAGGCTACTTTCCTGAGATTTCCATGAATGGCAAATCCACAAGACTGACAAGCTCTGTGGGGAAAGTGGGTTTAGTGACTAACATTATACACTTTCAACACTGTAGAGCAATACATTAGACTAAGTCTGTTTATTAGTTAGTCTTAATATAAAGTTTATTTAAGATCTTCAAAATATATGTGACTTATTTATTCAGTTTTCTTTTTGAAATTTGATTAACTATCAAATAGCAATATATTCAAAAAATATATATTACATTACATTTTTGTATTACATTGCAAAAAATATATATATATATAATTTGCAATGTAATAGGGTCTCAAAGCACACAAGGATTAGGCTCCTAGTACCCCTGCTTAAGTGCAAATTGTCATATGTTAGGGTTCCCCCTACAGAAAACTTGTACAATACTAAGGTAAGACTATGCAAACTCCTATAAACCCCATGTATTTGTTATATAAACTTTATTTTTGTGAATTAAATGTACATAAATCTTAAAGTAAAAAATAGTTAGAATACTCTGACTCTTCCTTCAACTCCTCAATAGATAGAGGGTTGTCAGGATCTACTTCAGCTTTCATGATTTTGTGGTCTTTTTGATGGCAGGCAACAAAACAGGAGTGTATGAGAAGGATTTCTGGGACAATACAGTGAGAGACTGCATGATGGTAGAGGATGGAGATAACATTCTTTGTGGTACTTTCTTGTAAGCTAGCTGTTTAAGGAATTGAAAATTTGCTTAACTTATAGAGACCCATGATGCCTACTCAATCTCTTCTAGTTCATCCTTCTCTGCACTCTTGACGAATTCTTGTAGGCCTGTTATCTCTTCTCCATCATGAATCCTTCACCATTTACCTGATAAGCAATGTTAGCAATCCTCTTTGGGGGGCGGGGATGGCTCAGTCGGTAGCGCGCCAGGCTTGTAATCTGTAGTTCCCAGGTTCGAGTCCCAGCTGGGTCAGCGTTGAGATTTATCACCGCAAAAATTCCCCGCCCTGCCCACGGTCAGTAGGGGACACCAATGGGCTTGGAAAGGCCGCCGTCCGTTTCCAAGCCCATTGGGACGTTAAGCCGTGGATGTTAAGCCGGATGGGATGTTAAGCCGTGGCCCCGTGTACGGGAGAGCCATACCCTGTGCACGTTAAAGAACACGTTGGATGGCCTTGACGGGAGGCTACCATCTGTCTCCCAACAGCTGTTCCAGTGGGTCCCCTCCCCCAACCTTCTCTGAGCCTTCGGGGTCCATGTGACCTGGCCATTTAGCCCATGGTGTGCAAAAAAGTGCCGCTCAGAGGTAAAACAACCCAACCCAATCCTCTTGGGGGTCAGTCACATATGAGCCGAGTTATACATTCTTGAGTTCACATGCTTTGAGACCCTACTGTATTAAGGATTTAGTTGATTCCTAGGTTATATTATGGCTCATCAACTACTGCTGAAAGGTTTGTCATGTACAATCTAAGCTCATTTTTTTCATGTTTAAAAATTATGTACCTGTATTAAAGAACTCATAGATTAACAGAACTGAAACTTGCCATACACTTCAATGCGACAAGAGAATAGCATATAATGCCAACTTCAAAGCTGGTTGGTTAGTGGTTTAAGGTTTTATGGCGCATTAGCATCTAAGGCTATAATGCATCAAATGACCAACTTCAAAGTTGTACTTGACCTGTTCATAACCTTGTTTAATCCAAAAATAGTTTTATGGAAAAATTGAGTTTAGCCAATGCACAGGACTTGAACCCACATCTCTCCATATTCATAGAGTGTTCTAACCATTAAACCAGCACCTGCTCTGTCACTTATCCACTAATATAAATCTACTTGAATTTGGCACCCATGGCACCATCTGTGATTGGGGAAGACAACTTCTATTCCCAAAGTTGCTCTGAATAAGATGTAAATAAGAGAGTCACTCACACTAAAGTGTTATTAAGGAAATAATCACTCAATAGTGAATACACAGGTACCATGGACATAGAAATCAATAAATAGTTTTGTTGAAAAAATGAGTTTTGCCAAGCACAGGACTTGAACCCACATCTCTCCATATTAATAGAGTGTTTTAACCGTTAAACCAGCACCTGCTCTGTCACTTATCCACTAATATAAATCTACCTGAATTTGGCACTCATGGTACCATCTGTGATTGGGGAAGGCAACTTCTATTCCCAATGTTGCTCTGAATAAGATGTAAATAAAAGAGTCACTCACACTAAAGTGTTATTAAAAATAATAATCACTCAATAGTGAATACATAGGTACCTGTGGACGTAGAAATCAATAAATAGTTTTGAAAAAACGAGTTTTGCCAATACCACACATCAGCAAAACTATTTTTTCGACAAAACTATTGATTGATTACTTTTTAATCACTTATTGTGCATGGACTGTTACCATCTTGTATTTGTTCAATGCTGGATTTGTTTGTAAACTACTGCCATAGTTTAGCTATAATGGTTAAGGCACAGTTAATTAATGATGTTCTTTTAACTGTTTTAAACAGTTTTGTGATAGCTATTAGACATATATCAACTGTTATGCATTTTTAAATGTTGTAGCATCAACTTTTTCGTATCTATTATACTGACTGCACTTTAATGATTTATAGTGATTAACTGATTACTTTTCATATCTCATTTTGTGATCGACCTAATTTGCAGTCTTCATTTTACTTTAGATCTAAATCTGAAAAATGCACATAAATTTTCAAAAAATTGCCAATCAAATCAATGTGCATTTTGAAAAAAGTGTTTTGATGATAGGTTGTATCTTAGGGGATGAAGAATTGGTTTATATATCCTAAGTAACACTTAAGTATTTGCCCTCTGTCTGTTGAGTATTTGTCGCCTTCACAATACCCATTTCCATTGATTGAATATATTGTGAACTACTTGGATCTCCATGCCAAATAATTACTTAAATGATCATTTTCTGTGTATGTTATTTTGCATATGAAATAAGTATGTATGTTGTAGCACAGTCACTCTGTAGCTTTGTGAGTGGGCTAATCTAGGGTATAATTCTGAAATGTGCAATTGATTTTGCATTGCTAAATTTTTAATAGCATAAACTGAGGAGTTATTGGCTATTTAGTTCTCTTTTAAACTAAGCTTCATTATTTCAATTTCAGTTATTCTGTCTCTGAATTCAGGTCCTTGGGTTATCTCTGTTTACCTTCAGTATATACAGAAAATTTTCCTGATGCCATTGATAAACTTAGGAATGGAGAATTCAGGTATGTATCTGAAAATAATGATAAAAAATCAATTGTATGTAATTCTGTTTTCTGTCTCAACTTCCCCACAGGATTCTTGTACATTGGGATGGGGGCTCAGCTGGTAGCATGTCAGGCTCATAATCTGCAGTTCCCAGGTTTGAGTCCCAACAGGGCCAGCATTGAAACTTATCTCCACAAAACTCCCCACCCTGCCTATGGTCAGTAGGGGATACTGATGGGCTAGGAAATGCCGCTGTCCATCGTATGGAACATGTTGTGGAGACGCAATTTTGTGTTCTTAAAGATAAAATAACTTCCTTTGAATTTATTTAAGAAACAAGAAAACTTGAAAGAAAACTACATTGTCTTACTGAATGTATTCAAATTAAGCAATTGGAACTAAAGCAAAGATAATCTTGGCATTTCCACAATATAGACTGTCATAAGATAAAATTGTTACATCTGGTGGATTGTGAACCAAGAGACCTTGATCAATGTGATCGTATATATGAATACTATAATTTAAAAATTCTCAGACTGTCATTCTACTTGCAGTATTTTTATTACTATATGGTTTGGTAAACTAAAACACCAGCTAAAATTGCTAGGACATTATTCTTTGTTGGTGTATTAGTACTTTCAGGGTCCCCTGTCGTCTGCGATGTTGACAGATTCTGAAATGACAATGTGGAAAGGAACAGAGGCATTCTTGTACTCCATTTATCTAGAGATGGCAGCAGTGACATCATCACAACTGAAAAATTAGCCAGCAGTTGGTTAGTTACCATTGTACACTTAATTATTCCACAACAAAGTAGTCACTAAAATAAATTCTTCTCATAATCAGTTATATATATATATGCTTAAATGATAATACGTAAATGAGTTAAGAATCTCCATTACAGTCAACATAAACTAAAAATAAAAAGATTGCAAAATCAGAAAATTATTTTACACATGCATCTTTGATCAAAATTAAAATGACACTCAAGAAAAAGATACATGAAATTTAAGTTTCTTTCATGATTAGGTATAAAAAATTTTATATCAAAGTTGCATTTTATATCTGCTAAAATTTAGCAAGACCTGTAGCAACTTTTAAATTCTGATTCCATTTGTGATTACTGAAAATGATTTTCCAATTTATTGCATGCTGCTAAGGTGAAAATATTATGTGGTAAATGCTTATTATTCATTTTTAGGAAGACTTAAATTTCTTTAAACATGAAATAAAATTGCATTTCTTAAAGCTACTATTTTAAAACATTGACAAAAAACTTGGAAAAGTGCAAATGTTTCAGTTTTGTATGGTCTTGGAAAGATAAATGATATTTAATAAGATAAAAATATTAATACTTTAGTTTCACAAAAATTCAGAAACTCTGCATTATAAATAATGTAATGCAATTCTAAACCTGCCAAAAAGATTTTGTTGCCGTTTGGTTAAGGTAGTAAACTAAAATTGTGTTGGTTTAGTTTCTTGTACTCTTATGTATGCCTAGAGTTAATTTTTCCTATATGTCCATCCATAATTTCATTGAACAAACCAGTTATGTCAAAATTTTCTTCTTTCAGACTCGTAAATATCTTCTTTCAGATACACAGTGATACTTCAGCAATTGCATTCACATGGGATGTATCACAGCATAAAAATTTTTTGCTCCATAAATTATTAAAATTTTAAACTCCTAAGGATTTAATTCAGGGGATTTATTTAAACTTGGAGCCAAATATATTGAAGGTTAAAAATATTTTTTAAAATAATAGCATGAACTATGATTAATTTTTTTAAAGAAAGAATTAAAATTTTTGGCAAGGTGTGGAATGGAAATATTTTGTGTTGCCACTTTAAAAACATCGCTGCAGACTTAGATTAATGAAAGTTATCTGTGAAAGTTTAATACATATAAAGTGTAGTCTTTGGAAAATTTAATGAAATAAATCATAATATATATATTTAATGGAATTTTATATAATGCTTCACTGTAGTAATTTAAGTGTAATATGTATATCAGAAGATTTGTAATAATTTACAATATGTAAGTACATGTAATGAAGTTTGGCTACTAAAGTGAAATGCCAAATAAAGTATATCAATAGTTACTTTCCGGATAGCTGATATCTCTGCGAAACTCCCCACTCTGCCCACGGTCAGTAGAGGACACCAATGAGCTTGGAAAGGCTGCCATTTGTTGGATGGGACATTAAGCCGTGCCCTTGTGTGGGAGAGCCATACCTTGTGCATGTTAAAGAACACGCTGGATGGTCTTGACAGGAGGCTACCATCTGTCTCCCAACAGCTGTTCCAGTGGGTCCCCTCCCCCAACCTTCTCTGAGCCTTCAGGGTCCTTTGACCTGGCCATTTAGCCCATTGTGTGCAAAAAAGTGCCACTTAGAGGTAAAACAATCAACCAACTAACCGGATAGCTGAAAAGTTGAGTGCCAGGCAATTAATCTTGCCAATAAATTTAACTAGGGTTCTTTATTTTTGCTAATGTTAGACAAAAAGAAATTAAAGTTAAAGATTTGTCCAATTAAAGTTTAATCAAATATTCAAACTCTGCTCAAGAGAAAAAAATGAATAAGTCAAAATCAGTTTGATAAAACAAAAGAAAATTATTGAATTCTAGACACACCAGTAAAATACATTGCAAAAACTGTGAGTTACAAGTCATTTTCCTTCACGCTTTCAACAAACTAACTCCTCACCTACACTTCCACTCTATACCTGAACTCAATGCTCTAACTAACTGCTTTGAATCCTGTCACTTAGTCACACCAGCTCACTAACATGGTATGTGCAGCATCACACTGGGAAGCTACATTTGCATACAGTGATCAGGAGTTAATGATGATGTAAGAGGGGTTGGGTTGTTTTACCTCTGAGCAGCACTTTTTTGCACACCATAGGCTAAATGGCCAGGTCACATGGACCCCGAAGGCTCAGAGAAGGTTGGGGGAGGGGACCCACTGGAACAGCTGTTGGGAGACAGATGGTAGCCTCCCGTCAAGGCCATCCAGCGTGTTCTTTAACGTGCACACGGTATGGCTCTCCCGCACACGGGGCCACAGCTTAATGCCCCATTTGACAGACGGCAGCCTATCCAAGCCCATTGGTGTCCCCTACTGACTGTGGGCAGGGTGGGGAAATTCGCAGAGATAATCTCAATGCTGACCCAGCTGGGACTCGAACCTGGGAACTGCAAATTACGAGCCTGGCGCGCTACTGACTGAGCCACCCCCGCTAATAAAAATACACGACTAACAAAAATATTATTTTTGTTAGAAAAGTATTCGTTAAAATGAAAAAAATTTCAGTAGTAAAGTATTATAGGAGATGTCCTATAGACATGGGATTCACAAAATAGTTAGCTGAAAAAATTGGTTTTCCCTTAAGTGATTTGAACTCATCTTTCCCAGTAACATGCCAGGTGTGAACCACTACACCACCACCGACTAACCTTTCTAACAGCTAATGTGACTTGTAGACTTTCCCACATGTTATTTGATTCACTCATGATGTCATCTACATCAGAACAATCATATTGTTCTAAATATGTCTGATTTTGAGAACATTCTCAGATAATGTATATAAAAAGATTATGCTGTACATTCAGAAAATTAACAATGTTACCAAATTTCATTAATATGTTACTAATAGAATCTGGACTGGCTAACATGCTCCTTGATTCTAAATGTGAAATATTTTATTTTTGTCTATTTTGAGTTTTTCATTTCACATATTGTATAAATGTATTACATTGCAATAATCGCTTGTAATGATTCTTGTATGTGAATAAATTATTATAAATGGACAACAAAATTGCCTCATATGAGGAAATTTAATATTTGTTGCTCATGACATTAAATCAATAATTCAGCAGTAAAGTATTTCAGGAGGTGTCCTGTAGACATGGGATTCATGAAATTGGTCTGTAAGTCACGTTGGCTGTTGAAAAGGTGTAACAAACCACCGTTAGAGCATACCACCCTGGATAGTACAGTCAACAAAATTAATTTTATGATATATAACCTTGTCATAAATATTTTTTAGTAAAATTCACTTAAAGCTCATTAATTTTAAAATTGGGAAATTTATGCAACATATCCAGAATATTCTACTCTCCACTACAAAATTACATGATTTTCTCCTTTAAAAATCTAGAACAAACATGCCAGTACATCTTATAGAGCACTTCCGAAGTATCCCCCTTTTCATGGACCTCAGGGGTAAGCCTAGTCCGCATCTTGACTTGGTGACTCCATGCAGCCCACGTGCATCCACTGATTGAGCTCATTGCATTTCCAACACATTACACTGTCAGGACAGTGCTTACCTGATGGCATGCCTAAGTGGGCGACATGAAATGTGTAACAATGCCTAGTCACAAATATCTCATATAGGTAGCCGGCTCAGTGCACTAATAGGAGTGTGAAGTGTAGAATCCTATGACGCCCAGTGGTGACTCATACCACAGAGACAATCTTGCTGAGTAAGTAAATCGGCACCCTATCTTTCCTTTGAACTACGGTGACTACGAATTTCGGATTTTTTTTTTTAATTCAGTGACTGATTTGCACCAATAATATGCTTTAATTTTATTTTCTACTTTTTAGGGTACATATGGGAAGATGGATATTTTTTAAATATTTTATTTATATCTTATTTTTATGATATCATCTTTTAAAAAGTCTTCAGCATTAGTGGCTATCATAAGAATTTATCTTAAAAGTTAATTAAAAATTAAATAATGAGTAATATTTCAAGCTGTTAAATATATATTTTAGAAGTTTGTGTAATTCTTTCAATAATTACTAATTATGTATAAATATTAATTATATATCGTGCGATAGTCATGAATTTTGAACTCTCTATATTTGGGAAGAGTTTACAGCTGAAATAGACATTTTGGCAAAAAATACACCCTTGCCACTTGTACTATATTCCCAAACTTAGACTTAAACACCCATATTATATGTGCTAGCTAATGATGTAGAGATAAAGAATGAAGTTTACTAAATCCTTGCAGAACTATTTATTCAAAAAATGTTATCTTTGTTCAGAAAATAGAGAAACTTGAAACTTATAGAAAAATTGCAGGAGTAAGCTGTCACAAATGCCATAAAATTATGTAGTTTAAAATACTTCCATTTCAATGTAATTTAAAACACTTCCATTTCAATGAATTTTAGATCTGAAAAGAAATATGTAATTATTTGCGTAAATTAAGTTAACGATGTAGGTTTTGATATTCATTTGATTAACTCTCAACTTGCAAACATTACTTCACAGGTGGATGTATCGGCAGAGAATTAGAGTAACTTTAGTTGGTGAACATGCATTTGATCCACCCATTGAACTTCATGACCAACAGTTAAAGTACCCTGAATATCGATTTTTAGACTGTGTTGAAGGCCATCACAAGAAAGCAGAAGGTGCTGCAAAAGTACTGAAAACAAGGGATGAAAGAAATAGTCATGAGTTACCTGTAAGAGCTTTAAATGAAGTATTCATTGGGGAGTCACTTTCCTCAAGGTGAGATATTTTTAATAATGCCATCAGGTTAGTGTAAGTAACTAGCTAATTTAGTGTGTTTATTGCTGTAATTTAATACTTTTCACTCCATGATCGAACATGGTTCAGGGTGAATTATGTATTCCATTTCAGTGTCAGTTAAAATTAACATATCTTTTGTATGGTTTCACTTTATATTATTCATTTTAATAAACAGTTGGAATGAATATAATATTTAAATATTTTCTCATAAAAATATTTTGTGTTAATACATGAAGACATCAGCACAAATAGAGTACAAAAAGTTACAAAAACATAGGCATGTTTTGTTATCACATAGTGAGCTCTATCTTCAGTGGACATAAATTTATATATATGTAATATGGCAACTGATAAATTCATGGCATTTAGTAAATTGATATTACATATATAGCAGACTCTCACTAATTGCAGATTTGCAATTTGTGGAAAAATTTTATGGACCCTAACTAACTAATTTCAGGTCAAGGACTCACCCCTTTGCTTCTTCAATGCTGCAGTGGTATTGCATTGGCACACGGGGCGGGGGTGGCTCAGTCAGTAGCGCGCCAGGCTCGTAATCTGTAGTTCCCAGGTTCGAGTCCCAGCTGGATCAGCGTTGAGATTTATCTCCGCAAAAATTCCCTGCCCTGCCCACGGTCAGTAGGGGACACCGATGGGCTTGGAAAGGCCGCCGTCCGTCGGATGGGACATTAAGCCATGGCCCCGTGTGCGAGAGAAACATACCTGTGCACGTTAAAGAACACGCTGGATGGCCTTGATGGGAGGCTACCATCTGTCTCCCAACAGCTGTTCCAGTGGGTCCCCTCCCCCAACCTTCTCTGAGCCTTCGGGGTCCTTGTGGCCTGGCCATTTAGCCCATGGTGTGCAAAAAAGTGCCCGCTCAGAGGTAAAACAATCCAATCGAATGCATTGGCACATAGTGACACTGCAGCTGCCAGTGCTGCCAGCTCTAAGCTATCTCTGTCATATGTATAGGAAAGTGTTTTCTTCCCTACACAATAATTATATAAAAATTATTAAAATTTAAAAACCATTCATGAATTGGCCAAGACAGTTGTTGAAAATAGTTCTTGAATAAATTTTCTGAAACATTAAATGATCACTGAAATTTTCTTCAGATTTAGCAATTAGCTAAATTGTTTAATATGCAAAAACTTGATTGTTCCACTTGCTTATTAAAAGAGTGGTAAGATAACTTAAAAATTTATATTTTTATTATGGCTGTAAGCTGTATTTTTCTATTTAGTTAAGAAATATGACAACCAAGGATGGACAAAAAATTACTGTATCTTGCTGTTATATGTTGATTACTGTATCTTGCTGTTATATGTTGTTATGTAGCTATTATACACTTTTATTAAATAAATATTCCCTCAAGCAGCTACTTGCCAGGGAGGTTTGACAGGAGCCTGTCAATTTAATATACCATAAAGTCTGTAAGGAAGGTTAAACCAAAGCAGGAGGACAATGCAAGCATCCATGCCTTACCCATGGATCAATCCCAGGTCTGTTTTATCAGTAGCCAAGCCCATTAACCACTTGGCATATTAAGCTAATTTGAAACAAATATGTTCTTGTGTGAATTGGAAATAAATTACCCATGGTGATCCAGCTAGAAGTCAGTCTTAAATATTTAATTAAAAATACATTGTAAACTAGGAGAAAATTTGCCACTTGCCCTTCATTATTTTCCAAATGAACAGAAGAGTCAAACTTTATCAGATTAAACACTGCATTTTTTATTATTGGAAAAATGTTAACTAACTAACATATCTTTTGTATGGTTTCACTTTAGTATTATTCATTTTAATAAACAGTTGGAATGAATATAATATTTAAATATTTTGGTTAATTGAATTGGTTAGTTTGCATTGTAGTAGTCATTAGGTGTATAAGGTGTGCATATCTTTAAATAATTGAGAGTGGAGTAAACTAATGACTACACCATAACTTGTAGTAGTCATTAGTTTACTCCACTCTGGAAACTTGTAACATCCCCTCCCCCCAACAACCCCCTCGGTGTGAGCGCCTGTACGTGGTGAGGGGGACCACCCTGTGAAGGTTCCGCTGGCTCGGTTACCTTCGCAGGGTCCTAAACGCTCGCCCGCGTGTTTGCCGTGCGCGGAGACCCGTGTCCCGGGAAAGGAGGATCCTGGTAGTTGCTCGGAGGTCCCCGTCTTCTCTCCTCAGCTCATGACTGGCGGGGTCGCCATTGGCCGTCTTGCCATTGGGGAGCCTGTCTGTCGTGGGGCTGGGCAGCGGATTCCGGGGCCTCTGCTATACACTGCTTTGGCCTCTGCTTCCGGTAAACGGGAGCTCCTGGGGTGGCCCCCCCAGGAGCAATCAGCTGGTGGGCAGGTCCTGCTAGGGTCAACCGTGCAGTGCGGTGAGTAACCTTGCCCACGGTCCGGGTACAGGTTTACAAGTTTCCTCACAACTTATTTTCCTTTTGTAGTTATCATTTCTTTGTGAGGCCAGTTTGGCCATTCACAATTTTTCTTATTTTACGCTTTGTTTGATTTGTGTAGAATGTTTTGTTCTGCACATTTCTCTTTTTATTTTCCTTATATTTATTTGTGAGGGCTTGGCTCACTGTCTGTGTGGGTATAGTGCCTGCGTAGCCCTGGCGCCCGACTGGGCGTCCCCTTGTTGGGCTCCGTGGAGGGTGGGGACAGCGGGCACTGAACCACACAAAAACAAACATGCGAGTTAATGAGGAAAATGCGATCACC
The DNA here is from genome assembly GCA_038380435.1 of Ryuthela nishihirai. NCBI lineage: Eukaryota > Metazoa > Arthropoda > Arachnida > Araneae > Heptathelidae > Ryuthela > Ryuthela nishihirai. Next base: position 117,982,787 of record JAWZYU010000002.1, on the reverse strand, counting down.
GCCAACAAGAGGGCTCGACATGAACCCCCGTCTTCTTCTTCGTCTACGTTATCACCGCCGTCGTCTTCTGTGTCTGTGTCTTCGTTCCCAAAGTTCCTGATCATCCACTCCACGGGTGATCAGGTACTTGGGGACATGTCCCCATTTTTTGTAAATAAAGGTTTGAAAGGTCTTGCGGGAGAGCTGAAATCCGTCAAGCGCTTACGATCTGGCGACTTGCAGGTTGAGACCGCTTGTTCTAAACACTCTGAACTGCTCCTGAAAGTCAAAGAAATTGGTGGGGTGGCTGTCGAAGTCACTCCCCATAAAACTTTGAATTCCTCTCGGGGTGTGATCACCGAGTGGGGCCTCCTCAAAGTCACTGAGGAGGGAATCCTCTCGGAGCTCACACCTCAAGGAGTAACAGCGGTCCACCGGGTTTCGACACGCCGTGATGGGAAATTAACACCCACCCGGGTGTTAATTGTTACATTCAACACGCCACGCCTGCCTTCTTCCATCAAGGCAGGTTATTTGCATTGTGAGGTTCGGCCGTATATCCCAAACCCTCTGCGCTGTTTTCAGTGTCAGATATACGGTCATGCCCGCACAGCATGCAGGGGCAAGCCCACCTGTGCTCGCTGTGGCAGTAAGGATCATCTCGATCCTGACTGCACAGCAGAAAAGGCATGCTGTGTGAACTGCAGTGGCGAACATCCGGCGTACTCCCGCGACTGTCCGAAGTGGAAGGAGGAAAAGGAGGTACAACGCCTCAAAGTCATCAACAACATCTCGTATCCTGAAGCGAGAAAGCTTGCTGCACCGCCCGCCCCACCTGGCAAGGTTTCCTATGCCAGTGCAGTCATTGGAAAGCCCATCGTTCCAATGACTTCGGTTGCGGTGCAGACTGACATCAGTGTACCACCTACTGAGTCTTTCTCGCCAGCTGCGAAGTACCTCCTCACGCAGGCGAGACCGCGGGTGGTGTCGACTTCGACATGAACCCCGGTTTCCATTCCTGCAGCTCAGCCTTCCACCTCCACCGGAAGGCCTCCTCCTTCCCGTCCTCAGACAGCAAGACCTTCCAAACCGAAGGGGCCCCCACCGGGGCCTAAAAAGAAACTCATCACTCCTCCTCAAAGGGCGGTCACCGATCCATGCCCCTCGGACGATTCCGAGGACATGGATACCGACCGCCCCCTATTCACTAAACCGTCCTCTGCGGTGGTTAAGTTGAATAGGAATTCGTCGTCCGCCCACTCTTCTAAGTCCTGAGATGGCCACACTCCTACAATGGAATTGTCGTGGATTCCAGAGGAATCTTGACGACATCAAGGCCCTCCTTCAGGCACACCAGCCCATCTGTGTGTGCCTGCAGGAGACATACTTGCAGCCAGTCACAGATCCCACGATCCGGCACTTTTCACTAGTTCGCCGGGACCGGGATGGAGATGGTCCAGCTCGCGGGGGTGTCGCCATCCTCTTGAGCAACCATTCTCCATTCCAGGTCGTACCCCTCACCACCAACTTAGAGGCGGTAGCCATCCGTCTCTTCGTGGGGTTCTCGCTGACTGTCTGCTCTGTATATCTTCCACCTGGGAGCATCGTCTTCCAGGAAGACCTTGATGATCTCGTCTCGCAGCTGCCGTCCCCCTTCCTCATTATGGGGGACCTCAACGGACACAGTCCACTTTGGGGCAGTGCTGACACCAACGGGAGGGGCGGGGTCCTGGAGCAGTGGCTCCTGGATCCTTCTCTCTCCCTGTTGAACACCGGTGTCAGTACTTACTTTCACTCCCCAACCCGCACTTTCACTGCCATTGACCTCACCATCTGCTCCTCCTCGATTCTTCCACTCTTTACATGGGAGGTCGAGGACAACCCTTACGGAAGCGATCACCTCCCCGTGGTGTGCACCATCTCCCGTGGGGGGCCTTGCAGCCCTTCACGCGTTTCACGGTGGAGGCTGGATCGGGCTGACTGGGGTGGTTTCGAGCTGCTCTCTGAGCTCGATGACCACTCCGTCAGCCAGGAGCCAATCAATGTGGCAGTAGCGGAGATAACGGACTGTATCGTAGATGCAGCTGCATCAACAATTCCTCAAACTTCTACACGGTTTCCTCGCTTTCCGAAACCGTGGTGGAATCCAGATTGCACCACAGCTCGTAAGGCTCAGAACAAGGCTTGGGGGGTGTTTCGGAGATATCCGACAACCCCCAACCTCGAGAACTTCAAACGCGCCAGGGCGAAAGCTCGTTTCGTCCGACGCCAGAGCCAGAAGGAATCTTGGATCAAGTATACGTCATCCATAACCCGCACGACTAGTTCCAAGGTCGTGTGGGATAAAGTCCGGAAGATGAGTGGGAACTACACGTCCCACTCGTTATCGATCCTGGAGCAAAATGGACAGGCAATTGCTGATCCCAAAGCAATTGCCGACACTCTGGGGGAGTCGTTCTCCTCCATCTCTTCTTCTTCTTCTTACTCCCCCGAGTTTCTGGCCCAGAAGGGCAGGGCGGAACGCTCTCCGCTGTCTTTCCACTCGAATGGCCTGGAGCCTTACAACAGGCCATTCACAGCGGAGGAGCTTCGCCTTGCTCTGCACTCTTCTCGTGCCTCTGCTGTCGGGCCGGACAATGTCCATTATGCCATGCTCCAACATCTTTCACCATCGAGTAAGGATCGGCTGCTCCATCTCTTCAATCGCATTTTTCTCGATGAGCAGTTTCCGGACTCCTGGCGGGAGGCCATCGTCTTGGCCTTTCCCAAGCCAGGGAAAGATCCCAAGATTCCTTTGAATTATCGTCCCATCGCATTGACGAGCTGCGTGTGCAAGGTGTTGGAAAGAATGGTAAATGCCAGACTCATCTGGTATTTAGAACACCACAACCTTCTTTCCAACACCCAGTGTGGCTTTCGCAGGCAACGGTCAACTCTTGACCACCTGATACGCCTCGAATCGGCTATCAGAAATTCTTTTTTACGTAGAGAGCACCTGGTGTCAATTTTCTTCGACATCGAAAAAGCGTACGACACGGCTTGGAGATTCGGCATTCTTCGTGACCTCCACAGCTTCGGCTTGAGAGGTCACATGCCGATCTTCATCTCCAACTTCTTATCGACACGTTCTTTTCGTGTCCGTGTCGGTAACACTCTTTCGCGGCCATACCCCCAAGAACAGGGGGTGCCACAAGGCTGCGTTTTGAGTGTTACGCTTTTCGCTGTCAAGATTAATTCTATAACTAGACAACTTCCTCCATCAGTAGGCAATGCCCTCTATGTTGATGACTTTAGCATCTTTTGCTCATCATCCAGCATGAGGGTCATTGAAAGACAACTGCAAATTGCCCTGAACAATCTTTCGGTTTGGGCGACGGCAAACGGGTTTCGGTTCTCCCCACAGAAGACCGCTTGTGTGCACTTTTGCCACAAGCGTAATCTTCATCTGGATCCCGAGCTGCGGCTCGGGGGTAACATCATTCCAGTTGTGGCGGAGACCAAGTTTCTCGGTCTCATATTCGATCGGAAATTGACCTTTTTACCACACATACGTCATCTCAGGTCCAAGTGCACGCGGGCATTGAACATCGTCAAGGTCCTCTCCTCCCTTTCTTGGGGGGCGGACCGATGTTCTTTGCTCCGCCTATACCGTGCACTTGTCCGATCGAAACTGGACTACGGATCCCAGGTGTACGACTCGGCCCGGGATTCGGTGGTGAAGGTGCTGGACCCCCTCCATCACCAGGCTCTCCGTGTTTGCACGGGAGCCTTCCGCACCTCACCGGTCCAGAGTCTTTACGTTGAGACCGACGAACCATCTTTATCTCTTCGCCGTCAGCAGTTGTCCCTACAATATGCAACTAAATTGCGATCCCTGCCTGGCCATCCCACTTGGGACTGCGTTTTCAGTCCAAAGTGGGAACTACTTTACACTAATCGGCCGACTGCCATTTGTCCTTTCGGTTTGCATGTCCGAGGTTACCTGCGAGACATCAACACCAGTCTCGATAGCGTTGCACAGTCGACAGCTGAGCCTCTACCACCTTGGCTCGCTGTTTCCCCTTCCTGCGATTTTTCCCTGTGCAGGACGGGGAAGGCCTTTACACCCGACTGTGTGTACCGGCAACTCTTTGCCAGCCATCGTGCTGAGCACCCGGACTTCTTGCCTGTCTTTACAGATGGCTCGAAGTCCGGCACTTCAGTGGGATCAGCCATGGTCTGCTGTGATGTAATCATTGCAGACCAGATCCCACTGCAGTGTTCCATCTTCACTGCAGAGTTGCACGCTATCAGCCTCGCCTTGGACCACGTGGCGACTAAGCATCATCGTCGGTGTGTGCTTTACACCGACTCGCTTAGCTCGCTACAGGCTTTGATCTCGGTGAGGCATCGTTCTCACCCAGTTCTTACTAAGATCCGCCAGCAGCTACATCGTCTGGCAGCCACCACCACCATCCATTTCTGTTGGGTGCCCGGTCACGTCGGAATCAGGGGCAATGATTTGGCAGATTCTGCTGCTAGGTCAGCCACGCCCCTGTCCGACTCTCCGTTGCCGGTTCCCTATCTGGATTTCCGGCAGCGTTTTACCATCGAGCTCCGGGCACAGTGGCAGAGATCTTGGTCAGAACAGCTTACGAACAAGCTCTTTGAGATCAAACCTATCATCAAACCATGGCAGTCTTGTTACCGCAGGAATCGCAAGGAGGAAGTTGTACTTGCTCGGCTCCGCTTAGGTCACTCGTTTATTACTCATTCGTTTCTTTTACGGGCGGACGACGTACCTAAGTGCGAGTTTTGTGACACATTTTAACTATTAAACATATTTTAATCGAATGTCCGTGTTTTAATTTCGAACGTCAATGTTATTTTAGCTTTCATAATTTTATATCCGAGCCTCTTACACTCGGACATCTTTTATCTGATCATTGCATTTTATCTCCAGTTTTTAACTTTTTGAAATATTGTGGATATTTTAAACGAATTTGATTTTACCGTAATTTATGCATTATTTACCCCAGGTCTCTTACACCTGGGATTATATTATTTAATATTTCTACACTTGTTTTACTCTGTTCCTATACACTTGTTTTCTGTTGTTTTACCACTTTACAATGTTGAAACTGTATTTTAACTTTTGGTTACGGGGTTCGATTTCTTTTATCTTTTATATTGTCTTTTGTTTGGCGCATTATGGCCTTGTTGCCGATGCGCCATTAAACCCCAAACAACCAACCAACCTCCCCCCAACTTGGAGCCCATAAAATAGCTCTCTACTTTTTGCTACATAATACAGCTAAAAATCCCTGCAGAAATCGTAAAAGGGATTTCCTGTCTTCCATTCTATTTTCTTGCATGAATGCATGAACTTTTTCTTTGGACACTGAAGAAGTATATTTGACATATACTGCAGCACAACAGCTTTCCCAAACTATTGCCCATTATTTTGCATATGATCTCATTTTATAGATATTTATCATCAATGTTTTCATTACAAACAAAATACATGATTTAACAGAAGTTCTGCTACTTAAAATCTAATCAGATTAAATTATTCAAACTAACCAATTCAACAGTCAGGTGGACAAATTTTTTGGGGGGAGGGAGAGGGGGGGGCTCAGAAAAAAAAATTCATACACGCACTTGGTAAAGATAAAACATGATAACCAAAAACAATTGTTTTACATTTAATGTAACTTTTATTACATTTATATAATGTCTAATATTTATTGTTTTGCATCTTTCATACATTTCCCTTGTTCATAAAATTACTCTCATTTGCTTAATGTGGACCATGTTTGAATAGCCCTGAACTAGAAATACCTTATAGTACTACTGGGTATATATGCCTTCCATGCAGTTTTGTAATATGTTCAATAACAACTTTAACATTATTCTAATGTGTGGACAGTTTATTGTGCATGCTTGCTAAGTTGTGTATAGTTTGTTTTACGAAATTCTGAAGTGTTTTTCATTAAACAATATTAAAATGTTTAATGCATTTAATTCTCTTTTTGAATATGTTTAGCCTAATGTATGCTTTTGGATTATCATTGACTTCTGCATGTCATCAGATTACCATTTGCTCCTCTACTCATCCTTTCCTCATTCACTCCAGACTGATTACTGTTCCACTACCTTTTGTTGCCTCCAATTTGAAAGGATAAAATGATTCTCTGATGACATGTACACTTGCTGTTCCCAATTTAGGATAACCTGCAATCCTTCTCGTCAATATAGAGTTTCCTACTATGAGTTATCCATTGATTCTACACCAAGAGGGAAACTAAAAAGTTCTGGCCTGACTGTATGTACTGGAACTGGTTCTACTTCATGGTCATTCAACATCAATAAGGTGACACCTCAGTGTGTTCGACATCTTTTGAAAATAAGTAAGTAGTAGTGAAATCTCTTATTGAATTCTTCTGATAAACTTTGTTCACAAAATGGATTTTATCAATCTTTAGACTGATATATTGCATTTATGTTACAAAAAGCTTTAATATCACTACTTATTTCTTTGATCCTGTCATACTTCTGAAGCAGAGTTGCCTTGTATCAGATTTCTTGCTTGGAGGTAATATCACACTATAAAATGTTGAGTTTTTCAAAAGGGAACTTCTATAAAATCATCATCATCATCATCATCCTCAAGCAGCCATGGGCTACGGAGGTCCAACCAGACCGTGCAATTTAGTTCTCCAAGCAAGTCTATCCTGAGCTACATCTACTGCATCTGGCCACTGCACACCAATTCTAACAAGGTCCTGTTTGACATTGTCTGCCCACCGCATCCTAGGTCTCCCCTTCTTTCTGAGGCCTTTAGTCACACTGTTCATAACCCTATTCGCTAATCTATAATTATTCATACGGGCAACATGGGCAAACCAACGGAGTCTCTCTCTGCACAATGTGCTGCTTAAAAGAGGTTGCAAACTCCTTTGCCTAACCTCATCATTAGTTACAAAGTTGAACCACCTAATGCCCAAGATACTGCGTAAGCATCTGGAATCAAAAGCATCTAGTTTCCTGTTATCTTGTTTACAAAGTGTCCAAGTTTCACTACCATAACTAACTCTAGAAAGAACCAAACTATTATACAGTCTAATTTTAGTCTTTAGGTGTATATGCCTATTTCTCCACACTCTCCATTCTATAAAATACATATCTTGTAAACATTCTAATATTTTATAATAAAATATTAATTTTCTCTGGATAAATTAAATAGCTTTAACTCTAGTTGTAAATTAGTTTGTGTGACATCAATTTTTATGCATTTCATTATTTAAAGATATGTACACCTTATACGATGATAAGTGAAATAAGTGAGGTTCTGCAAATATAACTCCAAACATTTCAAATAGTGTAGATGCAATTGTTTAAAATCTTTCATTTATAAAGTTAAAGCAGCAGTAAATCCAGCAATAAGGTGCAAAAAAAAAAAATTACAGCAATAAAGTCAAATTTATTCAGCATTTAACTTGGGTACTTTTGCATACAAATACTGTATATTAACACTAACATTTCTCTATTTACAAGAATTAGTATTTATGGTAATAATATTTATGCCAATAATATAGAATATAGTACAGTGGATGTCTGCTCACTGTGATTAATTGGGACCAAAAAAATCTCAGTAAGCTAATTTCATGGCTGGTGAGCAGTGGGGGTCAATTTTTTTTCAGTGTAATTATGTAAATTGTTACTTTATGCTATTATTTTAATGATATATAGATGGTATCTTTTGTGGATGCATCACAAAAATAAAAAGTATGTAAGAAATATGTTTGTGACCTTTTTTCAAGAAAATATGTATGTTAAATGAAACACAACTGTAAATTTCATACATACATACATACAAATTCCTCATACAACCATGTGCTACAGAGGTCCTACCAGACTGTTTAACCTTTCTGAGTCTGTTAAATATAGACATTGATAGAATCTGCAGTGAGAGTTCAAAGTTGTCAATAGACTTTTTTGTACAACACACGAAACCTTTTTTTTTTTAAATTGCCATTTGAAAATTTTTTTACTTATATATATCTTTTAAAATACATAATTCAAGCTTGAAAAATAATGTTTTCTTTTTTTCATTTGATATATATTTTATTAAACTACAATATAAATAATTTGATAAAGCCATCTGATTGCCATATTTTAGAAGTGCTATACGGTATTGCTGATTTGTTTCTTAATATTACTCTGTAAAGAGTAATATTAACATTTACAGCAGTCACCTGATTTAAGCTCACAAATTTGATTTTAATTATTATCAACAAATTTTTCCCTAAAGTTTTAAAAAATCTCCTGAAAATAAACAAACTGCTATTTTAAAAAACTGAAGATTTTGGAAGTAATTGCAAAGTATGTACCTCCATTCCCCCCCCCCCCCCCCCTATTTTACACTCTTTACCTTAAACCTATTTTAGTATTTCTAGAATTATTTTTATCATTTATCCCAGCATTCTCTGCATCTTTCCCATTCTTCAGCTTTACAATAGAAGGAGGAAGTAGCAGGTGTTCTAATTGCTTGCTCACACACAGACACATGCAGCAGTGAGGGAGCCATCTGCTAAGTTAAGTGCAAGTTGTTTATATCGTGCAAATTTTAAATCAAGTAGGATAAAACTCCCTTCATTATTTTGTTTCCTTTTATAATTAAACCTTAGTTTTTATTTCTGTGGATTTGGCTGAGATTTTTTCTTTTTTTTCAATGTGTTCCATAAGGAAAATTATGGTAAGAGGACCCCACTGTACTTTCAATTACCTTAAGCATATCAAAATGATTGAAAAAATATGCCAGCTTTTTATATAAGCTTACCTTTTTTTTTATTTGTTATTTATAGTGTCCAAAAAACTGTTTTTCATTAGAACATTTCTCAATCTAATTCCAAATCTCATTTGGTTTGTTGTATTTTTTTATTTCTCTTGTAAAGACTGAAAAAATAAATATTGCCTATGTGAAATGATTTGGTTTTATACAGTTTTAGATTATGCCTTGTTTTGCAAACGAATTTTTTGAGTAATTATTTGTGTAATTATTTTTTGTGCAGGTGATTTTGATATTGATATTTTGAAAAATAATGGCATACTTAAAAGAATATCAGTGGGTATTGTTTAATTAGACTGGACCAACATACCAGGTTGATCTCATCTCTTTTTTTCCTTAAAATGTTCTATTCTCTTCAAATAAGCCATTTTCAAAAGAAAAAAAAAATTGACGCACACATCTGGGAGGAGGGGAGATTTTACATAACTTGAAATTACATAACTCAAATTTTAAAGTATTAAGAAACAATCATGAAACAATGGAAGAAACCTAATGTAACATAGTATATGTATAAGTGCACCACAAATGTTACAAAATGTCACTTTATTGACACTCTACTAGTTAAACGTATCATTATATATTGCACAGAAGTCCAGAGCTAACTTGTGTCCAAAATCAGAACTCATTGTCTCTTGTCAGATACCACACTTTTTATAAACCATGGAATTTTCTGTAAAATTTTCAAGATGGCTTTTTGAGAAGGCCCAGATCTTTGCATTAATCACAAGCCTCAACAGCTCGAGGGCATGGCCAGCTCAGTGACGCGATTAGGAAATGGCAGATTTCATTTAATCAATTTAAGGCTCCCAAGAATCTCAAAGTTAATGCAATGATGGGTAATAGTTATATGGTATTCTACTCCTAAGACAATTTTACCCATGATTGACACATCCAATTTCCTTCACATTCCTAACTTTAAATTGTAGTTCTTTCTTTTTTTTTCTGCATTTTTTTTTTTCATAAATTTGTCATCCCAGGCCATGGCTGGGAGTGGTCTTATGGCTAATATGCCACTGGCTGAATGACCTTTAGAGAATGTTGCCATCTGCCTCCTAATAGTTATCTAGTGGATTCCACCCCCAAGCCTTCACTGAGCTCTCTGGGTACTTGTGACCTGTCCATTTCACCCATATGTGCAAAAAAAGTACCACTCAGATCAACCCATCTTTTTTAGTTGACAGCAGGAATGTGCAGAACTGTACATTTATTCATGCATCAAGTCTTTCATCTACATGTTTTGCACTGAAAAATTATTCTGGAAAGGTAAAATCTAGACAAGTGATGCTTTAATTCATCATGCAAATATCAGCTTGGTAGTAAACATCATTTATTGTCCCTGACTAGTATTAGAAAATGCTTTATTATCAGTAGAATCAACAAACTCAAAGGGAAATGTACTTTTAATAGCTGATATCTTTTAGTCATTGTGTACTTGTATAAAAATGAATGAGGGCTTAAAAATTAGCTAACATTTATTTGCACTTAATTGGAGGTGTTAAATTTGTCCCTTGATAGTCACATTATATTAAGGTTGCACTGTATTAAAAGTAAATGTTGTAGTATTTATATTTATCAAAACGTTTGTATATATTTGCAGCTAATCAAGAAGCAGAAGCCAACTTACCTGTAAAAGACACTGAGCTGATTGAAAGGATTACTACAAAATTCAATAATTCCCTTATTTTTAATCCCTCAGAACTTCTCATGGCTTATACTATTAGAGATCCAATAGTGTTTGGTAAGTATAGCTCTTTGGACACAATTATTTTACTCTTTGTAAAAATGCTACATAAAATTTTATGTAGCATTTAAAACAAAAGAGACTATTATAAACTTATTAATCCTTCTGCTGTTCTGTGGCCCACTGGTTAGCACTCTTGGCTACTAATTAAAGGGACATGAGTTTGAGCCCCAGGTAAGGCATAGATGTTTGTATTGTTTTTCTGCCAAGGTCCTGCCATTCTCACAGACCTATTATAGCATATAAACTGACAGGTTCATGTCAGACCTTTTGGCTTTGACGGGATATTTTTATTTTTTAACCCTTTCAAAGTCCAAGATGACAGAATCCAAAATGAGAGTCCCAATATATATGTTCATTTTTAGTACAAAAAAATTTGATTAAAAAAAAAATAGAAATTGCTGTTTGAAGTTTTTCTTACATATATGTTTTTAAAAATATGTAATTCAAGCTTGAAAATTAATATTTTCTTTTTTCATTTGATGCATATTTTATTGAACTACAATATGAATAATTTCTTTTCTGCCTTAAACCTATTTCATTATACCTAGACTTACACAGTCATATCAGAATAATATGACCACCTACCATAGTATATGTGTGGTAGGTGATCATATTATTCTGATATGACTGTGTATTTATATCATTCATTCCAGCATTCTCACATCATTTCCACTCCTCAAATCAAAACTATAACTAAAAATAGAAAAGCCTTCATAGCCAGAGCTTCTTCAAGACTGGCTGCAGTGCACGGTGTCACAGGAGAGGAAGTCACAAATGTTAGTAATTGCTCTGTGACACATGAGACGTGGCGAGAGCCATCTGCTAAGTGGCTGCAAGGTAGTTTGCCTGGTTAAGTCCATGTACTTCTTCCCCACACAATGGATATCATCTCCCTTGGTAAAGTTAATATTTTTTTTTCCTTTTTTTGATACTTAAAGCTTAATTTTCATTTCTCTAGATTTGTTTCATTTCCATAAATTACCAATCTTTCAGTTGATCAGTTATTGATTCTTTACAGTTTTGCTATGTCAGATGACTGGCTTACAACTTGTTGCTGTAAATATTTGATTTAATGTTGCATTGGGTTATATGTTAATTTTTCTTTTATTATTTCATCGTTTTCCAGTAAAAAAAACTTGAATCATTGCCTGAAAATGAATGGGATCTTGGATATGGAAGCTAAAAGGACTTCTTTGACACTGAAATCAGCTCTCATGTGGGAGGACAATTTTGGTGGTTGTGTCAATCCCAGCCAGCTGATGGCAATTTGATTTTTTAATGTCACAAAGACAACACATGGATGATTCTATATGACAGATCAGTTCCAAATCGAGGTATCCAGTGCCTTAAATGTACCACAAAACTTTCATTCTAGACTTTGGACACAATTACAAGAAACAGAAAATGTTAATTGTAGACCAAGACAAGATTATTCCAAGGTGCAAGTTTTCAGGATAACCACTGTTTATCTTTAACAGCAAAAAATATTGAAATGAAGCTGGTAGCTACCTTGTGAGCTGTCAGCAAGCACAGGGACAACAATTTAAAGACACTATGTAGAAGAGGCTGCAAAAATAAAGTTTGTATTCATGAAGACCAATGGTTTGTGACCCTCTTCAGCTGAAGAACTCATTGATATGTAAACAGCATCACCTATGGAGCTCAGGCTAGTGGGCAAATATGCTCTTCATAGATGAGTCCACATTCAGTTTGAACATTAATTCTGAACATGTGCTCATCTAGATCAGGGGTTCCCAAACTTTTTGGCATCATATCTTCCTCTTAGGTTTTGAGAAACCCTCATTCTATCCACCTCTCATTTATCATTAGCAAATCAACACAAAAAATTTCACATCCTTGTGAACTCCAATTTAGGAACCCATGATCTACATGGATAGAGCAAAGAAATTACAACTAGAATATCAGAGAGAGGTATCATTTTAGTGTCAGTTGTGTGATGATCATGATTACTGGCCACACAGAGCCTTGCATCTTTCAAGGAAGCACTTTGACTGCTCAGTGAAGCAGAGATGAGATTCTTGTGCTCCAAAGGAGGCTTTTCAAGGGTGCGCTCTGATGCTCGGATGCTCAATGATTTCCTTGAAGGTGAATATATTCGTAGAATTGAGTGGATATCCAGGCCCTGGACACGATTCCAATTGAACATGTATGGAACACCCTGGAAAGGTGAATTGCAGGGTGCCAGTCCACCTCCCAGAATCCTCTCTCATTTCAAATATTTTCTTGTATAATTTTGCATTTTTACCACAAAACCATCAACAACTTCATCAATAGTATGAGAACATGCATGGCTATCAGGGTGATCATGTGTCTTAATAATGTCCTTTGTCTCAACTTCAAATACCAGCACTATGATGCATATTATGTGTTTTCATCATTATCCCATTTGCTGATACTTGATTGTATCATAATACCATTTTATGTGACATTTAATGTGTTTGCTGAAAACCATTTCATGTACACTTTTGTATATTATCCTTTAATTTTAACTTGTGTGTTTTTGTAATAATCCACAAATTTTCCTCTTTAGAGAACAGTACAAATCAGAACAATACATTAATGTTCTATGTACAAATTAAAAAAATTAATCCAGTTAACCTCAACAAGAAACAAAATAATATCATTTCCATACATTATTAAATTAACCAGAATATTGCAAAATGTTTTAAAATGATTTAAAACTCCTAATACAAATGACATACTGTGGAAATAAAATATAACTAATGACTATGATTTTCTCTGTATGGAGGAGTATTCTTTATTAAAATGCAGGACTTTTCAGAAATAATTCAAACAAAAGAATGATATTGGAAGCACATATGGTCCATTCCACATGCATCTAATGGAATAGAAAAGATCTTAGTACAGCTTTAAACCCAAAATATTAGAAATAGTCTGCATCTGTAGCATGGGTGTCGGGTTTTTAAATTCTCGGGGGGGGGGGGGGATACAATAAACAGGTTCAGATACAATAAACAGGATACCAGACATATTTATTTTGTTTTGTCTGTTAGATATATAATAGAAAATTTTCAGGGGAGGTGTGAGGGCCCCCACTCCACTTGGTGCCAATGATCTGTAGTGCTTCTACAGAGGTAGATGATGTATCTGTGAATCTAGTTTCTTAGCAGCTTATCAACAAAACTGATTTTGCTAGTGTATCTTACACTTAACATTGCACCATCTGTTGTGCTAGTTTTGAATGCTGTGAGGCATTTGCTCATATCTTGCATTTTGGTTGCATTTCTATCATTGCTTTATGGTGCTTAAAGAATTATAAAATAAAATAAAATATATACCCCCTCATAGGATATCAATAAGCTCTCTGAAATTGGCATGTGTAGTTAGGTCCAATTTTTTACTAAAAGGTGCATAAGTTTGAATAAATAGGCAGTGCTGCATGTAGATATTGCTTTTTATGTTATGAAATAAAATGAGTAATACAGAGGTTCACATAAGATTTAAAAGGCATAAGTGCAATCATTTTAATCATTGACAAAAATACATATTGCAGTGCTATTATTAGTTTAGATTTTTTTAATTTTTAAAATCTTTCTTTTGTGTATTTAGCACATATTTCTTTTTTTAGGAACTGGATTCAATAGCAAGCCAAGAGGATTTGCTAAAAAGTAAGTTTGTTTTACATCATCAATTCTTAAATCCCCCCCCCCCCCAGCTCATAGGGGTATCACCATCCTTGTGGGCAACCATTCTCCATGCCAAGTCATACCCCTCACAACCACTCCTGGAGCAGTAGCAGAGGCAGTAGCCATCCATCTCTTTATAGAATTTTCATTGACTGTCTACTCAGTCTGTCTTCCCCCAGAAGTCTCTTCTAGTAAGACCTTGTCTTGAAGCTTACATCCCCACAGACAGTTCACTTTGGGATAGTACTGACATCAAAGGGAGGGGTAGTGTGGTGTCTGCAAGCAATAGCTCCTGGATCCTGTATTATACCTGTTGAACTGTGCATGTACTTACTTTCACTCCCCAACCTGCACTTTCACTGCCATTGACCTAATCATCTGCTGCTCCTCAGTCCTTACGCTCTATATGGAGGGTCAAGAACAATCCTTATGTTAACGATCATCTCCACATAGTATGTGCCATCCTTATATATACATAGTATGACACATATCAATTGAAATTGATCAGGCTGACTGGGGTGGCTTCAAACTCCTCTGTGAGTTTAATCAACACTTGGTCAGTCAGGTGCCAATAAATGTTGAAGTGGTGGAGATGATGGACTGCATTGTCCATACAACATTTTTGGTGTCAAAGAAACGACCATTCCTCAGACCTTTAAATGGTTTCCTTGATTTCCAAAACCATCATGGAATCCCAATTGCACTACAGATCATAAGGCTCAGAACAAAGCTTGGGTGGGGGGGGGGGGGGGGTATTTCTGAGATATCTGACATCATCCAACCTTGAACCTTTCAATAGTGCCAGGGCAAAAGCCCATTTTATCTGGCACCAGAGCAAAAAGGAATCTGGGATCAAATATACATTTTTTATCACCTATTCAACCAGTTCTAAGACCACTTGGGATAAAGCCCAAAGATGGGTATGAACTACAGTCCCACTTCATTATCGATCCTGGAGCATAATGGACAAGCAATTGCCAACACTCTAGGGGAATCATTTTCCTCCATCTTATCCTCATCCTCTTATTCCCCCCAATTTCTGGCCCTGAAGAGCAAACTGAATGCTCTTCACTGTCTTTTCATTTGAATGGCCTGGATGCTTTCATCATGCATAGAAGCTTTGCCTTTATCTGCACTCTTGTGCATCTGCTGTCAGGCCAGACAATGTTCATTATACTATACTCCAACATCTCTTATCATCGAGTAAGAATCAGCTGCTGTCTTTTTAAATGCATTTTTCTCGAGGAACAGTTTTTGGACTCCTGGCAGTAGACTATAATATTGGCCTTCTCCAAGCCAGAAAACAATCCCAAGATTCCTTCCAATTTTTCCCCATCGCTTTGACAGAAAAGGCTGGTAAATGCCAGATTCTGCTGGTATTTAGAACACTGCAACCTTCTTTCCAACACCAAATGTGTTTTACGTAATCATTGGTCAACCATAGATCACCCGATATTATCATTTTTAGACAGAGCACTGGTATCAGTTTTCATTGACATCAAAAATGAAAACAACACAGCTTGAGAGGTCACATGCTGATCTTCATCATCAACTTCTTGACGTTCTTTTCGTGTCTCTGTCAGCAAAACTCTGTTGCAACCTTACCCTCAAGAACAGAGGGTACCAAAAGGCTGTGTCCTGAATGTTATGCTTTTTTGCTGTTAAAATTAATTCTTTTACTAGATAACTTCCTCCGACTGCAGGCAGTGCTCTTCATGTGGATAATTTTAACATATTTTGTGCTTCTTCCAGCCTTTCTTTCTCCTTCCAATGAACAACAATGCAAATTGCTCTGATCAATTTTTTGATTTGGGCTATGGCCAGTGGGTTCAGGTTCTCCCCACAAAAGACCTCTTGTGTCCCACAAGTATAATCTTCATCTGGGCCCTGATCTACAGCTTGGGAGTAACATATTCCAATTGTGGTAGAGACCAAGTTTCTCAGGCTCATCTTCACCTGGAAATTGACCTTTTCATCTCATACATATCATCTTTGGTCAAAGTGCACACGGACATTGAACATCCTCAAGGTCCTCTCCTCCATCTCTCGTGATGAGTGTGCCAATATTTTTTACTCCTCCTGTAACATGCACTTGTCCAGTCGAAACTGTACTACGGATCCTGGATGTACGATTCCACCAGGGATTCATGGCTGAAGGTGCTAGACCCTGTCCACCATCAGGCCCTCCTTATTTATACTGGGGCCTTCTGCACCTCACCAGTTCAGAGTCTTTAGGTTGAGACCGATGAACCATCTTTATCTCTTCATCATTAACAGTTTTCCCTACAATATACATCTAATTGTGATCCCTGCTAAGCCATTCAACTTTGGAATTGCATTTTTAGTCCTTAGTTGGGTGCTCTGCACTAACCGCCCAACAACCATTCATCCTTTTGTTTTGTGTGTCCAAAGTTACCTCAGACACATCTCGACAGCCAAGTCACTTCCACCATGGCTATTTCCCCTTCCTGTGAATTTTCTCTTTGCAGGATGGGGAAGGACTTTACACCCCACTGTGTGAACTGCCAACTACTGTGCTGAACACCTGGACTTCTTGCCTGCCTTCACAAATGACTCGAAGTCTGACATGACACATCAGTGGGATCATCCATGGTCTACTGTGATGTAATCATTGCAGACCAGATCCCACTGCAGGGTTCCTATTGAAAAAAATACAACTTATTACTATAAAAACAATATAATTTTTTTCAGATCACTAGAATTCAGAATATGCAAATGAAACATGAGGCTCACACTCTCAGCCTCACCTTGGAGCACATGGCAGCTAAGCATCATCGTCAGTGTGTTACATACACCAACTCGTGCATCTAACTACAGGCTTTGATTTAAGTGAGGTATCGGCCTCACCCAGTTCTTTCCAAGATTTGACAGCAGCACCATTATCTGGCAGTCACAATTACCATTTTCTTCTGTTGGATGCCTGGTCATGTCAGGATCAGAGACGATGACTTGGCAGACACTGCTACCTGGTCAGCCACTCCTCTGTCTGACTTTCCACTGCTGCTTCCAGATGTTGATTTATGACAATGTTTTTCCACTGAGCTCCGGGCACAGTGGCAACAATCTTAGTTGGAACAGATTACAAACAAGCTCTATGAGATCAAGCCTATTGTCAAACCATGGCATTCATGATTTTACTTCCAAGCCTCTCACACTTGGACATCTTTTATCAGATCATTGCTTTTTACTCCTTGGTTTTTTACTGGCTATTCTAATTAGCTTTCACTTTATATTCTTGTTTCGTATTCAATATCTTTATCCCAGGTCTTTTATACCCGGGTTGATTTTACTTTTTATGTTTATACCTATTTTGTTTTACCTGCTATTTCTACATCTGTTGTTATTTGTTTTAGACATTTACATTTTGTGTTTATTCCTTTGTGTTTCCAGCACTTTGATTTCTGGTTTCACATCTTTTATCTTTTACTGTGTCTATTGTTTGGCACATAATAGCCACAGTTGCTAATGCACCATAAAACCCCAAACAAACAACCAATAGCCTTTATTCAGGGTGTTTTATAAATAATTCAACTTTCACAGTACTAGTACAATAGTACACAATAGTAATTTTAAATAGTAAGTTTGTTTATACTTTGGATTTTTCTTTTACATGAGCTAAACTTTACATTTTAAATACTAACAAGGAAAAAAGAGATTCCTTAAAATGCAGTTTTTATTTTTTATGAAATACTTTGTTACCCTGAGAATGCATCCGTTTTAAATGAAATCTGATTATAGTAGTGTGGTTTTTATTTGTTATGAGTACTTCAGGTGTGATTCACATTTGCTTATTCCTTGTCTCATTTGTTGTAATTACTGTTAATTGTGTGTTGTCTTACTTAGGATTGAACTGAAGTCCCGGATGTTTGATGCTTGCCTTGTGATAGATGGTGGTTTATCATTTGTTTTCAATGATGGTGCCACTGCCATCCTAGAAATTTATGATGAAGATGCCCTTCGTACTGTAACTCTTTTGGACTAAGGAACATATACAGTACTTGCACATAACAGGTCATGGTATTGTCACTTTATAAGTGTTTGTTATAATGTACAAAAGAAAGTGGCTTGAAATATATATGTGTCCAATTTTTGATGGATATACACATTGTAATATGGTCTTTGTTGAAGTTTAATAAACATTCATGGGTTGAAAATTTACACTTTTGATACTTTTTGTATTAAACACTACCAGTAAAAAAGAAAATGGCATTGCCTTTGTTTCATGTATCTTTCTGAGAGTGTAGTAAATGGTTAGAAAAAACGAATATACTATTAAAATCTAACCTATTGAAATCAATCTATGTCTTGTATGATTTCTCTGCGCTCTAATCATAACTGGTTTCACTCTGAGGTGGAATACATTAGTTCAGTTATAAATATTTTTAAAATAAATAATCATAGTAGACATCAATATCCATGCCTTTGCTGCAGTTGTGGGAAACCTGCAACTGCAGCAAATATATGGATATTGATCCACACTAAAGGTATGTTTTTAAATTGGTGTTTTGCTTGTGTGGATAATGCGAAATGTATGAACACCTTACTATAAATTCTTCACATAAATCAATAAACTTTAAATTTTTAATAATTAATTTTTGAATAATACCTTTATATATATATATCTACAATAACTGTTGATACAAAGATCTTTTATTTTGCACTTTTTTATTACTTGTGCTAAATTGCAGGTGATTTTATAACTTAAATATTGGCCAGTCATCTGGTTGGAAACTCAAGTATTTGTTTTTTCTCATCATGTAACTATAATGCTGCATCTTGTAACACCAATTGTTCAAATTGCAGAATAATATTAAAATCTATAATACTGTGATCCACAGTGTTGCAAGTCTGATTCGCGATAACCCTTTGCGTGTTCTGAATTCTAGTGATGTGGAAAAAGTATATTATTTCTATAGTAATAAGTTGTATATTTCTTAATCGAAATCTGTAATTTTTTAAAAGTGTTTCCAATTAAATGTGAAAAAAGACATTTAAATATATGATATATATTTTTACCTGTTGAACCACTTGAAAAAATTATGATAAATTTTGAAAATAATCCATTTGTATCTATAGCAATTGAAATCGTGCTTGAGTCACCATAAGTAGCATCAAATAACTATGCATTTCCTCTACTGTACACTACATAAATTATCCATCAGGTTTGATTTCCAAACCTACTTTCTGAAGTTGCAGTGCTTTCTAAACTTTTAATGTAAGATATTTAATAATACCAAAGTTAAGTCATCCAGAAATTATGAACATCACTTTCAGTCATTATTTGAATCTTATTCATTAGAATAATAAGTATATGTCAGTTATTGAAACTCTTTGTTAAGCTGAGGGAGTGCAGTTATAGAAAGTTTGCAAACCACTGACTCAATAAAAGCTTCAGAGCAGAAACGTAATATGATGGCAGAGCTTTACTGAGTGATTTTGAAATCAAAATTGGTTAACATATTGATATAAAATAAATAAATACCCCCTCAAGCAGCTGCTTGCCACAGAGGTCTGACAGGAGCCTGTCAGTTTATATGCCACAGTAGAAGGTCTGAGCGGATGGCAGGACCTCAGCAGGAAAAAACACGAACATCCATGCCTTACCCGGGGCTCGAACCCAGGTCCCTTAGATTAGCAGCCAAGCGCGCTAACCACTCGGCCACGGGACGGCTATATTGATATAGCTGATGAAAAAAGGTGTGTATGTATATATATATAGGGTAGCTACGTTTTTTTCCAAGCAGAAGAGTCAATTTATGAACTCAAAGAAAAATCCATATTTATAATGTTCAATCCATTTGACAGGAACTTATGTATCATGGGCTTGGGACAGAATAAAGGTTAATAGCTGAGTAGTTAACTATCAGTTTGTCTTTTAGGAGAAAAAACTGCATTGGATAAGCAAAATATTAGCATTATTTTGGGCTGAATCAAATTCAATTTAATTTTCACAAACCATTTCTTAACCCTTTCAGCCTTGAATTTTTAATATGAGAAATAATTTTTTTTTTGATCATCAGTAATTGAATGTAAGACATACAAGGACTCCCCTACTAAATTTGAGCGGGTTTCTGCCATAGGTTTAGAAACTAAGAAATCGTGGCAAATGCCACCATCAGGTCTTAGAGATAAAAATGGAAGCATATTTTTTATTCATTTTAAATAATGTTTTTATACAAAGATCTTATCAAATTATTTCGTGTGAAAACTTTTGAAACAATTTTTAGATTTCGATTTTAGATTGGTACTTACCAAACATGGTGTTCAGGTTATTAGCATTCATCTTGAATAGCGGAACAATACGTGTCACTCAGATATGTAAACACTCACTTCTTGTTGAACCATGTCATGAAATGTGATTCACATACTTTGTAGAGGTGACATCTAGTGCTTTATGGTGAAACTAAATACTCGGCCAGTAGCTAGAACTCTTTATATATTAAGGTGGCAAATGCCACCAGCAGGGCAGGGCCGAAAGGATTAAGCTTGCAAGTTATCTGCCTCCATCCATTCATCATTCATTTTAGTGCTAAATTGGGGTCTTGCTATATTAAAATCAAGGCTGATAATTAGAAAGAGTTTATGAAATAATAAAAATAAATACCCCCTCAAGCAGCTGCTTGCCACAGTAGAAGGTCTGCGAGGATGGCAGGAATCAGCAGAAAAAACGACACAAACATCCATGCCTTAACTCTGGGGCTCAAACCCAGGTTCCTTAGATCAGAAGCCAAGTGCGCTAACCACTCGGCCACGGGACGGCTCCTATGAAATAATAAGCTGAAAAAAAAAATTGTTTTTGCCGAGAGTGGAATTCGAACCCACGTCTCCTGGAAACGTGCCAGTTATGCTACCGCTATACCATCACGGCTACCTTTTTTCCCCAGCTTCTGTGACATCTAAACGTTACGGATTTTTTTATTTGATTCGCACAGTGGCGCCAACTATCCGAGAAGTGGACAACTGTGTGTTACCTAGAGATGGAATTTAATAGGAATGGAGACTTGGGTTCGAATCCCACTCTCAGCAAAAACCAATTTTTTTTCAGCTTATTATTTCATGAGTCTATGTCTACAGGACACATCCTGTGATTCTTTACTATAGAGTTCGTTCATTTCAAATAAAATGCTTTTGAAGGTATTAAAAGCGATTATAAGGAAAAGGGCGAAATAATTGGAAAAAAAATTTTTTTTTTTTAATTTCTTGCATGTTACATTTAATACATGGACGTAAATGCATATCGCTAGGGAAGTGAAACCAACATTATACTGAGGTTGATTACATGGTGCTGTTTTCGGAGGCCTATAGAATATGGGGCGGGGGTGGCTCAGTCGGTAGCGCGCCAGGCTCGTAATCTGTAGTTCCCAGGTTCGAGCCCCAGCTGGGTCAGCGTTGAGATTTATCGCAAAATTCCCCGCCCTACCCACGGTCAGTAGGGGACACCGATGTGCTTAGAAAGGCCGCCGTCCGTCGGATGGGACGTTAAGCCGTGCCCCGTGTGCGGGAGAGCCATACCCCGTGCACGTTAAAGAACACGCTGGATGGCCTTGATGGGAGGCTACCATGTCTCACAACAGCTGTTCCAGTGGGTCCCCTCCCCCAACCTTCTCTGAGCCTTCGGGGTTCATGTGACCTGGCCATTTAGCCCATGGTGTGCAAAAAAGTGCCGCTCAGAGGTAAAACAACCCAACCTATAGAATATGACGTCTTTATGCCACCATCGATGATGCTCAATCTAATGTTATTGTTGTATCCAATTGATTCCATTCCTCTTTGCAAGCTTTCCATAATCCATCAACAGTCGACAGTTGCCCTGTTTTTCAGGGGCTGTGTTACTTCATCTAAATGTAACTATGCCCGAAAATTGGATAACTGACCTTCACCTGTCTCGTAGGCCCAGAATATTTTAAGTTTTATTTCTGGAATTCACGTGATGACATACGAAAATAATCTCTATGCAGAGCCCTCACATTCCACATATCTGGGGAAAAAATGCGGTTAGTGGGATTTTTAAAGAAACTACGTTTATTGAGAGAGGTAGTGCCAACATTATCAAACAGGCATAGAACCATTACCTCACCGCTAAAGAATTAAGCCACAAACGTTGGTAGGAACTTCAGGCATCACCTTTATAAGTGGGCCTTTTCAAGAACCAGAATCAAAATAGAAACTGACCCGCCTGAGGCACATTAATCCAGGCTATATTAGTGATAACAGTAGAGGTAAGGGTTCAGATACCTCTGATCAGGATTCTGCAGTTGCTGATATAAGGTATCGTACACATCTGTTCACATAGGACAGGCAACCCAGAAGCAAACAAAAAACGCAGTGGTAGATTCAACAGGCCACCAGTGCAACAAGTTCAGGATCCATATCAAACTCAAATCCAGTGGCCACTCCAGTAGTTGCATAGGTCAGGACCCTGTGAAATTGACCATTTCTCAGCAGAGCAGGAAGGAAAATGTGGTCATAGAAAACTATATCAGTAGATCACAGATCTGTCAGCCCTGAAGATGATCACTGGATATCCATCTCATCTGAATTGTAGCAAGCCAGTGTGAATTTTTCCAACTCTCCTTCATTTGGCCAACTCATTTTAATTTCACAAGAACAAATCCCAATTATCACAATTCGCCCGTATTTTCCAACTGCATTCAACATTCAAATTTTACCAACTGCCCTACATTTTGTTGTTTCCTCAATTTATCCAACACTCCTTAATTTCACAAAACAAATCCCAATTTTCACAACTCGCCTATATTTTACCAAGTGGATTCGAATTTTGCCAACTCGCCATAATTTTACAGAAAAAAATCCCAATTTTTACAACTCGCCTAAATTTTGCCAAGTCACTATGAATTCTGTCAACTTCCCAAGATTTTGCTAACTCCCCACGATTTTACCAAGTTACTCCGAATTTTGCCAAGTGCCCCAAGATTTTACCAAGTCACTCCGAATTTTGCCAAGTGCCCCAGATTTTTGCCAACTCGCCATAATTTTACAGAAAAAAAAATCAATTTTTACAACTCACCTAGATTTTGCCAACTCGCCATAATTTTACAGAAAAAAATCCCAATTTTTACATCTCGCCTGAATTTTGCCATGTTACTCCGAATTTTGTCAACTTCCCAAGAATTTGGGGCGGGGGTGGCTCAGTCGGTAGCGCGCCAGGCTCGTAATCTGTAGTTCCCAGGTTCGAGTCCCAGCTGGGTCAGCGTTGAGATTTATCTCCGCAAAATTCCCCGTCCTGCCCACGGTCAGTAGGGGACACCGATGGGCTTGGAAAGGCAGCCGTCCGTCGGATGGGACGTTAAGCCGTGGCCCCGTGTGTGGGAGAGCCACACCCTGTGCACGTTAAAGAACATGCTGGATGGCCTTGGCAGGCTACCATCTATCTCCCAAAAGCTGTTCCAGTGGGTCCCCTCTCCAACCTTCTCTCAGCCTACGGGGTCCATGTGACCTAGCCATTTAGCCCATGGTGTGCAAAAAAGTGCCGCTCAGAGGTAAAACAACCCAACCCGAAGAATTTGCCAAGTTGTCCCGATTTTGCCAACTGCCCTAGATTTGCTAAGTTGCCTCAATTTTGACAACTCCCCTTAATTTTGCAAAAAAAATTACAAATTTTCACAACTCACCTAGATTTTACGAAGTCGCTTCGAATTTTGCCAACTCCGAGTTACTTTGGGGGGAGCCTCTCTCTCCCCTCCATAGCTACGCCCCTGCATGGGACGTGTAACTGCGGCCCTCTGCACGGGAGATCCATTCCTTTGGATGCACATTAAAGAACACACTTGATTTTCCGACTTCCAGCTGTCCAGTGGGTCCCCTTCCCCCAATCTTCTTTGGATCCTTGTGACCCGGTCATTTTGTGATAAAAAAAAGTGCCTCTCAGAAGTAAAACAACCCTCTGCAAGAATATTACCCACTTCGAAAATATGTCACCCTAGGCAGCTGCCTGTCGAAAAATGACCGCCGGATGTAGCAATCCCATTGTTGATAAGCTTGTTGCATATTGAGTGGCAGCACGCCCTTTTAACTCGTATTTGTTTATTGTGTACACATCTGATTTTGTGGTGAAGGAATCGTCTGCTGCAGTTGCCATTTGCATCAAATTTGCGACTTCAATTATTTTATTCTGCCCTACTGCACTTTTTTAGCATATCAGAATTCGAAATCGGCAAAAAAAAACGAAACGGTTTCTATGGCGATTAACGACGAAAAGAGAAAAAAAAAACTTACTATGCCTCAGTTATTGTAGAACGCAGAGAATTTCACCTGGTATTTGCATCGAAAGTTTCTTAATGTTCTAGGTCACGATAATGGCGTCATGGAAACTGCTGTGCGAGCGGATCTTTTCACTACCGCATTTTGTTCGACACAGCGCCTCGTGTGATCACGTGACCCGATTGCAAAGGGAGAAATTCCGTTCGAGTGTGGCCGCTTTGGGTCGCCGTGGCCAAAGAGGTCGGAGGAAGGGAAGTTGGTTTTGTTGCGAAACAGAAAAACTTCCGGTTTTATTGTGTGTAGGGAAAAGAAATGACTGGAGAGGGAGGGAAAATGGAAACAGCAACTTGTTTTGCTCGCGCGGTGGAATGCTTGTAATTTATCAATTCCATCGGGAGCAGAGAGGATTTTTAATCCAATCGATGTCGCCTTCAGCGAAAGGAGCAAAATTAAATATCGATATGAATTTCTTCATTTTAGATGGGGGAAAAATTCTATGCTTATCATTTCAGGAACTTTTAGGGAATTCATTAGTTGGGTTGTTTTACCTCTGAGCGGCACTTTTTTGCACACCATGGGCTAAATGGCCAGGTCACATGGACCCCGAAGGCTCAGAGAAGGTTGGGGAAGGGGACCCAGTGGAACAGCTGTTGGGAGACAGATGGTAGCCTCCGGTTAAGGCCATCCAGCGTGTTCTCTAACGTGCACAGGGTACGTCTCTCCCGCACACGGGGTCACGGCTTAACGTCCCATCCGACGGACGGCGGCATTTCCAAGCCCATCGATGTCCCTTACTGACCGTGGGCAGTGCGGGAAATTTTGCGGAGATAAATCTCAACGCTGACCCAGCTGGGACTCGAACCTGGGAACTACAAATTACGAGCCTGGCGCGCTACCATGGGGATTCATTAAAATGAAGGTCTATGAAAGGAAAAACGAGGAAATAAAATTAGTCTACTTTTCATTTTGCTAGTTTTTTCAATAATGATGAAAGACGCAAACATACAGCTCAGAGTTAGATCGGATTATTTTTACCTCTAATAACAAGCTAAATTGCCAGGTCGCAAGAATCCCAAAGGCTCGGGGATGACCCACTGGCAAGCTGTTAGAAAACGGGTGAAAGCCTGTCGTGGCCATCCAGAGTGTTCGTTAACGTACATAGAGTACAGTTCTACACATGGGGTCATCCATGACAATGTCGCATCTGATGGACGGCACCCTCTCCAAGTCCATTGGTGGCCCTTATCTGTCCGACGGCAAGGTGGGGGGGGGGGGAACAGGATCTCGGCTCAATTCAAAGAACTAGAGATTGTGACTCTGGTTACTGCAAAATATGAGTCTGGTTACGTTACAGCAAAACCATCATTTTCAGTCAATTTTTTTAGTTCTGTTAGGAATTAATTATAAATCTTAAGGGACAGTATTTTAAACCGTTGTTTTTCAACATCCCTCATTCCCCGTCCAGCACTCGAGACCGGTAGTAATTCTAATACCCTTTAAACTTCCAGGGCATTGCTTTGCTTAGCATTAAACGTTTGAATAAACAAAATGTGTAGTTTTGCAATCAAATGCCATTATTAACTAGAACAGGAGTTCCCAAACATTTTCGCATCATGCTTTCCTTTTGAATTTTGAAAAACTTTCCACCTCTTATTTATCATCGGCCAATCCTCCTTTTTAACAACAATTTTAATTCATAATTAGAAATATTGTAGTGGCTTCACGCCTTCCAGTTTGGAAGCCCCTGAACTAGGAGAATCTCATATTGCCTCTGGTGAATAGGAAATTTGCTCGTTTTCAAAGACGAGGAAGTTTTTCATTTTCCGACTTTTGCGCCCTCTAACATTAGAAATTTGAACTTCAGTGATTCGGGAAATGCAAATAGTAATTGCAATCTATCGAACCCATTTAAACCGCCTAATTCTGAAATTCCACTCCCAAAATTTTCGAAATCCATCACGAGTAGATCGTTTACAATAGTAGCTTCAAGTTTTCCCATTTTGCAACTTTGGTGCTGCCTAACTTGAAATAAAAACTTGCTAAGTTCGGAAAATGCGAATCGTAATACTTCGTATCTGTCCAACCCAAATTTTTTTCGTTTACCTCGAAAAAAAAAAAGGTTGAATGAACGGGTGGATGAAAAAGTGAAAATAATACGATTTTTTTTTCTTTTTGGAAAGAAGCAGAAATGGACGAAAACTTTTCGGCAGTACGATATAGTGTGTCTGCGTTTGGGTTTGTCTTATTTCTGATGTACCAAGGAAAATAAACGAAACATAGAAGAATAGCATATCGTATCTGACAATTATCGAACGCTCGTTTTCAAATAAAAATGAAGGTTTTTTTTTTCTTTTTTCACATTTAACGCCCCCTAAAGGCGCCGTCCCATGGCCGAGTGGTTAGCACGCTTGGCTACTGATCTAAGGGACCTGGGTTCGAGCCCCGGATTAGGCATGGATGTATGTGTCGTTTTTGATCTGCCTGCTGAGGTCCTGCCATCCTCACAGACCTTCTACTCTGGCATATAAACTGACAGTCTCCTGTCAGACCTCTGTGGCAAGCAGCTGCTTGAGGGGGTATTTATTTATTTAACGTTGGAAAATCAAACTAATGGATGATTGAGAAAAAACAACTATTAATATTTTATTTGTATATATATACAACACAAAAAAGAAGCTTCCATTTATCTCTTAAAAAGATGCATTTTACCACCCCCTTTTGGAAGTAAATCATTACTAAATAGGAAAGCCATCATTACACCACTAGAGAGTGTTTTGGAGATTTTATTTTCCACCTTTATTAGCACGCTTGGCTACTGATCTAAGGGATCTGGGTTCGAGCCCCAGATAAGGCATGAACGTTTGTATTTTTTTTTTTTGCCGAGTTCTTGCCATCCTCAGAGGCCTACTATGGCATATAAACTGACAGGCTCCTGTCAGACCTCTGTGGCAAGCAGCTGATTGAGAGGGTATTTTTATTTTTTTATTTTTTTTTCTTTATATAGCATTCTTTAAGAGTGAAAATTTCAACTAATAAATGATGGAGGAAATGTAAATAATATTTTATTAATACCTATAAAACACGAAAATGATTTCTCGTCTTTTAAAAAAGTCTTTACACCCACCCCCTAGAGTAAAAGCAAAGCCAGCATTGCCGTGACCATACAAACCTCTTTAACCATCACACTTTAGAACTAAAATTTTACATTTCTAACACAAATAGATCGTTTGTGGCCGAGTGGTTAGCGCGCTTGGTTATTCTTCGAAGGGATCCTGGTTCAAGCCCAAGGAAAGGCATGGATCTTTGCTTGGCTACTCTTCAAAGGGACCTGGGTTCAAGTCCCAGGTAAGGCATGGATGTTTGCTTGGCTGCTCTTCAAAGGGACCTGGGTTCAAGTCCCAGGTAAGGCATGAATGTTTGCTTGGCTACTCTTCAAAGGGACCTGTATTCAACCCCCAGGTAAGGCATGGATGTTTGCTTGGCTACTCTTCAAAGGGACCTGGATTCAAGTCCCAGGTAAGGCATGGATGTTTGCTTGGCTGCTCTTCAAAGGGACCTGGGTTCAAGTCCCAGGTAAGGCATGGATGTTTGCTTGGCTACTCTTCAAAGGGACCTGTATTCAACCCCCAGGTAAGGCATGGATGTTTGCTTGGCTACTCTTCAAAGGGACCTGGGTTCAAGTCCCAGGTAAGGCATGGATGTTTGCTTGGCTACTCTTCAAAGGGACCTGTATTCAACCCCCAGGTAAGGCATGGATGTTTGCTTGGCTACTCTTCAAAGGGACCTGGGTTCAAGTCCCAGGTAAGGCATGGATGTTTGCTTGGATACTCTTCAAAGGGACCTGTATTCAACCCCCAGGTAAGGCATGGATGTTTGCTTGGCTACTCTTCAAAGGGACCTGGGTTCAAGTCCCAGGTAAGGCATGGATGTTTGCTTGGCTACTCTTCAAAGGGACCTGTATTCAACCCCCAGGTAAGGCATGGATGTTTGCTTGGCTACTCTTCAAAGGGACCTGGGTTCAAGTCCCAGGTAAGGCATGGATGTTTGCTTGGATACTCTTCAAAGGGACCTGGGTTCAAACCCAGGTAAGGCATGGATGTTTGCTTGGCTACTCTTCAAAGGGACCTGGGTTCAAACCCCAGGTAAGGCATGGATGTTTACTTGGCTACTCTTCAAAGGGACCTGGGTTCAAGTCCCAGGTAAGGCATAAATGTTTGCTTGGCTACTCTTCAAAGGGACTCGGGTTCAAACCCCAGGTAAGGCATGGATGTTTGCTTGGTTACTCTTCAAAGGGACTCGGGTTCAAGCCCCAGGTAAGGCATGGATGTTTGCTTGGCTACTCTTCAAAGGGACTCGGGTTCAAGCCCCAGGTAAGGCATGGATGTTTGCTTGGCTACTCTTCAAAGGGACTCGGGTTCAAGCCCCAGGTAAGGCATGGATGTTTGCTTGGCTACTCTTCAAAGGGACTCGGGTTCAAACCCCAGGTAAGGCACGGATGTTTGCGTTTCTTTTTCTGCTGAGGTTTCGCCTTCCTCATAGATCTCTGCTGCTCTCCGACCTTAAATGTACGTTTTCAAAGCACTACCATTTCGGCATCAGCATTAAGTTAAATAATAAGTATTAAAAAATATTTGCATTTTATAAGGTCTCTTGAAAAGACTTGGGGCTCAGGGTCCAGTAGTGGTTCCCTTTGCTCTCTAATTGATGAGGAGTATGTGATGGGTTACTATTTATTTCCATCAGAGATCTTACGTAAACGAGCAAGTCATCGTTTATTGGCTGAAAGCTTAATCACTACTTTCCTGAGTACTGGTTACGAAAAATGGGATGCGTTTTCTTTTCTGAAATATAGATATTAATAAAACGATTAAATCCTCTTTTGCTTCTAATTTCGAAAACTATTTAAGATCTTTA
This sequence comes from Ryuthela nishihirai, assembly GCA_038380435.1. Classification (NCBI taxonomy): domain Eukaryota; kingdom Metazoa; phylum Arthropoda; class Arachnida; order Araneae; family Heptathelidae; genus Ryuthela; species Ryuthela nishihirai. The sequence continues at coordinate 117,953,410 of JAWZYU010000002.1, read as the reverse complement.
TAATAATCAAAAGAAATTTAATGAATACGAAACTAAGGTTGCTTGCCAAGAAAATTTACGTATCATGTCTTGCCGAAAGTCGAGGTGCAGACCATCACAAGTAGTATCGTCCCACTCCACCGATCCCCTTTGCACAGTGCTTTCCCCCCTATGACGTCACCGGCCACGCCCACTTCCGGTCCGTGTTATGTTACAACTGTCCACGTTGCCTTCTGAACTCTGGGGCCCTACCGATCCCCCCTTTGCACAGTGCTTTCCCCTATGACGTCACCAGCCACTCCCACTTCCGGTCCGTGTTATGTTACAACTGTCCACGTTGCCTTCTGAACTCTGGGGCCCTACCGATCCCCCTTTGCACAGTGCTTTCCCCCCCCCCCCCCCTATGACGTCACCGACCGGAAATAGACCTGTGTTGGTCCACGTTGCCTTCTGAACTCTGGGGCCCTATGTTGCAATCAACAGGAAATTGACCCCGGTGTCGCAACTGTCGTGGCGCTCCTTATTAATAATTCATAATTAAAAATTCTTCCCCCTTTTAACCCCTGGCGCTATCTAGTGCCTATGAGGAACACTATTTTCCCAAAAAATTCATATTTTAACTCTAATTTTAAGCCCTCCTTCTCGAAAAGTCTCTATTTTTCTTTATTTCAGACTCCCAAATGGTTGACCTATATTTTAAACCCTCCACTTGCAGACCCCCTGGTTGACCTATATTTTAACTCCCCCTTCTCGAATAGTCTCGATTTTTCTTGATTTCAGACCCCCTGGTTCACCTACCTATATTTTAAGCCCCCCTTCTCGAATAGTCTCGATTTTTCTTGATTAGACCCCACCCATATTTTAAGCCCTCCTCTTGCAGACCCCCTGGTTGACCTATATTTTAACTCCCCCTTCTCGAATAGTCTCGATTTTTCTTGATTTCAGACTAACCTTTTATTTTAAAACCTCGATTTTGCAAACCCCCGGGTTGAGCTATATTTTAAGCCCCCCTTCTCGAATAGTCTCGATTTTTCTTTATTTCAGACTCACCTTTTATTTTAAAACCTCGATTTTGCAAACCCCCTGGTTGACCTATATTTTAAGCTCCCCTTCTCGAATAGTCTCGATTTTTCTTTATTTCAGACCCCCCAATGGTTGACTTATATTTTAAACCCTCCACTTGCAAACCCCCTGGGATTATTATATTTGCCCTAAAAATACACTGAAAGCTAAACATGCTTTAAATGACGAATAAACACTTTTTTTTTTTACCTAAATAAGATAACGATGAATCATTGAAATATGGCGTAATACTACAGCTCAAAAAGATATAAAATACGTAAATTATAAATAAAAAACCCTCAAGCAGCTGCTTGCCACAGTGGTCTGACAGGAGCCGATCCTAAAACCTGGCCGCCCTGCCCACGGTCAGTAGGGGACACCGATGGGTTGGAAAAGCCGCCGTTCGTCGGATGGGACGTTAAGCCGTGGCCCAGTGTGCGGGAGAGATATAAACTGTGCACGTTAAAGAACACGCTGGTTGGCCTTGACGGGAGGCTACCATCTGTCTCCCAACAGCTAAAAAAACAGGCAAAAAAGCAAATAAACACTTTCAAAGCTTTTACGGCGGCAAAAGGCAAAAAAGTGTTTATTTTCCTTTTTGCCTGTTTTTTTAGCTGTTGGGTTAAAAAGCGTTAAAAAGCGGGGGTGGCTCAGTCGGAGCCTTCGGGGTCCATGTGACCTGGCCATTTAGCCCATGGTGTGCAAAAAAGTGCAGCTCAGAGGTAAAACAACCCAACGTTAAAGATCACGCTGGATGGCCTTGACGGAAGGCTACCATCTGTCACCCAACAGCTGTTCCAGTGGGTCCCCTCCCCCTACCTTCTCTGAGCCTTCGGGGTCCATGTGACCTGGCCATTTAGCCCATGGTGTGCAAAAAAGTGCAGCTCAGAGGTAAAACAACCCAACGTTAAAGATCACGCTGGATGGCCTTGACGGAAGGCTACCATCTGTCTCCCAACAGCTGTTCCAGTGGGTCCCCTCCCCCAACCTTCTCTGAGCCTTCGGGGTCCATGTGACCTGGCCATTTAGCCCATGGTGTGCAAAAAAGTGCCGCTCAGAGGTAAAACAACCCAACGTTAAAGATCACGCTGGATGGCCTTGACGGAAGGCTACCATCTGTGTCCCAACAGCTGTTCCAGTGGATCCCCTCCCCCAACCTTCTCTGAGCCTTCGGGGTCCATGTGACCTGGCCATTTAGCCCATGGTGTGCAAAAAAGTGCCGCTCAGAGGTAAAACAACCCAACCCTAAAACCTGGATAACGATCTAATTTTATCTGTTATTTCTACTACATGTACGTTTAAAAAAAACAACACAATTTAAAAACAAAACGCAACTTATATTCAGTGTATCACAAACTCTAAATCTTTTATGTTAGAACTCTGTCAAAGAATTACTCTTTTTCAAGCAAAGCAGCTTTAAAAATAAAATGCATCCCATGTAGCCGGCTTTTGATGATTTTTCAAAGCATTGGGTGAAATTCCCTTACTTTCGTTTCAATCTAAATGTTCAGAAAATTGTCATGGTAACATTAAAGCACGTGAGCATTTAAGACACAAGCATACGGCCGAGACAAAAGCGAAATGATGTTTCGTAATACCGGTATTGTGATGTGGGCGGTGATATGTAATTTATTGTACACTCCATTTCTAAGCCTTATCTTACTCAAATAAATTCAAGATTGCATTTATAGTAGGTTCAATGAATCGAAATCGTAATTCAGGTTACGATTAGACCCCCTCCTCCCTGCCCACGGTCAGTAGGACACGCGGCTGAGCTTCGAAAGACTACCGTCCGTCGGATGGGACGTTAAGACGTGGTTCCGTGTATGGGAGAGCCATATCCTGTGCACGTTAAAGGACACGCTGAATGACCTAGACGGGAGGCTATCATCAGTCTCCCAACAGCTGTTCCAGTGGCCCCAAACTTTTTTTAGCCTTAGGGGTCCTTGTGACCTGGCCATTTAGCCCATGGTGTGCAAAAAAGTGCCGCTCAGAGGTAAACAATCCAACAGGAGATAGGTCACCATTTTACAGTGGCCCGAGACACTTCATTGGCTGATTCTACCAAAGTAGGGGGGGGGGAGCTCAGTCGGTTGCACGCCAGGCTCGTAATTGGCAGTTCCCAGGTTCGATTCCCAGCTGGGCCAACGTTGAGATTTATCTCCGCAAAACTCCCTGCCCACGGTCAGTAGGGGACACCGATGGGCTTAATAAAGGCAACGTCCGTCGGATGGGAGGTTAAGCCGTGGCCCCGTGTGGGGAGAGTCATACCCTGTGAACGTTAAAGAGCACGCTGGATGGCCTTGACGGAAGCTACCATCTGTCTTCCAACAGCTGTTCAAGTGGGTCCCCTTCCCCAACCTTTTTTGAGCCTTCGGGGTCCTTGTGACCTGGCAATTTAGCCCATGGTGCGCAAAAAAAGTGCCACTCAGAGGTAAAACAACCCAACCCAAATCTACCAAAGCAACCAAGAGTCGAATATCCTGTTATTTAGCGAATATTTTCATTTGACTGTAGCAGTCTCAAGAAGCCTAAACTTTGCCGACATGATGTGTTGAACTGGGTTGCCGACCTTTTACTTTGCCAAGAAAGGATCCTTAGGAAATGAAGAATTTAGGTTTTTGGGTTGTTTTACCTCTGAGCGGCACTTTTTTGCACACCATGGGATAAATGGCCAGGTCACATGGACCCCGAAGGCGCAGAGAAGGTTGGGGAGGAGACCCACTGGAACAGCTGTTGGGAGACAGATGGTAGCCTCTCGTCAAGGCCATCCAGCGTGTTCTTTAACGTTGGGTTGTTTTACCTCTGAGCGGCACTTTTTTGTACACCATGGGATAAATGGCCAGGTCACATGGACCCCGAAGGTTCAGAGAAGGTTGGGGGAGGGGACCCACTGGAACAGCTGTTAGGAGACAGATGGTAGCCTCTCGTCAAGGCCATCCAGCGTGTTCTTTAACGTGCACAGGGTATGGCTCTCCCGCACACGGGACCACGGTTTAACGTCCCATCCGACGGTCGGCTGCCTTTCCAAGCCCATCGGTGTCCCCTACTGACCGCGGGCAGGGCGGGGGAATTTTTGCGGAGATAAATCTCAACGCTGACCCAGCTGGGACTCGGACCTGGGAACTACAGATTACGAGATTGGCGCGCTACCGACTGAGCCACCCCCGCCCCAAGAATTTAGGAACAACATTAGAGATGAAAATATAAATCTATCTATAGGGAATTGTTTTAGTGGAGGAGCAAAATATTAAATTGAAGTAAAAAGGAGAAAACTCCTTTCCAAGTTTATTTCATACATGAATTTTTTTTTTTGTTAAATAATGCTTTTTGAGAATAGCTGGGGAAAAAAAAGTGCATTACGAAACGTCTCTTCTGTTCAATTCAATATTACGCATCTCCCCAATTTTTTTTTCTACATCTAGGATCTTTGAATAACACATTTTCCAGTTAGGCGTCCCTGAAAAGTCCAAACTCCGTACAATTAGAATTTTTTAGATACGCCATTTAGTCAAATGAATGGTTACCAGCAAGAATGAACGTATACAGACAATATTCAGCTTAAAAAAGGAATCTGAAAGTTGGAACAAATAGTAATTAAACAAATGGTAATTATCTATATATTTCTATACCAAAATAAATCAACTTACAAGTTCTCGATGTGATAGTAGTATCGTCCCACTCCATCGATTCCCTTTGCACAGTGCTTTCCCCCCTATGACGTCACCGACCACGCCCACTTCCGGTCCGTGTTATGTTACAACTGTCCACGTTGCCTTCTGAACTCTGGGGCCCTACCGATCCCCCCTTTGCACAGTGCTTTCCCCCTATGACGTCACCGGTCACGCCCACTTCCGGTCCGTGTTATGTTACAACTGTCCACGTTGCCTTTTGAACTCTGGGGCCCTACCGATCCCCCTTTGCACAGTGCTCCCCCCCCTATGACGTCACCGACCGGAAATTGACCTGTGTTGGTCCACGTTGCCTTCTGAACTCTGGGGCCCTATGTTGCAATCAACAGGAAATTGACCCCGGTGTCGCAACTGTCGTGGCGCTCCTTATTAATAATTCAAATAATTAAAAATTCAAATAATTAAAAATATTATAAAAATATAATTAAAAATTCTTCCCCCTTTTAACCCCTGGCGCTATCTAGTGCCTATGAGGAACACTATTTTCCCAAAAAATTCTTATTTTAACTCTAATTTTAAGCCCTCCTTCTCGAAAAGTCTCTATTTTTCTTTATTTCAGACTCCCAAATGGTTGACCTATATTTTAAACCCTTCTCTTGCAGACCCCCTGGTTGACCTATATTTTAACTCCCCCTTCTCGAATAGTCTCGATTTTTCTTGATTTCAGACCCCCTGGTTCACCTACCTATATTTTAAGCCCCCCTTCTCGAATAGTCTCGATTTTTCTTGATTAGACCCCACCCATATTTTAAGCCCTCCTCTTGCAGACCCCCTGGTTGACCTATATTTTAACTCCCCCTTCTCGAATAGTCTCGATTTTTCTTGATTTCAGACTCACCTTTTATTTTAAAACCTCGATTTTGCAAACCCCCTGGTTGACCTATATTTTAAGCCCTACCTATATTTTAACACCCCTTCTCGAATAGTCTCGATTTTTCTTTATTTCAGACTTACCTTTTATTTTAAAACCTCGATTTTGCAAACCCCCATGGTTGAGCTATATTTTAAGCCCTCCTTCTCGAATAGTCTCGATTTTTCTTTATTTCAGACTAACCTTTTATTTTAAAACCTCGATTTTGCAAACCCCCCTGGTTGACCTATATTTTAAGCCCTCCTTCTCGAATAGTCTCGATTTTTCTTTATTTCAGACTAACCTTTTATTTTAAAACCTCGATTTTGCAAACCCCCCTGGTTGACCTATATTTTAAGCTCCCCTTCTCGAATAGTCTCGATTTTTCTTTATTTCAGACCCCCAATGGTTGACTTATATTTAAACCCTCCACTTGAAAACCCCCTGGTTGACCTATATTTTAAGCCCTACTTATATTTTAAGCTCCCCTTCTCGAATAGTCTCGATTTTTCTTTATTTCAGACTCGCCTTTTATTTTAAAACCTCGATTTTGCAAACCCCCTGGTTGAGCTATATTTTAAGCTCCCCTTCTCGAATAGTCTCGATTATTCTTTATTTCAGACTCACCTTTCATTTTAAGCCCTCTTCATAGACCCCACCCCCCTGGTTGACCTATATTTTAAGCTCCCCTTCTCGAATAGTCTCGATTTTTCTTTATTTCAGACCCCCCAATGGTTGACTTATATTTTAAACCCTCCACTTGCAAACCCCCTGGTTGACCGATGTTTTAAGCCCTACCTATATTTTAAGCTCCCCTTCTCGAATACTCTCGATTTTTCTTTATTTCAGACTCATCTATATTTTAAGCCCGGGATTTTGCAGACCCTCCTGGTTGACCTATATTTTAAACCCTACCTATATTTTAAGTCCCCTCCTTCCCTCGGATTACAAGTCTCAGAATAATTCCGCAGAAAAGGATGACACAAGTCTCAATTGTAAAAATCAACTCTCAAAGTTGTATTCTTATTAATTAAAACCCTTTCTATTAAAAGTTACCTCTATTAAAAATCTTTTGCTATTCATTTTGCCAGGACTGCTAAACGATTCCCTTTTATTAAATTTCAATTCTTTGGGATTCATTTTTTCCAACCCCGTTAATCGATCCCCTAGTAAATAAAAACTCTCACTCACCTTTATTAAAATCATCCAGCGCTCGTAATAAATCAGTTTACTCTAGATGGGTTTAATCGGAAAAAAAATCATTCCATCGCTAGCGTACCTCCACGTTAATTTCGGGAAAAAGTCTCATCGGATCCAAGGTCCACGTATTTTACTAGAAGAATGACACAGTAACTGTTCCACAGAAAAATTAATAAAATTTGGTTTAAATTATTCGTAGGACTTGTATATAAGATCTAGCTTTAGATGTTCACCAGCCTAAAAGTTTTCAAAGTCCGTTATCAGTGCATCGGAAATCGTACGTTACCTGTTGACATCCTTCAGATCGTTTATCCGTGGGTAGCAACAACACTTTCGCCACATCACACGATATGGTGCAATCCTTTATCAGCTGGAAGGTCAAAAGGTCAAATGTCCAGCGCTTCACTGTGTCTGCATTTGACACTGATAAGGTTTAAAAATAGATGTTTCCTAGAATCCACATTGCCTTCTCAGATTGGACTTTGATCCCTATGTCGCAACCGACCATATTTTAAGTCCTCTTCATAGACCCCATAGTTGACCTATATTTTAAGTCCCCTTCTCGAATTTTCTTGTTTTTCCCCTGTTTAACTCATATTTTAAGCCCTCCCCTCTTCATAGACCCACCTATTGATCCACCTATATTTTAAGCCCTCCCCTCTTTAAACCAAATCAGTTTTTGCGCATTTAATCGGTGTCATCCAACGTCCATACTATTTTTAGTACGTCTCCTGTATTTAAAAAAAAAAATATTGGCTTTCGTCGCCGTATTTGAACGCGCTACCTCAGTGCCGATAGCTGAAGCGTCATCGCCAGGGCGCGGATTTTTGCGGAGATAAATCTCAACTCTGGCCCTGCTATCCGCTCGACAATATTTGCTACTGGTAAAACGATTTCCTTGATTAAAAATAAAAACTAATTAAATAATGGGGTATCACTGGGAAAATACTGGGAAGAACCCAAACTGATTTCGTGCTAAAACATCTCCAGATTTCAGCTTACTTGAAAAACTATTGTTAGAAATGAACCAGTGACTTGAATCACTCAACTTCCATAAGAATACACAATTATGGTACAGTGTCGGGAAGAAATATGTTTCAACGAAATTCAATTGCATGTATTACGATCAGAAAAATAATTTAGTGGACAAAGTTTAAAATAGTTATTAAATGGTACCTTACAGTGCAAGTGCGCTTCAGGCGAAAAGCCTCCCCTTCGAACACTGCACCCTGTTTTTCCGAAGTAACTGTGTCACAAGTCTTCCTACATCATCCCTAAACAGATAATCGGATTCAATGTGCAAGAAGATCAAGACCTCATTTGAAGGAGCACATAGTGGATACTGTACTCCATAGTGAAATGAACATTGGCCTCTTGCGGGACCTAGTTATATCCCTACTCCAAGAGAATTACTAATGAAAACGTGCTTTTGTTAATGTATGTAATTCCGACAAAAAATGTTTTGTCTGTTTTAGCCACTTTGTATCCTGCAATAGGAAACACTGAACACCTTAACACACATTTCAGTGGATAGGTGAATATTTTCACAATTCTTTGGAAGTGGAAGGCACAATAACTGTAAAACATACTGTGACGAGAGAGAAAGTATAAAAATGTAGTGGGATGGTTGTAAATAATCGCTTCAAAACAGAAAATTACAACGCAAATACTGAAAGATAGAAAAAAAACGACTATTCGACGGTTATTCCAAGCTGCTATCTCACGCTCTTTTCAGATTTCCTGGTTTTATAGTTCCCTGGTACGTAGCGCATAAGTGTGGGTGTAGTTGGCTATTTTTCGTTGCAAACGCAAGTTGTTTTCACTATTAGTTATTTTTCCTGCATGAGAATACACATTTCTATACTACATTGCGTACACACGGATGGACGAATATCACAAATTACTTTGCATATAGAAAACATCAGCAAAGAACCACAGAAGTTTGGAAATTTAAAATCTGAAAACTCAGTGTTTATAAGAAAACAACAATATTTTCAGTATTTCCATGAAAAGTTGAGTCCCAGAATCGATCCGCTAGACCTGACTTTGCATTCTCTGACTTCAACCACCAATAAAACGTAATGTAAGCTCTCTCGTCGGTTATCCCAAGCCGCTATCTCTTTTCAGAGTTTCTGGTCCCCTCGCTACGTTTGAATAAGCGCATAAGTGTGGGTGAAGATGGCTATTTTTCTCTGCAAACACAAGTTTTTCGACAAAGATAGGGTGTTTCACTACAATCTAACATGGGATTTCATGTGTGTTTAGTTATTTTTCCTGCATGAGAATATTTCTAATCTATCTCATAGACATCAGGTTAGTTACTTCTGATCTAACAAAGCCAAGGTCTGAGATCCATAGTAAGACATGAACGTTTGTGTTGTTTTCTTACCAAGGTCCCGACATCCTCTCACATGAAATATTACTGTACTAGGATCTAGAAAAATCACTATCCATTACATTAATTTTTTTATTACATTCATGTATTTCACCCCATTTTCTTGTCAAGAGCTAAAATTATTTGATGAATGAACGACAAAATATCTTCAAATGCAGTGGACGCATGACAGAATAACTTCAAAATAAGTTCCAATAGCTGAAAAAACAACTGTAAAAAATTAGATAAATACACACCGGGAAAGACAGAATTGCTTTCAAAACATTAAAATACCCTAAATGTGTGGCTGAATCACCTCCAAATATCTCCAGCACACTTTTAAAGGAAATATTATCTCATTATAAGCGATTTCATACAAAGAGATACGCACTCTATGCTTCACATTTAAATCTATAGAGATAACGATCACTGCCCATGGAACACATCTGTGAAAAAACACGCTACGATTGGGTTTGAGAAAGATTTTTAGCCCATGGGGGTGCTGCACTGCAAGAAGGCACATTATCTTTGATATCAGAACGTACGTGAAAGTTATACTGTTTGGGTTTGAGAAAGATTCTTTAGTTCACAGGGCACCGCATTACACTAAAGCACACTGTCTTGTACGTATGTCTGTCTGTATGTTTGTTTCTCTCTCTCTCTCTGTGTGTGTGTGTTTGTGTCTATGTGTAAATATGTATGTTACTACGAAATGTGTGTACGTGTAGATGTGTGCATATATGTCAAGATGTAACTGTGTCTGCATGTTTGTTTCTCTCTAGGTGTGTGTGTGTGTGCGTTTCAGTGAATCGTGTATGTGTGCGTATGTGAGTGTGTGTATGTTCATGTATGTTAATATGTTTCTTTATATGTATATGTTTTCGTGCGTATGTGTTAAGATGTCTGTGTGCACATAGTCGTTTCTCTGTATGTGTATACGTCTTCATGTTTGTCTCTCTGTGTGTGTGTGTGTTAAAGTGTCTGCCCTGTGATGATGCATAGAACCAGCCAGGCCTAGCACCTAATGTCCGACCCCGCCTTCTCGTGGTGCGGACCGTTAGTAACTTTCAAAAGAGATACTCTCTTGTGGAAGTGAACGGAAGGGGAGGGCTGCCAGATTAGTATGGCCTATTGATCTGGACAACTATGGCTACTTTTCTTTTTTTTCTACCCTGCTGAGGAGTGGTCAACCACACAGGGCCCTGGTGCTGACCATATAAACCTACTGGACTGGACAGATATATGGCTCTGAGCTAGATTATGGATCCTGATTTTGCTGCACTGGTGGGCTTCTGTGGAGGGAAAATCTTCCGCTGTGTTTTCTGTTTGTTTGTGGGTTGACAGCCCCAAGTGAATAGATTCACAGGATATGTTTATCAGCTGGTGGATAATCCTGAGCAGAAGTCATCGCAGGCACCTGAACTCTTTGCTTCTATTGGCATCGTCAAATTCTACATTGGAGGAAGTGTTCCAGTGTAGATGGCTTCAGCCTTTAGTAGTGGGGGAACGGGTCTTTGCCCCATGTCTGCGATTAGGGGGCTGTTTGATATTGTCGGCATTCCCTCTCTCAATAAACATAGTTTCTTTAAACATCCCACTAACCATTTTCTCTCCATAGGTAGTTGGAATGCGAGGACTCTGCACAGAGCTTTTTCTCTTGATGTCCTCACACAAGAATTCCACCGTTATAATTTAGATATTCTCGGCTTGCAAGAGACCAGATGGACAGATAAAGGTCAGATTCTTAAAAATAATCTTAAATTTCTCTTTTCAGGGAGGGACGACAATAAGCATCACCAAGGCGTGGGTCTGCTTCTCAGTAGACACGCTAGTGATGCTCTTCTAGGATATGAGTGCATTAATGAAAGGTTTCTTACAGCAAAATTTCAGACAAGCATTAAAGACTTGAATGTTATCTGCTGTTATGCCCCCACTGAGGATGCTGATGAGGATGAGAAGGATAGGTTTTATGAACAACTTCAGGATATTTTGAATTCTGTCAAGAAAGGAGATATTACCCTTGTTCTTGGTGACTTCAATGCCAAAGTTGGTACTGACTCTGACCTTTGGGGAGGAGTAAATAGGCCCTTTTGGTATTGATAGCTGCAATGGCAATGGGCAACGTCTCCTACAGATAAGTAAACTCAATGGATTCAGAATAACTAACACTTATTACAAACACCGCGACATACATAAGTACACATGGGTTTCACCTGATGGGCTGCATAAGAATATGATTGATTACATATTAATTAACAGCAAATGGGCTAGTTCTGTTAGGAATACCAGGGCATATAGGGGAGCTGAAATTGGATCTGACCATTACCTTGTTAAAAGTGTGTTGCAACTTAAACTTAAAAAGTGTTGTGCTAGGGTTAAAAAATTTACTTTTAATACTGAAGCTCTGAAAGATCCAGTTATAGCCAAAGCTTACCATGATAGGTTACTTAGTCATTATGACAGTCATGGTTTGCTTACTACTGAAGTTGAGGAAGAATGGGATCATTTTAAACAGGCGTTTTTGGACACTAACAGTACTCTTTTTGGAAAAAAGGAGCAGAAGAGGCAAAATTATCTGAGTGATAAGGCACTTGAGCTTATTTCGGAAAGAAAGAACTGCAGGAATGCCATTAATCAATACCCTACTAGTCCTAATAGAAAGCATTACAGAGACCTTAATAAACTTGTAAAGGATCAGTTAGCTGCTGATAAGAATCTTTGGCTTGATGGTTTGGCTGACAAAGCCGAGGAAGCAGTTAGACAGTACAACAGCAGAGAGCTGTACCAGATAGTTAATGTTTTGTGTGGTAGAAAACGGACAGGCATACAAGGATTGAAGGATAAACAAGGTAAGGTTATAGAAGGGGAGGATTCTGTCATGGCTAGGTGGGCTGAGCATTTCAGTGATGTTCTAAACAATGTAGTTAGTTCTACTCCCATTGTTTGCAATGATGATAGATGCATTGGTGGCTTTAATGTTGGCCCTATAACACAATCTGAAGTTCTTTTGGCTGTTTCTAAACTTAAACTTCATAAATCCCCAGGGGTAGATGAAATTACTACGGAAATGCTTAGAGCTGGGAATGTTTCGGTTACCACTTGGATGAATGAAATTCTGAATATCTTTTTTGATAAAAGGCATGGTTCCTAAGGATTTTACCAGAGCTATTGTTATCCCTATTTTCAAAAAAGGTGATCGCAGTTCTTGTGATAACTATAGGGGTATCAGCCTACTCTCTGTTCCAGGTAAAGTTCTTTCCATGATTGTGCTTAATAGAATTAAGAATCTGGTTGACAGTCAATTGCGTGATGAGCAATGTCGATTCAGACGTGGTAGGGGATGTGTGGATCAGATATTTTCACTTAGGCAGATTCTTGAGAAATGTTTAGAGTTTCAGAAACCTTTGGTTGTTAGCTTTGTTGATTTCAAAAAGGCTTTCGACTCTGTTGATCGTCATAATTTGTGGTTGATTGTGAGATCATATGGTATACCAGACAAGTTAGTTAACATTATGAAAGCTCTCTATAATAACACTGAGTCGTGTGTGAGAGTTGGTAAGGCTTGTAGCAATTGGTTTAGCATTACTTCTGGTGTTCGACAAGGGTGCATTTTGTCTCCTTTTCTCTTTAGCTTGGTTATTGATTATGTTATGCGAAATTCATTTCAAGGGAAAGATTTTGGCCTTAAATGGGCTGGAGATATGAAAATTTCTGATTTAGATTATGCTGATGATTTAGCCCTTTTGGCAAATGATGTTGATGAGATGAACTCTTTCATTCGAGCTGTTGATGAGACTGGTAGTAGAGTAGGTTTGGTTATAAACAGAGAGAAAACTAAAGTGATGAAAATTGGTCAGGCAGGCTGTGATTCAGTTAATCTGAATGGTTGCAGTCTTGAGCAGGTGTCACAGTTTAATTATCTTGGGAGCTATGTAACAGATAATGGTGATGTGCGGCATGAGATTAACAGACGAATAGGGATTGCTGCTGGAACTTTTAAGAACCTATGGAGAGTGTGGAGAAATAAGCCTATACACCTAAAGACTAAAATTAGACTGTATAATAGTTTGGTTGTTTCTAGGGTTAGTTATGGTAGTGAAACTTGGACACTTTGTAAACAAGATAACAGGAAACTAGATGCTTTTGATTCCAGATGCTTACGCAGTATCTTGGGCATTAGGTGGTTCAACTTTGTAACTAATGATGAGATTAGGCAAAGGAGTTTGCAACCTCCTTTAAGCAGCATATTGTGCAGAGAGAGACTCCGTTGGTTTGGCCATGTTGCCCGTATGAATAATTATAGGTTGGCGAATAGGGTTATGAACAGTGCGCCTAAAGGCCTCAAGAAAGAAGGGGAGACCTAGGATGCGGTGGGCAGACAATGTCAAACAGGACCTTGTTAGAATTGGTGTGCAGTGGCCAGATGCAGTAGATGTAGCTCAGGATAGACTTGCTTGGAGAACTAAATTGCACGGTCTGGTTGGACCTCCGTAGCCCATGGCTGCTTGAGGATGATGATGATGATGATGATGTGTTTCATCTTTATGTGTATATGTTATCGTATGTGTGTGTGTGTTTGTTCACATGCAGGAATAAGCATATTGTCTTACGGACACTTGCTTGCTACAGAAGAAGCTAACAATTTAAAACGAGACTAGTGGTTATGCAAAATATTTCATGTGTGCGTATGTGAGTGTGTGTATGTTGATGCATGTTAATATGTTTCTTTATATGTATATGTTTTCGTGCGTATGTGTTAAGATGTCTGTGTGCACATAGTCGTTTCTCTGTATGTGTATACGTCTTCATGTTTGTTTCTCTCTCTGTGCGTGTGTGTGTGTTGAAGTGTCTGATGTGTTTCATCTTTATGTGCATATGTTATCGTATGTGTGTGTGTGTGTGTGTTCACATGCAAGAATAAACATATTGTCTTACGGACACTTGCTTGCTACAGAACAAGCTAACAATTTAAAACGAGACTTGTGGTTATGCAAAATATTTCATGTGTGCGTATGTGAGTGTGTGTATGTTGATGCATGTTAATATGTTTCTTTATATGTATATGTTTTCGTGCGTATGTGTTAAGATGTCTGTGTGCACATAGTCGTTTCTCTGTATGTGTATACGTCTTCATGTTTGTTTCTCTCTCTGTGCGTGTGTGTGTGTTGAAGTGTCTGATGTGTTTCATCTTTATGTGCATATGTTATCGTATGTGTGTGTGTGTGTGTGTTCACATGCAAGAATAAACATATTGTCTTACGGACACTTGCTTGCTACAGAACAAGCTAACAATTTAAAACGAGACTTGTGGTTATGCAAAATATTTCATGTGTGCGTATGTGAGTGTGTGTATGTTGATGCATGTTAATATGTTTCTTTATATGTATATGTTTTCGTGCGTATGTGTTAAGATGTCTGTGTGCACATAGTCGTTTCTCTGTATGTGTATACGTCTTCATGTTTGTTTCTCTCTCTGTGCGTGTGTGTGTGTTGAAGTGTCTGATGTGTTTCATCTTTATGTGCATATGTTATCGTATGTGTGTGTGTGTGCGTTCACATGCAGGAATAAGCATATTGTCTTACGGACACTTGCTTGCTACAGAACAAGCTAACAATTTAAAACGAGACTTGTGGTTATGCAAAATATTTCATGTGTGCGTATGTGAGTGTGTGTATGTTGATGCATGTTAATATGTTTCTTTATATGTATATGTTTTCGTGCGTATGTGTTAAGATGTCTGTGTGCACATAGTCGTTTCTCTGTATGTGTATACGTCTTCATGTTTGTTTCTCTCTCTGTGCGTGTGTGTGTGTTGAAGTGTCTGATGTGTTTCATCTTTATGTGCATATGTTATCGTATGTGTGTGTGTGTGCGTTCACATGCAGGAATAAGCATATTGTCTTACGGACACTTGCTTGCTACAGAACAAGCTAACAATTTAAAACGAGACTTGTGGTTATGCAAAATATTTCATGTGTGCGTATGTGAGTGTGTGTATGTTGATGCATGTTAATATGTTTCTTTATATGTATATGTTTTCGTGCGTATGTGTTAAGATGTCTGTGTGCACATAGTCGTTTCTCTGTATGTGTATACGTCTTCATGTTTGTCTCTCTCTCTGTGTGTGTGTGTGTTGAAGTGTCTGATGTGTTTCATCTTTATGTGCATATGTTATCGTATGTGTGTGTGTGTGTTCACATGCAAGAATAAACATATTGTCTTACGGACACTTGCTTGCTACAGAACAAGCTAACAATTTAAAACGAGACTTGTGGTTATGCAAAATATTTCATGTGTGCGTATGTGAGTGTGTGTATGTTGATGCATCTTAATATGTTTCTTTATATGTATATGTTTTCGTGCGTATGTGTTAAGATGTCTGTGTGCACATAGTCGTTTCTCTGTATGTCTATACGTCTTCATGTTTGTTTCTCTCTCTGTGAGTGTGTGTGTGTGTGTTGAAGTGTCTGTATGTGTTTCATCTTTATGTGCATATGTTATCGTATGTGTGTGTGTGTGTTCACATGCAAGAATAAACATATTGTCTTACGGACACTTGCTTGCTACAGAACAAGCTAACAATTTAAAACGAGACTTGTGGTTATGCAAAATATTTCATGTGTGCGTATGTGAGTGTGTGTATGTTGATGCATCTTAATATGTTTCTTTATATGTATATGTTTTCGTGCGTATGTGTTAAGATGTCTGTGTGCACATATTCGTTTCTCTGTATGTCTATACGTCTTCATGTTTGTTTCTCTCTCTGTGCGTGTGTGTGTGTGTTAAAGTGTCTGTATGTGTTTCATCTTTATGTGCATATGTTATCGTATGTGTGTGTGTGTTCACATGCAAGAATAAACATATTGTCTTACGGACACTTGCTTGATACAGAAGAAGCTAACAATTTAAAACGAGCCTTGTGGCTATGCAAAATATTTCATGTGTGCGTATGTGAGTGTGTGTATGTTGATGCATCTTAATATGTTTCTTTATATGTATATGTTTTCGTGCGTATGTGTTAAGATGTCTGTGTGCACATATTCGTTTCTCTGTATGTCTATACGTCTTCATGTTTGTTTCTCTCTCTGTGCGTGTGTGTGTGTGTTAAAGTGTCTGTATGTGTTTCATCTTTATGTGCATATGTTATCGTATGTGTGTGTGTGTTCACATGCAAGAATAAACATATTGTCTTACGGACACTTGCTTGATACAGAAGAAGCTAACAATTTAAAACGAGCCTTGTGGCTATGCAAAATATTTCATCACAGATCTTAACTTGAATACTCATATTTCAGGAGATGTAAGGATTTTTCTTCAGCACGTTCGAATATTTTTTGAACACGACTGTCTTACGTTACGTTTCCTGTCAGATGTCTCGTAACGAACAAAGCGTGTGTGTGTGTGTTCTGCTAATACAGAAGAGGACATTCAATCGAGAATATTTCAAACTTAGAATAATACGACATCCTGATGTGTTAAGAACGAAGTGGAGGGATACTAACAGCTGAAACACGAGCTGAAGCGATCGAAATCCTGTTGTTTCGCGCAAGGGGACGAAGGGTGATAAAACGTAATACTACTGAAAAAATCCAGTTGTTTCAAAAAAGAGACCTCTTTTTTGAAACAAGGATTCCAGTTGTTTCAAAAAAGAGACCTCTTTTTTGAAACAAGGATTTTTTCAGTAGTATTACGTTTTATCACCCTTCGTCCCCTTGCGCGAAACAACAGGATTTCGATCGCTTCAGCTCGTGTTTCAGCTGTTAGTATCCCTCCACTTCGTTCTTAACATATCAGGATGTCGTATTATTCTAAGTTTGAAATATTCTCGGTTGAATGTCCTCTTGTGTATTAGTAGAACACACACACACACGCTTTGTTCGTTACGATACATCTGACAGGAAACGTAACGTAAGACAGTCGTGTCCAAAAAATATTCGAACGTGCTGAAGAAAAATCCTTACATCTCCTGAAATATGAGTATTCAAGTTAAGATCTGTGATGAAATATTTTGCATAGCCACAAGGCTCGTTTTAAATTGTTAGCTTCTTCTGTAGCAAGCAAGTGTCCGTAAGACAATATGTTTATTCTTGCATGTGAACACACACACACACATACGATAACATATGCACATAAAGATGAAACACATACAGACACTTTAACACACACATACACACGCACAGAGAGAGAAACAAACATGAAGACGTATAGACATACAGAGAAACGAATATGTGCACACAGACATCTTAACACATACGCACGAAAACATATACATATAAAGAAACATATTAACATGCATCAACATACACACACTCACATACGCACACATGAAATATTTTGCATAATCACAAGTCTCGTTTTAAATTGTTAGCTTGTTCTGTAGCAAGCAAGTGTCCGTAAGACAATATGTTTATTCTTGCATGTGAACACACACACACATACGATAACATATGCACATAAAGATGAAACACATACAGACACTTTAACACACACACACTCACAGAGAGAGAAACAAACATGAAGACGTATAGACATACAGAGAAACGAATATGTGCACACAGACATCTTAACACATACGCACGAAAACATATACATATAAAGAAACATATTAACATGCATCAACATACACACACACTCACATGAAATATTTTGCATAACCACTAGTCTCGTTTTAAATTGTTAGCTTCTTCTGTATCAAGCAAGTGTCCGTAAGACAATATGTTTATTCTTGCATGTGAACACACACACACACATACGATAACATATGCACATAAAGATGAAACACATACAGACACTTTAACACACACACACACGCACAGAGAGAGAAACAAACATGAAGACGTATAGACATACAGAGAAACGAATATGTGCACACAGACATCTTAACACATACGCACAAAACATATAAAG
This sequence comes from Ryuthela nishihirai, assembly GCA_038380435.1. NCBI lineage: Eukaryota > Metazoa > Arthropoda > Arachnida > Araneae > Heptathelidae > Ryuthela > Ryuthela nishihirai. The sequence continues at coordinate 117,935,345 of JAWZYU010000002.1, read as the reverse complement.
AAACATATTAACATGCATCAACATACACACACTCACATACGCACACATGAAATATTTTGCATAACCACAAGTCTCGTTTTAAATTGTTAGCTTGTTCTGTAGCAAGCAAGTGTCCGTAAGACAATATGTTTATTCTTGCATGTGAACACACACACACACACACATACGATAACATATGCACATAAAGATGAAACACATACAGACACTTCAACACACACACACGCACAGAGAGAGAAACAAACATGAAGACGTATACACATACAGAGAAACGACTATGTGCACACAGACATCTTAACACATACGCACGAAAACATATACATATAAAGAAACATATTAACATGCATCAACATACACACACTCACATACGCACACATGAAATATTTTGCATAACCACTAGTCTCGTTTTAAATTGTTAGCTTCTTCTGTAGCAAGCAAGTGTCCGTAAGACAATATGCTTATTCCTGCATGTGAACAAACACACACACACACACATACGATTACATATACACATAAAGATGAAACACATACAGACACTTTAACACACACACACAGAGAGAGACAAACATGAAGACGTATACACATAGAGAGAAACGACTATGTGCACACAGACATCTTAACACATACGCACGAAAACATATACATATAAAGAAACATATTAACATACATGAACATACACACACTCACATACGCACACATACACGATTCACTGAAACGCACACACACACACACACACCTAGAGAGAAACAAACATGCAGACACAGTTACATCTTGACATATATGCACACATCTACACGTACACACATTTCGTAGTAACATACATATTTACACATAGACACAAACACACACACACACACACAGAGAGAGAGAGAGAAACAAACATACAGACAGACATACGTACAAGACAGTGTGCTTTAGTGTAATGCGGTGCCCTGTGAACTAAAGAATCTTTCTCAAACCCAAACAGTATAACTTTCACGTACGTTCTGATATCAAAGATAATGTGCCTTCTTGCAGTGCAGCACCCCCATGGGCTAAAAATCTTTCTCAAACCCAATCGTAGCGTGTTTTTTCACAGATGTGTTCCATGGGCAGTGATCGTTATCTCTATAGATTTAAATGTGAAGCATAGAGTGCGTGTCTCTTTGTATGAAATCTCCTAGTACAGTAATATTTCATGTGAGAGGATGTCGGGACCTTGGTAGGAAAACAACACAAACGTTCATGTCTTACTATGGATTTCAGACCTTGGCTTTGTTAGATCAGAAGTAACTAACCTGCTGTCTATGAGATAGATTAGAAATATTCTCATGCAGGAAAAATAACTAAACACACATGAAATCCCGTGTTAGATTGTAGTGAAACACCCTATCTTTGTCGAAAAACTTGTGTTTGCAGAGAAAAATAGCCATCTTCACCCACACTTATGCGCTTATTCAAACGTAGCGAGGGGACCAGAAACTCTGAAAAGAGATAGCGGCTTGGGATAACCGACGAGAGAGCTTACATTACGTTTTATTGGTGGTTGAAGTCAGAGAATGCAAAGTCAGGTCTAGCGGATCGATTCTGGGACTCAACTTTTCATGGAAATACTGAAAATATTGTTGTTTTCTTATAAACACTGAGTTTTCAGATTTTAAATTTCCAAACTTCTGTGGTTCTTTGCTGATGTTTTCTATATGCAAAGTAATTTGTGATATTCGTCCATCCGTGTGTACGCAATGTAGTATAGAAATGTGTATTCTCATGCAGGAAAAATAACTAATAGTGAAAACAACTTGCGTTTGCAACGAAAAATAGCCAACTACACCCACACTTATGCGCTACGTACCAGGGAACTATAAAACCAGGAAATCTGAAAAGAGCGTGAGATAGCAGCTTGGAATAACCGTCGAATAGTCGTTTTTTTTCTATCTTTCAGTATTTGCGTTGTAATTTTCTGTTTTGAAGCGATTATTTACAACCATCCCACTACATTTTTATACTTTCTCTCTCGTCACAGTATGTTTTACAGTTATTGTGCCTTCCACTTCCAAAGAATTGTGAAAATATTCACCTATCCACTGAAATGTGTGTTAAGGTGTTCAGTGTTTCCTATTGCAGGATACAAAGTGGCTAAAACAGACAAAACATTTTTTGTCGGAATTACATACATTAACAATAGCACGTTTTCATTAGTAATTCTCTTGGAGTAGGGATATAACTAGGTCCCGCAAGAGGCCAATGTTCATTTCACTATGGAGTACAGTATCCACTATGTGCTCCTTCAAATGAGGTCTTGATCTTCTTGCACATTGAATCCGATTATCTGTTTAGGGATGATGTAGGAAGACTTGTGACACAGTTACTTCGGAAAAACAGGGTGCAGTGTTCGAAGGGGAGGCTTTTCGCCTGAAGCGCACTTGCACTGTAAGGTACCATTTAATAACTATTTTAAACTTTGTCCACTAAATTATTTTTCTGATCGTAATACATGCAATTGAATTTCGTTGAAACATATTTCTTCCCGACACTGTACCATAATTGTGTATTCTTATGGAAGTTGAGTGATTCAAGTCACTGGTTCATTTCTAACAATAGTTTTTCAAGTAAGCTGAAATCTGGAGATGTTTTAGCACGAAATCAGTTTGGGTTCTTCCCAGTATTTTCCCAGTGATACCCCATTATTTAATTAGTTTTTATTTTTAATCAAGGAAATCGTTTTACCAGTAGCAAATATTGTCGAGCGGATAGCAGGGCCAGAGTTGAGATTTATCTCCGCAAAAATCCGCGCCCTGGCGATGACGCTTCAGCTATCGGCACTGAGGTAGCGCGTTCAAATACGGCGACGAAAGCCAATTTTTTTTAAATACAGGAGACGTACTAAAAATAGTATGGACGTTGGATGACACCGATTAAATGCGCAAAAACTGATTTGGTTTAAAGAGGGGAGGGCTTAAAATATAGGTGGATCAATAGGTGGGTCTATGAAGAGGGGAGGGCTTAAAATATGAGTTAAACAGGGGAAAAACAAGAAAATTCGAGAAGGGGACTTAAAATATAGGTCAACCATGGGGTCTATGAAGAGGACTTAAAATATGGTCGGTTGCGACATAGGGGTCAAAGTCCAATCTGAGAAGGCAATGTGGATTCTAGGAAACATCTATTTTTAAACCTTATCAGTGTCAAATGCAGACACAGTGAAGCGCTGGACATTTGACCTTTTGACCTTCCAGCTGATAAAGGATTGCACCATATCGTGTGATGTGGCGAAAGTGTTGTTGCTACCCACGGATAAACGATCTGAAGGATGTCAACAGGTAACGTACGATTTCCGATGCACTGATAACGGACTTTGAAAACTTTTAGGCTGGTGAACATCTAAAGCTAGATCTTATATACAAGTCCTACGAATAATTTAAACCAAATTTTATTAATTTTTCTGTGGAACAGTTACTGTGTCATTCTTCTAGTAAAATACGTGGACCTTGGATCCGATGAGACTTTTTCCCGAAATTAACGTGGAGGTACGCTAGCGATGGAATGATTTTTTCTCCGATTAAACCCATCTAGAGTAAACTGATTTATTACGAGCGCTGGATGATTTTAATAAAGGTGAGTGAGAGTTTTTATTTACTAGGGGATCGATTAACGGGGTTGGAAAAAATGAATCCCAAAGAATTGAAATTTTAATAAAAGGGAATCGTTTAGCAGTCCTGGCAAAATGAATAGCAAAAGATTTTTAATAGAGGTAACTTTTAATAGAAAGGGTTTTAATTAATAAGAATACAACTTTGAGAGTTGATTTTTACAATTGAGACTTGTGTCATCCTTTTCTGCGGAATTATTCTGAGACTTGTAATCCGAGGGAAGGAGGGGACTTAAAATATAGGTAGGGTTTAAAATATAGGTCAACCAGGAGGGTCTGCAAAATCCCGGGCTTAAAATATAGGTCAACCAGGAGGGTCTGCAAAATCCCGGGCTTAAAATATAGATGAGTCTGAAATAAAGAAAAATCGAGAGTATTCGAGAAGGGGAGCTTAAAATATAGGTAGGGCTTAAAACATCGGTCAACCAGGGGGTTTGCAAGTGGAGGGTTTAAAATATAAGTCAACCATTGGGGGGTCTGAAATAAAGAAAAATCGAGACTATTCGAGAAGGGGAGCTTAAAATATAGGTCAACCAGGGGGGTGGGGTCTATGAAGAGGGCTTAAAATGAAAGGTGAGTCTGAAATAAAGAATAATCGAGACTATTCGAGAAGGGGAGCTTAAAATATAGCTCAACCAGGGGGTTTGCAAAATCGAGGTTTTAAAATAAAAGGCGAGTCTGAAATAAAGAAAAATCGAGACTATTCGAGAAGGGGAGCTTAAAATATAAGTAGGGCTTAAAATATAGGTCAACCAGGGGGTTTTCAAGTGGAGGGTTTAAATATAAGTCAACCATTGGGGGTCTGAAATAAAGAAAAATCGAGACTATTCGAGAAGGGGAGCTTAAAATATAGGTCAACCAGGGGGGTTTGCAAAATCGAGGTTTTAAAATAAAAGGTTAGTCTGAAATAAAGAAAAATCGAGACTATTCGAGAAGGAGGGCTTAAAATATAGCTCAACCATGGGGGTTTGCAAAATCGAGGTTTTAAAATAAAAGTAAGTCTGAAATAAAGAAAAATCGAGACTATTCGAGAAGGGGGGTTAAAATATAGGTAGGGCTTAAAATATAGGTCAACCAGGGGGTTTGCAAAATCGAGGTTTTAAAATAAAAGGTGAGTCTGAAATAAAGAAAAATCGAGACTATTCGAGAAGGGGGGCTTAAAATATAGCTCAACCCGGGGGTTTGCAAAATCGAGGTTTTAAAATAAAAGGTTAGTCTGAAATCAAGAAAAATCGAGACTATTCGAGAAGGGGGAGTTAAAATATAGGTCAACCAGGGGGTCTGCAAGAGGAGGGCTTAAAATATGGGTGGGGTCTAATCAAGAAAAATCGAGACTATTCGAGAAGGGGGGCTTAAAATATAGGTAGGTGAACCAGGGGGTCTGAAATCAAGAAAAATCGAGACTATTCGAGAAGGGGGAGTTAAAATATAGGTCAACCAGGGGGTCTGCAAGAGAAGGGTTTAAAATATAGGTCAACCATTTGGGAGTCTGAAATAAAGAAAAATAGAGACTTTTCGAGAAGGAGGGCTTAAAATTAGAGTTAAAATAAGAATTTTTTGGGAAAATAGTGTTCCTCATAGGCACTAGATAGCGCCAGGGGTTAAAAGGGGGAAGAATTTTTAATTATATTTTTATAATATTTTTAATTATTTGAATTTTTAATTATTTGAATTATTAATAAAGAGCGCCACGACAGTTGCGACACCGGGGTCAATTTCCTGTTGATTGCAACATAGGGCCCCAGAGTTCAGAAGGCAACGTGGACCAACACAGGTCAATTTCCGGTCGGTGACGTCATAGGGGGGGGAGCACTGTGCAAAGGGGGATCGGTAGGGCCCCAGAGTTCAAAAGGCAACGTGGACAGTTGTAACATAACACGGACCGGAAGTGGGCGTGACCGGTGACGTCATAGGGGGAAAGCACTGTGCAAAGGGGGGATCGGTAGGGCCCCAGAGTTCAGAAGGCAACGTGGACAGTTGTAACATAACACGGACCGGAAGTGGGCGTGGCCGGTGACGTCATAGGGGGGAAAGCACTGTGCAAAGGGAATCGATGGAGTGGGACGATACTACTATCACATCGAGAACTTGTAAGTTGATTTATTTTGGTATAGAAATATATAGATAATTACCATTTGTTTAATTACTATTTGTTCCAACTTTCAGATTCCTTTTTTAAGCTGAATATTGTCTGTATACGTTCATTCTTGCTGGTAACCATTCATTTGACTAAATGGCGTATCTAAAAAATTCTAATTGTACGGAGTTTGGACTTTTCAGGGACGCCTAACTGGAAAATGTGTTATTCAAAGATCCTAGATGTAGAAAAAAAAATTGGGGAGATGCGTAATATTGAATTGAACAGAAGAGACGTTTCGTAATGCACTTTTTTTTCCCCAGCTATTCTCAAAAAGCATTATTTAACAAAAAAAAAAATTCATGTATGAAATAAACTTGGAAAGGAGTTTTCTCCTTTTTACTTCAATTTAATATTTTGCTCCTCCACTAAAACAATTCCCTATAGATAGATTTATATTTTCATCTCTAATGTTGTTCCTAAATTCTTGGGGCGGGGGTGGCTCAGTCGGTAGCGCGCCAATCTCGTAATCTGTAGTTCCCAGGTCCGAGTCCCAGCTGGGTCAGCGTTGAGATTTATCTCCGCAAAAATTCCCCCGCCCTGCCCGCGGTCAGTAGGGGACACCGATGGGCTTGGAAAGGCAGCCGACCGTCGGATGGGACGTTAAACCGTGGTCCCGTGTGCGGGAGAGCCATACCCTGTGCACGTTAAAGAACACGCTGGATGGCCTTGACGAGAGGCTACCATCTGTCTCCTAACAGCTGTTCCAGTGGGTCCCCTCCCCCAACCTTCTCTGAACCTTCGGGGTCCATGTGACCTGGCCATTTATCCCATGGTGTACAAAAAAGTGCCGCTCAGAGGTAAAACAACCCAACGTTAAAGAACACGCTGGATGGCCTTGACGAGAGGCTACCATCTGTCTCCCAACAGCTGTTCCAGTGGGTCTCCTCCCCAACCTTCTCTGCGCCTTCGGGGTCCATGTGACCTGGCCATTTATCCCATGGTGTGCAAAAAAGTGCCGCTCAGAGGTAAAACAACCCAAAAACCTAAATTCTTCATTTCCTAAGGATCCTTTCTTGGCAAAGTAAAAGGTCGGCAACCCAGTTCAACACATCATGTCGGCAAAGTTTAGGCTTCTTGAGACTGCTACAGTCAAATGAAAATATTCGCTAAATAACAGGATATTCGACTCTTGGTTGCTTTGGTAGATTTGGGTTGGGTTGTTTTACCTCTGAGTGGCACTTTTTTTGCGCACCATGGGCTAAATTGCCAGGTCACAAGGACCCCGAAGGCTCAAAAAAGGTTGGGGAAGGGGACCCACTTGAACAGCTGTTAGAAGACAGATGGTAGCTTCCGTCAAGGCCATCCAGCGTGCTCTTTAACGTTCACAGGGTATGACTCTCCCGCACACGGGGCCACGGCTTAACCTCCCATCCGACGGACGTTGCCTTTATTAAGCCCATCGGTGTCCAATACTGACCGTGGGCAGGGAGTTTTGCGGAGATAAATCTCAACGTTGGCCCAGCTGGGAATCGAACCTGGGAACTGCCAATTACGAGCCTGGCGTGCAACCGACTGAGCTCCCCCCCCCCCCCCCCTACTTTGGTAGAATCAGCCAATGAAGTGTCTCGGGCCACTGTAAAATGGTGACCTATCTCCTGTTGGATTGTTTACCTCTGAGCGGCACTTTTTTGCACACCATGGGCTAAATGGCCAGGTCACAAGGACCCCTAAGGCTAAAAAAAGTTTGGGGCCACTGGAACAGCTGTTGGGAGACTGATGATAGCCTCCCGTCTAGGTCATTCAGCGTGTCCTTTAACGTGCACAGGATATGGCTCTCCCATACACGGAACCACGTCTTAACGTCCCATCCGACGGACGGTAGTCTTTCGAAGCTCAGCCGCGTGTCCTACTGACCGTGGGCAGGGAGGAGGGGGTCTAATCGTAACCTGAATTACGATTTCGATTCATTGAACCTACTATAAATGCAATCTTGAATTGATTTGAGTAAGATAAGGCTTAGAAATGGAGTGTACAATAAATTACATATCACCGCCCACATCACAATACCGGTATTACGAAACATCATTTCGCTTTTGTCTCGGCCGTATGCTTGTGTCTTAAATGCTCACGTGCTTTAATGTTACCATGACAATTTTCTGAACATTTAGATTGAAACGAAAGTAAGGGAATTTCACCCAATGCTTTGAAAAATCATCAAAAGCCGGCTACATGGGATGCATTTTATTTTTAAAGCTGCTTTGCTTGAAAAAGAGTAATTCTTTGACAGAGTTCTAACATAAAAGATTTAGAGTTTGTGATACACTGAATATAAGTTGCGTTTTGTTTTTAAATTGTGTTGTTTTTTTTAAACGTACATGTAGTAGAAATAACAGATAAAATTAGATCGTTATCCAGGTTTTAGGGTTGGGTTGTTTTACCTCTGAGCGGCACTTTTTTGCACACCATGGGCTAAATGGCCAGGTCACATGGACCCCGAAGGCTCAGAGAAGGTTGGGGGAGGGGATCCACTGGAACAGCTGTTGGGACACAGATGGTAGCCTTCCGTCAAGGCCATCCAGCGTGATCTTTAACGTTGGGTTGTTTTACCTCTGAGCGGCACTTTTTTGCACACCATGGGCTAAATGGCCAGGTCACATGGACCCCGAAGGCTCAGAGAAGGTTGGGGGAGGGGACCCACTGGAACAGCTGTTGGGAGACAGATGGTAGCCTTCCGTCAAGGCCATCCAGCGTGATCTTTAACGTTGGGTTGTTTTACCTCTGAGCTGCACTTTTTTGCACACCATGGGCTAAATGGCCAGGTCACATGGACCCCGAAGGCTCAGAGAAGGTTGGGGGAGGGGACCCACTGGAACAGCTGTTGGGTGACAGATGGTAGCCTTCCGTCAAGGCCATCCAGCGTGATCTTTAACGTTGGGTTGTTTTACCTCTGAGCTGCACTTTTTTGCACACCATGGGCTAAATGGCCAGGTCACATGGACCCCGAAGGCTCCGACTGAGCCACCCCCGTTTTTTAACGCTTTTTAACCCAACAGCTAAAAAAACAGGCAAAAAGGAAAATAAACACTTTTTTGCCTTTTGCCGCCGTAAAAGCTTTGAAAGTGTTTATTTGCTTTTTTGCCTGTTTTTTAGCTGTTGGGAGACAGATGGTAGCCTCCCGTCAAGGCCAACCAGCGTGTTCTTTAACGTGCACAGTTTATATCTCTCCCGCACACTGGGCCACGGCTTAACGTCCCATCCGACGAACGGCGGCTTTTCCAACCCATCGGTGTCCCCTACTGACCGTGGGCAGGGCGGCCAGGTTTTAGGATCGGCTCCTGTCAGACCACTGTGGCAAGCAGCTGCTTGAGGGTTTTTTATTTATAATTTACGTATTTTATATCTTTTTGAGCTGTAGTATTACGCCATATTTCAATGATTCATCGTTATCTTATTTAGGTAAAAAAAAGTGTTTATTCGTCATTTAAAGCATGTTTAGCATTCAGTGTATTTTTAGGGCAAATACGATAAATTGGTGGTTATTGGAAGTCCGCCATTTTACCTGAGCGTTATTCGAGCGGTAATGGCCGACTAGTTGTTAGCGGTTGCTATGAATCCGTCATCCACAGCATAAAAAAATCCTCAGAACTAATAGACAATTTATATAAACCAGGAGGAGTGTTTGTTTTCAACACTCCTTCAGATGGATGTTTGCTTTAGATGGATATTTTACCCGAATCTGAAACTTCTGAAAATCTGGGGGCGGGGGTGGCTCAGTCGGTAGCGCGCTAGGCTCGCAGGTCTGTAGTTCCCAGGTTCGTATCTGTAGTTCCCAGGTTCGAGTCCCAGCTGAGTCAGCGTTGAGATTTATTTCCGCAAAATTCCCCGCCCTGCCCACGGTCAGTAGGAGACACCGATGGGCTTGGAAAGGCCGCCGTCCGTCGGATGGGACGTTAAGCCGTGGTTCCGTGTGCGGGAGAGCCATACCCTGTGCACGTTAAAGAACACGTTGGATGGCCTTGACGGGAGGCTACCATCTGTCTCCCAACAGCTGTTCCAGTGGGTCCCCTCCCCCAACCTTCTCTGAGCCTTCGGGGTCCTTGTGGCCTGGCCATTTAGCCCATGGTGTGGAAAAAAGTGCCGCTCAGAGGTAAAACAACCCAACCCAATATGAAAAACCGAAAAAAACCCTGAAAATCTGATCTTCGGATGATGTTTGCTTCAGATGGATGTTTTACCCGAATTCCACAGATGACGGATTCGTTTTCGGAAATATCACTCAAAGATGAAACTGATGAACAGTTGAAGCAGATGTTTCGAGTTTTATGTAGAAGCAGTTTGAATAACATCTTTTGCTGATATACTGCTCACAAAAATTAGGGGATATATTATCGCATCATATTCATTTTGAAATATCCCCTAATTTTTGCGAGCAGTATATTAATCACGGTCTTTTGGTTTTTATTCGAGAGCTGCAGTGCGCAGAAATTAGGAACCGATCTTCTACTTTATTTGATGAAATGTTCATTTCAGTAATCGAATAAAGATTCTGCTGTTTCACCTTTCGTATAGCAACCAAAAGACCGTGATTAACAGCAGCAAAAGGCGTTATTCAAGTTTCTTCTACACAATAAGTAGGAACAATTGCTTTTTGTTTATCATTTTCATTTAATTATTTATTGGTATGAACAATGTATCTGTCATCCGTACTGCAAAAAAAAAGGAACTTAGAAATAAATAACCCTCCAAATAATTTATATTGATGAGCTATTTAGTTCTGGTATTTTGTTTTATAATGTGGATGACGGATTCATAGCAACTGCTTAATAACTAAGCCATTACTACTCACCTAACGATTCAGGCAAAATAGCAGATCTTCCTGTGACCAGCTGTTTATCATATTTGCCTCATTTTGGGGCGGGGGTGGCTCAGTCGGTAGCGCGCCAGGCTCGTAATCTGTAATTCCCTGGTTCGAGTCCCAGCTGGGTCAGCGTTGAGATTTATCTCCGCAAAATTCCCCCGCCCTGCCCACGGTCAGTAGGAGACACCGATGGGCTTGGAAAGGCCGCCGTCCGTCGGATGGGACGTTAAGCCGTGGCCCCGTGTGCGGGAGACCCATACCCTGTGCACGTTAAAGAACATGCTGGATGGCCTTGACGGGAGGCTACCATCTGTCTCCCAACAGCTGTTCCAGTGGGTCCCCTCCCCCAACCTTCTCTGAGCCTTCGGGGTCCATGTGACCTGGCCATTTAGCCCATGGTGTGCAAAAAAGTGCCGCTCAGAGGTAAAACAACACAACCCGACCCAACTCAGTGTTGCTTTACAGCACTAGAATAAATAAATAACTTTTCACTGCTGCTGTTAAGGATATTTCGAAGGGTCGTCATGAATAGATGATGCTGGAGCAGCTGATTCGATCGATTATGCGATGTTGTTATCTCTGAGCGGCACTTTTTTGCACACAATGGGCTAAATGGCGAGGTCACAAGGACCCCGAAGGCTCAGAGAAGGTTGGGGGAGGGGACCCACTAGAACAGCTGTTGGAAGACAGATGGTAGCCTCCCGTCAAGGTCATCCAGTATGTTCTTTAACGTGCACAGGGTATGGCTCTCCCGCACACGGGGCCACGGCTTAACGTCCCATCCGATGGACGGCGGCCTTTCCAAGCCCATCGGTGTCCCCTACTGACCGTGGGCAGGGCGGGGAGTTTTGCGGAGATAAATCTCAATGCTGGCCCCATTAGGAATCGAACCTGGAAACTGCAGATTACGAGCCTGGCGCGCTACCGACTGAGCACCCCGGCCCCTTCGATTATTCTATATATCGTATCAATTAGAGTATAGAGTATTAATCCCAACATCTGTGATCTCCGGGCCCCCAGAGGCAGGGACATATCCAGAGGGGTGCGAGGGATTCCGGAACTGTCCCCGCCCCCCCCCCTCAGAAAATCCCGTCTCCTATACTAAACTCAAACTTGTTACCTGCTTTGAAATCCAAAACAGTTTGCATAAATTTATTTAAGCCTCTTATTTTATATCCGACACTAAAAATGGATTGAAAAAAAAAAGCAAAATTTTGAAATCTCAATCGATATAGAAAATCGTTTTAACGTTTCCTGTCCGTGGCCGAGTGGTTAGCACGCTTGGCTACTGATCTACGGGACCTGGGTTCGAACCCCGGATAAGACATGGATGTTCGTGTTGTTTTCTGCTGAGGTCCTGCCATCCTCTGAGATCTTCTACTGTGGCATATAAACCGACAGGCTCCTGTCAGACCTCTGTGGCAAGCAGCTGCTTGAGGGGGTATTTATTTTATTTATTTTATAGGCTAAAAGTATAATTTCTAAAACACTTGCAGAACAATATCCCTAAGGAGTTGAGGACTGATACATTTTAAGACGTTTTATCTTGCTGTTCATTGGCTCTTGGGGTCAAGAGTATTTAGCAACGATTGGACAAGAAACTCTCTGAGGGAACCTTGCCGTTCCATTCTCTATGTGAAACAGAATATAGTGAATTTATTGCCAATTTCACGGCTCTAATTTTAACTAATTCAAATGTTGTTCGAAATCGCTTTGTATAATAATAATAATGGTATTTGAATTTACAACACAAGAGGGGTACTGGGAAATAATTGCCCCAGTTTCGAAAACGTTTTTTAGGAAAATGCTCCAGTTTTTACCTACAAAAAATTGGTCACCTTAATCATTGGACAATGGATTGAGCCATTGTCATCAGCGTATCAGATAAGTTTGGAAATATAACTTTATGTACGCCATGGTAAATGAACTCTATATTTGGACTGCAAATATAGTTCCAGAATGTGTATAGAGAAGGTACATTGCTGCTCTTAAAGTTTCAGTTTCTTCATTAAGAGCACTAATCCAACCACTGTTATAAGAAGTGTCTTCAAAATGGCAGAACCACTCTTAATTTTCGAAGTGGCAAACTTTAAAATTTTCCGATTTGAAATATTCCAGGGTTGATTCTATGTAGTGCTGGGGGGGGGGGGGAATTACTTCCTCCTGGTTAAACTTATAAATGTGAACCCATCAAATTTTCAGTTGTGTAAATATGGCAATATATATGTTGCCATTTTCTAAATAATATGCGAATTCCAATAAAACGTTTTGCAAACAGAAAACCTAATTTCCTCTATTTGAAGCATATTTTTTATTATATTCACACATAACTTTCTTTTGGTATTCGCAAACAAAAGTTTTGGTTAATCTTTTTTGCCCCTATGTGCACATATAGGAACACTAAGAGCTGAATAATTTTTAATTAACATAAAATTGTCAAATACATTTTTGAAAAATTGTTACCTTCATAAAAACATGCAATATATTTACAATTAATAAAGAAATTCTATTTTATATATATATGATTTTTTTGGGGGGAGGGGTCCAAATAAGAATTACATTGTGCTACAAACTTTTTTAGATTCTGCGAATAATTCGGGAATGAAAAGATTAAAGGAATTATGCGCTGGTCTTAGTTTGGCCACCACTGGTTGGTCTTGCTAATGGCGGCTCTAGCAGTTTCTAAGTGAAGAGACTACAGAGGAAAAGACAAATTGTGATTCATAAAATAACGGTAGTTATAAAAACTAGTTAACATAAATTATAATATGTAAATATGATTCATTAACAATGATTTTTATGTGTATCGAAGAACTAACTATTTGATGTCATGAGAAGTACAGACAGGTCTTTGGTTGATGAACCAAAGAAATGTCGGCCTTCGGGGCAGAACGGAATCAATGATCAGTAATCGATCCTTGAGTCTTAGTCTCTCAGGACCATTCTTGGTCTTTTGAATCTGGAGGTTATGTTGGGATCATATTTGGCTAGATCTGTAATTATCTTGTTTGGGTTTGTCCCATTGCATCGAAGTCTTTTCGAGCATTATTTTTGATATGATTACAGTTTCGAATCTTTGTTTATGTTCTTGCTTTTTACTAATCAAGTCGAAAATTACTACAAGCGATTCAGAATAAAGGTGCTTAACTGCAGTTAAGCACCCTTATTCCGAAAAAATTTCGAAGATTTATATCCCTTATCTGTTCCCAGGTGGCAGATGTACTTGGATGATGGGTCTGTTGATTGTTATATAGATCATCAGTTTATTGATCAAAAGCGGCGAATTTAGACTGAATCAGACTAGAAGGGTAATCTGAAATCGGTGTTTACGATTAAGTTTCTGATAAAGAACAACTTCCAGTATATTGAAGTCGCTTCCATTGAATGTCTTGGTTAAATGTGCTCACCGTATGGATATAATTTTTTTCTGTGTGAACAAAATCGCTTTGCTCTTTTCTGCATTTACTTCAATTTTCCACTTAGTGCATTTCTTAAAGATCATTGAGTCTCTGTTCTAGTCTTTTACCAGATAAATATGGATTCAATGAAGGTGCCAGGAATGCCGTATCATCAGCATAAAATGCAGTAATCATTCTGTGTATTTTGGGAATATCATAAATATACGAGTATATACTATATAATGTCCATGGGCGACCGCACAGGTGGGGGAACTTGCCCCCCAGGAAATGTTTTTTGTTATAAGAAAACTGGATGATTACTTATTTCTATGGCTTGTATTATGAAGGTTTTACACAATAAAATTTTTGTTTAACAAAGTTGTATTTAAATGAAAGAAAATTATAATTGGAAACATGTAAATATCCAATATTGACTCGACACTAGATTTAAGGCATCTTAAGAAGCCAAGCCCATTATCTAAAGAAAAACAATGGTGTTCATTCAAGATCCTTTTACCTACTGGAGAAATTTCTGTGGACGCCACTGATAGTTTAGGGCCCAGTATAAACTTTGGGGCACTGTTGCCTCTGTGTGTGTGTGTTTTTTTTGTGGAGATTAAATTTTGTATTTGATTTTTTAATCATACGTTTTTCAGGTTGGAATGGATGAATGGTGCTGCAAAAATAGTCCATCAGTCCAAAAAGTGTGGAAAGTGTTGGCAACGTCTAAGAGAGTAACCGCAACTGTGTCTTTGTTTAGATATTTCTTCAATCACTGGAAGTAGTTGACGGACAGTTAATGATTTTTCATGAGTCGAAATTGAATTTTAGGGATTACAGAATGATTAGAGGTAAAGTCATTAATTCTGTTCAGAATCATCAAACAGCTTGTAATAGAAGAGAGCAATCTAATTGGTGGAAAATTCTAGAAAACATAAATCCTTACTAGGCTTCGGGATTACGAAAAACATTAGCCAACTTCCAGATTTTTCGAAAGTATCTCGGCATTAGAAGTTTATTGAAGATGTTGCAAATTGGAGTCAGCTTTGAGGGGGAGATTTCGAAGCATAATATTCGAAATAAAATCTGGTCCCGGTGCCTTTTTAGTTTAAAGATTCTTGAATTGCTTCTAGAATTTTCTTTGATGTTAATATGACATGTTCATGGATGTCCAGTTGTGCAAATCTACATCTTGCACCAAGTCGATCGTATCGTAGCGATCAATGTTGTTGCTAAATTGCCATTTAAGTCGCATCAGCAAAAGCTTCAACTTTTCCATTTTAACTGTTGGCAATTCCAATATACTAGGTGAATAGCGGAGACAGCTTGTTTTCTTGCTTTTTAGGGCCCTAGCTATTTTCCAAATGGAGCTATCTCTGTAATCGACAGAGAGTTTATTTTGATTTCCCACTTGCGAAATTCTCTAATCATGTTCTTCAGTAAGATTTTGAAATCTAGATCTCTGATGATTTGTCATTCTCTTCTCATTCTGTTCTTCTTCTCAATGTCGTCGATTACGTGGCTCGAGAGAGAATTTCCATTTTTCATCTGTTTTAATATTCCTGCTAGTTTCTGATTATGGCTTCCGAAAAGTGTCACAAAATTCAGCGATTTCTCTATTGGGCTCGTGCACTGTTATGTCTTGATCTTGGCATCAGTAAAGTAGTTTAGAATCTTTTTGAATTTAGCCAGATTGATAGAGATGATTTCGGTAACATTTTGCACTTTGAATTGAAAACTTTTAGCAGAACTGGATTATGATCTGAGTAGGGGGATTCTGGGAGGGGATCGAGAAATTTTGGGCAGCAATAACTTATTACTGCAATATCCAGGACAGCTGGATGCATAATTATAAATCTTTTTACATCAAAAAGAGTTTAAACGAAACTGTCTGTAATTTAGTATTTTAGTTCGTTTTTTCTTTAAATGTAGCGTCGCCTGAGAAACGCTCCAACCGGAAACTTACACTTAACGTTATGACTTTCAAAGAAGTTGCTCAGCATGTTCAAATGTAACCATGGCCATAAAAAAAAGTTTAGCCCCTCTCTCGAAAGATGCCTCGTCATTGAACTCTCCTAAAATATTTAATTGCACTAAAGTGATAACGACAATAATAATACTAATAAAAAGTGAAATAAAAACTCTTTCAAATTCATGTATTTATTTGTAAATTTATTCATTTATTTTGACCTAGTTTTTGAAAAATGCAAGCAACAGCAAATTTTGAGGAAGGAAATTTTGTAGCACTATTAACATTTTTTTTTTATTACTTTAGAGAACAAATATTTTTTAACCTTTTTTTATGATTCAACAGATTTAGTTCGTTGATCTGAAAATTGCTGCTGTTAAGTGTCTAAGAAGGAGTTACCCAGAAACAGCAATTTAAGCTCATATCGATCACAGACGTCAATATTCAGTTGGTTAAGGGGAAAAAATTCTGCTTTGCATAGGTAATTTTTTTTAATATACAGTCGCTCAAAAAATATCCGAACGCTATGGTTGATTACAGAATTCAGAAAAATATATCTGGAGCGTGTACAGCAACTGTACACGCTCCAGTTACCGTTTACAGAAAACTGGAGCGTGTGCAGTTACTGCACACGCTCCAGTTTGCTGTGAACGGTAACTGCACACGCTCCATATTCATTGCATTATAGATTCATACGCATTATATATATTAAAAAACAGTATCCGAACGCTATGGTTGATTACAGAATTCAGGAAAAATATCTGGCAACGATTTTTTTTTAGAAATTAGTGATCTGGCAATCTTCGTGTCACGTGACACGAAGGTTGCCAGATCACTAATTTCCAAAAAAAAAATCGTTGCCAGATATTTTTTCTGAATTATGTAATCAACCATAGCGTTCGGATATTTTTTTGAGCGACTGTACAAAACTCTTTAACGAGTGCATTAGTTGCTTGGCATTTTTGACAACGACTTTAAAAGTAACATAGGGAGGGGGGGGGTTCACAAAAATTTACAATCACAGACGCAGGACTTTGGGAGATTTTTCGACAAGGAACGCACAAAACACAAAACGATTAAATTAAAGACTTCATATGATACAAAGGATAGTTGCTTATTTTTTTTCATGTCCAGTTGAGTCCTAATATTGCGTTCCGAAACGAGACCTTCCTCCTGCGCCGTACTGCTGCTGGGCCTGCTGGGGGGCTGCCGCTTGGTAATGCTGCGGGGCTGCATAAGCTCCTGCAGGGGCTTGGGCCGGTCTTTGGGAATGATAAACGGGAGGACCTTGTTGATTGTAAGTTGGCACTGGCGGGAAGTTCACGGTGTTACCTCCTTGAGGCGCGTGAGCTGGCCGCTGTTGAGGCTGACCTGCGTGCCCTGCTTGGGCTCCGTATTGTTGAGGGGCATATGCGGGTCTCTGCTGCGGTGCGCCGTACGGAGCGGCTCCGGGATGTTGCTGTGCAGGTGCCTGTCCGTGTGCAGGAGCTTGTCCATATGCTGGGGCTTGGCCATATGCTGGAGCTTGGCCGTAACCTCCAGCTGCGTGTTGGGGACGCCCTTGACCTTGCACTTCCTGGGGAGGGATGAAGGGATCTCCAACAGCGTATCCGTCGGGGTAGTACCGCTGGTGATACTGGAGGGTGTTGTTAGGTCCTCTCTGATCCAGAGGCTGTGGAGGAAAAAGATCGAGATCATTTACTAGAAAAAGGAAAACATTTACACTTACTAAAATAATTGTATTTTTAAAAGTTCGTCTATATTTCTTTCAGTTTTGTCTAACTTATTTGGAAAAGGCGTGGCGCTGCTGGTAATCTCCATCATAAAGATATGCCTATTGCCGTTCAGTTTCCATAAAGGTTTAAATCTGAATGGATATTACTGAAATTCGAGATTTGTATATATGATTTAGATTTGACATATTATTATAAAAACTCGAATCTTCAAGATCTTTTGGGGCGGGGGTGGCTCAATCGGTAGCGCGCCAGTCTCGTAATCTTCAGTGCCCAGTTCGAGTCCCAGTTGGGTCAGCGTTGAGATTTATCTCCGCAAAATTCCCCGCCCTGCCCACGGTCAGTAGGGGACACCGATGGGCTTGAAAATGCCGCCGTCCGTCGGATGGGATGTTAAGTCACGACCCTGTGTGCGGGAGAGCCATACCCTGTGCACGTTAAAGAACATACTGGATGGCCTTGACGGGAGGCTACCATCTGTCTCCCAACAGCTGTTCCAGTGGGTCCCCTTCCCCAGCCCATGGTGTGCAAAAAAGTGCCGCTCAGAGGTAAAACAACCCAACTCTGAACCTTCGGGGTCCTTGTAACCTGGTCATTTAGCCCATGGTGTGCAAAAAAGTACCGCTCAGAGGTAAAATAATTCACCCAATTTCCACTGCATTCAGAATTTCTGTAATCATGATAAAGTAGTGAACTCGAAGATCAAAGGAAACGAAAACACTTTGAGTTATCAAATCTATTCCAAAAACACACCTAAGCAGGTTAAAAATTAGTTTCAGAACCAGCAACAGATTCGCACTTTCTGGAATATCTTGTTTTAGTTACTTTACTTTTCTGCTGAGGGCCTGCCATCCTCTCAGAGTATGCCTTCTACTAAGACATATAAACTGACAGGCTCCTGTCAGACCTCTGTGGCAAGCAGCTGCTTGAGGGGGTATTTATTTATTTTTTTTATTAGACCAGTTACCGTTCACAGCAAACTGGAGCGGTTGTGGTTAATGTTCACAGCACATTGGATCGTGTGAGCCCACAAAAAACTTAGATCGTGTGGGCTCACTCACAGAAATATTGAGCGTGTGCAGTTACCGTTCACAGCAAACTGGAGCGGTTACGGTTAATGTTCACAGCACATTGGATCGTGTGAGCTCACAAAAAACCTGGATCGTGTGGGCCCACTCACAGAAATATTGAGCGTGAGCAGTTACCGTTCACAGCAAACTGGAGCGGTTGCGGTTAATATTCACAGCACATTGGATCGTGTGAGCTCACAAAGACCTGGATCGTGTGGGCCCACTCATATAAATATTGAGCGTGTGCAGTTACCGTTCACAGCAAACTGGAGCGGTTGCGGTTAATGTTCACAGCACATTGGATCGTGTGAGCTCACAAAAAATCTGGATCGTGTGGGCCCACTCACAGAAATATTCAGCGTGTGCAGTTACCGTTCACAGCAAACTGGAGCGGTTGTGGTTAATGTTCACAGCACATTGGATCGTGTGAGCTCACAAAAACTTGGATCGTGTGGGCTCACTCAGAAATATTGAGGGTATGCAGTTACCGTTCACAGCAAACTGGAGCGGTTGTGATTAATGTTCAGAGCACATTGGATCGTGTGAGCTCACAAAAAACCTGGATCGTGTGGGCCCACTCACAGAAATATTCAGCGTGTGCAGTTACCGTTCACAGCAAACTGGAGCGGTTGTGGTTAATGTTCACAGCACATTGGATCGTGTGAGCTCACAAAAAACCTGGATCGTGTGGGCCCACTCACAGAAATATTGAGCGTGTGCAGTTACCGTTCACAGCAAACTGGAGCGGTTGTGGTTAATGTTCACAGCACATTGGATCGTGTGAGCCCACAAAAACTTGGATCGTGTGGGCTCACTCAGAAATAATGAGCGTGTGCAGTTACCGTTCACAGCAAACTGGAGCGGTTGTGATTAATGTTCACAGCACATTGGATCGTGTGAGCTCACAAAAAACCTGGATCGTGTGGGCCCACTCACAGAAATATTGAGCGTGTGCAGTTACCGTTCACAGCAAACTGGAGCGGTTGTGGTTAATGTTCACAGCACATTGGATCGTGTGAGCCCACAAAAACTTGGATCGTGTGGGCTCACTCAGAAATAATGAGCGTGTGCAGTTACCGTTCACAGCAAACTGGAGCGGTTGTGATTAATGTTCACAGCACATTGGATCGTGTGAGCTCACAAAAAACCTGGATCGTGTGGGCCCACTCACAGAAATATTTAGCGTGTGCAGTTACCGTTCACAGCTGGAGCGTGTACAGTTGCTGTACACGCTCCAGATATTTTTTCTGAATTCTGTAATCAACCATAGTGTTCGGATACTTTTTGAGCGACTGTAGTTAGCGCGCTTGGCTACTTATCTAAGGGGCTGGGTTCGAGCCCCTTAGATAAGTAGGGCTGGGTTCGAGTCCCGGGTAAGGCATGGACGTGTGTATTGTTTTTCTGCTGAGGTCCTGCCATCCTCACAGACCTTCTACTATGACGTACTAAACTGACAGGCTCCTGTCAGACCTCTGTGGCAAGCAGCTGCTTGAGTGGGTATTTATTTTTATTTCAATGTTCACCTGACAAAAATTTCACCCAACTTAACATCATCAGTAACAAAATGAATTTCTTGGGGGAGAGGGGGACTTATCAAAAATATATTTTCTTTCGGATATTGTTCATAAAAATTCGAGTTATCGAAGTGGCGATGAAAAAGTTTTTCAAGGTAAAGAGAGAGGGAAAATATTAGAATATTCATTTGAGAATTTGAAAAAAAAATCAGTTAACTGTATTAATAAAAGAATCTTACCTTGTGCAAGTAATCGTTGACGAAGAAGAATTTGTCTGCCTTGGCGCAGATGTCTTGATCGGAAGGCACGCAGTTCAGGTGCACCTGATGGAACACCGTTCCCCCTGGACACATCATCGAGTGCTTGGCACCTCCGACGCAATAGTGGAACGCCTGGCAGCCGACGTCACTGTCGGCATAGTAACCGTCTTTCTTGGCGCCACATTCGAATTTCGATTTCTCGAGCAGCTGAGCGAGCGGATGAGGCCCTTCCTCCTTCTCTTCGCCCTGCGGAGAAGAGAGAGTCACCATCAGTGATGCCATTCAGTTAAATCCGTTTCAAAACACTCGTCCATCGAATAACCGAATTTGTTTTCGGAGGGTTAGGTTGTTTTTTTAACTCTGAGGCACTTTTTTTTTCACACACAGTGGTGTAAAGTGCCAAGTGATAAAGACGTTAAGGGCTCAGGAATGGGATTCACTGGGTTGTTGTTTGGAAATGTGTGAAAACCTTCCGTCAATGCTATCCAGCGCTCTCTTTAACATAAGTCGGTAGCGCACTAGGCTCGTAATCTGCAGTTCCCAGGTTCGAGTCCCAGCTGGGTCAGCATTGAGACTTTTCTCCGCAAAATTCCCCACCCTGCTCACGGTCAGTAGGGGACACCGATGGGCTTGGGAAGGCCGTCGTCCGTCGGATATGAAGTTAAGCCTTGGCCCCGTGTGCGGGAGAGCCATACCCTGTGCACGTTAAAGAACACACTGGATGGCCTTGACGGGAGGCTACCATCTGTCTCCCAACAGCTGTTCCAGTGGGTCCCCTCCCCCAACCTTCTCTGAGCCTTCGGGATCCTTGTGACCTGGCCATTTAGCCCATAGTGTGCAAAAAAGTGCCGCTCAGAGGTAAAACAACACAACGTTAAAGAACACGCTGGATGGCCTTTACGGGAGGTTACCATCTGTCTCCCAACAGCTGGTCCAGTGGGTCTCCTCCCCCAACCTTCTCTGAGCCTTCGGGGTCTATGTGACCTGGCCATAGGTAAAACAACTCAACGTTAAAGAACACGCTGGATGGCCTTGACGGGAGGCTACCATATGTCTCCCAACAGCTGTTCCAGTGGGTCCCCTTCCCCAACCTTCTCTGAGCCTTCGGGGTCCATGTGACCTGGCCATTTAGCCTATGGTGTGCAAAAAATTGCCGCTCAGAGGTAAAACAACCCAAAACAACCCTTCGGGGTTCTTGTGACCTGGCCATTTAGCCATTATGCGCAAAAAAAAAGTGTCACTCAGAGGTAAAACAACTCCATCCCAAGCCTTGATTATGATAATATATGTATGTTAGGAAATTCTTTACGATGATTTGGTTACGTTGCTTTACTGTGAGGAGCATTTTTTTATTTTTATTTTTTTTTTGTACGTAATAAACTAAATAGCTGAGTCAAAATGACTCCAAAAACTCTGAACTGAGTAGGGAACGGCAAGCCCGGATCTAGAAGAAAAAAAAAAAATCGAGGGGAGGATGCACGAGACATCATTTCAATTCAGTATGACATTTCCCACTTTGTTAATAATAAGTCTTCAAAATATTTCTTGAAAAATACGAAATTTAAATAATTTTAATAATATTTCCTCTATTAGCCTTACTGGCATTCTGTAGGTCTCACCCTGGGGAAGATATCCTTTCGATAGCTGTTAAGAGAGGAAGCCTCCCATCAGAGGCAGCCAGAGAATTAAATAGGAATATCCCGCGTCCTTCCTCTATCAAGGGTCACGTCTTAAGATCCCATCCGACGGACGGCGACCTTTCAAACTCTGTCGGTGTCCCTTTTCTCGACGACAGAAAAAGAGATGATAAATATCACTGCAGGCTCAGCGAGGATTTGAACCTGGAACATCAGGTTGGGTTGTTTCACCTCTGAGCGGTACTTTTTTTGCACACCATGGGCTAAATGACCAGGTTACAAGGACCCTGAGGGTTCAGAGTTGGGTTGGGGGAGGGGACCCACTGGAACAGCTGTTGGGAGACAGATGGTAGCCTCCCGTCAAGGTCATCCAGCGTGTTCTTTAACGTTGGGTTGTTTTACCTCTGAGCGGCACTTTTTTGCACACCATGGGCTAAATGGCAGGTCACATGGACCCCGAAGGCTCAGAGAAGGTTGGGGGAGGGGACCCACTGGAACAGCTGTTGGAAGACAGATAGTAGCCTCCCATCAAGGCCATCCAGCGTGTTCTTTAACGTGCACAGGGTATGGCTCTCCCGCATACGGGGCCACGGCTTAATGTCCCATCCGACGGACGGCGGCCTTTCCAAGCCCATCGGTGTACCCTACTGACCGTGGGCAGGGCGGGGAATTTTGCGGAGATAAATCTCAACGCTGGAACATCAGATCGCGAGCGCTTGGCGCACTACTGCCTTTCAGACAAAAACCCTCAAACTGTAGATATTTATATACCCCCCAAAAATTATTATACCGCCCCCCCCCCAAACTGTAGATATTTCATTATAGTAATATTAATAATACGAAGCTTGTAATCAAATACTGTCTTTGAGCATCAAAAGGAATCAATCTAAATCCCCCGTGTGATTGCATTTCATTTATTTTAATCCAGATTCGAATTCTAAGCGATCTTTATTTATATGAGCGAGGCAATGAAAAAAGAAATCCATTTGCCCAACTCCAAGGAAAGCCGATTGTTTTATCTAAAAACTTAATCTTTTTAGCAAATGTTCGCTATTTGTTTACATTCCTCTAACTTAGAAATATTTTCCTCGACTTAAAGTTGTTCTTAATTTGTAATCTAATGTCATTGGTTAATTTAAGTTCCGTTGCTTGACGGTTTCTTAAAGACCTTTTAACGCTCGATTTAACATTGCGGGGCATGTTTAATCTCTTGCCCAATGCTCCGCCACCATTTCGGGGTCAGCAAGGCTTTCCATTGCTCCTCGTGCCCCGTCGC
Organism: Ryuthela nishihirai; assembly: GCA_038380435.1. NCBI lineage: Eukaryota > Metazoa > Arthropoda > Arachnida > Araneae > Heptathelidae > Ryuthela > Ryuthela nishihirai. Next base: position 117,911,925 of record JAWZYU010000002.1, on the reverse strand, counting down.
ATTTTAAGCCGAGTCCGTGGTGGTCACGGTGACAGTTTCCCCTCGGGGAGCAATCAGCGAGGCGCTGGACCGTGCACTGCAAACACGGGGTTACCATTGGTAACGGGTGTTGCACGGGCTACTGGGAATCGAGAACGCGACATCGTTTTGTGGAGCAGATATGGAAGTTTGGTTAAAAATGCACAACGGCGTTAATCGGAAAGATTCCTGGGCTCCGGAGTTAATGTTTTAGCAGTTGCACTTTTTTTTTTTACATTGTTGTTTCGGTTATAATCCCCACTCTGGGTCATGGAGGCCGTCAGGGTCCGTTGCAGCACGAGACCCAGTTCTCCAGTTAAAAGTAAGAAAGGCTTTTCCCTTTTTTCCTTCAAGTACCGGATAAGAAAAGTCAATAACAATGATTTCAAACCGGATTAGTAAGAAAAGAATCCTGCACGAGGCAGCAAGGCCTCACGAGGAAATTCACTCTAAATGAGCAAGGCCTACTTCTTCTCAGCAAGTCATCACTTATTGAGGATAGTCGATGCCTCTTTCATGCTTTGGTAATGACAGCAAAGGATTCGATAAAGCAAATATAGCCGTCCCGTGGCCGAGTGGTTAGCGCGATTGGCTACTGATCTAAGGGGCCTGGGTTCGAGTCCCGGGTTGGGTTGTTTTACCTCTGAGCGGCACTTTTTTGCACACCATGGGCTAAATGGCCAGGTCACAAGGACCCCGAAGGCTCAGAGAAGGTTGGGGGAGGGGACCCACTGGAACAGCTGTTGGGAGACAGATGGTAATCTCCCGTCAAGGGCATCCAGTGTGTTATTTAACGTTGGGTTGTTTTAACCTCTGAGTGGCACTTCTTTTGCACACCATGGGCTAAATGGCCAGGTCACATGGACCCCGAAGGCTCAGAGAAGGTTGGGGGAGGGGACCCACTTTGTTGCACACCATGGGCTAAATGGCCAAGTCACATGGACCCCGAAGGCTCAGAGAAGGTTGGGGGAGGGGACCACGTTTGGGTTGTTTTAACCTCTGAGTGGCACTTCTTTTGCACACCATGGGCTAAATGGCCAGGTCACATGGACCCGCTCAGAGAAGGTTGGGGGAGGGGACCCACTGGAACAGCTGTTGAGAGACAGATGGTAGTCTCCCGTCAAGGCCATCCAGCGTGTTCTTTAACGTGCACAGGGTATGGCTCTCCCGCACACGGAGCCACGGCTTAGCATCCCATCTGACGGACGGCGGCCTTTCCAAGCCCATCGGTGTCCCCTACTGACCGTGGGCAGGGCGGGGAGTTTAGCGGAGATAAATCTCAACGCTTACCCAGCTGGGACTCGAACTTGGGAACTGCAGATTACGAGTCTGGCGCGCTACCGACTGAGCCACCCCCGCCCCTCGAGTCCCAGGCAAGACATGGACGTATGTGTATTTTTTTTTATATTGGATAAAGCAAATTTCTATACACTACCATCTGAGACGTATTGGCACATTGCCATAATGACTAGAGAGACACATTCAAAGCTTTCTAACTCTGAAAATAATATTTTTACATGAAAAAAAGTCACCAGCATTAAGTTGGAGCTCTCACTCACATATCTGCAAATGGCGAATTTCAACCAATATTATTTTTATGTTGAGTCATTGAGGCCGGAGCAATTAACAGAAAGCATTGCCATTGGTAAATGGGAATTTCTCACAGCACGAGGTTAATTCTTTTTCTCATTCTCTGCAGCCACATCTCGAGACTTTTCGAACTCCACACTTTTAAATTTATTTCTTCCTGTCCCCCACCCCCCTCTTTCATTAGGTTTTAATTGAACCGTCTGACACTTTCGCTATTCTGACGTTTTGAAAGCTTTCGAGTCGTGTTGCCACGGGGCGGGGGTGGCTCAGTCGGTAGCGCGCCAGGCTCGTAATCTGTAGTTCCCAGGTTCGAGTCCCAGCTGGGTCAACGTTGAGATTTATCTCCGCAAAATTCCCCCTCCCCTGCCCACGGTCAGAGGGGACACTGATGGGCTTGAAAAGGCCGCCGTCCGTCGGATGGGACGTTAAGCCGTGGCTCCGTGTGCGGGAGAGCCATACCCTGTGCACGTTAAAGAACATGCTGGATGGCCTTGACGGGAGGCTACCATCTGTCTCCCAACAACTGTTCCAGTGGGTCCCCTCCCCCAACTTTCTCTGAGCCTTCGGGGTCCATGTGACCTGGCCATTTAGCCCATGGTGTGCAAAAAAAGTGCCACTCAGAGGTAAAACAACCCAACGTTAAAGAACACGCTGGATGGCCTTGACGGGAGGCTACCATCTGTCTCCCAACAGCTGTTCCAGTGGGTCCCCTCCCCCAACCTTCTCTGAGCCTTCGGGGTCCATGTGACCTGGCCATTTAGCCCATGGTGTGCAAAAAAGTGCCACTCAGAGGTAAAACAACCCAACGTTAAAGAACACGCTGGATGGCCTTGACGGGAGGCTACCATCTGTCTCCCAACAGCTGTTCCAGTGGGTCCCCTCCCCCAACCTTCTCTGAGCCTTCGGGGTCCTTGTGACCTGGCCATTTAGCCCATGGTGTGCAAAACAGTGCCGCTCAGAGGTAAAACAACCCAACCCAACAACGTGTTGCCACAAAAATCACCCTACGTTAAGCAAACTAGATTTAATTATTGAAAAAAATTATTTAAAATCCTTTTAATTATTGAATTGTTATTTTGATTCGCCCCGTTCGTTTTTCGAAGAGGGAGATTTGGTTTGCACGCGCTTTCTCGCGAAGAAATTAAATCTCGCCAGCAAGTTAAAATATGTAAGTAATCACACCACTTTTGCTTTCTTAGAGAATATATCGATTTTAAAAAAATATTATATTAATATTCTATTTTCCTTTCGTTCATTTTCGTTTATAATGTGCTCTCACGTATTCTTGGGAGGTATTTGAAAAGAAAAAAAAGTCGTTTGCAGAAATTCGTGATTAGGATTGTGCAAAATTGATATTGTACAGTCGCTCCAAAAAAATATTCGAACACAATGGTTGATTACAGAATTCAGAAAAAAATCGTTGCCAGATATTTTTTTCTGAATTCTGTAATCAACTATTGTGTTCGGATACTTTTTTCAGCGACTGTAGGTGGTCATATTATTTTGATACTAGATCGTGTGGGCTCACTCACGGAAATATTGAGCGTGTGCAGTTGCCGTTCACAGTAAACTGGAGCGTGTGCAGTAACTGCACACGCTCCAGTTTGCTGTGAACGGTAACTGGAGCGTGTACAGTTGCTGTACACGCTCCAGATATTTTTCCTGAATTCTGTAATCACGTGACACGAAGGTTGCCAGATCTCTAATTTCTGAAAAAAAATCGTTGCCAGATATTTTTTTCTGAATTCTGTAATCAACCATAGTGTTCGGATATTTTTTGAGCGACTGTATCTCTGCACCTATAATTTTGATTTTTAAATTTCTACATTTGAAAAAAATTTCCCCATTTTTAAAAATTTTAATCAATATATTATGAATTTAAAAATCAAAATCCCTACTGCACAAATGAAATATTGTTAATCATATGTTACCCAGTAAATACGGAAAGCTTAGCTTAATCATTTTCCCATCGATATTGGATCCATCTTATTCGATAAATTCATCACTCAATAAGAAATGCATTAGTCAATTTTTTTTTAAAACAGAAACACATTTTAAGTGGTTAATTGGTCTGGAAATTGCTGTCTTCATATTTGTTTTTATTTTAAAATTTTATCTGAATAGTTTCGTAAAAGTTATATTTTAAATTTTCCTCTTCAGACAAAATTCCTTCCTCAGATGCAGAACAGAATTAAGATTCAATAAAAGTTTCCATTCTAGTTGCAACTGGAGGGAGGCTGAACTGTTGCCACTTCGACAGTTCGCACTGATCAGGGAACACGAATCCCAAAAACCTTAGAGCCAAGAGTGAACAGAAATAGAAAGAAGGAAACGTTCTCTCTTTAGAAATGGAACTATATCGATACTCGCGATGAATCGATACGGATCCGAAATGGCTATTCGTGAAGAATGAAAAGTAACGGAACAGAAAACCACATTGATCCAATAAATGAAAAAACACGAAAAGAAATTTTTGTAAGAAAAGGAAGGGAATCAAATTGGAAAAATATTGTGAGGCCCAGGGGGGGCATAGGGGGACCAGTATCCTCCTCCCCCAAACACCAGGGGGCAGGGGGGGGGCAATATCCTCCTCCCCCAAACCGTAGTTTTAATTTTTCTTCCGGTCCTAAATTGCTTACCTGTTGTTCACCGGGTTTGTAACCTGCTCCTCCTCCTCCTGCTGCCGGTCGAGCGCCAGCAGCTCCACCGTACGGGCTTGGGCCGTACTGCTGCGGTGCCTGCTGGCCACTGTAAGGTGCCTGAGGTTGATAATGCTGCTGCGGTTGGTAATGTTGTTGCGGCTGTTGTTGATGCTGCTGCTGTCGGGCTTGGTAGCTCGCGGCACCTCCGTAGCCACCTTGTTGGCCGTAACCCCCGTAGTTGGCTGCTTGTCGCTTCGTCTGTTGATGAAAAAGAAATCGAAGGGTAGAGAAAGAGATCTTTTAGAAGGATAGAAAGAAGAGATAATGCAAATGGGGGACGGGGAGATCGATAGAACAGATGAATGGGAGAAGGAATGGGATAAGAGAGCAGATAAGGGATGTAGGGGAGGATGAGAAACACGTGTTTCTATAATTACGCTCTGTACATTTGTACATTTGTTAAAGTACCCTTGTACAGTCGCTCAAAAAAGTATCCGAACACTACGGTTGATTACAGAATTCAGAAAAAATATCTGGCAACGATTTTGTTTTAGAAATTAGTGATCTGGTACCCTTCGATCACAAAGTGATCACAAAGGTTGCCAGATCGCTAATTTCTAAAAAAATCGTTGCCAGATATTTTTTCTGAATTCTGTAATCAACCATAGTGTTCGGATACTTTTTTGAGCGACTGTAGGTCGTCATATTATTTTGATACTAGATCGTGTGGGCCCACTCACAGAAATATTGAGCGTGTGCAGTTACCGTTCACAGCAAACTGGAGCGGTTGTGGTTAATGTTCACAGCACATTGGATCGTGTGAGTTCACAAAAACCTGGATCGTGTGGGCCCACTCACAGAAATATTGAGTGTGTGCAGTTACCGTTCACAGCAAACTGGAGCGTGGGCAGTAACTGCACACGCTCCAGTTTGCTGTGAACGGTAACTGGAGCGTGTACAGTTGCTGTACACGCTCCAGATATTTTTTCTGAATTCTGCAACCAATCATAGTGTTTACACGAAGGTTGCCAGATCATTAATTTCTAAAAAAAACTTTGCCAGATATTTTTTCTGAATTCTGTAATCAACCATAGTGTTTGGATAATTTTTTGAGCGACTGTACATTTAAAATATAAATCTTATCTGAATAAGAAAACCTCGCAAGTTTGTGTGCAGAGTGAGAATCTCCCTTTGCATTTATTGGCAAGCTTTGCGCTCGCAGTTCTGCTGCTCGTGAGTTGCATTCTGCGGAAGACTTGACAACCTCGGCTGCGAAATCATCTGCTCACGGAGGAGAGGAGAAGCTCCAGCGCAAACATCAATTCTTGACTGCGTGGTACGTAGAGAAACTTAAAAGAATTTGTTTGCAGATATGTAGAGTTAGAAAATGAATTAATCGAGAATAATACTTGCCAGGTTCTGTTTGTGGAAGTGAGAAGATTTTGAATTCCTATTGAAAATAAAATCCCATAATTAATCATAAGAGAAAAAAATTGGGGTTTCTTTTTATTTTGCGTTTATAAAGGATTACGTAATAAATGATGGAAGAAATATCTCAGAATTGGTTCAATCGAATTAAGGAGCTGAAGATCACTTTTTAAATTCACGTTTTCTACTGAAGCTGATTTTTTTTTCTTTCAAATTTTTTGGTTTTTATTTCATTTTCGGGACGCAAAGTTCCAATGTTTTGAACGCGTGTTGGGGAAAGGTGGGGGGGGGGGGGTGTCACAAACTAGAATTTAGCAACGTATGACATTAGACATAAGTAACAGCGCAAGAAAAAAATTAAAATAAGAATTTTATTGAGAACGTCAAATTGCTTACCCTGTCTTCTGCAGCTGCTGCAATTCCTGGAAGAAAAAGATAATAAAAAAAAAGTTTAGATACTTGAAATAAATATTGTCCAGAATGCAAAATATCTACAAAGATAAATCTGTTTCATCAATTAACGTTAATAGAATGTTTCAGCTGTAGAAGCTGATAAAATGCTGACCTCCTCCTCCTCCTCCTCCTCTTCCTCCTCGTCTGGTAGATTTTGAAGTGCTCTTCATCGTCTCAAGTGTTGATCTATCCTTAAGTCTTCTCTTAGGGCTACAAATTTTAACTTGATTTTTTCGTGTCACGTGACACGAAGGTTGCCAGATATTTTTTCCCGAATTCTGTAATCAACCGCAGTGTTCGGATACCTTTTTTTGAGCGACTGTACCCAGTGCGCGCGCGCACCCATTCTAACTCTGAACCATTTACCAAACGGGATATTGTGGACAGCCTGCTCCACAACAGAAGAACCACAAATCCATTAAGAGCAGAATCGAAAATGGAGCAACTGAACTGTTGCCTCCTCCCCACTTTTCGAATTTATAATGTTGCTCCTATTGTTAACGCGCTTATTTAGCTCTGACTTCCAATGCATTGGGTCACTGCAGAAAAAGATCTTTGTAGTTGATATTGACTTCCGGTTTTAGAAGAAAAAAAATATAAGTTTTGTATTTCCATATTGGAGTTTGCTGAAGATGTTATGAGACAACTTCAAGTCGGGTTTCTCCAGTCAGTTGCCTGTACAAGTGGATGATGTTTCATCAAATATCGTCTCCATCTCCAAGTGAATGATAAGACAATGAGACTGGACAGTTGATTTTTTGCGTTATAAGTCAGTTGATCTCTCAAAGTAGGATTAACGTGGAACGTTTAAAAGTAAACTTTATACAACCTCACTGGGATATTATAAATCAACAATCACAGAAAGATTATTCAAGTCAATAATAATCAACTTGAGAATCATTTGATATAGAGTTTAGAGAGTTTGTCTGTCTCTTCGATAACTCTTCCCAGACGATCAAATTTCATCTACATCTTCACCTCACTTCAAATGCAGTGCAAGTTTTTCAACCGCAAAAAATTAGGTCTCCTCCAAAAGTTGGACTCGAAACATTTGTCCATTGATAACTTTGGGTATCGATAACATACTAATCCATTCACGAGATAGGCGACGACGACAGCGCCCCCATGAGATGGCGGACACTTGCGGCGGATTTAATCCCGATCCACTGCAGCTGGAAACCCCGGTCTCTAAACCCCACGGATCAAGACGAAAGTGAGACATACCAAATTCGGGACTGATCGGTCAAATACACGAGGAATTAAGAGCAGCTGCAAATTTTTGCCATTAGTGACGTCACTTTGGAGGTAGATGTAAAAGAGTGTCCGCTCACCCTTTCAGAATATTCTGGAAACTTTCTACTCTGAGTCATTTTATTAAGGCCTGACACTCCGAGTCATTTTAGTAAGGCTTGACACTCCGAGTCATTTTAATAAGGCCTAACATTCCAAGTCGTTTTAGTAAGGCCTTACATTCCGAAACATTTTAGTAAGGCCTGATACTCCGAGTCATTTTAGTAAGGTCTGACACTACGAGTCATTTTAATAAGGCTTGACACTCCGAGTCATTATAATAAGGCCTGACACTCTGAGTCATTTTAATAAGGCCTGACACTCCGAGTCATTTTAATAAGGCCTGACACTACGAGTCATTTTAGTAAGGCCTGACACTACGAGTCATTTTAGTTAGGCCTGACAGTCCGAGTCGTTTTAGTAAGGCCTGAAACTCCGAGTCATTATAATAAGGCTTGACACTCCGAGTCATTTTAGTAAGGCCTGACACTCCGAGTCATTTTAATAAGGCCTGACACTCTGAGTCATTTTAATAAGGCCTGACATTCCAAGTCGTTAGGGTAAGGCCTGACACTCCGAGTCATTTTAGTAAGGCCTGACATTCCGAGTCATTTTAGTAAGGCCTGACACTATGAGTCATTTTAATAAGGCCTGACACTCCGAGTCATTTTAGTAAGGCCTGACACTCCGAGTCATTTCAATAAGGCCTGACACTCCGAGTCATTCTAGTAAGGCCTGAAACTCCGAGTCATTATAATAAGGCCTGACACTCCGAGTCATTTTAATAAGGCCTGACACTCCGAGTCATTTTAATAAGGCCTGACACTCCGAGTCATTTTAGTAAGGCCTGACACTCGGAGTCATTTTAGTTAGGCCTGACAGTCCGAGTCGTTTTAGTAAGGTCTGAGCAACGCCAGCAATTGTTCCAGTCTTTTTTTTTCGGATAGTGACACATCGAGTCAGGCCTGACACTTCGAATCATTTTAGTAAGTCCTGACACTTCGAGTCATTTTAGTAAGGCCTGACACTCCAAGTCGTTATAGTAAGGCCTGACAGTCCGAGTCATTTTAGTACGGCCTGACACTCCAAGTCATTTTTAGTAAGTCCTGACACTTCGAGTCATTTTGGTAAGGCCTGACAGTCCGAGTCATTTTAGTAAGGCCTGACAGTCCGAGTCATTTTAGTAAGGCCTGACACTCCGAGTCATTTTATTAAGGCCTGAAACTCCGAGTCATTATAATAAGGCTTGACACTCCGAGTCATTTTAATAAGGCCTGACACTCCGAGTCATTTTAATAAGGCCTGACACTCCGAGTCATTTTAGTAAGGCTTGACACTCCGAGTAATTTTAGTAAGGCCTGACACTCCGAGTCATTTTAGTTAGGCCTGACAGTCCGAGTCGTTTTAGTAAGGTCTGAGCAACGCCGGCAATTGTTCCAGTCTTTTTTTTTCGGATAGTGACACATCGAGTCAGGCCTGACACTTCGAATCATTTTAGTAAGTCCTGACACTTCGAGTCATTTTAGTAAGGCCTGACACTCCGAGTCATTTTAGTAAGGCCTGACACTCCAAGTCGTTATAGTAAGGCCTGACAGTCCGAGTCATTTTAGTACGGCCTGACACTCCAAGTCATTTTTAGTAAGTCCTGACACTTCGAGTCATTTTGGTAAGGCCTGACAGTCCGAGTCATTTTAGTAAGGCCTGACAGTCCGAGTCATTTTAGTAAGGCCTGACACTCCGAGTCATTTTATTAAGGCCTGACACTCCAAGTCATTTTATTAAGGCCTGACACTCCGAGTCATTTTAATAAGGCCTGACACTCCGAGTCATTTTAATAAGGCCTGACACTCCGAGTCATTTTAATAAGGCCTGACACTACGAGTTATTTTAGTATGGCCTGACACTCCGAGTCATTTTAGTTAGGCCTGACAGTCTGAGTCGTTTTAGTAAGGCCTGAAACTCCGAGTCATTATAATAAGGCTTGACACTCCGAGTCATTTTAGTAAGGCCTGACACTCCCAGTCATTTTAATAAGGCCTGACACTCCGAGTCATTTCAATAAGGCCTGACACTCCGAGTCGTTTTAGTAAGGCCTGAAACTCCGAGTCATTATAATAAGGCTTGACACTCCGAGTCATTTTAATAAGGCCTGACACTCCGAGTCATTTTAATAAGGCCTGACACTCAGAGTCATTTTAATAAGGCCTGACATTCCAAGTCGTTTTAGTAAGGTCTGACACTCCGAGTCATTTTAGTAAGGCCTGACATTCTGAGTCATTTTAGTAAGGCCTGACACTCCGAGTCATTTTAGTAAGGCCTGACATTCTGAGTCATTTTAGTAAGGCCTGACACTATGAGTCATTTTAATAAGGCCTGACACTCCGAGTCATTTTAGTAAGGCCTGACACTCCGAGTCATTTCAATAAGGCCTGACACTCCGAGTCATTTTAGTAAGGCCTGAAACTCCGAGTCATTTTAATAAGGCCTGACACTCCGAGTCATTTTAGTAAGGCTTGACACTCCGAGTCATTTTAGTAAGGCTTGACACTCCGAGTCATTTTAGTAAGGCCTGACACTCCGAGTCATTTTAGTTAGGCCTGACAGTCCGAGTCGTTTTAGTAAGGCCTGAGCAACGCCGGCAATTGTTCCAGTCTTTTTTTTTTCGGATAGTGACACATCGAGTCAGGCCTGACACTTCGAATCATTTTAGTAAGTCCTGACACTTCGAGTCATTTTAGTAAGGCCTGACACTCCGAGTCATTTTAGTAAGGCCTGACACTCCAAGTCGTTATAGTAAGGCCTGACAGTCCGAGTCATTTTAGTACGGCCTGACACTCGAAGTCATTTTTAGTAAGTCCTGACACTTCGAGTCATTTTAGTAAGGCCTGACAATTGACAGTCCAAGTCATTTTAGTAAGGCCTGACAGTCCGAGTCATTTTAGTAAGGCCTGAAACTCCGAGTCATTTTAATAAGGCCTGACACTCCGAGTCATTTTAGTAAGGCCTGACACTCCGAGTCATTTTAGTTAGGCCTGACAGTCCGAGTCGTTTTAGTAAGGCCTGAAACTCCGAGTCATTATAATAAGGCTTCACACTCCGAGTCATTTTAGTAAGGCCTGACACTCCGAGTCATTTTAATAAGGCCTGACACTCCGAGTCATTTTAATAAAGCCTGACATTCCAAGTCGTTTTAGTAAGGCTGACACTCCGAGTCATTTTAGTAAGGCCTGACATTCCGAGTCATTTTAGTAAGGCCTGACAGTCCGAGTCATTTTAGTACGGCCTGACACTCGAAGTCATTTTTAGTAAGTCCTGACACTTCGAGTCATTTTAGTAAGGCCTGACAGTCCGAGTCATTTTAGTAAGGCCTGAAACTCCGAGTCATTTTAGTAAGGCCTGACACTACGAGTCATTTTAATAAGGCCTGACACTCCGAGTCATTTTAATAAGGCCTGACACTCCGAGTCATTTTAATAAGGCCTGACACTCCGAGTCATTTTAGTAAGGCCTGACACTCCGAGTCAATTTAGTTATGCCTGACAGTCCGAGTCGTTTTAGTAAGGCCTGAGCAACGCCGGCAATTGTTCCAGTCTTTTTTTTTTCGGACAGTGACACATCGAGTCAGGCCTGACACTTCGAATCATTTTAGTAAGTCCTGACACTTCGAGTCATTTTAGTAAGGCCTGACACTCCGAGTCATTTTAGTAAGGCCTGACACTCCAAGTCGTTATAGTAAGGCCTGACAGTCCGAGTCATTTTAGTACGGCCTGACACTCGAAGTCATTTTTAGTAAGTCCTGACACTTCGAGTCATTTTAGTAAGGCCTGACAGTCCGAGTCATTTTAGTAAGGCCTGAAACTCCGAGTCATTTTAGTAAGGCCTGACACTCCGAGTCATTTTAGTAAGGCCTGACACTCCGAGTCATTTTAGTAAGGCCCGACACTCCGAGTCATTTTAGTAAGGACTGACACTACGAGTCATTTTAATAAGGCCTGACACTCCGAGTCATTTTAATAAGGCCTGACACTCCGAGTCATTTTAATAAGGCCCGACACTCCGAGTCATTTTAGTAAGGCCCGACACTCCGAGTCATTTTAGTAAGGCCCGACACTCCGAGTCATTTTAGTAAGGCCCGACACTCCGAGTCATTTTAGTAAGGCCCGACACTCCGAGTCATTTTAGTAAGGCCCGACACTCCGAGTCATTTTAGTAAGGCCCGACACTCCGAGTCATTTTAGTAAGGCCCGACACTCCGAGTCATTTTAGTAAGGCCTGACACTCCGAGTCATTTTAATAAGGCCTGACACTCCGAGTCATTTTAATAAGGCCTGACACTCCGAGTCATTTTAGTAAGGCCTGACACTCCGAGTCATTTTAATAAGGCCTGACACTCCGAGTCATTTTAGTAAGGCTTGACACTCCGAGTCATTTTAGTAAGGCCTGACACTCCGAGTCAATTTAGTTAGGCCTGATAGTCCGAGTCGTTTTAGTAAGGCCTGAGCAACGCCGGCAATTGTTCCAGTCTTTTTTTTTTTCGGATAGTGACACATCGAGTCAGGCCTGACACTTCGAATCATTTTAGTAAGTCCTGACACTTCGAGTCATTTTAGTAAGGCCTGACACTCCGAGTCATTTTAGTAAGGCCTGACACTCCAAGTCGTTATAGTAAGGCCTGACAGTCCGAGTCATTTTAGTACGGCCTGACACTCGAAGTCATTTTTAGTAAGTCCTGACACTTCGAGTCATTTTAGTAAGGCCTGACAGTCCGAGTCATTTTAGTAAGGCCTGAAACTCCGAGTCATTTTAGTAAGGCCTGACACTCCGAGTCATTTTAATAAGGCCTGACATTCCAAGTCATTTTAGTAAGGCCTGACACTATGAGTCATTTTAATAAGGCCTGACACTCCGAGTCATTTTAGTAAGGCCTGACACTCCGAGTCATTTCAATAAGGCCTGACACTCCGAGTCATTTTAGTAAGGCCCGACACTCCAAGTCATTTTAGTAAGACCCGACACTCCGAGTCATTTCAATAAGGCCTGACACTCCGAGTCATTTTAGTAAGGCCCGACACTCCGAGTCATTTTAGTAAGACCCGACACTCCGAGTCATTTTAGTAAGGCCCGACACTCCGAGTCATTTTAGTAAGGACTGACACTCTGAGTCATTTTAATAAGGCCTGACACTCCAGGTAGTTTTAGTAAGGCCTGACACTCGGAGTCATTTTAGTAAGGCCCGACACTCCGAGTCATTTTAGTAAGGACTGACACTACGAGTCATTTTAATAAGGCCTGACACTCCGAGTCATTTTAATAAGGCCCGACACTCCGAGTCATTTTAATAAGGCCTGACACTCCGAGTCATTTTAATAAGGCCTGACACTCCGAGTCATTTTAGTAAGGCCTGACACTCCGAGTCATTTTAATAAGGCCTGACACTCCGAGTCATTTTAGTAAGGCTTGACACTCCGAGTCATTTTAGTAAGGCCTGACACTCCGAGTCAATTTAGTTAGGCCTGATAGTCCGAGTCGTTTTAGTAAGGCCTGAGCAACGCCGGCAATTGTTCCAGTCTTTTTTTTTTCGGATAGTGACACATCGAGTCAGGCCTGACACTTCGAATCATTTTAGTAAGTCCTGACACTTCGAGTCAATTTAGTAAGGCCTGACACTCCGAGTCATTTTAGTAAGGCCTGACACTCCAAGTCGTTATAGTAAGGCCTGACAGTCCGAGTCATTTTAGTACGGCCTGAAACTCCGAGTCATTTTAGTAAGGCCTGACACTCCGAGTCATTTTAATAAGGCCTGACATTCCAAGTCATTTTAGTAAGGCCTGACACTATGAGTCATTTTAATAAGGCCTGACACTCCGAGTCATTTTAGTAAGGCCTGACACTCCGAGTCATTTCAATAAGGCCTGACACTCCGAGTCATTTTAGTAAGGCCCGACACTCCAAGTCATTTTAGTAAGACCCGACACTCCGAGTCATTTCAATAAGGCCTGACACTCCGAGTCATTTTAGTAAGGCCCGACACTCCGAGTCATTTTAGTAAGACCCGACACTCCGAGTCATTTTAGTAAGGCCCGACACTCCGAGTCATTTTAGTAAGGACTGACACTCTGAGTCATTTTAATAAGGCCTGACACTCCAGGTAGTTTTAGTAAGGCCTGACACTCGGAGTCATTTTAGTAAGGCCCGACACTCCGAGTCATTTTAGTAAGGACTGACACTACGAGTCATTTTAATAAGGCCTGACACTCCGAGTCATTTTAATAAGGCCCGACACTCCGAGTCATTTTAATAAGGCCTGACACTCCGAGTCATTTTAATAAGGCCTGACACTCCGAGTCATTTTAGTAAGGCCTGACACTCCGAGTCATTTTAATAAGGCCTGACACTCCGAGTCATTTTAGTAAGGCTTGACACTCCGAGTCATTTTAGTAAGGCCTGACACTCCGAGTCAATTTAGTTAGGCCTGATAGTCCGAGTCGTTTTAGTAAGGCCTGAGCAACGCCAGCAATTGTTCCAGTCTTTTTTTTTTCGGATAGTGACACATCGAGTCAGGCCTGACACTTCGAATCATTTTAGTAAGTCCTGACACTTCGAGTCAATTTAGTAAGGCCTGACACTCCGAGTCATTTTAGTAAGGCCTGACACTCCAAGTCGTTATAGTAAGGCCTGACAGTCCGAGTCATTTTAGTACGGCCTGAAACTCCGAGTCATTTTAGTAAGGCCTGACACTCCGAGTCATTTTAATAAGGCCTGACATTCCAAGTCATTTTAGTAAGGCCTGACACTATGAGTCATTTTAATAAGGCCTGACACTCCGAGTCATTTTAGTAAGGCCTGACACTCCGAGTCATTTCAATAAGGCCTGACACTCCGAGTCATTTTAGTAAGGCCCGACACTCCGAGTCATTTTAGTAAGACCCGACACTCCGAGTCATTTCAATAAGGCCTGACACTCCGAGTCATTTTAGTAAGACCCGACACTCCGAGTCATTTTAGTAAGGCCCGACACTCCGAGTCATTTTAGTAAGGACTGACACTCTGAGTCATTTTAATAAGGCCTGACACTCCAGGTAGTTTTAGTAAGGCCTGACACTCGGAGTCATTTTAATAAGGCCTGACACTCCGAGTCATTTTAGTAAGGCTTGACACTCCGAGTCATTTTAGTAAGTCCTGACACTCCGAGTCATTTTAGTAAGGCCCGACACTCCGAATCATTTTAGTAAGGCCTGACACTCCGAGTCATTTTAGTAAGGCCTGACACTCCGAGTCATTTTAGTAAGGCCTGACACTCCGAGTCATTTTAATAAGGCCTGACACTCCGAGTCATTTTAGTAAGGCCCGACACTCCGAGTCATTTTAATAATGCCTGACACTCCAAGTCATTTTAGTAAGGCCTGACACTCCGAGTCATTTTAGTAAGGCCTGACACTCCGAGTCATTTTAATAAGGCCTGACACTCTGAGTCATTTTAGTAAGGCCTGACACTCCGAGTCATTTTAATAAGGCCTGACACTCCGGGTCGTTTTAGTAAGGCCTGACACTCCGAGTCATTTTAATAATGCCTGACACTCCGAGTAGTTTTAGTAAGGCCTGACACTCCGAGTCATTTTAGTAAGGCCCGACACTCTGAGTCATTTTAATAATGCCTGACACTCCAAGTCATTTTAGTAAGGCCTGACACTCCGAGTCATTTTAGTAAGGCCTGACACTCCGAGTCATTTTAATAAGGCCTGACACTCCGAGTCATTTTAGTAAGGCCTGACACTCCGAGTCATTTTAATAAGGCCTGACACTCCGGGTCGTTTTAGTAAGGCCTGACACTCTGAGTCGTTTTAGTAAGGCCTGACACTCCGAGTCATTTTAGTAAGGCCCCACACTCCGAGTCGTTTTAGTAAGGCCTGACAGTCCGAGTCGTTTTTTTTTTATCCTTAGAAATTTCGTTGCCATCCTTTCATTCGGAAATCTTTTCCTTTAGCTCAATAGCATTCGAAATGTAAGCTAACTTCCGAAGTTGCATTGCGATGACCATTTCATTGAAGTTGCGTATCTGCAAGTTGAAATGCTTTCTCTGGAAGTCGTCACTGATCCTGATAGAATAGGAAATTCAAATGGAGGTCGTTGCCATGGAAACAGATCAGCGAAGAGGAAGATCTCTCTTTGGATTTTTTCTGATCCACCTTCACCTTTAGGAGAGAGAGACACTTTTCCAATTCTTGGAAAAACAAACCTCTTATATTATTTTTATTTAATATTATATTTACAATTTAATTTTTATTAATATTTTGAATTTTAACTTTTTAGAAATATTTACTTCCGATATCTCCTCTTCGGGATTCGTTATTTATACAAAAGGATGATTTTTTTAAAAGGAGAAATCAAGAAATGAGAAATTATTTTCACTTACCAAAGAGGAGCAACATGAAAGAAAATTTTCCCATCTTTGTTTTCTTCGCTGCAAAACAAAATAATAAATTAGTTTCTTTGATGATCAAGACAAAATGGAATGAACTTTCATATCACGATGTGCTTACGTAAATTACAGAATAATTATATTTTACTCGAAAATGAGGAGAACCGATTTAATGAGCTCTATGTACAGTCGCTCAAAAAATATCCAAACACTATGGTTGATTACAAAATTCAGAAAAAATACCTGGAGCGTGTACAGCAACTGTACACGCTCCAGTTACCGTTCACAGCAAACTAGAGCGTGTGCAGTTACTGCACACGCTCCAGTTAGCTGTGAACGGTAACTGCACACGCTCAATATTTCTGAGTGGGCCACACGATCCAGGTCTTTGTGAGCTCACACGATCCAATGTGCTGTGAACATTAACCACAACCGCTCCAGTTTGCTGTGAACAGTAACTGCACACGCTCAATATTTCTGTGAGTGGGCCCACACGATCCAATGTGCTGTGAACATTAACTACAACCGCTCCAGTTTGCTGTGAACGGTAACTGCACACGCTCCATATTCATTGCATTATATATTCATACGCATTATATATATTAAAAAAATATCCGAACACTACGGTTGATTACAGAATTCAGAAAAAATATCTGCAACGATTTTTTTAGAAATTAGTGATCTGGCAACCTTCGTGTCACGTGACACGAAGGTTTCCTACCTGGGTCAGCATTCAGATTTACCTCCGCAAAAGTCCCTGCCCTGGCCACGGTCAGTGGGGGACACCGATCGGCTTGGGATGGGACGTTAAGCCAGTGTGCGGGAGAGCCATACCATTCTCTGCACGTCAAAGAACACGCTGGATGACCTTGACTTGTGGCTACCATCTGTCTCCCAACTGCTATTCCAGCAGGTCTCCAACTTTCTCTGAGCCTTCGGGGTCCTTGTGACCTAGTCATTTAGCCCATGGTGTGCAAGAAAGTGCCACTCAGAGGTTAAAACAACCCAACGTTAAAGAACACGCTGGATGGCCTTGACAGGAGGCTACCATCTGTCTCCCAACAGCTGTTCCAGTGGGTCCCCTACCCCAACCTTCTCTGAGCCTTCGGGATTCTTGTGACCTGGCCATTTAGCCCATGGTGTGCAAGAAAGTGCCACTCAGAGGTTAAAACAACCCAACGTTAAAGAACACGCTGGATGGCCTTAACCGGAGGCTACCATCTGTATCCCAACTGCTGTTCCAGTGGGTCTCCAACCTTCTCTGAGCCTTCGGGGTCCTTTGTCGGTCCTTCGGGGTTCTTCAGGGTTGTTCGGTCCTTCGGGGTCCTTCGGGGTCCTTTGTGACCTGGCCATTTAGCCCATGATGTGCAAAAAAATGCCACTCAGAGGTTAAACAACCCAAATTTAAAGAACACGCTGGATGGCCTTGACGGGAGGCTACCATCTGTATCCCAACAGCTGTTCCAATGGGTCCCCAAACTTTTCTGAGCCTTCCGGATTCTTGTGACCTGGCCATTTAGCCTATGGTGTGCAAGAAAGTGCCACTCAGAGGTTAAAACAGCCCAATGTTAAAGAAGACGCTGGATGGCCTTAACCGGAGGCTACTATCTGTATCCCAACTGCTGTTCCAGTGGGTCTCCAACCTTCTCTGAGCCTTCGGGGTCCTTGTGACCTGGCCATTTAGCCCATGATGTGCAAAAAAATGCCACTCAGAGGTTAAACAACCCAAATTTAAAGAACACGCTGGATGGCCTTGACGAGAGGCTACCATCTGTATCCCAACAGCTGTTCCAATGGGTCCCCAAACTTTTCTGAGCCTTCCGGATTATTGTGACCAGGCCATTTAGCCCATGGTGTGCAAGAAAGTGCCACTCAGAGGTTAAAACAACCCAACGTTAAAGAACACGCTGGATGGCCTTAACCGGAGGCTACCATCTGTATCCCAACTGCTGTTCCAGTAGGTCTCTAACCTTCTCTGAGCCTTCGGGGTCCTTGTGACCTGGCCATTTAGCCCATGATGTGCAAAAAAAATGCCACTCAGAGGTTAAACAACCCAAATTTAAAGAACACGCTTGATGGGAGGCTACCATCTGTATCCCAACAGCTGTTCCAATGGGTCCCCAAACTTTTCTGAGCCTTCCGGATTCTTGTGACCTGGCCATTTAGCCCATGGTGTGCAAAAAAGTGCCACTCAGCGGTTAAAAGAACCCAACGATAAAGAACACGCTGGATGACCTTGACCGGAGGCTACCATCTGTATCCCAACTGCTGTTCCAGTGGGTCTCCAACCTTCTCTGAGCCTTCGGGGTCCTTGTGACCTGGCCATTTAGCATATTGCGTGAAAAACAGTTCCGCTCAGAGGTGAAACTCATTTCTATAGAAACCCATTTTTTCTTCAAAGTTACAGAGCTTCGGGCAAGTGTCATCACGTGGCATGTGTAGAGAACGTAAAGAATGAAAACTTCTTCTTCGAAGCCCCCATATCATTCATCATCGATGAAGATATACTTACTCCCGCAGAGCAACTCTTAGAGCCTTCAAACACGCTCCAACAGATGTGTGACACGAAACGAACGTAGAGCAGAGATCAGTCTCGTTTTAAAGAACTTCAGGCTTATCGGAGCGATGGATCGGAGAGCGCATTCGGCGTCTGATTCTGAAGAGGAAGCATTGTCACCAGGAAGGGGAAAGTGAGGAGGGGGGAGGGGACAAACGACTCTCCGACGATGAAAAGCTCGTAACAATCGAAGCATTCTTGCAGCTCGAGATAGATCCTTGTCGTTTTAAATAGGTTGTTGGATTTGAATCTGTTCGCATCTCGTGAAAGCTTTCCGAAATGAATTCGTCTGCGTTGGGACTCGTGACGAGGATGTTTTATTTCTGCGCGTGGCATAAAGGAGAATTGCGTTCATTGTTTCAGTTGCGATCCCCAAAACGGAAGTGGCATTTTCTTCTTCTTCCTGCCAAAGATAACAACAAAGGAGAAAGCAATCGTTGCCACTTCCTCAGACACAATTCTTGTTCGTTTAATTATCACTTCCTGGATTTAAGTAACCTGTTAATCATCGGTGAAATTCTTTTCATCACCGAGGCGGAAGTGTGTATCGTCGCATCACGCTCAGAACCACCTTTTCCCCAGATTTGAACTGACCTTTGCGAAGCTCCGCCCTTCCACCCCCCCCCCCCCCACCCCGTAGTAATGAAGTCGTCGATTTGCTTGGAAAGACAAATGTCTCTCGAATGAGAGGTCAAGCAATGTTTCTGGGGACAGGTGAGCGATGCATCCGTTAAAGAACCAACTTGACGCCATGACGGGGTTTCGCTATCTCCTAAAACCAGCCATGACCACTTCGGGGCCTTGTGACACAGCCATTGAGGTCCTGGAGTCTCTGCGACGCAACCTTTGAACCAATAGGAGTCTTTGTGACATAGCCATTGAGCCCCTTGTGGGTTCTTTGTGATGCAGCCATTGAGCCCTTGGGGGGTCCTTGTGACGTACCATTCATCCGCTGGGGGGGGGGGGGGGGGTCTATGTTACTTGGTCAGTGAGCCCTTACAGTCTATGATACTTGGTCACCGAACCCTTCCGGTCTATGTTACTTGGTCAGTGAGCCCTTCCGGTCTATGTTACTTGGTCAGTGAGCCCTTCCGGTCTACGTTACTTGGTCAGTGAGTCCTTCCGGTCTACGTTACTTGGTCAGTGAGTCCTTCCGGTCTATGTTACTTGGTCAGTGAGTCCTTCCGGTCTACGTTACTTGGTCAGTGAGTCCTTCCGGTCTATGTTACTTGGTCAGTGAGCCCTTCCAGTCTTACGTTACTTGGTCAGTGAGTCCTTCCGGTCTATGTTACTTGGTCAGTGAGCCCTTACAGTCTATGATACTTGGTCACCGAACCCTTCCGGTCTATGTTACTTGGTCAGTGAGCCCTTCCGGTCTATGTTACTTGGTCAGTGAGCCCTTCCGGTCTACGTTACTTGGTCAGTGAGTCCTTCCGATCTACGTTACTTGGTCAGTGAGTCCTTCTGGTCTATGTTACTTGGTCAGTGAGTCCTTCCGGTCTACGTTACTTGGTCAGTGAGTCCTTCCGGTCTATGTTACTTGGTCAGTGAGTCTTTCCGGTCTATGTTACTTGGTCAGTGAGCCCTTCCAGTCTACGTTACTTGGTCAGTGAGTCCTTCCGGTCTATGTTACTTGGTCAGTGAGTCCTTCCGGTCTATGTTACTTGGTCAGTGAGTCTTTCCGGTCTACATTACTTGGTCAGTGAGTCTTTCCGGTCTATGTTACTTGGTCAGTGAATCCTTCCGGTGTATGTTACTTGGTCAGTGAGTCCTTCCGGTCTATGATACTTGGTCAGTGAGTCCTTCCGGTCTATGTTACTTGGTCAGTGAGCCCTTCCGGTCTATGTTACTTGGTCAGTGAGCCCTTCCGGTCTACGTTACTTGGTCAGTGAGTCCTTCCGGTCTACGTTACTTGGTCAGTGAGTCCTTCTGGTCTATGTTACTTGGTCAGTGAGTCCTTCCGGTCTATGTTACTTGGTCAGTGAGTCTTTCCGGTCTACGTTACTTGGTCAGTGAGTCCTTCCGGTCTACGTTACTTGGTCAGTGAGTCCTTCCGGTCTACGTTACTTGGTCACTGAGCCCTTCCGGTCTATGTTACTTGGATGGGTTGGGTAGTTTTACCTCGGAGCGGCACTTTTTTTGCACACCATGGGCTAAATGGCCAGGTCACATGGACCTCGAAGGCTCAGAGAAGGTTGGGGGAGGAGACCCACTGGAACAGCTGTTGGGAGACAGATGCTAGCCTCCCGTCAAGGCCATCCAGCGTGTTCTTTAACGTGCACAGGGTATGGCTCTCCCGCACACGGGGCCACGGCTTAACGTCCCATCCGACGGACGGCGGCCTTTCCAAGCCCATCAGTGTCCCTTACTGACCGTGGGCAGGAAGGAGAATTTTGTGGGGATAAATCTCAACGCTGACCCAGCTGGGACTCGAACCTGGGAACTACAGATTATGAGCCTGGCCTGTGCACGTTACTTGGTCAGTGAGTCCTTCCGGTCTATGTTACTTGGTCAGTGAGTCCTTCCGGTCTATGTTACTTGGTCAGTGAGTCCTTCCGGTCTATGTTACTTGGTCAGTGAGTCCTTCCGGTCTATGTTACTTGGTCAGTGAGTCCTTCCGGTCTATGTTACTTGGTCAGTGAGTCCTTCCGGTCTATGTTACTTGGTCAGTGAGTCCTTCCGGTCTATGTTACTTGGTCAGTGAGTCCTTCCAGTCTATGTTACTTGGTCAGTGAGTCCTTCCGGTCTATGTTACTTGGTCAGTGAGTCCTTCCGGTCTATGTTACTTGGTCAGTGAGTCCTTCCGGTCTATGTTATTTGGTCACTGAGCCCTTCCGGTCTATGTTACTTGGTCAGTGAGTCCTTCCGGTCTATGTTACTTGGTCAGTGAGTCCTTCCGGTCTATGTTACTTGGTCAGTGAGTCCTTCCGGTCTATGTTATTTGGTCACTGAGCCCTTCCGGTCTATGTTACTTGGTCAGTGAGTCCTTCTGGTCTATGTTACTTGGTCAGTAAGTCCTTCCGGTCTATGTTACTTGGTCAGTGAGTCCTTCCGGTCTATGTTACTTGGTCAGTGTGTCCTTCTGGTCTATGTTACTTGGTCACTGAGTCATTCCGGTCTATGTTACTTGGTCACCGAGCTATTCCGGTCTATGTTACTTGGTCACTGAGTCCTTCCGGTCTATGTTACTTGGTCAGTGAGTCCATCAGGTCTATGTTACTTGGTCACTGAGTCCTTCCGGTCTATGTTACTTGGTCACTGAGTCCTTCCGGTCTATGTTACTTGGTCAGTGAGTCCTTCCGGTAAAAGTTACTTGGTCAATAAAATTTAAAAATCATCATCATCATCATCATCATCATCATCATCATCCTCAAGCAGCCATGGGCTACGGAGGTCCAACCAGACCACACAGTTTAATTCTCCAAGAATATCTGTCCTGAGCTACATCTGCTGCATCTGGCAACTGCACACCAATTCTAACAAGGTCCTGTTTGACATTGTCTGCCCACCGCATCCTAGGTCTCCCCCTCCTTCTGAGGCCTCTAGGCACACTGTTCATAACCCTATTCGCCAATCTATAATTATCCATACGGGCAACATGGCCAAACCAGCGGAGTCTCTCTCTGCACAATATGCTGCTTAAAGGAGGTTGCAGACTCCTTTGCCTATCCTCATCATTAGTTACAAAGTTAAACCACCTAATGCCCAAGATACTGCGTAAGCATCTAGAATCAAAAGCATCTAGTTTCCTGTTATCATGTTTACACAGCGTCCAAGTTTCACTACCATAACTAACCCTAGAAAGAACCAAACTATTATACAGTCTAATTTTAGTCTTTAGGTGTATACGCCTATTTCTCCACACTCTCCATAGATTCTTAAAAGTCCGGGCAGCAATACCTATTCGTCTGTTAATCTCATGCCGCACATCACCAGTATCAGTTACATAGCTCCCAAGATAATTAAACTGTGACACCTGCTCAAGACTGCAACCATTCAGATGAACTGAATCACAACATGCCTGACCAATTTTCATCACTTTAGTTTTCTCTCTGTTTATAACCAAACCTACTCTACTACCAGTCTCATCAACAGTTCGAATGAAAGAGTTCATCTCATCAACATCATTTGCCAAAAGGGCTAAATCATCAGCATAATCTAAATTAGAAATTTTCGTATCTCCAGCCCATTTAAGGCCAAAATCTTTCCCTTGAAGTGAATTTCGCATAACATAATCAATAACCAAGCTAAAGAGAAAAGGAGACAAAATGCACCCTTGTCGAACACCAGACGTAATGCTAAACCAATTGCTACAAGACTTACCAACTCTCACACATGACTCAGTGTTATTATAGAGAGCTTTCATTATGTTAACTAACTTGTCTGGTACACCATATGATCTCACAATCAACCACAAATTATGACGATTAACAGAGTCGAAAGCCTTTTTGAAATCAACAAAGCTAGTTCTGAAACTCTAAACATTTCTCAAGAATCTGTCTAAGTGAAAATATCTGATCTACACAACCCCTACCACTTCTGAATCCACATTGCTCATCACGCAATTGCCTGTCAACCAGATTCTTAATTCTATTAAGCACAATCATGGAAAGAACTTTACCTGGAACAGAGAGTAGGCTGATACCCCTATAGTTATCACAAGAACTGCAATCACCTTTTTTGAAAATAGGGATAATAATAGCTCTGGTAAAATCTTTAGGAACCATGCCTTTATCATAAAAGATATTCAGAATTTCAGTCATCCAAGTGGTAACCGAAACATTCCCAGCTATGAGCATTTCTGTAGTAATTTCATCTACCCCTGGGGATTTATGAAGTTTCAGTTTAGAGATAGCCAAACTAACTTCAGATTGTGTTATAGGGCCAACATTAAAGCTGCCAATGCATCTATCATCATTACAAACAATGGGAGTAGAACTAACTACATTGTTTAGAACATCACTGAAATGCTCAGCTCACCTAGTCATGACAGAATCCTCACCTTCTATAAGCTTACCTTGTTTATCCTTCAATCCCTGTATACCTGTCCATTTCTTACCACACAAAACATTAACTATCTGGTACAGCTCTCTGCTGTTGTGCTGCCTAACTGCTTCCTTGGCTTTGTCAGCCAAACCATCAAGCCAAAGATTTTTATCAGCAGCTAACTGATCCTTTATACGTTTATTAAGCTCTCTGTAATCTTTTCTATTAGGACTAGTAGGGTACTGATTAAGGACATTCCTGCAGTTCCTAATTTCTGAAATAAGCTCAATTGCCTGATCACTTAAATAATTCTGTCTCCTCTGCTCCTTTTTTCCTAAAAGAGTACTGTTAGTTTCCAAAAAAGCCTGTTTAAAATGGCCCCATTCTTCCTCAACTTCAGTATTAAGCAAACCATGACTGATATAATGACTAAGTAACCTATCATGGTAAGCTTTAGCTATAACTGGGTCTTTCAGAGCTTCAGTATTAAAGGTAAATTTTTTAACCCTAGCACAACACTTTTTAAGTTTAAGTTGCAACACACTTTTAACAAGGTAATGGTCAGATCCAATTTCAGCTCCTCTATATGCCCTGGTATTTCTAACAGAACTAGCCCATTTGCTGTTAATTAATATATAATCAATCATATTCCTATGCAGCCCATCAGGTGAAACCCATGTGTATTTATGTATGTCGCAGTGTTTGTAATATGTGTTAGTTATTCTGAAACCATTGAGTTTACTTATCTGTAGGAGACGTTGCCCATTGCCATTGTAGCTACCAATACCAAAAGGGCCTATCACCCCTCCCCAAAGATCAGAGTCAGTACCAACTTTGGCATTGAAGTCACCAAGAACAAGGGTAATATCTCCTTTCTTGACAGAATTCAAAATATCCTGAAGTTGTCCGTAAAACCTATCCTGCTCATCCTCATCAGCATCCTCAGTGGGGGCATAACAGCAGATAACATTCAAGTCTTTAATGCTTGTCTGAAATTTTGCTGTAAGAAACCTTTCATTAATATACTCATATCCTAGAAGAGCATCACTAGCATGTCTGCTGAGCAGCAGACCCACGCCTTGGTGATGCTTTCCATCCTCCCTCCCTGTAAAGAGAAATTTAAAGTTATTTTTAAGTATCTCACCTTTACCTGTCCATCTGGTCTCTTGCAAGCCAAGAATATCTAGGTTATAGCGCTGGAATTCGTGCATGAGGACATCAAGAGAATAATCTCTATGTAACGTCCTCACGTTCCACGTTCCTGCAGAGAGAAAATGATTAGTAGGATTTTTAAAGAAATTAGGTTTATTGAGATTGGTAGGGCCAACAATATCAAACAGCCCCCTGATCGCAGGCATGGGGCAAAGACCCGTTCCTCCTCCGCTAAAGGCTGAAGTCACCGATGCTGGTAGGAACTTCAGACACCACCTTTTCAAGTGGACTTTTTCAAGAGCCACATGGCCTGCCTGAGACGCATTACTCCAGTTTAGGCTTGACGATGCCCAACTAGCTAAGTAAGGTTCAGGTACCTGCGATGGCCTCTAATTAGGATTATCCACCAGCTGATATAAGGTATACCATGCCTCTGTTCACTTAGAGCTGGCAACCCAGAAGCAAACAGAAAACACAGCGGCAGACTCTCCCTCAACAGAGGCCCACCAGTGCAGCAAGTCCAGGATCAATAATCAAGCTCAAATCCATAAACAAGTCCAGTCTAGTAGGTATAAATGGTCAGCACAAGGACCCTGTGAAGTTGACCACTCCTCAGCAGGGTTGAAAAAAAAGAAAAAAGTGGCCATAGATGACCAGATCAGTAGGCCATACTGAACTGGCAGCCCTCCCCTTCCGTTCCCTTCCAAAATAGAATATCTCTTTTGAAACTTACTAACGGCCTGCACCACGAGAAGGCGGGGTCTGACATTAGGTGCTAGACCTGGCCGGTTCTGTGCATCATCACTAGGGATTGGTACACAGCTCTCCTTCCAGTTTACGCCTAGCTACCATTTACAGGCCAAAAATAATCAATTAACGGAAATCCTCCTCCTCATCATCATCTTCAAGCAGCCATGGTCTACAGAGACCAGACCGTACAATTTAATTCTCCAAGCAAGTCTATCCTGAGCTACATCTACTGCATCTGGCCACTGCACACCAATTCTAACAAGGTCTTGTTTGACATTGCATCCCGTTGTTTGACATTGCCCACCGCATCCTAGGTCTCCCCTTCTTTCTGAGGCTTTTAGGCACACTGTTCATAACCCTATTCGCCAATCTATAATTATTCATACGGGCAACATGGCCAAACCAACGGAGTCTCTCTCTGCACAATATGCTGCTTAAAGGAGGTTGCAGACTCCTTTGCCTAACCTCATCATTAGTTACAAAATCGTTCGCCTTAAACGAAATATCAAACTTGTCTTTCTGCTTTGAAATCAAAAAAAGTCTGTATAAGTTAATACTTCTGAAAAAAAATTCATCGCCGACACGGCGGGAATCGAACCCGCAACTCTCCAGATTGATGCCAGAGCGCGCCAATTAGCGCGCTCTGGCATGAATCTGTAGAATTCGGCGATGAATTTTTTTTCAGAAGTATTAAAATGTTGAAGTCTATTTCTACAAAATCTCATTCCATATAGAATATCATTTTAATCTTAACAGTTCTGTGAAATATTTCAGTTATTGGGAAACGCTTCTCAAGTGTTATGACTGATAACTACATTATACTGACACATTGAACATACTGATAAAAAAAAGTGAAAAGTAAAAAATAAATATGCTGCTAAATTCTGTTTCACTACTTTTAATCGATGATCTTGGCACAGAGAAAAATAAAAAAAAAATTGAAAAATGAATTATATTTCCATATTTAAACTCTCCGACTCAAGACGCGTGAAGATATTTTCGTTTTTCAATCTCTTTTTTAAGTTCACCAAGAAAAAGAAAATCGATCTGGGTGAAATTCCGCGGATTTTCCCGTGCTTAAGAATAACCCAATTTGCGAACCTTTAATCGAGTTTTAAATTCCGCGCGACATTCAAAGAGAGAAAATATCTTCGAAAGGTGAAAAAACAACTTGCGAACGTGTTTCAGTTCACAGACGCCGAAAGACAAAGTGAAACCGTTCCCAGTGGTTGGGGCCGAGGTGGGTCAGCCTCGCTCCGTTGCTCAACCAAGCCCAACCGAGATCCATGCCAGCTCCTGTCTCGTGCCAGCTTTTTTCCTTCTTTTTAGTGAGCCCCCCCCCCCTCCCTCCCCTCCCCGAACAACCGGTAATTCTGGCTACCAGGCGATGTGGGAAAATCATTATTTGCTAGCTCACAAGAAACGGCGAAAGCTGCCGTGTCTTATGAATATCTTAACTCACCCCCCCCCCCCTCCCTCACACACAACCTCCCTTGTCCGATTGTCGCTCATGACCCCCGTCCCTCCCCCCATACGCACTTCGCCTGTTCCTTTTGTTTTATGATAGAACGGTTTTGAATTTATTTTGTCCTCGAGGTATTCCAGAGAAATTTTATCTCGAAAACGGTCGACTCGGCCACGCTTCGTAACAGAGGAATTCCATTCCTGACCCTCTGATCCTTGGTGTGTCGAAAACATTCTTCGCCATTCGTTGAAAGGATTTTGCTCTCGCAGCAGAACCCAGAGTGGGGTGGCTCAGTCGGTTCATAGAGAGAGAGAGAGCACTTGTCAAATGATCTCGATTTTGTATCGCTTGGATTTTTTTCCAAGATTGACTTTAAGGAAAAAAAATACATCTTTGTAAGACTTCCAAACAAATTTAGCATTTGAAAGAAATATTTATTATCTAGGGTGACCAATTTCCCGTTTTTTTTTTTTGTGAACAGTCCGTTGTTCACAAAATTGTTGGGTTATTCGTCTGCTTTTGCAATTGGCTTGGAAATATAATTCTTGTCCGTTTTTTAACAAAGAATTAATAGAGAACTGATCAGCTATTTTCAGTTAATGAATCTATGCTCTGATCCCTGTTGGCGAATGGTTCGTGCGCTCGTGCTTTTCCCTCCTGACCATTTTTCTGTAAACCAGGTTTTTTCTCTTTTTCGAAAACTGGTCACCTTACTTTTTTCATTCGATAAATGGATTAAGAAGTGTAATTTTTCACACAAATGTGCTTTAATCTGAGAAAATCTACAGATTTTGAGACAACTGCCAGTAAGAACTAAATAAATAATAATAAAATAAATACCCCTTCAAGCAGTTGCTTGCCACAGAGGTCTGACAGGAGCCTGTCAGTTTATATGCCATTGCAGATTGTCTGTGAGGATGGCAGGACCTCAGCAGAAAAACGATGCAAACGTCCATGCCTTACCCGGGGCTCGAGCCCAGGTCCCTTAGATCAGTAGCCAAGCGCGCTAACTACAGTCGCCCAAAAAGTATCCGAACACTATGGTTGATTACAGAATTCAGAAAAAACATCTGGAGCGTGTACAGCAACTATACAAGCTCAATATTTCTGTGAGTGGACCCACACGATCCAGGTTTTTGTGAGCTCACACGATCCAATGTGCTGTGAACCTTAACCGCAACCGCTCCAGTTTGCTGTGAACGGTAACTGCACACGCTCAATATTTCTGTGAGTGGGCCCACACGATCCAGGTTTTTGTGAGCTCACACGATCCAATGTGCTGTGAACCTTAACCGCAACCGCTCCAGTTTGCTGTGAACGGTAACTGCACACGCTCAATATTTCTGTGAGTGGGCCCACACGATCCAGGTTTTTGTGAGCTCACACCATCCAATGTGCTGTGAACATTAACCACAACCGCTCCAGTTTGCTGTGAACGGTAACTGCACACGCTCAATATTTCTGTGAGTGGGCCCACACGATCCAGGTTTTTGTGAGCTCACACGATCCAATGTGCTGTGAACATTAACCACAACCGCTCCAGTTTGCTGTGAACGGTAACTAGTAGTGATCTGGCAACCTTCGTGTCACGTGACACGAGATTTGCAGAAAAGTTCGTCCGAAGTAGCAAACGAGAAATTACGCCTTAAAAAATGAAGACTTAGTTGTTACGAGGATTGGGCGTGGATTGGCTTCCTTTTATATTCACAATTTATCTTGTGAGGGAATTTAAATTAAGTTTTGGAACTGTTTTGGAAAAAAGAAAAATGCATTTTTTACGTTTATGACATATAAATAATAAATAAATACCCCCTCAAGCAACTTGCTTGCCACAGAGGTCTGACAGAAGCTTGCCAGTTTAATTCGCCGTAGTCTGTGAGGATGGCGAGACCTCAGCAGAAAACTGCCCAAAGATCCATGCCTTACCTGGGGCTCCAACCCCTCAATGAGTTGAGGAATTGAGATGAGAAATTGAGCTCACAAAAACCTTAATCGTGTGGGCCCACTCATAGAAATATTGAGCGTGTGCAGTTACCGTTCACAGCAAACTGGAGCGGTTGCGGTTAATGTTCACAGCACATTGGATCGTGTGAGCATACAAAAACCTGGATCGTGTGGGTCCACTCACAGAAATATTGAGCGCGTGCATTTACCGTTCTCAGCAAACTGGAGCGGTTGCGGTTAATGTTCACAGCACATTGGATCGTGTGAGCTCATAAAAACCTGGATCGTGTGGGCCCACTCACAGAAATATTGAGCGTGTGCAGTTACCGTTCACAGCAAACTGGAGCGGTTGTGGTTAATGTTCACAGCACATTGGATCGTGTGAGCTCACAAAAACCTGGATCGTGTGGGCCCACTCACAGAAATATTGAGCGTGTGCAGTTACCGTTCACAGCAAACTGGAGCGGTTGTGGTTAATGTTCACAGCACATTGGTTCGTGTGAGCTCACAAAAACCTGGAT
This sequence comes from Ryuthela nishihirai, assembly GCA_038380435.1. Taxonomy (NCBI): domain Eukaryota; kingdom Metazoa; phylum Arthropoda; class Arachnida; order Araneae; family Heptathelidae; genus Ryuthela; species Ryuthela nishihirai. The sequence goes on along the minus strand of JAWZYU010000002.1, from coordinate 117,882,710 downwards.
CGTGTGGGCCCACTCATAGAAATATTGAGCGTGTGCAGTTACCGTTCACAGCAAACTGGAGCGGTTGTGGTTAATGTTCACAGCACATTGGATCGTGTGAGCTCACCAAAACCTGGATCGTGTGGGCCCACTCACAGAAATATTGAGCGTGTGCAGTTACCGTTTACAGCAAACTGGAGCGGTTGTGGTTAATGTTCACAGCACATTGGATCGTGTGAGCTCACAAAAACTTGGATTGTGTGAGCCCACTCATAGAAATATTGAACGTGTGCAGTTACCGTTCACAGCAAACTGGAGCGTGTGCAGTAACTGCACACGCTCCAGTTTGCTGTGAACGGTAACTGGAGCGTGTACAGTTGCTGTACACGCTCCAGATATTTTTCCTGAATTCTGCAATCGACCATAGTGTGCGGATCCTTTTTGAGCGACTGTTTGATGAGTAGCCGAGCGCGCTCACCACCCTATTCGCTGATCAGTGTCACCGTTGCCATCTTGTATAAAACAAGGAACGAAAAAGTGGAGGAAGCGATCAAGATCTCGTTTGCTTAGAATGGCAACGATCTTTTGCACTTCTTAAATCATTCAATGAATGGAATCTTACGGAAGACGTTCAAAACGTTCTTGACGTCACGTGTCAGTAGATTTGCACTCGTTCCGCCGAAGTTAACGAGCTACGACTAGTTTGACCCTTTAATGCCCAATAATCTTAGAAAAGGGTAGAAGTAGTAAAGACAAAGAAATAGCACTATTTGGACTAGTCCATTTCAAATCTCGGCCATTCTGTGCGTTAAAGGGTTAAAAGCTTGTCTAAACCTGTCATTACGTGCAAAGAGCAAAGTCCGTATTATCATTTCTCTCTTCTTTGGCGGCGCTTAGAATTCAGTCTGCGAAATCTGTGCGTCGTTGCTATGGAGACTACTGAAGATGGAGAATTACATTTTCACAACGATGCAGCTTGGGGACGACGCGGAAAATATATTCATGCCGATTTATCGGAGTTATATGGGGGTGGTGCCTGTTCATATGGATGCGCAAATTCGGACGGGAGAACCATACCCTGTGCACGTAAAGGACACATTGGATGGCCTTGACGGGAGGCTACCATCTGTCTCCCAACAGCTGTTCCAGTGGGTCCCCTCCCCCAACCTCCTCTGAGCCTTTGGGGTCCTTGTGACATGGTCATTTAGCCCATGGTGTACAAAAAGTGCCCTCAGAGATAAAACAACCGAAGCCATACCCTGTGCACGATGAAGAACACGCTGGATGGCCTTGACGGGAGGCTACCATCTGTCTCCTAACAGCTGTTCCAGTGGGTCCCCTCCCCCAACCTCCTCTGAGCCTTTGGGGTCCTTGTGACCTGGCCATTTAGCCCATGGTGTACAAAAAGTGCACTCAGAGGTAAAACAACCGAAGCCATACCCTGTGCACGATGAAGAACACGCTGAATGGCCTTGACGGGAGGCTACCATCTGTCTCCTAACAGCTGTTCCAGTGGGTCCCCTCCCCCAACCTCCTCTGAGCCTTTGGGGTCCTTGTGACCTGGCCATTTAGCCCATGGTGTGCAAAAAAGTACCGCTCAGAGGTAAAACAACCGAAGCCATACCCTGTGCACGATGAAGAACACACTGGATGGCCTTGACGGGAGGCTACCATCTGTCTCCCAACAGCTGTTCCAGTGGGTCCCCTCCCCCAACCTCCTCTGAGCCTTTGGGGTCCTTGTGACCTGGCCATTTAGCCCATGGTGTGAAAAAAAGTACCGCTCAGAGGTAAAACAACCGAAGCCATACCCTGTGCACGATGAAGAACACGCTGGATGGCCTTCACGGGCGGCTACCATCTGTCTCCTAACAGCTGTTCCAGTGGGTCCCCTTCCCCCAATCTTCCCTGAGCCTACAGGGTCCTTGTGACCTGGCCATTTAGCCCATGGTGTGCAAAGAAGTGCCTCTCAGAGGTAAAGCAACACAACGTTAAAGAACACGCTATATGGCCTTGACGGGAGGCTACCATCTGTCTCCCAACAGCTGTTCCATTGGGTCCCCTCCCCCAAACTTCTCTGAACCTTCGGGGTCCTTGTGACCTGACCATTTAGCCCATGGTGTGCAAAAGAAGTGCCGCTCAGAGGTTAAAACAACCCAACGTTAAAGAACACTGTGGATGGCCTTGACGGGAGGGTACCATCTGTCTCCCAACAGTTGTTCCAGTGGGTCCCCTCCCCCAACTTTCTCTGAGTCTTCGGGATCCTTGCGACCTGGCCATTTAGCCCATGGTGTGCAAAAGAAGTGCCGCTCAAAGGTGAAACAACCCAACTCAAAGCCGCATGCAAATGACATGCGCGTGTCGGTTCCATTTTGGTCGCCCATTCAAACGACGCTAAAATTGTAATGGGAATGTTTATGCAATGACGATAAATGCACGAGGCAACCTAAGTCCAGGGATCGCTGCTAAAGGAATGAATCTCTCGTGAAGGAGACCACACGTGCCATGGAGATCTGGCCGAGACAGGAACTGAAAGGCGACCTACATAAGAAGGAAACGTCCGTGAATTAATCCAGGAATCGAACCCGGCGCCCTTTCCTCCTCAAGCAGCTCAATATGCCGCAGAGAAGGAGCCTTAATCGTGATTCGAACCCAGACTCTTTTGACTACTCAACAAAGCACGATGTATTATAAAATATCGCACTGAAAAAAATTATTTTTTTTTAAATCCAAATCTTTGTCTTTATTTTGTGAGGAGAGAGAAAATAAATAAATAAAAGGAAAAGGAACTTACTTTCGCTCGCTCCCAATTCTTAGGTACCTAGTTGACGGAATCTGAGCTCCCTTTGTTCAAGTTTCCCTTTTATATTCGGCGACAGAAACCAATAGTGCAGACCAATTAACCTAGTTCCGAGTCTCGAGCTGCCGGACCGGTCTGCTGCAGCCGCATACAGCACGGGCAGGCCGGTGAAGGGCGCGGGCTGTTCCAGCTGACGCCCTGCACCCCGCCCCGGGGGAATGCTCAGCCGGGGATTAAGGTTATCCTTTGGCCGTTTCAGCGCTCTTTCGCATCAACTCGATGAAAGGGATGCGCCCCCTGGACAAGCGGTGGGAGGCGGATCGAAACTTCCCGTCAAGGTCATTAACGGTTGGGTGAGGGGACCCACTGGGAGACAGATGGTAGCCTCCCTTCTAGGCCATCCAGCGTGTTCTTGAACGTTGGGTTGTTTTAACCTCTGAGTCGCACTTTTTTGCACACCATGGGCTAAATGGCCAGGTCACAAGGACCCCGAAGGCTCAGAGAAGGTTGGGGGAGGGGACCCGCTGGAACAGCTGTTGAGAGACAGATGGTAGCCTCCCGTCAAGGCCATCCAGCGTGTTCTTTAACGTTGGGTTGTTTTTTTACATCTGAGTGGCATTTTTTTGCACACCAGGGGTTAAATGGCCAGATCACAACGACCCCGAAGGCTCAGAGAAGGTTGGGGGAGGGGACCCGCTGGAACAGCTGTTGAGAGACAGATGGTAGCCTCCCGTCAAGGCCATCCAGCGTGTTCTTTAACGTTGGGTTGTTTTACATCTGAGTCGCATTTTTTTGCACACCAGGGGTTAAATGGCCAGATCACAACGACCCCGAAGGCTCAGAGAAGGTTGGGGGAGGGGACCCACTGGAAGAGCTGTTGGGAGACAGATGGTAGCCTCCCTTTTAGGCCATCCAGCGTGTTCTTTAACGTTGGATAGTTTTAACCTCTGAGTGGCACTTTTTTGCACACAATGCGCTAAATGGCCAGGTAACAAGGACCCTGAAAGCTCAGAGAAGGTTGGGGGAGGGGACCCACTGGAACAGCTGTTGGGAGACAGATGGTAGCCTCCCTTTTACGCCATCCAGTGTGTTCTTTAACGTGTACAGGGTATTATTCTCCCGCCCTGCCCACGGTCAGTAGGGGACACCGATGGGCTTGGAAAGGATGGGACGTTAAGCCGTGGCCCCGTGTGCGGGAGAGTCATACCCTGTGCACATTAAAGTACACACTGGATGGCCTTGACTGGAGGCTACCATCTGTCTCCTAACAGCTGCTCCAGTGGGTCCCCTCCCCCAACCTTCTCTGAGCTTTCAGGGTCCTTGTGACCTGGCCATTTAGCACATGATGTGCAAAAAAAGTGCCACTCAGAGGTTAAAACAACACAACGTTAAAGAACACGCTGGATGGCCTTGACGGGAGGCTACCATCTGTCTCCTAACAGCTGTTCCAGTGGATCCACTCCCCCAATCTTCTCTGAGACTTCGGGGTTCTTGTGACCTGGCCATTTAGGCCATGGTGTGCAAAAAAGTGCCGCTCAGAGGTAAAACAACCCAACGTTAAATAACACGCTGAATGGCCTTGACGGGAGGCTACCATCTGTCTCCCAACAGCTCTTCCAATGGGTCCACTCCCCAACCTTGTCTGAACCTTTGGGGTCCTTGTGACCTGGCCATTTAGCCCATGATGTGCAAAAAATGTGCCACTCAGAGGTAAAAGAACCCAACATTAAAGAAACACGCTGGATGGCCTTGACGGGAGGCTACCATCTGTCTCCCAACAGCTCTTCCAGTGGGTCCCCTCCCACAACCTTCTCTGAGCCTTCGGGGTTTTTGTGACCTGGCCATTTAGCCCATGGTGTGCAAAAAAAGTGCCACTCAGAGGTAAAAGAACCCAACATTAAAGAACACGCTGGATGGCCTTGACGGGAGGCTACGATGTGTCTCCCAACAGCTGTTCCAGTGGATCCCCTCCCCCAACCTTCTCTGAGCCTTCGGGGTTCTTGTGACCTGGCCATTTAGCCCATGGTGTGCAAAAAAAGTGCCACTCAGATCTAAAACAACACAACTTTGAATAACACGCTGGATTGTCTTGACGGGAGGCTACCATCTGTCTCCCAACAGCTGTTCCAGTGGGTCCCCTCCCCCAACCTTCCCTGAGCCTTCGGGGTTCTTGTGACCTGGCCATTTAGCCCCTGGTGTACAAAAATAAGTTCCGCTCAGAGGTAAAACAACCGCAACCCTTTTATCTGATCGCTAATTTTTAACTTGTTTTTTATTTTTATGCTTTATTGGCAGTTTTAATCAGGTTTAGTGTTTTTGTTTTCTCTAATTCATTTTTGGTGATATTGATCTTGTACATCTTAATTTCTTATACATTTATTATTTCTGTTGCCTCATTGCCATTTTCTTTTTGTCTTCATTATAGTTGTATTTTAAATTTGTTTGAGGATTTTGTAAAACATTAGATGCAAAGAAATCGTGCCCCTCGGAGGTAAAGGTAATCCAACATATAATGATCCTTTTATCCAACATATAATGATCCCTTTATCCAACATATAATGATCCTTTTATCCAACATATAATGATCCTTTTATCCAACATTAAATGATCCCTTTATCCAACATATAATGATCCTTTTATCCAACATATAATGATCTTTTTATCCAACATATAATGATCCTTTTATCCAACATATAATGATCCCTTTATCCAACGTATAATGATCCTTTTATCCAACGTATAATGATCTCTTTATCCAACATGTAATGATCCTTTTATCCAACATGTAATGATCCTTTTATCCAACATATAATGATCCTTTTATCCAACATATAATGATCCCTTTATCCAACATATAATGATCCTTTTATCCAACATTAAATGATCCCTTTATCCAACATATAATGATCTTTTTATCCAACATATAATGATCCTTTTCTCCAACATATAATGATCCCTTTATCCAACGTATAATGATCCTTTTATCCAACGTATAATGATCTCTTTATCGAACATGTAATGATCCTTTTATCCAACATGTAATGATCCTTTTATCCAACATATAATGATCCTTTTATACAACATATAATGATCCCTTTATCCAACATATAATGATCCCTTTATCCAACATATAATGATCCTTTTATCCAACATGTAATGATCCTTTTATCCAACATGTAATGATCCTTTTATCCAACGTATAATGATCCTTTTATCCAACGTATAATGATCTTTTTATCCAACGTATAATGATCCCTTTATCCAACACATAGTGATCCCTTTATCCAACATATAATGATCCTTTTATCCAACATATCATGATCCCTTTTTCCAACATTAATGATCCCTTTATCCAACATATAATGATCCTTTTATCCAACACATAGTGATCCTTTTATCCAACGTATAATGATCCTTTTATCCAACGTATAATGATCCCTTTATCCAACATGTAATGATCCTTTTATCCAACACATAGTGATCCCTTTATCCAACATATAATGATCCTTTTATCCAACATATCATGATCCCTTTATCCAACATTAATGATCCCTTTATCCAACATGTAATGATCCTTTTATCCAACACATAGTGATCCCTTTATCCAACATATAATGATCCTTTTATCCAACATATAATGATCCTTTTATCCAACATATAATGATCCCTTTATCCAACGTATAATGATCCTTTTATCCAACATATAATGATCCTTTTACCCAACATATAATGATCCCTTTATCCAATATATTATGATCCTTTTATCCAACATATAATTATCCTTTTATCCAACATATAATGATCCCTTTATCCAACATATAATGATCCTTTTATCCAACATATAATGATCCTTTTATCCAACATATAATGATCCTTTTATCCAACATATAATGATCCTTTTATCCAACATATAATGATCCTTTTATCCAACATATAATGATCCTTTTATCCAACATTATAATGATCCTTTTATCCAACATATGATGATACGTTGGATAAGAGGAGTCACGAGACGGTAATAAAACATCTGATATTGTTAAACATTCCCGTCTCCATAACTCTTCAAATATGGAAAGAATATTGTCGAAAATCGAGACTTTAATGGTTTTGATTCAGATCTCTATTTCATAATGTATGATATTTAAAAAAAGAAATATTATTTAAGCAGTTATTGAACTGTGAAGCTGATTCCGCTGAAGTGACGTATCCTGGTTTTTTTAATAATCAAGAGGGTACACAAGGGCATTTCTTGTAACCAGGCCCAGTTCTAAAAGAAACAACAAAAACGAGAGGGGGGGTTGAAAAATGTTAAGGGGGGGATAAGAGTCTGGATTTCCATTTGCCTTCCGTCTACATGTCTTGAAAAATGCGTGGAAGGTGACATGTTTAATAATTTTTTTATATATTTTTAGTCTCCATTACCCTTATTAGCATTGTCAAAAGGGGAGGCCAATGACCGCCCCCTCCCCCACCCCCCAAACCTTTTTACTTGCTCCTAACTTGGTTTATTCCTGGATTTTTCCAACGGTGGTAACGATGCCCACACAAACCGAATCCATCTTCTGACTGTGTTAGGTTGTTTTACCTCTGAGCGGCACTGTTTTGCACACCATGGGCTAAATGGCTAGGTCACAAGAAGGTTACCGAAGGCTCAGAGAAGGTTGGGGGAGGGGACCCACTGGAACAGCTGTTGGGAGACAGATGGTAGCCTCTCGTCAAGGCCATCCAGCGTGTTCTTTAACGTTGGGTTGTTTTACCTCTGAGTGGCACTTTTTTGTACACCATGGGCTAAATGGCTAGGTCACAAGAAGGTTACCGAAGGCTCAAAGAAAGTTGGGGGAGGGGACCCACTGGAACAGCTGTTGGGAGACAGATGGTAGCCTCCCGTCAAGGCCATCCAGCGTGTTCTTTAACGTTGGGTTGTTTTACCTCTGAGCGGCACTTCTTTGCACACAATGGGCTAAATGGCCAGGTCACAAGGACCCCGAAGGCTCAGAGAAGGTTGGGGGAGGGGACCCACTGGAACAGCTGTTGGGAGACAGATGGTAGCCTCCGGTTAAGGCCATCCAGCATGTTCTCTAACGAGCACAGGGTACGTCTCTCCCGCACACGGGTCACGGCTTAACGTCCCATCCGACGGACGGCGTCCTTTACAAGGACAGTGGTGTCCCCTACTGACCGTGGGCAGGGCGGGGAGATTTTTGCGGAGAAAAATCTCAACGCTGACCCAGCTGGGACTCGAACCTGGGAACTGCAGATTACGAATCTGGCGCGCTACCGACTGAGCCACCCCGGCCCCACTTTTCTGACTGTGGAAATGGCGTTTCTCACAGAGACATTAAAACCCCAGGAGGTCGTAAGTACGAAATGTCGTCGCCCTGCCCACGGTCTCCTCGTGAACTCAAACTCGTGAACGGAGTCTCCGTTCACCACGGAGACTCCGTTCACCAAACAGAAATATAAAATAAATAAATAAATAAATACCCCCTCAAGCAGCTGCTTGCCACAGAGGTCTGACAGGAGCCTGTCAGTTTATATGCCACAGTAGGAGATCTGAGAGGAACCAATGGACAAATTCGTTCAGTTATTCATTGGTTAATTTGGAGGGGTGAGGTTTAATTGCATTTCTAAACCTTCTTCACCACCCATCAGTCATCAGCTGATTTTTAATCACCAATAAATAAAAAAAAACATCTTATTTCCTTCTTCCTCCGTTGGTCAAATTCTGTTGCTGAAAAGGAAGTTGAAATGGCTCTGAAGTAAACAACAGGCAGCTGCTTTCCTCCCTCGAATCACATTTCCGGCCGTACGAATTCAAACTGATTCGATGACTTTGCAGAATACGGAATTTTTTTCAATTCCCGCCCTCTCGTTTCTCGTGTGTGCTGATCATGTGACGCGAGACAGCGCGAGCATTTCCCCCCGCAGCGCTCGCAGCACGCTCCGCTGATCTCGCATCCCCATTTTGGCGCCAGCTTGCACTTCCTGGCTTCACGTGGCAGCGGCGCGAGATCTCCCCACCCACACTTTAGCAAAGGCACGAGATTAATTGCCTTTTCAGATATTTCGTATCTTAACCTTGTTTACAGAAACTTGAACTCGTACGTTAAGAGACTCGCGCATTTCGTGCCCTTCGCCTGCTGAATGAAATGCCATTTCTCCAGCAGACATTTTAATCTTAGTTTTCGTTTGGTGTTCGAGGCTACCTGTCCCTCTCGGAGACACAAACCACCTTGACCCTTTGTTCCTGTCTTCCCTGCCATTGTTGCCTTTTTTCCATTCATCAACACAAAAAAAGGCGGTGATGTAACACCCACTGATCCTTCGAATCATTCTTCGACTCGCACAATCCACGGAGATTGAAAACTCGCGAATCGAATCAGTGATCGTTTGAGCAGTCGTCCCAAAACTCTTTCTCGGAAATTGTTGCCAATTCTTCACATTAATATGTACCTCCATCATCGTATTCATATCAACACACATAGGACCTTACAAAGGAAAAAAAACACAACCCCTATGCACTGTATCACCTCCATATAAAGAGATAACCCCACCACAACACACACTATATCTCCAAGACACCCATCGACAGATGTAAACACACAACAGAGAGGAAATCTCCAAACCACTCTCTACACACCGTACTCATCCACCACACCACACACACAGATTGGAAATCCATTGAAACACAATTTATAAACACGAACAACTTACACACCGTATCACCACCCAAAAAAAAAGCGAACATCTACTACAAATAATTTTTTGACCCGGAAATAATCCTTACCCCCCCCTCCCCCTTGAGAGAAGACCCCGCCACACACATATAGAACCATACCAGCACCAGAGAGCACCAGAGAACCATATGGAATCATGGTTGAAATCCACCACACACATATACAACCATGGTTGAAATCCACCACACACATACGCAACCATGGTTGAAATCCACCACACACATATGGAATCATGGTTGAAATCCACCACACACATATACAACCATGGTTGAAATCCACCACACACATGTGGAACCATGGTTGAAATCCACCACACACATACGCAACCATGGTTGAAATCCACCACACACATACGCAACCATGGTTGAAATCCACCACACACATATGGTACCATGGTTGAAATCCACCACACACATATACAACCAGGGTTGAAATCCACCACACACATACGCAACCATGGTTGCAATCCACCACACACATATACAACCAGGGTTGAAATCCACCACACACATACGCAACCATGGTTGCAATCCACCACACACATATGGAACCATGGTTGAAATCCACCACACACATATACAACCATGGTTGAAATCCACCACATACATATGGAACCATGGTTGAAATCCACCACACACATACGCAACCATGGTTGAAATCCACCACACACATACGCAACCATGGTTGAAATCCACCACACACATATGGAACCATGGTTGAAATCCACCACACACATATACAACCATGGTTGAAATCCACCACACACACATAGAACCATGGTTGAAATCTACCACACACATATGCAATCATGTTTGAAATCCACCACACACATATGCAACCATGGTTGAAATCCACCACACACATACGCAACCATGGTTGAAATCCACCACACACATATGCAACCATGGTTGAAATCCACCACACACATATGGAATCATGGTTGAAATCCACCACACACACATACAACCATGTTTGAAATCCACCACACACATATGGAACCATGGTTGAAATCCACCACACACATACGCAACCATGGTTGAAATCCACCACACACATACGCAACCATGGTTGAAATCCACCACACACATATGGAACCATGGTTGAAATCCACCACACACATATACAACCATGGTTGAAATCCACCACACACACATAGAACCATGGTTGAAATCTACCACACACATATGCAATCATGTTTGAAATCCACCACACACATATGCAACCATGGTTGAAATCCACCACACACATACGCAACCATGGTTGAAATCCACCACACACATATGCAACCATGGTTGAAATCCACCACACACATATGGAATCATGGTTGAAATCCACCACACACACATACAACCATGTTTGAAATCCACCACACACATATGGAACCATGGTTGAAATCCACCACACACATACGCAACCATGGTTGAAATCCACCACACACATACGCAACCATGGTTGAAATCCACCACACACATATGGAACCATGGTTGAAATCCACCACACACATATACAACCATGGTTGAAATCCACCACACACACATAGAACCATGGTTGAAATCTACCACACACATATGCAATAATGTTTGAAATCCACCACACACATATGCAACCATGGTTGAAATCCACCACACACATACGCAACCATGGTTGAAATCCACCACACACATACGCAACCATGGTTGAAATCCACCACACACATATGGAATCATGGTTGAAATCCACCACACACATATACAACCATGGTTGAAATCCACCACACACATATGGAACCATGGTTGAAATCCACCACACACATACGCAACCATGGTTGAAATCCACCACACACATACGCAACCATGGTTGAAATCCACCACACACATATGGAACCATGGTTGAAATCCACCACACACATATACAACCATGGTTGAAATCCACCACACACATATGCAACCATGGTTGAAATCCACCACATCCGTTGTACCTCCAGAGGCCTCCCAGAGATCCCTCACCCAGCTCAGAGATGCATGTATCCACACCACCTAAACCTACTCAGTTTATGAGCAACCCTTGACAAAATGAACATCCCATAATAATATAAATATATAATATATATAAATAAAATAAAAAATAAATATAATAATAAAATAATATATAAAATAAATATCCCCTAATGAGCGGAATGATTAATCCTAAATCTACAATCTGGAAGAACTTTGAAAGATAAACATATCAGCATTTGTGTGCACGGCACCTTGCATCACCGGCAGTGATTTTTTTTTCTCCTTTAAGTACCGTTTTTTTTTTTAAATTGCGAAATTTTTCGGATTAAATAATGTTTGTAATGCATCTCCCCCTTAAAATATAAATTGAATGGTGTGAAATTGGGACTTCTTAGAGGCTGCAGGATCGATCCATCTCCACCAATCCTGCGATTTAGTAATTTGGCATTTCACACATTTCGTCCACTCACTGGTATGTGACAAGAAAAAGGTGAGGACATTTTGAACATGTAATTAATTACTCTATTCTGTATTACTAATACAGAATCAATATAAAATGCACTAAATGGGTTGGAGGTGGCTCATTCAGTAACTCAACAGATCCATAATCTGCAGTTCCCAGTTCGAGTCCCAGCTGGGTGAGCGTTGAGATTTATCTCCGCAAAACTCCCCGCCCTGCCCACGGTCAGTAGGGGACACCTATGGGCTTGGATAGGACGATAAGCCGTATCTCCGTGTGCGGGAGAGCTATATCCTGTGCACGTTAAAGAACACGCTGGATGGCCTTGACGGGAGGTACCATCTGTCTCCCAACAGCTGTTCCAGTGGGTCCCCTCCCCCAATCTTCTCTGAACCTTCGGGATCCTTGTGACCTGGCCATTTAGCCCATGGTGTGCAAAAAAGTGCCGCTCAGAGGTAAAACAACCCAACATTAAAGAACACGCTGGATGGCCTTGACGGGAGGCTACATCTGTCTCCCAACAGCTGTTCCAGTGGGTCCTCTCCCCCAACCTTCTCTGAGTCTTCAGGATCCTTGTGACCTGGCCATTTAGCACATGGTGTGCAAAAAAAGTGCCGTTCAGAGGTAAAACAACCCGACGTTAAAGAACACACTGGATGGCCTTGACGAGAGCCTACCATCTGTCTCCCAACAGCTGTTCCAGTGGGTCTCCTCTCCCAACCTTCTCTGAGTCTTCGGGATCCTTGTGACCTGGCCATTTAGCCCATGGTGTGCAAAAAAAGTGCCGCTCAGAGGTAAAACAACCCAACATTAAAGAACACGCTGGATGGCCTTGACGGGAGGCTACCATCTGTCTCCCAACAGCTGTTCCAGTGGGTCCCCTCCCCAACCTTCTCAGAGTCTTCGGGATCCTTGTGACCTGGCCATTTAGCCCATGGTGTGCAAAAAAAGTGCCGCTCAGAGGTAAAACAACCCAACATTAAAGAACACGCTGGATGGCCTTGACGGGAGGTTACCATCTGTCTCCCAACAGCTGTTCCAGTGGGTCCCCTCCCCCAACTTTTTCTGAGTCTTCGGGATCCTTGTGACCTGGTCATTTAGCCCATGGTGTGCAAAAAAAGTGCCGCTCAGAGGTAAAACAACCCAACATTAAAGAACACGCTGGATGGCCTTGACGGGAGGCTACCATCTGTCTCCCAACAGCTGTTCCAGTGGGTCCCCTCCCCAACCTTCTCTGAGTCTTCGGGATCCTTGTGACCTGACCATTTAGCCCATGGTGTGCAAAAAAAGTGCCGCTCAGAGGTAAAACAACCCAACATTAAAGAACACGCTGGATGGCCTTGACGGGAGGTTACCATCTGTCTCCCAACAGCTGTTCCAGTGGGTCCCCTCCCCCAACTTTTTCTGAGTCTTCGGGATCCTTGTGACCTGGTCATTTAGCCCATGGTGTGCAAAAAAGTGCCGCTCAGAGGTAAAACATCCCAACCCAACATTGTACAAAAGTCGGCCCGAATATCTCTGTGAAATATATTTTCTTTCAGTTCCATTATACAGTACTGAAAAATGACATCCATTTTTCTTCCACCCCCCTACCCCCGCCTCCTCTCTCCCCTACCAAACGATTCCATCGTCAATTCATCTCCTCAGCAATGATGATGGGAAGAGGAGGACAACTCTTAATCCAAAGGATTCGATTGTGTCAGATCTCAATTATCTGATAGTCCCGCGTGCTCAACTGACATCAATGGCCTAACTACGAGTTCAAACCTGTATTTTTTTTTCTTTTAGGGGGGGGGGGGGGGAAGAATGATGGTGGTGGAAGATCCTAGTTATTTGAAGTGATCTCCGTATTTACATAACCCCTCCCCCAATGTTAAAAGCAGTTTACAGAAGTTTTCCCCGGCTGCCTTCGGTTTCTACGAAGAGAACAGGAGGCTCTAGAGCAGGGTGAAGGCCTCGTTGCCACCTCACCCCTCCCTCTTCTAGAGCCTGCTTCTCTTCCACCCGTTTAAGCTCTTCAGGACATCCCTCGGTTTCTCCTTCCGTCCTCTCTGATCTCCTCCTCTTCCACTCCTTTGAGCACTTCAGGACATCCCTCGGTTTCTCCTTCCGTCCTCCCTGATCTCCTCCTCTTCCATCCCTTTGAGCTCTTCAGGACATCCCTCGGTTTCTCCTTCCATCCTCCTTGATCTCCTCCTCTTCCACCCCTTTGAGCTCTTTATGACATCCCTCGATTTCTCCTTCCGTCCTCTGTGATCTCCTCCTCTTCCACCCCTTCAAGCTCTTCAGGACATCCCTCGGTTTCTCCTTCCGTCCTCTCTGATCTCCTCTTCCACCCATTTCAGCTCTTCAGGACATCCCTCGTTTTCTCTTTCCGTCCTCCCTGATCTCCTCCTCTTCCACCCCTTTGAGCTCTTCAGGACATCCCTCGGTTTCTCCTTCCGTCCTCCCTGATCTCCTCATCTTCCACCCCTTTGAGCTCTTCACAACATCCCTCGGTTTCTCCTTCCATCCTCCCTGATCTCCTCATCTTCCACCCCTTCAAGCTCTTCAGTACATCCCTCAGTTTCTCCTTCCGTCCTCCCTGATCTCCTCCTCTTCCACCCCTTTGAGATCTTTATGACATCCCTCGATTTCTCCTTCCGTCCTCTCTGATCTCCTCCTCTTCCACCCCTTCAAGCTCTTCAGGACATCCCTCGGTTTCTCCTTCCGTCCTCCCTGATCTCCTCATCTTCCACCCCCTTTGAGCTCTTCAGGACATCCATCGGTTTCTCCTTCCGTCCTCTCTGATCTCCTCTTCCACCCATTTCAAGCTCTTCAGGACATCCCTCGGTTTCTCCTTCCGTCCTCCCTGATCTCCTCCTCTTCCACCCCTTTTGAGCTCTTCAGGACATCCCTCGGTTTCTCCTTCCGTCCTCTCTGATCTCCTGCTCTTCCACCCCTTTGAGCTATTCAGGACATCCCTCGGTTTCTCCTTCCGTCCTCTCTGATCTCCTCCTCTTCCACCCCTTCAAGCTCTTCAGGACATCCCTCGGTTTCTCCTTCCATCCTCTCTGATCCCTCGATTCTTTCTCCGCATCCTACGTGACAAGGTCAATCGCTGCTCGTGTTTGTCACTTTTGCGAAGGAAGAAGAGCGTGCGAAATACACCTGATGACGTCATAACACTTATTCCTCTCCTCCCCCTCGTATTCTCTCCCCCCTTTCCCCTGAAACAGATAAAATCCCAACAAGGAATGTCGTCGCCGACTTTTGACCTCTTTTTATTCCGCCCTGTAAGGAGTCGATTCCTGGACTCGATTAGTGCGCGCCACGAGGGAGACAAAAGCCGCGCAGAGCAGTTGAATGCGCGAGGTCGCCGTGCTCGATATGAAGCAATGCGGCCGTCTGCTCAAGGGACCAGCGAACGTGCAGGTCGGCATTTCGCTCGACAAGGCCACTGAGCGCGCGGATTCTTTTGTTCAGTCGGACAAATGCGATGTGGTTGGCATGGCAACGGGACCTGTCTCCCGAAGGCTGCGGCAGCCGAGTCCAGAATGCTGCACCGGTTTTTTGTTTTGGTTTTGTTTCGTTTAATACGAAATGGAACTTTGCGAAACCTTGGCAGCAGATTCTTTTTCGTTGCGTTTTATTATTCTTCGTTTTCTTTTTTTTCCCCACCGAAATGACCGCGTCTGGGAAAGTCCCGTCCCTCAAATGATCTGTTTGCTCGCCTTTCAGGTGATCGGCTGTCACACACTGACCCTCGCAAAGCAATTAATAAAGTTCGAAAGGATGAGGAATCCTCTTTTGACGATCGCCACGGAGATCGGCGGCAATTTGACCGTTTCCTCGTTGGGGGAGGGGTTACGCAACAGTTCAGCCCCCAGAGCCCCCGTGGAGCCGTACTTCCGCTCTATCTGGCTCTCTTGCTCTTGGGAAATCGAAATGTGTGCTCTCGGCTTCTCTTGGTCAACATCTGATTACGAATTCAGGTGTATCGCCTGCCAACTGGCACTTCTCTTTTTCGAATGAAAGAATGCAAAATGGAGAAGAGGATACATTGGACGAAATTTATCACTCCAGGATTCATTGTATGGTTTATTGAATTGCCGTCCCGTGGCCGAGTGGTTAGCGCGCTTGGCTACTGATCTAAAGGACCTGGGTTCGAGCCCCGGGTAAGGCATGGATGTATGGATATATGGACATTGGATCGTGTGAGCTCACAAAAACCTGGATCGTGTGGGCTCACTCACAGAAATATTGAGCGTATGCAGTTACCGTTCACAGCAAACTGGAGCGGTTGTGGTTAATGTTCACAGCACATTGGATTGTGTGAGCTCACAAAAACCTGGATCGTGTGGGCTCACTCACAGAAATATTGAGCGTGTGCAGTTACCGTTCACAGCAAACTGGAGCGTGTACAGTTGCTGTACACGCTCCAGATATTTTTCTTGAATTCTGTAATCATGTGACACAAAGGTTGCCAGATCACTAATTTCTAAGAAAAAAGAATCGTTGCCAGATATTTTTTCTGAATTTTGTAATCAACCATGGTGTTCGGATACTTTTTGAGCGACTGTAGTTAGCGCACTTGGCTACTGATCTAAGGGACCTGGGTTCGAGCCCCGGGTAAGGCATGGATGTATGTGTCGTTTTTTCTGCTGAGGTCCTGCCATCCTCTCAGATCTCCTATGTGGCATATAAACTGACAGGCTCCTGTCAGACCTCTGTGGCAAGCAGCTGCTTGAGGGGGGATTTACTAGGTCCCCGACGAACAGGCTCTCCAATAGCAAGATGAGCCAGAGGGGACCCAGTCATGAGCTGAAGAGAGCAGACGAAGACTCTGGAGCACCTGCCAGGATCCTTCTTCCCAGGGAACAGATCACCTCGCAAGACAAACATGCATGCGAGCGTGTGCGACCCTGTGAAAGCATCCGAACCTAGCGGAACCTTCACAGCGTGGATTCGCACATTCTAGCGGAACCCTGTAGTTCCTTCTTCCGGAACCTTGACAGGAGGCTTACCATCTGTCTCCCAACAGCTGTTCCAGTGGGTCCCCTCCCCCTACCTTCGGGGTCCATGTGACCTGGCCATTTAGCCCATGGTGTGCAAAAAAGCGCCGCTCAGAGGTAAACCCACCCAACCCCTCTGATCACAGGTCTCCATTGATCCTTCTGTCTCGAGGCATTGTTTTGCCCTCTTCGAAACAATTTCGACTTTGACACAATACATGGCGAAAGTTTCTGTTTCGATTTCGATGATAAAGAAATGTGCATCGGTTTTCAAATGGAGAAATAACTTTGCTTCGGGAGAAACGGATTTCAAATTTGTTTTAGATTCAAATATGGAGATTATTTTTTTTTCTCGCCAACTCTCTAATGGGGACACAGGGGGGGGGGGGAGGAGAATCTAAGAGCAAACGATGAGAGCAATGTGTTTTGCTTTGCACAAAAATGCGGTGGATTTTTCACTTGTGCGTTTCAAGTTCCTGAAACGTGGTCACACTTTCAAGTGTCAAGGTTCGCCAATGCGGAATGGCAGCATTCTGAGAGAGAAAGAAAGCAAACCATTTTGAAAAACCTTTCCATGCGTTTAGCTTCAAGTATTCACAAAAATAAATTTGTCGTCAGACAAGTAGGGTAAACAATCTGCTCGCGGTTCCTCGTCATCAATGACGTCACTATGATCACTGACACTTTCTCATCATTGCTGTTCGTCTTGTTTCTAGATCACGATCCATTTAAAACTTCACAATTTTTCACGTTCCCACCTCCGAAATTGTGTTGATGATATGAGTTGATATAGGATCCCCCATCATCATCATCATCATCCTCAAGCAGCCATGGGGTACGGAAGTCCAACCTGACAGTGTAATTTAGTTCTCCAAGCAAGTCTATCCTGAGCTACATTTTTTTTTTTAATAATAATAATCTTTATTCATATTCATGTTAGTTATACAAAAGTTTAAACAAATGACCCGCAAAGCATCTGCTTATTTGCAGGAGAGAAGAATAATAACGTTACATGAAAATACATAAGATATAGTTTATAACAATGTCATCAACGTCTACTGCATCTGGCCACTGCACACCAATTCTAACAAGGTCCTGTTTGACATTGTCTGCCCACCGCATCCTAGGTCTCCCCTTCTTTCTGAGGCCTTTAGGCACACTGTTCATAACCCTATTCGCCAATATACAATTATCCATACGGGCAACATGGCCAAACCAACGGAGTCTCTCTCTGCACAATATGCTGCTTAAAGGAGGTTGCAAACTCCTTTGCCTAACCTCATCATTAGATACGAAGTTGAACCACCTAATGCCTAAGATACCTAAGATTTCAGCTTCTTAAAAGAGCAATCCAAAGTTCATAAAAAAGGAAGTCTGCATGAGTTTTTTATTATTATTATTATTATTAGGGCTTTTTCTCGATTTTGAAGGGTTTGGGTTCTACCTCTGAAGAGCATTTTTTATACCCAGTGGGCTAACTGGCCAGGCCATAGGGACCTTCGCAGAGTCTTACTTAAGAGACCTGGGTTCGAGTCCTGGGTAAGGAGGCATGGATGTTCGTGTTTTCCTTCTGCAGAGGTCCTGTCTTCCTCACTATAGGATATAAACTGACAGGCTCCTGTCAGACTTCTGTGGCAAGCAGCTGCTTGAGGGGATTTTTTATTTTAATACTAGGAAGAAAAAATTATTCAGAAAAAATATTTCGCAACGATTTTTTTAGAAATTAGTGATCTGGCAACCTTCGTGTCACGTGACACGAAGGTTACCAGATCACTAATTTCTAAATAAATCGTTGCCAGATATTTTTTCTGAATTCTGTAATCAACCATAGTGTTCGGATACTTTTTTGAGCGACTGTAGGTGGTCATATTATTTTGATACTAGATCGTGTGGGCTCACTCACGGAAATATTGAGCGTGTGCAGTTACCGTTCACAGCAAACTGGAGCGTGTGCAGTAACTGCAGACGCTCCAGTTTGCTGTGAACGGTAACTGGAGCGTGTACAGTTGCTGTACACGCTCCAGATATTTTTCCTGAATTCTGTAATCACATGACACGAAGGTTACCAGATCACAATTTCTAAAAAAATCGTTGCCAAATATTTTTTCTGAATTCTGTAATCAACCATAATGTTCGGATACTTTTTTTTCAGAGACTGTATTAAACATTTTGTAAACATGGCACAAGCATTAAAACATTTTAAATAAATAATTTTACTTGAATCTGTTTTACGTTCATATGAAGATAATTTAACTGTGGAGGGATGAGCGATCCTTGAGGGGGGAATCTGTTGCTATGGAGACCGCAGACTAGAAAAGTTTCAGAGCCTCTGATCTGAAACAATGCAGCACGCGAGAATCAACCAAAAAAATCGAGCGTTGAATATGGCTGTGATGTTGCTTCTTCGTTTTTCTGTCTACCGGGACCACTTAGGAATGTCCCTCCGGTTCGATCGCAATACGCGACGGGTGAAAGGGTCTTTCAGAACAAAAATCAAAGATCTTATTGCAATTGAAGGGACTCGATACTGAGGCTCCTTCCCAAATGAATGGTTCAACTTAGTCCTTGGGAAAACAATAACTATCCTTTATTGATATGAATTACATTGACTGATGAGGAAAAACACACTCGTCACTCATTTACTATGAATTACAAAACCAGCTTATTATCCCCGTTCAGCTGTTTTCCCGAGAGCCTAAGTACCGCTAATACCAGTCGGCACTCACCAGCTTTTCAAATCTGCGCCTTTCTCCGCTCCTCCCTCGGCTGGCTCTCCCTCTCCTCTCGTCGTTGCCAACCTTTTTTCTTCCTCTCTCCGCTTCGACCATCTGGCAAGGCACCTTGCCCCTGGGTCTAGGGTCACTTGTCAGCTGACGCTAGCAGTTGGGTGACCTCCGTCCCCTCCGGGCACTGCTACTTCAATTAACTCTCCAGATGCTGGGACAGAGGTCCTCCCACGTAGCATATGCCTTTTTGGTGAAATCCAAAATAATATAGAAAACCCGAACAAAAAAAATATTTAAAAAGGTCTCTAGCCTGATAATGGCTAAGCTGGTTTTTGGAATTGCCTTAGATTTTAAACCTTCTGCCAGATCTTCGGGTTGTGTTGCGTTGATTTTACCTCTGAGCGTTGGTTTTTTGCACATCATGAACTAAATGGCCAGGTCACAAGGACCCCGAAGGCTCAGAGAAGGTTGGGGGAGGGGGACCCACTGAAGTAGATATTGGGAGACAGATGGTAGCCTCCCGTCAAGGCCATCCAGTGTTGAGTTGAGTTTGGTTGATTTTACCTCTGAGCGGCACTTCTTTTGCACACCATGGGCTAAATGGCCAGGTCACAAGGACCCCGAAGGCTCAGAGAAGGTTGGGGGAGGGGGACCCACTGAAGTAGATATTGGGAGACAGATAGTAGCCTCCCGTCAAGGCCATCCAGTGTTGAGTTGAGTTTGGTTGATTTTACCTCTGAGCGGCACTTCTTTTGCACACCATGGGCTAAATGGCCAGGTCACAAGGACCCCGAAGGCTCAGAGAAGGTTGGGGGAGGGGGACCCACTGAAGTAGATATTGGGAGACAGATGGTAGCCTCCCGTCAAGGCCATCCAGTGTTGAGTTGAGTTTGGTTGATTTTACCTCTGAGCGGCACTTCTTTTGCACACCATGGGCTAAATGGCCAGGTCACAAGGACCCCGAAGGCTCAGAGAAGGTTGGGGGAGGGGGACCCACTGAAGTAGATATTGGGAGACAGATGGTAGCCTCCCGTCAAGGCCATCCAGTGTTGAGTTGAGTTTGGTTGATTTTACCTCTGAGCGGCACTTCTTTTGCACACCATGGGCTAAATGGCCAGGTCACAAGGACCCCGAAGGCTCAGAGAAGGTTGGGGGAGGGGACCCACTGGAACAGCTGTTGGGAGACAGATGGTAGCCTCGCGTCAAGGCCATCCAGCCTGTTCTCTAACGTGCACACGGGGCCATGGCTTAACGTCCCATCCGACGGACGGCGGCCTTTCCAAGCCCATCGGTGTTCCCTACTGACCGTGGGCAGGACGGGGAATTTTGCGGAGATAAATCTCAACGCTGACCCAGCTGGGACTCGAACCTGGGAAATACAGATTACGAACCTGGCGCGCTACCGACTGAGCCACCCCTGCCCCACCCAGCTGGGACTCGAACCTAGGAACTTGATTGCGAGCCTGACGCGCTAACAACTGAGCCACCCGAGGGGGGAAGGGAGTCTTTAGTACTGTGTCGCCATTTCCTTTCGAGACAAACTGGTCAGCATTCGTGTTGGGAACGAGGAAGGTAGGGCACGGACAGAGCAAACTCTCGCGGTTGCCAGCACGGTGTGAGCATCGGGTATTCTCTCCTAGGCTCGCTCCATCTCAGGGGTCAGAGAAAGAGGGCAGCACTGGGGGGGGGGGGGGGGGGGTGATCGTCAAGAGATGGCAACAGGTGCCAGATCCAAGAGAGAGAGTCGATCTGTCGTCCTTCTAGCTCCTTCTGGTTCCGCATACCGGCGAGCGATCGGTTGCGACCACACCCATGGAGCACGGAAGGCGGACACGTGACCCGGCCAAGGTCTGAAGCTATGGGGTGGGGGGAAAACAAAAGATTACGGGGGGGATTAGGAAGGGAAACGAAACAATGGCAAAACAACAAATCAAGGGAGAAAAGGAAACATCAACAAACAAAAGAAAGGAAACACTGTTGCCGTTTGTTTCATTGCGCATGCTCAGTGCTTGTTCATGCCTTTGGTCTTCTGAAAATGGCGCATATCATCAATCTTAAGGAATTATGGGTCCAGGTTACGGTTGTAGTGGAAGGTGGTTCAGGTATTAAAACTCCCCCTCCCCCCCCGACTTACCAGCCATTCCGAAGAGCTGGGTCAGCGTTCAGATTTATCTCCGCGAAATTCCCCGCCTGCCCACCGTCAGTAGGGGACACCGATGGGCTTGAAAAGACCGCCGTCCTGCGGATGGGACGTTAAGCCGTGACCCCGTGTGCGGGATAGTCATACCCGGTGCACATTAAAGAACACATTGGATGGCTTTGCCGGGAGGCTACCATCTGTCTCCCAACAGCTGTTCCAGTGGGTCCCCTCCCCGAACCTTCTCTGAGCTTTGGGGTCCTTGTAACCTGGCCATTTAGCCAATGGTGTTCAAAAAAAGTGCCGCTCATGGGTAAAACAACCTAACCCATCTGGGTCAGTGTTGAGATTTATCTCAGCAAAATCCCCCACCTGCCCACGGTCAGTAGGGAACACCGCCTGCCCACGGTCGGTAGGGAACACCGCCGTCGTTCATCTGACGGGACGTTAAGCCGTGGCCCCGTGTGCGGGAGAGCCCTGTGCACGTTAAAGAACACGCTGAATGGCCTTGACGGGAGATTTCCATCTCTCTCGTAACGGACTGTCCAGTGATTCCCCTTCTCCGAAACGTTTTTTGAATTTGGCCCACTCTGTGCTAAAAAGTGTCGATCAAAGTTGAACCAAAGCAACCCAATACCATTGCAGACGCCTCTCAATTTCTGCTGGAGATCGTCATCCGAAAGAGAGGCAAAGAAACATTTAATCCTCATCTGCGGCTCGAACTCATCCTCTGAGATCATTGTCCAAGCCAGCTGGCCACGTGGCCAACCATCTTCAATTTCCTTTCTCCATCTATTAGCACCCCACAAAAAATAACTCCGACCTGCCGACGCCCATGTTGCTCTGTCTGTGAATGAAATCAGAACGAAAAGAGATTGAGCATCGAAGCCTCGAAGGACATTTCTCTTAATGAGGCGTCGATGTGACCTCCGCTTGCCAAAGCACGATGGTGCGATTTCTTTCTTTCTCTGTTTGCTAGAGGTCATTCGGATTTCTCACCCCACCCATCTCGAATGATGAACGGCTCCACCCCCTCCCATTATCTTTTCCTCCCTCCAAAGAGAGAATGAACTGGCTCGATCAGAATGAGAGAAAAAGAAACGAAGGACAAAAAGAAACCACCTGCAACAGACGAAAATACCGCAAAATTCTTGCTCTCTTTTTCGTACTTGCTCTCACTCTCCTAGGTGGAGCCTCGATCGTTGGGATACCTCTGCGAATGAGAAATGGATCCGATGGGTTTAGGGTGGGAATGGCTAAGCCTCGCAGAGGTCATAAAGTCATCGTTTCATGTGCACGTGAGCTACACTAAGTTGATGTTAAGGAACATGGCCATCTACTCCATTCACATTTGTACAGAGGATCCTATCCTGACCATTGGCGACCTTGTGACCTGGTCGTCGTCGTCGTCATCATCATCATCATCATCATCATCATCATCATCATCATCATCATCATCATCATCATCATCATCATCATCATCACAAAACACCCCGATCCATCTTCAGCGCACCCTTACCATTCACAAAAAAAAATATCCATTGATTCGTCTGATCCTTCTTCATCACAAATATTCATCACTCGTCACATTATCACAATGAGTGATATTAACCTTCATCACTTTGTTGCTATCACCGATACCGATCATGCAGATACTCACCATTTTTGTGTCTATTATTGGTATCGATCATCCGAGTATCTCATCATTTTTGTCTCTATCATTGGTATCGATCATCCGAGTATCTCATCATTTTTGTCTCTATCATTAGTATCGATCATCTGAGTGCTTCATCCTTTTTGTCTCTTCACTCGTATCGATCATCTGACTGCTTCATCATTTTTGTCTCTATCACTGGAACCGATCATCCCAGTGCCTCATCATTTTTGTCTCTTCACTGGTATCGATCATGCGAGTGCCTCATCATTTTTGTCTCTATCACTGGTATCGATCATCAGAGTGCCTCATCATTTTTTTCTCTATCACTGATATCGATCAGCGAGTGCCTCGTCATTTTTGTCTCTTCACTGCTATCGATCATGCGAGTGCCTCGTCATTTTTGTCTCTTCACTGCTATCGATCATCAGAGTACCTCATCATTTTTGCCTCTATCATTAGTATCGATCATCCGACTGCCTCATCATTTTTGTCTCTTCACTGGTATCGATCATCAGAGTGCCTCATCACTTTTTCTCTATCAATGATATCGATCATGCGAGTGCCTCATCATTTTTGTCTCTTCACTGGTATCGATCATCAGAGTGCCTCATCATTTTTTCTCTATCACTGATATCGATCATGCAAGTGCCTCGCCATTGTTGTCTCTTCACTAGTATCGATCATCCGAGTACCTCATCATTTTTGTCTCTTCACTGGTATCGATAATCAGAGTGCCTCATCATTTTTGTCTCTATCATTGGTATCGATCATGCGAGTGCCTCATCATTTTTGTCTCTTCACTGGTATCGATCATCAGAGTGCATCATCATTTTTTCTCTATCACTGATATCGATCATGCGAGTGCTTCGCCATTTTTGTTTCTTCACTGGTATCGATCATCAGAGTGCCTCATCATTTTTTCTCTATCACTGATATCGATCATGCGAGTGCCTCATCATTTTTGTCTCTTCACTGGTATCGATCATCCGAGTGCTTCATCATTTTTGTCTCTATCACTGCTATCGATCATCCGAGTGCTTCATCATTTTTGTCTCTATCACTGATATCGATCATGCGAGTGCCTCATCATTTTTGTCTCTTCACTGGTATCGATCATCAGAGTGCATCATCATTTTTTCTCTATCACTGATATCGATCATGCGAGTGCTTCGCCATTTTTGTCTCTCACTGGTATCGATCATCAGAGTGCCTCATCATTTTTTCTCTATCACTGATATCGATCATGCGAGTGCCTCATCATTTTTGTTTCTTCACTAGTATCGATCATCCGAGTGCTTCATCATTTTTGTCTCTATCACTGGTATCGATCATCCGAGTGCCTCATCATTTTTGTCTCTATCACTGGATCCGATCATGCGATCTATCACTGGTACCGATCACGCGAGTGCTTCATCATTTTTGTCTCTTCACTGGTATCGATCATCAGAGTGCCTCATCATTTTTTCTCTATCACTGATATCGATCATGCGAGTGGCTTGCCATTTTTGTCTCTTCACTAGTATCGATCATCCGAGTACCTCATCATTTTTGTCTCTATCATTGGTATCGATCATGCGAGTGCCTCATCATTTTTGTCTCTTCACTGGTATCGATCATCAGAGTGCCTCATCATTTTTTCTCTCTCACTGATATCGATCATGCGAGTGCCTCGCCATTTTTGTCTCTTCACTAGTATCGATCATCCGAGTACCTCACCATTTTTGTCTCTATCATTAGTATCGATCATCCGAGTGCTTCATCATTTTTGTCTCTATCACTGGTATCAATCATCAGAGTGCTTCATCATTTTTGTCTCTATCTTTGGTATCGATCATCAGAGTGCCTCATCATTTTTGTCTCTATCATTGGTATCGATCATGGGAGTGCCTCATCATTTTTGTCTCTATCGCTGGTATCGATCATCCGAGTGCTTCATCATTTTTCTCTCTATCACTGATATCGATCATGCGAGTGCGTCATCATTTTTCTCTCTCTCACTGATATCGATCATCGAGTGCTTCATCATTTTTGTCTCTATCATTGGTATCGATCATGCGAGTGCTTCATCATTCTTGTCTTTATCATTGGTATCGATCATCAGAGTGCTTCATCATTTTTGTCTCCATTATTGGTTTCGATTATACGAGTGCTTCATCATTTTTGTTTCTATCACTGGTATCGA
This sequence comes from Ryuthela nishihirai, assembly GCA_038380435.1. Taxonomy (NCBI): domain Eukaryota; kingdom Metazoa; phylum Arthropoda; class Arachnida; order Araneae; family Heptathelidae; genus Ryuthela; species Ryuthela nishihirai. The sequence goes on along the minus strand of JAWZYU010000002.1, from coordinate 117,857,065 downwards.
TCATCCGCGTGCCTCATCATTTTTGTCTCTATCACTGGTATCAATCATCAGAGTGCCTCATCATTTTTGTCTCTATCACTGATATCGATAATGCAGGTACCTCATCATTTTTCTCTCTTTCACTGATATCGATCATACGGGTGCCTCATTATTTATGTCTCTTCACTGGTATCGATCATCCGAGTGGTTCGTCATTTTTGTCTCTATCATTGGTATCGATCATCCGAGTGCCTCATCATTTTTGTCTCTATCACTGATATCGATCATGCAGGTACCTCATCATTTTTCTCTCTCTCTTTCACTGATATCGATCATACGGGTGCCTCATTATTTATGTCTCTTCACTGGTATCGATCATCCGAGTGGTTCGTCATTTTTGTCTCTATCATTGGTATCGATCATCACAGTGCTTCATCATTTTTGTCTCTATCATTGGTATTGATCATCAGAGTGCTTCATCATTTTTGTCTCTTCACTCGTATCGATCATCTGAGTGTTTCATCATTTTTGTCTCTATCACTGGAAACGATCATCCCAGTGCCTCATCATTTTTGTCTCTTCACTGGTATCGATCATGCGAGTGCCTCATCATTTTTGTCTCTATCATTGGTATCGATCATCAGAGTGCCTCATCATTTTTTCTCTATCACTGATATCGATCATGCGAGTGCCTCGTCATTTTTGTCTCTTCATTGGTATCGATCATCCGAGTACCTCATCATGTTTGTCTCTATCATTAGTATCGATCATCCGAGTACCTCATCATTTTTGTCTCTTCACTCGTATCGATCATCTGAATGCTTCATTATTTTTGTCCCTTCACTCGTATCGATCATCAGAGTGCCTCATCATTTTTGTCTCTATCACTGGAAACGATCATCCCAGTGCCTCATCATTTTTGTCTCTTCATTGGTATCGATCATGCGAGTGCCTCATCATTTTTGTCTCTATCATTGGTATCGATCATGCGAGTGCATCATTTTTGTCTTTATCATTGCTATCGATCATCAGACTGCTTCATCATTTTTGTCTCTATTATTAGTTTCGATCATCCGAGTGCCTCATCATTTTTGTCTCTATCACTGATATCGATCATGCGAGTGCCGCATAATTTTTGTCTCTATCATTGGTATCGATCATGCGAGTGCCTCATAATTTTTGTCTCTATCATTGGTATCGATCATCCGAGTGCTTCATCATTTTTGTCTCTATCACTGATATCGATCATGCGAGTGCTTCATCATTTTTCTCTCTCTCTCTCACTGATATCGATCATCGAGTGCTTCATCATTTTTGTCTCTATCATTGGTATCGATCATGCGAGTGCTTCATCATTTTTGTCTTTATCATTGGAATCGATCATCCGAGTGCTTCATCATTTTTGTCTCTATCATTGGTATCGATTATGCGAGTGCCTCATCATTTTTGTCTCTATCATTGGTATCGATCATCAGAGTACCTCATCATTTTTTATCTATCACTGATATCGATCATGCGAGTGCCACGTCATTTTTGTCTCTTCACTAGTATCGATCATTCGAGTACCTCATCATTTTAGTCTATATCATTAGTATCGATCATCCGAATGCTTCATCATTTTTGTCTCTATCACTGGTATCAATCATCAGAGTGCTTCATCATTTTTGTCTCTATCATTGGTATTGATCATCCGAGTGCCTCATCATTTTTGTCCCTATCACTGATATCGATCATGCGAGTGCCGCATCATTATTGTCTCTATCGCTGATATCGATCATCCGAGTGCTTCATCATTTTTGTCTCTATCACTGATATCGATCATGCGAGTGCCTCATCATTTTTCTCTCTCTCACTGATATCGATCATCGAGTGCTTCATCATCTTTGTCTCTATCAATGGTATCGATCATCCGAGTGCCTCATCATTTTTTTCTCTATCATTGGTATCGATCATGCGACTGCCTCATCATTTTTGTCTCTATCGCTGGTATCGATCATGCGAGTGCCTCATCATTTTTCTCTCTCTCTCACTGATATCGATCATCGAGTGCTTCATCATTTTTGTCTCTATCATTGGTATCGATCATGCGAGTGCTTCATCATTTTTGTCTTTATCATTGGTATCGAGCATCAGAGTGCTTCATCATTTTTGTCTCTATTATTGGTTTCGATCATCCAAGTGTTTCATCATTTTTGTTTCTCTCACTGGTATCGATCATCCGAGTGCCTCATCATTTTTGTCTCTATCACTGATATCGATCATGCGAGTGCTTCATCATTTTTGTCTCTATCATTGGTATCGATCATCCGAGTGCCTCATCATTTTTTCTCTATCATTGGTATCGATCATGCGAGTGCCTCATCGTTTTTGTCTGTTTCATTGGTATCGATCATCAGAGTGCTTCATCATTTTTATCTTTATTATTGGTTTCGATCATCCGAGTGCTTTATTATTTTTGTCTCTATCATTGGTATCGATCATCCGAGTGCTTCATCATTTTTGTCTCTATCACTGGTATCGATCATCCAAGTGCTTCATCATTTTTGTCTCTATCATTGGTATCGATCATTCGAGTGCTTCATCATTTTTGTCTCTATCAGTGGTATCGATCATCCGAGTGCTCCATCATTTTTGTCTCTATCACTGGTATCGATCATGCGAGTGCTTCATCATTTTTGTCTCTATCATTGGTATCGATCATCCGAGTGCCTCATCATTTTTTTTCTCTATCATTGGTAACGATCATGCGAGTGCCTCATCTTTTTTGTCTCTATCGCTGGTATCGATCATCCGAGTTCTTCATCATTTTTGTCTCTATCACTGATATCGATCATGCGAGTGCCTCATCATTTTTCTCTCTCTCACTGATATCGATCATCGAGTGCTTCATCATTTTTGTCTCTATCATTGGTATCGATCATGCGAGTGCTCATCATTTTTGTCTTTATCATTGGTATCGATCATCAGAGTGCTTCATCATTTTTGTCTCTATTATTTGTTTCGATCATCCGAGTGCTTCATCATTTTTGTCTCTATCACTGATATCGATCATGCAGGTACCTCATCATTTCTCTCTCTCTCTCTCTCTCACTGATATCGATCATGCGGGTGCCTCATTATTTGTGTCTCCTCACTGGTATCGATCATCAGAGTGCTTCATCATTTTTGTCTCTATTATTGGTTACGATCATCCGAGTGCATCATCATTTTTGTCTCTATCACTGATATCGATCATGCGAGTGCTTCATCAGTTTTGTCTCTATCATTGGTATCGATCATCAGAGTGCTTCATCATTTTTGTCTCTATTATTGGTTTCGATCATCCGAGTGTTTCATCATTTTTGTTTCTATCACTGGTATCGATCATCCGAGTGCCTCATCATTTTTGTCTCTATCAATGATATCGATCATGCAGGTACCTCATCATTTCTCTCTCTCTCTCACTGATATCGATCATGCGGGTGCCTCATTATTTGTGTCTCTTCACTGGTATCGATCATCCGAGTGCTTCATCATTTTTGTCTCTATCATTGGTATCGATCATCCGAGTGCTTCATCATTTTTGTCTCTATCATTGGTATTGATCATCAGAGTGCTTCATCATTTTTTTCTCTATCACTGGTATCGATCATCCGAGTGCTTCATCATTTTTGTCTCTATCACTGGTATCGATCATCCGAGTGCCTCATCATTTTTGTCTCTATCATTGGTATCGATCATCCGAGTGCTTCATCATTTTTGTCTCTATCATTGGTATCGATCATCCGAGTGCCTCATCATTTTTGTCTCTATCATTGGTATCGATCATCCGAATGCCTCATCATTTTTGTCTCTATCATTGGTATTGCTCATCCGAGTGCCTCATCATTTTTGTCTCTATCATTGGTATCGATCATCCGAGTGCTTCATCATTTTTGTCTCTATCACTGGTATCGATCATCCCAGTGCTTCATTTTTGTCTCTATCATTGGTATCGATCATGCGAGTGCTTCATCATTTTTGTCTCTATTATTGGTATCGATCATCAGAGTGCCTCATCATTTTTGTCTCTATCATTGGCATCGATCATCCGAGTGCCTCATCATTTTTGTCTCTATCACTGATATCGATCATGCAAGTGTTTCATATATACGTGACGTCATAGGGGGGAAAGCACTAGTGTGGGTACGCCAGGTTGGGACTAAACTACTAACAAATAATAAATCCCTCCTCAAACAGCTGCTTGCCACAAAGGTCTGACAGGAGCCTGTCAGTTTATTACGCCCAGTTTAGTACGCCCTCTGAGGATGGCAGGACCTCAGCAGAAAAAAACCACATACATCCATGCCTTACCCGGGGCTCGAACCCAGGTTCCTTAGATCAGTAGCCAAGCGCGCTAACTACAGTCGCTCAAAAAGTATCCGAACACTATGGTTCATTAAAGAATTCAGGAGAAATATCTGGAGCGTGTACAGCAACTGTACACGCTCCAGTTACCGTTCACAGCAAACTGGAGCGTGTGCAGTTACTGCACACGCTCCAGTTTGCTGTGAACGGTAACTGCACACGCTCAATATTTTTGTGAGTGGGCCCACACGATCCAGGTTTTTGTGAGTTCACACGATCCAATGTGCTGTGAACATTAACCACAACCGCTCCAGTTTGCTGTGAACGGTAACTGCACACGCTCAATATTTCCGTGAGTGAGCCCCACACGATCCAGGTTTTTGTGAGCTCACACGATCCAATGTGCTGTGAACATTAATCACAACTGCTCCAGTTTGCTGTGAACGGTAACTGCACGCACTCAATATTTAAGTGAGTGAGCCCACACGATCCAGGTTTTTTGTGAGCTCACACGATCCAATGTGCTGTGAACATTAACCGTAACCGCTCCAGTTTGCTGTGAACGGTAACTGCACACGCTCAATATTTCTGTGAGTGAGCCCACACGATCCAGGTTTTTGTGAGCTCACACGATCCAATGTGCTGTGAACATTAACCACAACCGCTCCAGTTTGCTGTGAACGGTAACTGCACACGCTCAATATTTCTGTGAGTGAGCTCACACGATCCAGGTTTTTGTGAGCTCACACAATCCAATGCGCTGTGAACATTAACCACAACCGCTCCAGTATGCTGTGAACAGTAACTGCACACACTCAATATTTCTGTGAGTGAGCCCACACGATCCAGGTTTTTGTGAGCTCACACGATCCAATGTGCTGTGAACATTAACCGCAACCGCTCCAGTTTGCTGTGAACGATAACTGCACACGCTCAATATTTCTGTGAGTGAGCCCACACGATCCAGGTTTTTGTGAGCTCACACGATCCAATGTGCTGTGAACATTAACCACAACCGCTCCAGTTTGCTGTGAACGGTAACTGCACACGCTCAATATTTCTGTGAGTGAGCCCACACGATCCAGGTTTTTGTGAGCTCACACGATCCAATGTGCTGTGAACATTAACCACAACCGCTCCAGTTTGCTATGAACGGTAACTGCACACGCTCAATATTTCTGTGAGTGAGCTCACACGATCCAGGTTTTTGTGAGCTCACACGATCCAATGTGCTGTGAACATTAACCACAACCGCTCCAGTATGCTGTGAACGGTAACTGCACACGCTCAATATTTCTGTGAGTGAGCCCACACGATCCAGGTTTTTGTGAGCTCACACGATCCAATGTGCTGTGAACATTAACCACAACCGCTCCAGTTTGCTGTGAACGATAACTGCACACGCTCAATATTTCTGTGAGTGAGCCCACACGATCCAGGTTTTTGTGAGCTCACACGATCCAATGTGCTGTGAACATTAACCACAACCGCTCCAGTTTGCTGTGAACGATAACTGCACACGCTCAATATTTCTGTGAGTGAGCAAACACGATCCAGGTTTTCGTGATCTCACACGATCCAATGTGCTGTGAACATTAATCGCAACCGCTCCAGTTTGCTGTGAACGGTAACTGCACACGCTCAATATTTCTGTGAGTGAGCCCACACGATCCAGGTTTTTGTGAGCTCACACGATCCAATGTACTGTGAACATTAATCGCAACCGCTCCAGTTTGCTGTGAACGGTAACTGCACACGCTCAATATTTCTGTGAGTGAGCCCACACGATCCAGGTTTTTGTGAGCTCACACGATCCAATGTGCTGTGAACATTAACCACAACCGCTCCAGTTTGCTGTGAACGGTAACTGCACACGCTCAATATTTCTGTGAGTGAGCCCACACGATCCAGGTTTTTGTGAGCTCACACGATCCAATGTGCTGTGAACATTAACCACAACCGCTCCAGTTTGCTATGAACGGTAACTGCACACGCTCAATATTTCTGTGAGTGAGCTCACACGATCCAGGTTTTTGTGAGCTCACACGATCCAATGTGCTGTGAACATTAACCACAACCGCTCCAGTATGCTGTGAACGGTAACTGCACACGCTCAATATTTCTGTGAGTGAGCCCACACGATCCAGGTTTTTGTGAGCTCACACGATCCAATGTGCTGTGAACATTAACCACAACCGCTCCAGTTTGCTGTGAACGATAACTGCACACGCTCAATATTTCTGTGAGTGAGCCCACACGATCCAGGTTTTTGTGAGCTCACACGATCCAATGTGCTGTGAACATTAACCACAACCGCTCCAGTTTGCTGTGAACGATAACTGCACACGCTCAATATTTCTGTGAGTGAGCAAACACGATCCAGGTTTTCGTGAGCTCACACGATCCAATGTGCTGTGAACATTAATCGCAACCGCTCCAGTTTGCTGTGAACGGTAACTGCACACGCTCAATATTTCTGTGAGTGAGCCCACACGATCCAGGTTTTTGTGAGCTCACACGATCCAATGTACTGTGAACATTAATCGCAACCGCTCCAGTTTGCTGTGAACGGTAACTGCACACGCTCAATATTTCTGTGAGTGAGCCCACACGATCCAGGTTTTTGTGAGCTCACACGATCCAATGTGCTGTGAACATTAACCACAACCTCTCCAGTTTGCTGTGAACGGTAACTGCACACACTCAATATTTCTGTGAGTGGGCCCACACGATCCAGGTTTTTGTGAGCTCACACGATCCAATGTGCTGTGAACATTAACCACAACCGCTCCAGTATGCTGTGAACGGTAACTGCACACGCTCAATATTTCTGTGAGTGAGCCCACACGATCCAGGTTTTTGTAAGCTCACACGATCCAATGTGCTGTGAACATGAACCGCAACCGCTCCAGTTTGCTGTGAACGGTAACTGGTAGTGATCTGCAACCTTCGTGTCACGTGACACGAGATTTGCAGAAAAGATCGTCCGAAGTAGTAAACGAGAAATTACGCCTTAAAAAATGAAGAATTCATTGTTACGAAGATTGGGCGTGGTTTGGCTTCTTTTTAAATTCACAATTTATCTTGTGAGTAGATTTAAATTAAGTTTTGGAATTGTTTTGGGAAAAAGAAAAATGCATTTTTTACGTTTATGACATATAAATAATAAATAAATACCCCCTCAAGCAGCTGCTTGCCACAGAGGTCAGGCAGGAGCCTGTCAGTTTAGTACGCCATAGTACAAGGTCTGAGAGGATGGTAGGCCCTCACAGAAAAACGACACACACATCCATGCCTTACCCGGGGCTCGAACAAAGCTCAAATCAACCAAAAAGGAGAAATAGAAGCGAAAAAAAAAACATTTTTCGAGTTTGTAATCTGAATAAAGAGGTTTCAAAAAACAACAATCTTAAACCGATCTCTTGGAAATGCTGGAGGTGACCGAATACCATGGACGTCCGCATCAAAATTTCGGGGGAGGGGGGGGCAAATCTTGGACATAAATAATTACATCAAGAAATTTTTATTTAATTATTTTGTTTTTTTTTTTCACAAGTAGATTATAGTATACAGTTCTGCATGTATACAAAAACACAATGTATTTAAATTTACAATACAAAGGAAGCAAGAATTAATTAAAAAAAGATTTTTTACTCGATTCCGGGGGGGAGTGCCCCGTTTGCCCCCCTCTGCGCCCGCCCATGCCGAATACTTTCCGTAGAAAGAAGAATTCAATTCGAATTTTTTAGCGAAGAAAAAAAATGCGACCGACTGTTGGTGTTCGAGAAGAATCGCTTGGTGCTATGAAATCTGTTCGCAGACGGACTTCCAGTTTAGAGCGAGAACAGAAAATTTTGCCTGCTCCGCCTCGTGACCTCCTTCGATTCAGTCCCGAGAGAAGTTTCTGCTTTTAAGTTGGGGGGCGGGGGAGGGGGGAGGGTGAGTGTTGACTCTCCCTTTATGCGGATGCTGACATGATTTCCTTTCTGACCTCGTGCGAGGACTGACATCCAGAGATGCTCTTCCTGTCTCTGCCTCTTCGGCCATTGTCTGCCTTGCCTCTGACGTCACCTAGTGGGTCAGCAGGAAGAGCCTCGCGCGCTCCTTGACCGCTGCTCGCGATGCCCCCGATTGATGTGTTGTCCACTTCTATTCCGCTCGAGGAAATGTTGCACGCGCTCCCACTCAACAGAGGTGACGTTTTTTTTCCCCGCGCTTCATTCTCTCCCCGTCCCCCCCCCTCCTTTCGCCACTTCCTGGAATATTCCGAGGCCGAACGAGCCCGTTCCACTCCATCTCGGAGGGAAACGCCCTCACCGCGTAGCGTTGCCCGCCTAACGGATCTATCACGAAGAAAGTCACGTGGAGCAATCCAGGGGGGAGGGGGGGGAATCACCTTGGCGATGGAATGTTGACTCGTATTTTATCAACATCCCTCATTTGTTGCCATTAATACTCTTCAATTCATACTTCAAGCATTGATGGATTGAAGGGATCTCAGAGTGATGCATTTCGGGAATATTTCAATTGTCTCTCTCATGTATTCAATCAATGATTTAATGCTCCGTGATGCTATATCAAATCGCATTTTCAATCCTAGATCCCGATGCTCTGCCTCCACTACCAACACCATTCCTTATTTCCAAGTCGACTTCGAGTTCAGGAAGTTCTTTTGCCGTTGTTCAAATCATTTTCAGTTTAAGTGCTGATGTTGTTATTTGAGTTACTTCTCTTTTTCACAAAAAACCTGGATCGTATGGGCCCACTCACAGAAATATTGAGCATGTGCAGTTACCGTTCACAGCAAACTGGAGCGTGTGCAGTAACTGCACACGCTCCATTTTGCTGTGAACGGTAACTGGAGCGTGTACAGTTGCTGTACACGCTCCAGATATTTTTCCTGAATTTTGTAATCAACCATAGTGTTCGGATAATTTTTGAGCGACTGTAGTTAGCGCGCTTGGCTACTGATCTAAGGGACCTGGGTTCGAGCCCCGGGTAAGGCATGACATTTGTATTGTTTTTCTGCTGAGGTCCTGCCATCCTCTCAGACCTCCCACTATGGCGTATAAACTGACAGGCTCCTGTCAGACCTCTGTGGCAAGCAGCTGCTTGAGGGGGTATTTATTTATTATTTATTTGTCTCTCAAACAAATTTCGTGAACTAAAAATTCATTCCTTTCCAGCAGCACACAATCACCCCACACACACATCACTGATGATGTCATCTTCAAACGGTGAAAGGTTTACGAAACGACCGATTCTGAGCGATAGCTATTGACTTGGCAACTGCACCAGCTTCTGTGAGACATCTTCTGCCCATTGCATTCTACGATTCCCCCTCCCCCTTCACCACTTTAGGCAAACTATTCATGACTCTATTCGCCATTAAACCCGAAACAACCAATCTCTGCACAATATGCTGCTTAAAGGAGGTTGCAAACTCCTTTGCCTAACCTCATCATGAGTTACAAAGTTAAACCACCTAATGCCCAAGATACTGCGTAAGCATCTAGAATCAAAAGCATCTAGTTTCCTGTTATCTTGTTTACAAAGTGTCCAAGTTTCACTACCATAACTAACCCTAGAAAGAACCAAACTATTATACAGTCTAATTTTAGTCTTTAGGTGTATACGCCTATTTCTCCACACTCTCCATAGATTCTTAAAAGTCCCGGCAGCAATCCCTATTCGTCTGTTAATCTCATGCCGCACATCACCATTATCTGTTACATAGCTCCCAAGATAATTAAACTGTGACACCTGCTCAAGACTGCAACCATTCAGATTAACTGAATCACAGCCTGCCTGACCAATTTTCATCACTTTAGTTTTCTCTCTGTTTATAACCAAACCTACTCTACTACCAGTCTCATCAACAGCTGGAATGAAAGAGTTCATCTCATCAACATCATTTGCCAAAAGGGCCAAATCATCAGCATAATCTAAATCAGAAATTTTCGTATCTCCAGTCCATTTAAGGCCAAAATCTTTCCCTTGCAGTGAATTTCGCATAACAACTATATACCAGTGCCATTAACAGTTCTAATGAAAGCGTTCATCAGCATCATTTGCCAAAAGGGCAAAATGATTCAGATAAACTTAGATTCAGATATTTTCGGATCTGCAGACGCCAATTCTAAGATATTTACCTTTTATTTACGCATGCAATTCCAATGCCAAATAAATGGTGCTGGGCAATAACCCAATTTCATTTGTTATTTATTTCGGAATGTAGATGATTATCGAAGGAAAAAATTTAGTTCCTTCAGTTTCTTTTTCAGCAGAAAATTTTTCCTTTTACGCCTGTTATCAATAGTTGTATTGTTTTACATTAGATGGCGCCACTGACAAAACTGAAACTTTTCTAAAGTAACGTAGACTGTCGAGGAAATAACCACTCTTATTTTATTTCTGATGCGTGAAAATGCGGATATACGTTTCCCTTTATGTAAACGAATTTTTTGTTCAACTATCTATAAAAAATAGTTTTTTTTAGTTTAGGAACGTTAAAAGAAATAATGTGATCTAAATCAGTGAAGATATCTTAATGACGTTGATTGAAGCAATACAGTTTTGTTAACAAATAACATAAATACACAATAAATACACACAATAAATTAATATGTATAGCATTTGATTTATAATAAATGCCATATGTAAATATCGAATTATTCAGTGTTTGAATTCATATATTCAATATTTGTTTATTTTTGTAAATTCTTCAAATATTTAATTTTTTTTTTTTCATTTTGTTCAGCAGCCCACTCGGGGGGGATCAGTAATAATTTAAACAACCTGTTCTATTTACTTCCTGTAGCAGGTCATCTTCATTTCACTGATGACAAAAGATGATCTTGTAAGAGGAGGTCTTTGAAATGAGAGAAGATCGTAACAAAAAAGAAATGATGTTTTTTGAGTTTAAGAAATATCATTTTACTTTTCGCCAGAGTAATTTTGAAGAAGTAGAATCGAGGCGTGAAACGATATTTATGGTTCATAGTTTATTTCTCGATATACAAATAACAATGGCCACAATTCTGAAAAATAGACGAATTTCAAAATATAAAAAAAAACAGAGTTCAAAGAAAAGAAATTAAAGGATGCTGATGATGATCATTTGCAGTTGGTTTGCTTCACCTTCATCAGCAGACTGATGGCCGCATCGACGCCATTTTCCTCCAGATATTCGTAAAGCTTGCTTTTCGTTTCAGCTGGCAACGACCTCTGTCGAGACAGGAGCCAAAGATTCTCTGAAATAAATGGAAACATTTGAAATGGGGAGGGAAAAAAACGAAATCTTTTTTTTCACTTCCTATATTACGGCCCACAATTCTCAATGTCAAAGAGGTCATTTGATCAACATACACTCGGCGATCGTTGAACTTTCACCCTTCCCATGTTTTTTAAATGCAAAGATGAATTCGAAGCTGTATGACTTCTGAAATAAATCTTTCACCTAAAAATATTACTGAAGATGAATTAAAGACCTCAGTCAAGTCGAACCTAAATTTCGAATTTCAACACTATTTGTTAGGTATTTAGTGAAATATGGAAGTCTGAATATTTAACAGCACAAAGTAATGCCAAACAAAAATTTATTACTTCAGTTCATTATAATTTGTTTAAAGAGGTATTATTTAGATAGATATGATTGAGACAGTTAATCTTCAGTCACATTTTCTTATAAAGTGTTTATTTTAGAAGTTATACATCTTAATTATCACTGAGTGTAAATCACAGTGTTTATACAGTACAATAGCACTTTTTACACAGTTAAATATCGATAAAAAAAATATGCATTTATTGAACATGAAAATGGCGGGAAAAGCTCCATGTTAGATGAGCCAGATTCGGAGCTCAATTATTTCTTAAATAAGAATTTTTTTATGGCAAAAAATATGTAATATGATGCTAAGTTAACGATCTCATTAACACCTGCCCAAGCTCCTAATTTCGAAAATATTCGTTCAGTATTTTAAAAAAAGGTGTGGAATATTTAAAACAGCATTTCCAGTTGAAACAGTTGATGAGAAAAGTTCAATTCGAACAGGTTTAAAATAAATGCAAATAATCGTTAATTTTACTAAAAGTTTACATTAGATGGCGCCACTGACAGATGATGATGCTTTCAGCAGTTTTTCTTTTATAACGATCGCTACAATTTTTGATAATTTCGAATAATGTTGCGGAGTGGTTAAATATTTCAACTTTCCTAACTCTTTAAATATTGAAAGAATATTGTCGAAAATCGAGATTTAAATAGATTTTTATTGAGATCTTTAATTTCTCTTCAGTAACATTTTCTCAATGAAAAATTTTTAAAAAATTAAAGACTTCCAACTTCACTGTTCATTGACACATCATGGATATTGCGATGGATATGCTAATAAGTCTAACGGAAGCCAAAAATTATTAAACTTCAGCATATTTAACGCATTTTTCAAATCATTTTTTTTAAACCTCTAAAACGAAGGGGAAACTGTTACTCTTTGATGGCAATCGAATTTCTTCGCCTCCGCCTTTTACCGTTTCTGGGCTGGACTGTATTGCTTGCATCTCCCACCGTCTTACTTTTTTTCTCCCTAAGCCCCTGCCTCGTCCGAATCAACTGAACATCGAGTTTTACAACTTGTTTTACCTCTGAGCGGGCTTTTTGGCACACAATGAGCTAAATGGCCAGGTCACAAGGACCCGATGGCCTCAGGGAAGGGACCCACTGATAAGTGGAAACCTCCCTGAAATGCCATCCGGCAGGTTAACTTGCAGAGGGTGTAGCTCTCTCCAGAACACGGGACCGCTGCTTTTTGCAGCATTCAACGGACGGCGGCCTTTCTCATAGAGAGCAGAATGGGGGTTAGGATTTGGGGGGGGGGGGGGTTCTCTCGCATGCTCAGTTGGGATTCGAACCTGGGTAATGAAGGTTACGAAATTGGCTAGCTACTTACTGAGACAACACCACCCCACACACCTGAGAGTATACTTATACTTTCTTGCATGATGACTACATATGAGAATGCATGGATACTTTTTTTTAATTTAGTAGTCTGTTAGTAAACACGTGCATCACTTGTTTCCAGCTCCTTATCGTGTCCAGGTTGTTTTCGTAAATGACATGATACTGATACAAAATTCAGGATCTGCTGCCACTACATCACAAAAATCAAAATTAATGAAGCTAAAGAGTTCAGTTAAAAAAAAAAGGTCCTAATATTTCTGCTAGAATGTAAAAAGATGCAGGCATCAAATAGTTCATGTAGTATTCTATAACCAAATATATTTTATATACACAAATGTAATTACGTTTCGTTTCGCTCTTCCGCTGCACGTGATAAGAGGAAGTGACGTGCTCACCTGTGTGCACGCTCTGCAGTGTCAGCCAAACGTGATTGCATGACCACACGAGGGCGTAGTTGTCGTAATCTGTCTTCAGGATGTAGTAGTTGCCATGGAGACTAACTGCAAGTGGAAAAGAAAGTCAAAACTTCAACTGAGGGCGATGGGTGACGAAATTGAACATAGTCATTGATTCTGAAACATTTTTTAATCGAAGACCTAAAAAAACGTCTCTCTAATGAGCAAAATAGTTTCTCCTAAGATAAAAAATAGATCACTTTAGAACATGGGCAAACGTTTTTGCTGAAGGGCTGCATAAAAAACTGAAGTGGAAAGGCCGGCCGCAAAAAAACATTTAATCAATATCAAAAGAAATCTAAAGTGAAATACAAACAATGCAATTTTATTAAAATAAACATTTTTGAACTTGCTTCGCTGAATCTTGCTCTCTTTAGGTTGATCTCAGTCAGGATGTATTTGTCATCAATAGCTCGCGGGCAGCACAAAAAGAGGTGCGTGGCCGTCAATTGCCCGGCCTCTTTTAGAGTCGTCGTCGTAACGAACGCGCACGGTATATGATGGCTCTTGATGGGAACACGGTGACACGGCTTAAGCACCGTCAAGACGGACGGTTGTCTTTCTAAGCAAGTCGGTGTTGCCTTAGTGACGGCTGAGAAAATTCTCAAAGGCAGGAAGAGGGGGAGGAATTACTAATTAGCATATTTATTCTATTTATCCTCCTCCCACAAGAGACTACCTCTACGTACGACAGTTAAAACAGGCACGTGCCAAATCGGAGGGAGGGGAGGGGGGTCTGTGAATAAAACTCGAGTAGGGTGTCCCAATTACTAAACTATTTCATCGGACAGGAAAGATTAAAATGATTCTTTATATCAGAGGTTCCTAAATTTATTTGTCCTACCGCCTCCTTTTTGAGAAAAAAAAAATTACTCACCGCCCCCCTGGAAATCTATCTTCTTTAAGAGAACACTTATGCATCCACCAACCCCCCCAATTGCTACTACCGCCCCCTGGATCGTCCCAGCGCCCCCCAGGATGCGGTATCGCCCACTTTGGGAAACATTGTTTTACATGGATTATAAGACGATTGGATTTTCGGGGGGAGGGGAAGGGGGGTCCCTGGATATGTCCCTGAATTTCAAACGGGGAGTACCCAATTTTCCAGGGGAGAAATTGAGCCCATCTCTCTGGTATTGGAATTCTGAGAGATGGGTTCTTTAATACTAAGTTTGCTCTCAGTGAGCGAGCTTGAGAGTTTAGAGCTTGCGAGCGGAAGGGATGTATTTGGGCCACGAGGCTTTGGGTTGGGTTGTTTTACCTCTGAGCGGCACTTTTTTGCACACCATGGACTAAATGGCCAGGTCACAAGGACCCCGAAGGCTCAGAGAAGGTTGGGGGAGGGGACCAACTGGAACAAGCTGTTGGGAGACAGAGGGCCGCCTCCCGTCTAGGCCTTCCAGCATGTTCTTGAACGTGCACAGGGTATGGCTCTCCCGCACACGGGGCCACGGCTTAACGTCCCATCCGACGGATGGCGGCCTTTCCTAGCCAATCGGTGTCCCCTACTGACCGTGGGCAGGGCGGGGAACCCTACTGACCGTGGGCCACGAGGCAGACAGACGTTTGGCGAGGCCAACCAGAGGAAACACAGACGCTGGAGGACAACCAGAGACCAACCACAGTAAAGAAAATAAAAAAAAAAACAATATAAACTTAATATAAATTTAGCTTCTTCTGTAAAAATCATTCAAAATTCGTAAAATTTAAAATAATAAACAACTTTAAAAATATATTTTTGCATTTCGTTAAAGGCACTTTGAAAAAATAATCGGTGAAAAATCGAGATTCAGACAGATCTGACTGAGATATTTTGTCTTCCTAAAAGGCTTATTTAAAAAGTTACTAAGGTCTGGAAATGGCTGCCTTTTATTTTTGTACCCAGTGGCTCTTAGCAGCAACGACTTTTACGGAAAGATAAAACGGCTTCCTCTTCTTCTTCATTCGTCAAGGCTACTGGACAACAGAGAGAGATGATCGCGTGCACTTGGAGGACAGCGTCACATCCGGCTTTCTTGTTGTACAGTCGCTCAAAAAAGTATCCGAACACTACGGTTGATTACAGAATTCAGAAAAAATATCTGGCAACGATTTTTTTTTAGAAATTAGTGATCTGGCAACCTTCGTGTCACGTGACACTAGATCACTAATTTCTGAAAAAAACGTTGCCAGATATATTTTCTGAATTCTGTAATCAACCGTAGTGTTCGGATACTTTTTTGAGCGACTGTAGGTGGTCATATTATTTTGATACTAGATCGTGTGGGCCCACTCACAGAATTATTGAGCGTGTGCAGTTACCGTTCACAGCAAACTGGAGCGGTTGCGGTTAATGTTCACAGCACATTGGATCGTGTGAGCTCACAAAAACCTGGATCGTGTGGGCTCACTCACGAAAATATTGAGCATGTGCAGTTACCGTTCACAGCAAACTGGAGCGTGTACAGTAGCTGTACACGCTCCAGATATTTATCCTGAATTCTGTAATCACGTGACACGAAGGTTGCCAGATCGGTAATTTCTAAAAAAATTGGTTGCCAGATATTTTTTCTGAATTCTGCAATCAACCATAGTGTTCGGATACTTTTTTGAGCGACTGTACCTATTTAGTGGTATCGGTTGGTTGAAGGTGTGACCTTGGTTGACAGTATCATCGCCACCAGTCCACATCCTGCCACGTGCGACGGTGGTATAGCAACGAGATTCTTTTCTTTCCGGAAAGAGGAGGATTTCCGCTGCATCATCCTCATCAAATCATCCAACAAGAGCTGTTGCTCTTGTTGGATTCGTTGCAGTTATAACGAAAGGAATAAATGCAGAACTTTTAAGCTTTCAGCAGATTAACCATCAAGTGCTTTGCACAAATCCTGTAATGCAACTGCTTCGGTGGCTGAAAAAATAACTCAATAATACTTTTTTTTTTCTTCCACAGTCATCAGATTGACTTGTAAGATGTTCCCCCCCCCCCTATGGATGCTGTAAAGTTCCAACATTAATTTCAGTTCATCATTTCTGTCGTTAAAGAGCCCGTCAACTTTGTAAACAAGTTTTGTTTTTGAAGGTCTCAGTAACTGACACCAGAGCAATTAGGATTTAAACGTGATCTGCACGGATGCTCGTGTCGTTTTTCTGCTGAGGTCCCGCCATCCTCACGGACCTCCTACTATGGCGTATAAACTGACAGGCGCCTGTCACGCCTCTGTGGCAAGCACCTGATTGAGGGGTATTTACTTTTTTTTTTATTAGACTAGTTACCGTTCACAGCAAACTGGAGCGGTTGCGGTTAATGTTTACAGCACATTGGATCGTGTGAGCTCACAAAAACCTGGATCGTGTGGGCTCACTTACAGAAATATTGAGCGTGTGCAGTTACCGTTCACAGCAAACTGGAGCGGTTGCGGTTAATGTTCACAGCACATTGGATCGTGTGAGCTCACAAAAACCTGGATCGTGTGGTCCACTCATAGAAATATTCAGCGTGTGCAGTTACCGTTCACAGCAAACTGGAGCGGTTGTGGTTAATGTTCACAGCACATTGGATCGTGTGAGCTCACAAAAACCTGGATCGTGTGGGCTCACTTACAGAAATATTGAGCATGTGCAGTTACCGTTCACAGCAAACTGGAGCGGTTGCGGTTAATGTTCACAGCACATTGGATCGTGTGAGCTCACAAAAACCTAGATCGTGTGGGCCCACTCATAGAAATATTGAGCGTGTGCAGTTACCGTTCACAGCAAACTGGAGCGGTTACGGTTAATGTTCACAGCACATTGGATCGTGTGAGCTCACAAAAACCTAGATCGTGTGGGCCCACTCATAGAAATATTGAGCGTGTGCAGTTACCGTTCACAGCAAACTGGAGCGGTTACGGTTAATGTTCACAGCACATTGGATCGTGTGAGCTCACAAAAACCTGGATCGTGTGGGCTCACTTACAGAAATATTGAGCGTGTGCAGTTACCGTTCACAGCAAACTGGAGCGGTTGTGGTTAATGTTCACAGCACATTGGATCGTGTGAGCTCACAAAAACCTAGATCGTGTGGGCCCACTCATAGAAATATTGAGCGTGTGCAGTTACCGTTCACAGCAAACTGGAGCGGTTACGGTTAAATGTTCACAGCACATTGGATCGTGTGAGCTCACAAAAACCTGGATCGTGAGGGCTCACTTACAGAAATATTGAGCGTGTGCAGTTACCGTTCACAGCAAACTTGAGCGGTTGCGGTTAATGTTCACAGCACATTGGATCGTGTGAGCTCACAAAAACCTGGATCGTGTGGGCCCACTCACAGAAATATTGAGCGTGTGCAGTTACCGTTCACAGCAAACTGGAGCGGTTACGGTTAATGTTCACAGCACATTGGATCGTGTGAGCTCACAAAAACCTGGATCGTGTGGGCTCACTTACAGAAATATTGAGCGTGTGCAGTTACCGTTCACAGCAAACTGGAGCGGTTGTGGTTAATGTTCACAGCACATTGGATCGTGTGAGCTCACAAAAACCTAGATCGTGTGGGCCCACTCATAGAAATATTGAGCGTGTGCAGTTACCGTTCACAGCAAACTGGAGCGGTTACGGTTAAATGTTCACAGCACATTGGATCGTGTGAGCTCACAAAAACCTGGATCGTGAGGGCTCACTTACAGAAATATTGAGCGTGTGCAGTTACCGTTCACAGCAAACTTGAGCGGTTGCGGTTAATGTTCACAGCACATTGGATCGTGTGAGCTCACAAAAACCTGGATCGTGTGGGCCCACTCACAGAAATATTGAGCGTGTGCAGTTACCGTTCACAGCAAACTGGAGCGGTTACGGTTAATGTTCACAGCACATTGGATCGTGTGAGCTCACAAAAACCTGGATCGTGTGGGCCCACTCACAGAAATATTGAGCGTGTGCAGTTACCGTTCACAGCAAACTGGAGCGGTTGCGGTTAATGTTCACAGCACATTGGATCGTGTGAGCTCACAAAAACCTGGATCGTGTGGGCCCACTCACAGAAATATTGAGCGTGTGCAGTTACCGTTCACAGCAAACTGGAGCGGTTACGGTTAATGTTCACAGCACATTGGATCGTGTGAGCTCACAAAAACCTGGATCGTGTGGGCCCACTCACAGAAATATTGAGCGTGTGCAGTTACCGTTCACAGCAAACTGGAGCGGTTGCGGTTAATGTTCACAGCACATTGGATCGTGTGAGCTCACAAAAACCTGGATCGTGTGGGCCCACTCACAGAAATATTGAGCATGTGCAGTTACCGTTCACAGCAAACTGGAGCGGTTACGGTTAATGTTCACAGCACATTGGATCGTGTGAGCTCACAAAAACCTAGATCGTGTGGGCCCACTCATAGAAATATTGAGCGTGTGCAGTTACCGTTCACAGCAAACTGGAGCGGTTGCGGTTAATGTTCACAGCACATTGGATCGTGTGAGCTCACAAAAACTTGTATCGTGTGGGCCCACTCAGAAATGTTGAGCGTCTGCAGTTAGCGTTCACAGCAAACTGGACACAGTAGCGTTCACAGCAAACAAACAGTTTGCTGTGAACGGTAACTGGAGCGTGTACAGTTGCTGTACACGCTCCAGATATTTTTCCTGAATTCTGTAATCAACCATAGTATTCGGATACTTTTTGAGCGACTGTAGTTAGCGCGCTTGGCTACTGATCTAAGGGACTTGGGTTCGAGCCCCGGGTAAGGCATGGATGTGTGTGTCGTTTTTCTGCTGAGGTCCCGCCATCCTCACGGACCTCCTACTATGGCGTATAAACTGACAGGCTCCTGTCAGGCCTCTGTGGCAAGCACCTGATTGAGGGGAAATGTAATTTATTATATTTTTACAATAACCTCTCAAGGCCGGGAATGACTCAGACGGGAGCGTGCCAAGCACGTAATCTGTAGTTCCCAGGTTCGAGTCCCAGCTGGGTCAGCGTTGAGATTTATCTCCGCAAAATTCCCCGCCCTGCCCACTGTCAGTAGGAGACACCGATGGGCTTGGAAAGGCCGCCGTCCGTCGGATGGGACGTTAAGCCACGACTCTGTGTGCGGGAGAGCCATACCATGTTACCCTGTGTAACGTTAAAGAATACACTGGATGGCCTTGGCGGGAGGTTACCATCTGTCTCCCAACAGCTATTCCAGTGGGTCCCCTCCTCCAACCTTCTCTGAGCCTTCGGGGTCCTTGTGACCTGGCCATTTAACTCACTGTACGAGAAAAAAAGTACTGCTCAGAGATAGTACAACCCAATGTACAGTCGGTCAAAAAAGTATCCGAACACTATGGTTGATTACAGAATTCAGAAAAAATATCTGGCAACGATTTTTTAAGAAATTAGTGATCTGGCAACCTTCGTGTCACGAGACTGTTGCCAGATCACTAATTTCTTAAAAAATCGTTGCCAGATATTTTTTCTGAATTCTGTAATCAACCGTAGTGATCGGATATTTTTTTGAGCGACTGTACCAATGTTTCGACTTGCCCACGTTTTTGATTTCTTTGTTGCCATACTTACGATCATTGAGCCTCAGAATCATCTTTGCTGGCTGCTCGGGATCTGGCAACGTGGCCACCAAACGAATCTTTTTCCTCAGGTTCCTGCAACAAAAAGAGATTCCGGATCAGGATCGACTTCAGAATTCCCGAAATTCCTTACAGACAGATAATTGCTTTTCCATCGATGCATGTTGAAATGGCGCTTGGCAGTTTTTAAAGCGACCCACCCAAATAGATGCGCACGTGCCGCGATTCAGTTCTGTCCTTTTTTTTTAAACAGATTTCGTGATTTATTGATTGAGCTGTCAATCCCTTCTCATTCAGTCTCGTGGTGATAACCGCTTCTAAAATTGCCACACGAGCTTTACCACGAGTTCTTTCTTTATTTCTGTAATCCCACAACTTTCACATTGTTTTCTTCGATTTCCTAAAATATCAACCATTCGTTTGTTTATTTATTAGGGATTGATCACCACCTAAAATCCCAGGCATCATTAACTACCGATAAAAATCTAAATTCTATTCTCGTTTGAACTTTGGTGTCGTCAGTTAATTACGACGCAACCAACCGACATTTCCTTCTCCCAAAATGTGTCGCGAGACGAAATTAAAAGGCAGAGAATAATCACGTGACATCTACTTCCATCTACCAATTGCGGGAGGGGGGGGGGGGGGGGGGGGGGCTTAGCCGGTAGAGCGTCAGGCTCGTAATCTGCAGTTCCCAGGTTCGAGTCCCAGCTGGGGCAGCGTTGAGATGTATCTCCGCAAAACTCCCCGCCCTGCCCACGGTCAAAAAGGGATACCGATGGGCTTGGAAAGGCCGCCGTCCGTCGGATGGGATCACGTGGCCGTATTAAGCCGTGGTCCGTGTATGGGAGAGCCATACCCTGTGCACGTTAAAGAACACGCTGGATGGTCTTGAAAGGAGGCTACCATCTGTCCCACAATATCTGTCCAATGGGTCCCCTCCCCCAACCTTCTCTGAGCTTTTGGGGGTCCTTATGACTTGGCTATTTAGCCCATTGTGTGCAAAATAGTGTCGCTGAGAGTTAAAGCAACCGAACTTAACTTCTATTGCATACGGATATTTCCTCCGCACTCGTCTTCCTAACTAATAGGTTTAAAGTGGGCAAAGCAGGCGAACTTACAGTGCGAGGCTGACCCCTTCGTTGAGCACTTCGATGGTTCCGTCCCCCATGTCGGAGTATTTCACCGTCACGCAGGTGGAAGCAAACTGCAGGAAAGACATCGTCCTCTCGATCTCGTACCACGTGCCATTGAACTGCGACAGCAAACGGAAACAAAAACTTCTCTATTCAAAAGGTAAAACTAGGAACACAAAACATTTTAAATAACGTATTTTTTTTTTGAAAAATATAACACAGATGTTTAAAACATTCGAATTTTCGAATTCAGCTTTCACAGTCCCATTCGGAATTGAAAGTTTGAAAATTCGAATATTTTGAATTCAATAATGTAGACACTTTTTTTTTTATAAACGTACATAAAAACGAGCAGTCGATGCTCGTTTCCAAAAAGGAAAATAGTTCCTTCCCCCCCCTCTACCATACTCTGCAACCTAAACAAGAAATTTCAAGCGTATATAAATTGTTTACTATATTGCTTTGATTTTTTTTTCAAACTTTATCAATGCATAAAAAAGACAAGGCGCTCGTGATTAAATGAAGGATGCATTCGTGTCTCTCTAAGTCCCTTAACTATCACCACACCACCAAAATATCAAAATTTCTAAAACAATTTATTTACAACACTTAAATTTCCTGATTTTTCGACTTTAGCGTCTTTTAGCGGTAGAAATTCAAACTAATGATGGATTCGAAAGAGGAGGCGGGGGTGGCTCAGTCGGTAGCGCGCCAGGCTCGTAATCTGTAGTTCCCAGGTTCGAGTCCCAGCTGGGTCAGCGTTGAGATTTATCTCCGCAAAACTCCCCGCCCTGCCCACGGTCAATAAGGGACACCGATGGGCTTGGAAAGGCCGTCGTCCGTCGGATGGGACGTTAAGCCGTGGTCCCGTGTGCGGGAGAGCCATACCCTGTGCACGTTAAAGAACACTCTGGATGGCTTTGACGGGAGGCTACCATCTGTCTCCCAACAGCTGTTCCAGTGGGTCCCCTCCCCCAACCTTCTCTGAGCCTTCGGGGTCCATGTGACCTGGCCATTTAGCCCATGGTGTGCAAAAAAAGTGCCGCTCAGAGGTAAAACAATCCAATCCAATGGATTCGAAAGATGAGAATATTTCGTTAGTACTTGTCCAACCAAATAAAAAAAAAATACCCCCTCAAGCAGCTGCTTGTCACAGAGGTCTGACAGGAGCTTGTCAGTTTATATGCCATAGTTGAAGGTCTATAAGGATGGCAGGACAGGAAAAGAATTATTTCCTTGCACTGCCTGGCCAAATTATTCTGAAGACTGCGCCGTGTTTTGAAACAGGCCAATATGGGCAACATTTCGTACTCACCTAAGTATCCTAGGTGAGTACGAAGTGCTATAATGAAAGTTGAGAGCAGATTTTTTTGCAATATAAAAGACAGCGAAGGAATTAAGGACTATTCCTAGTTTAAGGGAGTCTTAATATACAAGCGCATCCCCTACTAAAGCAGAAATCACTGCTGACCACCAACTCAGTCAGAGTTTGGAAACACAAAATGTTTGGCTTCTGCAACAGCAGATAATTATTCATCTTGATGCTACTTAAGACAAAATAATTTTTGATTGCTTATTAAGTTGGAATAGAAATCGGCACATGATATATTTTAAAGTATATTTAATAAGTATTATGCCTTTTTCTGATTCAACTATTAGTCGATAATTAAAACTTATTTCACAAATTGAAAGCATGTCCTCCTTTGTCCTCAAATTCTAGCTTTTTCGTCCTCCTTTTATGACAAAGGCAGAGCCAATCGTTGCAAATATACTCTGATGGACAGGCGTTTGTTGGCACAAAACCGTAACTGCTAGAGTTCATCAGCTAAGAGAGATGACGGATAGCAGTACCTCAAAACCCATTTCAACGAGACCTGTGCGAGTAAAATTAAAAACTTTGAAATTTGAGAACTGAACCATGATACGGTATTCATAATAATTTGGCTCCGCAAAACTCCCCGCCCTGCCCACGGTCAGTAGGGGACACCGATGGGCTTGGAAAGGCCGCCGTCCGTCAGATGGGACGTTAAGCCGTGGCCCCGTGTGCGGGAGAGACATACCCTGTGCACGTTAAAGAACACGCTGGATGACCTTGACGGGATACTACCAACAGCTGTTTCAGTGGGTCCCCTCCCCCAACCTTCTCTGAGCTGGGGCGGGGGTGGCTCAGTCGGTAGCGCGCTAGGCTCGTAATCTGCAGTTCCCAGGTTCGAGTCCCAGCTGGGTCAGCGTTCAGATTTATCTCCGCAAAAATTCCCCGCCCTGCCCACGGTCAGTAGGGGACACCGATGGGCTTGGAAAGGCCGCCGCCCGTCGGATGGGACGTTAAGCCGTGGCCCCGTGTGCGGGAGAGACATACCCTGTGCACGTTAAAGAACACGCTGGATGGCCTTGACGGGAGGCTACCATCTGCCTCCCAACAGCTGTTCCAGTGGGTCCCCTACCCCAACCTTCTCTGAGCCTTCGGGGTCCATGTGACCTGGCCATTTAGCCCATGGTGTGCAAAAAAGTGCCGTTCAGAGGTAAAACAACCCAACCTTCTCTGAGCTTTAGGGGTTCTTGTGACCTGGCCATTAAGCTCATAATATGCAAAAAAGTGCCGCTCAGAGGTAGAACAACCCAACCCATAATAATTTGGCATGAATTAAAAAAGAAATCAGCGTCTGCAGAAGGACATGACTCAAAATAAAAACAATAACACTTTATTTTTTAATGTTAAAAAGGATGTTTTTTTTTATAAATAGTTCTGTTTCTGAAACAGTCATTGTATTTGCCCCTTTAATATTCTAAATATTCAAAATAAAAATTCTTTTTTCTTTCTATTTCGACGTGAGGATAATCGTAAAAAGTTGCATCGATTTCTCACCTTGCCGATGTCGAAGTTTTCTTGAACGTGAGGCTCGGGGCATTCCCCAAGGTACGGGAATTGGGCTCCTGCTGCAGTGAAGCAGACGATGACTCCGAGGAGCAAGAGTTGTGGAGCACACATAGCAGCTTCCGGTTCAGTCGTACTTATCCTGTAATACAATTTTTTTTTTTTGGAAATGCTCTCTTCAGGAAAAAAAATCTTTTGTACAGTTGCTCAAAAAATATCCGAACACTATGGTTGATCACAGAATTCAGAAAAAATATCTGGCAACGACTTTTTAAGAAATTAGTGATCTGGCAACCTTCGTGTCACGTGACACGAAGGTTACCAGATCACTAATTTCTAAAAAAAAAATCATTGTCAGATATTTTTTCTGAATTCTGTGATCAACCATAGTGTTCGGATATTTTTTTGATATATATGATGCGTATGAATATGTAATGCAATGAATATTGAGCGTGTGCACTTACCGTTCACAGCAAACTGGAGCGGTTGTGGTTAATGTTCACAGCACATTGGATCGTGTGAGCTCACAAAAACCTGGATCGTGTGGGCCCACTCACAGAAATATTGAGCGTGTGCAGTTACCGTTCACAGCAAACTGGAGCGGTTGTGGTTAACGTTCACAGCACATTGGATCGTGTGAGCTCACAAGAACCTGGATCGTGTGGGCCCACTCACAGAAATATTGAGCGTGTGCAGTTACCGTTCACAGCAAACTGGAGCGGTTGTGGTTAATGTTCACAGCACATTGGATCGTGTGAGCTCACAAGAACCTGGATCGTGTGGGCCCACTCACAGAAATATTGAGTGTGTGCAGTTACCGTTCACAGCAAACTGGAGCGGTTGTGGTTAACGTTCACAGCACATTGGATCGTGTGAGCTCACAAGAACCTGGATCGTGTGGGCCCACTCACAGAAATATTGAGCGTGTGCAGTTACCGTTCACAGCAAACTGGAGCGGTTGTGGTTAATGTTCACAGCACATTGGATCGTGTGAGCTCACAAAGACCTAGATCGTGTGGGCCCACTCACAGAAATATTGAGTGTGTGCAGTTACCGTTCACAGCAAACTGGAGCGGTTGTGGTTAACGTTCACAGCACATTGGATCGTGTGATCTTACAAAAACCTGGATCGTGTGGGCCCACTCACAGAAATATTGAGCGTGTGCAGTTACCGTTCACAGCAAACTGGAGCGGTTGCGGTTAATGTTCACAGCACATTGGATCGTGTGAGCTCACAAAAACTTGGATCGTGTGGGCCCACTCACAGAAATATTGAGCGTGTGCAGTTACCGTTCACAGCAAACTGGAGCGGTTGTGGTTAACGTTCACAGCACATTGGATCGTGTGAGCTCACAAGAACCTGGATCGTGTGGGCCCACTCACAGAAATATTGAGCGTGTGCAGTTACCGTTCACAGCAAACTGGAGCGGTTGTGGTTAATGTTCACAGCACATTGGATCGTGTGAGCTCACAAAGACCTAGATCGTGTGGGCCCACTCACAGAAATATTGAGTGTGTGCAGTTACCGTTCACAGCAAACTGGAGCGGTTGTGGTTAACGTTCACAGCACATTGGATCGTGTGATCTTACAAAAACCTGGATCGTGTGGGCCCACTCACAGAAATATTGAGCGTGTGCAGTTACCGTTCACAGCAAACTGGAGCGGTTGCGGTTAATGTTCACAGCACATTGGATCGTGTGAGCTCACAAAAACTTGGATCGTGTGGGCCCACTCACAGAAATATTGAGCGTGTGCAGTTACCGTTCACAGCAAACTGGAGCGGTTGTGGTTAATGTTCACAGCACATTGGATCGTGTGAGCTCACAAAAACTTGGGTCGTGTGGGCCCACTCACAGAAATATTGAGCGTGTGCAGTTACCGTTCACAGCAAACTGGAGCGGTTGTGGTTAATGTTCACAGCACATTGGATCGTGTGAGCTCACAAAAACCTGGATCGTGTGGGCTCACTCACGGAAATATTGAGCGTGTACAGTTGCTATACACGCTCCAGATATTTTTCCTGAATTCTGTAATCACGTGACACGAAGGTTGCCAGATCACTAATTTTTAAAAAAAATCATTGTCAGATATTTTTTCTGAATTCTGTGATCAGTCATAGTGTTCGGATATTTTTTTGAGCGACTGTACTGTTGTTACATATGTTAGAGACGCTTTCATCTTCTTAACATTTTTTTGGGGGGGAGGCCTCAGTCGATAGCCCGCCAGGCTCGTAATCTTCAGTTCCCAGGTTCGATTCTCAGCAATTTTGAATATAATTTTTTAACAAATTTTAGATTGCTTTATGGAAAAACGTTTTTTTTTTACTTTGATTGCAAGAAACTCTTTCCGTCGGGGAGATTACATTTCCTGAAAGGGTCGCTATCGGCAAAATCGCGATCCGCAAATTCGGGAGAGAGAGAAGTGAGAAATGGAGGAGGGTCTGAGAATAGGACTTGAGTAAGGTTCCCTAAATGCTAGGGGCTGGGGGTGGCTCAGTCGGTAGCGCGCCAGCCTCTAATCTGTAGTTCCTAGGTTCGTGTCCCAGCTGGGTCAGCATTGAGATTTTCGCAAAATTCCCCGCCCACTGTCAAGCTCTGTGTGCGGGAGAGACACACCTTGTGCACGTTAAAGAACACATTAAATGGCCTTGACAGGAGACTACCATGGTCCCCCGCCAGGTACCCAACAACTGTTCCAGTGGGTCCCCAACCTTCTCTGAGCCTTCGGGGTCCTTGTGACCTGGCCATTTAGCCCATGGTGTGCAAAAAAGTGCCACTCAGAGGTAAAACAACCCAACGTTAAAGAACACACTGGATGGCCTTGACGGGAGGCTACCATCTGTCACCCAACAGTTGTTCCAGTGGGCCCCCTCCCCCAACCTTCTCTGAGCCTTCGGGGTCCTTATGACCTGGCCATTTAGCCCATGGTGTGCAAAAAAGTGCCACTCAGAGGTAAAACAACCCAACGTTAAAGAACACACTGGATGGCCTTGACGGAAGGCTACCATCTGTCTCCCAACAGCTGTTCCAGTGGGTCCCCTCTCCCAACCTTCTCTGAGTCTTCGGGGTCCTTGTGACCTGGCCATTTAGCCTATGGTGTGCAAAAAAAATGGGCTCAGAGGTAAAGCAACCCAACCCCAAATGCTAAAATATTCCACAGCGCAGGAAAGATTAAAACGATATTATAAAATTTTACAGTTGTTTTAAAACCTATTTTTAATGTCGGATATATATTATGGGGATTTGGAAGCAGGGAGACAAGTTTGAGATTTCGTATAAGACGCTTGGATTTTTGGGAGTAGGGGGGGGATGCCCACAGTCCTCCCCTCTTGGGTATGACCTGGCTTGAAGGGTCACCTTTTTTTTTTAAATTATAAACAATAAAGACACTAGGAAGTCGAGATTTTAGCAGAATGAAAACACACAAGATAGAGTGAGACTTTTCGGCCTCTATCCCGAACCAAGCGTCTTTGTTCGGCAATCAAGCACTCGGCCTGTTGACCTGTGAGTACAAGGTTTGGATGCAAAAATAAACAAAGTGAAATATTTAGAAATCTGTATGTAAAATATTGCAAGCTCAAAAAAAGCACTCTCTATATCTATCAGCAATTTCAACTCGTTTTATCCTTTGGGATGTCGTCAGAATCAACAGTGGAATGAGAGAAATTACTTACTTTCCCTGCAGACGATTGAAGCGTCTTCAAATCGTTTGCTCTTTCTTGACATCAAAACTGAACGGAAGCGACGTCATTCCTATGGCGGATGTGATCCGTCACGTGGCCTTTGCATAGCGTTCGTCATAACCACCGTTAACAGTTTAGGTGTCTTTCACGAAAGGGTGTTCCTGGACCAAGCGACAAAGTTAGGTTTTGCGATTTTCTCAACATGACTAGTTAACTACTTTCAACTAGAAGAATAATACACCTCCTGTGGCGAATATCAAATGCTCGTTTTCAAAGAGAAGGAAGTTTTTTTTCCCGCCTTTAGCATCCTCTAAAAAATAAATAATAAATAAATCCCCCCTCAAGCAGCTGCTTGACACAGAAGTCTGATAGGAGCCTGTCAGCTTATATGCCATAGTAGAAGGTGTGTGAGGATGGCAGGACCTCAGCAGAAAAACGACACACACATCCATGCCTAATCCGGGGCTCGAACCCAGGTCCCTTAGATCAGTAGCCAAGCGCGCTAACCACTCGACAGAGGAAGTATTTTTTTTCTTTTTTTCAGTGATCAACGTTTCAAGATTTGAAGGAAAAATTCCCGCTATTCGCATCCCTGAACTCTAAATTCCCAAACAACTCATTTCCGTCTTTCGGTCCATTTCTCCAGATTCTCAGAGGTTCAGTGGGTAGCGCGCCACGCTCGTAATCTGCAGTTCCCAGGTTCGAGTCCCAACTGGGCCACGACGGACTGAAGAGTTATCTCCGCAAAATTCCCCGCCCTGTACAACGGTCAGTAGGGACACTGATGGTCTTGGAAAGGCCTCAGTCTGTCGCATGGAATGTTAAGCCGTGGCTCCGTGTGCGGGAGAGCCGTTAAAAGAACACGCTGGATGGCCTTGACGGGAGGCTACCATATGTCTCCCAACAGCTGTTCCAGTGAGTCCCCTCCCCCAACCTTCTCTGAGCCTTCGGGGGGTCCTTGTGAACCGATCATTTAGCCCATGGTGTGCAAAAAAAGTGCCGCTCAGAGGTAAAAAAAAACACCTGTTAACTGAAGGAGGAAAAAACATTACGGGAATGCGTCATGCTGAAAGTGCCTTAATGGAAAAAGCATCTTTTGAACTATTTTAGTATTGTTATGTGAAGTATCTGGCAGTTAATATTTATAGGTGTTAAAAGAAGACAAAAACGCCGTTTGGAAGAACCTGACAGATGAATAGAAATTTTTGGAAAAGGTTTTACTGGAAAAATTAAGTGAATTTAATGTACATCGTATAGCGAAACTATCAGCAAGCAAACGATCAAAATCTCGGCAATTGATTACGTTGCTAGATTAAAGGAAAATCAACAGTAGACAATTGCGGAAATTAATAACAACATCACGTGCTGTGTGATCGCCCATGTGACTGGACAGAACGCAAACCCTTCATTCGCTCTGTTGACGATGAAGAGGTTTCATTTGCACATTTTCTTTAATTTGATATTGATATTTCCATAATATGTACCGAAAAATAACAGAATTGTTTGATGGTATTTAAAAATCACTTTCGGATCGTATCTACTGCCAACGGTATCGGCCATTAACAGTACTATTAAATACTTTAATTTTTATTACTTTCCTAATAAATATAGGAAGCATTTATAAAATCACAAGCTATAGAAGTTGTGTGGAGTGTTTCTAAACAAACCCTGAGTCAGGGTGGTCCGGAGACACGCCATGGCACTCTGGGATAGCTCACCCTTTGCCTCATTTGCATACTAAAATGCGCAGCCTGCACGAGAGGCGAAAGTGTAATGCGTTGATACCGTGTTTTGTGCCGTTTCGTTTTCATCGATAATTTTTTTAAAATGTACGAGCTGAAAGTTTTCCTCGTTAATATATGTTTTGGAACTTATTTAAAGCGTGGAATCACCTGCATCCGAAGTCAACCTTCTACATAAATAGCTGTGCAAACCTGGTATGTTGCATTTCTCAATCTCCATGTCAAAAAGTTATTTCCCATGTATAAAAAAAGGCGTATGGTATATTTAGTAAACTTTTTTTTTTTGTATTACTCTATTCCATTTGCTTTTCAACACCAGAAATTGAATCCCGTAAAAAATACGATCGTTTAAACTTGCAGTTTTAGAACTAAGCATTTCATAATTAAGAAAACTATAAATTTCAGCCTTTTCAGTAGTGTTTCAGGTGTAAGCTTATATGGATCATTTCCGTATTTTGTTTATCGCCATGACAGTTTAAAAAAATAAGCCCTTCAGAAGTAAGTGTATGTGGAGCAGGCAGGTACCCAAGATTTTGGGAGAGGTCCGAGAATTAAATTCCAGCGGGGGGGGGGGGGGGGTCTGAGAATAAGATTTGAGTAGGGGTTCTCAATTACTAAAATATTACACAGAACATGAAAGATTAAAAGATGCCCTATACGGAATGAGATTTTATAGGGTTTTCTTTTTTTTCTATTTTTTTGTGTTGGACATAAAATATGGGAGTAAAATAAAACTATACGAAAGCTGTTTTGTATTTTAAAGCAGATAAACGAGTTTCAAAGCGGGAGACGTCGGTGTACTAGAATTTTTTTTTCCTTAAAATTTAATTCAATATATTTTGGTATAAAAAGGGTTAACTGATATTTAATATTAGGTTTTTAACTTCTGTAAGATTCACAAGAAGCATGCCTGTGCACTAGTTGTCGTCCTCTTTGGCATCAATATTGATCTAACATAAATACTCTGTCAAAGCACCATAATTACGTAACTACAAAGCAGTGGCGCAACTACTCTCGCACCCAGTTCCACTTCAAATAAGTATCGAGTCTCAAGCTATGGTCACCTGACCATTTGTGGGTCTTCATGCCATAGTTGGTGATCCACGTTATCTGAAGCCCAATATTGATAAAATTTTGACAGGCCAGGTGCAGGGTTCTCATCAATAAAAATCATTGTGATAATCATTAGTAGGGATTACATCATGGTATAAAAAGAAGTTATAGTAAGACTACTTGTAATTGATATTTTTCTGTATTTGAAAAATGTGAATTTTTTTTTTCAATAAAAAACGAGTTAAAGTGTTACTGTGTCTGTAAACATCGTACTTTTTTTTTAAGACATAAATAAAAAAATTCTTTTAAGTCAGATAGGTATTGATGTAATATTGCGATTCGCACTTTCCAAATCTTCAAAAAGAAAAAAAAAAGCTCTAAATGTGCCCTCTAACGGTAGAAAAAAGTGAAACTTGCACAATTTTAAAAGGATATTGCAATGTATTTATGCTACAAATCTGAAATTTTGGTGGTAGAATGGAAAGATTATGAAATTTCCATTGGCAGCAATGAGATGACTCATTAATTCCACGGTGGGTGGGAAACGCAACTGCTAAAGAGATAAATGGGAAACTTTCTTTTTACTGGGCTTGGTACCAATGAATAATTAACATTTTTAAAATCCTTAGGTAGTTTTATGTCATTAGAGATTATTAAATATAGAAAATTATTTGGTGGTTAATTATTGTCTTACTGAGAACTTTTAAAATTAATATGAAGATTTTTAACAACGGTTGCAGCTTCTTAGTAAAATTTTGAAGTGGTCTGCAACTCAAGAAAGTTGGGAAGCGCGGGAATTGAGTGTAAATAAAAAATGAACCCAGGTTCTTCCGTTCAGCTGCACTGATGGATCTGTTGCCTTCCCAAATTTGCTTTTACTGAGTCGTACCCCCTTCCATGCTTTGTTGACATTAGGTGGTTTGGTACGAAGTAACAGCACATGGTGTCTACTGCACCAGTAAAACGTTTTCTAACCACATGGTGGATAATCCTGAGCAGAAGTCATCGCAGGCACCTGAACTCTTTGCTTCTATTGGCATCGTCAAATTCTACATTGGAGGAAGTCTTCCAGTGTAGATGGCTTCAGCCTTTAGTAGTGGGGGAACGGGTCTTTGCCCCATGTCTGCGATTAGGGGGCTGTTTGATATTGTCGGCATTCCCTCTCTCAATAAACATAGTTTCTTTAAACATCCCACTAACCATTTTCTCTCCATAGGTAGTTGGAATGCGAGGACTCTGCACAGAGCTTTTTCTCTTGATGTCCTCACACAAGAATTCCACCGTTATAATTTAGATATTCTCGGCTTGCAAGAGACCAGATGGACAGATAAAGGTCAGATTCTTAAAAATAATCTTAAATTTCTCTTTTCAGGGAGGGACGACAATAAGCATCACCAAGGCGTGGGTCTGCTTCTCAGCAGACACGCTAGCGATGCTCTTCTAGGATATGAGTGCATTAATGAAAGGTTTCTTACAGCAAAATTTCAGACAAGCGTTAAAGACTTGAATGTTATCTGCTGTTATGCCCCCACTGAGGATGCCGATGAGGATGAGAAGGATAGGTTTTATGAACTTCAGGATATTTTGAATTCTGTCAAGAAATGAGATATTACCCTTGTTCTTGGTGACTTCAATGCCAAAGTTGGGACTGACTCTGACCTTTGGGGATGAGTAATAGGCCCTTTTGGTATTGGTAGCTGCAATGGCAATGGGCAACGTCTCCTACAGGTAAGTAAACTCAATGGATTCAGAATAACTAACACTTATTACAAACACCGCGACATACATAAGTACACATGGGTTTCACCTGATGGGCTGCATAAGAATATGATTGATTACATATTAATTAACAGCAAATGGGCTAGTTCTGTTAGGAATACCAGGGCATATAGGGGAGCTGAAATTGGATCTGACCATTACCTTGTTAAAAGTGTGTTGCAACTTAAACTTAAAAAGTGTTGTGCTAGGGTTAAAAAATTTACTTTTAATACTGAAGCTCTGAAAGATCCAGTTATAGCCAAAGCTTACCATGATAGGTTACTTAGTCATTATGACAGTCATGGTTTGCTTACTACTGAAGTTGAGGAAGAATGGGATCATTTTAAACAGACTTTTTTGGACACTAACAGTACTCTTTTAGGAAAAAAGGAGCAGAAGAGTCAGAATTATCTGAGTGATAAGGCACTTGAGCTTATTTCGGAAAGAAAGAACTGCAGGAATGCCCTTAATCAATACCCTACTAGTCCTAATAGAAAGCATTACAGAGACCTTAATAAACTTGTAAAGGATCAGTTAGCTGCTGATAAGAATCTTTGGCTTGATGGTTTGGCTGACAACGCCGAGGAAGCAGTTAGACAGCACAACAGCTGAGAGCTGTACCAGATAGTTAATGTTTTGTGTGGTAGAAAACGGACAGGCATACACAAGGTAAGGTTATAGAAGGGGAGGATTCTGTCATGGCTAGGTGGGCTGAGCATTTCAGTGATGTTCTAAACAATGTAGTTAGTTCTACTCCCATTGTTTGCAATGATGATAGATGCATTGGTGGCTTTAATGTTGGCCCTATAACACAATCTGAAGTTATTTTGGCTGTTTCTAACTTAAACTTCATAAATCCCCAGGGGTAGATGAAATTACTACGGAAATGCTTCGGTTACCACTTGGATGACTGAAATTTTGAATATCTTTTATGATAAAGGCATGGTTCCTAAGGATTTTACCAGAGCTATCGTTATCCCTATTTTCAAAAAAGGTGATCGCAGTTCTTGTGATAACTATAGGGGTATCAGCCTACTCTCTGTTCCAGGTAAAGTTCTTTCCATGATTGTGCTTAATAGAATTAAGAATCTGGTTGACAGTCAATTGCGTGATGAGCAATGTGGATTCAGAAGTGGTAGGGGATATGTGGATCAGATATTTTCACTTAGGCAGATTCTTGAGAAATGTTTAGAGTTTCAGAAACCTATGGTTGCTAGCTTTGTTGATTTCAAAAAGGCTTTCGACTCTGTTGATCGTCATAATTTGTGGTTGATTGTGAAATCATATGGTATACCAGACAAGTTAGTTAACATTATGAAAGCTCTCTATAATAACACCGAGTCGTGTGTGAGAGTTGGTAAGGCTTGTAGAAATCGGTTTAGCATTACTTCTGGTGTTCGACAAGGGTGCATTTTGTCTCCTTTTCTCTTTATCTTTGTTATTGATTATGTTATGCGAAATTCACTTCAAGGGAAAGATTTTGGCCTTAAATGGGCTGGAGATACGAAAATTTCTAATTTAGATTATGCTGATGATTTAGCCCTTTTGGCAAATGATGTTGATGAGATGAACTCTTTCATTCCAGCTGTTGATGAGACTGGTAGTAGAGTAGGTTTGGTTATAAACAGAGAGAAAACTAAAGTGATGAAAATTGGTCGGGCAGGCTGTGATTCAGTTAATCTGAATGGTTGCAGTCTTGAGCAGGTGTCACAGTTTAATTATCTTGGGAGCTATGTAACAGATAATGGTGATCTGCGGCATGAGATTAACAGACGAATAGGGATTGCTGCCGGGACTTTTAAGAACCTATGGAGAGTGTGGAGAAATAGGCGTATACACCTAAAGACTAAAATTAGACTGTATAATAGTTTGGTTCTTTCTAGGGTTAGTTATGGTAGTGAAACTTGGACACTTTGTAAACAAGATAACAGGAAACTAGATGCTTTTGATTCCAGATGCTTACGCAGTATCTTGGGCATTAGGTGGTTCAACTTTGTAACTCATGATGAGGTTAGGCAAAGGAGTTTGCAACCTCCTTTAAGCACCATATTGTGCAGAGAGAGACTCCGTTGGTTTGGCCATGTTGCCCGTATGAATAATTATAGATTGGCGAATAGGGTTATGAACAGTGTGCCTAAAGGCCTCAGAAAGAAGGGGAGACCTAGGATGCGGTGGGCAGACAAATTCAAACAGGACCTTGTTAGAATTGGTGTGCAGTGGCCAGATGCAGTAGATGTAGCTCAGGATAGACTTGCTTGGAAAACTAAATTGCACGGTCTGGTTGGACCTCCGTAGCCCATGGCTGCTTGAGGATGATGATGATGATCTCAGTAAAGGCTTATAACAGCTTTTAAAATCACGAATAAGTTGACGTGCGATTTTAGCATATCTACTTGGAAAAAGCAGATGCGTTTCTTTTTTTTCGAAAATTTCACTATTAGAGTGGGATTTTTCCTACTGAGGGAGTTCTGGGTGACCGTCCCGTTTGCCAGGGGTTGTTGGATTGGCACTGGCTACAGTAAAATATCTCGGCTTCGAATCTTATTATTATTGGAATCAACATTGCTGGAAATTGATTTAGTTCAGGGGTTCTTAAATTTTTTTTATATCCTGCACCCCTTGCGGCAGTGAATGGAAGCTCTGCATCCAATGGCATACCAGAAAATTTCGTCCCTCCGTTCGAGAGTCCTTTTGTGAAAATCCATTAGTTTCAAATTCTTGAAGTTTTATTAGATTTCATATTAATATCCTGTTTTTACTTTGTACTTAATAGTTTAAATTTTGAGAACCGTTATTTTATCTGAAACCAAAATATTTGCTGAAAATAAAAATTTAGTTTTGTCCTGAGTGGGATTCAAATCCACGTCTCCCAGAAGCATACTAGGCATCATAACCGCTAGAACCATCACAGATTAACCATTTTCCTCAACCTTGTCACATATAAGCATTCCCACATATTTCTGTTGATTCGCCACTATAATCGGGAAACGGGCGACCAAGCTGCCACCTACGATGGAAGTGATATTCAGGGTTAAACAAATTTTTTTCATCAAATTACACTGCTCGACAAAGAAAATGCCACATGGTGAAGGAATACACGAAATGAGATGAAACTTACCACACATGTAGACAAGTAGGTGGGATATGCGATTTAATTTCCGAGGGATTACATGAATGCGATGGGCGAGGAGACGTGGCCCGAGTCAGTAGGTCGTATACCTCCATGCTGGGCTATACATCTGGCAACACAATGTTATTGAGTGGAAAAGTCCCCAGATGCCGTGCTGAGGTATTGCGGACCATGCATTGTTGACCTATGTCCATAATTCATAAACATTGTGAGGGGATCGTGCATTGGTGTGAAGATTTCTACCAATGACGTCACACAAGTTCTCTATTGGGGACGCAATGTATGTGGGCAGGTATTATCGTGTCGAAACTGGCATCAGGGATATTATGGATATACGGCAGCAAAATGGGCTGCAGCACCTCATTGACGTGTCGTCGTGCTATCATTGTGTACCACTATGTGCTGTTGAAACTGATAGTGCCCCAAACCATGACACCTGGCTGAGGAGCCAAATGACACTCGCGGATGGCAGCAAGATCATTTGGAGGCCACGTCGTCTCCACACTATCAATCGGCAGTGCCCCAAACCATGACACCAGGCTGAGGAGCCAAATGACACTCGCGGATGGCAGCAAGATCAGATTGGAGGCCACGTCGTCTCCACACTATCAATCGGCAGTGCCCCAAACCATGACACCAGGTTGAGGAGCCAAATGACACACGCGGATGGCAGCAAGATCAGATTGGAGGCCACGTCGTCTCCACACTATCAATCGGCAGTGCCCCAAACCATGACACCAGGCTGAGGAGCCAAATGACACTCGCGGATGGCAGCAAGATCAGATTGGAGGCCACGTCGTCTCCACACTACACGACATGGCCCCATTCGTCCAGCATCAGTCATCACAATGGCTAGCGAGAGAGCGAGAGCACAAACCTGCCTCAGCCAATATGCGATTCAGTCTGTGTTGACACGGGGATGTCCGTTGATCGATTTTCCGAAAATATTCGGTTACGAGAGTTACTGATTCATTTCCTTCTGCGACTTCTTTTTTTTTTGGTGGCTTTTCATATAAAGCTGCCGACGGATTCATAAGAAACGAGAATTAATGACTGTACGATTAAATATTTATAAAATTTTAACATAAACTAAACACAGTTGTGCATATTTCACGTCACCAATAAAAATGGTGAGTACGTAGCCAGCCAGAACAAGTTTATAAATTTTTTCATAATCATTTCTCAATAAATATTCAAAAGTACATGATTAAATATTTATAAAATTTTAATATAACCTTATTAATACAACGGTACATATTCCAGATCCCCCATGTTGAAAACGACCGATAAAAAATGGCGGTTACTCGCGAGTAAACAGATTAATAAATTTTTATGATATTCAAAAAGTACAATTATGAATTCTCATTTCAAAAGAATCCAATGGCCACCAAAAAAATATAAAGTCACAGCCGGGGAGCGAATCGGTTGGTTGTTTAGGATTTTATGGCGCATTAGCATCTATGGTTATAGTGCGCCAATGTCCAGAGCAAACAGTAAAAAATCGCCATTGTTCGAAAAAATGGCGGCCCTTATTACCAAGCCAATCTCGTCTCAGAATGTTTTCGGAAAATCGTCCAGTGAGGTGTTGCGGAACTGTAGCCCATATTATAATACGGTTAATAAATATTAACTATTTATTTACGCTCTTTAGTTAATATATGCACTACCCCTATTTTTAAAAACCTTTTGAATTTTTTGGACCAATTTTCGAAAATTGCCAGGTGATTTGCCTAGACCAATGCACGAGACAGGAATAACCATTTGTTGAATTGGTTATTTAAAGCGACTGATGGAGTCTAAAATGTCTTAATTTCTGATGCAGCAAGTTCAAATATTACGTTCTATACCTAAATGGTATGTTAGAATATAAATCTTCATTACAAATCACTGCTTTAATGCTGCGTTATAATATATGACAAGGGAAAAAAACACACAGTCTTTTGAATATACAGCGAAATCATTTAATCGTGTCAAATTGACTTTATTACTTTTGGTTACCCTTATATACTTTTTCAATGTAATATTGATGAAAGCAAAACACTTGCAGCATATATTAATTAACCATCTACAAATGGTAATAATAATTTAACATTACTGTATTTTATTATTTTAATGTGGGTTTTCATTAGCTTAGCAAATATTTTTGAACAAAGACATTTGACTACATGATCAAATAGAGTAAAAGTGCAACTTTTTATTTGCCTTTTCATATTAGCCAATGCGGCTAATGACAACACAAAAGTTCACTTTTAATTGACATTTCACTCCTTACGTTACTATGTATAGAACAAGTCAACAATTTTGAACTGTGTCGAATTGGAAATAATGTCATCAACTATCCATAAATACCGACAAATTTCGTTTGACTAGAGCAGAAAACTGAAAGTGTGCACCTATCAACTGCAAAAAAATTACAAACAAGAAATAGTTCTGCTGATTTTAATCAAAATGAGTTACACCAGGTAACAAATTTTAAATTGCACCGTTTCATATGATCACAACAGATATATATTTTTGACATGTATATGCATAAAACAGTGCAATTTTAAATTGACAATAAATCTATATCGAAAGTTATAAATACATAGATTCTACTCGTTCAAAGTACGAATTTGACTAACATTCCGCACTTTAGTGCAAAGAAAGAGAACGCTTTTAGAAATAAATAACTTTAAGTTCTACACTATAAAAAAATAAATTATATGCCATTAAAATTCAGGCATATGCTAGCACAATTAGCAGATATTACTGCAAAGCTGACATTCACCCTAATAATATAATTACACTTAGAAGGATCAAATAGTTGCCTCATTTACAAATTATCAACATTTATGAACACTCAATGTCATTGACCAAAAGTTTTATTTATGTAAGCACCCACGTGGAATGTGTATGAAATACAATTTATAAGAACAAGCTCCACAGCACGAAATAAATAATTTTTTACAATTTTTAATACGCTTATATGTGTTGTTCACTATCGTGGAGGAGTAATTTGGTTCTGCTTTCCTAATAGGTAGATTATAATTGCTGACTTCAACCCAGGTCTCATCTGTTCCATGATTACCATAATAAAATTTCTTTAAAGCTTAACAAATGCGAACTGACAACTGAATTTAATTCAACTTTTAGTTATTATTACTGCAGTAAAATAGTAATAAAGGAAAAAGAATGAATTATAAAACTCCCCTCCCCTTAATTCAGATATTCCGTTGAAACTGCCATTTTACCAAATTTTAATTCTTTACTACTTAAAAGTGGTCCTATTATAAAATTTGTGTACATTAAATAATGTATTGGAGAACACCATATCAGAAGAAAAAACAGCTTCACTTAAGTGTCATAAATATTTCATGACAATTATGAGTGTTTTTTTATACAATGCTTATGAAAACTTTTAAAACATTGTTAGGTTTAACCTATAGGCATCAACCAGCACAGAAGGCTCAAAATTCGCAAGTACCAA
This sequence comes from Ryuthela nishihirai, assembly GCA_038380435.1. NCBI lineage: Eukaryota > Metazoa > Arthropoda > Arachnida > Araneae > Heptathelidae > Ryuthela > Ryuthela nishihirai. The sequence goes on along the minus strand of JAWZYU010000002.1, from coordinate 117,817,978 downwards.
AATCAGATATGTGAATGAACAGAAGATTTCGGTAATGCAGACGATAGGCACTCTCTCCGCTGCCTTAATGTCAGTGTTCTGATTCCAGCCGACAAAGGTGGCTTTTGGTGCCCTCCACAAGATGTCGTACTGTCCTGTATAGTGGAACGTCGGATGGCATCAATCATATTCAAGCCCAAAGGATATGCTACTATTGGCTTATTTCGACATCAATTTCCTTCCAACACTGGCTACTCGTTAAAATTTTGCATTATATACAATCTCTGACAGTGTAACACTACAAAGAATGGATAATTTAAATTTTTTTAATTGCATATAACATAAAACAAAAAGGACATAGCAAATTCTTTTTATACCCACAGCCATATTAAAATTCAATACATTACTTCAAAGAGTTTATTCCATTTTTCGATTTTTATTTTTGTTGTAATATGTTTTATCTTATCCATTAAACTGCCCCAGTGACATTAATTTAGATCTCTTTGTCAAAACAACTGCTTGCAAAGTTTTCCTGGTCTGTTTCCTTTTCTCCAGTGTAGACTGTCAGTTGATATGTGTGATCATTGTGTGCACATCAAAATGCTTGTCATTTTGACTGCTACCAAAGCATTTACAATATGGATAATTATAAAATGTATGTTCTTTTGCTTTTATTTCTGTCATAATGTAATACAAAATACCCTGCATTGCCACTGAAGTCTTAACACAAATAAATCAGTATATCACAGAGAATGCGAGGAGGGTGAGATATCAGCCAAAACACAGCCATATCACAAAGAAAATATCAATTGGTTATCTACTAATTAGTGTTTTAAGACAATATATTATTAAGTGCAAATTTTTTTTTCTCACTTATCAGACACTGCTGTCCACTTTCATTTTATGTAATGTAACAATAATTAGAGAAGGAACAAATGCAGATGTTTAGCCTTAAGTATATATGATGGTAATCTGAATGGAAATTATCTCTATTATTAAAACAGAATTCACTCTGTTCTTCATCGACCAGGAGCAAAAAGCAGTTATACGAAAGAAGTTAAAATTAAATGCCCAACAAAGGTATACTACTCCTTTTCCCACTAAAGCTCTGAATAGTTTCCTCCATACCAACACTTCCGATGCATGTGATCCCATCTGTCACATGAAAAATTCCTATCTTCCACGGATAAAGAGAAACACCTGGCATATAATAGATTATGAGATTGTACCACAAGATTCAAAACTCATTCTAACTCTATATTTAATAAACAGATATTTTTGGTATAAATATTAACAAAGCAGTTTTTTTTTCCAAAAATTAATCAATATATTTGAAATAATGCAGCACAAGGTTTACATATTACAGCCATTCTACAATATATGACATTTAAGGTTGAGGCACATACATCATTACATATTTTGTTTCCTTAATTTTTGATAGAAGAGTAATTTAATATTTCATTAAAAAGTAATATACAACTTTTAAAAATCCAGTATTTCTATTAGTATTTTGATTTTTTTTTAAATATTGGGTTTTCAAACGTATTTTATACAGTTCAGCTATAAAATATAGAGAATGGTGTTCAATAATCTAAGTCGAAAAAAATGTAAATTTCAGTGCATTTGAATAAATCTTAATATTATGCTTTCAAAATTGTGTTTATTGCAAAATATTAACAGATAATATTGTGTTGTTTCTTTGGAACCATGAAAATAAAAACACTTGAACTTGTTTTCTATTGAAAACAATGGAAAAACTAGAAAAAAATATATCTATAAACTATAAATTGCCTGGATAAAATGAAATGAACTATCAATTGGATAGATCAGAAATTATCCCAAAAATATTTATTTTGAAAACTACCCAAATTCTTTTATGTTGCTGTAAGTTATTAACTAGTCATACAAAATTAAAAGCTTAATTATTATATTTATTAAAGCATTAGATATTACAACACTGCAACAATCAGTAAGCAATGAAAAAATTATTTTTGACACAGGTTTGGCTCAAAACTTCTCAACCACTACTTGTATACTAGTCGCTCTTAACATTTCAGCTATTTGGGCACAATTTTTTTTTTTCAAAAATTATGGCTATGAAAATCTCCTGATATATCTCCACAGGCAAAAATATATCAGATTCCAGTAGCTGAAATGACAAGAGCATTTGCATTATTGCAGCTGGCTGTAAAGTTCAAGCCCATTTACAAATCATTGAGGAGTAATTCTATGATCAAAAGGAAAAATAAACTGCAAATTATTAATGTTTAATTATGATTTTGCATTACTATAAAATGTTTCAATCTGATTATTTACTTAAATATTGTTATAGATTTAGAAATTTTATTTTTCTTAACCCATTAGCACTAGGTTATTTTCTGATATGAAATACACAATGTAGGTGGATATGATATCTAGGTTGAGGCACAAAATGATGAATAATACTTCGTCCTGTAATAATGCTCAAAAGATCATGCATAATATATCACATTAAATTATTTAAACTTTTAATTGTTCTATGCTATTGTTAATGAGAATGCCACATCATTCTATACATAGAGCTTAAAATATGGTATATTTCTGGGTTAACAACTTGGGGGTATATTAGGGTTGGCACCTCTAAAAGTATTCCTTGTCTGGGTATATACCATTTCAGAACCATCATAAAACCCACATTTAAAGAAATGCCACTAAAAAAAACTAATTCTTAAAAAGCTTCAGAAAAAAATATTCTCTATTTAACAGACATACATTTTTAATGAGTAATGAATTAAAAAAAACCTACATTTTTAAGGACCTAAGAAAATATCTTGATTAAAAAAAAATGAACATTTTTAATCAGTATACTGAACTGGCAAAATCAATTATGCACAAAACTGAACCATATTCAGTACATTGATTATTTGTTTGATGAGTGGCCAGTTCTTTTGCAATGTGCTGCACTTTGGAGTGGCCTGTGCTATATGTTGTGAAGGATGTTTGTCTGGAGGTCTTATACAAAATTTTATATTTGTCAGAGATGTATAAGATCACTATTGACCACAACTTTACGTTGGGAATTGTAATAAAAATAATTATGTTAAAATACATTTGCTAATTATTGTTCATATTAGTCAAAAACTAGTTTTGACTAATAATAGTTGTTATTTATGGGAAAAGGTTTATAACAGTAAGAAATTTCAAAAAGTGATGTATTAAAGTGTCCATACATATATATCATATTTTAAGGTTTATCACTGTGCTATTATTTATTAGTCTGTTGCAAGGTCAGATTTCTGTCTACAGTAGATCTGCTGACTTGGATGAAATGATTGAACTAAAAGTATTAAAGTGGTGTATATTCTAACTTAGAATGGTGTAATGGAGAAATTTAGAGATTCACACTTCAAAATATGACTGGGATAATTATTCCTTGCATATCATTTTAGCATGATAAAAAAATGGAATATATTTAGAATTGTAGCCAGTGAAATAAAGTTAAAACAAAAAATATGCTTAACACAAAGTAAGCCTATTTTAACAACCACAAAAAAATTCTATTTTAATGCAATAATTTTCCAAACGAAAGGGATTATTTCCACTCACAACTTTCAATGTACCTTGGCAGATAAACATTTTACACTATACCAGTGGAAGTTCATGAGAAACATATTTCATGAGCTCAGAAGTGTTGGAAAAAGCTTGATATATAGTCCAACAAACAGCAATATTAAAATTTATGAGTTGTAAAGTATATTCACATTTAATCTGTAAATGCCACATAATTACTCTATTCTTAAAAGAAACAGTGATGCCTAATAGACAACTGTCATCGTATTTATGCATTTTTTTTTATTAACATTAATCTATTCAACTGGAAGAGAATGCAAGCTGCTCCTTCAAAGCACACTATGAACTGATAATGTTAGCTCCTCTTGCCTTCTTGAAGTGCATGGATTATGCTTCATGAGGAGGCATAAAAGCTACCTCTGATCTTTTTCACTGAGTGCATTTACTAGTACTTGAAGAAAAATTACCCCCAAGTAGTTGCTTGCCACAGAGGAGGTATGTGATGAAGCCAGGACTACAGCAGAAAGGCAACACAAGAAATATCTATGCCTGTCTGAAGCTCGAACTCAGGTACCTTTGATCGACAGCCAAGCATACTATCCATTCAGCCATAGGAACAACTGTTACTACTATAAGATAAAAAAATAAAACTGATATCACTCTAAAAAATGCTCTAAAATGAGCCAGAGTAGGAAATAATAATAATAATAATAGTAAAAAAAAAACAATTCTAGCTAACTTTTATATGTTTGGATGGAGAAGTGCTACAACAGCCTTGTCAAACACAAGAGCTGACAGGAGGCAGCATATGGCCTACGGGCCATATGTTGCCTACTGTCAGCTCTAGACTGGCATATAGTTTTATATATAAAAATATTATGAATTAAATGGATGGAAACTGAGCAGGAGTTCAAAAATAGTATTTAACAATTATAATTTTAAAATAATGTAATTTATTACAAAAATATGAATGAAAACATTTATATAAAATCAACTCAACTAACATAAATCTATATCAATACGAAAATAAATCTTCAGAAGAACATAGTACTATATCACTATTCCTACAAAGAGTTGTTTCTCTATAAATTCTTACTATCTTTACTCAAAGCATAAAATAAGGCTTGTACAACACTCAATAAGTTACCCCATCATATTTGTGAACAAACCTGTATATATATCAAGAATTTTCTACAGAAAAGTTGAGATCAGCTCTGCTTGTTCGACTAACATATAACCTCCTCAGCCATATCTTTAGGTATACTAGGCATCCTTCTTTTTCTTGCCAGCCCACTAACAGGATCAATATTAATAAACTTATTTAACCTCTGTCACACACATCAAATAAAATCATTTTTTTTTATACTGTAGTGCACAAAGACAAACTATGTTTTCCTTCACATTCTAATTCCTCTTAATACAACTCTCTTATTCTTTGTTTTTAAGTTAAGTTCATTAAAAGTGGTTGGTGATGTAATTCGTATGCTGAAGCGCATGCAAGCATCAAAATGATACATCGCATCACAATTTCATTGCAGCATGTTCATCTGTTGTAACAATATATACCAGTGAAGAGTTTTCAAACCAGTCATATACCAGTCAAAAGTTTTCAACCAAGGCTGCCTGGTTGAAAAAATATATATACCAACCAGACTGGCTGGTTACATATTTTTATATATTATTTATTTTATTGACATTTACTTTTATATATAAAAATACACACCAACCAATCTGTTTGGTATATGCTTTTTCTCAGAGCCATCTATTTCTAGCATCATTTCACCATAAACTGTGAGTGTATAACAGTAATTATATATGGCCCTCAGTATGGACCAATAATTAACATATAGTCTGTTATGAAAAACAATACAATTCTTTTGGACAACTTTTTGCTAGAATATTTTTAATACATACACTGGTATTTTTTGTGTATGCATTAAAAATATTTCATTGCTGCAGCCTCAAAAAAAAAAAATCTTCAAAATGCCTTTTAAAAAATAAGAAAACACATAGAACTCCAATGTGCAGCTCATTAACAAGAACATTCCATGAGCATCACACAAATTAAAATTTACAATAATCTGCAATCTAGGTATTTATACTGTTTGACTGAAAATAAAAGTTTCAGCATAACATTAACCGTAAAAAAAAAACATTGATAAGAACCATCAGAACGGAAGAACTAAGTTACAAAATAATCACAAATAAAATTAACAATAATCTAGAATTCAAACACTGATAAAAACAACCTATGAAATATATCCCAATTATACACATTCATGAAAAGGCTAAAAAATATCCCCTTCCACTCATTATTACAACAGAATATATAGGCACTCTTTATTTGAAGTTAAAGGATTATATACTAATTTTTTCCACCTCACTTGAGTACAGAACCTTTCAGTTGTGCTGAATTGTACTGTTTTAGGCATTTTTCAATGGTTGTGCTTTGGAGTAAGTTTTTCCATTTAATTTCCCTGGTAGTTGTGTCGCAGATAATGGGATTTACATTATGAGGTAAATAGGAGGATCTGAAGTGTTTCTGAAACTTCCAGGAATTTATAGTGTAGAGAAAAAATATATCTAAAGACTAAACTTGGACTTTATATTAATTCAGTCTTTTCTGAAGTCTGTAAATATGCAAACATTTTTTTTTTCATAAGTAGTAATCACTATTGCGCTCTTTTAGTATCGTGAATGACAATGGGTGTAGAGGAAAAATTGTCTTGAGCCAGGTGGTATCCGAACTCACAATCATGTCATGGATTTGGATCTCGCCCAGCTCATGACAATTTTTCCACGACACCCACGATCATCAAAGATACTTAAACAGCCTAATAGTGATTAAATACTTATTAATCCACAGTGCATCATTGGTTTACTATGTGTAACTCTAAAGCTTACAACTCTATGTAAGAAGTTAACAGACGATTGTTTTCGACTCCAGATATTTATGAAGTTGGGTTGGTGCATGTTTTTACATACAATAGACTAGCTTATAGACTAGCTTGACAGATCAGAATGACTTGGACAGGGAAAAGGATCCTGGTAGGGCTCGCAGCTGTTAAAAGACAGAAGCCTCCCATCAAAGTGCTCTTTAATGTGCATAGGTATAGCTTTCCTGCACACAAGGTTGTGGCTTAATGTTCTATCCAACAGACTGTTTTTGTGGAGAAAATTTAATGCAGACGCAGTGGGCACTCATTGGGAACATTAGGCAGAATTATTTATAGGATGAAATGCTTTGGGTTGGTCATGTTGCCTATGCAGATTAAGAACACTGTCCACATCTCTCTGTTATAGGCTTCAGAAAAAGCGGCATGCCTACCATAAAGTGGGTAGACAATCAGGGCTGTCTTAAAGCATGGGCACACTGGCCAGGGGCCCCACAATTCTAAATTTCGCAAAAGTTTGTGTTGATTAATCCTCACTTTACAGCATGCTTTTTATGTTTAAACATTGATTTTTGTTAAAAATACTAATAAATCTATACGCTTAATTTTATTGACCATTTACATTTTAATCCCATAGGTGGGTGGGTAGGGTCCCCAGTGCATTGCTTTGCTCAGGGGCCTACAATACTGTTAAGACGGCACTGTAGACAAGGTGAAAAGGACTTTATTGGAATTGGTCTGCAATGACAATGCAGCAGCTATTGCTCAAGACAGACGTGTGATGAACAAATTTTCAGAATCTGAAACCCTGTGGCTTTTGGCTGCTTAAGGCTTTTCCACAAGTTTTCCAAATGCTAGAAACAATTAAACTATCTTGAGCAATACCAATATTATAGCCTAATAATGTCGGAAACAGAGCTATAGTACTAATGAATAAGAGATTTATTTTAACGAATATATGAAAAACTTAACATTAAGTGCAAATAAATCAAAAAAAATTATAGACACCTTTCTCCTTAAGTTCTAAAAAAATATCATTGATAATTAAAATCTGTTATCAGGATATTGGCAGTATTTTCCTACAAATGTACACCTGAAGATAATTTTCACGAGTATATTCATTGGAAAGATAATCAAATTTTTCTTACATTTAATACTACTTAACTCTTTGTATTTTTGTGAAAACATTGAATGCACATGTTCTGAACCCCAAGACAAATGTGTAACATTGATGTTAAGAAACTTCCATTAAGGATACAATGAATGTTAACCCTTTCTGCATTTTGTTCACCAAGCCTTGAACAGTTATTTAGTAAGCCAGAATGATAATATTGATTCTAGTGAGATCCAAACCAATATCTTCATGGTTATTTATGTCGTGTGCTCTTATCATCCACTACTGTCATAATTTAAATTGATTAATCACATGTATAATAAAAGCATGTTGCACAAAAGATTTCAATTTTATGCATTTAACTGTTTTAAAACACTTATTGGCAACATTTGTGACAAAGAATACTATAAAACCTTGAATATTTCACAATACTGGTTTGATATAATAGATGGAAAGCAGTTTCATTAATGCAAAATAATAATAATTTCTCTAAACTAGAGTGAAGAGAACACGACAGGACTAATTGTAAAACAAATATACTTTTTGAACTAATATATACAGATTGAATAGCCTACATTACAATTGATGTTACAGGACAAGTAAATTAATTCACTTATTACTTTCAACAGAATCGCAAGGCTAAACTATATTTCTTCAACATTCCCCCTCTTCTACACAAAATATTAATTAGCATTTTAAATCAAAACTTATAGAATTCAAATAGGAAATAATGGCATTATATATTTTAAAAAAACATGAAAAGTTAACACAAGTATCAAGCAACCATCATTAGTTTTTGTTTTGCACAGTTTTCTGAACAAGTTGTAAGCTTGTGCTTGGTGTTGGCCATGATTTTATCTTGGTGCTCTACAACCAGACCAGGAATATTACTATGACTTTACTTGCAAGCAGGCCCTGATCTAGAAAAAAATCCAGGGGTGGCAAGAAAAAAAAAGGGACAAGCCATAAAAAGGCAAAAACGGAGGGCCAAGAGACTGATTTCCAATAGAGTATATTTCTCTCCTCCATTTTACATGTGTTTAATTTTTTTTTTTTGCCTTTATTACCCTTTCTAGCAATTGGGGGGGGGGGGAGCTATATCCAGCCCTGCTTGCAAGCATTGATTATTTCTCAGCTCATGTACTATTAATGAATAAGATTTTATCTTTCAATAAATTAGTATAGATCTACCCTGTAGAACTTTGCATTTTATGATTTTTTTCTCCTATTAAATGCAGTTAATTTCTCTTTCCATTATGTATTTTGCCTTTGAAAACACTGCTGTGGGTTACATGTTATTAGATAGTACTATAATTTAAATTGATTTGGTTGTTTGGGTTTAATGGCACAAAGGCAAAAAAGACCATGTGCCTAATTTAAATTGAAACTTTAGCTATCTGATATATGTATGCTGGCATTTAAAGAACAAAAATATTTTGGCAAATTAATAATTTCCATTAATTTAATCAGCATAATTTAATTGCTCTGCTTCATATTTTAACTGGAATAATATTAATCCACAGCTGTGAGGGCAAAAGTGAAGGTTGACCAATAACAGTATGTTTCTTGTGTCCTGCTTTAAAAGCACACAAATGTTACCAATGAGACTGAAGGGGGAGAACTGAAAACAATTTTGCACAATATCTATCTGATATACTCAACAACATATTAAGATGTGCTTTTTTTTTAAATGAAATTATTGTTCATAATATATCAATTTAGTGACTTTCAAAATAGCAGAAAATATTTCTATGCACACTATATTAGCCAAAGTATTTGGACATTTCCATGTTACATAAATGGAAAACATTAAAACATCCCTATGGAAGCAAGAGTCTGATGGCAAAATGTCACAAGATAAAGCTCAAATCTCTGAAAATGTTGATTTCTGACATTTTTCATTTAAAAATTGACAAGTTCTAAAATCATATTTATGAAATTTTTATAACACTATTGTTTTTACTTTTGATGTAAATTCTTATGGCTAGCAATACTGCTGACAAAATGTTTAAATATTAAATGAATATTGTTGGAAAATCAAGACTTGGTTAAATTGATTATCTTCAGTTTATAGTATTTTTGCATAAAAAAATTATTTCCAAAGTTATGAAGCTGGCATTCCATTTACATAATTTGGAAGTGTCCCAATATTTTTGAAAAAAAAAATAAAAATAATGAATAATATATATTATATTCCACACCAAAGATCAGTTTAATGCTTGAATAATTAACAGTTAAAGAACTTATTAGAATCCAAACTTTATCTTGTAATGCATCTTTCACCAAGTACCTTGAAAATATCAATATCTGTATCCAGCTGATATGGCAAAAAGCTAAACCTGAGACAATTGGAGAAATATAAAGCTTGTAAACCCAATTATTCAACAACTATTATCTATACCAGTTCAGCAAAACAAATTCAAGGTTGCATACTATCAAACAAAACCAAATAAAAAATTTCTTTCTGACAGATATTTGAAAGTTGTTAACATCATTTCAAAAACTTAATTTTCAAGTTCATTCAACAATATCAATCACTCTACTACATGTTGCAAATTGACAGATAATAAATTAAACCATAGTTTAAAATACTGCCATTTATAAAACAAATATTTACAGAAATACAAAATATTAAAAATTTTATTACACTCATTTTATGACTCAACAGAAAAGTTTATAAAGTGGAGAAGAAAAATATTAACATATCACAAAACACTACATAAAAATGTCTACATATTACAATACAAAAAAGCCTAAAATTGCAAGTTTCTTATTCACAACCTTTTTTTTCTTATATGATTTAATTATTAAAAATGTTCACTAAGAGAGATATTCTTGTTAAAAAGATTCAACTTTAAGAAATCACTGTAAATAAAAATATCTCATTAAAAACCAATGTTTAAATGTAACTGAAATTTTGCAAATATCTCAGCTGTTAACAGATGATCAATTTACTGTTCTGCATAAACAAAAATTATTAAAATTAATATAGCATTAAAATTTTTTCTGGTAATTTTCATCAGTGGCAGATATGCACATATTTTGACTACTCAATAAGTCATTTTTTTAATCTCTATACCCTTCTACATTCATACAATTGTTTGGATATTTATTATCACATAGGCAAGGAGGAAATTTAGTTTGACTTTGTCAACTTACAAAGAAGACAAAAATCGATCCAATTTCTTTTTGTTGTTGTTACTTTTATTACCACAGGGGTTGGTTGGTTGGCTGCTTTACCTCTGAGTGGCACTTTTTTGCACACAATGGGCTAAATGGCCAGGTCACAAGGACCCCGAAGGCTCAGAGAAGGTTTGGGGAGGGGATCCACTGGAACAGCTGTTGGGAGACAGATGGTAGTCTCCCGTCAAGGCCATCCGATGTGTTCTTTAATGTGCACAGAGTATGGTCTCCCACACATGGGGGCCACAACTTAACGTCCCATCTGACGGACAGCGGCCCATCGGTGTCCCCTACTGATCGTGGGCAGGGTGGGGAGTTACCACAGTGGTCTACTAAACTCAATGGGTAAAATTATTCTGAGTGCCTTCTCAATTTATATTAAATATACTCTTTTGAAACTATGAGTTATAATCAAAGACCTAAAGTAACAAATAACTGGAATAAATTTCAGTCACATACAAGATTTGCTGAACCACAAATTATACAATAATATCATTTACTTAGCATTTCTTGTTCTCGAGTAACCAAACTTGAAAAACTATGGCAGGTAACAGATGAAAATAAAAAAAAAATCTTGATATACATAATACAAGAGAAAAGCATAGATACTCCTGTTCTATATAAAGTGCAAATTTGATTGCCAAAATGGAATATTAATTTTATGAGCATTATAATGAGTATTATTTTTTTTCAAAAGAGCAGTAGATTTGTTAGATACTAGCTGAACTGCACCAAGCATTTCCTGGGTCTCACTTTTAAGCTATGTATTCTTGGTTAGTTTTGTGAGTATCATACTCTCACCCTTCCTGACCTTTTAGCACTGATTCAACACAAAGAATTGCTCAGTGTTTGCTCAAATCATTACTGATGGCAAGCACACACTGTCATAGCCTGCAGCTTTGTTTCTACTGAGCTATCAAGATTTTTCTTTCTATTTAAACAGATTTTTGGTACCTTGTGGTCCCTAAAATACTACACCGAATAATCCCAAATACTGCATGTCGATTCCTCCTATGTTGGGTTAAAAAAATCGAGTTCCTACATGCAATGGGATGTCTTAATATAATAATTCCTTTGGAATGTGGGAGATCTGTCAATTGCAATAATGGATTTGGCAGCAATTACTGTTTCCTGTATAAATATCATGGTTAAATAACTTTGCTTATAGGAAGCCCCCCTTTTGGAAATTCAGGATTGCAACTCAGGTAACAACCAGAAACTCTGTGAAATTTTCAAGCATCTAGCATAATTTCCCAACAAGTTATGGCTGCCACAGACATCTTTTATTACAGGTGAACCCAAATGTCACAGAAATTAAAATATATATATAAATATTTACCAGAAATTAATATTATTTAAAATATTGTACTTAATGCTTTTATTTGTGCTTTTACTAGGGCCAAATTAAAAAGCTCATAAGTCTTTTAATCTGTCCATCAAGGGCTACTACACAAAGGCAGCCAATATTTTACAAATATTTATATATATCCATGTTCAATATAATATGAAGTGCTAAAAACTCTTCAAAGGACTAACAGATGTTCCATGATACTGCTTCATTAACTCCTAGATCTTGCAATAAATACATATATTTAAACACAAGTGTCAAAAAATTAAAAATATAACAGAAATTGTTTCCATACACATTCTATTCCAAAATAAAACTTAATGTTGCATTTCCAAAATGCATATTATTAAGAGAACATTTGCAGATTGTTCCAAATGATGAGAAATATTCACACTTTTGAAGCTTGACTGCAGGGAATTTTAACATGATGCATGTATTTCAGAATTCTTACAAAGTTTCTTGTTAGCTTGACATTTAAGATATGACATGGTTTGGGACTAAACCTGAGAACTGCATATTTTTTCAACATTCATATGCTTCTTCACATTTCAAATATGTTTGAGTACAGAGGTGAAATCTAACATTTAAAATTATTCTAAAATATTACATTGAAGCATACATATAAAGCTTTAGGAATGCTCAAACAAAGTATGCAGTTATCAGGATTAAATATTAAAACTATGTCCCACTTCAGCAGCATACCCTGATTTATGGGGGCTAGTTCAACCAGGTGAACTAATATCTCTCTTGGATGTTAAGAAATTTAAGAAGAAATGAACAATTTCTTATGATTTGAAACATTTGCTAGAATTAAAATTCTCTTAAAAAAATGTTCAAAAGCCAGGTATAAAAATCATTCTTGGCCATTAAAATATAAACCACTAAACCAATTCTTACTTTAGAATTAGCTTTTTAATTCCTGCTTTGCCTTTAATGCTTTTCATAATAATTTATTTTTTTTAAGGTGCATATTAGAGACATTAGCAAAAATGTGGTGATTTGTCAATTATGGCAACTCTGAATCTTAAATTACAGTGAATCTTAAACCTCAAATGGAAATGCAAATGAAACTAGAATTGGAAGAAAAACAGGGCATGTATATAAAGTGCAAGGAAATAAAAAAAAAAAGAGTGTATATCTGAAATGCATTTCAAATACATAATTGTACACTTCACAACCAGTCAGCTTAGAGGAGGAGAATGCAAAGATCATTTAGTCCCATGACAGCTTAAATTCTGAAGAAAAATTACTAAAAAGTATCATATTATTAATTTATATTTGCATTATATGCTGTTTTGCTATTACGCTAGTTAAATTGAAGAAGTAGAACATGCCACATTGCTAACATAGAACAAAAAAAAGTATCCATCTATAATGGATCAAATCACAAATGTGCTTGTACTACAGTATAGTTCCACATGGGACAATAAAACAATTATCTTAAAATATAAGGCACATTATTTAAAAATAGTTTCAAAACAAAATCAACCTTAATCATGCTTTAAAATTACAAACACATTGTATTCTATAGAAATTAGCAGCTTGAGCACAGAATATTATTACAAACATTAAAGGTTTCTAATGGTTGTAAGTCTAATTGCTGTGACATTCAGCTTAAGCTTGGATCAGTTACAATAATTTTCCATTGTTTTTGAGCTGCATACTATCATGTAATCAAACACAGTACAGTCTGAATGTCCCAAACTTATTCTAATGTATTAAATTACAGTTTTCTTAACAAGAACAGAAATGTACCCTCTTTTTATGGAAATGATATGATTTCCAAGGTTCCATTGCTAGCCTTACATAATATCCATCATTTAAAAAGTATTCCAAAAAAAATAATTAACTTCAATAATTTTTTTGTCAAATTAATAGTGTTTTCCCCAGCACTTAGCCTAGCAAAAACATATAAAACATGCAGTTAATTCATTTAAAAAAATGTTTTGGTGTTATAGTCCAAGCTTAAGTTTATATTTTAACATTAATTCTGAAATTTAACTAATACATAGCTTTCAACATATTTAAAGCTTTTCCATCTGCTTTAACATTATGATTCAAAATTAATCAATTCTAATAATGTATAAAGAATGACAATGATAAAAAAATTATTATAGCACTTCCAAAAATAACTGAAATCAAAGTTATATTTTAATATATATGCAACAGTATCAAAAGCCAATAGTCTGGCAATCATATATTTTTTTTTATAAATAACAATGTTTCATTACATATTTGCTTTTTTTAGCATTTAAACTGAACTTTGAGCAACAGAAGCTAGGTCAATATTTGCCAAATGGTAAGTTGTAAATTCCTGGCATAATTAAAGGGAGCATAAGCAATTTTGCACTCATTAGTAATAGTTACATTTCATTTCAACACTGTAGTTCTTACAAAACAGTTTGAAGTGTTTAAATACAACAGTAAATAAATAGGAAAAAAGTTTTGAATAGCAAAAAAGATAAAGTTTAAAAGGACATAATTTTAAAAATTTTGGCAAACATTTAGCTGAGGAAATCCCATTATTCCTATAATTTCAACAGAGAACACTCACATTCTCTCTATAATTAATTTTTTGTAGTCACAACTGATTTTTTTTTTGTTCTTTGCGATATCAGACTGATGGTAATGAAAAATACAATATTACCAGACACAACTATGATTTAGTTTCATTATTGTTACTTATCTATTTCTATAACAATAGGAATAATTGTGCACAGTTTCCATTAAAACTGGAAGCATTTTAATTTTTGAAATAAGTCATTGCAATAAAATGGTTCAAGACAAGTAACTTTAGAATGCTCCATTACATGATGCACATGGGATATAAACATCACAATAAATGACTGTTGAGTATTTTAATTAGTATGTATTAATTTTTTGACATAATGTTTATAATGGAATTGTTGGCAAGTGAGAGTAAGTGCTAAGGTAGTTCTACCAAGAATATGCATGTAAGAGAATTTACCAAAGGAGATTACCATTTAATAATGTATTTTGATTCTTCATGCAAAAATATACACATTAATCAGGGATGTCATCTGCAAACAGTGTTACACTAATTCAATATTGTATCTTTACTTTTCTGCAAATAGTACTGATCTTTTTTTAACTAACCATTTTTTTCTAGAGGAATAACAGTTTAAAGTGAACTATATATATATATCAAGCCAAATGACATTTAAAATGGGAAATATATACAGTCGTATCAGAATAACATGACCATCTACCTAATAATATGAATGGTAGGTGGTCATGTTATTCTGATACGACTGTATATGTGATATAACAAAAAACAATATTTTATCAATAAGCACAAAGACTTTATAATGACAGAATTTTGTTTTGTACAAATATATTTGTCATTAAATACAAACATGCCTTACATTAGGAGAATACATCCAATAAAACACTACAGAACACTTTCCTTTTTATATTGTGCAATATGATGCATCAAAATGCAGTGAAATCCCAAGCTTATAATCGCAGGCTATATTTTTTTTTGTTTTTTATATTCCAACTCAAAT
This sequence comes from Ryuthela nishihirai, assembly GCA_038380435.1. Lineage (NCBI taxonomy): Eukaryota > Metazoa > Arthropoda > Arachnida > Araneae > Heptathelidae > Ryuthela > Ryuthela nishihirai. The sequence goes on along the minus strand of JAWZYU010000002.1, from coordinate 117,802,384 downwards.
ACATACCAATATCTCAAGTTTTTAAATTCATAAAATAGATGCTCATTGAATCAACACTAATCCAACATCATCAGGATATGAAAGTGGAATCCCCTGGTTGTGTTATTCTGTCAGGAGAGTTAAATTAGTAGCATTCACACCTATTATGAATTGCCATATTCTTGTTTTCAATTAAAGGGCAACCAGCACATATCACAAATCCCGTGTTCAAATCCAGAAGACAATTGGATGATTTTGCACACTTGCTCATTCTTGTTTTTAAATTTTAAATCCCCCTCTGAAATATAAGATTAGAATTCTAGTTATTTCACATAAAAAACATTTAAAATGATTTTAATGCTGATTGTAGGTATTAACTAAAAATATTTCTTTTTTTTTTCAACCCCATTAAACATAATGAAATCTAAAAGTTTCGGCACCATAGGTTTTTGAAATCTGTAAAAGTCACCAACCCCTAAATGGTTCAATTGCCCATATCTAAATTTCCATATTACCTGTTACACACAATTCACACAGCCGAAACTAAATTAACACAGCCATAAGAAATCTAAAAGGCTGTTGGTATGAAAAAATTAATATTTCCACAATTCCATTAGTAAACACGTATATGTATATCTTATATCCACATTAAACCTCTGTTTCACTAAATTTCTCAAACAAAATTAAGAGCAAGATTTAATGCTACAGTTTTGAACAGTTTAAATTTATCTAATAAACTTAATATTTAAAAATTTCCTTCACATAAAAGATGTATATATATATAAGTAGCTATCACATGAATAGCTTTCTACACTACAACATCTCATTTAATAATAGTAGAGTTAATATACAAAAATTTTTGCCCATTATTGTTAGAAAGCAAGGAACTAAAAATAAATAATAAAAAAAATTATGAAAGTTAAATTTTTTTGTCTTATATTGTCAGTAACCAGATACATCAACTTTTAAGTGAAAAAACTGGAATGCTCCTATCTATTGTTCGAAATAAAGACCATTGGGTCCAGCCAACAGAATGAAATAGCGAAGCACTGACAAGGAGCTAATTCCTAGTAGAAGCTATTACTGACTCTGTAAAGTTGTGGTAGTTTCTGTCATGTAAGTAACCTTTTGTCCAGTTTTCAGCCCTGTCATTTCAGTAGCATTACTTTCTCCAGGTGCAGGCATCGGCATGGGCATGGCTGTTTCTGAACTTTGTGGTTGCGTTCGTACAGGAGAAGTGGGATTACTTTCCTCACTGCTGTAATCTTCCTGCAGAAAAAACAAAAAAAAATTATGCTAAAAATTGTACGCTAACTACAATAGCACATTACCTCAGTTATTAATAAAGATTTTAAACTTTACATAATCACTACATTTACTGAATATTTATGCTTTATTTTAATAAAAATAGAAATAAATACATTAAAAGTTTTTAAGCAAAACACTGTCCATCATTTCTACAGAAATTTTATCATGCTGAATTGAATATGATCAGATTTATTAATATAGCCTAAAAGCTTGGCTGATTTAAACTAAAAATCAGCATACAACACGAGCTTTGAAAATCCAGAAATTCCTTTGTAAAGATTCCATTTTGTTTCAAAATTTGTGAACTGCTAAGATTTTGCAAAGGTCTGTTGGTGTTTATAATAACATATAACACTGTATACGATATATAAATAAAACATAGCAGAAGTAAGGCAGTATGACCCAACATTAATGGTAATAATGGCATATCAGGATCCATGGTAATGAGTTTACAAGATGGATGCTAAAATGGCATATAAGACGTATTTGTCTACATTTCAGCTACAGAGATATCTCCTTAACATAGAATGAACATTTCTATATCTCTATAGAATGAAATTCTTTTCGAGAGATGATAACAATATATGAAGTTTGTAGGTAAAAGTAAATGCCATGCAAGGTGAGTTGTTATGTATTTGATGTTTTTAGAGTTCAATGATTAATTTCAAGTGCACAGACAGTGCTATCCTAAAAGATCAGTAACTTTGATATTAAAAAAGTATTGGTTCACAAGAGTTCTAAGTTGGTGGTCTACTTTACCTCATCAAATTACCTTACCATGGTCTACTTACCTGACCTATTACCTTACCCAATTCCTGATCTTCACTACCAATTTTTAAAAGACTAGACTTATGGCTAGTTATTTGAGCTTGTGCAGACACCAGGCAATATATTACAATATCTAATATATAAAGAAGAAAGTTTCTGTGTTTGTGGTTTTGTATGTCTATCTGCTTATGCACTCAACCCCACGAAAGAGCTAGAGGCTTCAAACTTTGCATGAACTTTCTCTTCACCTAGTGGAAGAACATAGACTGTTTGAGAACCTGCTAGGGTCAACTAAAATTAGGTTGGACAGGTTTGAATTTATCAAAATTCCCATAGACTTAGCATTAGTGGTTGAAAGTTATTCAAAATAACTGTTGCTACCAATAAATCTGAAATAAGGAATGCATCAAACTAATTTCTTTCCGATTTTGTGTGATAAACTTATTGTTCAGTTTGTTGGGTCATGAGCATGAATGTCCATGGATAATGAAGTTGTTCTAATTAAGCACGAGTGGAACACGAGATTCTTTGTAGAAATGAAAGCTTCAAAAACTAAATTCATATCAGAAGTCATTAACTTAATTTGAAAAATATGCAAAAGCTAATAAAAGTATATACAAATAATTAATAATAAAAAATAAATACCCTCTCAAGCAGCTTCTTGATACAGAGGTCTGACAGGAGCCTGTCAGTTTATATGCCATAGTAGAAGGCCTGTGAGGATGGCAGGACCTAAGCAGAAAAACAACACACACATCCATGCCTCACCTGGGGCCCAAACCCAGGTCCTTTAGATCAGTAGCCAAGTGTGCTAACCACTCGGATATGGGGTGGCATAAATGTGTTAAATATTGTGTTTAGTAAGGAATAATTTTAATAATAATAATTCTTTAGTACTTTTATATTTTTTATGCACCTCAGACCACAGCAAATTTTCTTTTGCTATAAAGTTACATAAGCCTGGCAAATTGTATCTGAGGTACTCTGATGGGTACAAAGTGATTTGAAAAGTTCAATAATCTAAGCAAGGAAATTCCAGTTTTTGGTTTTTGAAACTTCTGACATGGGGAGGATAATGGGTACCTCGAACTACATCCACTTCTTTTCTCTCCTAAAAGAGGAAAATAATTTTAATCAGGGGGGGAGGAGATTGATCGTAATATTTATGCCAAATGAACACTTGCGATGTAGGGAGTGCCATCTACTCTATATTCTAAATTGAGCCACTAGATTCTACAGCCCATCTTTGGTATTACTTAATAAATTTCTAAATGTTTCTTCAGTTGAAAGATATGAAATCCCTCTTAACATCGATATCAAATTTAGAGGAAAAGTTGTAGGCTCATATCCCACCTAGCTCAAGACAATTTTACTATTTTTTTTTTTGAACTTTAAATTGATAATTAATTTTTAGAATTTTTTTATTTTAAAATTGGCCTATTAGTTTAAATGAAAATATTAGTGACAAAATAATTAAATTGTTGACTGAAGGGTGATTTTTTTTTCTATTGAAAAGTAACATTATTCTTACATTTTTTTGCAAATCTAGTTTATATCATGAATGTAGGTAGAATTGCAAATCTAAATATGAGTTACCCAAATAAACAGTACACATTGTGAAATAGATCTTGAATGATTGATTTTTTTTCTCCTTAAATAGAGGTATATATATCTACTTTCAGTGGTATGTAGCCAGGATTATTTTTAATGGGTCAAACTAGCTGTGCATTCCTGACATAGGTGAATGAAGATGGAGAGAAAAAAATTCACATATCCAAAAAGCAAAGGACAATCATTCTTTGTAACAGACTTGTATGACACCATTATTATTTATATTATTCCTTAAACTTGAGTTCTTGAACTTATTTTCATTAATTTGTAATTTTTTTAATGTAACTAGTATATGATATCAAATTATTCATATAAAAATTATATATTATAAATATAAATATACTTTTACCAAAAATAAAAATGTATTTTGGATTTCTTCAGTCATCATTACAGTAATTTTATAGTCTATAATTAACAATGTCGAGAACTTGTTTCATCTAGTAGATCTAGAATTTTACATTTTGGGAAAATTTCTAGAAAATAATAATAAATTTTGAAAAGTGCAAGAATTTATTATATTGTTTTTATTTAAAAATTAGCTTACCTTCAGATTACAGTAATCTCCAGTTTCATCTGGGGGCCTAGGCTTGCATTTGCCACAGCAAAAATTGCAACAGCAACAGAAACAGCAGCATAAGTAGCAACCAGTTACTATGCCACAGAAAATGAACAGAGCCTAGAATTTGACAAATAATTATGTATGAATATTACATAAAATTTTTTATCTAGAATTTATTTTTAATATAGGCTATGCTATGATCCAAGGCTGGATTAGGAGGGAGCACAACTCTTCCTTCCCCTGATTGCTAGTAATTGAAATTAGCAAAACAGATGGAAAATACGTATTTATACCACAACAATGTTCAGTTGATTCCAGTTTGATCTTGCTCCCCCTCCCCATTTTTTCTAGATCCAAGCCTGCTATGATAACATAACCCTAGATCAATTAATGATCCTATACTTATATTAACACATTTGTTGCCACTTGATACACCTGTGCATCATGCCATTCATATTTTAGGTGCCACATTACATGCATGTCATCAAGTATTGGCAGTTCCTTCTGTCTGACCTAGTTGGATACTAGCTGTATTCTCCACCCAATAGCACCAGACTGAGGGTAAATTACCGATATACAAGGTTGTTCTTCATTCCAGAAGACATTATCAAGATGGCATCAAATCTGTTATTAAATTACAATTCATTATATAATTCATAATAAAAAAAAATCATAAAAAATTTAACTTTCATATCCTTATGGTGAGAAAAACAGAATTTAGCTGCAATGGATAGATTAATTGCTGGGCAGTTCTAAATTTCAATCTACTATTGGCATTAACCCTTATGCAATAATTAACTTTTTACTTAGTCCTTAGCACTTTTTTTTCTCTCTGCAGAACTGGCTGACTGGTTAGTGACAAACACCCTGAGGATCAAAACAAGGCTAGATAATGGGACCCAATGAACAACTATTAGGAAGCAGATGGGAATCTCAAGATCATTCAACATGGGTTGGGTTGTTTTACCTCTGAGTGGCACTTTTTGCACATCATGGGCTAAATGGCCAGGCCATATGGACCCCGAAGGCTCAGAGAAGGTTGGGGGAGGGAACCCACTGGAACAGCTGTTGGGAGACAGATGGTAGACTCACGTCAAGGCCATCCAGTGTGTTTTTTAACGTGCACAGGGTATGGCTCTCCCGCACACGGGGCCATGGCTTAATGTCCCATCCGACAGACGGCGGCCTTTCCAAGCCCAGCGGTGTCCCCTACTGATCGTGGGCAGGGCGGGGAATTTTGCGGAGATAAATCTCAACGCTGACCCAGCTGGGACTCGAACCTGGGAACTACAGATTATGAGCCTGGCGCACTACCGACTGAGCCACCCCCGCTCCTCATTCAACATGCATAAAGTAGGATTTTTTGTTTAGTGGTCGTAGCTTGACTTCTCATCCAATAGATGACACCTTTTCTAAATTGACTGGTGTTCCCTTACTCACAAATTGTGGACCATATGCAAACCAACAATGATGAACACCTAAGTTATGAGATTTTCATGCTACTGATTTGGATTGCATTGATTTCAAAGTAACTGCAGAACACAAAACTTAAATCTCTAAGATGATGAAATCATCCCAAAAATGAAAGCATTTCTAAGACTTAAAAAAAATTTTTATGTAACTGTAGAAAATCTCAATAACTGGAAGAACGCATATTGTTAAGAAACATCTGAAAAAAATTATCACTGATGCAGCAGGAATCAAACCCACAACTCTCTAGATACATGCAGAGCACTCTAACCATTAAACCATGCATCAGACACTAAAATCTTCCAGAATAAGACTTATAAATCTTTCGTTGAGATGTGGCGGACATTGTGCCATCTATACTTCAGGAGAGGCAACTTTTCCAATTGTTTCTAATGATTTAGATGTTAAATGCTTAAGCGTGATTGACTTGCTCATTATTATTAAAAATCCATCCATAGTAAATACACAGATTACCTGTAGAAACAGACTTCAACAACAGTTAAAAACATCTGGAAAAAATTATCACTGACATGGTGGAAATCAAACCTGCAACTCTCCAGATGCATGCCAGAGCGCTCTAACCATTAAACCACACATCAGATTCTTATTATTTCATTAATTCTTATTCTTCATTATTTTATTAAACAATTTTAAAGAAATCAAAAATAAGACAAAAAATTTTCTTCTAGGCACTAAATTTTAAATAAAAATTTCAACCACTAGAATGGAGCTTCCACTGAAATTCATATAATTTGATGACATTGTTTTAAACTATATCTTATGTATTTTCATGTAACGTTATTATTCTTCTCTCCTGCAGATAAGCAAATGCTTTGCGGGTCATTTGTTTAAAATTTTGTATAACTAACATGAATATGAATAAAGATTATTATTATTATTATTATTATTATAGATGCTAAAATCTTCCAAATTAAGACATATAAACCTTTCACTGAGATGTGGCGGAGCTTGTGCTTATAGAATGCTCTGGCATGGTGAGACTCCACAGAGAGTTATGGGTTTGATTCCCGCCACATCAGCAATAATTTTTTTCAGATGTTTTTAACTATTGTTGGTCTATTTCTGCAGGAAATCTGTATATTTACTATGGATGGATTATTAATAATAAATGCTTAAGCATGATTGGCCTACTCATTAACATCAAAATCATTAACAACAATTGGAAAAGTTACCTCTCCTGAAGTATAGATGGCACAAGGTCTGCCACATCTCAATGAAATATTTACTTATCTTATTCTGGAATATTTTAGTGTCTGATGCATGGTTTAATGGTTAGAGTGCTCTGGCAATGTATCTAGAAAATTGTGAGTTCGATTCCCCCGTTAGTGATAATTTTTTTTCAGATGTTTTTAACTATTGTTGAAGTCTATTTCTACAGGTAATCTGTGTATTTACTATGAATGCATATTGTCTCTGGGGAGTACAGGAATATCAATTTCAAAGAGAATGAAGTTTTTTGGTTACCTAATTTTTCACTCCATAAAAGTTTTAATTCGAATTAATGGATGATGGGGGAAATGCAAATAGTAATATTTTATTAGTAAGCATACAACATAAAACTATTTGTCTTTAACATAAATAGTTTAACTCAGTGTCCAATAGTCAAATATATATTATCTATACACTTTCACTGATATCTGCACAGAAGTTGTTAAATGTTTATATGAAAATAATGTTCTTAACATAAACATATCATGGAAGTCAAAATGTCCTTTGGAGTAAAAAGATGAATCTATTTCATGATGTTACAAAGGCCTTACCTTTGTAACATCAACTAATCATCTTGTAACATCATTGATCTAGGGTCCCCCCCCCCTCCCCTAGATCCTGCCCAGAGTGTGCCCAGTTAGCCCACAGCTGTGAGTTGAATCTCAATCTAACTGAATCTGTAAATATCTGTCTTAATTTCTGTCTTAAATTAATCCGCCTAAATCTGTCTTAATCAAATTTAATGTATTGGTAGTAGTTTTAATGGGAATTCTATATTGGTATTTTTTCTTTATATTGTTTAAGAGTTAGGACGATATTGTATAGAATTAATATATTTTAGCTTGTTTCCATTAACATTTCTATTTTTGGAAGCATCATTGATTTTTTAGCTTTATTTAGTTTTTCATTCACTCTAGGAATGGAATATCCAGCATTTGACAAAATTGATATATAGTATTTTTAGTTTGGAGAATAACAATTATTGCAATATCTATATGCTGTGTACAATAATGTTCGTATAGAAAAATATATATGTTTTCTTGGTATAAAAGAATTAAATGGTATTAAATTGCTGATAGAGATAAGTTTCTGATTTACTTGAATTATCAGTCTGCTTTTCCATCAGAATATCAAGAAATGCGAATTTTTTTATTTTTTTCAAATTATGAAAACTTAATCTATATTAATAGCAATGATTGTTGCAATACTGACATCCCTAATATTTCATTACAACAATTTCCAAAATTTATTGTTTTTTTAGATCCAGAATTAAATGCTGATTAATTTGGCACATAAACATGCCATAATTCCTTTCATTAGTTATTTGGCAAAAAAGTTCTGAAGTGAAAATGTTTTTGGCTAATTAGAGTGAAAAAATAGCTGAGCTTCTGGATGTAAACCAGTTTTTCAGGCAGGACCCTATGAAAAAAAGTTTTTTGGTTAATTTTCAAGGGTATTTCAAACCTTTCATAAAAATGTGTTTGCATGTTTAGATAAAATTTGAACTGATATCAGAGGATTGCTTGAATATGATGTAATACAAACTAAAGTAACAACAATTAAAATGTGATTCTAAGAAACATATATGCTGATGGTGATCTGAATGTTAAGAATTCTGTATAGTATATCATTATTTGCAATAAATTGTAAAGTTTTAACATTTTACAAACTTAAAATATATAAATAAAATTCAAACAGGAATGGAATTATCTTTTTGCTAGTGATGCTCACAAGCACCTATGCAACATCAGATTCAGAATTTTGAAATTCTCTACAATATTGTACTGTACAGCAATAGGTAATCTTACAAAAATTAACAATTATGACAATAGTGTAAATATTTCTAACATATGCAACCAAAAATGGGCATTGTTTACTTACTTTGCACCATCCACTTGTGAGAACAAAATAGGTGTTTACATTTTCTTCCCCAAACTGTTCTGCAATATACAGACCTAAGGAGCCATAATTATCATAAATGTTTCTCTTAGTCAAGTCGCTCAGGATGCTATGAGCTCTGTTGATATCTTTGAACTGAAAAACAAAAGAAATACATGCATTATTAATTACCATTAGTAATATTTTTATATCACAGTACTCCTTAGTTACGAAATTTTGAACACTTATGCTGTAAGTCAACATGGGTAGAGAGTAGTGATTCCCAATCAATGTATTGTGTCTAAGGTCCACGTGTGTTGAAAGCATTTACAGAAAACAATAATTTGAACGTTTTAAATTTTTACGACTGTTTTTTCATCAAATATCGGGTTAAATTAACCCTTAACATGCCAAGTTCTAGAGCAGAATTCACTCTAGTGGCTTGGTTAATTTGGAAATGTCTCCAACAAATAAAAACTAATAACTAATAGAAATAACTAAGACAAAAATAAGTCATGTTATATGCTAAAATAAAGAGCATTTAGTTGTGAATTTTTAGAAAATAAAATATTTGAGAAATAACACAAGCATATTAATTTTAATAGAGCTTATTTAAAACAATGTAGTAAAAAAGAAATTTAACTGGATTTGAACCTCATTCTAAAATAACAAATGAACAAAATATTATATCTTAAAAGAAAGAGCATTTAATTCTGCTTAATAATATATAAACAGATTTACTTGAAACAGAATAATTATGTAGTTCCATTTTTTTTCTTGTACAGTACCACTGAAAGTTTCATCAGATTCACTATATTGTGTATTTTCATTGTTAGTATTACTATTAAACCACTATACAGGTTATTTTTAAGGGAAGATCAAGAAAAAAATTGAATGGCAAGAGTCCAAAGAATACTCCTCATGGAAACTTCAGCATGGAAACAAAAACACACACACGCAACATCCTAACCTTATCTGAGCCATCAGGGTCCTTGTGACCTGGCCATTTAGCCCACAGTATACAAAAAAGTGCCGCTCAGAGGTAAAACAACCTAACCTATCTAGTACAGTGTTGCTCCTCCTTTGGCCTTCAGAACAGCCCAAATTTGTTAGGACATGGAAGTTACAAGATTCTGAATGCATTGTAGAGGAATGTTTGTACCATGCAGAAATGATTGTGTCATGCAGTTGCTGCAAATTAAATCGCAGCACAGTCTCACTGTGAACAGCCCTTACCACCTTGGCCCAAAGGTGCTCAATAGGGTTTAGATCTAGGGATTCTGCAGGCCAATGAAGCAAGGAAAACTTGTCAACATGTTCTTCGAGCCACTCAGTGACAATATGTACCTTGTGATGCATTATCATCCTGAATGTGTCCATCCGAGTGACAGTTGGGTTGTTTAATCTCTGAATGGCACTTTTTCGCACACAATCGATCAAGGCCAGGTTACAAGAACACTAAAGGCTGAAAGAAGGTTGCGGGAAGGGAATACACTGGACAACTGTTGGAAGACAGATGATTAAATATTGAATAAACTCGACTTTTTTGGTATACACTAAGAAATTACTACTTTTGAGTCGATTCAAATTTTACAGGAAAAATTATCTTGAGCCGGGTGGGATACGAAACCCACGACCTACTGATAACATGTCAGGTGCTCCGGATCACTGAGCTACTGGCTGCTGATCAAGATCTCCTCTAATTGATGATTTCTACCTATTTTCTACCTACAGTACATATTCCATATGTCACATGTAGGTGCTGTTCAGACAATCTAGCCACAAGCGGCAGATAAATGCCATATAGATGGAAAGTATATATTACAAGTATACATTAGAGGAGATCTTGATTGGCAGCCAGTAACTCAGTGGTCCAGAGCATCTGACATGTTATCAGGACGTTGTGGGTTCGTATCCCACCCAGCTCAAGACAATTTTTTGTCTAAAATTTGAATCAACTCAAAAGTGGTAATTACTTAGTGTATACCAAAGAAGTCAAGTTTATTCAATATTTAATCAACTGTATACTTGTAATACATACTTTCCATCTATATGGCATTTATCTGCCACTTGTGGCTAGATTACCTGAACAGCACCAAAATGTGACATAATGGAATATGTACTGTAGGTAGAAAATGTTCATATCATCAATTAGAGGAGAACTTGATCGGCGGCCGGTAGCTCAGTGGTCCAGAGCACCTGACATGTTATCAGGAGGTTGTGGGTTCATATCCCACCCGGCTCAAGACAATTTTTTCTCTGAAATTTGAATCGACTCAAAAGTGAGTAATTACTTAGGGAGACAGGTGGTAGCCTCCTGTCAAGGCCATCCAGTGTGTTCTTTAACATGCAAAGGATATGGCTCTCCCACACATGGGGCCACAGCTTAACATCCCATCTGACTGAAAGTGGCCTTTCCAAGCCCATTGATGTTCCCTACTGACTGTGGGTAGGGCAGCAAGTTTTGCAGAGATAAATCTCAATGTTGGGCCAGCTGGGACTTGAACCTGGAAACTGCAGATTATGAGCCTGGCACACTACTGACTTAGCCACCCCCACCCCTCTGAGTGAGGATAATGGCTATTATAGCACATTCATGACAGGTCCAATATGTGGCACATTTGGAGATGACATTCTTCTGTGAAAAGTCCAAGAGGGTGGCTGTTTGGGAGATGCTAGAACTGGCATGCCTAGCACCAACTATCATGCCACTTTCAAAATCACTCAGGTTGCACATTTTGTCCATTCTGTCACTTGCTCGAATAGTTGGTCTGCCTTACTTATACTGCACATTACAGTCACATAATAAACTGATATCTCAATGCTTTAGTTTTATTTTATACTCTTCAGAGTGCATATATATGAAAATAGATATTTTTTAAATTTTCAACTTTTAGTGAAGATTGCAGTTCTTTTGATAATTATAAGAGCATCAGTCAATGAAAGTTATCAAAGGCAACATAGAAAAGAAAATGTTTGAAAAACTAGTGGTTGCATTAAGCATGAAAAAATATATTTACAGAAGATCCTTCTAGAAATAATTTTTCTTAGTGAGAAAATTGCAAAATATTAAAATTTTCTCTGATGGTGAATTTATAAAGCAGTGCCTTTGAAATGGTTTTTTGAATGTTGTGTCCAGAGAGAAAAAAATATGTTGATAATATGTTTATCCCACCAAACCATAACCAGATGAATTGATGAATTTGCTGCCAATATAGAAAATACATTTACAGAGCTTGCACTGAAATTCTAATATTTTTCTTTGGCTCTTGATGAAGCTACCAATGTCTCCGACACAGCTCAATTAGTGGCATTTATGCATGGGGGTCGATGTTAATTTCCACTAGAATGTGTTTCATTTTTATCTTAATTTATTGTATATATAATGTTCATGTTCCTTTCATATACGTGAAAATTTAATTGTTTGAATTTATAATCCATAAAATTAGTTTGATTATAAAAGTATATAGTCTTAAAAATTTAATTCACAATTTCACTGTTAGGAGATTTATGTCTCCCATGTTGCAGCAAGAGATGCTAAAACGATCACTGTGTTCACTTGTAATGATCTATAGAAGTGAAAGCTCCATATTAGCAGTGCCACTTTAATTTGCATACATTGAGTTGCAAGAGTTACATAGCATTAATAACATAATGCACATAAGCTTCTAAATTTTTAGCATTTGCTTTTTTACCAATACAAAGAAATTTTGAATCAAATTTCTATTTAATAGTACTACATAGTGATTAAACTTTATACTTATGTATACTTATAATAAATTAAGTCTGGTGGGGTGGGAGTAAGATTAGTGTTTAATGCAATAACTAAGGTTCTGGTTCCTGACACTCTGAAAAAACCTCATGTGGCCTCCCAATGACAGAAGGTTGCCCATCTAAATTTCGGAGATGGGCAACCAACCAAACCCTACATATTCCCAACTTTTTAAGTTTATGGGAATTCCATTTATAATAGAAATAAACCATTTCATCTTTCACAACTTTTAAATCAATAAAGAATATGCAGATGATATGGTGTACAAGTCTAGCAATCAATATTTTGCAGCAAAATAATATTTTTTACTTGTTTTAGAGTGGATTTTAGCTATAAGAAAATATAAAATTTTGAGGAAGTTACTTGCCTTTTCTAAAGCAGCAAGATCATCAGGATTTTTGTCCGGATGGTACTTCAGAGCTAACTGTAAAAAACATTATATTTAATGTAAAACAAGGTTAACTGAAATTATCTACATAAAAAGATTCAAATAATGAAATAAGTTATTATTTTCATTTTAGTTTAGATCAGTTAAGAGTTAAAGTTGTGCCTTCTTTCATTCTGACATGTTTAGGGGTGTGATTTTAATGAGATATTAACTTATTCCTTATGCTGTTCAATATAAAACAATGTTTTGGACTAATTTATGCTTGCTGGAAGTGTAAAATAATGTTCAGATAGCCACTTACCACTAAGATGACAGAATCTTGTAAGAGTAAATCAGTTTAGACCAGATCTGTGGTTTGAAAACTTTCTGGTTCTCTCATTCCTCCAACCCCTTAAGAGAGCTGGATCTTGGTGCATCCCTTTGATTTTTATTGTATAGTTTGATTAGATTTGTAATTGAATAATTAGTCCACAGCAACTCATGAAAGCACAGGATAAGTAGTCGTGTTATGGCTAATACATTTATTGTGTGGGTGTGGGTGCATATTTATATATACACACACTCAACAGCCACTTTATTAGGTACAATTTTGTGTTATATCAATTGTAACTAAGATACAGAACTCTGTTACTCCTTAAATACACAATTTTATAAAAAAAGTGACTGAAGATAATTTTAATATCTCATTCAAATCTATTTCAATTTCTATTTTCAACAATATTCATTCACTATTTAAAGACTTATGAAAATTGGAACATTTAACAGTAACAATGCCACTTTAAATAATTGCTCTGAAAAGTTAATAAAAACCAATTAAAATGAAAGCAATAACCATCATACTAAAGATTAGTAATGTGTGTAAGAGTACTTTTAGCAGTGTGTGTAATAATTATGTAACTTTCACCAATTTTGGATTTTTTTTTTCAGAACAAGTTAATTTGCTAAATGTTTGTTTCCATATAATTCTTTAAATACTGAACACATATTGTTAGAAATCAAGATTTAAATATATTTGATTGATATCTTTAAATTATCTTTAGTCACATTTTTTTCATATAAAGCTTAGTTAGGAAGAAGTTGTGGAGTTCTATATCTGGGTTACTATTGACATGACATGGAATATGATAAAGTAGCTGCTGAATGTATATGTAAATATATTTAGAGGAGTTTTGTAAAAAAAACAAACTATTTCATGTACCCATTTGGATATCTTGCTTTATTTGCTGCCAAATAATTTTTTAATTTTTATTGTCTGCATTACTATAAATGTGGAGGGAAAAATGAACAAAATTTTGAAATAGGCTAAAAAATATTCTGAATGGATTTCAAAGAAAAAAAAAGGATGGCCCTGATAGATGATCTTGGTTATAAATTTGCCTTTATCTGACAGCTTTGATTCTTTAATGAGTAGATTGTGATCTGCCATTCATGCTTTAAAAATAGCTATACTCGTGAAATGAGAAATATTACAATCGACAAAGTTGTAGAACAGAAGAAGCTCACTATATATGACAAATGATGTTCAATCAGACATTAACCCTTACCATTCCAGCAGGCCTGTAAAATTGAACTGTACAGGGGCATACAGTAAAGGAAATAAAGTATGTTATATATCAAATTAATCAGCATTTAATTCTGGATTTTATCAAAATAAAATATTTAATGAAACAACAAGTTTAATTTTAACAGGGCTTTTTTAGAGTCATGTAGTAAAAAAGCATCTGGCAATGCAAATAAAAATCTATTTAAAAAAAAAGCAAAAATAATTATAATGCATATGGACAGAAGGCTATTTATTTCTGAATAACAAAAAAAAATAAATTTTTTACTTCAAGCAAAAAATTTATTCTGTTCTATAATTTTTTTCTCAGTAATATATTTTGAGAAATGTCAAGACCTCTGTCAATTCTGCTCAGTCAAATAAAATAATGAACTATGGATTTTTTTTTTTTGCCAAATAACCAATCAACAGAAATAAGTCATGTTACATACAGAAAGAAAGAGTATTTAATTGTGGTTAAGAAAAAATAAAAATTCAAAGAAAAAGACAGGTCAGTAAAATTTTAAAAGCATTTTTGAGAAAAATTACTAAGCTTTACTGTATTTTTCCATTTTAATTTCAGTAAACATTTCTAAAATTGCCATTTTTAAAGTAACAATTCATATATATCTATCATTACTTAAACCTTTCATTTAATTTTTTCTAAATGTTTTGGTCATTTATGTAAACAATACATAATGCATAAGTTTGGATTTTTGCCCATTCACAAACTCTAAGACTAAGGTAGTGGTGTTACAAAAATTTATTTTGCTTTAAAAATGATATAATTTAAATAAAAAATATGTAACTAAAAATGGATTAAGAGCTGTGAGAAAATGGAATAAAAATACTTCAAAGCAAATAAAGCTTATTTTAACTACTGAAATTGAGATTGAACCATTCCATATAAATTTGCATTAAATACTGCTACAGAAAAGAAACTTTGCAACAACAACAAACACTTCATTTCAAAAATACAAATTCTGAATATTAGTTATGAAATTACTTCAATTTAATTAAAAATAGCACTAAAATAAATGCTATATGTAACTCATCATAGATTTTCTCATTTATGTTTCAAGTTATACCATAAACCAATTAACTCACTGGATATGACAGTTATTTATAGAACATTCCCACACTAGCTAGGACATCAGCTACAGGAATGCTGTAATTTGAACTCTTTTAATGGCTGAAGAAGCTCAAAAGTTTAGAACTTTCTGATGAATCAAAAGTTGAGGAATAGAGTAAAAAAAAATAGCAAAATTAGCAGTCTGTTTTTAATATACAGGGTGAATCTGAAAAAGTGGGCAAAACTTTACGGGGTGGTAGAACGCAGCTATACGAGCAATATTCGTCACAGAATGTATGGTCGGAACGCAAGCGGTGAGAAGTTAAAAGGTAGTTTTCCACTGTCACATTTAAAGAATGAACACAAGAAGGAGAGGAGATACTTCAGAAAACATTTTATTAACAGGAATGTAACTTGCATTCCTGTCTGCCACACCGTACACAAAGTGCATATCCGCCATTTCGTGGTTAGTATAACCAGCCATCCTCTCGGCAATCCATGGTAGAAATGCCGTTGGATGCGAGGACCGACCCTTTTATACCATTTCCAACGCCACCTAGCGGCTCGCCGTTTGCGTTCCACCCATACTTTCTATGATGAATATTGCTTGCATAGCTGCATTCTACCACCCCGTAAAGTTTTGCCCACTTTTTCAGATTCACCCTGTATATATAAGCTCAACAGAAAAAAAAATTAGCCACACCTGGCTGAATGTCACCTAATAGTGCATAACACCTCTGTGTGACCGAAGAACAGCGAAATCCTGTCTGGTATGGATGCCACCAGTGTGCGAATGTAGTGCACATTAATATTCATCCACTCTTCCAGCAGCAAATGCTGCGGTTCAGCTAGATTGGCTGGATGGCTGGGATGGCACTCAACTCGTTGCCCCAAATAGTCCCACAAGATTTCTACGTGATTTGAATCTGGGGATTTAACAGGCCAGTCGAGATGTTCAAAGACTTCAGAATGCTTGTCGTGCCAATCCAACACTTTGAGCCCTGTGCACATGACAATTTTCATCTTGGAAGATGGGGTATCCTTCTGGTGTTCACTGTGGAGATGTTGCACAAAAGGCAAAGTGGTCGTCCAGTAGCTCCATATAGCCCTTCTGGTTCAAGTGTGGTGTCACTTCAACCAAAGGACCCATTTCCTCGTATGTGAAACACCCCCAGAACATCACAGAGCCTCCTCCAGTTTGAATAGAGTCCACATGGAAAGCTTCATGCGGTTACGATGTACTCGCCGCCTCGCATCATTTGAGTACAAGCAAACACGCGACTCATCTGACCAGATCACACGCTTCCAAGAGTCGACAGTCCAGTCTTTGTGGGATTGCACCCACTGTAGCCTTGTGCAGAGCTGCTAACATGGGTCTCTTCTGCGGTACTCCTCCAGATATCCATGGCATGCAGTTTCTTTCAGAGTATTCATTCAGAAACAGCTTGTTGTAGGTCTGCATTGATTGACTGGAGCAATTCCTGCCTCATCACAAATCGGTTTGCTCTAACAGAGTGTGACACAATGCAGCAGTCCCTATTGGTGAGCACAGTCTTTCTGCCGCAGTTCTGGTGACGATTAGCGGTGGACTATGATGTATGATGCTGGTGACGATTAGCGGTGGACACGATTGCTGGAAGACCCTTTGGACAGCATGTTTGACACACCTGCAAAGGCAGCAATTTCTTGTACACTATTCCCTTTGGCTCGGCCAAATGCAATAACACCTTTTTGCCACTCATTCCCATCTTTGGCGTGACCCATTTCACAGAGCAACTAACACATATGTGGCACACAACCACTTCTTGTCACTCTATGAACCCCATAGCGCATGGCACAGCTGTTTGTAGGATGTGTTTATTACTGGTGCGCCCTCTGTTGCTGTCGAACAGACATAACCCTTTTATGGTGGGATTTTAATTTTTTATCTGGTGAGCTTAAAATTTCATATTTATAAAAAATTTAAATTTCTTTTGTTGTACAAAGTACACAGCTTAGGCATTCATGACTATATTTCACTTCATTGAACGTTTTAGGGGTAAACTTCCTTTGGACAAAGCCGCAGGTTATTATATGTTCGGTATGTCATTTCATGACATACCGAACATATAGTCATGAATGGCATGGTATGTCATGAAAATCTGGTTCGTGAACTGCACTAGTCAGTTTTTTAAATTACAATGTTTGCGTCTGAGACTTTTAACATTTTTGTGTTAAAACTTAGTTCATTGAATGTTTTTTAAGATGCATAATTGTAAGATAAGGCTGTTTGGCAATAGAATTCTGCAATATGAGTCATAAGGAATGCAATCAATACAACCAGCATTGGTTAGTGATAAACGACCTTATGGACAGTGTCTACTTAGGTGAAAACTTGCAATGATATCATCTATCCAAATATCAAGTGATAAACATCAGTGCTATGTATTAGCAGCGGCTGCCAGTAAGATGAGATCATCGGCAACCAAATTAAGATCCTTGATGCAGGGCCCTTGCATGAACAACATAAGGATAACAGCATGACTGGCTGAGTCAGCATAAGAAGTTTTGAAGACACCTGATATGGTAATATTTTTTACCTACTTACTTGGGAACTTTTCGCAAGGACTAAAAGTATCCTTAAGTGATACTATACTATGGTGAAAATACTCATGGCTTGACTATGTAAATAATGATAAACCAAATGTAGAATAATGTTACTCAGGAGCTATTAATATCATTAGAGCATAATCATGAATTAAATATTTTTAAACATTTTGCCATGTAATTCAAATTAATAACTGCATTATGTTACTAAAATATGTGTTTTACTATAAGGAAGCTTCAGTACTTTTGCTACATATCTAAAAGTTTTCCTATATGGCAGCTAAAAATACAATAGCAAAAAAAGTTTTAACTGCTTTTAAATGTTTCATTTCTGAGAATTAATTTATGCATTTTTTTTTACTATCACAGCAACAATATTTCTTAATATCTAAACATAACCTTTCTGGGAAATTTTAATATAAAAACTTAATTAAATAAAATATTCTCTGTTTTGATCAATAAAATTTTTAAGTTTATCCTTCAAACTGTTTGCATGTTAAAAGTTTTCACCTAAAAACCCTGCAGCTTTTTGGAGCAAGGATATAAATATCACTTCACTTCTCTGTTCTTGCTCTGAAAAGCTTCAGAGTTTTCTCCTAAAAACTTTTTTAACATGCAAACACAGTTTGAAGCATAAACTTAAAAATTTTATTGCTCAACAACAGATAATTTTAAGTTATTTTAATTAATTTGTGAGCTAGATGGGTTTTTTAATTGTGTATATAAAAAAAATTACCTTTCTGTATGTCTTTTTTATGTCATCAGGAGTAGCAGTCTTTGGCAACCCAAGTGTTTGATACAAAGAGTCTCCAGAAGTGCTAGAAAATATTTTGGTTATTATCACTGTATAAAAGTAGCTGTTGAAAATTTAAAACTCTATTTCTAATTTTAATCAGGCACCATTATTAATTTGACATTTTAATAAGTATTATATTTTTTACTTAATGAAATAGAAATGTCATGTGGTAATGATAGTAGTTAAAAATAAGAAAAAAAAAAACAAACCTACAATTAAAAAATTTCTCCAGGTTAAAATCAAAAACGAATTTTCTTCCACTTTTAAAATGACCCAAGGAATTGCTCAAGGCTCAATTTTGAGCCCAATTCTTTTCAATATTTACTTACATGACCTATTTATTAACTTTGACCCAGATATTAAATTCGCCACCTTTGCTGACGATATCGTCATTTGGGGACATGATAAAAATATTCCAATTCTTACTCACAAACTTCAATCTCACATCAATATTATAATAAATTTTTGTAACACCTGGCATTTATCAATTAATCAAGAAAAAACTTATTGTCTACCCTTCGCTTATTCTAAACGCCCCCCACCTGAAATCTTATTATATCTAAATAATCAACAAATTAAACAGGTTTCTACATTTAAATACTTAGGCATTCAATTAGATTCCAGACTTAATTGGAATGACCACCTTTTTCATCAATATAGCAAAGGCTGTAAACTTCTAAACTTTTTCAAATGTTTATCTACTACAAATTGGGGAACTTCTCCCGAATTTTTAATATCTCTTTACAAAAACTTAATCAGACCGAAAATCGAATATGGTTTAGAATTCGCACTTGGTACTAGCGAAAGCAAACTTAAAAAATTCACAACTCTACAAAATCAATTTTTAAAATCAGCTTTAGGCCTCCCTAAATTAACATCCTCAATTGCTCTAATTGGCGAAACAGCTATCGCTCCATTTAACATTAGAATAAAAATCTTATTAATAAAATATCTTTCTAGATTACACTTCAAAATTCCTAATCATCCTTTCATAACATACTATAATCATAACTCAAAAATTTTCAAAAAATATCATATCATTTTGGATAATGATCCGTTACTTAAAGTAATTTTTAATACCTCCACCTCTGGCGATTCATTCTTTCATATCGCGGACTGGAGCTTCCATAAACCTGAAATTCACGATAACCTTCCACTCATTAATTCTAAAAAAGATTTTGCTCCTGAAATACTAAAAATATTAACTAATTCATATTGCAAGCTAAAATATAAAAACCGCATTTGTATTTATACTGATGGCTCGCTCCAGTCTAATGCCGCTGCAGCTGCCTTTTACATCCCCGAGTTTTCTGTTTCTCACTCTTTCAAATTTCCGTCAATTATTTCTATCACGCACGCAGAAATCATCGCCATAATAGAAGCACTAATTTATATTACAAAAACTTTTTCAAACAAATCATTTATCATTTATACTGACTCTAAATGTGCTCTTGAAATTTTAAATCAAGATTATTACTACTCAAATCATACTCAATTCATATATCAACTTTTAACGTTAACTAACTTTAACGTAAGATTTTTAAAAAATGATATTACTCTCCAATGGATTCCAGCTCATTGTGATATTCTTGGTAACGAACAAGCTGACAAATTGGCTAAAAATGCAATTAATTTTCCCAATTTTACAAAAACTATTTATTTTTATAATCAATTTAAAAATTTAATAAACAAACACGAATTTCATTTAACTAATATTTATTTTAAAGTTAATGGTTGCCTTAAAAATATCTTTAGATTTAATCTTAATCCCAATATTCAATATATATTCAAATATAAATTGCATAGACAATTAATGTGTAAAATTTACAAACTAAGAACAGATGCTACCACACTTAACCCTTTCTTATTCAAAATTAAAAAAGCCACGTCACCAAATTGCTCACATTGCAATACTTTAGAATCAATTAATCATATTCTACTAAATTGTCCTAAATATTCGCTTGAAAGATCTATTTTATTTAAAAATCTAATTTTACTTGGTATTGATGATTTTACCACTTCAAATTTATTAGATTTTTCAAACTCAATTATAAAACAAAAAATTTATTGCCTTTTAGAACGATTTCTTAAAGATACGAATCTTTGGAAAAAAATATAAAAATTCTTTCCAACCTAATTAAATATTCATAAATTTCTAAACTTAACTAATGTATTCAGAAAGTTTGCAAACATTATCAAATGAAGTTTCTTTCCGTGAGCTTAGCTCCGCCCACTTCTCCTCGCACAGATTTAGAGAATTTTGATTGGAGAGATGAGAAAGCCGGCAACGGACGTCTCAGAAAACCGTAACGTCAAGCAAGCAAGCAAGCAAACCTACAATTAATTTAGGGGGCTGACTGGCAGATTCAGGTGCCACTTCTGTCAAAATTTTATTTTTTCACCAGTTTTAAATAACTTAATACAGCTCCATAATCACAACAAAATGTTTCTTCATAAATTTGCTTAATATCTCAAGTTAAGGTGTATTCCACAGAGTGTGTTTATGGTTTAAAAAATGTATTTAAAAAACATGGAAAAAAAAAAGCAAACTGCTAAACATTAAGCATTTTCAATCTTGTTGCTTAACTAATGAAGTTTTATATCTGCTTCAGTCTACTTCAGCATATGCACCTTTAATGACAGTGTGCACATTAAACTGATATTCCACTTTGGTACACATTTTGGCCAATATATTGTCATCTACAGCAACCCGATGCTTCACACTGTTGGCAGAGCTTACAGTTCCAACTTGTCCCCACTTGAGCACACCTGAAACTGTATCCCACGTTCTGCTCCAGCTACAAGCCGAAAGAGAAGCTTTGTTCCAGGAGCTTCATGTTATCAGAACCACCAACTACTCCATTACCACAATGTGAAGCTGCAGCAAAAGCATTTCCGACTGGTCACTGATTTCTTTCAGAACATTGGCTTCTTCTGCAAGGTCTAATGCTTTCTTTATTTCTTTCTCGAGATTAGTACTCTTATTAGTTTCAAGAGATAGCTGAGAGATAGTTTCTTCTGCCTCCACTATCTCGCCCTTCTGTTGTGACTGGTATAGGGAGCCTCTTATTGGAGGCTAATTTCACCATGAACTTACAACACCTTGAACCAATGTATCATTTGTCACTCCTCTGATGTTGTTTGTCTTTCTTTTGTATGTAGTTGTTTCAGTGCCTAGGCTAAAAATTGCCTAAAATAACGCCTATATGTGACATAAAGGGAATGTTCATAGCATTAATTAGAGGAGATCTTGATTGGCGGCCGGTAGCTCAGAGGTCCAGAGCACCTAACATGTAGGAGATCGTGGGTTTGTATCCCACCCGGCTCAAGACAATTTTTCCTCTAAAATTGAAATCGACATCAAAGTGCCTATTTATTACTGGATGTAATTTACTGTTCTGTCTACTTTCTGTTGTCTTTATCTAGAAGTCTGAATGATGATGCAGTATTGTGTGATGTTTTGCAGAAGCAAAACTTATGAAACAAACTTCAGTTTCTATTGAATCTCTTCCAAACTGGATCTGCGAAACAGGTGGCTACAGTAATATGTCAGCAACTTAACATTGATATGAGTAATTGGAAAAAATTTCAGTCATTTTTGAATAAATAATATTTTGGAATCACAGGAATCATAAGCAAGAGAAGTTATTCCCATTAGGTAAAAACAATGAATATCTTTATAATATATGGAACTGAGTTATACTGCCCTAACAAAATATTAGAGAATTTCCATGTTATGTGAATGGGAATCTAATTTTGAAGCTCTGTAACTTCTAAAATATTCATTTAATGAAAAAATGCTACTGAAAATAAATTAAAGATCATAATCTTAGCTATTTGAATCTCAATTTTCAACAGCATTTGTCTAGCATTTAAGGAATTATGGAAGCTAGAATATTTTACAACAGTAATTGGTCATAAGAATTTATTTCAGATATTAATTAAAACTTTAATAATAAGTATTGTTTCAAATCATTTAATAAAATTTAAATTTTAAAAGTTTGCATAATGATTATTTCAATGTTAGATAATTACAAAAGAATTTTTATCAAACAAGATAATTTAATATTAAATTTTCCAGCTTCCATAACTCTTTAAATACTGAACAAATATTGATGATAAACAAGATTTAAATAAATTTGATTATCTTTAATTTCAGTCACAGTTTTTCATTAAATGCATCAATCAGTTTGGTCAATCACGAAGCTGCCAGTTTTAGGTGGAAAAGATTGTATTTTAATTAATGTAACATGTCATGTTAATATGTTTGATGCTAAATTGTTATTTTATTCTTAGCTGATCAAGCAGTGTTAAATCATTATTATAACTTATGTACTACGGTTGATCGCAAAAGATTCTCTATCTTAAAAGTTGATCGCAGAGTCCAAAAGTTTGGCCCTTCCTGTTATAGAGCTTTGTAGTTAGATTCCTGTTGAAATAATATGAAAAGATAATGCTATAGCATTCTTTCAGCATAATATTGTTATTACCAATTTAAAAATTTTCACTAATTCAAATAATGTGATACTTTAAAAAAAAATTGTGTTATGTATAGTAGTAAAAATGTCGCTCATTTTCTTCATACCTGGACACTCTTGTCCCCCCATCCTCATCTCTTCTTAAACCAGTCTTGTATATAAATAATGGAATGTGGAAGTTTAGAACATTTTGGAGCATTTGGCTCACAAAGGGTTATAAATGTTTTTGAAAAATTAACAATCCTGGACATCCTCCTCTTGAAGCAGCCAGGAACTATGGACTTCCAACCAGATTGTGCAATTTAGTTCTCCAAACACCTCTCTCCTTAGCTACATTGCCTGCATCTCATCACTCTAGATAAATTCTAACAAGGTCCTGTTTGACAATGTTTGCCCACTATCCTAGGTCTCCCCCTTTTTCTGAGGTCTTTAGGCATAATGTTCATAACCCTATTTGCATAATCTATATAGTTATGCATACAGGCAATATGGACAAACCAACAGTCTTTCTCTGCACAATAGGTTTCCGACTCCTTTGCCTAAACTCATTATTACTTAGAAAGTTTGGGGGAGGGGGGGGGGGCTCAGTCAGTAGAGCACAAGACTAGTAATCTGCAGCTTCCACTTTCAAATCCCAGCTGGAGCAGTGTTCAGATTTATCTCCACGAAACTCTCTGCCCTCGGTTATTAGGGAACACATATGGGCTTGGAAAGGTTGAGATGATAAGCCATGGCTCCATGTGCCAGAGAGTCATACCCTCTGCACATTACAGAACACACTGGATGGCCTTGATGGGAGGCTACCATCTGTCTCCTAACAGCAGTCTAGTGAGTCCCCTCCACCCAACCTTCTCAGAGCCCTCAGGGTCCTTGTGATCAGGCCATTTAGCCCACTGTGTGCAAAAAAGTGCCACTCAGAAGTAAAACAACCCAACTTACAAAGTTGAACCACATAATGCCCAAGATACTTCATAAGCATCTAGAATCAAAAGCATAGAGTTTCCTGCTATCTTGTTTACACAGGGCCCAAGTTTCACTACCATAACTTAACCCTAGAAAAAACCAAACTATTATACAGTCTAATTTTAGTCTTTAGGTCAGTGTCTCGCAAACTGTGTGCCGCGAGAGATTCCAAGTGTGCCGCAAGAGATCTTCAAATTGACATTAGATATTCCAAAGATTTCATTTTGACTTGACTTGTGTTATCGACGTGCTTTAATAAAAATCTTTCAGATTTTATCAACTGGGATCTTGTAAGTATTTATCAAGCTTTTGAGCCAAGAATAATGCAAATTTGTTCGCAGAAGCAAGCTCATACATCCCATTGAAATATGTTCATATCTAAATTTTAAATAAAATGCATTTAATGATACTTCAATTTTCCTCTTTTTACGTAACCATCAAAAATTCTTTTTTAGGTGTGCTGCGGGGGAAAAAATTAGATTCAGTGTGCCGCGGAAAAAAAATATAGATTCAGTGTGCCGCAGAGTAAAAAAGTTTGCGAGACACTGCTTTAGGTGTATACGCCTATTTCTCCACACTCTCCATAGATTCTTAAAAGTCCTGGCAGCAATCCCTATTCATCTGTTAATCTCATGCCACACATCACCAGTATCTGTTATATAGCTCCCAAGATAATTAAACTGTGACACCTGCTCAAACTGCAACCCCTCAGATTAACTGATTCACAGCCTGCCTGACCAATTTTCATCACTTTAGTTTTCTCTTTGTTTATCCCCAAACCTACTCTACTGCCAGTCTCATCAACAGCTCTATTGAAAGAGCTCATCAACATTGTTTGTCAAAAGGGCTAAATCATCAGAATAATCAAAATCAGAAATTTTCAGATCTCCAGACCATTTAAGGCCAAAATTTTTCCCTTGCAATGAATTTCGCATAACATGATCAATAACCAAACTAATGAGAAATGGAAACAAAATACACCCTTGTCGAATACAAGAAGCAATGCTAAACCAATTGGTTGAAGCCTTACCAACTTTCACACATGATTATAATAAAGAGCTTTCATTATGTTAACTGGGCAGAGGTGGCTCATTCGGTAGCATGTCAGGCTCATTATCTGTAGTTTCCAGGTTTGAGTCACAGCTGGGTCAGCATTGAGATTTATCTCTGCCCTGCCCACGGTCAGTAGGGGACACCAATGGGCTTGGAAAGGCCGCTGTCCATTGGATGGGACGTTAAGCGATGGCCCCGTGTGCGGGATAGCCATACCCTGTGCACGTTAAAGAGCATGCTGGATGGCCTTGATGGGAGGCTACCACCTGTCTTCCAACAGCTGTTCCAGTGGGTCCCTTCCCCCAACCTTCTCTGAGCCTTCGGGGTCCTTGTGACCAGGCCATTTAGCCCATGGTGTGCAAAAAAGTGCCGCTCAGAGGAAAAACAACCCAACATTAAAGAACACGCTGGATGGCCTTGACGGGAGGCTACCACCTATCTCCCAACAGCTCTTCTAGTGGGTCCCTTCCCCCAACCTTCTCTGAGTCTTTCGGGTCCATGTGACCCGAAAGGCTCAGAGACATGGCCATTTAGCCCATGGTGTGCAAAAAAGTGCCGCTCAGAGGTAAAACAACCCAACTGCTGGGCTTGGAAAGGCTGCCGTCCATCGGATGGCAGCCTTATAGTTATCACAAGAACTGCGATTACCTTTTTTAAAAATGGGGATAATAATAGCTCTGGTAAAATCCTTAAGAACAATGCCTTTATCATAAAAGATATTCAAAATTTCAGTCAGCCATATAGTAATAGAATAATCCCATCTTTAAGCATTTCAGTAATAATTTCATCTACTCCTGGGAATTTGTGCAATGACATTCCCAGCTCTTGAAAGAGCTGGGAATCTCTTTCTTTCCAATATAAGCTTTATATGACTTATCACTTAATTTTGCCTCTTCTTTATATCCAAAACAGTGCTGTTAGTTTCAAGAAAATCCTGTTTGAAATGGTCCCATTCTTCCTCAACTTCAGTAGCAAGCAAACCATGACTGTCATAATGACTAAGTAACCTATCATGGTAATATTTAGCTATAACTGGGTCTTTCAGAGCTTCAGCATTAAAGGTAAATTTTTTAACCTTAGCACAACACTTTAAGTTGCAAGACACTTTTAACAAGGTATGTCAGATCCAATTTCAGCTCCCCTATGACCTCGTATTCCTAACAGAACTTGCCCTTTGCTGTTAATTAACATATAATCTATCATATTCCTATACAGCCCATCTGTTGAAACCCACATGTGTTTATGTATGTCGCGGTGTTTGTAATAATTGTTAGTTATTTTCAAAACATTAAGTTTACTTACCTATATGAAACACCATTACAATTGCAGCTACCAATACTATCACCACTCCCCAAAGATCAGTCAGTACCAACTTTAGCATTGAAGTCACCCAGATATCTGCCTTCTTGACAGAATTCAAAATATCCTGAAGTTGTCTGTCAAACCTATCTTTCTCATCCTCATTGGCATCCTCACTGGGTGCATAACAACAGATAACATTCAAGTTTTAATGCTTGTCTGAAGAAGATTAATGTTTGTCTCTAGAAGAGCATCATTAGCATGTCTGCTGAAAAGCAAACCTATGCCTTGGAGATACTTCTCTTCTTCCCCTCCTTGAAAAGAGAAATTTAAGATTATTTTTAAGAATCAGACCTTTATCAATCCATCTGGTCTCTTGCAAGCCAAGAATATCAAAGTTACAACAGTGGAATTGTCATGTGAGGACAACAAGAGAATAATCTCTGTGCAGAATCCTCACATTCCAATTACCTATGGAGAGAGAACGGTTAGCGAGATGTTTAAAGAAACTGTTTTTCCGAGAGCGGAAATGCTGACAATATCAAACAGCCCCCTAATTGCAGTCATGAGGCAAAGGCCTATTTCCCTCACTATTAAAGGGCTGAAGCCATCTACACTGGAAAACTTCCTCCAATGCAGGTTTGATGATGCCTGTAGAAGCAAGAGTTCACATACCAGCAGTGGCCTCAGATCAGGATTATCTACAAGCTGATAAAACATATCCTGTGAATCTATTCACTTGGAGCTGTCAACACAAACTAACAGAAACTAATCAGATCAACTATACAATCATTTCATCACTAATCAGAAGGTTCTCCCTTAAGAGAAGCCCACCAGTGCAGCAAATTCAGCATCCATAATAAAGCTCAGAGCCTTAATAAGCTCTGAGCTTGATTATGAATCAAGCTCAGAGCTTATTAAGGCTTACCTATATGAAACACCATTACATTTGCAGCTACCAATACTATCACCACTCCCCAAGATGATTGGGATCCCCTCTTGATAATGGATCAAGCTCAGAGCTTGATCCATAATCAAGCCCCATAAGTTTATATGGTCAGCACCAGGACCCTGTGTGGTTGACCACTCAGCAGGGTAGAAAAAAAAAAGTAGCCATAGTTGTGCACATCAGTAGGCCATACTGATCTGGCAGCCCTACCCTTCTGTCCACTTCCACAAGAGAGTATCTCTTTCGAAAGGTACTAATGGCTTGCACCATGAGAAAGCAGGATCAGACTTTAGGCTAGGCCTGGCCGGTTCTGTGCATCATCACAGGGGATTGGTGCATAGTTCTCTTAGATGGTCATTTGTACCACACACCATATCTTCTATGTTGTGCTGCGATAATGCAAAATTTTGTTGTGACTATGGTGAAAGTGAAGTTCCTCACTTGCAACATCCCTGGTGATGAAATAATTGTATACTTGGACTATATATGATCTTGTACAAAATCTCAAACTTGTCCTCCTGCTTTAAAATCCAAGACAGTTAGTTGTCTTTGTATAATTTTATTTTAGTCCAACTTTAAAAGTATATTTAAAGAGATACAAACAAAGACTTATACCATATAGAATACAATTTTAATCGTTCCTGTTCAGTGTAGTAATTACGTTATTTGAAACCCTACTGAGGTCTGATTCTTAACCCCCCTCCCCCCATGAAACTAAATCCTGAAACCTTTCCTGAAACTGAATTTTCCTCTGCCTATGTTTTTATCAGCACTTTGAATACCACTAATTTCTCTGTTTTAGAATTTCCAATCACTTTAAATACAACATACTTTTGTGAACTAGGATTTTTATAATACTAGGGATTGTATAAATGCCATTGGAACTAGATATTACATTAATGTTTACAAACGAGGCATACAAAAATAAAATGTATAAAAACAATTTTTTTAAAATACAGGGCTATCCACAACTCCATTTTTTTTTTCTATCACATGTAAGGGTTACATAGCAGCAATAATTTTTCATTTAATCTTTAATACCAAATCTTAGTTTATTTTTATTCATCCAAATCTGAAAATGCAGATCTTGGACAGGTGCGAATGAAGATAAAGGTCTTATAGAACTGATAAGGATACGATTTTATCACCTGCAAAGGATGCTAATCACAAGTTAAAGTAAAATCCTAAACAAGCTGGTTGGTTGGCTGAAAATATAAAATGTCAATAAATTGACATATGAAAATTTCCATATAATATAAACTAAGATATACATTAATGTAATCATAATTCTTAAGATGCAAAATGGGCTGTTAAATCAGGTTTTACGCGAAATTTATTACAAATTCCTACAGCTCACTACATATTACGAATCCTGTTGATAAGAAATTATGGCTATCGGGGCTGATTCCTGCTAACTCTAGATCATTTTACCATCAGGTGCAGAACTTAACCATTTTTAAAATTTTTAGAGTTTACAACGAATCATATCTGTTTTCTGTCGCACAAAATATCTGCTAATTTTACAACTGAAAACCACAAAGTTTTATCTACTTAAATGTTCACATTAATATACGAGTAGATTTCAAGATTATCACATTAAAATCAAATTTTATCGAATTCAGTAAAATAATGTAAGCTATGTTTTGATTGCTGACACCTGCAACAGTGGGCTTTTATCTTAATGCGGTGCAAGTTATAAAATATAACACTTACGATAATTTTCGAGCAGCCGATGACATCACCTAGGATATACACGAAACTGGTTAGTGTTCACAAAGATTCGGGATCACGCAGTTTCCCCACTTTCTTGATTACGTTAAAGAGATCGAATATTTCTAAAATTAAGCAGGCAACACGGAAATCTGTGGACTAGAATGACAACTCTGCAAAGCATCATCGCAACACTGACATATTTAATGTGACGTCACAACCAGGCATCCTATTGGCAACAATGATTGGCAAGGCCGATACAGCAAAACCGAGTTTCTCTATTGCCTCTTTTGGGGCGTTAAAATCGCAGATTACCTTTCACAGGTCAATATTATAATTCATCTTTTCCAACTATTATTAAAAAAAGTTTAATACTATGGAATGTAGCCAGCATTAATTTTCACACAAAAACACATCTACCTTCCATAGCGTTGTTAAAATTATGAAGGGCCCATAGATCAATGGCACGTTTCTGAAATATGAAGTCCCTTCAAAAGAGAAAGTGGAACTACCGAACATAGAAAATATTAAATTGCCTTTAAATGTTTAACGATTATTGTTGAAAATAGAGATTTCGAGATTAGAGTGAGATCTTAAAATTAAACAAATGTTGGAAATCGAGATTAAGAGAACTATGAGTGAGATCATCTCCAGTGACATTTTTCTGTAAAAATATTTTTATGCTTTTGCCGTGATCTCACGGCAAAATCAATTTTTTCAGCTTATTATTTCATTTGTTCTATGTCTACAGGACATCTCCTGTGATATTTTACCACTGCATTTTTATACTGTTTGCCATTGATAATGGACATAGGTGCCGACTTTTACCACGGGGGGGGGGGGGGATTCGGGGAGGGTGAGCTTCTCCCCTTTTTTTAGTTCGATTGTGTCATTTGCTCTTCCCCATTCCCCCTCAACACCAGAGCCTGGTTATATCCGAATATTTAAATGGCTTTTCACGAAAAATTATACAAAAATGACCGTTTTGATGGTCATTTTTACGACTATCAAAATGATGCCTATGACGAAGAAATATCCGCCAAAACACTGAAATTTTTTTTTTCTCACGTTCAAAATCGTATCTCACAATTCATTAATAATTCAACTATGGGCATTTCCAGCGATTGGTGTATTGGTCTCTTCTAAATTTTTAAAATGCTGCTTTTAATTTTCTACATAAATGTGTCGGCTTTCCCAGTTGCTTCAGAAATACGTTTGCTTTTACTCGGCGCTTGCATTAACGAAACACAGGAAATTCAATCAAGAGGATATCTGACACCAATCTGACACTACCTCAGTGCATTTAGGTAGTTGCCAACCTAAAGACTGTACTTTAAAAATTAACATCTCTCACAGTTCACTATTGTATGTGTCAAATTGGATTTTATTTTTCACAAAAGTTGCAAAATATAATTTGTTTTTTAAACTATTAAATGACACGGGGGCAAAATGATACTTTATCGTCCGTGCCTAAATTAGGCAATTACCTCCATGTCCCCCGTGGAGTCGGCGCCTATGTACATGCACTTCTGGAAATGTATGCAGTAGGTCTACAAGCTCCACCGTATCTGCTACGCAGGAAAAGATTCCACAACAGGAATGACTCGAAATTTTTGGTAGCGTGGAGCCAAACTCTTTGTATGGAGCACACATCTTATCTGTGGTGTGGAGGGTCAAACTAGAGCGGTAATTCCGCATGAGCTATAGGAAGAAGCTCCTACATAAACATAAAAGTTTTCCATGGATGTGTGTATCGTTTTTCTGCTGAGGTCCTGCCATCCTCTCAGATCTTCTATTATGGCATATAAACTGACAGGCGTCTGTCAGACCTCTATGGCAAGCAGCTATTTGAGGGGGTATTTATTATTATTATAGGGTGTCTGGGTTCGAGCCCCGGGCAAGGCATGGATGTATGTATCGGTTTTCTGCTGAGGGCCTGCCATCCTCACAGACCTTCTATTATGGCATATAAACTGACAGGCTCCTGTCAGACCTCTGTGGCAAGCAGCTGCTTGAGGGGGTATTTATTTATTTATTATTTATATAGGGTGCAGCAGAATGTACTGTACGAATAAATGCTAGTTTTTCTTCTTCCCTCAAATGTATTGAAAAGCCGATTCTCATGGTGTGAAGAAAGTGGAATCATTTGGTTTTCTAGCCTTTAGATTTTGAATTGCTGGTGTCACTCTTGTGTAGGGTTACCAGATGCCAGTGTTCTAAAAGAAGGACAGAAAAGATAGAAATGGAGGACATGCTTTTGTGAAATAAAATAAGTTTTTACTTATCTAGTTTTACTTCAAGTACCGAATAACAGTTT
Source organism: Ryuthela nishihirai (assembly GCA_038380435.1). Lineage (NCBI taxonomy): Eukaryota > Metazoa > Arthropoda > Arachnida > Araneae > Heptathelidae > Ryuthela > Ryuthela nishihirai. The sequence continues at coordinate 117,770,658 of JAWZYU010000002.1, read as the reverse complement.
AGTCAGAAAATGGCAGAATTCTAGTTATTTAGTACACTTCAAAATATATGACATGCCGATTTTTATTCATGCTTGATAAGCAATCAAGGATTATTTGACCTTAAGTGGCATAGCGATTTGTAACTCTCTGCTGTTTCAGGAGGCAAACTTTGTGTTTCTGTTAACTATAACTGAAGTAATGGTCAGCAATGACTTCAATCCTGCTAGGGCAAGATCTTGTATGAGAAGGCTTTTACAAACCAGTAGTTCCTTCGCTGTCCTTTAATGTTGCATATAAAAATATAAAACTGCTGTAAACCTACATATCCCCAGTTATAAGTGGGCTGAAGCAAAATTTAATGCACTATTTTAAAGCGCATCCTTTTTTTTCAACCTGACATGTAAATTGTTACTATTGAGATTGCAGAAAATAAACAGCTTTATGAAAATAAACAGCTATTGAGATTGTAGAAGATTAACAGGATTAATTTAGAATTTACGATTTACATTTGCAGTAAGTTACTTCACGTTTAACAGTAAATTATCGTTGGGTTCAAGAAATTTAAAAAAGGAAATTGCAAAAAAAAATGCCTTATTTATAATTTAAGACATGAATTTATACAAAAAGGATGACATTTCACGTCTTTTCAAAATTCCAGGAGGACACGAGATAAAAAGAGGACATGCCCTCTTTTGGAGGAAGTAAGATAACCCTATTCTTGTACGTCCTTAATCGTTGAACCATCTAATCTTTGCACGTTTTGCTGCGATATTGCAACAGAAAGAGCTCGGTATTATGGATGCAAATTTGAGCACAATACCAAATGTAACAAATCGCACTAAAAAGCTTAAATTAGAAAGGTAGTTTCTAAGAATTGATGAACTGAAGCCAGTTTTCCATTCGTTTGTGAAACCAACGAAATTTAATTTTTTAAAATTATGGCAATACGGTCTTAAAATCATTAAATTTTAAACGTTCCACCTATTTAGTTCTAATATAACGCGGTTGTTGGGTTGTTTTACCTCTGAGCGGCACTTTTTTTGCACACCATGGACTAAATGGCCAGGTCACATGGACCCCGAAGGCTCAGAGAAGGTTGGGGGAGGGGACCCACTGGAACAGCTGTTGGGAGACAGATGGTAGCCTCCCGTCAAGGCAATCCAGCGTGTTCTTTAACGTGCACAGGGTATGGCTCTCCCGCACACGGAGCCACGGCTTAACGTCCCATCCGACGGACGGCGGCCTTTCCAAGCCCATCGGTGTCCCCTACTGACCGTGGGCAGAGCGGGGAATTTTTGCGGAGATAAATCTCAACGCTGACCCAGCTGGGACTCGAACCTGGGAACTACAGATTATGAGCCTGGCGCGCTACCGACTGAGCCACCCCCGCCCCACTCTAACATAACGCACAGGATTAGCAGTTACATGACATGTCCTGTATTGAACACAATGATGGCTTCATGGTTATCATTCAACTATTCAAGGATCCTTTCGAAATGTCTGCGATTCTTTTACACAAACTATTGCAATTTTTATACTGAGCAGCAGCTTCACACCTTTCAGGACTGCAAAACATTAGAGGAAATTTTTTACGAATCAGAAGATAAAAATTAAGCAACCACTAAGTATTTTTAAAGGCACATTTTGATTTAAAAAGTTTTTGCAGGATAAAACTATAATGAAACTAAACAAAATCAATGCTTAAATTCTCATACTGGTTAATTTTACTTTTTCGCCACGCTATCGTGATAAAAAAAGAAAAAAATTTACGACTCACACTGGAGTATCTGAATACACTGAGTAATTGAATTATGCAGCGGTCAAATCGTAGTTGATATAAAATTAGGCTCTATTTTGTTTCTGATCTTCAAAACCACACTTGTGCTCAAAATTAAAAGATAATGAACAAAAATGTGCAGAACTCAAACTAATTTCCTTCATGGAAAGCCTTGGGCGTCGGCATGACGTTTTGCTTTTCTTTGGAGGGGAGAGGGTGACAAAATACTAGTGCTTCAAGATAGAAATCATACACTCTTTCTGACAGGGTAGGGTACGGATTTTGCAGAGTTAAATCTGGTATTGATTAGGTTGTTTTACCTCTGAGCGGCCTTTTTTTTGCACACCATGGGCTAAATGACCAGATCACAATGACCCCAAAGGCTCAGAGTTGGGGAAGAGAACCCACTGAAACAGCTGTTGGGAGACAGATGGTAGCCTCCCATCAAGCGTGATCTTTAACGTTTAACACAGGGTATGGCTCTCCCTCACACGGGGTCACAGCTTAACATCCCATCCAACACTTTCCAAGTCCATCGGAGTTTTGCGGCTCAATGCTGACCCAGCTGGGACCTGCAGATTACGAGCCACTTGCTGACTCGGTAATTATTGATATGTGATGGAGGAGGCACCATTACTAGAGCCCTCGGCTAATATTTTATTACGCAGTAAAATATGTGTAGTTATATAATTAGTAATATGTAGTATACATTTGTGAACATAATGCGTGTATCAAATCAGCCAAGATTAGTGAATTACTATGCAGAAGGAAATTCAAAGATATTTTCCGTGTGGAGTCATCACCATGATTTTTCACGAACTATATACAGCGATATGTACTATATTAATGAGGGTTTTTATTTAGTATGTACGTTTTTATTTAAAAATTTTAAGTTTTGTGAAATTTAAATGAATACAGAGATCTTAGGGTTCGGGAAAGTATGCGCTAAGGTTTCAGACAATAGGTACCAATAAAATCATGCTGGCTGCTAATTAATATGCTTGCGTGAAGGAAATGGCGTTCCAATAGGTGTCATATTGCCCGTTGACGAGAATTTGAATATATAAAATAGTAATATAGTGTAATAGAAATTTAAAAGTGAACTTGCTGTTCAGGAAATAAACGCCGAATAACAGACGAGTCTAAATATTCAAATTAGGCATCAAATGCTTGGTTTGCATATATATACAGGGTGAATCTGAAAAAGTGGGCAAAACTTTACGGGGTGGTAGAACGCAGCTATACGAGCAATATTCGTCATAGAATGTATGGTCGGAACGCAAACGGCGAGCCGCTAGGTGGCGTTGGAAATGGTATAAAAGGGTCGGTCCTCGCACCCAACGGCATTTCTACCGTGGATTGCCGAGAGGATGGCTGGTTATACTAACCACGAAATGGCGGATATGCACTTTGTGTACGGTGGGGCCATATGAAAAGCCTAATCTACGAGTGCCCCATTGAAACCGATATGGATCTAGTGGCCCGGATCGCCGTTGTTGCCGGCGATATTCGGGAAATGCCTGGTGTCTTCGCAAATGTGCGTCGGTCCCTATCCCGCAGGTGTGAAGCCTGCATTACAGCTGGCGGCAGCTCTTTTGAGAAATTTCTTTGAGCATGTACCTCAATTACATTCCTGTTAATAAAATGTTTTCTGAAGTATCTCCTTTCCTTCTTGTGTTCATTCTTTAAATGTGACAGTGGAAAACTACCTTTTAACTTCTCACCGCTTGCGTTCCGACCATACATTCTATGACGAATATTGCTCGTATAGCTGCGTTCTACCACTCCGTAAAGTTTTGCCCACTTTTTCAGATTCACCCTGTATATGTAATAAGGACCCAACATCACTCGCCGAACATGTGCATGCAATTTCATCAGTATCTCGCAAATCTATTTATTTCAAAATAATTTTGATTAAAATACTAGTTGGGAAAATTCCTTCGTATATTTCGACGATGCACTGACATGTAAGCTTATGCTAAATTGATTAGTTTGTTTCGTTGCGGTTTTTTTTTTCTTATTATCAATTTATTTCTTTAAAGTTATACTCCTTTGGGCCAATTACACATTTCTGACCAAAAATAATTAAGAAAAATCTTGGACAAATATAAAATATGCACAATACAGAAGCTTCATATATACACCAAAAAATTATGACCACCTGCCTAATATGATATTGGTCCTCCCTGAACTGTCAAAACAGCTCTTACCTGGCGAGGCATGGACGCTACAAGATTTCCAAAGGTGTCATGTGGTATCTGATACCAACACGTTATCAGCAGATCCTTTAACTTTTGTAAGTTACGTGGTTGAGCCAACACAGATCGGATATGCTGTTCTAACATAAACCACAGATCCTTGATTGATGTCTGGGAAATTTGGAGGCCAGGGCAATACCTGGGAAGTCTTCCTCGTGTTCCACAAACCATTCTTGAACAATCCGTGCAGTAGCTTGTTCATTAATCTGCTGAAAGAAGGAAATAGCATTGCAATGATGTTTAGGTAGGTGGTAGACGTCAGAATTTCCTGCACATGAATGACTGGACCCAGGGTTTTCCAGCAAAACATTGTTCAAAGCATTACACTTCGTCCAACGGATTATTTTCGTGCATCCTTGAGCCACTTTCCCAGGAAAAAGATGGGTTGGGTTGTTTTACCTCTGAGCGGCACTTTTTTTGCACACCATGGGCTAAATGGCCAGGTCACATGGACCCCGAAAGCTCAGAGAAGGTTGGGGGAGGGGACTCACTGGAACAGCTGTTGGGAGCAGATGGTAGTCTCCCGTCAAGGCCATCCAGCATGTTCTTTAACGTGCACAGGGTGGCTCTCCCGCACACGGGGCCACAGCTTAATGTCCCATCCAAACGGACGGCGGCCTATCCAAGCCCATCGGTGTCCCCTACTGATCGTGGGCACGGCGGGGAATTTTGCGGAGATAAATCTCAAGCTGACCCAGCTGGGACTCGAACCTGGGAACTACAGATTACGAGCCTGGCGCGCTACCGACTGAGCCACCCCCGCCCCAGGAAAACGATGTACACATACCCAGATGTCCACATGGTGCAACAGGAGACGAGATTCATTGGACCAGCCTACCTTCCAATCATTCAAAATCCAGTTTTGATACTCGCATGCCCATTGTAGGTGCTTTTGACGGCAAACCGAGGTTAGCATTGGCACTCGGAGTGGCCTGTGGCTACACAGCCCCATGTTCAGCAGGGTTCGATGTACTGTTATGATACATTACTCCCGTTACCAGCATTCAAATTACAGGCGTTTCACCCCAGTATCCCTTTTTGGCTCGTATTATACGGGATAACATCCACTCACCTCTAGCATCGATCAGCTGTGGTCGACCCACACATTGCCAGTAGTTCATGGTTTTTCCCTCCTCGGACCACTTTTTGAAGGTACTAACCATGGTTGATTGTGAGCACCCCACAAACCTTGCCATCTCGAAAATGCTCGACCCAGTCGTCTGGCCATTACAATTTAGCTTTCGTCAAACTCACTTAAGAACAAGTATAATACTGATTAACAGAGCTGATTATCAGGTGTTATTTATATCGTTTCATGACCTTCACATATGCAGTTGCTTTGATTTGCATAAAGACGCGCTGGTCATAATGTTTTGGTTCTTCGGTGTACATATGCCATATTTAAATTTTTTTTTAATTTATTGGCTGAGAAAGCAGAAATTTCTCTCATAAGTTACAAATCGAAACCATAACCTTAACTCGGGTAGTTTCCATTCTTTACGGTAATTAGTTTTATTCATGCCTAAGAATTCAAACAGGCTAGGTACCATAATATCGGTAATTGCAGCAGAGGTAAAAATGTAATATCTAAATATTTATTTAAATAACCTTCCATCTTCTATTATACTAATACAACTCACATCTAAAATATTGTAACGAAAGATATGTTTTCAAGAGGATTTTGGAAAGTTTGAATTGTGGTAAATAAGTGTATTTCAGAGAAAATGTGGATTAAAAGATCCTGTACAGGATAGTTATGGATTTTGGAAAATCTTTGTAGCGGATTCATTATCGCAATAGAATACCGTTAATTTGATGCGTTGTCTTGGAGTTAATGTAGGCCCATGGATATGGCATAGTATTGGGCACTGATACAGTTCATTGAGTTATAATGTTGCTAATGGTATTCTGCAAATTTTTGTTAGTTGTCTGTAATGACAAGAACATTTATTCATTAAAACAGCTTATTCCAGAAAATCGTTGATAAGGCTTAAAGATTGGATTATTCTAATATGACGTCGCAAAGCAGCTCGTTCCACACTTGGAACCACAGAGACCAAATCAATCTTTAGGACGTTAACGATTTTCTGGAATAAATTATAACAAGTAAATGTCCTATAAAAGTCATTACAAACAACCAATGTATATTTAGATTTTCTTTCGTAATAATCAGAACAGGAAATGGAATTTTTCAACTGGAGGTATGACAAAACACACCTATTCTTTGCCCCCCCCCAAAAAAAAGAAAAAATATATATCTGTTTATATACTGGTCCTTCTATAAAAAAATTCAGTTTTGTCTTTTAAACACCCAAATTACATCTATGTTTTTCCAGCTTTCGAAGACGTTCCTCAAAATGCGTTTTCCAAACCAAAGAAGGTCTAAGGACACTCCTTGTTCCAAACTCAGCTTCAATGGCAGAATAAAAATATTCGCTGCAAACCTGTTATGAGCTTTTTATTAGTGACAAATAAAATATCTTATATCGACACATATAAAGAAAAACAAGCTATCAACTGATATCGGCAATAAACTTTTACTTTTTAAAAAAATATATACATTATAAGCAGTCAGCTGTGTATGAAAAAAACATACAACATATTTAAATTGAACAATTGAAGCGCAGTATACTCTTGATCATTTGCAGGGATTTTTTTGAGGGAATTTAAATATTATGAACACTTATAAATTGCTTCTACCCGTGTTAAAAACATGGTAATTTTAACTCTGATCATATTTTGTCTGCAGCATTGTGAACTCTTAATACTTTATTCATTGTTAGATATGAAAATACTATTAAAATCAATTTTTAATGACTTACAAATTATCCATGTCCTCTCTTTGCACTACTGTAAACAATCTAGACTATATTCTAAATATATACAAGCATTATTCAGCAATTTAATGTTTTAAACAATAGCTTAAAGCATATGAATTTGAATCCCTGGTAAGGCATGGATTGCCTGTCTTCTAAAGTAGTTTATAACAGTGACCATTTGCACTTGAATTCTTCGTGATCTTGGTAACTGTTTAAATGATTTATTACAGTATTCTTTATTCAAGTGTATCCTAAATATACTAATAACTGCCTCTAGATGGGCCTAGCAGCAGACAAACCTAACTCTGCCAGACTCTGCATAATTCAGATGGACAATTAGTAAGAACGAGCATATACAACTTTAGACAATTGTAAGCCAAACAAGATTTTGAACAATTTGAAGCTACAAGCTAAGTGCAATAACTGAGAATTTAATTCACAAGAATTCAATTGTATGTTTTTGTTAACACATTCGTACTTTTAATCTTTGTCAGGAGAGTTCTCCAATTCATAAATTATAGTATGTAATAGAGCAAATGGTGTCTTCTGTTTATATATGAACAGTTTTGAGATGAATGCATTTTTTAGTGCTGGAAGCAGTCACTTTTTGTACCATCTGACACGTTTTCAATTCTTCTAATATTAGAAATACAATAGCTATTACTTAAAATCATTTCTTTTTTACTATTTTAACTCAATCTAATTCTTTAACATTACAATTTGCATCAATATCGTTTAACCCAAGCTTCTTTGTGATAACCACTGATGTTAAATGAACTAAATAAGAGAAACACAAAAAATACTAAATGTTACAATGTACCAGTGAATACTTGCAAAGCAAAAGATTTTACTTACAGTAAAAAGATTCGGAAGAAACATTGAATATTGTATTAATTATCAAAGATGTCTTAGATAATACAAAAACGGGTCTGAACAGCTTGCCATAGCTTAGTAATCGAAAGATTTCAAAAAGCTATTTGAATGAGTAAAGGGAGACTAGAAAGCTATAGAAAAAAAAAATGGGGAGAAAAGTGAAATATCAAGAAATGCAAAAATTATCTGATACAATATATGGAATTTCCACGATTTTATCTTGAGAAATGTTTTAAAGTTCACATTTGGCTAGGTAAAACCTAGGACACAAGTAGATATTACACAGGTTATGCCTGTTTCAGCAGTGAGATTTAGAAAGATGAATGAAAAGAGATGCTGTTGATCTGATATGGGAAACTTCTAGAATAACATTTGTTCTAGGTCTTATGAAAGCTGTCCTCTAGTTCTTTTCGAAGTCTTAATCCTTTTAAGATCTTGGTTTCTGATATTAGTGAAAAAAAAAACACAACAACTGATCTGATATGGGAAACCTCTAGAATAACATTTGTTCTAGGTCTTATGAAAGCTGTCCTCTAGTTCTTTTCGAAGTCTTAATCCTTTTAAGATCTTGGTTTCTGATATTAGTGAAAAAAAAAACACAACAACTAATGAATAATCATTAAAATGAATAATTCAATAAATAATCCCATACAATTATTCACTTTGTAACTGCATGAAATGTGCTACCAAAAGAAATTCCCCACAAGCTATGGAAGTGTGTGGTGAAGTTTCCATGAGCCAGCAGAACAGCCAAAATGTAGGACTACACTCTGTATTGAGATATGACATGGATAATCAAGTCTTCTGTAAAACTATTACGTCAAAAAAAAAGATGAAAGCTTCAAGTGAGAACATCCAGCTCACAGCCTTAATTTGGCACTAAGCAATTATTTTATGTTTACACTGCTGAAGGACAATCTGAGTAGACAAAGATGAAGATCTCAGATTGACAATGACCTGGAAAGAGCAGCAGTGAAACAATAGCAGAAATAATAGGACACTGATTTTTATCAACAGGGAATAGAAAATGTCATGGCAAATTTCAATCTTCGTGGAGACAATGTCTAAAAATAATTTGAGTTTCACAATGATACTGTCATTTAATATCACTTCATGATTAATGCTTTGCAAACTTTCTGATGGATTTGCATTTTTTTCCTGTTTATAAATAATTCACACCTCAAACTATCACCTGCTCAATACATCTTTAAAATTCCAACATTTTGAAATATTTAATAGTTGCACCTCCACCAACTCCTACTCAACTGGAAGGAAATTCTTGAAACTTTTATACTCTTTGAAATAATATACAAGATCCCACCATTTCTCTCTCTCACACACACACCATGGAAGATCCTACATATTTGTTCCACAACATTCCAAAAATTTCCAGTATAAAAAGTTAATTTTGATATTATACTCTGTCAAACACCATAGTTCTTATTAGTTTTTTTGCAGCTTTGTTTACACTTAAATTACCTTATTTTTGTGGCCAACCACTACATTTATAAGCATCAAACTTTTATAAAACATTTAAAATAATTGCCTTATAGGAACAGGTATCATCAGCAATAATTTTTTCTAAATATTTATTTAGATGAAATCTATTCAAATATAATTTATTTTCACTAATGATGAGTTCTTCACGTGTTGAAAAGCTTTTAAAGACCATGAATAAAGAGCAACTGAATAACCTGTAAAAGGTGTTTTAAAACTAAATAACCGAGATTCTCTTTTAAAAGTTGATAAATAAGATGTCTATACTTTTTGTTAGCAGTCAATCAAATGTACTGAAAGCATTTAACTCTTACCTTCTTGATGAACATTATGTGAAAATATAAGCATTTCAGTTAACTTTTAGTCTGACTGAAACCCAGCTGAAGGTATTCAAATTTTTTTTAATTTATCTATTATTTAAACATTTTATCCAAAGTAATTCCACATATATCTATGTACTATTGTTTCTGCCCCATATGCACAATCCAAAGCATACATGTAGTTGAACTTTATATTTATTTTTTCATATTGTTTCCACATCAATTATAATTAATATTGCTGTAGATCATTCACCAGTTTTTCACTGATACTACCTCTTGTTTATAACAATATATCATTAAACTCCTATGTATTGCAATATTTTAATTTTTTTTTTCAGCTGAAAGGTATGAAGTTGCTCTTAACATCAATATATTTCAATTTTAGAGGAAAAACTGTTGTTAGCTGGATAGGAACCCATGACCTCCTGATAGAATGTAAGTTGCTCCGACCACTGAGTTACTGGCTACTTATCAAGATCTCCTTTATTTAGTGATATGAACAATTGTACCTGCAGTACACAACTGAAATATCTATGTCACTTGAAGGCAGTGTCCTGCAGGTACAATTGTTCATATCACTAAATAGAAGAGATTTTGATTGATAGCCAATAGCTCAGTGGTCAGAGCACCTGATGTTATCAGGCCTTGGGTTCATATCCTACCTGGCTCAAGACAATTTTTCCTCTGAATTTGATGTTAAGATTGACTTTATACCTTTCAGTTGAAAAACTTTGTGAAATTTAAATGTTTTTAGTTTTAGTTTGATCTAAGAACTAAGCTGCCACTTTCAAATGGGATGCATTTCTCTATTAATGTTTACTAACCTAATTTTACAATTTCTTTATCAGCTTTCATTTTTGCATACAACGTTTTACACATTTGGAGAAAATCAGTTCAAAGTTATCTTCTTTTCAGTGGAGAGGGTGCCATCTCTTACATGGAATTCTCTCACCAGATAAACCCATACTAACACGTCTTACTCTTTTTTTCCCTGAAAAAATCTGCAACCTGATAAATAAATTTTCCAAACCCTGAATATACCTTACTTAAAAACAACAAGAATATGCATATTACCATGTTTCAATCATGCAATAAAACATGCATTTTTTTCTGTAGGCAAAGAATTCAGAATGCTGCAACACAAAGATTAAACAGCAATCACAGAAAGCATAAACAATATAACAAAGAGCATTATTAGAAGATTGTGTTTAGAAAACTCTTATCAGATATTATCAAACCTGGATAAAGCTTAGGGCTAGACACTGGTTATGTAAAAAAATTAATGTTAAACCTTAAAATTTTTATACATTAAAATAATAAATAGGGATGAATTAACTTGAAACTGGGATATTCATTACAATACAAAATAATGATGATAAAATATTCTCTAATTTTGAAGATAAAAATGAACTATACAACAAATGATCAAAATAATTAGTGGGTAATGCACATTATGTCAGAGTATGCTCCACTTTTAGTTTCCAATTGAAAAATAAGATTTCTATAGGAAAAGACTTTGGAGACAGCAAACTTGAAAAATTACACTTATTTAGCAATCAGAAGAACACATATGCCTCTGGCAAATATGAGATGCAAGTTTTCAAAAAGAATAAGTTTTATATTTTCAGACTTTTGTGCCCTTTAACAACAGTAATTCAAATTAATGAATAGTTGAAAAAATGCAAATAGTAATATTTTCTTCTTCTTTCTCTTAAAACAGAAAAATTGTTTTCCCACCTTCCTTGGGGTAAGGAAGCAAATCAATTGGCGTCAATCACTTGACTATCACATTCTACCATGAATGGATCATTTCAGTTATTTATTTAAAGTTTTTGCCGTCCCGTGGCTGAGTGGTTAGTGCACTTGACTACTGATCTAAGGGACCAGAGATCAGTAGTCAAATACTGATCTCTGGTCAAGATCAGTAGTCAATCAGTGACCAAGTCTCTGGGTTCGAGTCCGGGTAAGGCATGGATGTTCATGTTGTTTTTCTGCTGAGGTCCCACCATCCTCACAGACCTTCTACTATGGTGTATAAACTGACAGGCTCCTGTCAGACTTCTGTGGCAAGCAGCTACTTGAGGGGAGTATTTATTTTAATTTTATTTAAAGTTTTGCCATTTACATTTTTTTCCACTATTAAGAGGTGCTATTAAAATTTTTTCAAGATTAGTAAAATGCAAATCATACTATTTCATCAATACCCATCCAACCTAAAAATATTTAATATATCCCTAAAAAAATTGAATGTCTACAGACAGATGACAAAGTGAAAATAATAGCTCATTTTTGTTAAAAAGTTGGATGAATTGGTCATTATTTAGGTTTTAAATAATCCTTGAGATAAATTCCTATGACTGATAATGACATTGTTTAATGTTATTAAAATATTATTGAAAAAACAAGCTTTATAGAGATTTGAAATTTTAAAAATACCATTGATAATATTTTTAAAGTTGCAGAATTTTGCATGTGGCTCTAAACTGACATAATATACACATTATCCCATAATTGTTTTGAGAAATGTATAAGCAACAAGTAATGCAAGAAATGAAAGAACAACTAAAAGGAAGTGAATATTTGTTTAAAACGATAACTCTTTTTCAAAATGCATAAATGAGCAATTTGACTTATTACCCATATCTCACAGAGATGACAGAATGATGTTAAAAATTAAGTTACATTTTGTTTCATGAAAAAACAAATATGCATATAAAAAAACACTGCACTTTAATCAAATGCTTGTTATGGTAAAATAGCTGTTTACATGATTTTTCCCCAATTAATATGAAATTAATTTACATTAAAATTCTTTCAAACCTGTTTTCAGATAAATATCTACTTGGATAATGATTCATGTAGGTACTCTTTTATGGAAAAACTGTTTCCTTATAATCTATACTTTTTAAAACTCTAAAATAATTAATAATGTTTTACTCCAACCTGATTAGTAGGATTTAATTTTAAACTTTCTCCCATGCTGGGTGAGGATAGGGGAAAAGAAGTATGTGCACCCTCAATATTCTTATATTAAAAATAACTATTACAAAGTTCCCTAGTGTGTAGCATTTTCCTTTTTTTTTTTACCATATTCTAACAAAGCATTGCATGAAACCTCTACCTTTACTACACATATTGAAATACATCATAGCAGCCAGTGTTTTCAACATGGCTGTAAGCAATGGTAATTTAATTGGTGTACTATAAATATTTAAAATCCTAATTTTATTCTCCTGAAGCATTCATTCATAAATCTCAACCTAATTTTCAAAGTTTCTATTTACCTGGCTACTACACGCACATTTCTCAAATTGTAATCTATACTGGAATAACATTTATCTTGCTAGTTAATAGCTATTCAATAACCTGCAATAGTTTTCTCTTTGAAATTGGTAATAGATAACATTTTTTAAACAATACTCATTGTTTGAAGCATATTAGACCTCACACATTTCAATATAACTACAACCTTTGTTTGAAAATCTAGTATATGCTAGTTAACTGTTTTTGATGAGCAGACAGAAAATATATCTCTATAATACATAAATAATTTATTAAACTCTGAAGTGGCAGATGGCTTCTGAATAATACGGAGAGCCTAATATGAATTCGGACTAGATTGTTATCTGCCTAAAAGAAGATTTTTGATTAAGGTACTCAAGGCAGGAATATTTCAATTGCTGGCAGTCACCACTGTAGCATAAGCAACTGTATAGACTATATTAATACTTCATTGGAGTGTCATTATTTTCATCTGTAAGGCCTCTCTGGATCACAACAAATTTTTCTTGTCATTTCAACCTGCATATATTGAAAAAGCCACATAATTTTAACAGGCTATACAATCTCAAAAATTATAGTTAAAATAAAAAAAACTCTTTTAATTTTATTTATTGTAAAAGTTATGTGCAGGATTTCCTAATAAGTTGGATTGTTTTACCTCAGAGTGGCACTTTTTTTGCACACAATGGGCTAAATGGCCAGGTCACAAGGACCCCAAAGGCTCAGAGAAGGTTGGGGTAGGGGACCCACTGAAACAGCTGTTGGGAAACAGACGATAACCTCCCGTCAAGACCATCCAGCATGCTCTTTAACATGCACAGGGTGTGGCTCTACTGCATACGGGGCCATGGCTTAGACAGACAGGGGCCTTTCCAAGCCCATTGGTGTCCCCTACTGACCATGGGCAGGGAGTTTTGTGGAGATAAGTCTCAATGCTGACCCAGCTGGGACTCGAACCTGGGAACTGCAGATTACGAGCCACCCCTGCCCCACCTCCTAATAAGACAAAGCTAGAATGACTAAATACAAATCATGAATATTGGATGCAGAAACTCCTGAACAGATAATTCAACACTTAAGTGGACATTTCCACCTGGATAGAACTGCTATCTTTTGAAAAAAAAAAAAAGCTTTAATATGTGAAGCATCAATACACTGTCTTGGCAAATTATCATGAATATTGCACTGTGCATGAAGTATCATGAAACATGCCAATTTATGCAAAATTTCTTATTCATGTTACTATTCTAAATCACTATAAAAGCTGCAAAATGCATGTTGGAATGCAAAGTGCAACACGAGTAAAAAAAAGGCTGATCTGATCGACTTCGAAAGAGAACTCATTGTTGGAGTGTGATGGGCAGAAGCATACATAAGAAATGATGGAACTCACTGGAAAACCATACACTAATCACGGCAAATGTGGGAGAAAAAATGCCCTGACAGGGAGATATCTGTCAGAACAAACTGTACAGCAAAACAGAGCTGCTACAGTTCATCAGCTGAGAACAGATGACTGCTAGTAGCACTTCAAAGACATTTCAACAAGAACTATGCACAGAGAATTGAAAAATGTTTAAATTTGAGAACTGTGTGTGTGACTATTAAGTAGATGTTCATAATAATTTGGCCAGGTAGTGTATATTATGTGACTACAGCTGTTAATCATAAATATAACAAACTGGATTGCATCTTGGTTTCATCATACATCGAGTGTTACTCATATTTACACTATACAGATATTTATATATATTTACATTTTCCAATTTATTTTCTCTATCTGCTTGTTTGTCTTTTATTTTGACTTTCTGTTCTCCTGTTCCATTTTTGTGCACAATCAAGGTTCATCTCCTTTACATCAAATTAACTCTGAATTTTCCAAAATAAAAAAAAGCATGAAAAGTAAAAAAGAAGTAAACGAAGTAACTCAACAAAGCAGAAAATACATTACATATGCACTGTATAAATCTCTGTGGGTAATAGATATTGGGTTGAACCAAAAGTTTGTTTAAATTTTTCACAAGAGATGGCACTGGACATAATCTGCACAACCATGTGCATTAACACCTATATATAGTGTGTGCTTTCAACAGGGGACAGTTGCTAGTGTGTTCTGAAAAACAAATTGTGCGGATTGAGTGAGTGATATTCATGTAGGGTCAATTTGAAAATGGAAGATATGAAGCTGCATTTTCACCATCTTATGCCTTTTTTTTTCAGAAGGGTAAAAATGCAACACAAATGCAAAAAAAAAAAGATTTGTGCAGTGTACAGAGATGATGCTGTAAATGGGCAAACATGTCAGAAGTGGTTCGTGAAGTTCTGAACCAGGAATTTCTCTCCGGAAGATGTCCCATGTTCAGGAAGGCCCTCCATGGTTGACAATGGCAAAATCGCCAGATTAATCCAAACTAATTAGTGTAGCACCATAAGAAAGATTGCTGATACACTAAAAATATTGCAAACGTCAGTTGTAAGGCATTTGGAGCAGCTTGGTTATGTAACTTGGTATTATGTGTGGGTACCACATCGTTTGAGCGAAAAAAATTTAATGGACTGCATCTCTGCTTGTGATTTGTTCCTGCAATACAATGAAAACGGCCCATTTTTGAAGGGGTTAGTGATAGGTGATGAAAAACGGATCCTTTACAACAATGTCCAAAGAAAAAGATCCCAGAGTAAGCAATGTGAGACTCCATTACTGCAACACAAGGCTGGCCTGCATCTAAACAAGGTCATGCTGTGTGTGGTGGAATTTGAAGGGAATCCTTCATTACAAGCTCTTGTCTAACAATTAAACGATTAATTCAGATTAGTATTGCTTGCAATTGAATTGGCTGAAGGTAATTAGTGATAATTACAAAGGAGTTGTGTTCCACCATGACAATGCAAGACCATGTATCTTTGACCTCCAGGCAAAAAATGTTGCAGTTGGGTTGGAATGTTTTGTGCCACCTGCTATATTTGCCTGACATTGTACCTTGGATTACCATTTATTCCGGTTGCTGCAAAATATATAAATAGTAAAGTGTAATATATAATATTACACTTTACTATTTATATATTTTGGGCATTCACGCATATAATGGTAAAGTGTTCCAATCTTTGGAGGCCATCAAAAATCACCTTGATCAGTTCTTCAACGAAAAAACAACCAATTTCTACACTGACAGAATAATGAAGCTGCCTGACAAATGGCTTAAGATAATTGAACAAAATGGAGAATACATTATTGATTAAAGGTATTTTTTACTATTTAACATTTGAGTTTCAATTTTTGCCTAAAATCCAAATGAACTTTTGGTTCAACCCAATATTAAGGGGTGAAAATAAAAATGCAGGTAATCTTAAATAAATGTTAAAGAACATGTTTATACCACTGATAAAATTTTCCCTAGTAAACTTACCAAAGGCTCTAGCTCTCTTGAACTAACCAATTCAAATTCAGTGATGAAGTAGTAGAACTGCTTGTAACATGTATTAACATGGGCTTCCTATATAATATGTAAATTGAATTATTTTAATTCCTGGCTAAAATATTAGATGCATTAGCAATTTTTTTTAAAAAATTTGATCACATTTTATGCACAATTATAAAAACGTTTTATTACTGAGCCCTGCTGTAAACATTTGGTTGCACTACTAACTTTTTTCACAACACTTTCTGCATAATACTTCAAAAACAAAAAAGATGCTATTAGCCTACAGAGTGTGAAAACATTTTTAAAATTAGACTTGTGTAACTTTTTAAATATATTTTATTTTGCAGAGTTAATGCACTTTGTTAATTACTTCAAGGTAAAATAATACTTTCCTTAAATTACAGTAAACTTTTAATGGTACATGGTACCATTTATCCACTATCATGCTCTGTATGCCAATTGAGTGATGGACATCTTTGATATTAAGTTCCTATTATGGAAAACGAAAAGAAAAATAATTTTTCATTCTTTGCAAAGCCTACTGACCTTAGGATAAACAAAATCATATTGTTTCCAACAGAAATATATAGTTTTACTGAAACAGTTCTGAATAAAGAGCCATGTTTCGTGACATAAAATTATTCATCACTTGTGATATACTAGACTTTAGAGAGCACAAATCACTGGAGATATTGTGTAGAACAATGTGATAGCTTCGAATTGTTTCACCTCTGAGCAGCACTTTTTTGCACACAATGGGCTAAATGGCCAAGTCACAAGAACCCTCAAGTGCTCAGAGAAGGTCCACTGGATAGCTGTTAGGAGACAGATGGCCACGCTGGATGGCCCATCAAGGCCATCCATCGTGTTCTTTAAAACACACAGGGTATGGCTCTTCAGCACATGGGGCCACAACTTAATGTTCCATCCTATGGATGATAACCCACCCAAGCCCATCAGTGTCCCCTACCAGATAAGGGCAGGGTGGGGAGTTCTTCAGATATAAATCTCTATGCTGGTCCAGACAGACTCAAATCTGGGAACTGCAGATTATAAGCTTGACACATTACTGACTGAGCCATCCCCATCCAACAACTCTGATGTATGGTTCAATTACATCACATTATTAAGTAATAGTGACATGCAAAATATTTTGCTCTGAGCAGGCCTGGTCTAGAAAAAAATGAGCGTGTGTGTGTGTGTGTCAAAAAACACAAATCAAGTGAGAAGAAAATGTAAAGAAGGACAAGAGACTGGATTTCCAATGCAGTATAACATTTACCCCTCCTTTTTACATGGTCTTTGAAAAATGATTGAAATATAAATAAGTTTAATAATTTTTTTGCCTCTTTTACACTTACTAGCGTTGGGGGAGGGGAGAGGGCAAGTGCTGGAATAGTGGTTAGGGAGGATATGCAGCAATTCAGTTGTATATCCTCTGCATATCCTCCCTAACCACTGTTCCAGCAAGGCAAACATTGTGTGTTGTGTCAGTTCTAACTGAGGCAGTGGTCAGCAGTAACTTCAGTATTAGTAGGGATGTCCTTGTATGAGAAGGCCTGCAAAAGTTAGAAGTAGCTTCTAGGATCCTTCTCTGTTCTATGTGTCGCAAATAAAAAAAAAGTTTGTGAACAATAGAACTCTGAGCGATCCCACAAAACGAAGCCTGTAAGAGCAGCATAGGCTTTGTTTTGCACATTAAATTATTTATTTAATAAATTATGCATAAAATGATAAGATGTGTATAGCTGACATATTGCCAGCTTACAGTATTAGAGAGAGAATGGATCATCAGACTCCATGAAGCAAGGGAGTAAAGCTGCTGTATAGCAGTATGTGTCAGCTGCTACCATACGACTGTCATTCATAATGCTGGCAACAGTGGTTAGAAGAGGCAGCACAGAGTTCATCAAGGATCTGATGCACACCGGACGACCAACTGATTTTGTGACAGGTTTCCACCACACCAATGGTTATGCCAACTTGCATAACCCCATAACATAATGAACTATTTCCCAATGACTTGTAGAGGCTGGGTTGCAAGCATATTATCCATTGACACAGGCACTCCAGGCATCAGAAATGGTGCCTGGAGTGGTGCCAGCCTCAAACAACTTGGTAAAGAAGAATGGAGTTGTGTCATCTTTAGCAATGAATCCCAGTTTTGTCTAGGAGGTAATGATTGCTATCTACATGTGTGGAAACTGCAGTCAGTGCTCTGATCCAGCTGTCACCATTAAACGATACACTGTCTGAGTAGCAGGCATTATGATCTGGGGTGAAATAAGTCACAATAACCAGTCTTCTCTGGCATGTCTCTCAAGACTGCTGACTGTGTGATAATGATGATATCCTGGAACTTGTAGCATTCTTCTTCATCACAGGAGTGACTGGCACTCTACTTCAACAAGATAAAATGACCACATACCACTATGATCACCTGGGAATGCCTATGACTTGTCAGCACTCTTCCATGGTCAGTCAGGTCCTTGGATTTATCACCTATTGAACATGTTTGGGACTTAGTAGGGTGTCATCTGCAGACTCCACAACTGGTGCAGACTGTAGCCACTCTGAGAGACCTGCTGCAATAAGCACGGTGGATCATACCTCAGGATGCTGTTCAATGTCTGTAGAACTCCATTGAACAGCATACTGAGGTAACTGAATCATGTCTTGCTCATCTGCCAACCTGTCTTGTCTTTGACTTTCATTTGATTCCAACCATATCTGGGTGGTGCAATTCAATGTCACAGAGTGTATATAAAAGATTATTAATATTCTATCATGCCAGTTAGCTACAAGTTTATTACAATGAGATCAAAGGGACAGTGATAAACGTTTGCTCTAACAGGCATCTCATTATATATGACAAGTCTTTGATTTTCATATGTATAAAAATTTCTAAACCTTACTGCTTAGAGCAAACAGTTCTCAGAATTAACTACTTACTAAAACATACATCCAGTTCTCTATCTACACTCTCTCCATTTACATTTTCTCAAAGATAACACTTTTTAAGAAATATTCTAACTCTGGGAGATAAGTGATCTGGAGAAAAAAATAATTTGTCGCATCCCTGTAAAAATGCATGAAATAACCAACAGAGGCATATTATGTTATATAGTAAAACAAAGAACAATTTATTTTGCACAGTAAATACAACTTCTAAGGTGAAATTGGAAAATAAATTCATTTTACTATTCTAAAATATTTAATGAAATTTTTATTACTGCATAAGTCTTTAATTCAATTTTATTTTAGCAAAATATATTTTATCATATGTCCTATAATTACCTAACATTGCCAACCTAGGTAGGTCTAACAACTCAATATTAAAGAAAATTATTTTTCTTTGAAAGAAATTTTAAAACTACTATTAAAATTTGAGCCGTCCCATAGCCAAGTGGTTAGCACGCTTGGCTACTGATCTAAGGGACCTGGGTTCGAGCCCCGGGTAAGGCATGGATGTATGTGTCATTTTTCTGCTGAGGTCCTGCCATCCTCTCAGATCTTTTACTATGGCATGTAAACTGACAGGATCCTGTCAGACCTCTGTGGCAAGCAGCTGCTTGAGGAGGTATTTATTATTTATTTATTTTTTTATTAAAATTTATCTTAAAAACACTAACAGAAAACAAATATAATCATATTTCACAGTATATTAGACTTTTGAAAAGTTAATGTTTATTCAATACAGCTGCAGATGCAAACTAACTTTCAAATTTAAATAGCTCCATAGCATTTATGTTAAAATTGTTTCTTTTATCTAAAGTACTAATAAGACTTAAAACTAATTAATATACTATTAGTAATCATATCTATTAAAACTGATCCTGATGTACTGTTTTTAATATTGCTAAAATTAATTACCACTATAAAAGTTATAAACGAATATAAGAATGAGCTTTGTAGCTTAATTAGAAGATGAGTTATTAAACTTCAAATGTGTGGTTGCACTGCAGGTTCTCAAAAATTCTTTAATTCAGCAATTTATAACACATTTCTATTCATTAGAAATATAAAAAATTAACTGATTATTTTCTAAATTGACAAATGGCATCAACTTTGCATTCAGCCAAAGTGAATGCCCAAAATCAGTAAAAAATGTTGATGTCCTTAATAGCTAACATGTGAATAAGAATTTGTACTGAATCTTCAAAACATGAAATAAAAACACAATTGTTGTTGGAATGAAACATTGCCAGGACGAAATGTCATAATGATGAAGTGATTGGACAAAATGTCACAATCTTGTCTGGTGTGGCATTTTGGACTCCACAACTTCAAACCAAAACCAAGATATCTTCTTGATTCTTTAAAAATAGTTTTTTTTTTCAGTTAATTACTCATTAGAAATGTATGTTTTCATTTTTTAAATAAAGAATTTTTCCTGCAGCTCTTAAGAATCATATTGCTTTTTTCCTAGTGGCTCTTCACTAAATTTGGATTGGATTAGTCTGATTTAAATTGTTCCTGACTGTAACCTTAAATTTTGCTTTAAACATAATTTTATTATTGCCTTTCTCTATGTGTAGACAAAGTAGTAATGATGATGACAGTTATAAAGGATTTTTCATAACGATTTATACAACTTCATAATTTGCAGTGCTACAAGAAATTATGAAATGTGGAAGGCAATATGCACAAATAACAGAGCTTACAATGCTTTACATACAACTTACACATGGGGACCTTATCAAAAATATGTAACTCAACACACATCATACTGCTAATCAAGTTGTACCCCTACTTTTTCTAGGGTGATACTATCTATCAGATGCACAATAGTTGTAATCAGCTGCTGCTGTGCAACTGGCTGGATTGCGACATTTCTGTGTCATCACACATGGGACCAACATTGAAAACATCTAGGTTGCACAAAAGCTTTGAGTTCTGTCATTTGCCTGCTGTATCATGTTTAATACATTTCTTGAAATTCGAATTTTATTCCAGCGGATGAGTGGTTGGTTTGCATGACTGTGGGGTAAAGCAGCTTGATTCAAGTTCTAGGAAATACACAGATTATATTTTTGATGCTATCTTTCTGCTGAGGTCTTGCCTTCCTCACAGATCTTCTCCAAGGAGAATTATACTAATTGGCTTAAGTAAACTTCTATGATAAGCAGCTGCTTGAATATTTTAATTTATGAATCATCCTGTACTTTTTAGACCAGTTAAGCTGTTGAAATTCATTTAATAATCATATTAATACTTATCCCAATTTTCCTTGTGAATGAAATTTTTTCTGTAGATTTAAAAATTTATTTAACATGCACTGGTGCTGCAGAACAAACAGTCATTTTAATTAAGTACGTATTTTCAACAGCAAAAGCTAAAACTGGTAGGAAAAGGAACCTGACAACTCCAATATGCTTACTATTGACTGATAACCATATCCCTCCACAAAAAAAAAGGAAATTTTATTTCCTTTTTTTGTTCTTAAACTGAATTATTAGAATAAAATCTGTTTACTTCTCATTAAAATAAGTAAAAATTGTTCAATACTGCATTTTAGTTTCTAATTAAAAGTTGCAAGCTAAACCATTTTGTGAAAAAATCAAGACTTACAGCTCCTATGGATACTAGTCGGTCAAAATGGTGGATATATACATGGACAAACACCCGAAAAAGCCTTGTTAAAATCTTCTTACATGTTGGTATAAAATTTCGTGGAAAAGGAACATCTATTAAAAAGTAAAACCAAAAAGCCTTATACTACATAATGCAAGTAAATTAGTATTTAGTTGCATTAAATCAGAATCTAATATTTAGTAAATCAATAAAGCATTTAAAACAAAACAATGCAATCAATTACAGAACTATTAAAAGGAGATCAACTGTGCAAATTTATACTTCTACCAATAAAAATATAACAAACAAAAAATTAATAACAAAAGAGGCAAAAATAAAGTTTAATATACTCTGTGACATTGAAACTGTACCATTCAGAAGGAGTGGATGGATCAGCTTGCAAATCTGCTTGAGTGCAAGGCAATGATATATACAAAGGATTACATTTCCATGACAAACATGTGGTGTATGTGGAAGATCACATGACAAAAACTTAGACAAATGTTTTGCTGTCTGAAGTACGCTACAAAAGAGTGTTGATTGCAGATATTCTGGATGAAATTAGAAGTTACCAGGATGACGCTTTTGCCAACCATATCACAAATTTAATAAAATCTCCAATATACTGTCAACCATATCAGCAGTTGGACACATTTCAGCATAATTGGATTGTAGGGGGCTGTGTGAAGATAGTCTTGCATTGCAGCCTATATGTGCACTGACATGGTGCACATATAGGCTGCAATGCAAAGACAATTGGATGTTGTTCGATGATAATCCTTTCATTGGCACCAGTTATCATTTCAAGAAGGTTTTCAGCATTGTCACACAGAGAAAAGTGCTGCCAGCTGCACAATGGCATGAGTGAATTGCATGGTCCTTCAGTAGATGGTAGTAGACCAAAACCCAACCACTTGATAAATTTAACTGCTACTATGGACATTCTTATCATGACTAGGACAATTTCCAGGAGACTGGTGGCTGCAGGCTCAGCTGGACCTGGGTTGGGTTGGAGCTACCTGGAATGAGGAATGGCAATGTCCTTTATCACTGAAGACCTTCTATTGCTATTCCACTCATTCCAAGTAGCATTAATCTGACCCATGTCTTGCCAAGCATGACAATGGTGCACAGTTAAATTCAGTCTGTGCAATGTCTGCATCTACCAGTCTCCTGTAAATTGCCCTATTTGTGATGAGAATTTCTGTGGCAGCAGCTAAAATATATAAAAAAATACCCTCTCAAGCAGCTGCTTGCCACAGAGATCTGACAGGAGTCTGTCAATTTAATATGCCAGAGTAGAAGGACTGTCAGGATGGCAGGACCTCAACAGAAGGTCAACCAAACATCCATGCCTTACCGTAGCAGTTACAGTTCATCAAATGGTAGCTACACTTGTGGTTGGGCCTGCTACCACCTGCGATGCAACAGGACAATGGACTGTGAAATTTACCTGAGCTATTGTGTGTGTGACAGCATCTGACCATGTGCAATGACTCTGAGTACTTCTTGATATGTTTGTCACTAACACCATCCATCCACCCAGCCTTGCATCATGGCCCATGTGTGTAGCAATACAGTGGGTAGATCAACTGGTTTCACAAAGACCTACAAATCCAATCACACTGAAATGCATCCAGCTGCTGAGAAGGGTTATCCTAGTATCTTCTACACTTTGTCCTCAATATCTGTTATGAACTCTTTCATAGCTTGCTGTAGCACCTAAAGCATTTGGCCTAGACACTCGGCTTTGTCCTGTGATCTTCCACAGATACCATGTGTCCATGTAAATGTAATCATTTGCATATATCAATGACTTGCACTCACATGCTAATTTGCATGCAAATGTCCACTTCTCAGTGGTAATTTCAATGTCACAGAGTGTCTATAGTTTCCCATTTAACCCTCTCAAGATACATGTCTACATTCATCAACTGATTCTCAAAAATTGCCGTCACTTCAAAATCCTTTTCATCTGATTATGCCCATTAATGTTTATTTATTCTGATTTTACAATCAAATATTCTTGACCAATTGACTATCATTCAACATATCTCATTATCACAAATATTTAGCTCTGCTGATCTCAGAAAGTTTTACACAATAAATGAGCAAAAACGAAAGTCAAAGGATGATTCATATTATAGTCATTTCTTTGGAAATAAAAATCACTGAAAGTTTTCAATACACTTTATATGACTAACTGCTTGTTTCCTGTTTTATTGTGCAAATTTTTCTGTTGAAACCGAGTTAAATTGCAGTCTGTATGTGTATACTTGAATCTAGGAATATTGGATTATGAGCCATGGATATAATAGCATGATTGAAATTACAAACTGATTTTAGTAATTGAGAAAAATATCATTTAGAGTTTTTGGCCACTGATCAAAAGGATCTGGGTTCAAGTCCCAAATAAGGGTTGGGTTGGGTTGTTTGTGTTGTTTTTCTGCTGAAGTTTTGCCTTCCTCACAGACCTTATCTATGGCATATAAACTGACAGGCTCCTGTCAGACCTCTGTGGCAAACAGCTGCCTGAGGTTTTTTTTATAGAGTTATATTAGCTATAAAAAATTAACTTTGGAAAAAGAAATTTTCTTTATACATTTTTTAATGTCTTTTTCTTGTAATTTTATTTTTGATTATAATAACTTGCAGGCAAATGTCCAGCTGTTTGTTTTCCTCTGAGCAGCAATTTTGTACACACAATGGGCTAAATGGCCACATAAGGATCACAAGGGCTCCATTAAGTGCCATCATGTATTCCTCTTTATATGGTAGGATATATTTACCCCCCCCCACCACCATAACACTGGTACTCTAAGTATTTAAAAAAGGTACAGCGTAATGTATTGAAAATCAATCACTGCCAAAGTAATAAGGAAGCGGGAAGATTATCTTTCCCCCTCTGTAAAACAGAAGGGAATTCATTGGACAGGAGACAGTGAAAGCCTCTCAGCAAGGCCATTGTACATATATTGATTCTTCTATGTACGAGGTCAAACCTTAATGTTCCATCTAATGGATGGCAGCCTTTCCATACCCATCAGTGTTCCATTTCTCACTAAAGGCAGGTTGATCTTAGCAGAGATAAATCTCAAAGTTGGCACAGTTTGGACTTGAATCTAGGAACATTGGATTATGAGCCTGATGTGCTACTGACTGAGCCAATCCCTGCCCCACAAAATGCCCAGTAAAATTTAAAATAATGAAGAGTTAGAAGAAAATGTGAGTATTTAATTGAATAGTATCAGAAATGGACTAAGAATATCTGAGCCCCAGGTCCTTTTCCCACATTCCCATTTACATCTAAGTCACATCTCAGGTTTTGTTCTTATTGATACTGTGATTTAAGTTATTAAACAATATTTCAAACATTGAATTATATTTCTGGTAATATTTAAAGAGAATTTAAATAATCAGAATTACCCTTGATCAAGCACACATGAGGGACATCAAGCTTCAAGTATTCCCTAATCTGTCATTGACTGGTATACGATCTGAGGACCACTTATTGCATCCCAATCACGTCAAAGTCAATCAAATTTCCTGCTAACTTTTTATTTTAGCATTTTTTCACTTAAAAGTTAAGTGATTAAAGTCTTGTTTTAAGAATGAAGGGATACTGAAGTTAAAAAATGACTGCATCACAAGTACAATAAAAATAACCTGCAAAAACAAAATTCTAAACGTTCTTATATTGACCATTACAAAATTGCTATTTGACTACTTATGAATCCCAGATTATATTTAAATAACTTAATTATCTTTTTTTATCTTTTACATGTGAAGACTTAATATTTGAACTTATTACAAGAAAAAAGATATATGTATCTGAATTCCTCAATTTCCTCCCAATGAGACAGCCTATTGTAAAATTATGAGTTTCTTACAAAGATAAATTGGTAACATAAGTTTTTGGACAGAATAAAAAGCAATACTCCAAATACACTAGAGGAAAAAAAATTGCAACACCTGGAAGGATTAATGCCATTTTACTGAAACACAAGCAGCTGTTAGCATACATTGAGATGTGTGATTGATTACATTATAAAAAAAAAATATGGAAAATTATCACTTTACCTACCCGGTAAAGTGGTATAATTAGTATGATGTTGACCACTCTGCACAGCAATGCATTCCTGAACATAGTGGGGAAGGCTTTCGTACAGCTCTATAATGTCCTCCTGAAGGACAGAATACCAAAATAGTGCAAAGTAACTGATCCATTTCAGCAACAGTGGTTGGCACACCTCTTGGGTGTTGTTGGAGCTGTCAGCCCATCATGTCCCAGACGTGTTCAATAAGTGAAAGGTCCGGCAAGCGTGCTGGCCATGGTAGTACCTGAGCATTTTGCTCATACAGATACTGCAGACTAATGCAGGCTGTGTGGGAATGGGCATTATCTTGCTGGAAAAAGGTTCCGTGCTGTGAACAAATGGGACAGCTACTGGCTGCAAAATGTTGGTAACATATCATTGGACAGTTAGAGATTCCCTTATGATGACCAGTTCTGACCAAGATGTCCGACTAATGGCACCCCATACCAAGACACCAGGTGTTGGAGCTGTGTGATGATGTCGCATGCACTGGGTGGCGTTCCTTTCCCCTGGATGACAGTGAACACGTTTTCTAACGTCATGCTGACCAAGACAAAAACGAGATTCATCACTAAACACCATGGTACTCCACTTTTGTTAGTTTGAGTTGTCTGAGGTGACACCACTGAAGACGTGCTAGCATGTGGACAGATGTGAAGGGCAAATGCAGTGCTGGACGATAGGTTTGCAATGAAAACTGTAAAAGCCTGTTGTTTACCATCCGCCTGGTAGGTATTCAATGTGTTACCTGTTGCCAGTCCCTTTGTAGTTGCGAATCTATCATGTAATGACGTGTCGCAAATGGCAATCCTGTCACTCCATGGTCATATGTAATCTTCCTGATCCTTGTCAGTGTGTGCTGGATCCTTCTTGAACCCAATAGTGCCATATGTGCATGATGGTGCTGGGACTGCGGCTAACAAGGTTGGCCACATTTCTCTACCACTAACCAGCTTCTCTAAGGCTGATTTTTCCAAGCTCATTTCTGTTAACTGTTGGAACGGCTGTCGACGTCTGCTTAAGGGCTTCTTTAGCAGTTTAGAACAATTTTCACAATGTTTTGTCCACCAGGGAGCTTTGGTTGCCTTTATCTGTGTCCGACTGCTCCGCACCTGTGACGTCAGCTCACGCCTGTCCAATCGTTTTCATGCATTTCCATATCTATGCCCTCCCTAAATTTCATCACATTTGCATAACTTTTTGCAGTGGTGAATTTTTTATTTCCTATAGTGTATATAATTACAATTTGTTGCTCAACACATTTTTATAGGGAGAAAGAAAAATGATACTACCTTTTTTCAAAAGAAACAAACATACAAATAATTTTTGAAATAATAACAAAGATACCAATTTACAATCTAAAACAAATATATTTAATTGGCTCAGCTATAAATTCTGCTGTTTTACAAAGTATGTTTTCACTGTTTTTTTTTTACATTTCACAAGTGATATGACAATTAGTATAAATCTACAATATTCACCAGTAGCAATGTGTACTGTGCATAAAAAAATAAATAAAATAAATACCCCCTCAAGCAGCTGCTTGCCATAGAGGTCTGACAGGAGCCTGTCAGTTTATATGCCATAGAAGGTCTGTGAGGATGCCGGGACCTCAGCAGAAAAACGTGAATATCCATGCCTTACACCCGGAGCTCAAACCCAGGTCCCTTAGATCAGTAGCCAAGTGTGCAACCACTTGGCCATGGGACAGTTATATTTATATTACAGAAGGCAAATTTATTAAATTGGATTCCTAAGACACTGCTATCAGAGAACTGTTCATCAAATGTAAAGAAGATGTACATTTGATTCATGAAATTGAGCTACTTGACAGATGTGCAAAAAGCCTATTTTGCTGGTGGTATTGCAGTGGATGCTCCTGTGCCCTTTCTGCACCAACCAGTTCTTACTCAAATAGATTCTGCTGAATCATTCAAACTTTTTAAGAAAAGGAATGTGATTAAATGGTTGAGGATCTTGTTGAATGAAAATGAAGGGCCTCCTCTTAAAAATTCTTATGCCCTGTTTTTCAGATTCTGATGACCTGGAAAGACTAGAAATAATTACTGAAGATGTACAATTCAATTGCTTAACTATGGTTAGTAATCTGAAAAGATCTTTTAACAAGATTGCTTACTAGAACACAAAAGGCATAAAGAAAGATTATACTGAATTTAAATATTTTCTCTATGCTCTTAAGCAAAACTCTTTTTACATCAGTTGATGATTTCTAAATTCCAAATTTTTGCTCCTACAGATGCAATTGACTTTACAAGGGTGGGGCATTGCTATACTCATCAAGCAGACTAATTTACATCATGGATTTAAATGATATAATCTGCAACCATTTGAAGTGGCAGGAATCATTACTAACTTTCCAAGTTTAGGAAAAATCACGATCATCAGTGCATATAAGCCTTCAAGTTCAAAAATGCAGCTTTCTGACCTAGATAATTTCTTTTTCTTTTTCTTTTGTAATGCTGGGGAGTGTCCTAGGCCATAAAAATTGACCCCCATACTTCCTTCTCCCCTAAAAAGGGAGAAATATCAAAACTATTGTTCCCCTGTATCTCCAGAATATGGGTGCTGAAAGTAACAAGCTATACGTCAAATGAAAGTTTGTGCTGCAGGGAATGTCATAGGATATAAAAATTGGCCCATGCTTTCTTCCCCCCCCCTACAAAGGGAAAATATGAAAACAATTATTCTGCTATATTTCCAGAACGCGAGTGCCAAAAGTAACAAGTTGTATATCAAATAGAAGCTAGTGGGGAGTATTGTGGGTAGCATAAATATACCCCCTTGCTTTCTTCCCCCTAAAAATGGGAAATGTTAATGTCATTCTACTTCTGAACACGAGGGCCTACAGTTATGAGCTAGGTGTCAAATGAAGGCTTGTGTAATGACCATCTGACTATCATAAACTATTTTCAATTTTGCCCCAACATTCTTCCTACCCCACCTCTGAAGGGAGGGGGATAATTTTTTGCAGGGATCAAGCTTAATAAGTTATATTTCAAATTGAAGCTTGTAATATCTCCAACTTCATGGACTACCTCAAACATGACTAAAAAAAGAGAAAAAATGTGTGTGATGTTTATCAGCCCATACAATAAATGAAAATTTCTGAAGGTAAATGTTTTTAGGGATAAAAATATAAATAAATTAAATAAAAAATACCTATCTTTCCACATGAGCTCTAAGAAGTGGAAGGTGGAACTGAAACATGTCAGTGGTGCAATCAGCCAGGAATTCATATTCACTTCAAAGGAAGATAGGATGCTGATTTAACCTTCAACAAGATTGCTGGTGCCCTTTCTTTCTTTGAAGTGAATGAGAACTCGATGACTGGTTTGCTATAGATATGCTTTAGTTTTGTTTTCTACTTTTTAGGGCACAAGTGGGATGATAGATATTTTTTTTAATTTATTTCTTTTAAAAGTGCTCCAGTTGAGTTTTGCTTTTTTAACCAGAACCTGGATGGGGCTGCAATTAAGTGAAAGCAACACTGGATTGTGATCAGAGTGCATTTTGATATCAGATTTTAAGGAATATGGAAAGAAAGCAGAGCATCTACAATGATACCTTTTTTTCATGTAGTGCATTTAATGTTCTACCAGTAGCATTTAGTTGATCTGCCATCTCCATTCTCTGTGCTACTGTGCATATATATTCTATTTAAACAAACTATATTAACATTTTATCCTGCTTAACATAGTTAAATGCAGGAATGCTTTATTTCACTATGTCGGGCAGTGAAAAATGAAAAAGATAACATTTCTTCGAACTTGGAAGTTTTCTCTTTTACAGTGTCATTTATAGAATACTTGCAATTGTAATATGGCTCCCTTATCATGCAAACAATTTTAAATTATGATTTCTCATTATGTCTGACTTCTATTTGTATTTAATTCGAAGTAGGGCTTTGACAATGAACTTACTATTTATCAGAGAAGTGGCAACTGAAAATTCTTGCAATAGTAACAATAACATATAATACATACTTGGTAGTTACAATAAAAGGTTTGTTATATGATGTTGTTAGATGGATATTGCTAAAATTAATGATGGAATTATTCCAATGATCCAATAGAGTTCGCACTTGAGTCCATGTCTGTGCATTTCCCTGTTACAGCTTTCATGGACTGGTTACTTGTCTAAGGAGTTTTATCACTGTATTACTAGAATAGTGTAATATCTCCAACAGTAGAATTTGTTTTTTGCACATTTGAATGACAGTATTACACAACAAAATTGCAAAGATCTTAATGATATGTCAAATGCTTCTAAAAATGCTACAGTTTAATAATAGCATTTTAGGGTACTTATAGGTTTGGTAGCAAGATAAAAGCATTTTTTTGTTTGCTTATTTTTGCTGTTAATTCATTTTGTAATAGCTTAAAGATTGCAGTGATACATAACAGTTGTATGTATTTAATTATATTTTTTTAAATGTACATTTATGATGAATAAAATAGTATGAATTAAGTTTTTTAAAACAAATTGTAAACTATAATATGCACTGCAGAAATCAAAATTGTATTACTTTCAGTTGCAGATCTTTAATGTCAGAGAGCATTTCCCACATTAGCATATAAATAAAATGCAAAATATTTACTACTAGCAGAAAGTCTGTCAAAATTTGATGAGTGAAAACTTAAAAGTTTAAATGGTGAGCCCCAAGGAAATGGTAGGAAAAAATTGGGCTCTATTACTGGTAGGGGTTTTGGACTGTTTGGTGAACCAAATTGCACAGTATGGTTGGGCCTCCATAGCCTATGGCTGCTTGAGGATTCTGTCTGTACGTATTAAAATACTGAAAATTTAAAAAATACTAACTTTTTAAAGAACAACCAAAAAATTTTAATTAACAATAATTTAATTAAACCATGTACAAATATAAATTTACTTCTCTTAGTTAGTACTGGGTATATTTTCTTGACCATCACATTCTAATATATATATATATTTCATTTGCAATATTAGTTAAACTTGTACATTTTCTACACTCAGTGCCTCTATGGTGTACATTAAAGCATTTGAAAAATATGATTTGTAATATTTTGTTAGTGCCTCTTTATCTGAAAAAGAATTTTATATTTATCTCTTAAAACGAAAAGTTGTCTCCCCCACTTCCTGGGGGTGAAGGGGTAAAGCAGTGCTGTCAATGTCAAATGCTCTTGATCATTACCCTCCACCCCCAAAATTTCTACCATAAAACATTGCTTGGAATATTTGTTAAAATTTTACCATTTTTAACCATTTGAGGAAGCAGTTACAGCTTTGAGAGATTCAGAAAATGCCAAAATCCTAATATTTTATCAATACCTATTCAACTCAAAGAAAATTTTAATTTATCTCTAAACACAATATGTTGAATGTCCTACAGATGGGCAAATGGTAAAGTGATTAAGTGGTCAATCTTTTCATACAAGCTAATGTTATATGCCACAGGTTTTGCCAGTCATCAAGCATAAGGGGGTGGGGGCTTTCAAGAGGAGGGTCAAAACTTCAAGGCTTTTTTACCCTCCACTTGAGGCTACTGCTTTGGAGCTACAAACTACAACTAAATAACCTATAATCTGACAGTTCTTGGTTAACAGAATATATATTTAAGAGACTTTTCTCCCCCTCTTATTGCACTTTACAATGCACACATTGATGACTCGTTTAAACGTTTCACTCAGTTTTTATTTTCTTCCAATATGCAGGACACTGGCTTACTACTGAATTATTGTGCATATTTCCAAGAGGAAATGTTAAGAACTCTTGTTGTCACATGTTCGTCAGGACAAAATATTGATTTAATCTAAGCTGCAACAACTCCATCTGTAATCTTCACACTATCCATTAATGATGGTCACTGACTTCGTATATCTGTGGCTTTAGTGTTGCACTTTTAAAACTCACCAACTCTTACTGGGAATATCTCTTCATTGTTGATTTGGGTTTCAATCCAGTCCATAAGCAGAGAAATGTATCTGGGTGCAGGCAAAGCTGTTGGTCTTTTGTATTTTCTACCATCTGCCCATAAGTATTCAAACCTAATAAATACAGAATAAATTTCATTTAACATTTCTCACAAAACTTGGCAGCAATAAACCACATGTATCACAAGGTATACTGAAAGAAAAAATATTTAGAAAATTGATCCACAACCTCCTGTTAACATGCAAGTGCTCTTAGCCACTGACTGCCAATCAAAATCATATCCTCACTAACAAGGGTTTTGTTATCAGACTGACATAGATATTACATTCCAACTGGGGAATACATCAATGCTCAATTTCCCATTTATAATGCTGGATTAACATGGTGGGCTATTAAACATTCCATTATTTTAAGCAACAACGTATTCCAAGTAGGAGATGTGTTTTCCAATTGACTGTAAAGCCATATAATGCTTTTGTTGATATTTTTTCTTCAAAGGGTCTAGACTAGTGGCATTTAATCTTTCCAGGATCAACAATCTGCACACAATGACCAATTATTGAATAACAGTCCAAAAGTGGACACAGATATTTCTTATAGAACACATGAAACTTCAATTTACAAAATATAAATTCCAATTTGAGTTTTTAAAATATATATCATATAAAAATAAACAGTTCAGACTTAATATTGTTTACCTTTTCAATATGTTACAAAATGAAAAATCGTTGCTACCATTATGATTGCCATTTCTAAATACCTGTACTTGGAATCACTATCATTTCTACTTTATACTATGTTCTGTCAAGTCTCTAAGTTATACTCATAAATTTGCTCAAACTGTTGTTTCAAAATGCTTCTGATAAAAAAAAAAAGTTATATAAAAATCAAAGGATTTTGAAACATTATCACAAGGTATTGCAAAACATCTGGGATTTTCTTCCTATTGTAATTATCATGACGTTCCTTCTTCACAAATGATGCCATACCCTTTCTTTACCATTACCACTATTATGTCTGGCTATTGTATCTCCCTTTCTCTAGGCATTAATTAGGAGGAGAGTGACTAGGACAGCTGCTTACATTCAAATTGTTTAGGAATGTGTCTGAGCAGTGCTACTTAAACCTGCTGACTGTAAAAGTTAAACTGTACATCTGTCAAATTTAGCAGTGGTTTAATTTAAGCTTCTAAGTACATCTTACAAAATAAAACTATAAAAATTTAAATGTTATCAACACAAGCAATGATGAAAACACGAAAATAAAATTATTTTTTCATTGTTATATTTTTCAATTCTGATAATTTTATTCATTTTGTTACTCAAAAATAATTATATTTTTCAGTTATTTCATTACATTACATGTAACATTTTTCAACATTGTTTAAGGGGCAGAAGTGATGCAGTCAATAGTGTGCCAAATTCATAATCAGCAGTTCCCAAGTTCGAGTCCTAGCTGGGCCAACATTGAAATTTATCTCCACAAAACTCCCCAATCTGCCCATGGTCAATAGGGGACACCATGGGCTTTAAAAAGACTGTCATCCATCAGATGGGATGCTAAGCCATGACACATTAAAGAACAGCTGAATGGCCTTGACAGGATAACTACCATCTGTCTCCCAACAGCTGTCCAGGGGTCCCCTCCCCCAACCTTCTCTGAGCCTTTGGGGTCCTTGTGACCAGGCCCTTTAGCCCATTGTGTGCAAAGAAGTGCTGCTCAGAGGTAAAACAACCCAACATTGTATAAAATCATTTCCTCATTCCTAGAATTATTTTTGTCATTCATTGTGTAATGTTCCAAAGTGAAACTGTAACTGCTAAAAATTTTAAGTTCCAGGAACATAACATGTTCTGTACAGCAAAGACAGAGATGCAGTTAAATCTGGCTAACAGAAGGCATATGTATCTCAGTCTATGACTTTGCAGTGCTAGTCAACCTGTTGTAAACAACTCCATAGATAATGGATAGAGCTGCATTTATTTAGTACGACTTATGTTTTCATCAAACCCTTGTTTCAATTTCTATAAATGAATGTTTATTATCATTGATCTTTTAGAGTTATGGTTACATCTTTACCAGTGTTTTTGTTGAGGAAGTCTTACAACTTGTTGTTGCAGATTTTTGGAACTCAATTTAGGTTATTCTTTAGTGTTATTTCATGGTTTTCCAATACAAAATAACTGAAATTTTTATCATTCCTAAAAATTTAACCAATAGATTTAAAATTTAATCATTTGCATAAAATATTTTGATCTACTGGTTAATAAAAATATTTCATCCACTTATAGCAAAGTTCTAAAACTGTATTTTATTAGTAGCAAGTTTTTAAGTGATATTTGTTGTGTGCTTTTGGCTGCATTCTAATTAAAATATTCAATATAAACCCATTAAAATATTCAAACATGAATTCATATTCTTTAAAAAGATTTCCTCAGGGACAAGATAAAAACCATATCAAAGGTAACTTTAACAATGTACAGTATTGATAATATCTAAAACTACATAAAGACAATAAAAAAAAACATGTGCAAGAGCAAAAATAGAATATAATATTGCAAATTTGTGGCTGTAAAAATAGCTAATTTGTCACATAAGGCTCTATTGTTGAATTGGGTTGTTTTACCTCTGAGCTGCACTTTTTTAGCACACAATGGGATAAATGGCCATATCACTATGATAAATGGCCATATCACTAATGAAAAGGTTGGGGGAGGGGACCCACTGGATATATGGGAGCCTCTCATCAAGGCCACCCAGTGGGTACTTTAACATGAACAGAGTATGGCTCTCCCATACAAGGGCCCACTGCTTTATGGCTCATCCACCAGATGGCAGCCTTTTCAAGCCAATCAATGTTCCCTACTGAATTAGGGCAGGGGGAGTTTTGAGAGCTAAATCTCAATGCTGGTCCAAGGTGAGACTTAAACCTGAGAACTACAGGTTATGAGCATGAAGTGCTACAGACTCCTATGGGACAGAGATGGCTCAGTTAGTAGCTTGCCAGGCTCAAAATCTGCAGTTCCCAGGTTTGGGTTTCACTCCTCGCCCTGCCCTCAATCAGTAGGGGACACTGATGTGCTTTGAAAGGCCACTGTCTGTTGAATGGGACATAAACCCATGGTCCCATTGCAGGAGAGCCATACACTATGCACATTAAAGAACACACTGGATGGCTTTGATGGGAAGCTACCATCTGTCTCCTAACAGCTCCCTAGTGGGTCCCATCCCCCAACCTTATCCGAGTCCTTGTGACCTGGTCATTTAGCCCTCTATGTGCAAAAGATCCAACCAACTCCTATTATAGATGGTTAAATATTTAATACATTAGTGTCAACATAAAAATCAAATAAAGAGTTTAACATTTTTAGGCTAACCTAACCATGCTTCAATTTTCAATAAAATTGAAACTTAAATTTCTAAAAATCTATATATAATGGAATTTTTTTTAAAAACAGATTCAGCAGAAAAAATACATATAGGCCATCTATTTTTGTTTAAGAAATAAAAACCTTGTTGATCATTGTAATAAATATAATATGAATACAATACCAGTTTTCCAGATTTCAAAATAAATCTTCAATATACTTTAGCTCAACAATCGTAATTTAATACTTTAAAAATACACTGACAAGCCAAAACATTATGACCAGCATGTCTTTATGCAAATTGAAGCAACTGCAGGTAAATGACGGTGCATGCGAGCATCATAAAATGGTGTAAATAACACCTGATACTGAGTTATGTTAATCAGTGCTATTCTTCTTCTTCATATGGAAAAGCAGCAGACTTAAGTGAGTTTGACAAACACAAAATTATAATAGCCAGATGACTCAATCAGGTCATTTCTGAGACAGCAAGTCTTGTGGGGTGCTCACAGTCAGTCATAGTTAGTACTTTCAAAAAATGGTCAGAGGGAAAAACCACAAACTGCTGTCAAAGTGTGGGCTGACCATGGCTCATTGATGCTAGAGGTGAGAGAAGGCTATCCTGTATGGTACGAGCCAACAGAAGGAATACTGTGGTGCAACTCGCCCCATAATTTGAATGCTGGTGATGGGAGTAATGTATCACAACATACAGTACATTGAATCCTGCTGAAAATGGGGCTGCGTAGCCACAGGCCACTCCGAGTGCCCATGATAACCTCAGTTCACCGTCGAAAGCACCTACAATGGGCACGTAAGAATCAAAATTGGACCTTGAATGATTGGAAGAAGGTTGTTTGGTCCAATGAATCTCATTTCCTGTTGCACCATATGGATGGCTGGGTAAATCTGAGTCGTTTACTTGGGAAGAGTTGGCACCAAGATACACCATGGAACAAAAATGAGCCAGTGGAGGAAGTGTAATGTTTTGAGCAATATTCTGCTGGGAAACCCTGGGTCCAATTATTCATGTGCAGGAAACTATGATGTCTACCACCTACCTAAACCTCATTGCAGACCAGATACATCCTTTCATGGCAACAGTATTCCCCTCTAGTAGTGCCTTCTTTCAGCAGGATAATGAGCTATGTCACACTGCCCGGATTGTTCGAGAATGGTTCGTGGAACATGAGGAAGACTTCCAGGTATTACCCTGGCCTCCAAACTATCCAGACATCAATCCAATAGAGCATCTGTGGTTTGTGTTGGAACAGCATATCCGATCTATGGTGGCTCAATCACATAACTTACAAGAGTTAAAGGATCTTCTGGTAACGTATTGGTACCAGATACCACAAGACGCCTTTAGAAATCTTGTAGCACCTATGCCTCGCCGGGTAAGAGCTGTTTTGGCAGCATGTGGAGGACCAACATCATATTAGGCATCATATAGGATGGTCATAATATTTGGCACTTCGGTGTATAGTGTCACATTTTTGATCAACATTTATATCTTCTGGTAGATTTATATAGCTTCCCTACCACGAAAAAAATTATTTGATCTGTAGTTTTTTAAACAAAAAACTGGGTTATCTGTAAAATCAAATGCTATTAATACTATCCCTAATACTGCTTGTATTAACTCTTCCAATGTCCAGCCTAAAAAACTGGTTTACATCCAAAGACCAAGTTATTTTCTCCCTATGCTTAGACAAAAAAAAAACTTTAGAACTTTTTTTGCCAAATAACTAATGAATGGAATTATGGCATGTTATATGCCAAATTAATCAGCCATTTAATTCTAGATTTTTTTTTGAAAATAAAATATTTAGCAAAAAATATGTCTAGTTTTAGTTTAATGGAACTCTTTTAGAATCGTGTAGTAAAAATGCATCTGGCAACACAAAAAAATTATTAAAAAGAAAAACTAATGCACAGAAATTATTATAATGCATGTGAATAGGAAGGCTAATTATTTTTCTGAATAAAAAAAAAAACTTGCACAGAAATTAAAATAACTAAAATTCTTTGTCATTGAGCAATAAAATTTTTAAGTTTATCCTTCAAACTATTTGCATGTTAAAAGTTTTTAGGAGAAAACTCAGAAGCTTTTCAGAGCAAGGACAGTGCTCCGTCTTCAGTGAAGTGACACTATATGGTGACGTTAGGAGTTTGTTAAGAGCTTCTTTCCACATGTTCTGATGGGTGATTCCCATGTCTCAGTTGCAGATGGGGATGGTCATTATTTTAATAGCCTCACAGACTATGGTTCCATAGTAAGTGGATGCATGCTAGCAGTGTGATGTGCTCCCAGTCTATGGTTGCTGCACACCACATAGTGTCACTTCACTGAAGACAGCACTGTCCTTGCTCTGAAAAGCTCCCGAGTTTCCTCCTAAAAACTTTTAAAATGCAAATAGTTTGAAGGATAAGCTTAAAAATTTTATTGCTCAATGACAGATAATTTTAGCTATTTTAATAAATATTTACTTCAAACAAGAAAATTACTCTCTTTTTATAATTATTTTTTACTTAGTACCATGCTTTGAAAAAAAGTCCAGGCTTTTCGCTAATTGTGCTGAGTCAACTAAACAAGTCAACTTTAAAATTAAAAAAAAAACAATCAACAGAAATAGATCATGTTTTATACCAAATTTTATTAAAATAAAAAATTTAACCAATTTACAAGCATAATAATTTTAATAACATTTTTACAGTGATATAGTGAAAAAGACATACACATACACCATGAACACAGGAATGCTTAAGCACATGGAATGTTGTGTGATCTTTAGTTTATTACTAAACTTTCAGTCTCCTAGAAGGAAAATGAATATCAACTTGTCCATTAACTCCTTGTTACACACAATTTTTCTAATATTGTTCATCAGGACAACTCACAAGACAATTAAACTGAGACATCTGTTTAATTGTCTTGTGATTGGCATTTTCATTGGCATTTATTACCAGGCCTGAGAGCTTCATGAAAGAGATCATCTCTTAAACATCTTTGCCAAGAGAGCCAAATTATCAGTGAACGCTTTTTTTTTTCAGTCTAGAGACTGAAAAAAAATGATCATTGATCATTGGAGCATCAGTCATTTGGAGCCCAGACTCATCTGGAGCCCAGTCCCTCAATTTCAAGCTTTTCTTGAACAATGCTAATCAGCAAACAGAAAATGCTAACAAAATATTGCTTGTCGTAACTCATATCACTGGTATAAATAAAATGTACCCATTCCTGAGAAAGTTTACATTTAGTGATCAATGCTATGTTGTATGATATGCAATGATTATTGATAACCAGAAGTCATTATTACTACTAGAAATTACTATAAACTTGTAACCATTAAAAAATATTATAATGTGCAATATAGTACAGCATCTTCATTTTGACAAGAATATCAGTAATTATAATGAAATATTTATATGAAATCTAATATTTAACTTCTGTTATACTTACTTTGGTCCACCAGACATGGTAGGACAAGTCTCTTCTGTACAGTAATCTGTTACTGTTCCATAAATCAGGTTGATTCTGTTGAAAAAATCCACAACTGCAAATACATAATAAAATGACAATGTATTTTACATTGAAAAATTCATAAATTTAAACTAAACAGCCCACTTATGTATCTTAATATACACTATCTGATCAAAAGTATCCAGACACCCCTTCTCAATAGTGGATTCATCCATATACACCACATAGCCCAAACAGGTATAAAAGAATGCACGTGGCCTGGCAAACTTCATAGACATGCATAAACAGGATAATGAGCCATACAGTAGAGCTCAATGACTTTCAATGTGGCATGGCCATAGGATGCCACCTTAGCAACAAGTCAGTTTGGGACATTTTGGCCCTGTTGCAGCTGCCCAATCAACTGTAAGCGATGTTATTGTGAAGTGGAAATGCCTAGAAACAACAGTTCAATCGTGACCCGGTAGGCCATGTACAATGACAGAGGAGGAGTGCTGAAGTGCTAGACTTTTTGTAGTCAACAAAAAAGTTTTTCAATGAGTAGTTGTGCACAAGCCTAACATCAACAAGATCAACACCAAGCATTGGTTGGTGGTGTGACAAAATCGCCTGTCCTCGGTTGCAACACTCACCACCGAGTTCCAAAATGCCTCTGGAAGAAACACCAGCACCATAACAGTTTGCTGCAAGCTACAGGAAATGGGTTTCCATGGCTGAGCAGTTGTGCACAAGCCTAACATCAAGAAGATCAACACCAAGCATTGGTTGGAGGTGGTGTAATGCATAGTGCCAGTTGACTCTTGAGCAGTGGAACCACATTCTATGGAGTGATGAATCATACTTCACCATCCGGCAGCCTGATGGACAAGTCTGGTTGTGCAGGATGCCAGGTGAATGCTACCTGCCTGACTGTGAAGTTTGGTGGAGGAAACATCAAGCTCTGGGGTTGTTTTTCATGGTTCGCCCCCCTAGTTCCAGTGAACAGGACTCTAAACCCTGCAGCCTACAATGATATTCTTGACAATTCTGTGCTTCCAACTTTATGGCAACAGTTCAGTGAAGACCCTTTCCTGCACCAACATGACAAATGCCCCATCCACAAAGTGAGGATAGTGCAGGAATGGTTTGATGAGATGGGTGTGGAAGAACTTGACAGGCCTGCACAGAACCCTGATCTCAACCCCATGGAACACCTTTGGGATGCTGACTGCAAGCCAGGCCAAAACCACACAACATCAGTAACTGGCCTAACTAAAGCTCTTGTGGTAGAATGGCAGGCAATTCCTGCAGCAATGTACCAAAATCTAGTGGAAAGTCTTCCTGCAGAGTGGAAGCTGTGATAGCAGTGAAGGGTGAACCAAAGTAATATTAATTCCTTTCCTATTACTGGGAGATTGTGGATGCGCGAGTGTCCAGATACTTTTGATCATATAGTATATCTAATATGATAACTTAATATTACAACCCAGGATAAAAAATGACCCTTTTCTTTACATTTGATATTATTTATTCTGGCTACAGGGAGAATTTTTCAAATCATAAGTTATCAAAATATTTTAACACACAGAATATTGATCTTATTATTATACATCACAGCAGTTTACAGCATTAAAAATTTTATATTGCAGTTCAGTGGGATTTAACCCTTGAAACAACTGTTACATTCCCTTGAAGCATGCTTATTCAACAGCAAAATTATCAATATTTTCTATGCAAGTGTTGAGATAAAAAAATTCACTTGTTTTAGACTACAGAAATTAGTCCCCCTATGGTTTCAGGGATGCAATTTTATTAAGGGAGTTTTAACCTCCTACTCTCTCTACTGGTATGCTCAAGTGGTTTAACTATCTCTCCTCCCTCAAAAAACTTGGTTAAACTACTCTGAAGATAATAGTTTATTTTTAACCCTTAGTGCACCTAAATGTAGGCACTTTGCAGGAAGATCACCAAAGTGCAATAGCTAAACAGCCACAAACAATATATGAAAAGCTTCCATGAGGGTAAAAAGTGAAAATATTGTTTTAAAAAACTCTTCAGGTAATCATTTATTATATTAATAAAACATTTCTTTCCATTGATATATCTGTTTTGTTCATTGGATTTTCCAGAATTAAGCCTCAATTACTTTGCCAGATCTTTTCTCTCCTTATATCACTTTGAAAAAATTTAATTTAAATATGCTTTCGATTTTGATTAGCAATTTATTTCTATAAAATTCAAAATTAAAATCTATTTAATTTGGTATATAGCATAACCAATTTCTGTTACTTATTTGGCAAAAAAATTCAAAAAGTTAATTTTTTGGTTGAGCACAGTGAAAGAGTTGTTGTGTTGCCTGTGGATTCATTACAGTTTACCAGGCTGGCCACAGGAATGCAAAAATATTTATGAAATAGCTAAAACAACAAAAATATAAAAAAGTTAAAAATGAAGATGATATAAATAATTTTAATTTAATAAATCACAACATTAATAAAATAAAATTATTTAATTTCTACAATTTTGCTGTATATGCCATTTTAAAAAATTTTACGAGCTGGAAAACCTTTATCTAGTGTTAATATTTTGTAAACATTCCCCTTGCAATACAGATTTCCCCTACACATGATACTCTTTTAGATAATTCCATTGTTTATTATATTGGAAAAACCATAGGTTCCATACAGGAGAGATTCACTGAGCATCAGACAGATGTCTGCCAAAACAAATAGTGACTGCTGCTGCCAAGCTGGCAATACAATAACAGCTACCAGAGACTGGGAGCACGCCACACTGCTAGTACATGCATCCACTTACTATGGAATCATCATCCACAAGGCTTTGAAATAATGATCTCATCTGTACCCACCTACAACCGAAATATTGGAATCATCTGTCACCACATAGTATCACTTCACTGAAGATGGAGTGTTGTCCTTGCTTTGAAAACTTCTGAGTATGCTCCTAAAAACTTTCAATATGCAAACAGTTTAAAGGATAAACTTCGAAATTTTATTGCTCAACAACAGAAAACTTTCAAGTTATTTTAATACATTAATTTTAAATGAAATAACTGATTTGGTGTAACACTTGACTTGCTTAACATGGAATAATTATTTGTCTAAAATGTGTATATATGTTTATAAATAGTAGCTAGGTACACACTGACAGGAATTCTGTGTACCAATGCTCTATTTAGGTCATTTGTTTATCACTCATTCTTTTCTTCTTCAGACGAATGACGAACCAATGTGTGAGTTTTGTGACACCATTTTAACTATTAAACATATTTTAATCTCCTGTCCCATATTTAACTTTGGATGACATTTTTATTTCTACTTCCATGATTTATCTTTATCTGATGACTCTTTTTTACCCTCTGTTTTTGCTTTTCTTTTACATTATTCAGATTATTTTAACAGATTGTGATTTTCTGGCTTTATCTTTTATACTTTGGTCATCCTGGGTGTTTTACACCCAGGATGATCCCCTGTGATGATGCACAGAAATGGCTAGGCCTAGCATCTAAAGTCTGATCCCACCTTTTCATGGTGCAAGTCTTTATAATAAAAAATAAATTATCCCCTCAGGCAGCTGCTTATCACAGAAATCAAAGAGCAGCTGTCAGATACACCACATAGCTATGTGAGGAATGCTAGACCTCACCAGAAACATAACGCTTGGAAAGAAATATCCATACCTTATCTGGGGCTTGAACCCAGGTTTCTTTGATCAGTAGACAATCACACCAACTACTGAAATGGTTAGTACCTTCTAAAAGAGATATTCTTTTCTGGAAGGGAATGGAAGATCAATGTGGGCTATGTACACTTTATCTTTCATTTTTTTCTACTCCACTGAAGAGTGGTCAACTTCACAGGGTCTTGGTGCTGACCAACTACATCCACTGGACTGGATAATAGCTTGGAGCTTGAATATGGATCCTGAATTTGAGGTATTGGTAGACTTCTACTGAGAGAAAATCTACTGCTGTTTTCTCTTTGTGGGTTGACATGCTGGGTGGCTTTGAAGGGAGGCTACCATGTCTCCTAACAGCTGTCCAGTGGGTTACCTCCCCCCAACCCTCTCTGAGCCCTCGGGGTACTTGTGACTTGGCATTTAGCCCATTGTGTGCAAAAAAATGCTGCTCCCAGATAAAATAACCCAACCCCACATCACAAGCTTCCATTTGATATACATGTTACTTTCGGCACTCTCATTCTGGAGATAAGTGGAACAATCATTTTCACATTTCCCCTATTTTAAGGGGGAAAGTATGGGGAGTCAAAATTTTATAGCTTTTGACATTTCCCACATCAGAAGCTTTCATTTGATGCATAGCCTGTTTCTTTCTGCACCCAAGTTCTGGAGATATAGGGGAACAATTGTTTTCATGTTCCATCCTTTTTTTTTTTTTTTGGGGGGGGGGGGAGGAATGCATGTGGGTCACTTTTTTTTAGCTATGACACTCCCTGCAACACAAGCTTTCATTTGACACATAAATCATTAATTTCCTCCATAGCGTTCAAAAGTTATGGTGGAACAACAGTTTTGACAAACACACAAATCAACAAACTGACAAATGTCAAGTGAAAAACAATAGGAAGATAGGTAAAAAAGGAGTAAAAGGATGGGGGGGGGGGGGGGGGCAAGAGACTGGATTTTCATTGCAATATCACATTTCCCCCTCATTTCAGAGGTCTTTGAAAATGCACCAATATCGAGCCCTGGGTCTGACCATAATATTCTGATAACTGAAGCTTAAAAAACTTTGTCTGGTGATTAAAAGAATTACCCTCAGCCCTAAAAGACCAAGATGTAGCCAAAGCTAACCATGATCAAGTACTTTGTCATTATGATAATTCAGGTGTGCTTACTACTGAAGTTGAGAGAGAATGGATTGATTAATGGTTTACAGGTTTTTCTTAAAACTAACAGTACTCTTTTGGATAAAAAGGAGCAAAGAAGGTAGTCATTTAAGTAATAAGGCAATGGAGCTTATTCTGAAAGGAAGAATTGCAGGAATAACCTGAATCAACACAGTACTAGTTCTAATAGATGGCATTACAGAGAGCTTAATAAACATGTAAATGATCAGTTTAATGTTGATTGGAATTTTTGGCTTGATAGCTTGGCTTACAAAGCAGGCAGACAACACTACAAGCAGAGTTGTACCAGGTAGTTAATGTTTTGTGAGTGGGAAGACACAAACTGGAACCTAGGGATTGAGCAATAAACATGATTAGGTTATTGAAGCTGTCATTACTAGGGGGGCTGATCATTTTAGATATGTTCAAAACAATGTGTTAGTTCCACTCCCATTCTAATGAGGATAGATACATTGCTGGCTTTAATGTTAGCTCTATACCACAATCTGAAGTTACTTGCGCTATATTACTTACGCAGTCTGAATTTGTAAGCATTCATAAGGTTAGGTGGAATTGGCAACCACCTTTGACCAGCATATGGGGCAGAGAGATGATGTATTGGTTTAGCCATGTTGCCTAGGGTGGCCAGATATACTGCTTTTAGCAGGAGAGGCCTGCTTTTTTTTTTTACTTTGCACTCATATTTTTCTTGCCCTGCTTTTTTATATCATGTAAAACTAGACACTTTTCATGGATATAGTATGCACTTGTTTGTGAATTAGGGTAACAGGATGTCAAATTAGGAATTTAGTGGAAATATCTCATTATTTGTTGAAAACAAAATAAAAAAAGAAAACATGTAGTGGTAAAGAGGAAATTTAATGTTTTTCTATTTGCTTGTCGTAG
This sequence comes from Ryuthela nishihirai, assembly GCA_038380435.1. Lineage (NCBI taxonomy): Eukaryota > Metazoa > Arthropoda > Arachnida > Araneae > Heptathelidae > Ryuthela > Ryuthela nishihirai. The sequence goes on along the minus strand of JAWZYU010000002.1, from coordinate 117,726,223 downwards.
AAATATTTTGGCATGAAATTAGATTTTTTTATTATCAGTTGTTGCTGAGAAGAAAAAAAAAATCCCCAAATAGAATTAAAGTAGAATTAGAAAAGTATTCCCATCTTGATGGTTGATGTGTTATCAGCAAATGACTGATGTACTTAAACAATTTAAATGTCTTAAAGGAGCTACTTGTTCAATTTAGACTCTAAAACCATCTAAGATACCAATCTCACTTTTTCATGAATTCCTTGTAGCACATTTGATAACTAAGAAAAAGAGGAAAAGAGACATAGAACCTTGCTGAACTGCAGTAATAATGCTAAACCAAATACTATGAAGCTTTACATGTACACTTCAGGGTGAACTAATTAGAATGTCAACATTATTAAGATATGGTCTGTAAATGGTAGCTAGGCATAAACTGGAAGGAGAACTATGTACCAATCCCCAGTGATGATGCATAGAATGGACCAGGTCTAGTACCTAATGTCGGGCCCTGCCTCCTTGTGTTGCAGGTTGTTAGTATCTTTCGAAAAGGAAAGGAAGGGGAGAGCTACCAGATCAGTGTGGCCTACTGATCCAGTCATCAATGGCCATTTTTTTTTCCTTTTTTTTCCTGCTCTGCTGAGAAGTGGTCAACTTCACAGGTTCCTGGTGCTGACCATTTATACCCACTGGACTGGTTTACAGCTTTGAGCTTGATTATGGATCCTGCACTTGCTGAACTAGTGGGCTTCTGTTGAGGGAGAATCTGCTCCAGTCTTTTCTGTTTTTTTTTTGGTTGCTAGCAATAAGTGAACAGAGGCATGGGATACCTTATATCAGCTGGTTGACAATCCTGATCAGAGGCCATTGCAGGTACTTAAACTTAGCTAGTTTGGCATCACCAATCCTATATGGGAGTAATGTCTCAGGCAGGCCAGTTTCTTTCTAGATTCTGGTTCTGTTGAGGGAGAATCTGCTCCAGTCTTTTCTGTTTTTTTTTGGTTGCTAGCAATAAGTGAGCCGTCCCATGGCCGAGTGGTTAGTGCGCTTGGCTACTGATCTAAGGGACCTGGGTTCGAGCCCCGGATAAGGCATGGTTGTATGTATTGTTTTTCTGCTGAGGTCCTGCCATCCTCTCAGATCTTCTACTTTGGCATATAAACTGACAGGCTCCTGTCAGACCTCTGTGGCAAGCAGCTGCTTGAGGGGGTATTTATTTTTTTATTAGCAATAAGTGAACAGAGGCATGGGATACCTTATATCAGCTGGTTGACAATCCAGATCAGAGGCCATTGCAGGTACTTAAACTTAGCTAGTTTGGCATCACCAATCCTATATGGGAGTAATGTCTCAGGCAGGCCAGTTTCTTTCTAGATTCTGGTTCTTGAAAAAGTCTACTTGAAAAGCTGGTGTCTCAAGTTACTGTCACAGTATGAATGGCTTTAGCCTCTGGCAGTGGGGGAATGGATCTTTGCCACATGCCTGCGATCAAGGGGCTGTTTGATATTGTCAGCCCTACTTCTCTCAATAAACCTAGTTCCTTTAAATTTCCTACTAATCATTTTCTCTCAGTAGGTATGTGGAATGTGAGGCTGTTACATAGAGATTATTCTCTTGACATCCTCACACAATAATTCCAATGTTATAAGCTAGATATTCTAGGTTTGCAAGAGACCAGATGGACAGGTAAAGGTCAGATACTTAAAAATAATTTTTAATTCTCTTTTCAGGGAAGGAGAATAAAAGGCATCTCTAAGGCTTCTCAGCAGACATGCCATGATGCTCTTCTAGGATATCCCTGCATTAATGATAGATTTCTTACATCTAAATTTAAAACAAAATTAAAGACTTGAATGTCATCTGTTGTTACTCCCCCACAGATGACTCTGATGAGAATGAAAAAGAGAGGTTTTATAGACAACAGGATATTTTGAATTCTGTGAAGAAAGGAGATATTTCTCTTGTGCTAGGTGACTTCAGTGCTAAAGTTGGTATTAATTCTGACCTATGGGCAGGGGTTTTGCCATTTGAACTACCAATGACAATGGGGAACATCTCCTACAAGTAGGTAAACTCAATGGTTTGCAAATAACTAACACATACTACAAACACTGTGACATTTATAAATACATATGGGTTTCATCTAATGGGTTGCACATGAATATGATAGATTGTATTTTAATTAACAGCAAATGGGCTTGTTTGGTTAAGAATGTCAGATCATACAGGGGAGCCAAAATTAGGTCTGACCATTACCTGGTCAAAAGTGTCTTGCAACTGAAGCTTATGAAATGTTGTGCCAAGGTTAAAGAGAATTATTTTTAAAACTGAAGGTCTGAAAGATCCAGATATAGCCAAAGCTTACCATGATATGCTACTTGGTCATTATGACAATCGTGGTTTGCTTACTACTGAAGTTGAGAAAGAATGGTATCAGTTTAAACACTTTTCTTGAAACCAATAGTACTCTTTTGGGTAAAAAGGAAACAGAGGAAATAAAATTATTTGAATGATAAGGATATGGAACTTTTTTCTGAAAGAAAGAAGTGCAGGGATAATTTGAACCAACACCTTACTAATCCTAACAGGCAGTGTTATAAAGAGCTTAATAAACATGTAAAAGATCAGTTAACAGCTGATAAAAATCTTTGGTGTGATAGCTTGGCTGACAAAGCAGCAGAAACAGACAACACAACATCAGGGGGTTTACTAGATTGTTAATGTTTTGTGTGGGAAGAAAGAGACAAGTACACAGGGATAAACATGGTAAGGTGGTTGAAGGTAAGGATCTTGTGATGGCTAGGTGGGCTGCATATTTCAGAGATGTTCTAAACAATGAGATTATTTCTACTTCCATTATTTGTAATGAGGAGAGATACATTACAAGCTGTAATGTTGGCCCTATATCACAATCTGAAGTTGCTTTGGCTATCTCTAAATTAAAACTGCATAAATCCCCAGGGGCAGATGAAGTCACTACTGAAATGCTTAGAGCTGGAAACACTTTCATTTTCACTTGGCTGACTGAAATTTTGAATATTTTTTATTATAAAGGTATTGTCCCTAAGGATAAGGTATTATCCCTTCAGTCATTGTATGATGGCCTGTTTTTTGTGTGCACAAAATGCTTATAATCTGGTGTTTTTTTATTCACCTATGCTAATAATAAAAAAAGCAACAATTTGGAACATGTTCTATGCCAAGGAGAGCCAAACTTTTGGACTCTGCGATTGACTTTTAAGACAGAAAATTTTTCGAGATCAACCAAAGTATGTCATAAAAATGATTTAACAATGCTTGACCAGCTAAGCATTTGGTGTTTACAAAACATTAGCATGGTGATAAATCAAGAATTATATGATTACACCAGAATTACACAATTATACTAGAATTATATATTAGTATTTAAAAATAAAATTTTAAATACAAAAAAATTGTTAAAAAATTCTTCAAATCTAGCTGCAAATTGGAGTGGCAGTGACCAATGCATTCCCATTAGTGTAAGCAGATAACCAGCTATGGTAGCTATGAGATCGACCAGTCAATCTTGATTGACTGTTTGCCAACCTCTGATCTAATGTCATTAATTGCTGTTGAAATTTACAAAGAAAACAATGAATATCATTAGCATGACAATCAAGTATGGATATCATGGCTTCTGCTTATCCCAATTAACAATGAAACTCATTTTTCCATAAAAATACTACTTATTTATTGCCTGTTCCAGCAATACGTTGTTCTCTTTTTTTTTATAAGGCTTTAGATATTACTTAAACTGAATTGATACAGTAATTTTTCTATCAGAGTGCAAAAGTGTTTTGGAAACACCTGGATATATCTAAAAAGAATTAAGAAAGGAACAAATTACTTCACATTATTCATTGTATGCAATTTAAATCTTACCATGGACGGCAAGCCAATCATTAAGATTTTCACCAGGTGGAAGCTTGACAGCTTCTCGAAGATTAATGCCTGAACTCAAAGAAGCCTGAGCTTGTTTATGTAGAGAATATCGTAAAGTGCCTTGTTCAAACTTTTTTTTTGGTCGAAATGTCTGTAATTTCAAAAATATAAAATCAGTCAATTGACATGTTTACATAAACTATTGTAATATTTTTTTTTAATTCTGTTTTCACAACAAAGCAGAGTTTGATAAATGACAAATTCATTTTTCAAGCAATAATTACCTCACTTGCAGTTGTTAATCACTAACACTTAAATGATATGACACTATCTAGCCTGCCATAAGCATGTTAAATTTTGCTATGGCTACAGCATGCTGTAGTAGTTAAGTTAAAAATTACATTGTGGCATCATCCAGACAAGAGAAATACACGCCAACACATTAAATACTAGCAGATTTACCTGGCATAGCTCAGGTCTGAAACTTTTTAAAATGTAGAGTAGATGGCACCTCCCTATGTCACAAGCTTTCATTTGGCATAAATATATTAGACTCGATCTCCCCCTCCAGGGGGGTGGCTCAGTTGGTAGCATGCCAGACACGAAATATATAGTTCCCAGATTTGAGTCCCAGCTGGGTCAGTGTTGAGATTTATCTCCACAAAACTCCCTACCCTGCCCACTGTCAGTAGGGGACATTGATGGGCTTGGAAAGGCCACCTTAGCGACATGGCAGGGCACAATGTCCTGTTGGTAGACACCATCACTACCAGAGTAAATGTCCAACATGAAAAGATGCATGTGGTCAGCGAAGATGGACAGGTAGCCATTGGCATTCAGGGACCCATCCAGTGGTAACAGCGGTCCCAGGTCATACCACAAAAACATCCCCAGACATGCACACTGCCAGTCTGTATTTGACCGACAAGCGTGTCCGGGTGTTGGTTCTCATGTGTCTGATGTCATATCCGCCACTGCCTGTCACTTCTGTAGAGTAGAAACCTTGATTAGTGTGAGAAGGCAACCTTTTTACACTCTTCCACTGTCCAATGACGGTAGTTCCATGCAAACTGCAGGTGTTGTTGCCGATGGACCTTGGTTAATATGGGTGCCTTTACGCAGCATCAACTCTGGAGACCCATGCGTAACAGGGTTCGCTCTACTGTTATCAGGGACACGTACCTGGATGCCCAGCGTTCATTGGAGTGGTCAATTGCTGCACTGTTGCGTGTCGATTGCCCTTTACCAGTTGACGTTTTCCTCTGGGGTTGACACCCTTTGGGGCTCCACAGTTATGACGTCTGGAGGTACTCGGTGTGCCAGAGATCCATGCACCTCACGAACAGCCCATGTTGGCGCGATAGCCGATGATCATTCCTTTTTGAATGTACGTCATATCAATACCTCTGCCCAATGTGCTCATGTTACACACTATGGCTCACCTGTCCTAGCCGGCTGCTTTTATCTCCATGTGGTCGACCTTGTCATGTGCACTCTGTGACGAGCCTGGGCGGATACACGGTGATTCCGTGGGTGGTCATATTATTCTGATACAAATGTGTATATCATCATGGCTGATAGAAGGAGATAACATTTTATTTTTAGCTTGCTTAAAAAACAAATGATCTAATGTTTCCACTTTGTTGTCACTGTTAGTATGTACACATTCAACCTTTCTGTTTTTAAAAATATAATAAACATTTTTATAGGTTGAATAAGTTTTGATGAACTGTTGTGATTTGCACTTTCCAAATCTCATAACAGCTTTAATAGTGCCCTCTAACAGTGGCAAAAATTCCAAAATTTAAGATGAATATTACAATATATTTATGCCAGGTTTTAGAGTTTATTTTAGGCTTCTTTACTTCGTTTGAGGGTGGGGGTTTAAAAGTGTGAAATGCTGATGCATTGTTTAGCAGTGTGCTCAGGTTAAAATGGTTGTTTCTGTTGAGATTATGTTCTGTTTTTTTTTAAACTCAAGAATCGCAGTTCATTATTTAGTGATATGTGCTTTTAAAATAGTTATCTCTTATGAGATTGTTGATTATTGTGAGTTTTTCTTTTAACTATGGAATGAACATTCATTGATCAGTGATGACATGCTGCTGAAATGAGTAGTGGTATATACACTGCTCAAAAAATTAGGAGATATTTCAAAATGAATATGAAGTGATAAAAAAAAAGCATTTAATTTTTTTTTATTAAACTAAAACATCAGAAAAGCAAACGACAAGTCAAAGAAAGTTGTTCGATTATGCAAATGGGATGCAAACTCAATTGTCATGATTGAGTAGCAAGTGACATATTGGTGGGGGTGAACAGAAGCATGTCAAACTGGACGAGAGTGCCACACATTGACCGTTCAGTAGGGTGTATGGGCACCCAAGACTGCCAAAACACACTGACAGTGATGGGGGTATGGACAGGATCAGAATGTCCAGCAATTCTTGCGGGATCCTCTGCCACTCTTGCTCCAGGGCAACTTCCAGCTCAAGAAGTGTTGTGGAAGGCATTGGACGGTTTGCCAGACATCTTCCCAGTGCATCCCAAGCATGTTAAATGGAATTCAGGTCTGGAGAATGTGAAGGCCAGTCCATGCGTTTGATTCCTGCCTCCTGAAGCATGTTGTTGACGAGATGCGCACGGTGGGGCCTTGCATTATCATCCATGAAAAGAAAGTTGTTTCCAACTGCTCCAGCATAGCGTACCACTATAGGGTGCAAGACCTCATCTCGATATCTGACAGCAGTCAGCGATCCGTTTCTGATGATGTGGAGGTCGGTACGACCACCAATGCTGATGCCAGTCCACACCATGATTCCACCACCACCGAAGGAGTCCCTTTCTCGCATGAAACGTGGATTCTCCCGTGTTCCTCGTTCATGCCAGATCAGGTCACGATGACTGTCAGGCTGCAGACTGAACCATGACTCATCAGAGAAGAGGACAGTTGACCACTCATTATGGGTCCAATCACGATGCTCACCAGCCCACCTTCTATGGGTTCTACAGTGTTCAGCAGATAACCGAATGCATACCATTGGTCGCCGGGCATGCAGTCCAACATGATGGAGCCAATTTCGTATGGTCTGGGTGCATATCTGTCGTCTAGTGGCAACAAGAAACTGTCCCCGCAGCTCTGTTGCATTGCTGCGCCTGTTCCTTCTTGCCAATAAGGTCAAGAAGCGGTCATCTCTTGCTGTTGTGGCAGATGGGCGACCCTGCCCTGGTCTTCTTCATACTGTGCCAGTCTCTTGAAAGCGATTCCATAGTCTGCTAATCATGCTTTGGGATGTTCCTAGTGCTGTTGCCACTGTTGTCTGTGTTTGACCAGCTTCAAGACGTCCTATGGCTCTCCAGGCTTTGCATTCAGGCAAATCGTGTTGCAGGGGCATTGCAAGGGCTGGGAATTTCAAGATCAGGGAATGTGCAGATACTCCAGTACTTTCAGCCTGTTGTATAGTGCATTTTCACCAATGAAATAAAAGTTGGTTTTGCATCTCATTTACATAATCGAACAACTTTCTTTGACTTGTCATTTGCTTTTCTGATGTTCTTGTTTAATAAAAAAAACAAAGTTTTTTTTATCGCTTCATATTCATTTTGAAATATCCCCTAATTTTTGTGAGCAGTATATTTAGCAAACAGTACTGACATTATTGAGGGGTATGAAATTATGGTAAATTGGTGTGTTTTCAATATCTAAACTTAGATCAGAAAGGGGCTTTTTGAAATTAAAAATATGTAAGGAATGAAAAGCATTATTGTAAGATTTTTTTTTATCACAGGATATACTGTTGTCATAATGTTATGTCAATAGAGCTTAAGTATAGTGAGTTGGTCATCATCCTCAAGCAGCCATGGGCTACGGAGGTCCAACCAGACCGTGCAATTTAGTTCTCCAAGCAAATCTATCCTGAGCTACATCTACTGCATCTGGGCACTCCTAGGTCTCCCCCTCCTTCTGAGGCCTTTAGGCACACTGTTCATAACCCTATTCGCCAATCTATAATTATTCATACGGGCAACATGGCCAAACCAACGGAGTCTCTCTCTGCACAATATGCTGCTTAAAGGAGGTTGCAAACTCCTTTGCCTAATCTCATCATTAGTTACAAAGTTGAACCACCTAATGCCCAAGATACTGCGTAAGCATCTGGAATCAAAAAGCATCTAGTTTCCTGTTATCTTGTTTACAAAGTGTCCAAGTTTCACTACCATACCTAACCCTAGAAAGAACCAAACTATTATACAGTCTAATTTTAGTCTTTAGGTGTATATGCCTATTTCTCCACACTCTCCATAGGTTCTTAAAAGTCCCGGCAGCAATCCCTATTCATCTGTTAATCTCATGCTGCACATCACCATTATCTGTTACATAGCTCCCAAGATAATTAAACTGTGACACCTGCTCAAGACTGCAACCATTCAGATTAACTGAATCACAGCCTGCCTGACCAATTTTCATCACTTTAGTTTTCTCTCTGTTTATAACCAAACCTACTCTACTACCAGTCTCATCAACAGCTCGAATGAAAGAGTTCATCTCATCAACATCATTTGCCAAAAGGGCTAAATCATCAGCATAATCTAAATCAGAAATTTTCGTATCTCCAGCCCATTTAAGGACACAATCTTTCCCTTGAAGTGAATTTTGCATGACATAATCAATAACCAAGCTAAAGAGAAAAGGAGACAAAATGCACCCTTGTCGAACACCAGAAGTAATGCTAAACCAATTGCTACAAGCCTTACCAACTCTCACACACAACTCAGTGTTATTATAGAGAGCTTTCATAATGTTAACTAACTTGTCTGGTATACCATATGATCTCACAATCAACCACAAATTATGACGATCAACAGAGTCGAAAGCCTTTTTGAAATCAACAAAGCTAGCAACCAAAGGTTTTTGAAACTCTAAACATTTCTCAAGAATCTGCCTAAGTGAAAATATCTGATCCACACATCCCCTACCACTTCTGAATCCACATTGCTCATCATGAAATTGATTCTTAATTCTATTAAGCACAATCATGGAAAGAACTTTACCTGGAACAGAGTGTAGGCTGATACCCCTATAGTTATCACAAGAACTGCGATCACCTTTTTTGAAAATAGGGATAACAATAGCTCTGGTAAAATCCTTAGGAACCATGCCTTTATCATAAAAGATATTCAGAATTTCAGTCATCCAAGTGGTAACCAAAACATTCCCAGCTCTAAGCATTTGCGTAGTAATTTCATCTACCCATGGGGATTTATGAAGTTTAAGTTTAGAAACAGCCAAAATAACTTCAGATTGTGTTATAGGTCCAACATTAAAGCCACCAATGCATCTATCATCATTGCAAACAATGGGAGTAGAACTAACTACATTGTTTAGAACGTCACTGAAATGCTCAGCCCACCTAGCCATGACAGAATCCTCCCCTTCTATAACCTTACCTTGTTTATCCTTCAATCCTTGTATGCCTGTCCGTTTTCTACCACACAAAACATTAACTATCTGGTACAGCTCTCTGCTGTTGTGCTGTCTAACTGCTTCCTCGGCGTTGTAAGCCAATCTTATCAGCAGCTAACTGATCCTTTACAAGTTTATTAAGGTCTCTGTAATGCTTTCTATTAGGACTAGTAGGGTATGGATTAAGGGCATTCCTGCAGTTCTTTCTTTCCGAAATAAGCTCAAGTGCCTTATCACTCAGATAATTCTGCCTTTTCTGCTCCTTTTTTCCTAAAAGAGTACTGTTAATGTCCAAAAAAGTCTGTTTAAAATGATCCCATTCTTCCTCAACTTCAGTAGTAAGCAAACCATGACTGTCATAATGACTAAGTAACCTATCATGGTAAGCTTTGGCTATAACTGGATCTTTCAGAGCTTCAGTATTAAAAGTAAATTTTTTAACCCTAGCACAACACTTTTTAAGTTTAAGTTGCAACACACTTTTAACAAGGTAATGGTCAGATCCAATTTCAGCTCCCCTATATGCCCTGGTATTCCTAACAGAATTAGCCCATTTGCTGTTAATTAATATGTAATCAATCATATTCTTATGCAGCCCATCAGGTGAAACCCATGTGTACTTATGTATGTCGCGGTGTTTGTAATAAGTGTTAGTTATTCTGAAACCATTGAGTTTACTTACCTGTAGGAGACGTTGCCCATTGCCATTGCAGCTACCAATACCAAAAGGGCCTATTACTCCTCCCCAAAGGTCAGAGTTAGTACCAACTTTGGCATTGAAGTCACCAAGAACAAGGGTAATATCTCCTTTCTTGACAGAATTCAAAATATCCTGAAGTTGTTCATAAAACCTATCCTTCTCATCCTCATCGGCATCCTCAGTGGGGGCATAACAGCAGATAACATTCAAGTCTTTAACGCTTGTCTGAAATTTTGCTGTAAGAAACCTTTCATTAATGCACTCATATCCTAGAAGAGCATCGCTAGCGTGTCTGCTGAGAAGCAGACCCACGCCTTGGTGATGCTTATTATCATCCCTCCCTGAAAAGAGAAATTTAAGATTATTTTTAAGAATCTGACCTTTATCTGTCCATCTGGTCTCTTGCAAGCCGAGAATATCTAAATTATAACGGTGGAATTCTTGTGTGAGGACATCAAGAGAAAAAGCTCTGTGCAGAGTCCTCACATTCCAACTACCTATGGAGAGAAAATGGTTAGTGGGATGTTTAAAGAAACTATGTTTATTGAGAGAGGGAATGCCGACAATATCAAACAGCCCCCTAATCGCAGACATGGGGCAAAGACCCGTTCCCCCACTACTAAAGGCTGAAGCCATCTACACTGGAAGACTTCCTCCAATGTAGAATTTGACGATGCCAATAGAAGCAAAGAGTTCAGGTGCCTGCGATGACTTCTGCTCAGGATTATCCACCAGCTGATAAACATATCCTGTGAATCTATTCACTTGGGGCTGTCAACCCACAAACAAACAGAAAACACAGTGGAAGACTTTTGCTCCACAGAAGCCCACCAGTGCAGCAAAATCAGGATCCATAATCAAGTTCAGAGCCATATATCTGTCCAGTCCAGTAGGTTTATATGGTCAGCACCAGGACCCTGTGTGGTTGACCACTCCTCAGCAGAGTAGAAAAAAAAGAAAAGTAGCCATAGTTGTCCAGATCAGTAGGCCACACTAATCTGGCAGCCCTCCCCTTCTGTACACTTCCACAAGAGAGTATCTCTTTTGAAAGTTACTAACGGTCCGCACCACGAGAAGGCAGGGTCGGACATTAGGTGCTAGGCCTGGCCGGTTCTAGGCATCATCACAGGGGATTGGTGCATAGCTCTCCTTCCAGTGACTACTTAGCTACCATTTACAGACCAGTGAGTTGGTAGTCATAGGGAAATGATGGAATATTGTATTGTGACATGAGAATAGAATAAGGTGGTAGACAGAAGTGAGTGGGTGTGTTAATGTCACGAGTAAGTGCAGTTTCAACATGTGGGTTTTGATTCTTTCAGATGGTATTGTGGAAAGTGGTTTAGTGTAGTGTTTGAATGGATTTTGAATACTAATTAGAGATAGTGGTGTATGTGTTCAGAAAGCAAAATGTGGTTTGTGTATTAATAATTTTAGATTATATGGGGGCTTTTGAGTTTAGATATATGTTTTTTGGTGTCTTTTTTACCCTTTGGGTTATTTAACCCGTTTTTTTTTGTTTCTTGTTTTCTGAGTGTGGATCAGGGGTGCATTGTTTACGATTTTGGGAATTTTTGTGATTGCTTTAGCCCACTGGGTTTTTAAACCCCTGGGGCTTTTTTCGAGTGTTGATTGGCAGTTCATTGTTTAGTGTTTTGAGCATTTTTGCAACTGTTTTAGCCCTTTGGTTTCTTTAATCCTTGGGACTGATTTTCATCATCAACATTACAATGGATATTCAGAACATGATTCTGGGGGATATAAGGTTAGTTGCAACTTATATGCTCCCAAATAGTGATTTCCTGATTAAAGATCTGGACTCAAATTTTAGACTCAAAACTCCAGTTATTCTTGCTGGAGACCTCAATTCCAAACACCAGGCTTGGAATTCAAATAGAGGCAACAAGTGCAGCTGCATCTTACTAGAGTACTCCACAATGGAAGGGCTTATTGTGGACACACCCAGGTAGCTCACTTTTTTCCTCTATAAACCCCTACATAAGCCAGATGTTCTGGACGTCATTATTTTAGGCCACTTTTGTCCATTTTATAAACTGCAAGAACAACATGAGCTCAGTTCAGATCATGAGCCACTACTCATTGAAATTAATAATGAGCTATCTGAAACCCTCATTTCACACTGATCACTAACTGGAAGAGGTGCAGGTTTCTAGTCAATGAGACTATCAAATGTTCTGTCTCTTCTTACTCTCCTATGCTCATTGACAGAGAAATCTCCAGCCTTAGTGACCTCATTAGGATTGCCCATCTCTTGGCCAGCAAGCCAAAACCAAGATTAGTGGATCCTAATAATAATTACCTCAGGACATACTGGAGTTAATCTCATTAAAGAACAAAGTCAGAGACACCACAAACCAGAAACTTGTGGCTGAAAAACTCTGTGAGAAAATTTCAGAATATAGATATGACTCATGGGACAGAAAATTGCTTTCTCTGATCACAGAGGGCAACTCTGGTGGATGACCAATACCCTGGAAAAAAAAACTCATACTGATTACCCCCTCCCCCCAATTCACAGAATAAATGGACTGGTGTACAACAATGATAAGGGGGGAAGCATGTGCTCTACACTAGAAAATCAGTTTCAGGACAGTTGTAATCTGATGAAAATACTTCAGACGTGGTAGAGACCACTCTTGATTCTCCCAGATAGTGATCTCACCCATCAGATTTACAACACCACATTTTGCTGTAAGAAACCTTTCATTAATGCACTCATATCCTAGAAGAGCATCACTAGCATATCTGCTGAGAAGCAGACCCACGCCTTGGTGATGCTTATCGTCGTCCCTCCCTGAAAAGAGAAATTTAAGATTATTTTAAAGAATCTGACCTTTATCAGTCCATCTGGTCTCTTGCAAGCCGAGAATATCTAAATTATAATGGTGGAACTCTTGTGTGAGGACATCAAGAGAATAAGCTCTGTGCAGAGTCTTCACATTCCAACTACCTATGGAGAGAAAATGGTTAGTGGGATGTTTAAAGAAACTATATTTATTGAGAGAGGAAATGGTGACAATATCAAACAGCCCCCTAATCGCAGACATGGGGCAAAGACCCGTTCCCCCACCACGAAAGGCTGTAGCCATCTACACTGGAAGACTTCCTCCAATATAGAAATTGGATTGATGATGTCAGTAGAAACAAAGAGTTCAGGTGCATGTGATGACCTATGCTCAGAATTATCCACCAGCTGATAAACATATCCTGTGAAACTATTTACTTGGGGCTGTCAATCCACAAACAGAAAACACAGCAGATTTTCCCTCCACAGAACCACACCAGTGCAGCAAATTCAGGATCCATAATCAAGCTCAGAGCCTTAATTCAGTCCAGTGGGTTTATATGGTCATTACCAGGACCCTGTGTGGCTGACCACTCCTCAGCAGGGTAGAAAAAAAATAGCCAGTTGTCCAGATCAGTAGGCCATACTGATCTGGCAACCCTCCCCCTTCCGTTCACTTCCACAAGAGAGTGTCTCTTTTGAAAGACACTAACGGCCTGCACCACGAGAAGGCGGGGTCGGGCATTAGATGCTAGGCCTGGCCAGTTCTATGCATCATCACAGGGGTTTAGTGCATAGCCTTCCTTCCAGTGCTACTCCATTAATATGATTAAAATTACTCTTCTAAAAATTTCAATAAGCTTATATTAACTTCCGTATCTTTTCTACATTTATAACAAGGTAACACAGTTTCTTTCCTTGCAAAAACCTGAATAAAATATTTTGAGATATAAATTAACACTTAAACCATTACTTATCACTCTAAAACAGTCATCAACGAATATTTCATACAAAACTTACAATATGTATAGCCGCTAGACATATGTTACTCAAAAATGTTACATAATGAATAGCCGTTCAGATAAAAAAAATACTTGCCTTTGATTTCCCAAAGAAGTCAACTAAAGCAGCCATTTTGTAACCGGAACTCTAGTGTACGGTAGGCGTTTATGTTTTTTTCCATCCATTAGAAACTAAAAAGTTTCGTTCAGCCTATAAGGACACAAGTTAGGTGTAGAGTCCTTAGCCGCCATCTTGTGTTAGTTTCGCCTTTGTGAAAGGTTTGAGACGTGTTTACAGGAGATATATATATATAAGATATATGCAACGTTATATAGAAGAAAATCATGCTTCAGCACTTAAAAAATTCACTGAAAATAGTCTCATCAAAACAAGATTTTATTAACAACACTTTATCGCTATTAAATGAGCCCTCGTTTCGCACTTAAAAAATCCCCCGAAAATTAAATTAAAATAATTTCATCCAAAATCACCCATATTAAATAATTTTATCAAAATTAGATTTTACTAACAACTCTTATCGCAAAGGAATAAACCTCGTTTCCCAATTTGAAAACAATTCCCAAAATAAATAAATATCAAAAGTAAATTTCCTTTATAACTCTCATCGCTAAAGAATTCACTCAAAGTCCCAAAACAAATAATCTCATTAGAGAGAACTATTTTAAGTAGCATATATCAGTCATCGCAGTTCAAGGTGTTGTAAGATCATCGTGAAATTAGCCTCCAATGAAGGGTTCCCTACACCAGATATCAGTCATAAACATTAGAACAAGAGGATGAATATCATATTGCAACTCAACGTTACATGTTTTCTGGCTTATTCTGGGCAAAATTTCAACATGGCAGCTGAGGGCACTACAATGCACCGTAGCTACTCTAATAAATAGTGTGTTTTTCGCCTAATAAATCTGGACGAAAAAATGTCCCACACCAGGAGAGGGCGCTGGGCACGAATTTCTCGCCTTGTTAACATTACAATCTATGGACATTTCGCTTTTGAATTACTTTTAAACATAGAAGCATTTATGGAATGATTTTACCGTTCAAATGTACATTATTCCTAAGTACTTTAAATGAACTAGTAAAACTAATAAAACGCTCGAGCAAGTATAGTTTTTTAAACGAAGAAATTTGATGACTGTTCGATCAAAACAAACCGCATGCTTCTTTATGTATCAGAACTCTGAAGTGATTGTTTTGACTGGCTATGGTAAACTCTTCGATTGACACATGGTATAACACACAAAATGAAGATAAGGTAGACCTCAATTTCACTAGTCTGATAGATTTTGCATAGGCCAAATCGTGATCTACAAGTGCTAGAAACGTGAAATTGGCATCTACAGGTGTTTCGGGTTGTACATCACGAAAACGTTATAAAATGTCAGATCCGGAGGGTCCTTTGCGGTCAAAGGTGAAATTTCGATTTATCGGTGCTATGGAGCTAAAAATTGGTTTCTGGGGCATTTTGAATTGTAGATCTCCGAAATGTTGCGAAATTTTGGATGTGATGGGATGCAGATCAAAAGTCAAATATCGATCTACAGGTATTACAGGGCTCAAAATTGGTGCCTGGGAATGTTTTGAGTAGTTTAAAACATTCCCAGGCACCAATTCCAGATCACGGAAATGTTGCAAAATTATGGATGCGATGGGTCCTTCGAGGTCATATTGGATATACCACTGCTGGAGAGCTAAAAATTGGTAAATAGGGTTATTTTGGGGCAGTAGAACTCGGAAATGATAGGAATTTTTAGATTCGATGTTACGTTCAAAGTTAAAATGGTGGTCAGAATGACAGCTAGAAATCATGAGGTGCTGAAGGTACCTCTTGATTTCTAGTACATTATTAGAATTCATCTTCAGATGAAAGATACTATGAAGAATACTTATATTCCTTCAATACGTATAGGCCATTAATAAACAGTGTTGCCTAGTGCTCCAGAACTTAGTTCTACCACATTACAATACTACTGTAAAAAGAATATTCAGCAACCTGAAGATAGAGAAAACTACAAACAGATAATCTTTTGGAATTACTATTGAAGAATGTTTCGTTTTATTGCAAAATAACATGAAGTTTGGGGAAAGATTTCAAACCAATTGATGACGGAAAAGCAAATTTGAAAATGTGACATGTTAAGCAGTATTGTTTCAAACCAAGAAATATGGAGACATGACCATGTTATCAGATTATGTGTTTTGCTTTACATAGAAATTTTCAGAAAATTAAATGAGTAAACAATGTACGTTCTCGGATATTATTGATTGGTCATTCGGATATTATTGATAGTTTCTGCATTAAATTTTTATCATTGTATGGAAAAAATGGGGACAATCTACCAATATTTGTTTGGAGCATTATTTAGGCAAGATTCTTTTCTCAGTTGATTGTTTTAACTCTATAATTAAATTTAGCATCAAAATATTACGAACTCAATTCTATATGTTACAAATTTATTCTACATGTTACAGGATTTTGAAGCTGATATTGGCAGCAGCTCTGATTTATGCTCTACAAATTTCGAATATCTTCCGTCACAAATTATTAATCTTTAACAAGAGTTGCTTTTATTAATTTGCCTTTAAATTGAGTAATGCATTTATTATTGAGAAATCTGTTGTAATAATAAAAAAAGCTGGACGTTATTCAGAAAAATATTTGTCGATTTCTCTTAGGTCATTGTTTATTGGATTTTGTCTATTGCAACAGATATGGAACACAAATATTTAGAAAATAATAATTTACAATAGAACTGTATTAACATTTAATTTTCTGTTAAAAACTGATATTAAAGTCAATAAGATTTAAATGTTTCATTTATTTACATTTTCCCCAAATGAATGAGTTGTAATCCTTGGATGAACCAGATCCTAAAAATATTTATATAATGTTATAGGAAAAATTGCTGAAAGGTTGAAGTAATTGCCATCATATTATGGTGATTAGATTTTGTAGAGTGGTTTGTGATATCCAACCACTATAGGTTTCAAAACATACTTCTTATATACTGAAGTACCATTGAATTAGGTATAGGAGACGTTATCCAAATTCAGTACCACAAGTCCCGCATTTGCACTCTGGCCATATATGGCTGTCAGTTTTGACTTCCACAAGCATTCATCATGAGAAGCATAATGGGAAAGGCACGGGATTTAGAAGCAGTTGACAGAGGACAGATCGTAGATGCCTGATGGATGGGACACTAGATCTCTGAAGTTGTCAACGAACTTGGATTTTCTGGTATGACGGTTTCAAGAGTGTTAAGAGGATATGAAAATTCCGGCAAAAAAAACAAGCAGCCAGACAAACTGCAAAGGACAGCCAGCCTTGAATGATCGAAGGCTTTGCTGTCTGACTCACATCATATGGAAAGATAGGGGCTAAACATTATCTGAAATCATGAATGGTTGTTTTCGATGGCACAATAATCCACTGATTTTGTAGTTAATTCAAAATAACATAGGGTGCTGATTTACCTACTCATCGGGAATTGCTGGTGTTCTATTTTACCTTTGAAATAAATTCAAATATAGTGACAGCATCACTGGTATGCTTTAGTTTTATTTTAGGTTTTTTTGGTCATACATACGGATGGGTTGTTTTCCTTTAAGTGGCATTTTTTTTCTACTGGTGATCGCTAAACTTTCATTGTTAGCTGGTGACGGGGAGGTCGAATTTGGATTCGTTTGCATATACTTAGTTATACAGTTAAGTACATATCTAATAGAATGGCGATATGAAAGTTTTGCTCAGAGAAGAAAAACATTTCACCAGCAATATACACTGAAGAGCCAAATCATAATGACCACCTGCCTAATATGATATTAGTCCTCCACGTGTCACCAAAACAGCTCTTACTGAGTGAGGCATGGACACTACAAGTTTTATAAAGGTTTCATATGGTATCTGGTACCAATATGTTACCAGCAGATCCTTTAACTCTTGTAAGTTATGTGATTGAACTGCCACAGATCGGAATTGCTGTTCCAACACAAACCACAGATGCTCGATTGGATTTGATTAAATTTGTTTATTACATTTCACTTAGCATGTGTATAAAGGCACAGCAGTAAAGAAAAATTAAATGTAAAAAAATTTTACTGTCAAAATGGAAGTTGTTGAAGCAATACGATGAGTGAAGGATTGAAGTGAAATCTAGAAATGAGCTGCTGAATATTCAGGTTCAGTGACGTTGTATCTGGATTTAAATTTTTTTGTCTTCAAAAACACCATTCACTTTAGTAAACCAAGATAAAAAAATATTTTCTAACCTTCACGCAAGCCGAACAAATTTGTTAAAGAGGCCAACTTTTATGTACACCTGATCAACAGTTTATAAATCTGCCACTTCTCATCTGATTTTAGACTGAAGCTGTTCACTTACTGCGATAACTGGGGTTGTATAGTCTATATTACATATGGTCAAGACATAGATTTAGATCAAAGGTCAAAGGTATAGAGGTAGACAATTGGTTTTGGCCACCTCAATGGTTTTGGCCCTTGCAGGCACTATAATACCGATTTGGACAAATTTTATTTGGAAAAGCTGATTTTCAGTGATTGAGGTTGGCAACTGCGTCTCTTAAGTGAAATCAATTTACATTTTTAAATTGCCTAGGAACAGAAGCACCGTCAGTTTCAAAATGGCTGTGATTATTTTTCATTTGGATTGAGTGATTGTCACTGTAACGTAAAATGGTTTAAATTTAATGCGTGTTCTGTATAACAGGGATCGTAATTTTTGAAAGCGATAGTTAATGCTATCGTTGCAATTCACATTAGTGTCTTGTTTTGCCAGTGTAGGCCTACTTAACAGGGAAAAGGGCTTAATGAAGAATATAGAGAGAATTGGTGTCATATTTTTTTAAGTGATATTATATATAATTTTAGATGCAGAAGTCTTAGTAGGCCTACTGGCACTTCTTGAATGGTTCATTTTAGATTTTGTATGCAGATATAGACATAGTTTTGGAAGATTTGTTTCATCTGATTTAAGAATTCGCAACTTGACTGATTAATGAGATGTCAAATCATGAATTGATTCATTCGCTTTTTTAGTTGTCTTTTACTGCCGAATATAGAAGTTTACTCATCTGAAATCATGGAAGAAATGTGTAATGATCAGGCATTGCATATTGCAGAATATATTAAAGGTAAATCATTTACTGTAATAATTGCTTTAATTTCTTGGGCCATTTAAATTTTTGTATTACGTGATGCAATAATATCAGTGTTGATAACCCAAAATAAAGCTGATTACTAATAAATAATTGCAAGATTTTTGGGTAATTCTCCCTAATTGGGATTGCTTAAGACTATCAAAATGCTGGATGCAATGGCTAATGCTGCTTAAATAGCTATTTAAGTATTGTCAGCACTTGCCCAAAATGCTTAATTTTGTAGTAAATTGCCAAAAAAAAATGTTTCAAGAATACACTGTAATGGCCATTATACTCAACAGTTACTCACCTACTGCATAATAAGAAAAAAGAAGGAAATAAAGTATATGATTCTGAGGTTTATGTAATACTACAGGCAGTTTCTTAGAAATGCTCAAATCAGTAGAAATATGCAAAAACGCTTCAGAAGCTGCCTGCTGATGACATCTATTTTTGCATATTTTCATGACCATGATTTTATACATTTTCAAGGCCATCCTTGATTTCAACAATTATCTGATTGCCACATCATAAAAAGAGCCCCAGAAGATAATAAATAGTATGTTTTGAAATTTTTTTTTTATAATGCTGTAGGAAATTTACTTGGAAATCTGAATCGGTATTGTCACATCTGAGTTTTCCATTACATAACGTACATAGTTAAACTTTTAATGCTTAGACAAAAGCACAAATGGAAAATAAAGATTTAAACTCTGGAATATACAAACTTGACTCAAAAAAAAAAATTGTTAATGCATTCATTGTGACTGATATAATTTCCGAGTTGTGTTGAAGGTAGAAAATAAAATGTTGACTTGAAAGTGTTTTAAACATGTTAAATAATCATCATAAATGACCCTGAATAGTGATTTGGGAGAATTACTGATTTATCTTATGTTGAAATTCTAGACAGAATATATTTTGAAATGTGTTTGTCAGCTTTTGTGATTACATGTATGGTGTGATAACAAGAATGAATTATAAACTGTTTATAACTATTATTTTATTGTTGTTAATAATGGCAGATAAAAATCAGAGTAAGGATACTGTTGCTTCCAGTGAAGAGAAGAAGACTAGTAAACCTATTGTGTTAGATACTAATATAAAAATTACAAAATATAGTGATGAGTGAGTATTTTAATTGTAAATGCCTTATTTATGTCAGATATGCACATATACAACTGTGTAAAAATATTATTAAATCATTTTGCGCATCTACAAGGGTAAACAAGGCAATGATTCGCTATACGACAGTGGCCTGTAACCTAATGTGTCGTATGAGTGGGATACACCTATATTCAGGTAAAAAATAATGGAAGATGGCTTACCAGTAGAGGACTTATGTTACTACCAGAAAAGCTGAACATTGTACAAAAATAGTTTTGCAGCCCACTAGCCACAGAAGGTAGATAGGAGCGTACAGTATAATTAAAGATAATATAAAATGTATTTCATTCATTATCATTGGTATTACATAAGTTTTAGTAGATTGTTACATCATTTCAAATCTCAAAATATTGCTATAATAAAAATTAAAAGAAATGTTAGTGGAAAGTGAAGGAAACTTGCTGTTTTACAATGATCAACTCAATTATATAAGGTAGCAAATATAAAAATAAGCTACAGAATTAAGATAATAAAATACTATGTAACCATTGATAACAAGAATGAAAAAGAAGGATAATTGGGTGGAAAATCACAGCAGAAGCACAAACATCCATGCATTAATTGGTTTTGAAACCAGAGGTGTCATCCCAATTTATTAATTAGCCAATTCTCTTCAACTGTAATTTTTATGTTTTTTTTTTAACATCCTGTTATATGAAATGTATAAAGTGGAAAACCTTTTTTGAAATCTTGAAAAGAAAGTAACCTTAACATTTATATTTATATAGACATATTTGGTTATATATTTAGCAAACCGTACTGACGTTATTGAAGGGTTTGAGGGTTTGAAATCATGGTAAATTGGCATGATTTGTTATCTAAATGGTTATATTGCACCCTAGATTACTGCAGTCAGAATAGGGTTTGGTCAGGACTAGATCATTTAACAGTTATCAGACTTCATTGCATGACTGTTGTGATTTGCAGTGAAGCACCCAGATAGGTGTAGCCTATTGACTTAGCATACTAACCTAATGTGCAATAGTAGTTACACCTCTTATGTATAATATTAGTGCTTTGCAATGAAGTCTATGCACAGACTTAGAATAGTAATCTGAGCTGTAATAGCCAGCTTCTACCTTTACAGATAATATTAATTCGAAATGTTATAAGTAAAAATCTTAATAAATATGATATAATAATAATAATAAATAATGGAATAAACTCGACTGATTCAATCAAGTAATAAATCAGCACTTTTGCGTCGATTTTTTTTTTCTTAGAGGAAAAATTGTCTTGAGCCGGGTGGGATACGAACCCACAACCTCCTGATAACATGTCAGGTGCTCTGGACCACTGAGCTACCGGCCGCCGATCAAGATCTCCTCTAATTAGCACTATGAACATTCCTTTTTATGTTTCATATAGGCGCTAGTCAGGCACTTTTTTAGTCACTAGTGGCATTTATATTTGCCAATAGATGGAAGCATATATATTACAAGTATGCAGATAATAAATAATGGAATAAACTCGACTAATTCAATCAAATAACAAATCAGCACTTTAGCGTTGATGTTTTTCTTACAGGAAAAATTGTCTTGAGCCGGGTGGGATACGAACCCACAACCTCCTGATAACATGTCAGGTGCTCTGGACCACTGAGCTACCGACCGCAGATCAAGATCTCCTCTAATTAGCGCTATGAACATTCCTTTTTATGTTTCATATATGTGCTAGTCAGGCACTTTTTTAGTCACTAGTGGCATTTATATTTGCCAATAGATGGAAGCATATATATTACAAGTATGCAGATAATAAATAATGGAATAAACTCGACTGATTCAATATCAATCAAATAGTGTTGGAATCTCCCTCAGTTATGGAAGGATCCTCATAAAGCTAACACTATATTGTTTATCGTAATAAAATTCTGTCTTCTATAGGGACAATACCCATGGATCCTAAGTTGTTGATACTCTCCCCAGCAGATGTTTTCGAAAACGTGCTCTCAGATGTCACTGTTTCAGAGGATGAAACATTTATGAACTAGAAATTCATAGCAGAAAACCACATATGTTTTCACAAAAGGAACTTAATAAACAGAAACATGGTAAAAAGGTGAAGGTCAATTGAGATGGCCCAAGTGGTTCAATATAGTGTGGGGTCACCTCTTATCACTATGCAGACGTCATAGTGACAGCTCATGGTGTTGGTAAGAGTATAGCACAGCTGTGAGTATTAATCTCCATTGCTCCTCTGAAGTGCATTGAAGCTCCGGGAGATTTGCTGGAGCTAGATTTAGAGGAGTAAACCATCTCCTGAGAGCATCTCATGCATGTTCTATTGGGTTCTCCAGATAGCAATTGATAAGGTGACAGTGGTGCATGCAAGTGTTATATGCTTTATAGGAGGAAGGTATTACTTATTGAACCCACATATGGTTGCATGAAGGTGTTCAAGATTTCATCCCTATACCTATGACCAGTGATGTAGCCTGTTGGAAGCATATGCAGATCTGTGCAGCCTTCCAAAAATATACCTCTCCAAACATGATACTATCACCACCATAGGTGTTCAGTTCATGGATATTTGTGGCAGAACATGTTCCTGGTTTCTGCCATATTAACAAGCTGTGGAATCACTGTGGAAGGCAAATCTCGATTCATCCTTGAATAGCACGGACTGCCATTCCTCTTGGGTCTAGTTGACATGATGTCTGTACCAGTTTACATGGTCCTGTTGTGTGGGTTAGGGAAACAAACACCATTAGCTGCCTAGCATACAGGCACACCTCATGAAGTCTTTGGTATATGGTGGTAGAGGATATAACAATTCCATTCACTAATGTGGGATCTGGTTGCATTTGATGAAGTGTTGACATCTCGACCCTATGGGTTATATAACACCAGATAGATGTCCCCTCTTTGGGTTACCACTAAAGACCATTGTCATTTATTGCTGAATCTTCTGGATGCACTCTCTCCTTGTTGGATAGGGGCGGGGGGTGGCTCAGTCGGTAGCGCGCCAGGCTCGTAATCTGTAGTTCCCAGGTTCGAGTCCCAGCTGGGGTAGCGTTGAGATTTATCTCCACAATGGTTAGGGGACACCGATGGGCTTGGAAAGGCCGCCGTCCGTCGGATGGGACGTTAAGCCGTGGCCCCGTGTGTGGGAGAGCCATACCCTGTGCACGTTAAAGAACACGCTGGATGGCCTTGACGGGAGGCTACTATCTGTCTCCCAACAGCTGTTCCAGTGGGGTCCCCTCCCCCAACCTTCTCTGAGCCTTCGGGGTCCATGTGACCTGGCCATTTAGCCCATGGTGTGCAAAAAAGTGCTGCTCAGAGGTAAAACAACCCAAACAACCCAATCCTTGTTGGAATCTCTTTTAAAGTCTATGAACTACTGAATTCCTCAGAGTAAGCCATCTCGCAATATCTACTGGGCTTTAGCCTGTGTTGAGCTCACCTATAGCTGTGTTGAGCTGACCTATAGCTTGCCAGTGCACTTATGATAAATGATGTCTGGTAGATAATATCCAATAAATCTGTGATCTTGAAAATTCCACCTTGCACTTTGCAAGAGAAGTGCAAGATATAGAGCCAGCAACCATAAAAATCATGGTATCAGCAAATTTTATAGACATAACACATAGTCACAAAATGTATAAACTTCATCTAGCTATAGTCATGTATAAAAAGTTGTGCACCATAGAAAAAAATTAAGAGTTTGAATTGATGGCCATTAGTTTGAAAACCCTGTTTTATTCATTATTGAAGAGAATCTAGAGAAAAGTAGCTGAGCGGTGACTGCTGAGCTAATGGCCATTGATCAAACAACCATTGAAGTCAGTCAGTAGTGTGCCAGACTTCACTGATGAGCTTGGAAAGGCGGCCATCTGTCTAATGGAACTTAAAGCCGTGGCCCCGTGTGCAGGAGAACCATACTCTGTGTCCGTTAAAGAGCACACTGGATGGCCTTGACGGAGGCTATCATATGTCTGCCAACAGCTGTTCTGGTGGGTCCCCTCCCCTAACCTTCTCTGAACCTTTGGAGTTCTTGTGACCTGGCCATTTAGCGCATGGTGTGCAAAAAAAAGTGCGGCTCAGAGGCAAAACCACCCAAATTAGTATTTTTAAGTATTATACCATAGAATTAGTCATTGGAAATGTATCTGACTGTAATTGGAGACACTAGTCTGAAAGGCACTTAACAGATTAATGCACATGACCAGCCCACATCAGATGTCAAGTGGTATGGTATTTTTTATTTTTTAAGCCACACATCAGATATCAAGTATATTATTGTTGAAATTAAAGTAAATTGAAATTCTCTGTTGTTGAGCAATAAAATTTTTAAGTTTGTCCTTCAAACTATTTGCATGTTAAATGTTTTTAGGAGAAAACTCTGAAGCTTTTCAGAGCAAGGACAGTGTTCTGTCTTCAGTGAAGTGACACTATATGTTGACATTAGGGCTAAGAGCTTTCCACATGTTGTGAAGGGTGATTCCAATGTCTCAGTTGCAGGTGGGGATGGGCAAAGTTATTATTTCAATAGCCTCATGGACTGTGGTTCCATGGTAAGTGGATGCATGTGTTAGCAGTGTGGTATGTTCCCAGTATATGGTTGCTGTGTGTTGTATTGCCAGCTCATCAGTGGCAGTTGGTAGCTTGTTTTGACTGACATCTGTTTGATATTCTGTGAATCTCTCCTGTGCGAATGTATGGTTTTTCCAATATAGTAGATGATGGAATTATCCAGCAAGTGTAGGTAAAATCTGTATATACCCAATTTTTGAAAGTAGCTAAATATTCCCTAACATCCCCTACATTTGTTGGACAATTCTTTTGTCTACTATATTGGAAAAACTGTATTTTCGCTACAGGAGAGGTTCACAGAGCATCAAACAGATGTGAGCCAAAACAAGCTAACGACTGCAGAGCAGGCAATACAATACACAGTAATCATAGACTGGGAGCATGCCACACTGCTAGCACGTGCATCTACTTACTACGGGGAACCATACATAATCCACGAGGCTATTGAAATAATGACCTTACCTGTCCCCACCTGCAACTGACACTGGAATCACCCTTCACGACATGTGGAAGCTCTTAATAGCCCTAATGTCACCACATAGTGTCACTTCACTGAAGAAGTAGCACTGTCTTTGCTCTGAAAAGCTTCTGAGTTTTTTCCTAAAAAAATTTTAATATGCAAATAGTTTGAAGGATGAGCTTAAATTTTTTATTGCTCAATAAAGATAATTTTAATTTATTTTAATTAATTTCTGAGCAAGAAGGTCTTTTTTTAATTGTAGAGAGTAGTGGTAAATCGATAAACGATTTCACGGCATCATTATTAACTCATAAGAATGGATAGCTCTCTTTTTGCCATTTAGATTTATTTACACAAGTATAAACGAGGCACTGCAATGTGCTAGTTGGTGAAAGGTTAAGATAAGCAAAAATAATACCTTTTTCTTGAAGATATTATCACTGACAAGAGTCATGCGGTAGAAGGAAATTTCAGCATGCATGTAATGGTGCAAAAGTCTGTAGTCATCGCTGCACTACAAGATGTTGAAATTTCCTTCTGCTGCAGGACTCTCGTCAGTGATGATATTGTCAAGAAAAAGATATTACTTTTGCTTCTCTTAACTTTTCACCGACGATCCGCTTCCCCAAGGAACTGTACGATGCCCTGAAGATGACTGCTGAGTGCAGTTGAAAGCACACTCCTACAAGCATGTAACTAGCACATTGCAGTGCCTTGTTTATACTTGTGTAAATAAATCTAAATGGCAGAAAAAAAACATTGTCCATTCTTGTGAGTTTTTTAATTATGTATTGTTGAAATAAATAGAACCTCACAGATATACTCCTGTTGGTAACATTAAATAGAGGAAAAATTGTCTTTAGTCAAGAGGGGGGGGGGGGGTCAGTCGGTAGAATGCCAGACTTCACTGATGGTCTTCAAAAGACTGCCATCTATCTTATGGGACGTAAAGCTGTGGCCCGTGTGTGGGAGAGCTATACCCTGTGTCCGTTAAAGAGCATGCTGGATGGCCTTGACAGGGACTACATCTGTCTGCCAATAGCTGTTCCAGTGGATCCTCTCCCTCAACCTTCTCTGAGACTTTGGGGTCCTTGTGACCTGGCCATTTATCTCATGTTGTGCAAAAAGTGCCACTCAGAGGTAAAACAACCCAACTTCATTTGCCAGATAGGATTTGAACCGACACCCTCCTGATAGCACACTAGGTGCTCTCATCACTCAGCTACCAGCCACTGAACATTCATCCTCTATTAGTGTCTTTAAGCATTATACCCTGGAATTAGTCATTGGAAATGTATATGAGTGAAATTGAAGGCGCTGATCTATAACAGAGGATGATTGTTCGGCAGCCATTAGGTCAGTGGTCAGAGCACCTAACATGTTATCAGGAGGTCGTGGCTATTGAATCCCACCCAGCTAATGAAAAAATTTCCTCTATATATTTTAACTCTGTGAGATCCTATTAATTAAAAACTTTTATTGTCCTTCAGAGTACTCCCCTCCAGCATCTAAGCAAAATTGCAGACATCTATGCAAATTCTGGAATGCTTGGCAATACTCCTTTTGGGGAATACTCTCATTTTGCATGGGATCACTCCCATTTTGCAAGGCCTTTCTCCCTTAAAAAAGGCTTCCCATCAAGTTCCTTTTAAATTTTTGGAAACAACCAAATATTGCTTGGTGCAAGATTGGGTGAATATGCAGGCTGTTTGATTTCTTCCTGCTCCAGATAGATTGTAACTTGCAGGGTTTTAGGAGCACTGGCATTGTCATGAAGGAGAACCCTTGACATGCCTGTTGTCGGATGCTGCTCCTTCATCTCCTTAACCATTTTGGGCAAAGCAATGTTGGTGTAGTATTGGCTATTTATAGTCATTTTTACAGGTAAGATGTTCACTGCTACCACTCCTTAGGAATTGAAAATGAGAACATCCTCTTTCCTTGAGTGAAACTCTTGTCAGAGGATTTGGGGATATTGTTCATCTTTCACAACCCAAACATATTTGTCGATCTTTCTGGGAATTGTGTAGTAATAAATCCACATCTCGTCGCCTGTGACAATGTCTTTTAACCATTTGGGGTCACTAGGTTCAAACATTGCCAGCATTTCTTTGCAAGAGTTGACTCTAGCCCTTTTTTGCTGTTCTGTCAGTTTGTGGGGTACACATTTAGCACAGATCTTTTGGAACTTTAAATGTTGATGAATAATTGTTTTCACACTGACATCTAAATTTATTACCTGAACAGTAATGTATGGATTTTCCTTAATAAGTTGACAAACAGCAGTGATGGTTCTCTCTTTCATGGCTTCCTTCAGTCTTCCTGCATGAGGGGGGGTCTTTGAAGCTCTGTTTGTTGTCCTCTGAATTTGCACATTCATCCCATAACAATGCCATGTGAAAGGCATGATCCCCATGTACTTGTAAAAAAATGCATGCTGATTTATCACATCACCCCCAAGCTGCAATATTTTGTTAAAATGTAAAATCTTTCCCCATCTTTAGTAGGCTTCATAGCAACAATTCACAGATTTCACAGACTGAACTTTACACCCCTCCAGCAAAGAAAAAAATGATGATGCAGTCTTTGTTTTTAACACACAATGACAAATTTAGGTAAGCTTTCTAACAAGTTGTATGTCATTAACTTCAGAGAAACAAGTGCAAATCTACAGACATGTGCTAAGAACATTTTGAACACCTTCCTTATTTGAAAAGTCCTGAATGAGTGCAAAATATAGTGATGCACGATCTTCTGGAACTGCAGGTTTACTAGTTGTGGTAATGGAATGTTTTCCAAAATGTGTATTAGTAATGTTTGCAGCACTTTCAGAATATTTTAACTTGTCACATTGCTATTAAAGAAGTATGGACCAATTTAGCAATCTCCTGATAGTTCCACTACACTCTAACTCTGTGATCATTTTGCACATTGTTTGTCTCCATCAAGCTCTGTTTGTCAGCATCTCAATACCATGTAATGTGCCTATTGTCATTACTGCTGAGGTAAATATTTGCCTTGTTACTCAACACAATCCAATGAATAAGGTGGTGCTGTAAAAATCACTGCCATAACTCCATTTGAAGTTCCATATCATTGTGTATTTTCTGAACTAGTTTGAATTTTGTAGGAGTGGATATTATGTTTAGAATTTAAATGATGGACTTCCCTATGGAACTTTCACAGGACATTGTTTTTAACTTCTCTGAGCTATCACAGAGCTGGTGCAATATCATTTATTTCGTTGACTCAGTTGAACTTTTCAGCTCACTGCTATGCAGAAGATCATAGATACTCCCTATTTATTTGAACCAAATGATTTTTCTTTCAGGGGTCATGTTTTCAGTTGGATGCCATTTTTAGTGTTATCAATAAATTCAGTAGCAATTAATTAATTTGAAATGCCTGGCTTTCCCCCACATTAAAATTAACTCCATCTCCTCTGTTGTTAATTATGAACCACCACTACCTGGAAAGAAAAAAACTATAGTGTCCTATGATACTATAAAATCGAAATTAAATTAATATCTTTAATACTCTATGACACTATTAAATGTTTTAAAGCACTTCAACAAAATATCTGTGTTACTTAGTATCAAAAGTAATGAATAAGATTTTATGTACAATAGAGGTTGGGTTGTTTTACCTCTGTGTGGCACTTTTTTGCACACCATGGGCTAAATGGCCAGGTCTCATGGACCCCGAAGGCTCAGAGAAGGTTGGGGGAGGGGTCCCATTGGAACAGCTGTTGGGAGACAGATGGTAGCCTCCCGTCTAGGCCATCCAGCGTGTTCTTTAACGTGCACAGGGTATGGCTCTCCCGCACACGGGGCTTAACGTCCCATCCGATGGACGGCGGCCTTTCCAAGCCCATCGGTGTCCCCTACTGACCGTGGGCAGGGTGGAAAATTTTTGCGGAGATAAATCTCAACGCTGACCCAGTTGGGACTCGAACCTGGGAACTACAGATTACGAGCCTGGCACGCTACCGACTGAGCCACCCCCGCCCCCTACGATAGAGGTGACAAGTGAGAAGAAATTGCAATGTCATTAGCTTAGTTCTGAGGTTCGGAGTAGCTAGCAGATGTGTGGTGGCCATAATGTGTTCTGCATGTTAAGGAGATGAATATAAGAGCATGTGAAGTTATGATAACTCTCTAAGATTTGAGAATTTTGAATCACTACAAGAGTTAGAAAAATTCTAGTAACTTTGGTGATGAAAAATTTAAGTCTGGTTATTAAACTGTTTTGCATATAACTATGCATACAATGCTTGGTTTATAAATCCCTTTAACTGGCTGCTAGGGCTTTGAGAAATGCTTCTATATCTTGTCATTGCAAAAATTAATGTCAATGGTAGGGATGAATTATATGGTGTATATAAGCTTTTAAGTTTTCCCTTGAAAAGTAGGTGCGAATTCCGTCTTTTCCAACTTTGAGATTTATCTCCACAAAGCTCCCCACCTGCTCTTGATCAATAGATTTGACCATTGGGTTTCAAACCTTGATTGAAACTTTGACCATTGATTTGACTATTGGGCTTGGAAAAGCCACTGTCCGTCAGATGGAATGTTAAACCATGACCATGTGCAGGAGAGCCATACTCTGTGCACTTTAAAGAACACACTAGATTGCCTTGACAGTAATCTACCATCTGTCTCCCAACAGCTGTACAGTGGGTCCACTCCCTGCAATCTTCTATGAGCCCTTGAGGTCCTTGTGACCTGGCCACTTAGCTCATTGTGTGCAAAAAAGTGTCGCTTGGAGGTAAAACAACCCAACCCTTGAAAAGTACGTAATGCGTTTAAGTTTCTTACCTGTATAGTTATCAATGCATTTAAATGCATTAAAATGAATAATATATATATTACTATTATGTATTTCAGATCGTTTGTACTTTGTTACTCTGCGTTCTCCTACCAAACCACGATCAACTGCACAGCTTCATTTCTTCAGTATTGATGCAGAACTACAGTATGAAAGGTGAGGCTTAATTAAAACCTAATTTGATATTATTTATTTGTGTGAAATGCAAAATCTTAATTTAAAGATCATCTGAGCATAAATGTTGCAATAAATGTATCCAACTTCATTCTTTGCTTTTATTATTATTACAGATATTTTTTAAACGATAATTTAAATCAGGTACATCAAAGTTATTAGTGCATCAGGAACACATGGGTTAAATACCTGGTCTAGTGGTTAGCATACCTGAGTATTAAGACCAGTGAGCATGTCCTTGTGTATTGTATGAGAAACCAGGACAAGTTAGTAAAGCTTCTAGGTTATCTCCATCTTTTGTGTAGGGATTAAAATATATTTCAAGTAGGTCACAAATTTAATTCATGAAATATAGTAAATCATTTTAAGACTGTTTTCAAAAATATATTTCAAAAGTATTCAAACTCTGTTGAAAAGTGGTAATGAATGCTAATGGATTTCAAGTTTTATATTAGAAAAAAAAATATTTTTTACATTTTTGTCATCAGTACTAGTTCATGCATCTCGCATTTTTAATTAACTTATTGAAACTGTCACTCTAATATTTTTCCAGAAACTTTTGATTCCTTTCACTTGTATTATCTTACAGACATTGGGTTTGAATTCTTGTTCTATTTACCAGTTTTATTAACCCTTAAAGTGTCAGGTTTCTGAAAATGGTCTTATTCTGGTGCCAAATTAATTTTGAAGTGTATTCCGAAAATAAAATGCACAACTTTAGAACCTCACCCTGAAGTAAATAATGAAGAAAAATGCTCATGTTATATACCAAAAGAAAGAGCATTTAATTGTGATTAATAAAATGGCAAAAATTCTAAGAAAAATAAAATAGTAGTTAAAGATCAAATAGGTATTTTTTTTTAGAAAATTACTATATTTAATATATTTTTAGATATATTTTAATATATTTCTGGTGGAGAGGTGAATTCTATTTATGGATTGCTGAGGAGATATCCTGCATCTTTCATTTAGTTGTTAAAGTTTTTAAACATTTTTTTTAAATATTGCAAAATTTTACTGTATTTTTTTTTCTATTTTTTAGTGTAGTAAAAATAAAAAAGTAATGTATTTTTGCATTTTTTCAAAATTATTTTATTATTCTAATATAAATAAGTTAATAATATTTCCATTAATGCTTGAATCTTTCATTTATTTTAGTGTTTTCTAAATGTTTTAGTGATTTATGTAAATAATGCATGGGTTTAGAGTTTTGGCGATCGGCAAACTCTAAGCTTAAGGAGAGTGGTGTCAAAAAAAATTAATTTCAGTTTAAAAACAAGATAATTTAAATAAGAACTGAGAAATATATTTAAAAAAAGATTGAATTGAATCCACGAAAAAAAATTGAATAAAAATGTTTCAAATCATTAAAGTTTCACTTAAGCACTGAAATTGAGAATGAATTGTTTTAATATAAAGCTGCATAACTACAGTAGATTCCCTCTTATTCGGCCCTTACGAGACCGGACCCCTGGCTGGATGAAGGAAAGGCCGGTTAATCCGAAAATTGTGTCAGAAAATAAATAAAAGCTGCAAATGACAAAAATACTAACTGTACTGTATTTTAATTAATAATTTGTACAATATTAACAATTTACTCACACTCACTTGAAAAAGTCTGATTTTAGTTGTTTCTTTGAACTTACTCTCTTTTTACCTGCAAAGTCTTGCCATTTTTAAATAAATATCGCTTCAATCGCAGATGAGGCCTGTTGTTGTTCAATGTATCTTACTGCAAAATCATAGGATTCTTTTCCTTCAATATGGCTAACTTTCCCTTCCTCCTCTTCTTCATTCTCCATTCCCTTCTGGGGCGGGGGTGGCTCAGTCGGTAGCACGCCATGCTCGTAATCTGTAGTTCCCAGGTTCGAGTCCCAGCTAAGTCAGCGTTGAGATTTATCTCTGCAAAATTCCCCGCCCTGCCCACGGTCAGTAGGGGACACCGATGGGCTTGGAAAGGCTGCCGTCCGTCGGATGGGATGTTAAGCCGTGGCCCCGTGTGCGGGAGAGCCATACCCTGTGTACGTTAAAGAACACGCTGGATGGCCTTGACGGGAGGCTACCATCTGTCTCCCAACAGCTGTTCCAGTGGGTCCCCTCCCCCAACCTTCTCTGAGCCTTCGGGGTCCATGTGACCTGGCCATTTAGCCCATGGTGTGCAAAAAAGTGCCGCTCAGAGGTAAAAAAACCCAACCCATTCCCTTCTTGGCAGACTGCATTGATAATTCTGTCATCATGCAGTGTTTCATTTTCCAACTGTTCATCACCTTTTAACAATTTTTCAATGTCACTTCTTCAAGTGTGTCACATCTAGGCAGTTTCAAGTCATTAAGCAGTGAAATATTATCATTATTTGTCATATTTTCGGCAGGCGCAGACTCATTCAATACTTTTGTGTTCATCATAACATTTCTTCATCATTGTAATACTCCTGTTTTGCAATTTTTTTCTCAGTACCATAGTTTGAGAAAAGCCCAAGCTTTTTTTGCCAAATGTGCTGAGTCATATAAACAAGTCAACTGTACAATTAAAAAAAAATGACCTATCAACTGAAATAGGTCATATTATACATATAAAAAAAACACAATTTATTTGTAGTAAATTCACAGATTACCTGTAGAAATTTAGTAAAATCACAATAATAGCTGTACAATAAGTCTGTATAAAATTACCCACTTTCAAACATAAGGAGTGATTTACAAAATATATTCTAATGCTTATATTACAATTATATATGATCCAAATCTTATCAATCAATCTAAATGATACCTTATATTGACACAAAGTATACTAGGTTAGTTGACAAAAATTTTGATATTTACCAGTGATCGTTGCTGGTGCATCTATTTGCATAGGCACTATAGATGTTTAACATGACATGTAATTGTCCTGTCAGAGTTTGTGAGCAATCTTTGATGTTGAAGAATGCAGTTAGAATGCGTTTAACAAGAAACCAATCCCAAGTGCATGCTGTTATAGATGTCATTTCGTAACAATGTAGTAAAGATATAATGCAGGTGACATATTACTCCATATGTGTAGTTCTAGACGTGCTGGTATAATCCCAATAGTACCATGCGTCATCTATATTTCTTGCCACTATAGAGACTTATAGCTGTAGTTGTACCATTATACAAATGTACAATATATTATATGTTTTGCAGCACTTGTTTCTATATCACTGGTCTATATCACAGATGGATCCACAAAATACACTTTCATTACTGTTTGAGGCATAGATGTGTACTTTTAAACATTTTAAAAACCGATAACATTGTTATAAAAACAGGATAAAAATGCTCTCATACCCCTGCCTCCGTTGTTAAGACAGCGAACTTTTTATCGGCGCTCCAACAATTCATTTGAGCTACGCGCGTCTTTCCATAGTTACATATTACGGCGTCATCAGGCTCTAATGGTGTCACAAGTGCTGTGTTTCTTATACGTATCTCAGTTCCTACGTTGTAGATCAGGTGATGTTACGTGATGCTTGGTGATTGGGTGTTTAGAAGAAGGTTCCATGCAGATGGAATGGGTGCTATGTCATTGTTGCATAAATTATGACATTGTGTATGGATCAAAGTTTTTTTACTGGAAAAATTAAGAAATAATGAAAGAAAGCATAATATGCAATCTAATGCAATGTTAAATAAAATATCCACATCAGCAAGTTGTAAGTCAGTCATCCAATGTAGCATAACTCTGAAAATTCGATAATAGTCGATCGACTGAATGAACGATAGATATCCTGCAAAGTATTCAGCAATGTTAACTTTGCTGGATAGTTGTATGTTAAACTTTGCTGGATAGATAAAAGTCAAGTGCCAGGCAGTTAATCTTACCAAGAAATTAAACAAAGGTACTTTAGTTAATAATGTTAGATAACAAAAAGAACTTAAATAAATGATTGTCTCAAAAAATTAAATAATACTTCTTAAAGAAAACTCTGCTCAAGAGAAAAAATAAGAAATTCTAAACAAATTTCATGAAATAAAATAGATGTTTGTTCAAATTATAGACTCACCAATAAACAAGTTGACCAAAAAGCAAAGACAATCTATACCTCACTACAACTAACAGCAACCTCCTTCTCACAAAACTTCCTCAACTAACTTTATGTTCTCTGACTAACATCAATCCTCTAAATCCAGTCTCTAACTGACTTCACTCCTATCACTTTGTCACACCTTGACTTGTAAACTGGCATGTTCGACATCACACAATGGAAGCCATATTTGCATACAGTGATCAGGTGTTGATGATTACTTAAGCGGGTGTGACTCCTGCGCTGCACATTTAGCTGTCGGCAATCAAGAATGAAATTGCGCAATCTGTAACACTATGCGCAGGGAGAGGGATGATTCAAAGTAAATGCCCCAAAGTAATAATTATAACATAAATAAAGTAAAACTGGTTAAGAAAAAATAAAAGTGAATGGGTGAACCATCACATCAGTAGCACACCAGGCTCATAATCTGTAGTTCTTAGGTTCGAGTCAAGCTGGGCCAGTGTCGAGATTTATTTTCACAAAACTCCTTGCCTTGCCCTTTGGTCAGTAGGGGACACTGACAGGCTTGGAAAGGCATCTTTCCATTGGATGGGATATTAAGCCATGCCCCGGGTGCAGGAGAGCTTACCCTGTGCATGTTAAAGAACACACTGGATGGCCTTAGCAGGAGGCTACCATCTGTTTCCTAACAGCTGCCCAGTGGGTCCTGTATATACATAGGGGTCCTGTATATACCTGGTAATACATGGTCTGGGTACACAATG
Source organism: Ryuthela nishihirai (assembly GCA_038380435.1). Lineage (NCBI taxonomy): Eukaryota > Metazoa > Arthropoda > Arachnida > Araneae > Heptathelidae > Ryuthela > Ryuthela nishihirai. The sequence goes on along the minus strand of JAWZYU010000002.1, from coordinate 117,691,258 downwards.
CAGCTTTCTCTGAGTACTTTGAGTCTTGTGACTGGCCATTTAGCCCATTGTGTGCAAAAAAGTGCCACTCAGAGGTAATACAACCCAACCTAAGCCTTCCTCAGGGCATGTCTATAGGAGACACAGACTATTCCATTTCCAGTCATGTCTTCAGACCTGCTGCCATTGAGCATGTTTTGTATATGATCAAATATTGCTTGCAAGCCCACTCTCAACTAACCTAAAATTTAACTAACCCTAAACAAAAGTGGTCAGTGAAAACCAACATACTCAAAGACAGTAGTAGCATCATGCCTACTCTTTGATTTGACTTTATGCAAATATAGTAATGAAAACATTGAAATTCTCATAGTGGACATGTTGAAGTGACAGCTTTAAAGATGGAATTTGGCTACAATCTAACACAGCAATTAAAAGGTTAAAGATAAAGATGGCTTTTATGTTTTGAGGCAGTGCTTATGTCTGCTTACTGTTTCATTCAGTAAGTGTGAAATTTAGATTTTTGCTTCTAAAAATCAGTATTTCTTTAATAATTTTATATTTAATAAGATTTTGCTTTTTTGCAGTTTCTATTCTGATTTTGGACCCCTTAATCTGGCTATGGTATATCGCTACTGTTGCAAACTGAATAAAAAATTAAAGGTGAGAATTAAAGTTCCAACTTTTGAACATTTGTTAATATTTCTTAACTGTATATCTAGAGCTAATGATTTTTTTAAACAGTGTGTGTCAAGTTTTGTATTGCAAGTGATCTAAAGTAGTTTTGTGTATCACATTGTTACCATTGGTCGCCGGGCATGCAGTCCAACACGATGGAGCCGATTTCGTATGGTCTGGGTACATATCCATCGTCTAGTGGCAGCAAGAAACTGTCCCCACAGCTCTGTTGCATTGCTGTGCCTGTTTCTTCTTGCAAATAAGGTCAAGTAGCGGTCATCTCTTGCTGTTGTGGCAGATGGGCGACCCTGCCCTCGTCTTCTTTGTACTGTGCCAGTCTCTTAAAAGCGATTCCACAGTCTGCTAATCATGCTTTGGGATGTTCCAAGTGCTGTTGCCACTGTTGTCTGTGTTTGACCAGCTTCAAGACATCCTATGGCTCTCCAGGCTTTGCATTTGGGCAAATTGTGTTGCAGGGCAGGGGCATTGCAAGGGCTGGGAAATTGCAGGATGTGCATTTCGAGATCAGGGAAAATTGCAGATACTCCAGTACTTTCAGCCTTTTGTTTAGTGCATTGTCACCAATGAAATAAAAGTTGGTTTTGCATCTCATTTGCATAATCGAACAACTTTCTTTGACTTGTCATTTGCTTTTCTGATGTTCTTGTTTAATAAAAAAAACAAAGGTTTTTTTTATTGCTTCAAATTCATTTTGAAATATCCCCTAATTTTTGTGAGCAGTGTATTTGGAGACAATGTGGTTCGAATCCCACATGTTGGCAAAACTTTTTTTCCATAAAACTATTTATTGATTAGTCTTAGAGTTTGGGGATCAGCAAAAATCCAAGCTTTTGCATTGTGCATAGTTTGCATAAATCGCCAAAACCTTTTGAAAAAATTAAATGAATGATTTAAGTAAAAGATTTAATGTCATCATGAACCAACATGATACTACTGCACCACCACCATCAAGTGGAAGTTCAGAGATTAAACATCCACTTGATAGTTTTTTTTTTATCTTAAAGCATAATCTTTAGTTTTATTTTATGTTGCTAACTTTTTTTTATCTGCTCATAATTTGAATTAGTTATTTTATTCCTTTTTATATAGGAATAATAAAGACTGAAAAACATTAGTAGAATGATAATGAATTTTTTATTCCAGTATCTTATTGGAAGAGCTGTATGTTGCAAAAGGAAACTATTTCAAATAGTTTGTAAAGTTTCACTATATTGCTGTAGGTAAAAGTAGGTATATACGGCAGCTGCTGCCATATTTAAGTACTTTTACCTACAGCAACATATTGAACCTTTATGAACTCTTGAACCTCATACTGTGTTTCTAACTTTATTTTGTATTTCAATTGATTTACTTTTCTCACATCTCTTCACATAAGGTATTAGCTGTATAAATATGTTTGATTTGTTATTGTGCTTAACATTTATTTTCAGATATTTGTATCAAATATTTTCAGTTGTCTGTATTTTCTGTGTGCAGTATAAAAAAAAATTGCTGATGAATATATTATTTTCTAGTCTTATTCCTTGGCGAAGAAGAAAATTGTTCATTATACAACACAGGATAGCAAAAAAAGAGTTAATGCTGCATTTCTTATTGGTTCCTATGCAGTAAGTTTAATAATTTATTTTGTGTTTTATTAAAATAGAGACATTTAAACTAATTGATTTGTAACTTAAAGGTTGAATCAAATGAAAACAAGGTTTTATGTACTTGTATTTTAGTCTGTAAATGGTAGCTAGGTAGTTACTGGAAGGAGAGCTATGCAACTATGCAACAATCCCCTGTTATGATGCATAGAACCGGCCAGGCCTAGCACCTAATGTCTGACCCCGCCTTCTCGTGGTGCAGACTGTTAGTGCCTTTCAAAAGAGTTTTTTTTTTTTTTTTCAAAAGAGAGTCTTGTGGAAGTGAACAGAAGGGGAGGGTTGCCAGATTAGTGTGGCCTACTGATCTGGACATCTATGGCTGCTTTTCTTTTTTTCTACCCTGCTGAGGAGTGGTCAACCACATATATATGGGTCCTGGTGCTGACCATATATACCAACCTGAATGGAATTATGGCTCTGAGCTTGATTATGGATCCTGATTTTGCTGCACCGGTGGGCTTCTGTGAAGGGAAAATCTTCCACTGTGTTTTCTCTTTGTTTGTGGGTTGACAGCCCCAAGTGAATAGATTCACAGGATATGTTTATCAGCTGGTGGATAATCCTGAGCAGAGGTCATCACAGGCACCTGAACTCTTTGCTTCTATTGACATCGTCAAATTCTACAATGGAGGAAGTCTTCCAGTGTAGATGGCTTCAGCCTTTAGTAGTGGGGGAACGGGTCTTTGCCCCATGTCTGCGATTAGGGGCTGTTTGATATTGTCGGCATTCCCTCTCTCAATAAACATAGTTTCTTTAAACATCCCACTAACCATTTTCTCTCCATAGGTAGTTGGAATGTGCGGACTCTGCACAGAGCTTTTTCTCTTGATGTCCTTGCACAAGAATTCCACCATTATAATTTAGATATTCTTGGCTTGTAAGAGACCAGATGGACAGATAAAGGTCAGATTCTTAAAAATAATCTTAAATTTCTCTTTTTCAGGGAGGGATGACAACAAGCATCACCAAGGCATGGGTCTGCTTCTCAGCAGACATGCTAGTGATGCTCTTCTAGGATATGAGTGCATTAATGAAAGGTTTCTTACAGCAAAATTTCAGACAAGCGTTAAAGACTTGAATGTTATCTGCTGTTATGCCCCCACTGAGGATGCCGATGAGGATGAGAAGGATAGGTTTTATGAACAACTTCAGGATATTTTGAATTCTGTCAAGAAAGGAGATATTACCCTTGTTCTTGGTGACTTCAATGCCAAAGTTGGTACTGACTCTGACCTTTGGGGAGTAGTAATAGGCCCTTTTGGTATTGGTAGCTGCAATGGGCAACGTCTCCTACAGGTAAGGCTTTTCTCACATCTCTTCACACAAGGTATTAACTGTATAAATATGTTTGATTTGTTATTGTGCTTAACATTTATTGGTTATTGTGCTTAACATTTCGTCTTCTTCCATCCATGAGAGTCTGAATCGTCTATTCCATGATAGTCTGAATCAATGGATTCAGAATAACTGACACTTATTACAAACACCTCGACATACATAAGTAAGTGCACATGGGTTTCACCCGATGGGCTACATAAGAATACGAGTGATTATATATTAATTAACAGAAAATGGGCTAGTTCTGTTAGGAATACCAGGTCATATAGGGGAGCTGAAATTGGATCTGACCATTACCTTGTTAAAAGTGTCTTGCAACTTAAACTTAAGAAGTCTTATGCTAAGGTTAAAAAGTTTACCTTTAATTCTGAAGCTCTGACTCAGTTATAGCTAAAGCTTATCATGATAGATTACTTAGTCATTATGACAGTCATGGTATGCTTACTACTGAAGTTGAGGAAGAATGGGATCATTTTAAACAGGCTTTTTTGGACACTAACAGTACTCTTTTAGGAAAAAAGGAGCAGAAAAGGCAGAATTATCTGAGTGATAAGGCACTTGAGCTTATTTCGGAACGAAAGAACTGCAGGAATGTCCTTAATCAATACCCTACTAGTCCTAATAGAAAGCATTACAGAGAACTTAATAAACGTGTAAAAGATCAGTTAGCTGCTGATAAGAATCTTTGGCTTGATGGTTTGGCTGACAAAGCCAATGAAGCAGTTAGGCAGCACAACAGCAGAGAGCTGTACCAGATAGTTAATGTTTTGTGTGGTAAGAAATGGACAGGTATACAGGGATTGAAGGATAAACAAAGTAAGGTTATAGAAGGTGAGGATTCTGTCATGACTAGGTGAGCTGAGCATTTCAGCGATGTTCTAAACAATGTAGTTAGTTCTACTCCCATTGTTTGTAATGATGATAGATGCATTGGTGGCTTTAATGTTGGCCCTATAACACAATCTGAAGTTATTTTGGCTATTTCTAAACTTAAACTTCATAAATCCCCAGGGGTAGATGAAATTACTACGAAATGCTTTGAGCTGGGAATATTTCAGTTACTACTTGGATGACTGAAATTTTGAATATCTTTTATGATAAAGGCATGGTTCCTACTGATTTTACAAGAGCTATTGTTATCCCTATTTTCAAAGAAGGTGATCACAGTTCTTCTGATAACTATAGGAGTATCAGCCTACTCTCTGTTCCTGGTAAAGTTCTTTCCATGATTGTGCTTAATAGAATTAAGAATCTGGTTGACAGGCAATTGCATGATGAGTAATGTGGATTCAGAAGTGGTAGGGGATGTGTGGATCAGATATTTTCACTTAGGCAGATTCTTGAGAAATGTTTAGAGTTTCAGAAACCTTTGGTTGCTAACTTTGTTGATTTCAAAAAGGCTTTTGACTCTGTTGATCATCATAATTTGTGGTTGATTGTGAGATCATATGGTATACCAGACAAGTTAGTTAACCTAATGAAAGCTCTCCATAATAACACTGAGTCATGTGTGAGAGTTGGTAAGTCTTGTAGCAATTGGTTTAGCATTACTTCTGGTGTTCGACAAGGGTGCATTTTGTCTCCTTTTCTCTTTTACCTTGGTTATTGATTATGTTATGCAAAATTCACTTCAAGGGAAAGACTTTGGCCTTAATTGGACTGGAGATACGAAAATTTCTGATTTAGATTATGCTGATGATTTAGGTCTTTTGGCAAATGATGTTGATGAGATGAACTCTTTCATTCGAGCTGTTGATGAAACTTGTAGTAGAGTATTTTTGGTTATAAACAGAGATTAAACTAAAGTGATGAAAATTGGTCAGGCAGGCTGTGATTCAGTTAATCTGAATGGTTGCAGTCTTGAGCAGGTGTCACAGTTTAATTATCTTGGGAGCTATGTAACAGATAATGGTGATGTGCGGCATGAGATTAACAGACGAATAGGGATTGCTGTCGGGACTTTTAAGAATCTACGGAGAGTGTGGAAAAATAGGCATATACACCTATTTTTAAGACTAAATTTGGATTGTATAATTAAGACTAAAATTAGACTGTATAATAGTTTGGTTCTTTCTAGGGTTAGTTATGGTAGTGAAACTTGGACACTTTGTAAACAAGATAACATGAAACTAAATGCTTTTGATTCCAGATGCTTACACAGTATCTTGGGCATTAGGTGGTTCAACTTTGTAATTAATGATGAGGTAAGGCAAAGGAGTTTGCAACCTCCTGTAAGCAGCATATTGTGCAGAGAGAGACTCCGTTGGTTTGGCCATGTTGCCCGTATGAATAATTATAGATTGGCGAATAGGATTATGAACAGTGTACCTAAAGGCCTCAGAAAGAGGGGGAGACCTAGGATGCTGTGGGCAGACAGTGTCAAACAGGACCTTGTTAGAATTGGTGTGCAGTGGCCAGATGCAGCAGATGTAGCTCAGGACAGACTTGCCTGGAGAACTAAATTGCGCAGTCTGGTTGGACCTCCGTAGAGTTATAAGTAAGTATTCTGATACTTCCTCACATATTACAAAGGTGTCTAACTTTTATATTTTTGTATTACTGGATAAGTAATTTTATAATTAATTGCTCTGTAATAAGCTTGGTTAGCTGTAGAGTAAAGAATCTTGAGTTTAGATCCCGAGAATGCATTATCTCAAATAGCTGCATGAGAAAAGGTGTTATATTTTATTGCAATCGTAATTCTCTATCAAATGTTAAAATTGTGAAGGTTTGACTACTCACAGTTAATATTTTTGCATTATTTGAAGAACTGGGAAAACTGGAATATTTAAAACAGCAGTGCTGGTTAAAATAACTGATGTGGATAGTCAGTTCAAATAGGTTAAAATGAAAGCATTAATTGTAATAAAATTAATTGTAACTTTCATAAAATATAAAAGTATATTTATAGAATTTTGTGTAATATTCATATTTTGCAGTTTTGAATGATGGTATAGGCTAAGTTGGGAAAATTTCCATCTTCCATAACTTTTTAATTAATGAAAATATGTTTTGGTGAAAATCAAAATTTAGATAGATTATGATTAAAATGTTTACTATATTTTCATTTATATTTTTCTGTAGAAAGTTTATGTAGGAAGTTACAGAATTTTAATTCTAATGATTTTGTAATGATTATTTCAATATTAGGTAATTGTGAATGGTTTTTATTAAACAAGGCAATTTATAGCTAAATATTCCAGTTTTCATAACTCTTATAGTCTCTAATTTATCTTCAATCACATTATTCCATTAAATGCTTACTCTAGAAGTTGTAGAGCTTTGAAGTTAGATTCTACTTGACTTAACATGGAAATTCTGTAATATTTTGGTAAGGTGGTACATATACTCAATTCAAATGAGTTTTTTCAAAAATAAATATAAACTTTCTGGGCTGGACAGTATTTTCTTTTTAAGAATAATTTTTTAAGTATTTGCACATAAATTCTATGTAAACTGAAAATATTTTTGAATGATATAGGCTATGCTGCTCATGATTCATGTTCCTTTTGGTGCCATTGGAAATAAAATCTGTCATGGATAAACAAATAAAATTAAATTTAAAAATAATTCTATTCAAATATAAATATATTACATAAGTAATTAAAAATTATTTGCCCACAAAAATAATCAAGCTTGGTACACCATGTTTAAAAATGATACATTTGTATTGATTTATAATAAAACATAGCTAGTTAAAGTAAATGCATTGTCAGGCAAACAAACTCGTTTTTAAACCAACACATAGAATTTCATATGCTGGGCAATATTTTAGATATTAAAACCATTCCTTGAGTGTTTCTGCTTAAAATCCAATGATGAAATGAAAATGTATTTAAATAATAGGCTTTGCTTCTCACAAATAACATTTGTTGAAATACATCTATCCCTCAATTTACACGATACTCAGTTCACACAATTTTGGCTTTGCATGGTCAAAAAATGCAACCAGTTTCGATTTACACGGTACTGATTGAGATGTACATAGAAAGGAAATCTCAGTCAGTACCGTGTAAATCGAAACTGGTTGCATTTTTTGACCGTGCAAAGCCAAAATTGTGTGAACTGAGTACCGTGTAAATCGAAGGATAGGTGTAGTTTCAAAGTAATACAGCATAACCTTGTTCAACCACCTTATTTTATTTTTCTTTATGGTAAACTTAGAGCAGGCACAACAGTGCAGACACTCCAAGTGGTCGATTGAGGTGTCAAAATTTTAAGGGTAGCGTGTTAGTAATTTGATGCTAATTTCAACTCAAAATCAAAATACCATGAATATAGAGTAGTGCATTCATAGCATCTTCACACACCCCAAGTTTCTGAAGGAACAAATACAGCTTATTGAAAAAAAAAATGCCAACTATATGTTCTACATATCTTTGGTAGTATTGCTAGTGCCAATCTGGTAACATATAATTAGTTCATGCAAAACTTAGATGAATTATTTGCAAATCATATGCTTGAAATAATGCACATAAGTAAGCATCATCCTGAAGATTGAAATAAGAGCCTAAAAATTTTTTTCCCCTTGAATAGATAATATACCTGAAAAAAACTCCCGAAGAAGCTTATCGGCCTTTGATTGGTGGTACCAGTCCTCCATTTGTTCCATTCAGGTAAATTTTTCTGTAAAAATATTAATGAATTCATATTTAAGGAAGAGAGAATTCTTTTAAGTGTTTTGCAATGAAAGGATGATGCATTCTGAGAAATCAAAAGGAGAAAAACAAATAAAGTAAAACAAAAATATAGTAGAACTAAAGTTGCCATATACATAGTTGTGCTACTACACTAAAATGCAATATGTTGAAACATTGTTATAAACATACATAAGAACATATAACTTCTGTTTACAATAATTTTAAGTATATAAATTTTAATACATACTAATTCATTGAAACAATTGGAATAATATAAAATGATGAAGGAACCATTTAAACACTGCATAATTGTAGATACAATATGTCTTTCAGTAGCACACCAGGCTTGTAATCTGCAGTTCCCAGGTTCGAGTCCCAGCTGGGCCAATATTGAAGTTTATCTCTGCAAAACTCCCTGCCCTCAGATAGTAGGAGATACCAATGAGCTTGGAAAGCTTGCTGCCATCAAATGGGATGTTAGCCGTGACCCGGTGTGTGGGAGAGCCATACTGTGTGTATGTTAAAGAACACATATGGAAAGCTACTATGTGCTCCCAACAGCTGTCCATTGGGTCCCCTCTCCCAGTCTTCTCAGGGGCTTTGTGACCTGGCCATTTAGCCCATTGTGTGCAAAAAAGTGCCACTCAGAAATATAGCAAACTACAATGAAGCAGTCGTTAGACTTTAAAATGTGATATTAAAATTTAGACATTTAATACCGCTCAGGGTTTTTGTTCCTTTTAGTTGTTGTGAATGCTCTTATGTTGCATGAGTTCAGTTTTAGTGTTATTTCAAACAGATTGCTTTGGATCTACCATTAATTTTTGTTCATCCTTGACACACTCGTCTGAAATGTGATCCACACATTCTGTCAGCACATACAGTACTGTGCAAATTAGTTGGAACAATAGGAAAATGCAGTAACAAAGACACAACTAAAATTTTTATTTGTTTAATAGTGTAGTTAATAGTGAATGTGACCCCCCCTTAGCTTTTTTAATTACTTCTTTCACCCTCTCAACCATTGATGCCACTGGCTTTCCACATTTTCATGACACTTTCTATCATTTTGGTTTTCGTCATGCAATCCATCTTAGATATGCACGCTTTAATAATGGGGTTTAGATCGGGTGAATTTCCTGGCCACTCCAATACCTTCAAATGTTGCTGGGTAAAGAAGCTCTTAGCAAGCTTAGAATTGTGGCATGGAGCCAGATCCTGTTGAAATACCCAATCGCCGTTAGGAAACAGCTTCTGCAGTGTTGGGACCATTTTCGCTTCCAGAATGCCTATGTACTTTTTGCTGTCCATCATTCCTTCAATGGGGTGAAGTGTCTGTGACCTGGAAGCTGTGAAACATTCCCAAAACATGACCTTGGTGGGTGTTTAGGAGATTGCTGGATGTGGCCGGATCGAAGAGGTTCTCCAGGCTTCGCTTGTCCCAACTAATTCGCACAATACTGTAACTGTCTTCCCATTGTTTTGCAATGAATAATTTAACATTGATCACAAAATACTGTGTCTGCAATTACCTCTGTGTTTAAATAATTATCATATTGCTTGATTAATACTGATATAACAGTTTTAGCTGAATAGATATTATACACTAATATTATAAAAATAAATGCTATATTCAGATATGTATAACTAACACCTTGGAGTTACTGAAGAATAGTTTGTAGCATATTGTCTTTCTTGAGATACTCTAGTATTAGGTAATAATGCATTGCAGTGGGTATATGCTATCCCTTTTGGTAACATGGTGTAAGTTGTGTATTCAGCAACATGCCAATATGATAACTTGAGAATTTCAGATTTAGAATCCCATTTTTACTTCCACTCATCTGCTACTTTTTCCCAATGAGAAAGAGGTGACCAGTAATTTTAAAAAGGCTACTATTCATCAGTTGGTTATTAATTCATGGCCTCAGTATTCTGTGCATATTAAAAATGCATTGCTCACATCAGTGGGCCTTTTAACTTCAGAACCCATTTAAGAAATAACAATGCTGACTAATCTGAAACATTACTCCAGTTTAGCATCAGTGCATCTTCTAGAAGTAAGGGTTCAGGTACTTTTCATGGCATTAGATTCAGCCAATGTATTACATAAGTGACATATATCTGTTTCTTGATTACACTGTAGATGGGTTCTGGGAAATCACTGTAAATTAAGAAAATTATTCAGGTATGTAATAACTTATCTTTATTAATTAATATTAATATATAAATTAAAAATACAAAGCTGCTATATTTGGCCTTAACCAGTGTTCCCTATGTCTGCACATAGACACCGAAATTCTATTCCTTAAGACAGCATTTCTCAAACTGTGGGTTGTGACCCCCATATGGTCATGAGCACCTTAGTGGGGGGTGCAGCTGTAACTGGCTGAATGTGTAATGTATAAAAAAACTCATTCATTGTAAAAATTTAGGGTTAAAACTCAATATGTTATAAACACTTGTGTGTTTGTGATTTAGCTACTGATGGAAGTCCCTTTTCCAGCTCCCTTTGTCACTCTTTTATGGTTCTTTAATGAGAGATAGTGATTATAACACCTCTTATACTATCCAACATGAAAATGCTAGCCTCAAACCCTCCCTACTCCTTTTGCCTTGTAGTGTTTCCAGCTAAATATAATCCACATACACCTTTCTCTCTCCCTCGGTTCTTCAATCGGCACTCCATGCACCTTAGTTTACCAGAATTTTCTAGTGCTGCACCCTAATATGCAAATTTGTTCATTGTATGTGCTGTGTGGTGCTGTTTTAATACTTTTGCTCAGAATTCTGGAATTTCACTTGCATGCATTTGTCTTCATATATATTGGATGTCATTGCACCTTTCTGTCCACTTACCTCTGGAACTATGGCTCAAATCGTGAAACATGTCAGTGTAACTTTGTTTCCTTTTATCTTAAGGAACTGACCTTCAGGATTCATGTGTGGGTCATAGGGAACACCCTGCATGATAGTCTGCAAAGAAACATTTTGCTAAATGCTCACTAAAAATGGTTTTTACCACTCTGAAAGAATTCAGTCTAGAATAGTTAGATCTCACTGTCAGATTCAAAGCAGGTGTTAGTTTTGAAGTTGTTGTGAGACAGAGTGCATTACAATGGTAAGAATAAAATTTAGTGAAAGAATATAAATTGTTGCAGATGATGTTTTATTAATATAGTAATTTATCTATTATTAAATATAAATGTTATCAACTAAAACCATTTAATTTACTTTGAAGAGACAGTCTGATAGCCTTGTTTGAGATATGCCACTGCTACTCTATAAATACACTAAAGGAAATAAAAAATGCAACACTTGCAAGAAGTTATGCAAATGTGACAAAATTTAGGGAGGCGGTAGTATATGGAAGTGCATGGAAATGCTTAGGTTTGCAGTACAATCGAAACAATTCGACAGGCACCAGCTGATGTCACAGGTACAGAGCAGTCAAAAACAGATAAAGGCAACCAAAGCTCCCTGGTTGACAAAACATTGTGGAAATTGTTCTAAACTGCTAAAGAAGCCCTTGCCTAGATGTTGACAGCATTCCAACAGTTAACAGACTTTGAGGTGGAAGAATCATCAGCCTTAGAGAAGCTGGTTTGTCATACAGAAATGTGGCCAACCTTATTGTCTACAATCCCAGCACCATCATACACATATGGTGCCAGTGGGTTCAAGAAGGATCCAGCATACATCAACAAGGATCAGGAAAACAACATATGACCACAGAGTGACAACTACCGCCATTTGCGATGCTTGGCGTGACAGATTTGTGACTACAATGCAACTATAAAGGGACTGGCAACAGGTAAAACACATCAAATACCATCAAATATCCATCAAATACCATCAAATCCTAACACATTAAATACCAGGTGGACAGTAAACAATAGGCTTTTACAGTTTTCATTGCAAGCTTATCATCCAGCACTGTGTTTGCCCCTCACATCTGCCCACTTGCAAGCACATCTTCAGTGGTGTCGCCTCAGACAGAACTCAAACAAACAAGAGGATTACCGTGGTATTTAGTGATGAATCTTGTTTTTGTCTTGGTCAGCACGATGATAGACAATGTGTTCCCATCATCCAGGGGAAAGGAATGCCACCCAGTGTGTGCGACATCATCACACAGCTCCAGCACCTGGTGTCTTCGTGTGGGGTGCCATTACTTGGACATCTCGGTCAGAACTGGTCATCGTAAGGGGATCTCTAATTGCACAATATGTTACCAACTTTTTGCAGCCAGTGGCTGTTCCATTTGTTCAGTAGCATGGAACCTTTTTACCAGCAAGATAACACCTGTTCCCACACAGCCTGCATTAGTCTGCAGTATCTATACAAGCAAAACGTTCATACTACCATGGTGAGCTTCACGCTTTTAGCATTCTATCCCTTAGGAGGACATTATAGAGCTATACAATAGCCTTCCTCACTGTGTTCATGAATGCATTGTTGCGTGAGGCGGTTCAACATCATACTAATTATACCACTTGACCGGGTAGGTGCAGTGGTAATTTTCCTTTTTTTTTTATAATGTAATCAGTTGTACATCTCAGTGTATGTTAACAGTTGCCTGCGTTTCAATAAAATGGCATTAATCCTTCAAAGTGTTGCAACTTTTTTTCCTGTAGTGTATGCATTATATCAATATATTAAAAAAAAAAACTGCGCAATTATGTAACTGAATCTATCATCATGTAAAATGAAACTGATTGCATTTTCTTGATCATGTTAAACTTTAACTGTGTAAATCAAGTACCATATAAATTGACAATTGGTGTACTATCCTGTTTTTACTGAGTCTATTGAGTAGACTGTAACTTGAATAGACCTTAGGCTGATGAGTAGAAAACAGTAGTAGATTTATCTCCACTAAACCCCACACTGCCCATGGTCAGAAAGGGGACACTGGTAGGCTTGGAAAAGCTGTCATTGATCAAATGGGACATTAAACTGTGGCCCATGTGCAGGACAGCCATACTCAGTGTACATTAAAGAACACTCTGGCTGGAACTTCCATGTCTCCTAACAGCTGTCTAGTGAGTCCCCTTCCCCCAACCTTCTCTGAGTCTTTGTGTCTTAATCACCTGACTATTTAGTCTATTGTGTGAAAAAAAATGCTGCACAGAGATAAAACAACCGGGAGTGACAACAGTGGATGACCAATAACTATGCTGCACTAACTGTCCAATGTCTTAGGGCAATGTCATCCAGACAAAACTCTCTGGAGCCTTCTGCAGCAATTAGTAGGATAGTCTTGAGGCAATATTTACATCATCAGAGAGGGCTCTATGCCAGATGATTAATGGTTTATATTCCCTTTAATCCCTCCTGCAAGAGGGCCTGACCAACATGGTGCAGACATCATGACCAGACATCCAGACCAATGGGTGCATGTTCACAACAAATTTCTGTTCAGGGTTTAGACTGATTCATGATGTGCTTTGATCTGGAGAACAAGACCCATCAGTGTTCTTACATTACCAACCATCTAACATCAGAGACTCTTCACATAGTGCTGACAACACCACTATGATATCAAATGGATACCCACCTCTCCACATCTTTACCAGAGATACATGTTGGAGACATAGGAAAAATATTCATCAACCCTTTGTGAGGATTTAAATGGGCACTGTTGGAGCCCCAGTTTCTTTTTATGGATAGTTTTGCTCATCCACATAGAGCACAGTAAATGAATTCCTTGAAAGGGAGGATATTTAATGGATGTACTGACCAGCCTATTCTGTGGGCCCGAATTTTAGAGAGCATTTCTGGGATGTACAGGGGAAATTAATCCATGGAGAGACATGTTTCTGGTTGTTAATCTCCTCCAAGAACAGTCCACAAGCTCTGATTTTCTCTAGGGAGAGAGTGGGACTTAACTAGCCTAGTAAACAGTATAAGTCATTGTGTAATTGTTCATCATCATACTCAAGCAATCATGGGTTACAGAGGTCCAACCAGATTTTATAATTTAGTTCTCCAAACATGTCTGTCCTGAGCTACAGCTGCTGCACCTGGCAGCACACTGTAAATTCTAACAAGGTCCTATTTGACATTGTCTGCCCATCTCATCCTAGGTGTCCCCCTCTTTCTGCAGCCTTTACGTACACTGTTCATAACTCCATTCGTTAATCTATAGTTATGCATACGGGCAACATGGCCAAACTGATGGTCTCTCTGCACAATCTGCTACTCAAAGGAGGTTGCCGACCCCCTTCCCTAACCTCATCATTACTTGCGAAGTCAAACCACCTAATGCCCAAGATACTGCGTAAGCATCTGGAAACAAAAGCATCTAGTTTCCTATTATCTTGTTTACAAAGTGTCCAAGTTTCACTACCATAACTAACCCTAGAAAGAACCAAACTATTATACAGTCTAATTTTAGTCTTTAGGTGTATACGCCTATTTCTCCACACTCTCCATAGATTCTTAAAAGTTCAGGCAGCAATCCCTATTCGTCTGTTAATCTCATGCCACACATCACCAGTATATGTTACATAGCTCCCAAGGTAATTAAACTGTGACACCTGCTCAAGACTGCAACCATTCAGATGAACTGAATCACAACCTTCCTGACCAATTTCCATCACTTTAGTTTTCTCTCTGTTTATAACCAAACCTACTCTACTACCAGTCTCATCAACAGCTCGAATGAAAGAGTTCATCTCATCAACATCATTTGCCAAAAGGGCTAAATCATCAACATAATCTAAATCAGAAATTTTCGTATCTCCAGTCCATTTAAGCCCAAAATCTTTCCCTTGCAGTGAATTTTGCGTAACATAATCAGTAACCAAACTAAAGAGAAAAGGAGACAAAATGCACCCTTGTCGAGCACCAGAAGCAATGCTAAACCAATTTCTACAAGCCTTATCAACTCTCACACTCAAATCAGTGTTGTTATAGAGAGCTTTCATTACACTAACTAACTTGTCTGGTATGCCATATGATCTCACAATCAACTACAAATTATGATGATCAGCGAGTCGAAAGCCTTTTTGAAATCAACAAAGCTAGTAACCAAAGATTTCTGAAATTCTAAACATTTCTCAGGAATCTGCCTAAGCAAAAAAAAATCTGATCTACACATCCCTGCCACTTTTGAATCCATACTGCTCATCATGCAATTGTCCATCAACAAGATTCTTAATTCTATTGAGCGCAATCATGCAAAGAACTTTACCTGGAACAGAAAGTAGGCTGATATTCCTATAGCTATCAGAAGAACTGCAATCTCCCTTTTTAAAAATAGGGATAATAATAGCTCTGGTAAAATCCTTAGGAACCATGCCTTTATCATAAAGATATTCAAAATTTGTGTCATCCATGTGGTAACGAAACATTCCCAGCTCTAAGCATTTCCATATTAATTTCATCTACCCATGGGAATTTATGTAGTTTAAGTTTAGAAACAGCCAAAATAACTTCAGACTGTGGATATAGGGCAAACATTAAAGCTAGTAATGCATCTATCATCATTGCATGCAATGGTAATAGAACTTTGTTTAAAGCTTCTCTGAAATGCTCAGTCCACCTAGCCATGACAGAATCCTCATGTTCAATAATCTTACCTTGTCTATCCTTCAATCCCTGTATACCTGTTAGTCACTGTGTGGGAAGAAACTGTCTGGTACAGCTCTCTGCTATTATGCTGTCTAGCTGCTTCCTCAGCTATGTCAGAAAAGCCAAAGATTCTTATTGGCTGCTAATTGATCCTTTACATGTTTATTAAGCTCTTTATAATGCTTTCTATTTGGACTAGTAGGGTATTGTTTAAGGACATTCCTTCAGTTCTGTCTTTCTGAAATAAGCTCAAGTGCCTTATCACTCAAATTAATTTTGCTTCCACTGCTCTTTTGTACCTAAAGAGTATTGTTAGTTTCAAGAAAAGCCTGTTTAAAATTTCCCATTCTTCCTCAACTTTAGTTGTAAGCAAACCATGATTGTCATAATGACTAACATATCATGATAAGCTTTAGCTATAACTGGGTCTTTCAGAGCTTCAGTATTAAAGGTGACTTTTTTAACCTTAGCACAACACTTTTTAAGTTGCAAGACAGTTTTTAACAAGGTAATAGTCAGATCCAATATATGACCTGGTATTCCGAACAGAACTAGCCCATTTGCTTTGTTAATTAATAATATATAATCAAGTATATTCTTATGCTGTTATATGTTTATTCATCTGCTGAAACCCACTTGTGCTTATGTATGTCGTGGTGTTTATAGTGAGTGTTAGTTATTCTCAAACCATTAAGTTTTCTTATTTGTATGAGACGCTGGCCATTGCTATTGCAGCTGCCAATACTAAAGGGGCCTCTCATCCCTCCCCAAAGGTCAGAGTCAGTACCAACTTGAGCATTGAAGTCACCTAGATATCTCCTTTCTTGACAGAATTTAAAGTATCCTGAAGTTGTCCGTAAATCGTATCCTTCTCACCCTCATTGACATCCTCAGTGGAGGCAATAACAACAGATAACATTCAAGTCTTTAATGCTTGTGTGAAATTTTGCTGTAAGAAACCTTTCATTAATGCAAGCATATCCTAGAAGAGCATCACTAATGTGTCTGCTGAGAAGCAAATCTACACCTTGGAGATGCTTCTTGTCTTCCCTCCTTGAAAAGAGAAATTTAAGATTATTTTTAAGAATCTGACCTTTATCTGTTCATCTGATCTCTTGCAAGCCGAGAATATCTAAATTATAATGGTGGAATTCCTATGTGAGGACATCAAGATAATAATTTCTGTGCAGAAACCTCACATTCCAACTAACTGTGGAGAGAGAATGGTTAGTGAGATGTTTAAAGAAACAGTGTTTTTTGAGAGTGGAAATGCTGACAATATCAAACAGCCCCCTAATTGCAGGCATGATGCAAAGACCTATTTCCCTCACTACTAAAGGCTGAAGCCATCTACACTGGAAGACTTCCTCCAATGCAGGTTTGACAATGCCCATAGAAACAAGAATTCAGGTACCAGCAATGGCCTCGGATCAGGATTATCCACCAGCTAATAAAATGTATACTGTGAATCTATTCATTTGCGGCTGTCAACCCATAAACAAACAGGAAACACAGTGGAAGGTTCTCCCTTAAGAGTAGTCCACAATGCAGCAAATTCAGCATCCATAATCAAGATCAGAGCCATTATTCAGTTCCAGTTAGTGTATATGGTCAGCACTAGGACCCTGTCTGGTTTACCACTCCTCAGCAGGGTAGAAAAAAAAAATAGCACTAGTTGTCCAGATCAGTAAGCCACACTGATCTGGCAGCCCTCCTTTTCTATTCCCATCTACAAGATAGAGTATCTCTTTTGAAAGGTACCATTGGTCTTTAACATGAAAAGGCAGATGGACTTCAGGTGCTAGGTCTGGATGGTTCTGGGCATCATCACAGAGGATTGGTGCAAGCTCTCCTTCCTGTGAGTACCTAGCTACCATTTACAGATTACTATTCCTATTCTTCTGTACTCCATCCTGACATCTCCATTCTGCTGAAACAGGTCCCTTATCTATAGATAGTCCTGCATTCATTTGCATAACCCATGGAAATCATGCAATTAGATTGCTCTATGCTACACTGTTTTTTGCATCATGTAAATTGTCATTCTAAATCTCTTAACATTTCATTGTTACATTTTTGAAATCTTCCAGATTGATAGATTCTGCTTAACTTTCTGACATTGGTGTAGGTATGGTGTAAAATTCAGGTGTAAGGTTGAGAAATATTTTCTACTTAGTTTTGTTCATTTACTAACCATATAAATTGTAATATCTGATTGAAGAATGGC
Organism: Ryuthela nishihirai; assembly: GCA_038380435.1. NCBI lineage: Eukaryota > Metazoa > Arthropoda > Arachnida > Araneae > Heptathelidae > Ryuthela > Ryuthela nishihirai. The sequence goes on along the minus strand of JAWZYU010000002.1, from coordinate 117,673,151 downwards.
TATAAATATAAATAAAGTGAAAAAAATATAGTTTTACTAAGGTAGAGAAATCTAATTATTTTAATTTGTTTACAGGGATGCTGCATTTGGCCAGTGCACCTACAATTTGACTCTATCAGACTGTTTCCGTGCAGTCAGTAAGGTAAGATAAAATATATGACAGGAATGAATTGTTTTTAAGTTTGATATTAGTAGGTATTAGTAGTAAAAGCTGAAGCATTTAAGTATTTCATCAGGAAAAAATTAGAAATGAAGGGCAATTTGTGTTTTCTTTTTCTTGCATTCAGTCTCCCTTAATAAATGTTTTAGCAATAACAGTATAACAAAAATTACTGTAGAGCTACACAGTGCAGTAAATAAGATTAAATTAAAATCTTTAATTCTTTGTGACACTGTTAAATGCTCAAAAGTACTTCAATGAAAAATCTATGCTACCTAGTATCAAATGTAATGTGAGACCTCTATGGTACATAATAAGGTCCAAAAGTTTCCGGCCCTAGGGTATTAAAGAGAGAATAGAATCAAACAATAATTTTTATTTTTCAATATAGTCGCACTTTATTTCAATACATTTTTTAGAACAGCTAATTAACTTTACCACTGAAAAAATAATCTGAATTTTTGTCCTTAAAATGGTCTGAAACTACAGAAATGACTTCTTCATCACTTGTAAATTTTTTCCCAGGCAGATCCAACATCAATTTTGAAAACATAAAAATAGTCGCTAGAGGCTAGGTTGGGGCTGAACGGTGGTGATTTAATTCTTGGAAACCACATTGCTGAATAGCAGCCTTCGCAGCAACTGAAGTGTGCACTGGCACATTGTCATGCAATAACCTCACTCCCCATGATACCTTTCCTTGGCATTTCTCTTTGATGGTATCCTTCAGTTTGTACAATAACGACACATAATATTCACCAGTAACTGTAGTATTTTGTTCCTTAAAGTCGACTAGCAAAATCTCCTGTTTTAAAATAATAAAAAAGTTTTTTAAATTAAAAAAAATTAAAATTAAAAAAGTAATAAAAATATAAAAAAAATAATCTAAACACTGTTTAATTTCTGCCAGGCTTTTGCCTTCTTTCATCGAAAATTTAATGACCATGCAATACTCAAGTTTGAACATTTTAAAATATTGGGTAACAGCACTTCTATCTGTGACACTAGCTGGAGTGCTACTGATGCTAGAGCTGCAAAATTTTAACTGCAGTGCAACAAAACATGGAGGGGGGTTGACGGATGTTAGATCTGTCAATTCTTGTTCTAACATGTTCAGGCCGGAAACTTTTTGGGCCTTACTATGTATGTAAAATTTCATTCATTACTTTTGATACTAGGTAGCATAGATTTTTTGTTGATGTGCTTTTAAACATTTAACAGTATCATAGAGAATTAAAGATTTTATTTTAATTTAATTTTAATGATGGTATAGGAGAAGGGACTAAATAGTTATAAGAGTACTGTAAGAGTACTCAGATGTAGTATCCAAAATTCTAGATTGTTAATATGTAAGCATCATCATCTGAGTAGCATGTTTTTGTCCTGAATTTAATTATAACATTGTTATAATTTCATGCTGTTGTTACAATAAACTGTTGATATGCAGTATATCGTGAAATCACTAAATTTTGTACTGTACCTGTGGAAAACATTTATTTGTAAATAAACATTAGGAAACAACATTTCAGATAAGTGTAAAATGATCACTAAAAATGTTCTGAAGATCTTAAGAACTAAAAAAATGAACTTGACCTAATGGGGATACAATATCAGAAGCAAGTCTCTGTTCATTTTTATATTAATTAGCATTATATGGCAAATTCTCACAAATTTATTTGTTCTATGATATAAAGCACTGGTTCCAAGACTCCTAGGGTCTATGAGCTATTTTAATATTTCAGAAAGCTCTAACCTGAAATAGGACATTTACTACAATTGCACAACAGCATTAAATTTTGTTGGTTTGGAATTATGTCAGTTTAGTATGACAACTTTGGCTATGTCATGTTGATTACAGGATGAAATTGGCTGTAGATGAGATAAGAATTTCTGGAGAAGTCTTGAAGAAGCTCCAGCTTTTCCTTTTTTTAGTTATAGTTTCAATGTTGAAGAATGGTAAAAGATGTATAAAATGCTGGAATAAATGATATAAATGATAAAAAATATTAGGAATAGTGAAATAGGTGTAAGGCAGAAAAGAGTGAAGAACAAGGGGGAAAAAAAACAGAGGTACTTACTTCATAATTACTTTCAAAATCTTCTGTTTTAAAAAATAACAGTTTTTTTTTTTCATTTTCACGAGATTTTTGAAACTTTAAGGAAAATTTTGTTGATAATAGTTCAAATCAAACTTGTTAGCTTAAATCAGAAGGTTGCTTAAGCAAAGAGTAATGTTAACAAATATATTGGCAATACCACATAGTGCTTCTAAGAAATGACAATCAGATGGCTTCAACAAATTATTTATATTATAGTTTAATAAAATATGCATCAAATGAAAAAGGAAAATATTTTTCAAACTTGAATTGCATATTTTTGAAATCTATACGTAAGAAAGTTTTCAAACGACAATTTCTAGTTATAAAAAAAGAAATATTTTGTTGTACTAAAAATGAACGTAGACATCTTGAACCTCTCATTTTGTAATCTGGGAATGTGTGTTTGTCTTGGACCCTGGAAGGGTTAATCATTATGACAATTATGGTTTGCTTACTACTAAAGTTGAGGAACAATGAGATCAGTTTAAAACAGGCTTTTATTGAAATTAACCATACTCTTCTGGGTAAAAGCAGCAGAGGAGACAGTTATTTGAGTGAAAATAACCTGAATCCACACTCTACTATTCCTAAGACAGCATTACAAAAAGCTTAATAAATGTGTAAAGGATCATTTCACAGCTGATAAGAACTTTTGACTTGATAGTTTAGCTTAAAAAGCAGAGGAAGCAGCTGGACAACACAATAGCAGAGAGTTGTACAAGGTTGTTAATCTTTTGTGTGGGAAGAAACAAGTTGGCACACAGTGATTGAGGGATAAACATGATAAGGTTATTGAAGGCGAGGATTCAGTCATGGCTAGATGGGCTGAGGATTTCAGAGATGTTCTAAACAATATTGTAATTTTACTCCCATTATTTGTAATGAGGATAAATGCATTGTTATCTTTAATATTGGTCCTATATCCCAATCTGGAATTACTTTGTTTACCTCTGAATTAAAACTGCAAAATCCCCAGGGGTAGATGAAATTACTACTGAAATATTTAGAGCTGGGAATATTTCTGTTTTCACACAGCTGACTGAAATTTTGAATATTTTCCATGATAAGGGACTTTACTGAAACAATTATTATCCCATTTTTTAAACAAGGTAACTATGGTTCTTGTAATGATTATAGGGGAATCAGTCTACTGTCTGCTCCAAGTAAAGTTTTTTGCATTATTGTGTTTAATAGAATTAAGGATTTGGTTTGTGGAGAACTGCAAGATTACCAGTGTGGATTCAGAAGTGGTACAGAATATATAGATCATATAGTTTTGCTTTGAGCAGGTTCTTAAGAAATATTTAGAGTTTCAGAAACCTATGGTTACTAGCTTCACATATTTCAAAAAGGCATTTGATCCCATTCATTGTTATAATCTGTGGTTGATAGTGAGATCATATGGTTCCACTGAGTTGTGTGGGAAAGTTAGTCTTGCAGCAATTGGTTTAGCATTGCTAGTGGAGTTAGAAAAGATTGCATTTTGTCTTCTTTTCTCTTTGGTTTGGTTATTGATTATGTTATGTGCAATTCTTTGCCAGGGAAAGATTTTGGCCTTAAATAGCCTAGAGATTTCAAATTTTCTGATTTAGATTATGCATATGATTTGGCCCTGTTGGCTAATGATGTTGACAAGATGCATTCTTTAATTAGGGTTGTCGATGAGACTGGTAATAGAGTAGGTTTGGTGATAAACAGAAAAAAGTGACGAAAATTGGTTCCACTGAGTTGGGCAGATGGTGCTTCAGTACTTTGAATGGCTGCATTTTTGAATAAGTATCTCAGTTTAATTATTTTGGGAGCTATGTATCAGATATTGGTGATGTGTGACTTGAGATGAATAGAAGAATGGTGATTGCTGCTGGGACTTTTAAGAATCTATAGATAGTGTGGAATAGGTGTATCACCTAAAGATTAAAATTAGGCTGTATAATAGTTTGGTTCTTTCTAAGGTTAGTTATGGTAGCAAAACATAGACCATTTGTAAGCAGGATAATAAGAAACTTGATATCTTTGATTTTAGATGCTTGCACAATTAGATTTTAGTTATCTTTAAGATTTTTTCAATTCTAGATGCCTGAGAATTAGGTGATTTGACTTTGTAAGTAATGATGAGGTTAAAAGAATGGAGTCATCAACCTCCTTTGAGCAGCATTTTGTGCAGAGAGACTGCATTGGTTTGGCCATTTGCCCATATGCATAGAGTCCAGCTGGGTCAGCATTGAGATTTATCTCCGCAAAATTCCCCACCCTGCCCATGATCAGTAGCGGACACCGCTGGGCTTGGAAAGGCTGCTGTCCATCAGATGGGACGTTAAGCCGTGGCCCCATGTACAGGAGAGCCATACCCTGTGCACGTTAAAGAACATGATGAATGGCCTTAACTGGAGACTACCATCTTTCTCCCAACAGCTGTTCCAGTGGGTCCTCTCCCCCTACCTTCTTTGAGCCTTCGGGGTCCATGTGACCTGGCCATTTAGCCCATGGTGTGCAAAAAAGTGCTGCCCAGAGGTAAAACAACCCAACCCAAAGCCCATATGCATAGCTGCAGATTGCTAAAGGCTTCAGGAAAAGAAGGAGAACTAGGATGCAAGAGGCAGACAATGTCAAACAGGACCTGGCTAGAATTGGCCTAGAGTGGCCAAATGCAGCAGCTCTAGTTCAGGATAGACGTGTGTGCGTTCTTTTTCTGCTAATTTTTCACTTATAACCTAGATTTTTATGTAATATTTAATAATATATTTTCTAATTGTAGAAATAAATTTGGTGGATATCATTTTAATTTTTAGGCCTTGGAAAATGGTTTTTTTGACTTTGATACATTTGATGTTGAAGAATACGAATATTTTGAGGTAAGGTTATTTTAGAATATTTTTAATCCAAGCATAAGGTAAATATGCATTAGTGTACTGTGCTTTTTAAAGATCTTGATTAAGTAAGAATTAATTGTCATACAGCTCATATATTATTCATATATAAATGTAAAATCTTCATCGTGTATAATAAAGAGTTGTTAATTATAGTGGCATTTTTTACAATGAAAATTAAAGAACCAAACTATGTTATATATATATTAGTGTCATACTAGATTAACTCCAAATCTCTGGCAGAATTGAAGTGTACATTTACATCTCTCAACTTGCTCTTAAATGGTGTGGAGCAAGGGTTGCTCAGTTGGTAGCACACCAAGCTCATAATTTGCAGGTTCCAGGTTCAAGTCACACCTGGACCAGCATTGAGATTTATCTCTGCAAAGCTCCTACCCTGCCCTCTATCAGTAGGGGACACTAATGGACTTAGAAAGACTGCTGTCTGTCAGATGGGATGCATGGGGAACACTAATGGTCAGATGGATGTATTAATATACTTTTGGTTATTCAGACACACATCAGCAATGTACTGGATGGAAATAACTGTATATGTGTAAACTGACAACCAGTTTGATAGTAAATCTCACTTACTGTGATAGTCATTTTTTGCACTTGTTTAATTACTACAAAATGACTATCACAGTAATAGCTTTTTTCCTCTAAAAATTATCACCTATGGTCCTTAACATAAGTATGATGTACTACAGTGGTTCCCATTTGGCAGTTCATGAACCCCAAGGGTTTGCACTATAAATTCTGTAATGGTGCTTTAAGCAGTAGAGAATTGTATAATTATGTTACAAATATATTTTACCTCTATGACAACAAACATTTGCATGCTTGAAGCATTATAGGTTTGTTTCTGCAGCGATTCCACAAAATTTAACAAAAAAATGATGCAATAAAGAAATTTAATATGAAGTCTTGCGGATAACTTATTTTAGAATTAAAGTTTTATAATTTTATATTTGAACTCTAAATTTTAGAGGTTTCATAATTATAGGTAATAAAATTTTATAATTATAATTATATAATGTAAATTTTGATTTGGAGCTTTTTTTAGTCATTATTACCCTGAGGGTTTTCAACACCTTTTTTGGTTGAAAAGGGTTCGTGGAACAAAAAACATTGGGAACCACTGATGCACTATTATAACTTGAGCCCACTGTTTATGTGAACATAAATATATGTAACCAAATAGACAAGTGGTTAGTGCGCTTGACTACTGATCTAAGGGACCTGGGTTTGAGCCCTGGGTAAGGATATTCATTGTTGTTTTTCCGCTGAGGTCCTGCCATCCTCACAGCCTTCTACAATGGCATATAAATTGACAGGCTTCTATCAGACCTCTATGGCAAGCAGCTGCTTGAGGGTGTATTTATTTTATTTATACTGTCATTGTACATTTTGTCAATCTGTCTGTAAACATTTTCAGTATTCCTTGTTTCCTTTTCATAACTTCTTTTTGTATTCCTCTACAGCAAAGCAAAACTATTCTAGTTCTTTAGTAGAGCAAATTTATTTTACTGCTATCTCAGTATGAACTCTGCTTATTACTTTAAGCAATTCTTTTCATTTTCTTTTTAAGTTAACCTATGCAACTCACAGTTAAAGCACCATATGGCCGAGTGGTTAGCATGCTTGGCTACTGATCTAAGGGACCTGGGTTCGAGCCCCGGGTAAGGCATGGATGTGTGTGTTGTTTTTCTGCTGAGGTCCTGCCATCCTCTCAGACCTTCTACTCTGGCATATAAACTGACAGGCTCCTGTCAGACCTCTGTGGCAAGCAGCTGCTTGAGGGGGTATTTTTTTTAATTTTTAATGTCATTACCTGCTTGACTTTCAAACTTTTTAACAAAATTATTAGTGTTATTGAATTTAAGTTGTTGATCCCATAAAGGTAGCAGAAAATAATATGATGAAAACACACTGAATGTTTCTAATTGTTTTTGTACATCTATCAAAAACATGGATAACATCTATATAAAAACATTGATAACATTTTTCCCTTTTTTTTAGTCATGTTTGGGGTAGCCGATGACATTAGAGATGTCACAAACTTTATTTTGAGATACAACTCTGTCTCCTTTTTTGGGGAGGTGAGAATGTTGAGGGGGGTGTAATTTAGAGTAGTCTACCATGGACCACATATGAGCTTTCATTTGACACTTAATGCATAACTGTAGACCATTGCATTCAGGAGATGGCAGAGTGACTTTCACATTTCCCCCTTTTAGGGAAGAAAGCAAGGGGGTATATTTTTTTTCCTCCAACATTTCTTACGTTGTAAGCTTTCATTTGACACAGCCAGTTACTTTTGGCCGTTATTTTCCAAAGATACAATGGAACAGTCATTTCATATTTTCTCTTTTTTAGGAGGGAAGAAAGCATGGGGCTAAATTTGTTATGGCCTATGACACTCTCCACCTAAACTTTCATTTGACACATAAATCATTCAGTTTGTCCATTGTGTTCAATAGATATGGTGGAACAACTGATGAAAAATTCACAAACTGAAATGATGAGTGAAAAACAATAGGAAGATAGGTAAAAAGTTTGTAAAATATTTTCAGATGTGCCATGGCAAAAGACTGTTTTCAAATTATAAATGAAATCTTGATATGTAAAATTTAATCATATTTTATTATATAAACAATAAAACACCACAGATTTGTGAACAAATCAAATATTTATTGCAATTAAATTAATATAGCTTCTTATATTATTTATATGCACGTAGGCAATAATACTCGTAATTAACAGCATGAATTATTTTATTAATTCCTATTTAAGTATTGAACTATTCGAACCATTGTAGTTGATAAATCATTGATATTAGACTTGTGTTTTGTAACTTTCAAAGGCATATTAGATCATTATTATCATATAGTTAAAAATTATCATATTTTTTCTCTGTTGATATTTCTTTACGTGCTGAGAAAATATTAATGTGCTATTTAGACCCAAAGATTTGCCTTTTAGGGATGGATCAGAGGTGAAAGAAAATGGGAAAGAGTGACAAATAATAATCTTTATTTTATTCATATTAGTTATACAAAAATTTAAACAAATGACTCACAAAGCATCTGCTTATCTGCAGGAGAGAAGAATGCTACATGAAAATATGTAGATATAATTTTAAAAATTTCATCTAATACTTATGTGAAATTTCAGGGGAAGCTCCATTATGGTAGTTCAAATTTTTATATTGATTTTAGTGTCTAGAAAAAAAATTTTAGTCTTATTTTTGATTTCTTTAAATTTGTTTAATAAAATAATTTCCCTTGGTAATTGAACATGTAAGGTACTTATATGCCCTTGTACATTTCCCGTAATTGTTTAATATTTTTGGAAGTTGGAAATAATTATTGATTGTAACCTTATGTTTTTCCCATGAGAGATTTTAGATTTAAATTGATTGTTAAAAATATTTTAAAAGAAGGAGAAGAAAAATAGGGAGTTCAGGATGCAACAAGAGGTAACAAAAATTATAAATAAGGAAGATAGTTATATTAAAAGTATATCAAAAACAAATTTAAAGAAATAAAGGAAGAGGGAAAGATTGGTTTGTGCAAATAGGGATTAGATGAAATTTAATTGGTGTTTTGGATTAATTTGGAGATTGGAAATTCTGATAAATAGTTTCCAAGCTAAGGGTATTTTCATTTGGTCTGTTTTGCAGAAGTTTTGTTGAATAATGGAAATTTGTATTGTTTTTAGTTCATATATGTGTGTTTTGAGGAGGCAGGAATAATCTTTGCGTTCTTGAGGTCAGATTTCCTTTTAAATTCTAATGCTTGTGATGCTTTTATTTTATTTCTTTTTATTGAAATCATATACCTGACTTCAGGAATGCAAAGATTTTTACTGCCATTTAACCCCTTAGCAAAATTCAACCCAGAAAATTTCATGATTTCCAATTAATTGTGTTTTACACCTCTAATTACTCACTGCTTTAAAAGTTTAGTAATCATACTACTGAAGGAAACCAGTTGAAGTTTTCATATATCAGTAATACTTGTGTAGCACAAATTGACTAAAAATATCTTGAAATTAGAAATTGCTATTATCAGAATTTCCATCTCCAAACTGAATTCAAATACCAACTAAGTTCAATTATTTCTTTATTTTTAATGTACTTTTCTAAATAAAGGTAGATAGCTTTCTTTTTATTTTTGTTGCTTTTGTCCTCTCTTTTTATATTTTAGTTTGTCTTTTTCCTTTAACCTGCCATTCTCTCTCTCTCCTCCTCCACTCCATGTTCCCCCCCCCCATTTTCTTATCCAATTATCTCTTCCCCACCCTCTTCAAAGATGAAATCCTTTATTCTGGCTCCTAACACCATTAACTTTGATGTCATATTCCAGCTCAACTATCTACCTTATCCAAAAGATCTTATTGACAGAACCTTTTTGTGATGAATCAGAACATTCGTTTAAAATATCATTCAGCACTTTTTTCCAGATTCCAACAACAGTGAGATTGGCTGTTGCAGCTTTATCACAAACATTTTTGAGAGGCCATATCTCTTCTTGAAATATTTTATTCAGCCATTGCTAGCCTCAAATTCTTCAAGTCTGAACTCTGCTGCCACATTTTTTCTTTTCATTTTCAGTACAGTGTTAGAAATAACAAAATTTTAGATCTTGCATGTTTTAAATATTAAATGAGAATTTCACTCATATCCTCAAATTGGCAATATTTATCATTCAATTGTTTTTTTTTGAAACTGTGACCATCTGAGAAATGATAAGGGAAGCACAATTTTTAGATCTTGCATGTTTTAAATATTAAATGAGAATTTCACTCATATCCTCAAATTGGCAATATTTATCATTCAATTGTTTACTTTTGTTTCTGATGCGCATTAGCCAACATTGGGACTCTGCTGAAAAGATATTGTTCAGTGTATTCCATGTTCCTTTGTAAATACTGTTTTGTTACATTCAACTTTTCATAGAGAATAATTACATCTTTTTCTTTTAGGGAAAGAAATGCAAATTTTTCTTTTTAGAATATCTTTCACTGACTTAATCTTAAGCAAAATGAGTGGTATGCTAACATGAAACTGTGACCATCTGAGAAATGATAAGGGAAGCACAATGATAAGAAATTGTAAACCTGAGATGAGTGGGTTAATGTATCCACCTCCAAGCTATCCAGTCAATAAAGGCTTTTCTAGTCCCAATCATTCAAAGTCCTGCTTTTATTTAAGCTTACTCTCTCACTCTTCAACAGCTTGCAACCAGTGACAATGAAATATTTGCTTTCTGCTGTAAGCAGGAAAGTGATTCACTTTGATTAACAACACATAAGGTTAGGTGAGACAAGAAAACTGTTTTACAGCTTTCCACTGTTGGGGTCTAAGAAAAAGGATAAAAACACTTCCTAACATTGGTGATATGTCAATAAGATAACATAATAATGATGATTGGATATTGGAGTGACCTTTAGAAAGTGTGACTAAGTGGAGTTAATATGCTATAGTATCTATGGAACATTGTCATAATTAATATAAAATAACCAGTAAAGGGGAGTGACAGATTATTCAAGTGATGAGATAGTGAGTTTAATATGCATTTTAAGAAAAGAAAAAAAAAGTTAAATTTGCAAGTATCAGTAATAATATATTTTTATTTAAAAAATAATATTTTTAGCATCAGCTTTTTTGTTATAGATTTCAATTGTCTGAAGTTCTCATAAAATTACTATTATATCATTTCTCAAATTACATTTAAATTATTGTAATATTTGTATTTGCATTGATTTTTGAAAAGGGCACTTTTTTTTTCCAGAAGGTAGAAAATGGAGATTTGAATTGGATTGTGCCAAATAAGTTTATTGCATTTTGTGGACCACATGCAAAGAGTAAAATTGAAAATGGTTGGTTCAATATTTAAAAATATTAATATGACATGAAAATATTTATAATATTTTGCTCAATCTTTTTGTCTGATACAGTAATTGTGCCACTAAAAGAATATGGTTGAAACCAGGGCCAGATCTAGGTGGGACCAATACCCTCCCCACACCCTTGTCAGAATGCTAGTAAGAGGCAAAAATTATTGAACTTATTTATATTTTATACATTTTCCAATATATTTTTAAAGGTCTCTGAAATGGAGGGTAAGATGTTATACTGCATTGGAAATCCAATCCCCCTCCCACCACTACCACCACCACTTCCCTACACACACTCAATATTATTTTTCTTAATCTGGGCCTGGTTGAAACAATGCTCTGGTACAACAGTTGTATCAGGCACTTTCTATTCTCTGAAACTAAGTTATCAAACTCTTCATAATGTACAAGCCAAACTCATCAAGAACATGCAGTCTGCATGCCAATTATTCGTTATGACATTTTAAGGTATAATTTTTAGCTGTCTTTATAAAATAAAAAAACTGTAATTGAAAAGGTAATGCAATGCAAATATGAAAATGGGGCTATGTGCAAACTGCTTTCATATCCTTACTAGAAAACATATTTGTAAAAAAAAATGAACTTGCATTGAAATTTATTTATTAGTAAACAAACACGAATAATTATGCTAATAATAATATGATAATAAATTAAATAAAATTATGTAGAGCAAAATGATGCTTTCTTTTTATTGTTTTTGCATTAATATTGCAACAATTTTTCCCCCTTAACAAAACAGAGGGATGGGCAAATGTAAAAACAGAGGATAGCTTTTTTTTGTGTCAAAACAGAGGGATAGCTTTTTTTTGTTTTAAGAGATAAATGAGGAATTCTTTTTTGTGTTGTATAGATCCTTATTCATGATTTACCTACTACTGAAGTTGAGTAAGATGGAACTACAGTCGGCCCTCAATCAATATTCACAGGGGTTAGGGGGCAGGACTGCTGCAAATGTGGAAAATCCACGAATATCTCTGCCCCCCCCCCCTCAAATCTTAACTCCTAATACTGTTAACTATATTTAATACACATAAAAAGTAAAACAATACACTGTACTGCAACAGTATGTTTTATAAATTTAAAATTACAGTATGAACAATGTAGGCTAACTCAGAGAGAGAGTGAGAGAGTTAATACATGCACAGTATGTGATGCAATATATGTACAGTATTTAGGTAGCAGTAAAATTATTAAAGTTTATAAAACACAATTATATACATTACAGTACAATACAGTATTGTGTTTTATAAACTTTAATAATTTTCTTCATCTTTCACACGATGACTAGACTAGCGATGACTATGTACAGATGATGATGAAATACAAACACTTCGAACACACAGTACTTGCTGTACAGTTATGAGACTTTAGTGCACACAAACACACACATTCAAACAATGTTTATTCTAACTGTGCTGCATTATTGTTATTTATTCGAGCAGTGGAAGTGGATCATCAGGGTCTTCATCCCCATTGTCTTCTACGTGTTCCGTATGTGGAGGAGATGTGGAGGAGAAGGGGGTGCCTCAGGGTAGCAGGGGCGGCAGAAGTGGAAGGGGTAGAAGGGGAGGCAGGGATGCTCATTGTTGTCTTCTTGAAATACATTGTGATTTCAGTTTGGCTTTTTTGCCTCTTCATTTCTTTAAAAATGTTGGTGTACATAGACAATGCCTCTTCTACCAATTCCTTCAACTTCAAGGAACATATCATAGACGGGTCGATGTCATAAAAATAGTCACTGCAGTTCTTTTAGTGTTCTGAGACGTTTTTCAAAATTTAACTTTTTATAATAATTTTGTGTATATATTTATGGTAGTAAATGATAAAATAGATTAATAATGTATATATTTTATGCATTTATGACTTATTTAACTTTTTTTAGTTTTCTTTACATTTTCTAGTCTACGCATGTCGTCTGCGACTTTCCACAGCAGGCTGCAAAACTCCAAAACAATTCCCATTTAATTATTGATGGCAAACTCGCAAATAATCAAATTTGCAAAAGTCAAGGGCCGACTGTATTTTAAACAGGCTTTTCTTGAAACTAGACAGTGCTATTTTGGGGGTAAAAAGGAGCAGAGGAGGTAGTCATTCAAGTAATAAGATTATGAAGCTTATTTCTGAAATGACAGGATACGGGAATAACCTGATTCAATACTGTACTAGTTCTAATAGATGATATTACAGAGAGCTTAATAAACATATAAATGATCAGTTGAAGGCAGATTCGAATATTCGGCTTAATATCTTGACTGAGGAAACCAGCTAGACGACCCAACAGCAGGGAGTTGTACCAGATAGTTAATGTTGTATGGGAAGAAACAGATTGTCACACAGGGACTGAGGAATAAACATGGCAAGGATATTAAAGGTGAGGATTGTGTCATGACTAGGTGTGCTGAGGATTTCAGAGATTGACAAATAGAAAGCCGCTGGTGGCTAAATTGCCTGAATAGCGCCTATGTGAAACATAAAGGGAATATTCATAGCACGAATTAGAGGCGTTCTTGATTTGCGGCCAGTAGCTCAGTGGTCCAGAGCACCTGACATGTTATCAGGAGGTCGTGGGTTCGTATCCCACCTGGCTCAAGACATTTTTTCCTCTAACATTTAAATTCGACGCTAAAGTGCTGATTTATTAGTGGATATAGAATACGTCGAGCTTATTTCATTATTTATTAACAGCATCAATATGAAGCATACATTCTAGTCCAAAATTGGTATATATATATATTGTATTTGCCATCATTTGATATCTCTAAGATTATCAAGACCCTTTTGGGTGTTTAACTGCATATGTATAAGGTAAGAACATTTGTTTCCACTGGCAATTTATGTGGGTGTTAATAGCATCAATCCATCATATAGCACATTTCATGAACAGGTTTTTGGTTGTGCTGATTTTTTAATATTTTTCTGTTAATATCGAAGAGAAATGTGTCTTGGTAAATGTGCTAATGCACAATATAGCATTGAAATCTTTTCTGCCATGTATCATTTTTGCAATGTTAGTTAATTTATAAGAATCAACCAATTGCAATCATCCACAAAAGTAAAATTTATATAAGTTTACAAAATGCTGTGAAAGTACAGTTTTTCTCTAAATTATTAATTATGAAACATATAACTATATTAATAGTGATATGTGTGTTTTACCAGTGAATCTTAATGCACAAGACACGCAATTATATAACCTTTATCATATGTTTCTGTTTTTTAGGGTATCCTCTTCATGCACCTGAATCATACATCTCTTATTTTCGGAAAAATGGTGTCACCACAATTATCAGATTAAACAAAAAGATTTATGATGCTCATCGCTTTTCAGACAATGGCTTTGACCATCATGATTTATTTTTTGTGGATGGCAGCACACCTAGTGATACTATCATGAAGGATTTTCTAGAAATTGCTGAAAATGCAAAGGGAGCAGTGGCAGTTCATTGTAAAGGTAAGTTTTTAAAAAGTACATAAGAATGTATGTGAATTTCGGGAAGTTTTTTTTTTGCTCTTTATCTTCTCAAAGATAAGTTTTACAGACAACTTCAGAATACTTTGGATTCTATCAAAGAAGGGCACCCGAGGGTTTGGAATTCCTACTTTAGATAAATGAATTATTGTTCAACAATGCTGTCATCAAAAGACTCCATAAGGAAGGGGTGGGGGATTGCTTGAGAATCAGAAAAGTAACTGATTATCGGGAGAATCAAAGGATCTTGGACTCTAGTGAGGATTGAAGGGGCTGACCACTCCATATTGGACAACACCAAGTGGACAGTTTGCTTGTTATGCACATGAAATATTTGCACACTTAAATTTGCTCACTATAACCATGACATCTTTACACCCATGATTGTTATAAATGAGTCTGACTGAAGTATGATTACTCTGTTAAAAGTAATGCTTCACAGATTAACAATAAAAATACTTTCTTAATCAATTATATTGTACTTGCAATGGTTTGATAACAACCATGTTGGAAAATGCATAGGAGCATAAATATATGTTTAAATGTGTTAACACACTATTTGGTCATTTAAGATGTTAATGACGAGAGAATGAGAAGATATTCCCAATGCATTTGTTGTTGGCTGGTTGTACTTCCTCATAAACTGTTGTACTTCAGATTTAGATTTGAAGAAAAATGGAGGTTGCTTGCCAAGAGAAACCAGTTCATAATAAATTCACAGTGGTTTTTTTTTTAATCATTTATTTATTCAAATTCAAATAAATCATTCCTTATTTGCAGATGTCCCACAAAGCTAAGAGCTTATCTACAGGAGAAAACAATACATTGACATAATACATTATACCTTCTTTCTGCCTTAATCTGCTAATCTTAATATTTTATATCATGTTGCATTTACTATGTACTCTCTTACTATTTCAGTTGGAAATTTTGACATTGAATAAATATGCCCTCTTTACTAAAAACTTTTACTTTTTTTCATTTAGAATATTTCAAAATAACATTGGGATTTTTATGTTTACATTCAGCACCACATAATTTCGTAGTAGGTGTTAATATTAATTATCTAGTTTTTTTAATAAATATCTGTTTAATTCATGTTTTAATTCTCTGAAAGAATTTATGGGTAGCAGTTCCCTTGGTAGGAGATTGAAAATATATGGAATTTGGTAGCCACTTGCGCACTTCCCATAGTTATTTGTAAAATTCTGTAGTTGAAAATAATTTTTTTTAAGTCTTGTGTTTTTTATCATGGACTTTTATGTGTATTGTTAAAAAAAATTATGTATAACTTTGTTATATTTATATAGGCTCTGGTAAGGTAAAATATCCAAGTAAATAAATCTATCATGGGCTGTAATTAGATGTGTGTAGTCTTTAATTTATATAATATTTTTAGCTATTGAGAATGGAATATGTTTTATTTTTCTAATATTTGTTAAGGGAAAGTGGAAACCATATACTTGCAATGGTAAATATTTTGGGTCACAACTACACAGGAATGAAAGATTGCTCGAGTTAGAGAAATTGTAGTGGATTGCAAAAACTACAAAATAAATTTATGGCTGAATCAAAAATAGAAAAGAGGGAAAATATTTTTAGATATACGTTTTTTTCACTTGCAGTTTTTTTTTATAATTTAACCATGAAATATATCCCCTTACAGACACTAGATGGCGCTACTTTCCTTCTGTAGCATTTCAATACTGTAAGACACAATACTTTTTTAAAATAATTTATTTTCTAATCACATTTGCTCAAAAAATTAACTTCAATTATGTTTATTACATTCCATTCTGTAAACTTAATTACCTAGATTCTATATTATATGCTTCTTTATATACCAATATGTGGTTGAAAAGTCGCATAATACAACCACTGCTATGTTCAGTTGGCAGTCCGCTGTTTTGGCAGTTGCCTCAAGTTACTCCAGGAACCTCAGGCCTCTATTTCCTCGATCAAAACAATAAATATGTCACCATGGAGCCGACCCTCCTCCTCCCCGCCCCTTGCCGAACTCCGACACTCCAGTCAGATGCGTGACCAGTGACTCTCGACCATGTCGCTTGGAGTGGGGGCCTTGGTTGCAGGATTCTAACAATTGGTGGTGGGAGTGCATGAATTTTGTGTCATCATGCATGATTATCCACCCAATTGTTGTTTTATTCAAAGCCAAATAACATAAATTTTTCCTTTGCATAACTCATGATGGGTTGATTGGTGATGATCAGATTACGTCCATCGTCTGCAGTAATATAAAACATTTTGTATTGGTTTGTGAGCACACCACTATCAGTATAAAATTAAATAGAGATGGATCTAGTTTCCTCTCCACAAAGCATAATTATTATTTTTGAATTCAGGGTCAATCAGCCATCAGAAATAGGAAATTGTGTGATATTTTTTTTCTTTCAGTATGAAGCTGATTCGAAAAATAATATGAATTGAGAGAAATATAACTTTCTGGGAAAATATTTAGCCCAAATTACATAAATTTTACATGTAATGTGTCATCCTAGAGAATTTTGACCCAAAAGCTACAAGAAATATGCCACTAAGATATTCCTGATGCTACTAAAAAATAAAAATTAATAACTAAACAGACTGAAAAAGTAGCAGCAAGAAAATATCTCAGGTTTTAGTTGCTGACGATGTTAAACCAGAAAATATGCGAAACACTCAATAAGCTTCGTACATCTTGAAGAAACTGCCAAAGTTAAAAAATGGAAACCCAAAGCATTTTGCTATTTGTAAACAGCAAATGTTTATAGAATGGAAGTGAATAAGATCTCATGTTAAAAAATATCCTTATGGTTTCTTATTCCTTGTTTGATTGAGATATATATTATGCTTTTTTTTCTTTCTGAAAAATAAGGTTAATAGGTTAGCGAGTGAAGCAAACCATGACGAAACTGCGCTCCAAAAGAAATTTTTTGTTTAGTACTGAAGTACATATGGCCTAAGTTCAGATAATTCTCATTTGTGCACTAGTTTTTAGAAGTTTCTTGATTTTATATCTATTATGCATTAAAACAACTTCTGGCAAAAAAGAAAAAATTTTTTGGTTTTTTTTTAGAAAAATTAAAAAGAAATTGATTTCTATAAAACATTTTGGAATGTTTTATACGGGGTGATTTAGTTAAGCATGTACAAACTTCTGAGATGGGTAGAAAGAAAAGAAGCTAAAGACGAATCGGAATCATATAGCAATGCAGGGTCGCTAATTGCATCTTCATGCGGTAGATGGCGTTGTTCGACGTGGTAGATGGCATTGTTCTACGTGGTATATGGCATTGTATGGCTGCGGGACTGCACAACATCCTTACAGGTAACTGTCATTCGCAAACTGCCTGCAGAGGTAGTAGAATGGCTGATTACACAAATGTGCAGTTGGCTGATATGCATCTCGCATACGGGGCTGCGGACTGCAACGGGCGAGCTGCTGTGCATGTGTACCAGGAACGGTACCCGATGAGGCGTACTCCCAACCACCAGATGTTTGCATGGCTGCATCAGAGATTATGTGACACTGGTTCCTTCCAGAGACCTGTCAGGAGTTGGGAACGATGGGCACGGACCCCTGACATGGAGGAGAATGTGCTACATCATACAGAAGACACTCCAAGTGCCAGTACTCAAGCCCACCGGGTCGGTCTTTCCCAATCCACCGTATGGAGGATTATGCATGGTAACCAATTGCTCCATATCATGTGCAGTGCGTCCAGACACTGAAGTCTGAGGATTACCCACAGCGCATTATATTTGCGCACTGGTACTTGCAGAAAAGTGTGGCAGAACCCTAATTTCCTGCGTCTGCTGTTCACAGACGAGGCATGCTTTACATGGGAAGGAAGTTTCAATGCACATAACATGCATGCATGGGTGGTGGAGAACCCCCATGCTACACAAACATGTGCAGTACAAAACCGTTTTGCTGTAAATGTTTGGTCCATCATTGTTGGGGACCACTTAATAGGCCCATACCTCATGCCTTTTCGTCTGGATGGAAGGAGTTACCGGATATTTCTGGAGGATGTCTTGTCGGAACTTTTGGATGAACAACAGGTCCCTCAGTCGCTGCACCATGCAATGTGGTTCCAGAATGATGGGGGCCCCTGCCCAATTCAGCCATGAAGTTCGTCAACACTTAAATGTGTCATTTGGACAACAGTGGATCGGGTGTGGTGGTCCCGTACATTGGCCTGCAAGATCACCGGACCTATCATGCCTTGATTACTTCTTCTGGGGTTACATCAAAGGACTGGTGTTCGACACCCCACTTGAAAGTGCTGAGGATCTTGTCGCACACATCTCCGTAGCTGCCTCGGAAGTCTGAGACACGCCAGGAATCTTCCAGAATGTACCTGATTCCATGTGCCGACGATGTCAGGCCTGTGTTACAGCTCATGGTCGCAACTTTGAACACCTTATGTGCATTTTACAAATGTACCTATTGTGATTAATAAAAAGCATTTTGTTCACTTACGTGCTGCTCTTTCATTCACATCCTCTCTGTACACTAGCACATGTTGATGCCGTTACTGACCCTGCATTGTTACATGATTCTGATTCGTCTTTGTGCAACCTACCCTTCACAGAAGTTTGTACACACTTAACTGAATCACCCTGTATAATATTGCTAACAGCAATAAAATTATATTACTTACTTATAAAATTTAAATTAGTGGATCTGAAAAGTGCTATGTAAATCTAAAACATTATTGGATACTAAAAAATGCTTTCTTACACGCATTTTATAATACAAAAAAAAATAGAAATTCTTATAGCCCCTTTTGTAAAATTGCTATAAATTCATTTAGATTAGCTGCTCTGTCAGTTTACTACAAAGCTCAAAAGTCTGCTTGGATAGACTCGTATTTGTTTAAAAAGTGGTTCTTTGCAGAATTTGTTCCAAAAGTAAAATATCACTTGACAAGTCTTAAAATGCCTGTAAAGGCCTGATTCATTCTCAACAATGCCCCAACACACCCAAGCGAACTCATTTCTGACAACATAAAAGCCATGTTTTTGTTACTTAATGTAACTTCTTTAGTGCAACCAATGGATCAAGGCGTGCTTGTAAGTTTAAAAAGGCGATACAGGAGAAAACTTCTTTCAGAAATTCTGCAGCAAACTAAAAATGATGGAATAGGACTTTTAAATGCTTTGAAAACAATAAATATCAAGGATGTGATCTACATGTTGGCAAGAGCTTTTGAAGAAATTCCCTGTAGAATGTTGGTGAAGTCATGGTAAAAATATTGGCCTGAAGTTGAAAACCGTGTAGAAAGTACCAAAGACGATAACACAAAAGTATTGAATGAGCCTGCACCTGCCGAAGATATGATGGATAATGATAATATTTCGCTGCTTAATGACTTGAAACTGCTGTCTGGATGTGACACACTTGAAGAAGATGACATTGAAAAATGGTTAAAAAGTGATTAACAGTTGGAAAATGAAACACTGAATGATGACAGAATTATCAATGCAGTCTGCCAAGAAGGGAACGGAGAATGAAGAAGAAGAGGAAGAAGAAAAAGTTAGCCATGTTGAAGGAAAAGAAGCCTATGATTTTGCAGTAAGATACATTGAACAACAACAGGCCTCATCTGCGATTGTTGTGATATTTATTTAAAAATGGCAAGACTTTGCAGGTAAAAAGAGAGTTAAGTTCAAAAAAGCAACTGAAATCAGACTTTTCCAAGTGAATGCGAGTAAATTGTTAATATTGTACAACAAATTATTAATTAAAATACAGTACAGTTAGTATTTTTGTCATTTGCAGCTTTTATTTATTTTCTGACACAATTTTTAGATTAACCGGCCTTTCGTCTGGTCTCGTAAAGGCCGGATAAGAGGAGTCTACTGTATAGATTTTAAAGTTGCTTCACTGTGGTTAATTGGAAATGTAACTTAGAAGCTTTATCTGAAAATTTCCTTGTTTTTTTTTACAATGTACAAACACAAAAGTTGCAGAAAATCCACTTATTTTTGTACCAGTGGAGAGTGAATTTTCTGGCATGACCTGTTTCAAAGTTACTTTTAGATGATGTGTGTTGTTTGACGAATTATTAATTGATCATGTTACGCAAGTGCACCTCCCTTTAAAATTTGTGTCATAATATTTAAGAATAGTCCCTTTATTTTTTTCACTGAAAACTTACTAAATTTCACACTCTGATAATGTGAATATGTTGATTACAATGAATACACGACATGTAAATGAAGCATTATAATATATAAAATGTTACATCTTGGAACACTATGATTATGCTATCGATTTCGTCCCAACTATTAGGACTTTGGTAGATCCCACTCAGGGCAAAACCAAATTTTTTTCAGCTAATTATTTCAAGTGTTTCTTGCCTACAGGAGCTTTTCCTGTGATACTTTATTACTGAAAAACTTGTATATTATCTATAGTGCTTCATTTGTATGTCATGTGTTCATTATAACCAACATGTTCACATTATCAGTGTGTGAAATTTAGTAAGTATAAGTGTCTGAAACTTATTTGTCATCAGTGCACTTTTCTACCATAGATCAAATGAATTTTTAGTAAAAAATGGGGACTATCCTAATATATTGAGTGATATTTTTCACCGAGATCTTTCTGTATTGTTTGATTTGTGATACAATTTTTTTAATGTACATAAAAACGTCATTTTTTTTCTCTCTTTTTACCATATTTGATATTTGTTAGAGATGAATTCAGGCCTGGGCTTTGTCGGGCTCCAGCTCAAAATAATCCAGATGACTTCGCTCTGCTGAAAGCTTGGACTCAGTCAGAATTAAAAATTATCTCTTAATTATAAAAACTTGCAGCCTTTAATCAATTTTAGGTATTTTCTCTCTTTTATTAATGAATTGTTCTCAGTGTGTAAAACAATGCTACTCAAGAATTTTAAGTTTCTATTTCTGTTATTTTTCATTCCAAATAATATGAATATTTTAATTCTGTCTTTAAATATTTATATTATATTAAGTTTATAATAGCCAATAATATAAAGAATTAAAATAATGGTTTTGCAGCAAGCATTTCTATATATATTATGTTGTGTCAGGGAAATTTTTTTTACCCTAACTGGATTTGGTCAGTGTCTGCCTTGAAAGCCAGAACTCGTCTGTAGTATATGCCTTTGCATGTTTCAAAAACTGCTGGTGGATTCGATTTTCTAAAAAAAATTTCCACCCCTTTAAACATGTTGACAAGCTCACTGGCATAGTAATTAGGTTTGTTAACCACTAAACCAGGTAGGAAACCAGAATAGACCAAATTGCTATTTTAATGTATTTTTTGTTCATAAGTTAATCTCATTAAATAGTGCAATATAAGTTTTCCGTTTCAGTTATAGTACTTGTTTAAAAGTATTCTTTCAAAAGATATGTAATATATTATCCCTTTGTTGGACCTTGTTTCAGTTTATTCTCCAGGTGCAGGTCATGTACCCCCCCCCCCTTCCTCCCCATTACCATATCTGGCCCTGTATGTAATAAAATGGGAAGTTTAGGCATTGAAAAAATATATTGCATTATTTAGGCATTGAATAAAATGATATTAAATGTTCTGAATAATATTTCAGAACATTTAATATCATTTACATGGTGCTTTTTATGGTTCTGTATTGATGTAATTGTTTTGCATAGGCAAGAATATAGAATATTTTATTGTAATTTCAATCAGATTGCGCTTTTGTTTTAGTTGAAAGTAATATGTTATTAAAAACACACATTTCTTCTATTAACTTATCTATATTGCATTAGCTGGTCTAGGAAGGACTGGAACATTGATAGCATGTTACATCTTGAAACACTATGATTTCACTGCAGCAGAAGCCATAGCATGGATTAGAATATGCCGACCAGGTTCTATCATTGGCCATCAACAACATTGGCTTGAAGAGTAAGTTAATGATACAGCACTAATTATTGTATTAAATTTTACTTTTTTTTTTTTAAGTAGTACTGATAAAGGAAAGAGAACTTTAATATTAAAAGTATAAGTATTTTTCAGGTTTAGTAACTGATTAATAAATACTTTATCAGTAGGATAAAAATTGTCTATGGGTTACTTTTGAAGCACATTTGTTCCTTAGTTGTTTTATTCAATGGAATTTTAGTATGCTGAGGATAAATTATATATATATATACCAAGTTTGGATTCTAACAGAGCATTATTAGTATTCCTCCTAAGCAATAATTCTGCATTTTGTGCTTCTAATCATCACAACCAGAAACAAATTTATTATTGTTTTTATAGCTTAGCTTTCACCTCCCATCTAGTCACTTGTAAGCCTAAAATGGCCACATTATGCTGTTGAAATTCTTATGTGAGGACATGCAGAAAGAAATCTAAAGTCATCATGTTTTGCTGTAACTTTCAAACAAAATTTATCAGTAAAAAAAATTAAAGAAATTCTGGCATTTAGGGCCAACAATATATTTAAAAAAGCTCTGATTGCAGATGTTGGGGGCAGGGTTAGCTCAGCTGATAGCATACCAGGCTTGTAATCTGTGATTTCCAGGTTTGAGTCTGACCTGGGCTAGTGTTGAAATTTATCCCTGCTGAACCTCACCCTACCTTTGGTGAGAAAGGGGACATGATCAGTTTGGAAAGGCCACCATCCATCAGATGGGATGTAAAGTCATGCCCCATATTCAGGAGAGCAATACCCTGTGCAATTATGCAACATGCTGGATGGCCTTAACTAGAGACTTGAATCTGTCTTCTAATAACTATCCAGTTGGTCCCCTACCCCAATCTTGTCTGAGCCTTTGCAGTCCCTGTGACTTGGCCATTTAGTCCATTGTGTGCAAAAAAGTGCCACTCAGAGGTAAAACAATGCAAACTGCAATGGTCTCTGAACTGGATTATCGTACCTTATACCAGCTGATATAAGGTACGTTGTCAACGTACCTTATACCAGCTGATATAAGGTACGTTGTCATTCTATCATCTAGATATTCTGGGCTTGCAGAGACCAGATGAACAGGTAAATGCCAGGTGCTTAAATGTAATTTAAAATTTTCCTTTTTAGGAGGGAGGATGAAAAGCATCTCTGAGGTGTACATTTGCTTCTCAGCAGACATGCCACTAGTGCTCTTCTTAGATGTAACTGCATTAGTGAAAAATTTCTTGCATCTACAGTTGAAACTAAGATTAAAGACTTGAATGTTATCTGTTGTTATGCCCCCATAGAGGTGGACTCTGATGAGAATGAGAAGGATGTATTTTACAGACAACTTCAGGATATTGGAGGATAAGTTTCCAAAAGTTTATTTTTGAAGTCTTACCAAAATTTTATTCCATGACGACATCCTATGTTATTCCACCATTGCTTAGCACATCCAGTTAAACAAGATACTGCTAAAACCACCTTTTTGTTGCCTGGCACTTCATGTAAAAATAGAAATGCTTTTCTATGGACTTGACAAATGTCCACAATGACGGAGGTTTCGAACTGTTGAACCTTATCTTAGGTAAAGGCCAATTAACATAAGGACTACAGTTAATAATTGGATTGGCAACTTGTCATTGTGGTGGTTCATAATACTCTGTTCTATCACTTGCTTCTGACAGGACAAAAAATGGAATCTGACGTTCAAAGTTTATAAGTTCGTGAACTGACATAGCATTGTCAGCAAATTTAGGGGTTGTTGTCGTTCCCTTTTTCTCCCGAGATTCATTAACACTTCTGCTTCTTTCTTCACATCCTGCAACCTATCTTTTACTTTTCTGAAGTCGGGAATCATTATGGCTGAATCGGCCATATTACTAGCAGATATGTTTAGCAATCTGCAAAAATTTTGAATTTTGAAACTTTTTTTTTATCTTGAGTAGCACTCAAATGTACTGCTATACAACAATACAATACTAAAGCTATATTAAGCTTGCAAATAAACTTGCTTATCGAAAAGTTTATCGTGTGTCTGGACACTTCTAATCTTTACATACATACAATAAAGATCTTAACTATCAGCAATAACTGTGCAGAAACTTCATTACTTTTGACTAATACACAAAAGTTAAGCTTCATGCTCAACAAAATTTTTTGGCTTAAACTGCTGTTAAATCTAGAATAGCATATAACTAATGAGCTCAAAAATTGTTAACTTTGACAATCATGTTAAACAATATACAGTTTATACATATATTTATATGTAGTCCCTGTTCAGGCACCACTTTCTTTATTGGCTCTGTAACGCTCCAAAGATTATTAACTTTTCAAGTTGGACCTTTTGTCTGATCCAAATTTATTCAAAATTTCAGATAGCTTTGTTGGGTGCCAGACAATATTAACTTGCCAAATAAAGTTGAAATAGAGTTTGTTATGTATATAGTGTTACTTATCGAGTAACAATTCAAAAAGGATTATCAGGTTTAATTAAAGTTTGAATCTAATCAAAAATCAATTAATGTTGCTCAAGAGAAAAATAGCAAACATTCAAAAGTTTCTAAAACAAAGTTTTATTTCAAAAAAATTCAAAGACTCACCAAATTCAATGGAAGAATACGAAAGTGAAGTACTAGCAACTCGCATCTATCTACACAACACATACTTCTCACAATACTTCTGACTCCTACATCTCTACTAACTATACTGTCAATTCTACTATTCACAATCTCGTTCTGACTCTGTGACCTATGTTCTGCATGAATATTGCCCAGTTCACGCAGAATGGTTTTCAGGTCCAGATTTCAGCTCCTTGCTGTCGAGTAGCGTCACGCAGGAGGGATTACCGAAGTGGATAAGCCACTCAGTGCGCATCTGCCGTGGAGCATTCCTTTGATGCACATCCCAACCGAGCTGAACCACTTACCTGTCGCAGAGCCTGCTTAATCCAGACTGACGTTACAAAGGATAGCGCCTTGTGTCAATAGAAAGCCTGTGTTCCAAGAGGGAAGACTGGCGCCAAGTCTGCTTTTTGATGGACAACTCAGATGCCCGGAAGAACTTCTACTGGCTCGCGGCAAAACAGTCCCATGAAGGACAGTCACGTGGTTGCAGAATAAGGATGAAACGACGAGAAACTTCTATTTTTCGTCCGGCACCCTATCCCCCTCTAGCGAAGAGTTGAGAGAGCCAATCATGGACTCAGGATGACTTTGATTATTTTTGTGTGTCCGAGAGGAGAGACTTTTTTTTGGGGCATTCGATTTGATTCAACTGGACACTTGACTTCGGAGTTAGCGACAATGGGATGATGTTCACTTGGCTTCAGAGACTCGTAGGAGCAAGTCACATTTTTGCTTGGTCACCTGGCTCTTGAGGAGAGCAGGCACAGTCAACGGCTTGCGAGTTAGGAAGCTGATGATGGTGGAATGATTAGTATTTAGCTAGTTTTGCTAGTTTTAGAGCAGGCCTCGCATTGAGCTGAATGTATTCAAGTTTTAATGTAAGTTGTTGAAATCGAAGAATGTGTTCTCATTTAATTGTAATTGTGTTAAGTAGCCTATAAATAAATGTGTTTTATAAGTGTAGAAAAATACCATTACCTGCCTTTAGTCACTCCTTTGTGTGGGAGGATGACTTTGTTTCCCAGTCAGATACTGGGCTATGAACTATCTAAGGAGAAAATGCTATAGATCACGTAATGATTAGCGATCACGGCCAAACCAAATAGGGGTGGAAAATCATTAATATTAAGAAATCAAATACATGATTAATCACTGTTTAATGGCAGAATCACCACCCTATAGAATACTGGGTGCCATGAGCCAGGATTTTCGTTAAGCCTATAAAACACTGGTGCTCTAGTGATGGGCAGAATATCCTCCGACCCCTATAGAATACCTAACGTCACTTAGTATGCATGCTGCATACAAATCTGGCATGTGGCTGTTGGACACTGGGAAAGCATTTGAATAATCGGACGATTGCACTAGCTATGATGCAAGAGGGGTCATGTTCTACATGCACACATTAGTGGCTGACAATCAAAATGTCGGAGTTGCACATGCACAACTCCTACGGCTCGGAAACGAGAATTGTGATGTGCAAATAAAATAATAATCCTCAAAATGATAAATATAATGTAAATGAAGTAAAACTGGTTAAGGAAAAGTAAAAGTGAATGGGTGGACCATCACAAGTGGGCAAATGCAGCAACTGCAGTGTAGGACAGACATGTTTGGAGGATGAAATTACACAGCCTTGTTGGACCTCTGTAGCCCGTGGTTGTATGAGAATTTTGCAAGTATGTACATTTATTCTAGTGAGATTGTCAACCATCAAACAAACTGAAAATGCAGCAGTATATATTTCCTCGACAGAAGCTTACCTCTGCAATAAGTTTAGGATCCATAAACAAGCTCAAAGCCATTAGTCAGTCTAGTGGGTATAAGTGGTCAGCACCAAGATCCTGTGAAGTTAGAATTATTTTATTAGGATATACTGGATAGATTTCCAATACTTATAAGACTTTATAAGCTTGCAATTAAGTTAGAAAAAAAAAAATCCTCAGCATTCCTCAAAAAGTTAGAAAAAAATTAAAAACTGTGCACAGAAGTACAAATCAATAGGTTACCTGATCTAGAAGACCTCCTGTTCCTTTCCAGAAGATAATATCTGTTTTAAAAAGTGCTAATGATCTGCACCTCAAGAAAGCAGAATCAGATTTTAGGTGCTAAGTCTGGCCACTTCAGTGCATCACAGGGGATTGGTACACAGTTTTCCTTCTAGTCTATGCCAGCTACCATTTACAGACATATTACCCCAAAAATGTTTCTTTTGACCTTGTTTTAATTTTCTCACATTAACAGTTGTCTACAAACATCCTTGAATACTCGTATCAAGATATGGTTCTTTTCCCTTCCCAGCTAGGCTCCTTAATTTCCTTTGAGGATTTTATTTTCTAATTTAAATGGAAGTATTAGTCATTGTTCCAAGAAAACCTTGTTTGTATGTGTATATTTATATATATAAACTACTCTATTTTTAATAATATTTTCATACCTGTAGGAAGCAAGCTGTTTTGTGTTTGCAAGGCAATGTCTTCCGAGCTGAAAATGCTAACATAAGCAACAATAATTATGCTTTAACTAAGCTTAGAAGTGGTCCTCCCTATCGAAAGAAAGATGAAACTGTATCTCGCATATTAACAAAAGTTGACCAGATACACTTGGATGATAAATTACCTTTTAGAGAAAGCATTTCCAGAAGTAGGAGAGAGAGGGTAAATGTATACAATTTTATATAAGTATTATGACATATTAAATTTATAATACTTTAAGTAATAAGTTTAGAAATTATGCTCCAACTTCTTTTATCATGTTTTTAAATATTATGAATATTTATTTCTAATTTTTTATGAAAATGCTATTAAAGCTGAAAAGGGGCAAAACCTACACTTCTCAGCTTGAACCCTAAACAGTGTACAATATTTTACATGAGTAAAAGTATAAAAGGGTGACAGGCCCTGCATACATTGTAATGATAAATTGACATTCATCTTCTGGGGGGGGGGGGGGGGGGCTCAGTCGGTAGCGCACCAGGCTCATAATCTGCAGTTCCCAGGTTTGAGTCCCAGCTAGATCAGTGTTGAGATTTATCTCCGCAAAATTTCCCGCCCTGCCCACTGTCAGTAGGGGACACTGACGGGCTTGGAAAGGCCACTATCCGTTGGATGGAACATTAAGCCGTGACTCTGTGTGTGGGAGAGCCATACCCTGTGCATGTTAAAGAACACGTTGGATGACCTTGACGGGATGCTACCATCTGTCTCCAACAGCTGTTTCAGTAGGTCCCCTCCCCCAACCTTTTCTGAGCCTTCGGGGTCCTTGTGACCTGGCCATTTAGCCATGGTGTGCAAAAAAGTGCTGCTCAGAGGTAAAACAATCCAATCATCTTCTGGGAATAAAAATAAATCCACCGCTTTTCCATGTGAAGCCTAATTACGTTTCTTTTTCTTCTTTCAATTTGAGGTGTTATCAGGTTTTCACATAGTTGTTTTCAGACTGTGTATCTTATATCTGCACAAGTAGCATTTCAGTTTGGATAGATAGTTGTCCAAATAATACAAGCATTTAGTGCAACAAAAGCCTAAAAGTACCCTAAAGCAACAAAATTGGTCAGGGGAGGACTGGAAATATATGTCAGATGAATCATGTTATACACTGTTTTTAACAGATGGCTGATGTGGAGTGAGGCAACAACTCCATGAAGCAGTGGACCCATCATATGAAGTTCCTACTGTTGAATGAAGGTGATGGAGGAAGTGTGATGGTGTGGAGAGCATTTTTTTTTAGCATGGATTGGATTCTCTGGATTCTATGCAGGGTCACATCACTTCCTGGATGTATAAAAGCATCTTGGATGATAAGGTGTTGCCAATGATGCATCGTTTTTATCCCCAGTGGAGATGGCAAATTTCAGGATGATAATGCACAAATTCATTGCTCTTGAATTGTGCAGGAATGGTTTGAGGAACTTAAAATGGATTTTAATCATCTTCCTTGGCCTGCATAATCATCTGATCTTAATCCAGTCTAAAACATGTGGGACAGTTTGGAACACACTATTTGAATGCACAGACATCTGCCCTCTTCACTTTGAGATATTCAAGCCATTTTGCAGGAAGAGTGGATCAAAATCTCTCCTATTGTATTTCTAAAGTATGTAGAAAGCAAGCCAGTCATCTCTTCCCACAGAAACTCAACAAAGTATTAGGTGGGTATTCATATCACTGTATGAATACCCACCTAATACTTTGTATGGCAAGGCACTGTATGTAGTGAAAAAAGTAAATGTTATAATACCAAACTGTATTATGTTCGAAATTTTGTTATAATACCAAAAACTGTATTGTGTTCAGTAATAGTATTTCATTGCTGATAATGCTATATAATCATTGGGTAAAGTCCTACTTGAAATATGGAATTATGTGAAGGTATATATATTATATAACTGATATTAAAAGCTTATAGTGACAAAATCATATAGTATGATGCATTATGAAAAAAAGGAACTGTGACTGTCCAAATCTATTCATCATCATCATCCTCAAGCAACCAAGCCTACAGAGGTACAACCAGATAGTGCAATTTAGTTCTCCAAAGATATCTGCTTTCAGCTATATCTGCTGCAGCTGGCAACTGTACACCAATTCTAACAAGGTCTTATTTGACATTGTCTGTCCACTGCTTCCTTGTTCTCCCATTCTTTCTGAGCCTTTAGCCACACTGTTCACAACCCTGTTCACTAATATATAGCTTTGCTTATAGGAAACATGGCCAAACCAATACAGTCTCTCTCTGCAAATATGCTGCTCAAAGGAGGTTGCCCACTGTTTTGCCTATCCTCATCATTCCTCTGAATTGAAAAATGTAATTATTTGGCCTGTATTATCTCCCCTCCCCCCAGAAAAAAATGGGAAGGATTTCTTTTAAGTGGTAAGAGCTATGCTGAGAATGTACACAGTTTCCTCTCAGAAAAGAAACATAACAATTTAACCACTCAAAGTTTTTACCCTAACCTTGCAAAAATGTTTGGTTTACGCTTCCTCTTTTATCTATAAGCAACATAAGATTTTAGTCCACAAAATTTTATACCCCCTCCCTCTCAAGAAAAAAATACATATGGAGGAAATATGTAAACGATTACCAAGTCTAAGCAAAATCTCAAATGAAAGATACTGATATAGAGAGAGGATTATGTCAAATGAAATTTTATAACATGGAGTGTGTCATCTACTATATATTTTAGAGTTTAAGAACTGAGCAGTGTCAGGTAAATCTGCTAATATAGTTATAATCACAATTTTAAACATTAATAGTTTATTTGAAAATTTCATGATGGAAACTGAAATTTAACCAATTTTTTATTATAGGCATGTGAACAAAAAGTGTTGTGCTCTAATAACAACAACAACAATAACAATAACAATGAATGTGAAGATGATTTGACTCAGGGAGATAAGTTAAATAGAATCAAGGCCATGAGGCGTCATCCTCGTTCTCACACCACAGGAGGACTGAAGTAAGATATAGATTTGTTTCATTATTTTTAAAGTCTGATGTCAGTGAAGCTAGAAGTGGCTAGAAAGATAAATTTTAATTTTAATCTTTATGGTGAGATAAAAATGTATGTTTGATATTAATTCATAATTTGATAAAAAAATTATTTTTATTTTATTAGAGCATTTTAAATTCAACTGAAGCTGGAATCAAAATCGTTCTGGATTAAGTTTGCATTATCACTATAGTAAAGTTTAATTTCAAAAATAATGGTAAAAATTTTGCTTCAAAATCATGATAATTTTTCTTGAACTAATAAATAGATTAAAGAGTAATAATAATAATAATAAAAAAAAAATCATGAATCCCTACCTTTTAAAAATGAAACATTTTGAAGTTCTGTTATCCAGTGGGCAACTGATATTTAATTGTGATAAACTATAACTTATTACAGTCAATTTTGTTTTAGATAAAGTTGAAAGTTTTAACCCTTCCAGGGCCCAACCCGTATGTATATACATACGGAGAATCTGAATTGAGGGGCCAATGACGTATGTATATGTATTTAGTACAACAAAAATATATCGTTTTTTTTTTTTTAAATAAAAATTGCTGTTGTAATTTTTTTTAATGTATATATCTTATAAACTATATAATTCAGTCTTCAAAAATAATTTTTTGTTTTTTTAATTTGATGCATATTTTATTAACTACAATATAAATATTTTTATAAAGCCATCTGATTGCCATTTTTTAGAAGCACTAAACGGTATTGCCGATTTGCTTGTTAACATTCCTATTTGCTGAAGCAACCTTCTGATTTAAGCTCACAAGTTTGATTTGAGCTATTATCAACAAATTTTTCCCTAAATTTTTGGAAATCTAAAAATTAACAAAAAAATTCCATTTTTTAAAAACTGTAGATTTTGGAAGTAATTACAAAATGCATACCACCATTTTTTTTTCTGTTTCACACTCTTTTCTGTCATAAACGTATTTCAGTATTCCCAAAGTTATTTTTATCATTTTCCCCAGCATTCTATGCATCTTTCCCACCTTCAAAATCGAAACTAGATACAAACACATCCTTCTTAGAAATTCTGGTTGCAGCTGCATTTAATTAGTTATGCTTCACTGAGTCAACAAGATGCAGGTGACTGACAAATGATATCTCCATTGTTCCTGTGTGCTGTGTTTTTTTTCAGTTTTGGTCCAGCATATTGGATACTCTTTGTCAAGTTAGTATTTTTTTTTATATTTAAACCTTAGATAGTTTTCATTTCAGTAGATTTATTTTCGGAATTTAGTGATCTTTTGACCGATTGATAAATATTGATTTTTTCATAGTTATGTTATATCGTATAGCCAGCCTACAACTTGTGGTAACATTGCATTAGGCTATATGTTAATTTTTTATTTTATTGTTTATTTCTTTTCCAGTAAAACTTTGAACTAGTATCATTTTATGAAAATAAATGAGGATTTGGATATGAAAGCAGATTTACTTCCGTTAGTTAGCGATCTTACGATCGGCTGATTTATCAATTTTTCTGAGTTATGCTAGATTGGAGGCTGGTTAAAATTTGTTGCAGATATTTTATTTAACATTCCATTAGGTTATATGCAATTTTTATTTTATTATTTCTTGTTTTTTTAGTTAAAAACTTTGAGTTTGTACCATTTTCTGAAACTGAATGTCTTGGATACTGAAGCAAGTAGACTTCCTTGCTATGGAAATTGGCCATCATTTGGGAGAGCAATTTTGGGAAGGGTTGATCCTTGGTGCACAAACCTTTCTGCACTTAGCCAAGATCGCCAAACTTTTAACACCCAAAGAAAAAAAATTCATAATGTTTGGTAAAAAAAAGGAAGTTTTTTCTAGGAAAGTTTTTTTCTGAAGGAAGTTTTTTTCTATTTCATAACCAGTTCAGAAAATCTCATGAATATGAGAAGGCCAAGTCATGTTGTACCACACTGGCTGTTTTTAAAATATACGATACTGAAAAGAATCATTAAAAGAAATAAAAATCATTTCAGGTGAATATTATATTATTCAGGAGGAAATTTCCTTTTAATAAATATATAATTTAACTATTTTTATTCAGCAGGTTTTCCAAAATGAAGCCTTAATTGTATAGTGTGATCTTTTTTTTTCACCATATCACATTGAAAAAGGCTTATTAAAATCAATATACTTGCAAATTTATTTATATTGTTTATTTTCATAAAATTCGTAATTAAATTCTGTTTAATTTCGTATATAACATGACCTATTTCCAAAAAAAAAAAAAAATGATCAGGCAGGCTGTGATTCAGTTAATCTGAATGGTTGCAGTCTTAAGCAGGTGTCACAGTTTAATTATCTTGGTAGCTATGTAACAGATGCTGGTGATGTGTGGCATGAGATTAACAGATGGGTAGGGATTGCTGCCGGGACTTTTAAGAATCTAAGGTGAGTGTGGAGATATAGGCGTATACACCTAAAGACTAAAATTAGACTGTATAATAGTTTGGTTCTTTCTAGGGTTAGTTATGGTAGTGAAACTTGGACACTTTGTAAACAAGATAACAGGAAACTAGATGCTTTTGATTTTAGATGCTTAGGTAGTATCTTGGGCATTAGGTGGTTCAACTTTGTAACTAATGATGAGGTTAAACAAAGGAGTCTGCAACCTCCTTTAAGTAGCATATTGTGCAGAGAGAGACTCCGTTGGTTTGGCCATGTTGCCCGTATGAATAATTATAGATTGGCAAATAGGGTTATGAACACTGTGCCTAAAGGCCTCAGAAGGAAGGGGAGACCTAGGATGCGGCGGGCAGACAATGTCAAACAGGATCTTATTAAAATTGGTGTGCAGTGGCCAGATGCAGTAGATGTAGCTCAGGACAGACTTGCTTGGAGAACTAAATTGCACTGTCTGGTTGGACCTCCATAGCCCATGACTGCTTGAGGATGATGAGGAGGAGGATTTCCGTTAATTGATTATTTAAAAAAAAAAATTCTAAAGTTGACTTGTTTATTTGACTCAGCACAATTGGCTCAAAACCTGGAATTTTCTCAAAGTATGGTACCGAGAAAAAAAATTGCAAAATAAGAAAAATATTTACTTGAAACCAAAAAATAATTTTTTTGTTATTCAGAAATATATAGTCATTCTATTCATGTGCATTGTAATCATTTCTGTCTATTATTTTTTTTTTTAAATAAATTTTTATTTGCATTGCCAGATGCATTTTTTTATTACATGACTCTAAAAAAAGTCCTGTTAAAATAAAACATTTGGTCTTTCTTGTTAAATATTATAATTTCAGAAAATCCAGAATTAAATGCTAATTAATTTGGCATACAACATGCCATAATTTCTTTCATTAGTTATTTGGCAAAAAAGTTCTAAAGTTAAAGTTTTTTTTTTGGCTGAGCATAGACAGAAAATAGCTTAGCCCCTGGATAGAAACCTGTTTTTCAGCCTGGGCCCTGGAACGGTTAAAGGATTATTTTTTTTTAATCACATACACTGAAAGGACAATTTCTTATACACACCCACATAATTAATAACATTTGGGTCTACCTTTTGCCCACGCAATAGCAGCAACACATTGGGGTATGGACTCTACCAGGTATTGGAAACACTCAGGTGGTATTGCATCCCATGATTCCAGGATAGCTGTCCATAAAGCACTGAGAGTTGCTGGTGGTGGATTTTGGGCTCGAATGCATTGCTCCACTTCATCCCACAGATGCTCAATAGAGTTCATATCCAGAGAGTGAGAGGAACCCTTGTGGGACATTAATGGGTTGTGAACTCACTGGAATGCTCCTCCACCCACTCCTTCGCCAAATAGGAATGATCAGATGTGGCATTATCTTGTTGAAAGAAGGCATCCTGCTGTGGGAAATGGATAGCCATGAACTGGTGTAAGTGGTTGGCGATTACATCAACATAGCCTTTTACAGTGGTGGTGGTCTCAATAAACAAGGGACCCCAAGTGTCCCACTTAAAATGTCCCAGAAAATTACACCATCTCCACCAGCCCGTAACACCTAAATTTGACAGTTGGGTCCATGGCCTCAAATGGTCTACACCACACATGCAACCTCCTGTTAGTATGTTGTAGTTGAAACCTAAATTGTTAGACAAACTATCCATTTCTAGTCTTCCCAGTCCATTGGCAATGTTCCTTTGCCTACTGTAGCCTCATAGCCTAGTGACAGGCTGTTAACAAGAGTACTTGATTTGAGTGTTGGCTGCCATTGATTTGAGTGTTGGCTGCCATAGCCCAGTCATTCCATTGTATGTCAAATGCTCTTTGCACAATCCTTCATAGAATGCCAACATTAACCCCATCATGCCCCCATCATTGAATGCCAACATTAACATCTGCACTTAGCCCTCCATTACGACATTACTTTCGGAGAGGTAGCACTGACATCAAACATCAATGACCCGGTTACAGCTATATATTTTTTCCGGTGGCTGCAGGTTTTACAGTTTTTATGTAGTCTTGGTATACATGTGTGATGGTCGCATCTCAGACATTCTGCAGTGTGGATATGGATCGCCCCATCTTCCTTGCACTGACTATCTGCCCATGATCAAATTCATTCAGGTCATTGTGATTACCCATCATAACTGTCACAGGTAGGTTACTATACAGCAGGTAGGTATCTGACCTATTCATAGCCTGCAAGGGATTTTGGCTGGCTGCATTATTGTGGTGGAGGACAGGTTTGTGGATGGGTGCAGTGTGTATAATAAATTGTGCTTTCAGTGTATATCTGAGGAAAAACACAATTCTAGAGTTGAAAAAGTAAAACTAAAAAAGATAATTTAATTCTGAAAATCTATTTAGTCTAATATAAAATAAGAAGGAAAAAGGATGTATGTACCTGATCAATGATGTATCTTACACTAATGGTAAAAGTGTTGCCCAAAGGGTTTAAAAGCATTACAAATGTGTTTGGTAAAAAGTATGGATGGCATCAATTGAGAAACCAAAGCTGATTGATAATCTCTGTTTGAAGCAGTCAAGTAGAATGTAAACAGTTAGAAATGCAATTGATGCTAATCAGGTGATGAAGTGCTTTGTGATCAATCAAAAGAAGAAATAAAATATTTTTTAGGCTTACCATAATTTTTTCTCACGGAAATCAATAGGTAAAGATTTCTATTAAATTTGGTATATTTTCAGATTTCACTTTTGAAAAATAAAAAGGCCATTTTTTCTCTTTTCAAAAAATAAAATGTACAACCTTACACTATGTCAGCATTATTATCAGACAGACAGCTGGAATTTGACTAATGAATGATGAAAAGTTACTTCCATGTGTTAAATGTAAAGGTGTAATAAAATTGCATATAAAAAAGTAATTTTATGGTAAATTTAATATAGTGTATCAAGCTAATTTTGTTTGAAGTTTCTGGACTTTTGTAGTTTTTGGGTATATATTTTTGGCTCTTTAAACCTGTAAATGGTTATCATGTTTATTGCATTATAATATTCTGTGATTCATTGATTCCAGTCTCGATCATCTAAAACCCCATCACAGATCTTCATCCCAGCCATTCAAATCCATCCCATCTGGTACAGCTGCTCTTCAATCCACATACATTTCCCCACTAAAATCATTGAGAGTTTCTGGTACAGTGCAACAAACTCCAACCAACAGCCCTCCGAATACTTCACCAGTTATTAGCTCAACAGTTCGCCGACAACCACGACAAAATGCCTCACCCAGTTCTCCAATCAAAAGGTATTTTTGGAGGAATTCTTTTGTGTTTCATATAAGCATTAACTATTTAAAGTATACATTTCCTAGTTTCAGAATATTGGCTATCTTTTTTGATAATGCACAATGTTTCATTTTATTATAATGGTAATTTAAGACTTAAAAATAAAAAACACATGTAAATTAAAAAGAATTACATGCATTTTAAGTGGAATTAAAAAAACTTTTTGTAAATGCTTATACAGTTCAGTGTCAGTAACTTAATATCTATCTTAATAACTATAGTTTCTTCTGAGTATAATGGATTATTCAAATCCATTCAACCCTCCTAATACACAGTAGCTCAGTTTTTCACTCCTTTTCATATTTTGAGTTTTTGAATTCCACTTTATTTATACAGTTTTAAATTTCAGTTGTTCAACAATCAAATATATATATTAAATTGTTTTGGATATTAATGACCAAGAATTATTAATAATAGCAGTATATGCACCAAATAATAATGCTTCAGCAAATAGGAAAGACATGTTTGTAGATGATTTTTGAAATGATTTAAGAGACAAAGATATTGTTTTACAAATATAGATGACCTAATACTTCTACTGAATAAAATTTTTAATATCTTAAATATGCATTTATTGTATAGCATTTATATATCGTATAATGT
Organism: Ryuthela nishihirai; assembly: GCA_038380435.1. Lineage (NCBI taxonomy): Eukaryota > Metazoa > Arthropoda > Arachnida > Araneae > Heptathelidae > Ryuthela > Ryuthela nishihirai. The sequence continues at coordinate 117,636,278 of JAWZYU010000002.1, read as the reverse complement.
TTGATGAATAATTATATGTCTAAAAGCTTGGTGATACAGAAAATTTATTTTGCTTCTGAAATAAGATTTTAAAAACTAAAGATAGCTAAAAAATATGGAGAAATAGAAGAATTATTATAAAAATTTACTAATAGAATCCAGGATAGAATTTGAAGTTAAAATGTATTATATGGATAGAAGTAAATCTGTCCAAAATATGGATTAAACCTCATAATTGATCCAATTAAACAATTGGTGCTGCAATAGCCTGCGATTATCATGATCTTATGTGGCACACTTTGGTTTTTGCTTTAAAATTATTCTGATATTTTTAATTAATATTTATTTCTTATATAACCAAATATTTGATTTTGAAATAAAATAATAAATCATGATTTTGACAAGTTAAAGCAAATCAACTGCATTGCTAGTTATGATTTCACAATTGTGACCATTATTTGCTATTGATAATCTCTGGATACCTAAGAAAAGTGATGATTTTGATGATAACTTTAATCAGTGGTGAGGTATACAGTGCATTAGGATGGCAAAATTTTCAGTGTGCTTTCATAATCATTGATTTTTGTGTCAATATTGTGTTTGTATAAACAAAAATAATAGAATTTGAATTTCATGTTTGAGATATGTAAATTAGATAAATGTACAATATATGTTGGAAACAGAAATTAGACTTGAGAGTTAGACTTGGCATAGGGAACCTTACTGAGTGTTAGCCCTGATTTCAATTTTTCAGAGTTTTTCACCTATGTCTCTAAAACATCATCCCTAATGAAAGTTTTGAAACAAAAGATCAGAGCTCTGGACATGATGTGGTGAAAATAAAATTGGATAGAGTGAGAAAGGCAATATTAGAGAAGTTGAAGTGAAAAAGGATATTGCTGAAATAATTGAAAAAAAATCATGTTGTTATATGGATAGAGGGCATAGGAAGGAAGAAGATGAAAGAGAATCATGGAATGAAATCCCACAATTTAGAGGAAGAAAACCTAAACAAATGTGAAAAGAGGATGCAATGAATGAAGGTTTCAGGAAACAAGATAAAAATAATTTGTATTGGAAACAAGTATAGAAATGGGAATTGGATGTCAACTCTATCGATACATAAATGATTTAAAAGAATCTGAACCATTTTCAAAACTTCATAATTGTGATTTAATTTTATTTTTCCATTAATTAATAATAATAATAAATTAATAATAAATTAATAATTAATATTTTTCATTTTATTTATTAATTTAATCCATTAATTATAAATTATGGCATATAGCATATTTCAGAATGTAATAAAAGTTTTTTTTCTCCTATCTTCCTGCTTTTCTCTCAATATTTGTAATTTAGTTTGTTGGAGAACTCTGATGATTTCTCAAAACAGTTGTTCCACTACATCTTCCCAACTTGAAGACTTAGTATAACAAATTATATGTCAAATGAAAGATTGTAAAGTGTAGAATGCCAAAGGCTATGCAGAATTTACTCTCATGATTTCTTCTCTCAAAACACACACACCAGGAAATGTGTAAATGATTGTTATACTATAATTTCTGAACATGAAGACAGAGTGTAATAAATTAAGTCAAATGAAAGCTTGTGACAAAGTCCTCTCAAAAGGGAAAGGAGGTTTAATATGATGAGTATGCAATTTTAATTAGTTTAATTGTTCAGTGCAAGCTTATGAGATGCAGAATAGCATAGGGACTATAGCAATATTTTCATTTGTAGACTCCTGTCAGACCTCTATGGCAAGCAGCTGCTTGAGGGGGTATTTATTATTATTATTAGTAGGATAACAATATGTGTTTTTAGTAACAAAGTTGCCACTGTAATGCAAAAATTCCTGCTACCATCAACTAATAATCAACAGTCAAGTAATTAAAAAAAAGTTTATTTGTTAAAAAAACAAGTTATGGGGAGGCAGCCAGTGGACAGTTGCACTATTATTAATATGACTTGTCACCACTGTAGGACATATCTCATATGACAGCTTTACCACCTTGTGCAGTACCAATGAAGGAGGCTGAAGTATTGATTATTTTGCCACACAGGGCATCATATCACCCACAACAACAATCACAGGACATCCAGTCCACAGAAAATCTCGCTTGGAACTGCATCTTACCTCTCCCAGTTATGTGTCATTCTTCCTCGCCAGCTGCCAAGTCACATTCGACTCAAGGTGATAACTTGCCCTTCAGTCAGGTGACATCAGCTCTATCACTCACACAAGGTCAACTTGCCACTGTCTCCCCTCACTCCTTTTACAGGTAAGGAATAAATGTGCAAGGTGTCATAGCAATAAAACTTATCCTCCATATGGCCTGGCCCTTTCTAGTATTTGAGGATTAACCCTGGGACATTGCATGAACCACACAAACAGATTTATAATATCTGTTTCCTGTTGTTGATTACCAAATTGAAGTACTTGAAGAAGGGGTTTAGCTGCCAGATCCTGGCAGTAACAACTGCTGCTTTAGTAAATATCAAGAGGATGTTCCTTCAGGAAGCTATAAATTAGCTGAAATTGGATACCATCTATCAGCATAAATGGACAGGCAAGCTTCACTGTTATGCAACGACAATTCCATAGGTATTGGATGTACTGACTGATATGATAAGTTCCTGCTTTATGAAGGTAAACAGTATACTTAGTTTAGTTTTAAGCTATTAGATGGATCTATGCACTGAAATGTTGCATTCAGCATAAAAGATAATATCGCATATTTATTATAACTGTATGGTCAGTATTGTAGCATGTTAAAGCTCTCTATTTATATGAGATCTCAGTTTTCTATGGTAAATGCAAAGTTAACAGAAATATACACTGAAGAGCCAAAACATTATGATTAGCGCGTCATTATGCAAAACGAAGCAACTGCAGGTAAACGACAGCATGTGTGAAGGTCATGATACAGTATAAATAACACTTGATACTGAGCTCTGTTAATCAGTGTTATTTTTGTTCTTCAGATGGTAAAGGCAACAGACGTTAAGTGAGTTTAACAAAGGCCAAATTGACTGGGTCAGAACATTTCTTAGATGGCAAGGCTTGTGGGGTGCTCATGGTCAGCCGTGGTTAGTACCTTCCAAAAGTGGTCTGAGGAGGGAAAAACCACAAACTGCCGGCAAGGTGTTGGCTGACTATGGCTCATCAATGCTAGAGGTGAGTGAAGGCTATCCCGTATGGTACAAGCCAACAGAAAGGATACTATGGTGCAACTCACCTGTAATTTGAATACTGGTGATGGGAGTAATGTGTCACAACACACAGTACATCGAACTCTGTTGAAAATGGGGCTGCATAGCACAGGCTACTCTGAGTGCCCACGCTAACCTAAGTTCACCATCAAAAATGCCTACAGTGGTCACTTGAGCATCAAAACTGGACCTTGAATGATTGAAAGAAGGTTGTCTGGTCCAATGAATCTCGTTTCCTGTTGCACCATATGAACGGCCGAGTATGTCTGCGTTGTTTACCTGGGAAGTGTTGTAACCAGGATGCACCTTGGGACGAAAACAAGCCAATCGAGGAAGTATAATGTTTTGAGCAATATTCTGCTGGGAAACCCTGGGTCCAATTATTCATGTACAAGAAACTATGATGTCTACCACCTACCTAAACAGCATTGCAGACCAGATACATCCTTTCATGGCAACAGTATTCCCCTCTAGTAGTGCCTTCTTTCAGCAGGATAATGCGCCATGCCACACTGCCTGGATTGTTTTAAAATGGTTTGTGGAACATGAGGAAGACTTCCAGGTTTCTTGACTTCCAAATTACCCAGACATCAACCCAAAAGAGCATCTGTGGTTTGTGTTGGAACAGCATATCTGATCTGTGGTTGGCTCAATCACATGACTTACAAGAGTTAAAGGATCTGCTGGTGACGTGTTGGTACCAGATACCACAAGATACCTTTAGAAATCTTGTAGCGTCCATGCCTCACCGAGTAAGAGCTGTTTTAGTGGCATATGGAGGACCAAGATCATATTAGGCAGGTGGTCTTAATGTTTTGTTTCTTTGTTGTACATATCCGCTGATAGCATAGTTTAATGTTAATGCAACTCTGAAATTTTAACCCTTCATACTGAGATAATATATCCCCTGATAATTGTACAATGTTAAACTGTCAAAAATGGTTTTTTAAATTTATCATCATCATCATCCTCAAGAAGCAATGGGCTATGGAGTTCCAACCAGACCGAATTTAGTTCTCCAAGCAAGTCGGTTCTGAGCTACATCTGCTGCATCCGGCCACTGCACACCAATTCTAGCAAGGTTCTGTTTGATATTGTTAGCCCACCGTATCCTAGGTCTCCCCCTCTTTCTGAGGCCTTTAGGTACACTGTTCATAACCCTATTCGCCAATCTATAATTATCCATACAGGCAACATAACCAAACCAATGGAGTCTCTCTCTGCCCAATATGCTGCTTAATAGTTTGGTTCTTTCTAGGGTTAGTTATGGTAGTGAAACTTGAACACATGATTAAATTTATACATTGGGAATATTGGTCATCTTTTATACAATGTGGGAATAATGCATTTGTTAGTTCAATGACAATCCCGATAGTTTTAAAAATAATGTTAATCTTAAAAAAAGCTCCTGATAAATTGAAGATCTCAAAATCTCTATTCATTTTGATTTTCATTAATTCATTGAATAAAAAAATCCCCTCAAGCAGTTGCTTGCCACAGAGGTCTAACAGGAGCCTGTAGTAAATCTGATATATTAACAAACCTCTGTGGTGAGAAAGGTGAGATCTCGGCAGAAGGACAAGTGCAAATAAAGAAATATCAGTGCCTTACCCAGGACTCAAAGCCAAGTCCTTTTTATCTGTAACCCACCACACTAACCACTCAACCATAATATGAGTTATGGAAGTTGTAACATTAAACTATGGAATCATATTTAAAAAGAGTTTTTCACCAAATTGATAAAAATTGAAAGGATTATTATGTGAACTTTGAAAAATACAACTTAATAAACATTTTGATGTAGCAATCAATATTTAAGTTTTTAATTTGCGTTTGAGTTGAGTTCTTACGACTGATTCGTTGCTTTTTGTTCCATCTTTCATAACTCTTAAATATAATTATAATTAGATAATAATTAAATATAATTATAATTAGATAATATCTAATTATAATTAGATGTAAATGCTCAATGAAATTGTTGAAAATCAAGATATAAAAATAGTTTAACTGAGATCTTTATCTCCAGTGATGTTTTCTCAATTTTTTTTCAAAGGTATGAATTTTGAATGTGACTTTCAACTGATGTAAACATTAATCTCCAATTTTTTGAGTCATGTAATCTGAAAAGATGAGCACCAGAGATTTCTTTACTATTTGTCATCAGTACAGTCACCATGTACAGTTATAAACAGTTCATTTCTAATCACTGAATTAAAAGAATTGCCTCTGTGCCAGTTTAATTGCTGATTATTTGATCACCATTGATTGAATCTTCAGAACTACTAATAGCACCACACCTTCCAAGGAGAAACAACATTTATGAGCATAAAAAATTGTTAGAGATTATTTTTAAATGAGTGTAGTCTACAGTCTTTAAAAATTTACCTGTTTTGTGTATACTTACATTTCATTTTATCCCTCAGTTATTTTAGTGAGATTATTGTTACAATGCAATGTAAATTGCAAAATGTGTGTGTTACAATTGCAATGTAATTGCAAATGTAAATTTCAATTGCAATTGCAAATTGAATATCTGTCACTAGTGACAGATATTCCTGTTACTAGTTTTAATGCTATAAGATATGTTGCTGAAAAGCAATTTTGACATAGCTAAGGTTGGTTTGCTTAGTAGGGTATTTAGTATGCCAGAAATATTATTGATGCAATACTATAATTTTGTGATGTAGTTTGAAAATGCAACTTTTTATTGTAAAATAGCACATAAAATCAATGCATTATTACCAGTTAATAAATTGGTGAAAATATTAACTTCTGCTCAAAGTCATAACTTTTTTAATAATTTTTTTTACCAGGCTTCGTTTTTAGATTAATGCATGAATATATACTAACATTTAGCTAAATACTTTGCTAATCAGAGCTTGCCTGTTTACTCTTGTTTTCCTGTTTTCTTTTTTTACCTCCTTTTTTGGGCCCACTACCTTGCCTGCAACCAGACGTACCTGGCGCCATCTTGTGATGTCTCCTAGAAATTCTGTAGTTCTGCAATCTCCTCTTCCTAGCTGGGATGCAAACACTTTCCTTGGTTCCTCCCTTGATTCCCTTCCTTCTCCTCATATCCCAGTCCTTCCATTATCTCCTCCTCTTAACCGGCAGCCCCTCAGTGCTCCCACAGTAACCCTACGGTCTCGAGCTACCATCACCCAGAGTGATGAAGCTCTACGACACCATAGTGCCCCCCATCTGTAAGTAGCTTTGTTCTGGCTATCTCTTGTTGTTATTGTTCTTTTTGTTGAATGTTTTGTGTGCCTTTGTTATATTTTACTGGAATTGATATTTTTGCTACTTATTGCATAAAGAGAAAAATATATTTAACATCAAACAATCACAAGTAATCACTATTGGGCCATGAACTATCTTGGATATAGAGATAAAACTTTCTTGAGTGGAGTGGGATATGAACCCATTTTTTCTAATAATATTTCAGGAACTTTACCACTGAACTAAATTATGAATGAACTCCAATAATACAGTCGGTGATTTACATGGGGAGTTGTGTTCTTAAAAATAATTGCATAAATCAAGCATAATTTTCCCATAAGAAATGAAGCAAATGGTAGGAATAGGGGAAACATTGTCTCAAGACTCATACATATCCCCCATTGTTTTATTTTTCACTACAGAATATTACAATAAATAAAGACATTAGAGTAAATTACAGCAACACTGCAAATGAAAGACTGTAAATATAATTTAAAAATGAGCATGACAATAAGAATATAATAATTATTTATGAATATTTTTTCTAACACACCGAGCACTGTTTCTGATACCTTGCTGGTACTCGTTGTGGTGGGATTGGAGGGAAATGGGTGTTAAAAGATTAAGGGATCCTCTGGGTTGTCAGATGACTGTAAGCTAAGGTGTAGATAACTCCTCATCTACTGGTTGGTACCTGTTAGGCCGAAATGGAGGGTTAAGATACAAGTTTTATGCTTTTTTCTTAAGGTTGCCTCACTGGCAAGAAACTCCATCTCAGTGGCACAATGGTATCATTTTGGTTCTTGGTGACATTGCAACTGCTATAGGGTCTGGGTTATAGGTAGGTCAACTGGTATAGGGTCTGGTTAGAGGATTACAGGTCCTTTGTTCTGTCATAACTGGCAGATAAGTTAGTAGCTTTGTGAATCTGGTCATAAACTAAAAGGAACAGCATTTGAGAGGTACAGATATTTTTTTTATATCTGAGTTCAAATCACATTATTCCAAAAATGTTCACATGAATTAAAAAATTATGTAAATACAGTGACTGCATTTTTCCAAAAATGCATTAATCAGATCTGCAAAATTGAGATCAGACTGTATATCGGTATATAGCCATCAACAGAGGACATCTTCTTCTGGCCAGAATCTCAGTAATAGAACACCTGACATGTTACAAGGACATTACGGTGTTGTATTCCACCTGGCCCAAGACAATTTTTCCCTCCATATCCAAGAAAATTATATTTTTTGTGACTTTTTCATGTGGGAAACAATTAAAAAATATTAATTTAATTGGTCATTGAAGCTAAAATATAGTATTTTGGCAATTAATGTTATGTATTAATATAATTAATATATTATTATATATATATAGTTAATAAGTTCTATCTGTACTTTTGTTACTTTTTGCTACCCCACAAAAAATTGGCTTTGCTACCCTCAAATTAAATTTTTTGTCATTACACCTGATTTTATACTTTGCCACCTCAAGTGATCTTGCCATTTTTGTCACCTCAAACAATCTTATAATTTTTGTGGCTCTAACTGAGTATAATTTTCTGCCTCCATTTTTAAATAAAAATGCAGCTAAATTATTAGTAACAGGGTTTTAAAATTACTTCTCACAAAGGTATATAAAGACATTAGCACTTTACATTTGTGAAACTTTTGAGTTCAAATTAGAGCAAGCCCAAGCAATTACTACCATGCTGCTCTTAAAATTTTGCCATCCCAAGTGATCACTTGGAATGTGTATTCTGTTGGACCAGGTCTGATTGGAGATTACTAAAAGCCCTTGTTTGTTTGTTTTTTCAATCTTAGTGTGCTAGTATAGAAAAGATAAACAAAAATTGTGAAATAAAGCTAGTAAATTATCAGGAAGTCATGGATTCAGATCCCACCCAGTGTAAGACAACTTTTTCCTCTATATCCACATCAATGGGATTTATATAACATAATAATAGTTGAGTAAACCTAGTAAATAATTTTGACTTTTTGAAGCTGCCAATTTCAAGTCATAAATGAATGTACACAAAAGGTAATTCAAACCAGTAACTGATTGCAGTGATTTCCATATAACATTTGCACTAACACATACAGAAGAACAATTCCAAACTAAAACTTACACATATGAAGGATCATGCACTCTACATTGTGCTTCTTGTAAATGAACTTGTTGTGCCTTGCATATTCTAGTGTTGCAATTAACAGGATTGTTTTCAACTCTCGGTTTGATGATGCAACAAAATCATTTTTAAACAATACTTTTGTCATATTATTACATTTTACACTCAGGGCTATTCAAATGGTGACTGAAGAAAAAATATGTGGCCTTTGGAGAATGTGGGTCATTTCATTCTCAAAATTATTCATGACCTGACCCTAATCAGATTTTTATGAAATATATTTTGCTCATATACTTCCTAGAAATAAGTATTCATATACAATTTCAGGCTTCTGCATCAGTTAACTTCTGATTGATAAGGATTCAAAGTTTAAAAAAAATGTTATTTTTTTTGTTACACAGTGGTGGGTTGTTACACAATGCCAATAAAATGCTCTTTTAAATTATGATGTACAACATGGTTCAATTGTAATATTAAAATTCCATGGCATACAATTTAAACTTGAATTTCTGAAAATGCCATTCTTTATTTTTCTCAAAAATATTATGTGCGCATTCTTCTTCTGCATCTGTATAAATTTGAAATTGTGAGAACCATGGAATCAAATTCCACAAAATGCAAAGCACTACATATGCTGAAGATTTAGGCAGTTTTGTACAGACTGAATATATACAGATTTATAATGTTGCAAAGAGAAAGGGACATACGTAAATCATTAGTATCATAAAGAGGCAGCTGTCACTTGTATTAACAGACAATATGGCATGACTGAAGACAAAGTTAAAGTTTCTAAGTTTGACTTTAGATACAAAATTTCCTTGCTCCAGTTGTTTTTGTGTTGAAATTTTGTAGTTGTGAGGCACACAAGGATAACTGTAATAACTTCAGTGCTACCAAACTATTCTTTGTGATCTTAGTTTTAGCAATATGCAATAGATTTTGTATGGTTTTTGAATGTGGTGATGACATATAATGTCTTTCACCTCTTAACAAGCTGTTTTTCCCACTTGTTTCCAACTATACATGGTTCAAATCACTGGAAACTTCACCTGAACTTTCTTTGTGCTCCAATTTTTAGGGTAATTAATGAAAATTGTAACATTTTCACTATTATATATCGTTTTACAGAATTTGTTCTTCAGCTGCTCTGAAATTTTAATGGTGGGATATGGGTGATTCAGCCAAGACTTCTTCCGAGGAGATGACAAAACTTTTTCTCTCACTTTTTTAATCATTCCTTTATCTTATTTAGCCTTTTTAATCCTCTTCACCTCAGAGTGACTAACCAGCTATCCAGTGGATCCCCTTTCCCCAGACATCTCTGAGCCTTTGTAACCTGGCCATTTAGCTCATTATTTGCAAAAAAAAAATGCCACTTAAAGGTAAGAGGGGCATTTAAAAAGTTCTTGGCGTTCATCTACAGAGTGAAAACCATTGCATATACCTCAACAAAACTTTTGCGATCTTTCAAAGTATTCCCCTCCAAAATATATGCAAAGTTGCAGATGTCTACACCAATTCTGGAATGCTTGGTGGTAAGGAGTACCAACATGAGGTTGGGGAATATTCCGCAACTCTGAATCATCACATTTTGCAAAGTCTTGCATGCTTGAAAAAAGCTTCCTAGCAGGTTCCTTTTTAATTTTTGGAAACAACCAAAAATTGCATGCTACGAGATTGGGTGAATATACAGGTTGAGATAGCTGTTTGAGTTTTTTCTGCTTCACAGGTAGGCCATAACTTGCTGGGTTTTGTGAACACTGTCATTGTCACAAAAAAGGAAATCCCTTGATATGCCTGTTGGTTGGATGCTGCTCCTTCATCTTCTTAACCATTTTGGGAAAACAACATTGGTGTAGTATTGGCCATCTATAGTTATTTCTTCAGGTAAGGTGTCTACAGCTGCCACTCCTTGGGAATTGAAAAAGACCATTCTCTTCCTTGAGTGAACGTCTTGGCAGAGGATTTGGAGACCTGGTTCATCTTCCACAACCCAAACATAATTGTCAATCTTTCTGGGAGTTGTATAGCAATAAAACCACATCTCATCACCTGTGATGATGTTGGTTAACCATTTGGGGCAACTAGGTTCTAACATTGCCAGCATCTCCTTGCACAAATCGACTCTAGCCTTTTTTTGCTGTTCTGTCAAGTTTGTGGGGTACACATTTAGCACAGATCTTTTGGAACTTTAAATGTTGATGAATAAATGTTTTCACACTGACATCTAAACTTATTACCTGAACAGTGATGTGTGAATTTTCCTTAATAAGCTGATGAACAGCAGTGATGGTTCTCTCTTTCACAGTCTCCTTCAGTCTTCCTGCACAAGAGATGTCTTTGGAGTCCTGCCATCTTTCTCTGAATTTGCACATCCATCTATAACAGTGCCATATGAACAGGCATGATCTCCTATACTTGAGATAAAGTCACTAAGAATTTTTTGCATGTTTTTCCCAAGCTGCATCTTGTGAAAATGTAAAATCATTCTCCTTCTTTAGTAGGCTTCATTGCAACAATACACGGATTTCACAGACCAAATTTTACGCACTTCCAGCAAAGTGAGAAATGATACTGCTTTCGTTTTTAACACGTAATGACAAGTTTAGACAAGCTTTCAAACAGGTGGTAGCTCATTAACTTTGGAAGAATGAGTGCAAATCTACAGACACCTATCAAGAACGTTTTGAACACCTCTGTAAAATGTCTTATCTGTAATTGGTAGGCATAACAGAGCACTTGATCAGTTGTAATGAGAGCCTGTTTAATTCTAGTGCCACCTTATGTTTGTTTGTGACTGTATGGTTTTAAAAAATATTGAAGATCTATATGAAAGATTTGAAAACATGATCCAAAATGCTTCAGAATAAGTAATAAAAACTATTAATAATTAATAATGTGGGTAGAAATTGGGTGAAACACAAAAAGCATGTGAAAACTCAGATCTGTTCGAGACTTTCCTACCACTGATGTACTCCATAGCTGATTAGGACAGGAATTTTGATCTTAAAATATCCTTTTTTTTAATTTGGAACCCATACCATTCAACCATTCAAATTCACATTCTATGCTCCCTAACTCTGAAAATAAGCTTTTAATGGAAAAATATGAGTAAATATAATTGAAGATCTCACTCAAACTTCTCTGAATATCGCTTTTCAACAATATCCATTTATTATTTGAGAGTTTTGAAGTTGTAAACTTTAAATAGCAGATGTCCTAAACATTTTTCTTCAAAATTATTGAAAACTATAAGATTTTAACATCAATTTCTAAATTTGCATTTATTTTAGGAAGTGTTTTTTGTAATGGTTATTATTTGTATTTAAGTTTACTTTTGTTATGATTAGTGGCACTGCTCTTAACTTTTTCTGCTCTCATTGTTTGATGTATTGGTTATATTGGGCAATGAAACCAATGACCTTGTATAATTTACATGCAAAAAATGTCTCTCAACTACTTGTTCAACAACTTAACAGTGGATTCCATCTTTCTTTTGTTGTAAGAGAAATAATGCCTCCAGCTTGAAATGTCTCATCTTTGATCACTTCAGATCAACACAGGAAACTCAACTTCAGAAATATCAAATAATATTCTTGAAATATCAAATAATATTGTTGAAAAATCGAGATTTAAGGAAATTTGAGTGAGTTCTCCAAGTTATCTCCCATAATATTTTTCTCTAAAACACGTTTTAAAGTCAAAGAGCTTTGAAGGGGGCCTTCCATTCGAATAATGTAGTGTCTGAAAAGTTTTGGTAATAGTGTATCGAGGATCAGAAAAGTGCCATTTTTGCTCTTCCAGATACTGCTTCAGCTAAGCAGTTACATGGTATTTGTTTTATGCTTGTTCATAGTTTTTTTTTTATTATTATTAAAAAAGAGAATCTGATGATGACATCTAATTTATCATGTGAGACAAACATCCTTTATTGAGAGTTCATTGAAAGTCTTCTGTCATCTTCATGTCAATACAATTTAAGTGCAACCATCTTTGTGCTTAAAAACATGTTATGTAGAAAATATTATATTTAAATGGGTAGTTTTGCAAATATACAAAGAAAATCAGTAATTTAAATCAAGTAAAATTTTTGAATGAATTTTTTTTAGTGTTCATTGTTATTTAAAGTTTATGATTTTCTGTGTTGCATGCTTAATAAGTCTCTCTCTATTTAATAAAATAATGTAATGCAAATGCAGTTCCAATCTAAATAAATGAAGCAACATTAAACCTGCAAAGAATATAGGGCAAATGTTTTATTATTTTTGTGTGTGAAAGTTGTGTATTTCATGTTTTTGTCCAGTGATTTGAATATTATAACTTATTCTAGCAAAGCTACTATGCCAAGATGACAGAAGGCCCTCCTCTCCAACCAACAGAGACACAGGTCAAAGCCTCGTCAGCACATGTGTTCACACCTCATATACGACAGTAGTCAGTCAATACTCAGCCAGAAGCTAGATGAACACAACATAGGTGCTATACCTCCTCAGGCTCCTTCCATTGTGGTTTCCCCTGTCTCCTTAGTACCATTCACATCCATCCCAGTGTCTACATCCTCACCATCCTCTGATGTAAAAGATATCGTGCAATCAAAGAAACTAACAAAAAGGCAGTGCAAGCCCAAGAATTTGCGCCAAACAAGTAAAATCTTAAAACTATCTACACATCATCTGTTGCAAAATCTTGGACACTCACCTGTTATTGACATTCAGTCTGTTGTTCCTCTTACTCAATCCCTATGTAGGATGAAGACAAAAATCACTTAGTAGTGAAAAGTAAATATTAAACACTTCTCGAAGTTAATGTGACTGAAACTCAGATGTCTTCATAATAACCATACAGTTTCAACCATTTAGATATTCCCATTTTATTCATTGTTAACTGTTATTAGTGTCCCACTTTTCTTAAAACCAAAGTTTATAGGAAGATCAGAGTATGCTTTTTTGACATCACTCTGAATCGCTCGTGCAAACCCACAAACTGAGCTTCTCAAACTTCTCAGACAGCAATAAAGTCTCCTTTTGTATCTTGAAGAAAGACTTGCTAAAGGAGTAGAAGATATTGTTGAAAGCTGCTGACTGCTGGGAGAAGTGTTGAAAAACTGTACAGTAAATATGGATGAAACTACTCATGTTATAACTGTATAATAGGAAACTGTTTTGTGCTAGAAGTTTTAAATCAGTGTTGAAGTAATTACAGTATTTGTTTATTGGTTAGTACTTGTTGATGCCTGATTGTTCTTAAATGTATAAATGGTAAAATTTAAGCATTAGTTGATATTTTATATATGGAATTTATGGAGTCAATTTATAAGACTACATCTTCCATTTATTTAAAAATGTTACAGTCCCTGCTCTTTGTTAGAAATAATTAGCATTTCTTTATTTTTTAAATACCAAATGTATAGTGAATGAGCAAATAACATATCTGTTTAGTTGACACAACTAAAATGCAAAAATGCAGTGTGTCTGGAAGGCCTGCTTGCAAAAGAAAGCATAAAAAAATATCTAATTAATAATGGTATCACCTTCAGTTTTTGCATTAAGGAAAGTGATTTATCAAGTTTTGTTCCTAAAACTACTAATCAGCATATTCTATTTCCATCAGTGCCACTAATTGCTTAATTTTGTATGCATATGAACAGATGTGTGTAAATAAAATCATGACTCTATGTCAATATAATAAAAAAACTCCATTCTACTTGACGTTTGTGTACTATAGTACAAGATGAAGTACACTTTCGTAATATCATGCATCACCCTAAATTCACCAATTTTAATTATAGAAATCATATGATTTTGCACAAAATTTTATTCTTGTGCTACTTCAATTAAAAAACATAGGCATATGATGAAATAAATATCTTTTCAACTAATAAACTTGGTTGATTGCTCTATATTTTGCAAAAATTAAAGGTTATTCCTTTGGGTTACATAGTTATTGATGCTTCTTTCCAATATGAAAAACTCTATCTGCATCTTTTATGCATTTTAATAACAATAAAAGTTTACAAATAAATGTTTAAGATGGAATGGGAAAATACATATTCAATAATGCATAATTTTTTATCTTAAAATTTTGCTAAAGTGTAATTTCCAGAAAGAAAATTATTGTAATTTTCAAGAGAAACTTTCATCAGAGTTAAACTAAAGTGAATAGTGATAGATTTAACTTCCTTAATTGCATAGATCAGTTACTTGTAATTAAACACATGAAAGTAGCAACTAAATGCTAGTCTATTTAATATTGCATTTACTTGATTGGATAATTGCAAATATATCTCCACTCAAAAAATTTTCCACACAAAGTCACTGTATTGTCAACTCCTAACCCAGGTATAAATGCACATTGCCCCTTTTTTTGCTGCCCTATGTGCAATTTTGGATGGCCACAAATGAATTATCTGGCATCTGTACTTGCTCATGAAGCTGACCTTGAATGTTCATGGTATGCAAGACAAAGGGAAATTTCTTTTCAGACAAATGCATTTTGCCTATGTGCAGCAGTAAGGAAAAATACATTTAGTCCTTTTGACCATGTTGCCACACTGGCTGATATTTGTTGTTGCTTTTTAATATTTTTTCTGTTGCATCCTGTTTATATTTATGTAGAAGAAAATTCAATGTTTGTTTTGATAATTTTTAGATGCAGAAGTCATTTTAATGTTAGACATCACAAATGCATATGAAATTGCATTTTATTCCATTATTTTTTCCTCTGTACTTGGTTAATTTACTTACTATTTTACTGCTTTTTCAAAATATAAGAATATTGTATTATTTGTGTATTCTTTAAAAAGGTCAAATTATGGAAAAATTTGAAAGTTGAAATGATTGCTTATATTGCTTATTTATATAGCTTTCAGCTGGAGATGACTAATAAAGGAACACATGCATTAACAGGAAAAAGAGGCATGCTTACTCAGAGATTAATGAAAGTGTTTGAAAGATTGCAATTGAAAATGTTATTTTTAAATCAGAAAAAGATTCCTAACCTTCATTTATGTGTTGGTGAACATTTTTTTGCAGCAACAGGCTTCCATGGTCTTCGTCCTCATTGGTTCGACATTTCTTTTGATCTGCTTATGGTGTATTAAAACCAGTCATCTGTCTCCAATCTTAATTTCTATTAATGAGCTTGCACATCTAATTACCTGCAACAAAGTATAGCATGAAAACATGAATTTCAACCTATGTCCAGAAAGTTACAAGACTGACAGTATAAACATGAGAACAGTGTATTTACACTCTGGTGCTAAGGATCACCTACTTTAACTCAAATAGTTTCCCCCTGAATCAATACACCAATTCCAGCATTTCTGGAGATCTTTGAAGCAGTCATAGAAAACACTTTCTGGAATGCTGCAGAGCTGTTCTGTCACAGCTGTCTGAATGATCTGAGTGTTAGCATAGTGATGACCTTTCAATGCTCATTTCAGTCTTGGGAATAAGAAATATCAAACACATGTGCACATGATAATGCATCATCACCACCATACTCTTGCCGTATTAAGTATAAGTTTCAGCGACACTTTTCTCAAGCTTCACACAAAACTTAATGTTCACTCTTGCTCGTCCATTGACATGACTAAACTGCCCATGGAAAAACATCTCACTTACCATAATCAAGAGCCATTGCAGAGAGTAGTGATGCAGTTCTAAACATGTCAAAACTTGGGTAGCAGTAGGGAAATAATCCTACTTTACTGCTGGAGAACAGAACTGGCCAGTTATTCCTGGTTTGTTTGCAATAAATTCAGTCTCGGAACCTTCCAGATATAGATTGTATTTACATTTCTCTCAAGAATGAATATGAAAGTAACTGGAAAGCATTTCTCCTAATTTTCCCCTCTGAGAGTGATGGCATTTTGCTACCGCAGTCAATAAAAAAAGAGAATTAACCCCAATGATGGCATTTTGCTACTACTTCTTTTGTACAAAGATTTTCTTTTTATATTATGCCTTTTGGAAACATGCTCACAAACTACGAATTTTTTACTTTATGAATTCTATCTGATAATGGTCCATGTATATAAATAAAAAAAAAAAAAAGTATTTTTATATAAAGGAACCATCATGAAACAGGATATGCTAATTTATAAAGAAATAAATCCATAGTTTATAAGCAATAGAAATTAGTATATTTTGATCAACATGGGGAGGAGACATTTATTGTGGCAACTTCTCCAAATTATCCAAATAAGTTTCGATTTAATGTATATGTAAAAAGTCGCTCCCAGAGATTTATTATCTAGTTATTATAACATTTCTCATATATAATACAACTGAAAAATGTTAAAATGCATTTAACTTAAACTGGATTTCAACAAATCTTGAGCGTTTTAATCCCACTATAGAAAGTGTACATTTAATTGGTAATTTGCAGAAGCTATTGTAATAGATGTTTCATTGTTGTGTTGGTCACAATTGTATGATACTAATATAAGACTACTCTCTAAAAAGTTAAACAGTACTTAACACTGTTTAATCATGTTTGTGAAAGAAGGCAATGTTTCATTTGAACATACTTCAAATTGAAAGTTTATTTATTTAAAGTTCTATTCCTAACAAACAATCTTGAATGGAACGTTTATTTCATTTCTAAAGGTAACACTCCTGATGCATGAAATTATCTGGAATAAGAAAGGGTACAGACATGTGGTTGATTTTTAGGGAAAGGTGAACTGTTGGCTTTGTGTTATTTGATAAAGGGAAACGATATTTTCAAGTAGCCTATAGATAGCATAAGTTTCCCTTGAAATATTCAATTGACAAAAATCAGTGCTATAAAATAAAACAATTATGAGCAAGGCAGATTGGCATAGAGAAAGATGTTATGCATCTATATGGGAGATGAAAAAGAATTATCATTGGTTTGAAGAAAGTGTAGAAATTGGAAGGTGGGTGATGCCACCATCAAATTATAAGTGGGCGATTTTGGTTGTTAGTGACTGAAGAGAGATGAAAACCATAATGAATGGCAAAAAAAATGAGTAAAAGAGGAATAAGGAAAGCTATTTTTAAATTATTATTTAAAAAAATTTGTTATCACCATTACTTAGAAATTACTAATACTAATAAGATGGGGCTATCAGTTATTTTTAGATTAACTGGGGTATCCAGGGGTGTCCTTAAAGCAAGGTGGTTGCCTTGGGCCCCACACCTTGGGGGTTCTGCACTCATATTGATAAAAAATTTCAATGGCAACCAGATGCAATCTGGTTGCTCATTGCTGAGATAATCAATGGCAACCAGATTTTCTCTACTAAACTAGTTGCATGGCCTCTCGGTTGTCTGAATAAAAGAGCGTATTTTCTAGTGTCCCAGTTCATTGTTAGCACATTTCTATTCTTTAATCTGGTGGAGGAAGTCAAAATCTCCTTGGTTTGGCTACAAACAAGGCATTTCAGTTTGAATTGTTATGGTCAAAGTGCAGAGACAATAGTAATACAAAATTCGCCTTCATTCCTCAAAGGCACAGAACTCACAGGAATCTTGTAAAAATTCAAGCAGGATTAGAAGTCCACATCTATTTTCAATTCACAATGTCATAGAAATAGTCATTTAATTGGTGATTAAATGATGGTGATTTTGCCATTTGAATACTGAGAGGGCTCAGACACAGGAAAAATACATTGTATGCGCAGGCTTTAAAAGTCTTATCCCTGTCAATACCCAACAGGTGCAAGTGGTCGATTGATTAAGTTTGTTATTCAGTTTTAATTTTAAATCCAAATTCCTAATGGTCATCTTTAGTCATCCAAAGTTTAAGGGTTTGGGGAGGTGAGGATGAGAGAAGAGACAAAAACATTCTCAGTTAGTTCCTCATGATAAAGTAAGAGACAGAGTATTGCTATTAAAGATGGGAAACAGAATAGTATTTGCTTTGACTGGTAACAAGAATCACGTTTTGACTAGAATTTAAAGGCAATCAAGAATTTCTTAATTTTTGATAAGGTGCATTTTTTTTTTCTTATTTTTCCCTTATTTCTCTATTTCTTGTTCTCTTACCACTTCCATTTGAGCTTTTGTGATTTAACTGTTTAATATAGACAGGGCTATGAAGAGAGGGGGTATACACTGACTCTGGGTCTGCACTCTGTAAAGCGTTCCAGTTCTGTACTTTCTATAAATTTGATCTGAAAATTTATTGAAATGTTTAAATGAATGCTCAGCTAGATTGTTTAACGTGCCTTGTGCTTGCTCTTGATGAGCCTGAATATTGCTAAACAACAAGTTGACATTATTGATTTTCCTGTTTATTTTTTTGCCATTGAATCATTGTGCAATAAAAACAAATCCATATTAATTGAACAAACAGAAAATTTTAAATGATGGCATGAAGATGATTTGAGTAAAAACCTAACCATTCTGGTATTATGTATGCATAACTTTTTAAAAGGTATGTATGCAAAAATCATCACAACTTTTCTTTTTCTCACAAATAAAGTAATTTTGCTTTCTGTATTAATTGTGTAAGTTATCTATGGCTCCCCATGAAATCTGGGGGTAATCTAAAGTCATCATCATTCTTATGGGGGGGGGGGGGGGGATCAGTCAGTAGTGCGCCAGGCTCTCGTAATCTGCAGTTCCCATGTTCGAGTCCCAGCTGAGTTGGAATTGAGATTTATGTCCGCAAAACTCCCCGTCTTACCTACGGTCAGTAGGGACACCGATGGGCTTGGAAAGGGCACCCTCCATTGGATAGGACGTAAAGCTGTGGCCCCCCATGTGCGGGAGAGCCATACCTGTTCACATTAAAGAACACGCTGGATGGCCTTAATGGGAGACTACTGTCTGTCTCCCAACAGCTGTCTCAGTAGGTCCCTTCCCCCAACCTTCTCTGAGCCTTTGGGGTCATTGTGGCCTGGCCATTTAGCCCATGGTGTGCAAAAAGTGTCGCTCAGAGGTGAAACAACCCATCATCTTTATACACTAATTTCTTTTATTCTCTCATCTATAATATTTGATTACTACTGAATTTTATTTTTGAAAAACATTCATCTGTGGAATACCAATGGTACAGCATGGTACAGGATTTTCCTCCATTAGGGGTCATGATTTAAACATTTGGGTGATATAAAAATTGTGAATCATAATATTTTATCAATACCTATCAAACCAAAAACGTTCTTTTTTTTTTCTAAAAGCAAACAAGCACATTTTAAAAGAGAAAAGTTGTTTCCCCACCACCAACCTGGGGTAAGGGGGGGGGGCAATTCGTTGCCTCCCCTTGCCCTAGGGAAAATAAATATTAGTGAACAGAAATAAAACTCAGTCTCCACATAGTCTTGCTAATAATCTACTATATATTGTATCAAATTTTGCTACTCATTGAGCCTTTAGGATTGTTATGTATGAAATATACAATTAGTTCACTGTATTTGCACCGTTTAAAACTGATATAATTCGTTGCACTATTTTCTAAAGTCTTAAAAATGAAAATAGTTTTCGGTTCTATTCCAATTTTAATGAACAGTTAGTAGGATTGTTTTTTAGGGTAAGTTTATTTACTTTATTTAGTAGGGAGTATGAAACATCAAAATATCAATTTGCACGCATCATAATTTGATATAGAAGAAACCTTAATGTGCCAAAAAATAAGTGTGGAGGATAGTATCCCGACACTGAAGATATATAGTAATGAAACGTTATAAAGAATAAGGCATGTGAGTGAAGGAAACAAATGATGGATGTTATTTATCTCATAAATCACAAGGCACTCTATTCTTCATCTCTCTGCCATCTTCTTTCGCAGATTACTCTTATATGCTCTATATACCATTTTTCCTTCTGTTTAAATTATTGCAAATATGTTTTGAGTGCATTTTACTATTAGAGTAATTTTATTCTAGTGATTGCTGCACCCTTTTACTATTATTGCAAATATATTTTGAGTGCATTTTACTATTAGAGTAGTTTTGTTCTAGTGATTGCTGCACCCTTTTACTAAGCTAATAACCATGCGTTGCAGATGTAAAATAGAATCGATTTTAAAACATCGTTTATAATTTAAAAAAATCACCTTATAAGGAAATAAACAGGGTGTTGCAAATGCAAAACTGGTGAGCGTGCAATTTTAGGTACTATTTTAAAAAAAAGCATTGAATGCAAAATATTGTGTTTTTTTAAAAGATGTGCAGTGGTAAAAAACACATGTAGAAATTTTTATTTCTTGAGAGTTGAGTTTCATTGAATACTTCGGTTTCAAAGTATTATCGTCGTTTCATAAGATGAGTGAATACCGGTGAGCAATGTTGCATTCAGAAAATAAATACAAGTAACTGATATGCAGAATTAAACACGTCAGTTATAGAAAGGAAATTATAGAAATACTAGTCTTGCATATTTATTATATGTTGAATTGCACGCGTTTGTAAGTATACATTATTGACTTTTTGTTGATTTGTTTTTTAATTTGCTTTATTTTGCATTTATTATCATTATATGCGAAATTAGTGCAGTTGTTTTATATTTTTGTTACAGTATTAATTTTAGTAATATTTCCATTTCAAATGTTTTAATAAAAAAAATTAGTATTTTATAATGAATTCAAAGCTAATATGTAAAGCAAGCTACTTGTAAATAAGATGTGATATGTGTGGTTATATATAGTTTTATCTGAACCAAAAATGTAACTGGTGAAGTTAAAAAAACAGTATATTGAGTTCTATTATTGCATAATTTTAGTATTTTTTTATCATACGTTTTTAGAGGTAGCAACTAATATTTATCTTTTCCTCATTATCTTTCCTTGTTTACCGTGCACTTTATAGTGTAGCGCATTGAATTTGTTAATTGCGATATATTCAGTATTAATATGCCTAATGACAAAGGCTGAGCTAAATGTTTTAAGTAGCCAAAATGCAAATCATGTCAATGCTTTAATTGTATGACCTCGTAATTTAATTACATTTGAAATGAATATTTTTTATTCTCATTAAAAATGTGAATGTACAATCATATTTATATATATTTGAAATTCTTACGAAGTTTTTAATTTTCTTGATTATAAAAGATTAAACGAAAACTTTTATAGTGCTTCACTATTATTACGAAAAAATATAGTAATATAAATCTGATGTGTAATTAAGACTCCGAAAATTGAAAATAGAATTGCTGTAAATGGACAGTTAATCTGTGTCTCGTTTCTCAATGTGAAATCATCTTGAATAGGAAATTTGTACCCATGAATGTTGCAAATTAGAATTGAGAGCTGAATTATAGTAAGGCTCTTCAATGTTTTAGAGCATCAATAATCACATGTTTTCTTTCAAAGACCAAACATCGCATTTAACTTTCTGGTGAGGATCACATCTTAGGTCGATAACTGCTGAGCTTTAAATTTCGTATTTAACATACTTGCGAAAACTAGGTGCTCTAGTAATAAAGAGAACTAAATGAAATAAATTTTTACCAAAAATAACTATCAATAGATAAAAGTGCTTATATGCATAACTTACATTTGTTTGTCTCTGATTTCAAAAATGATTAAATTGGCATATAAGAAATGTTTTAAAAAATATTATCATAATAGTGTAAGCTTCCTACCAAAATAACAATACTGTAAATATTATGTCAGTGGGAATATCTTCTCCAGGTCACTTTCCGCTCTAGCTGAGCATGCTAGCACTCAAAATCAATAAACATACGTAATATGAATTTAAAAATCCTGCAAATCGTCATGTTGTTAATATATTAAATGCTTATTAGTCAAGTTCTTTGACTTTTCGTCACTGACATCAAAGGTGAAAAGGAATTTGTTAAAGCATCTCCAAATTCTGTAGGAAGTATCTGGAGGCCGCTGTTTCGTAAAACATATATGCAAAATCTGCATAAACGAGGGATGCCGAAACATTTATATAGATGTTTCTGAGTTTACTTCTGAAAAGTACTTTTTACTGCTCAAAGGGCTAAGTGGTCAGTCATTAAGAACACAAATAGATGGGTGAAACCTTTGAAAACCGTCATCTGTTTCAAACAAGACAGTTTCTTTCGTGAATCAGTGGTATGAAAATTGATCCACATTAACTGTTTTGATTGTCTTTTAACGCCCTACCCAATCAAAAATAAGCTTACTGATCTGAAGGAAGCGTCGCTTAGGCAGAAAGTGAGGCACTGTCTCGAGTAATGAAATATCAAACCATTTAACACGTGAATTGAAGCGTGCAAAGAAGGCGATCAAAACAGATCACCCTCTTTGACAAGTTTCAGTCTCACTCGAAATATGAAAGTAAACCCCCCTCGTATCTCTGCAAAATTCCCCGCCCTGCCCACGGTCAGTAGGGGACACCGATGGGCTTGAAAAGGCCGCCGTCCGTCGGTGGGACGTTAAGTCGTGGCCTCGTGTGCGGGAGAATAATACCCTGTGCACGTTAAAGAACACACTGGATGGCCTTGACGGGAGGCTACCATCTGTCTCCCAACAGCTGTTCCAGTGAGTCCCCTCCCCCCAACCTTCTCTGAGCCTTCGGGTCCTTGTGACCTGGCTATTTAGCCCATGGTGTGCAAAAAAGTGCTGTTCATAGGTAAAACAACCCAACCCACCCAAAATGCCCACTCGTAATTTTGTACCACGTAGAAACGTACTAAGCTTTTAAGTCTCCTCTGACTTGAATCCTCCTCGAAACTTTTTCTCGAGCAGGCAAGTCGGGCCTGTTTATCATTCTTATTATGAAACCCCTCGATTTTACCCACTTTAAATGGATTTCTTAACTACTAAAAATGCTTTTACACTTCATTAAAAAAAAACTATTTTTAGTGATGCAAGAAGAATATTTCAAATTCATCTCGGAAGGCAACGACGAATTTTTCAGACATCAATTCGTGCTCTGTGCACTTTAATTACTAAGCAGCTAATCTTCATGAGTTATACAGCGGTAACAATGTGTGGCCTTAAAAAGATACAATCGGAACTATACAAGTGAGAGGAAAGTAAATGAACAAAGGTAATGCTGCCTTTTCAATGAATTTCGGATGTTTAAAATTTGAAGCTATATATTCATCATGATTTATCTACAACAGTAAATGCATTTGTCAACTACTTTTAACTATTATTCATCAATCTAAATTATGGCAGATATTCAGATGGATTTTGTAAATTTTATACATTTTAGCAGTTAGATTCCTTTTCAAAATCTGTTCTTAGATTTTATTTACATTAAAAAAAGTGGACCTTGCATTTTTGTTCTTCAATTGCTCTATTTTTAGATTTTTATTGAGCATTGTGTTGCATAGTAATATTAGTTGTGTATGTTGAACATTTTGAAACGTTTGTTTGTTATTAATTTTCCTTTATCGATGTATTCTAATGCATAGATTTGCAAGTGTACAATAACTGTAGTGTAGGAAATGGAATATATATATATTTACAGTAGTAGGAAGTTATGTGCAAACTTTAGCTATCGTTTGAAGAACGGAGATGACGTTTCAGTTAGTATGAACTGGAAACCGAAAACTCTCGAATTCCTCCTGTTTGCCTGTATTTTCCACTTTTCTTCCGTGTGTATGAGCAGGGATAGGTAAGTGCTTGTCCTCGCTCTCATGCATCATTAGCTCCCTATTTTCATATCTGTGTTGTCACCTTTAGCTGCTACTTCGTAGACATGTTTGGAACAACAAAAATTGTATTTTTTTATTATTGCTGTGTTGTCTATTTTTGTGTTCGTTTCATTCCTAAATCGATCAGAAATTGTGAACCAAAGTAAGAGGGAAAACCATAAAAATTCCTTTTTTAATTTCAAGTGGGTTACATCCAAGAACACAGTATGTGTAGACAATATTTGGCTGCTTTTTCACATTGTTCCCCCCCCCCCCCCCATGTTTGGTTGCCATAGTGGTTGCTCCAAATGTCAAAGCTATTGATAGAATGTAATGCCCTGCTTGTATAGCCATCACCTAACTGCCTTTTGGACTGCTTCATCCGATGGAAATCTGCCAAAACGAATCTAGACACGTCTCGAAAGATGATTGTCGTTGTCTTTGTTGCACATGACATCATCTTGAACTTTTGCTGTATCAGGGATGTTTCCATGCCGTGTATTCCGCCCTAGCCTCGACACTGTTGGAACCATCACCTCTCGTTCCCATTGAAAAATTCAACAAAACTCCCCTCCCCTATCTCTAGTAGTGTACCGTTGCAAGAAACGTGAGTCGCCACACGTGGTCATCAGTCACTTGTTTAGACATCCATGTGCTACAAGCTTTCAGAAGCCCAGACACTCGTGCCATATGAAGGTTTTGTTTCTACAACTCTTAAGGGTCACGACTGCTGCGTCAATGTCGTCGACATTTTGCGACGCGGTGGATATTTTTCAAACTTCAGATGGCATTCCTCACATGTCGCACTACCATAACACTGTGCCATGCAATATGCAACTATGGGCTTCCGGCAGATTTACACTTGTAGGGTGTGTATTGCCACAGAATGAATGAATCTCGCACCTCTTCGTATATATTTTTACTGTTGCCATTTTCTAATACTGTGTTTACGCATAAAGAATCTCTGCTTGGTGTCATCTGCCACTTACTGCCAGGATCACATAATAACAGGTCCGAGTCGGAACTTTCTACAATAATTTGTCAAACGGAAATAAATAAGGAAACTTATTTATTTCCGATGTATTCCGTGCAGAGAGCAAATTGTAACAGGATAGTTACATCACACAGTATCCTTCATTGCTCAATGTAAATACTGAATAGAAACCAGGGGCGTAGCTATGGGGGAAGGCTCTACCCCCAAAGTAACTCGGAATTGACAAAATTCGAGGCGACTTTGTAAAATCTAGGTAAGTGGTGAAAATTTGTAATTTTTTTGGTAAAATTAAGGGGAGTTAGCAAAATCTAGACAATTTGGCAAGGGTAGTTGTCAAAATCGAAGCAACTTGGCAAATCTAGGGCACTTGGGAAAATGGAGATGGCAAAATCTAGAGCAGTTGGTAAAATTCGACGCCACTTAGTAAAATACAAGTGAGTGGACAAAATCGGCCCAACTTGACAAAATTCGGAGTGACTAGGTAAAATCTTGGGGAGTTGGTAAATTTGGAGTGACAAGGTAAAATCTCGAGAAGTTGGCAGAATTCGGAGTGACTTGGCAAAATCGTGGGGAGTTGGCAAAATTCAGGTGAGATGAAAAATTTGAATTTTTTTTACTGTAAAATTATGGCGAGTTGGCAAAATCTAAGAGAGTTGGCAAAATTCTGAGTGACTTTGCAAAAATCAAGTGATATGTAAAAATATTTTATTTTTCTGTAAAATTATGGCGAGTTGACAAAATTGAGGAATCCTGGCAAAATAGTGGGGAGTTGACAAAATTCAGAGTGACTCGGCAAAATCTAGGGGCAGTGGGCAAAATTCGAATCCACTTGGTAAAATATGGGTGAGTTGTGAAAATTGGGATTGTTTTTGTAAAATTAAGAAGAGTTGGCAAAATCGAGAAAACTTGGCAAAATTTTGGGGAATTTGAAAAATTTGCAGTGACTTGGCAAATTTAGGAAAGATACAAAAATTGAGATTTTTTTTTTGAAATTAATAAGAGCTGGGAAAATCTAGGGGAGTTGGCAAAATGCAGGTGAGTTGTGAAAATTGAGATTGGTTTTATGAAATTAAGGAGAGTTGGCAAAATCTAGGGTAGTTTGCAAAATTCGAATCCACTTTAAAATACAGGTGAGTTGTGAAAATTGGGATTAGTTTTGTGAAATTAAAGAGTTGGCCAAATCGAAATAACTTGGCAAAATTTTGGGGAGTTTGAAAATTTTGAAGTGTCTTAGCAAAATCAGGAGAGAATTGGATTGGTTTTGTGAATTTAAGGAGAGTTGGCCAAATGAAGGAAGTTGGGAAAATTCACACTGACTTTTGCTACAATTCAGGCGAGATGGAAATATTGAGATTATTTCTGTGAAATTATGGCTAGTTGTCAAAATTGGAAGTTCCCGTGGAGCGAAAATCTAGTTGCGAACCTGACGGACATGATTTTCTCAGTTGGCAAAATTTGATTTTCGAGTTTGAAAATTTTCGATTTCTATTTCCCCCCCCCCCCCCCCAAACCATAGTCCTTCGTTATGCCCCTGATAGAAACTATAAACAAAGAATATGTAAGAAGAAGAATGAAAGCTTCGCCAGGCATAATGTACGACCCTCTTGACTGCAGTCCACAAGGCTGCAGATCCACGTGCCGTGCTGCAGGGAAGCTGCTATTCGTGATTCCACGAGTTGCAGATTTATTTCCGTGACATTTTACGTTAGGCAGCTGTTGTGTCATAACTTTTATAAGTTTTTCTTTTAATATGTATGATAAGCATTTTGGGAATGTTTTTGCATCGCATGAAACATCTTTTTTCTCCTTCAGCACTTTTACATATGTTACTGAAATATTAGTAAAATCTTGATTGATACAATTTTTAATAGTATATATAGTTTTCAAATGCCTTGCATTCCTTACTAAACCCTCCAGCTCACTCGCTCCACTTTTTTTTTTTGCTATGATCAACAAATTTATCTGATAAAAGATTTTTTTGACATGAATATTTAATTTTTTTTGTTGTGTCATACAATCATTCTCGAATTTGTTTTATATTTATTAAGTAAATCTTCATTCCATATTACAAGCTGAACACTGTAAAATGTCTACGTAAATCTTTCTACAGCATGAGAAGTCGGCTACAAAAAATTATGCCAATGGGTAAAAATTGCATTTGCCACGTGTGCAAAATATCAAACCTCTCTTTCAAATTTTATAATTATAAAGAAATTATAAGATAGCAAAATCATGCACTTTTCATGTAGAATTGCAAATATGCTGAAAATATAATCCTGTTCCTTGCTGCTTTGCGATTGTGGTGAGGAAGACTCCTTGGAATCCCAGCTGGATCAGCGTTGAGATTGATCTCCGCAAAACTCCCCGCCTGCTCACGGTCAGTAGGGGACACCGATGGGCTTGAAAAGGCCGCCGTCCGTCAGATGGGACGTTAAGGCGTGACGTATGCGAGAGAGCCATACCCTGTGCACGTTAAAGAACACGCTGGATGGCTCTGACGGGAGGCTACCATCTGTCTCCCAACAGCTGTTCCAGTGGGTTCCCCCTCCCCCAACCTTCTTTGAGCCTTTGGGATCTTTGTGACCTGGTCATTTAGCCCATGGTGTGCAAAAAAGTGCCGTTCAGAGGTAAAACAATCCAACCCGACTCCTTGGAATCACAGCATGCCTGCGCTTACTATGTCGAACGGCAAGCACTCTTCTGCGGCAGGAGCAGGACCGGAATACGTGGTTAGAACAGGACCAAAGTCCGCCAGACCCGTAGCTTTATGATAACGAAAGTTAATCGCTAATTATGAAAAACTGAAAATCTAAGCATCAGCCTGTTAATACTAGATATACTTCTGCAATTAACCCTATAAGTATAGAGGGAAGAGCAACAAGTGCTTGACACATTACAAGTCATCGCCTGCCGTAACTGCCAACATGGCAGCACGGTTTAAGGTAAACCACGTGCTTATGGTAAGGAAGATTGCGTTTGGAAAACTACATCTATATTGTTACAAATCAAGCTGTTATAGTAACATTTTTTTAGAGTAGCAAATATATAATCAAAAGTGCTGAAGGAGAAAAACGTACCTGAAACGAGATCATATCCGCTGTCGTTTAACATGCGCAGAAATAATTAAATCCTAGACTACCAACAACCGGTTTGCTGCATTGCCCCTGTAAACACATTTCACAGCAGAGCGTGTATCTGGAGCTGAGAGGCGGTAGTAGCAACTCGGCTCCGTATACAAGAAGCCTTTCATTCTCCTCCTTGCATATTCTTTGACTATAAATATGCCGATACTGTCTTCCTTTACGCTAGCTGTTATTTTAGGCTACTCTGAATAAAAAACTAGATAACACTTAAGGCATGCAAAAAGCCCTTAGTTATATTCACTCAGTCTGTCATAAAATTAAATCAACCCTTCGTCAATTGCGCTGGGTTTCTCAGATAAATAAAAAAATAAAATACCCCTTCAAGCAGCTGCTTGCCACAGAGCTCTGACAGGAGCCTGTCAGTACAGAAGAATTATTCCTAAATCGAGCTAGCTAATACTCATTCTGCTGTAATTTCACCTAGATCTATCCATTCGTTATTTGAGAAGACAAATTGTAACAAAAGGAACTTGTAGACCCATTACGACCCTCAATGTGTGTGTGTACTGCTCAAAGGGCTAAGTGGCTAGTCATTAGGAACATAAACGGATGGGTGAAACCTTTGAAAACAGATCATCTGTCTTCTCTCTTTAGATCAGATAGGTTTCAATATCTAGCAGCTATTTCAGTCGTAAACGAATTTTTCAGAGGTAAATAATATTAAAACATTTAGTCTTGAACCAAATGTAATATAATTTCGATTAGTCTTCGCAGCAATTATAAAAACGTATTTTTCTGAGCTGAAATACAAGACCTTTAGGTCTTGTATGTTTCAATGAACTGAAATACAAGACCTTTAGGTCTTGTATTTCAGTTCATTCAGTTCAGAATCAATTCTGTTCTTTTTAATTCCAAAGTTTTATATATATACAAATATAGCGCTGATATACATAAATGTTTTAATAGGAAAGGAAAATGCCTATCATTTTTTGCTCTCCAACTAAACAGACGTTTTCTTATCCAACATTCCCTTTGTCCCGTAAGCACCACAAAACAGATTCGCAGCTCTCTCTCTCTCTCCCTCACTCCAAATACAATAAAAATTTGTAAAATACAAGAATGAGATTATATTTCTCGTTTTTATTCCATTTGCTTTTCCAATATAATCTGGGGCGAGGGTGGCTCAGCCTGTAAAATGCCAGGCTTGTAATCTGTAGTTCTCAGGTTCAAGTCCCAGCTGGGCCGGTGTTGAGATTTGTCCCCACAAAACTACCCACCCTGCCCTCAGTGAGTAGCAGCCACTGATTGGCTTGGAAAGTTGCCCGTCCGTCGGATGAGACATTAAGCCATGTCTCCATGTATGAGAGAGCTATAATTTGTGCACATTAAAGAACATGCTGGATGGTCTTGATGGGTCTATCATCTGTCTCTTGACGACTGTCCAATTAGTTCCCACCCCCCAACTTTCTCTGGGTCCTTGTGACCTGGCCATTTAGACCACTGTGCACAAAAAAGTGCTGCTCGGAGGTAAAACCCAACCAATATAATCTTTTCTCAATATTTTCCCTTTTTCAAAATATTTTCATTAGTTATTAATTTGAGAATAACACTACAAACACCGTGACATATATAACTATACGTTGGTTTCACCAGATGGGCTGCATAAGAATATGGTTAATTATGCATTTGCACTTGTACAGAGGGTATCTGATATGCACCAGAAATAGGAACCTTAAAAATGGACAGTAAAAATACGTACAGCGAACATCTTCCCCATACAAGTATTGATTTAAGTAGGGTTACAGAAAGGCTTTCTGTAACGTCGTCACCACGTTCGTGTGATGCACAACCGAAGTTTTATACCTGTAAGAAAAATAATCGAATTAGGCAGGAGATAGAGATGCTTGACTCGTTGCAGCACGAACATTATAAGTACACAAATTTTTATATTCGCTATCTGTATAATGCGACATTTTTAAAAGTATCCCTATCACCCATCTTGGAGAAAAATAACTTTTTGAAAACATTTCATTAGATTAAATTTTTTTAATCTTTGGAAAGATGAGTGGGGCTGGTGAGGATTAAGATTTTGACATCAGGTTAAAGAAAGGTACCTGGGTTACTCTACTTTGGCTAAGGGACACAATTGAGCAAGATAGTAAAGAAACAACTTGCACTTTTCATTTAAGGCAAAGTGAGATTGCAAATGCTCAAATATTCAGTTAACGGGAATGCCATTAAAGTTGGCAGCAATACATTGAACATATAATAAGTGATATATAACATAACCTTGAGAAATCGCCTTTCGTAAGGTAGGGTATGTGATGGCAATTAACACTGCGCACAAACTTTTACCATAGAGTGCTTCAGACTCCTCTTCCAGTTCCATAGTCTCTGTTAGTTAATTCAAGTATCATATTAGTACAAGGATAAGAGTTCAATTTTAGAAAAAAATCATTCATTTATTGTAGCTAAGCTTTTTGATATTATTTTTAAAAAGTTGAATATTGAACTAGTCTGTATTCTTTGTGGGGAAGTTTAGTAGCTTTCCCTGTGCTAAGCTAGTAATATGCACATGACTATAAATTTTGGTTTGGGGACAAAAATTTTACAGGTAACTATTATATGTATTTCTAACTTTTCTCTAATTTTAAACATGCATTAATAATTCGAAATTATAAGTTTGTTCAATATTTAACCATTTTAGATGAAAAGCTGCTGAGAAGAGTCATGATTTTAACTATACATTTTGGCATCTGCTCCAATTGTTTCGAATAATATGCACTTCTTATAACGTATAGCTAGTGGGCGCTTGTTATCATTTGAATGTAATCGTTTGGTAGTGATTGTCTTAACCGTTTCATTTGGACAATGTTCGTGAACTAATCTGAGACAAACTTTTCTGTAAGGAAGCTTATTTTATATATTTCAATTTTTCCAACTTTAAGTCCCAGAAGAAACGTTCAATAAGAAATGAAATAATTACGGTTGAGTAAAGGTATCATGGAAGATGAAGATAATAATATTGCTGACAAGTAGAAGTATTTTATATTGTTTGTAGCAAAAGCTACTATTAATTATTCATTATGCAAGCTTAGAAGTCTATCACTTAAAACAGAATATCCCAAAACTCTTTGACACTGATACACCCCATGATTATGGTAATTGATTTCATAGCACATTTTAACTTGTATATTAAACGTGTTTTTTTTTTTTGTTTTTGGGGGGGGGTGAGACATGGTGTGCAAAAAAGTGTCACTCGGAGGTAAAACAAGCCAACTAACTAATCAGTGAGCTTGCTTCTCACTGCATAATTCTTCAAACCTTGGCTTCATAGTGTGCCAGTATTCGTGTTTCACATTCACTTTTGGTCGCTATTTGGTATTGGCGACAACTACTGAATAGCTTGAGGACATAAAGGCCTATTCCCAGGTAATATACTGCCCGAAGTCAGCACTTGTATTTTTATTGGGGAAAGATGTTTGAAACTCCAATTCTCATAAGCTCTAAGCGTCGTGATCCATAGGATGAGGCGCCGAGTTAAAGAATAAATCTTCAGCTCTCAAAACTTAGACATACGCACCAAAAGTCATTGAAGATGGTCAAGCGATGATCCATAGAAGATATGCTCACCTGGTGTCAAGGATGTTCCTATCTTGGAGTTTGCATGCTCCCCCTGATATTCCATTTGGTTAGGCGAGAGCCATGTGCTGCACGTATCACCTGCCAAAGGTATGCCGGACTGCAGAACTGGACACACAGGGTGTCATGAACAGAAGGATCCCTAATGAGGTCTGCAACCGTTTGTGCAGAAGGGGAGAGTGAAGAGAGGGACACTTCTCCCTTGACCGCCGAATGGGTCACAAGGAGAGTGGGACGTTGACTCTGGGAGCCAACATATTGAAAGGCTTTTTAGCAAAGTCTAGTATCAGCATTCAAGAAGTGCTTGACTTTATTGTATCGGTGGCACAGTGAACTAAGGCTGTGTCCAGGTAAAGGATTTAGGTTTATGTAAGGTGAAGTGTGCGATATTAAATGTTATGTCTAACCAAAAGATACCAAGTGCCTGGTTTTCTTAATGAACACATTAGCTGTAATGTGAGTCTCAAGTTTAGTAGATACATTAAGCCAACAGATCTCTCATATGAATTAGAAAGATCTTGACATTCTGGGGGTATCAGAAGTGAGGTAGATCGATCCTATAGAAGCATCAACCCTGAAGGCCAAAGTTGAACTTTCGGTGACCCAAGAATCTGGATATTGTGCATTGGTGGAATTCTGCGTCAGTGGAGAGAGAGGGAAAAAATCTCCGAGAGTCCGACTTCAGGAGCAGCTGTGGCCGGATGTCAGTCAAGGCAGCGTGATTGCTCCAGCGGAGATGATATGACGACAGAGTGGGTCCAGTTCCAGCCGATGGTATTGGTAAGCTGTAGGCTAAGAATCTTTTTGTGATCTGTGTAATCTGTTAGCTCATTATGAAGCGTGTAAGGGGTTCACATGCGCGAGCAATACTTATGCAGCAAAAGGGCCAACAGAAGAGAGGAATAGAAATATAGTTGGGGTTATGAATGAAGTAAGTGAAAGAGAGCACTATTTAGTAGACCCAACAGTTGGTCCTGAGTTCACAAAGCTGCTGTTGGAAGGATGAAGCGGCGTTTTGGAGGAAATACAGCAGGAGCAGGCGCGGCGTGTGAGCAAATTGCGACGCAAACGCGACAATTTAGAGTAGGTGAAAAAAGTACGCATGAGAGTTTGACGAGGTAGAGAGACTCGAAAAGCAGATTACAGAGTCCAGCAAAATTAAAAGAGCTCTTGTTTTGAAGTCGACTCAGCAGAAACAAGAATATGTGGATGCGAATCCTAATTATGCTGAGTGTGAAGTGGGTAATGAAATATTTTTAGAGTTAGAATTAATAGAAACGAGGTGCGAAAGATAGAGATTCACAGTAAAGAAGAGGGTCGAGAAACAAAAGCATGATCAGCAGGCACAGAAACACAAGGAGATGATTTATGAATTAGAAGGTAAAATTAGAACGATGGATTTAGAGATAGAAAAACGGAGTACAGGGGTAAGGTGTGACAAACCCATATTATGGAGAACTCATGTTACTTGATGCAATTGGAGATTGAACGTAGGAGAAAAGAAAGGTTAGAATAAGACAACAAGAGAGAGAGAAGTAGAATAAGGGAAGATAAAATAAGAGAATATAAAATGGAACAAGAAAAGCAAGATAGGATTAGGAAGGAGTAATTAGAATGAGCTCGTGAATTGGAGTTGACTAGATTGCAACTGAGGCGAGGCAGCTTAGACGCGTTGGACAATTTGTCAGCTTTGGCAAGGGACGGAGTCGACCCCGAGTTCTGGGAATTAGATAGGCTGCCTGAGTGTTCCCAGCTCCTAGGTCATACCGAGGGCAAGGCTCTACACGGAGTTGTTGATAGCGCTTACCTGAATTTTAATTGGAAAACTAACAACTTGTCTGCTAGGGAGATAGAAATTAATAAATACAGTAAAGAGGATTTAGGTTTTAAGAGCAAGAAAAGTGATTTTAGAAATTAAAGATTGTGAGCATCCAGCTACGAAATTACCTTTATCTTTCAATTCATTTGAGATCATAAACTGTAGAACTAGTTTTGGTGAATGTAAGGAAATGCCATTAAAAGGGGAAAAGATTGATAATGAGGATAAGCTGGTTAATTCTCAGATATAGTGGGACTTACCGGTAGCAATTTAAATGATAAACAAGAAGTCCAGGGATGTGGCTTGAAAGTTGCAGATGCAAACTTTGAATAAGGAGGATTTAGAAGTGATGTTTGCATAGAGAAAGAAATCAGGATAGAGGAATTTAGTAAAATTGAGAATTGCAAGGAAACCAGCAAGGTCGAATTTCTATCTGAGAATCAAAGTGGCCCCTGATTGTAAACAGTTTTAGAAAGAGAAAGAGGGCACACGATGTTTTATAATGAGTGTAACGGATGCATGGGCGCAAGGGATTCCGCTGAAGCGACCTGATATCTATACAGGGTGTCTCAAAAATATAGGTACAAACTTTTAGGGGAGGTAGATAACATCTAAAGGAATGAGAATTGCATAGGAACCCATCCATAACCGTCATGGAAAAGTGGTAGCAGAGGTACATGATCTGAAAGGACACAAGACAGTGATTAATGGGAAAACATTTATTGGACATAATTATTACAAATGGCGTGCTAGATGGCCTGCCCTCACTTCTGCTACCTCTTAATGACCCATAATTACACAAATTTTGATGCGCACG
Organism: Ryuthela nishihirai; assembly: GCA_038380435.1. Lineage (NCBI taxonomy): Eukaryota > Metazoa > Arthropoda > Arachnida > Araneae > Heptathelidae > Ryuthela > Ryuthela nishihirai. The sequence goes on along the minus strand of JAWZYU010000002.1, from coordinate 117,601,841 downwards.
TGCAAACAAACAGTGGCCCGCTACATGTCTGTGTGGGAAGCGTTCTTGATACATTCGTTGAGCGGCTCGTCCGTCGCCCTCAGCTATTCCATGCACTAAGTGCATGTCTGCCAGCTCCCTGTTCGAATACCTTTGCATGCTCTTCGTCAGCCGACTACCGCTCGAATGAGCAAATCCGAAATTTTCCCTCTACGCACTGATGAACAGCGCCGCCTATTGACTTACGGTGACGTTTCCGGTTATGGGTTCCTATGCAATTCTCATTCATTTAGATGTTATCTACCTCCCCTAAAAGTTTGTACCTATATTTTTGAGACACCCTGTAGAGTGGGTACCGACTGAAATGGTTCCTCGACGACTAAACTTCAAATTATTTGAGACCATTTTCCGATTTAATGCCGAGATGTGCGCATTATAGGAACTCTGTATCCATTAGTGCAAGGAGACTTAAAATACATATGCCCTGTGATATTAGTAAGTGCATACAGTTTTGTGTACATGCGGACTTTGAATGAACGAATATTGGTTCTGGGTATAATAACTTTGTGACTAAAGGGATTGTGAAACTGACTCTCATAGTTATGTAGTTGCATAGGATTTATTTTTAGAGAGGACAGAAAAACTCGAGTTGGGCACTAAGAGAAGGATTGGTGAACTTAACAGGCGAGTAGGGCTGGCAAGGCTTGTAAATGATATCTAGGCATAAACTGGAAGGAGAGCTGTGTACCAATTCCCAGTGATGATGCACAGAACTGGCCAGCACCTAATGTCCAACCCCACCTTCTTGATCTGCTGGATGGGGCGTTAACGTGGCCCCGTGTGCGGGAGAGCCATACCCTGTACACGTTAAAGAACACGCTGGATGGGAGGCTATCATCTGTCTCCCAACAGCTCTTCCAGTGGGTCCCCTCCCCCAACCTTCTCTGAGCCCTTGGGGTCCATGTGGCCTGGCCATTTAGCCTATGGTGTGCAAAAAATGCCGCTGAGGTAAAGCAACCCAACTAATTATACGAATTAAAGAATGTGAGCAAGGTGTGAGAGAACTATGTTAAATATAATGCGAGTTCTTACCGACTAATCCACCTCGACAGGCTTGCACACTGCGAGGTTTCCAACGTTGGCTGGCAAGGCTATATGGCTTTCAGGAAGCTATCCGACGGTGGCTGAGCGACGAAAAGTTCTCGAATTTCGCAACTAGACGGAGGAACAGAGTCTCACAGGTGCACTAGCAAGCTAATGCAAGAAGAGTTAGGTGAAGCATTCAAAGTTCCGCACTCTTCCTGAAGCTATTTGATTTGACGTACTAAGGCGAGAATCGTAATTATTGAAAAGTTCACCTTGTAATTACAATTGCGACGGGTGGGATAATCTAGAAGGAACTGACGGGGCCCGGAGCAATATTCGTTGATGGCAGCCACAAATGCTGGCTAACTCTCTGGACAGTCTTCTCTGTCTGGACTAAGAGACTCGGATGGGGTGGAAGGGAACGAATTCCTTACCTTTGCTTCTCGAGTTCTCTCTGCTGGTAGACCCTAATTCCAGTGAGAAGAGTTGAAGGACTTCTCGCTTTGCTCTCTGCTTGTTTGACATCGTTTTGAACCTCGGTTGCCGCTGCTTACGATGATCCCCCAACGACGTTGTTTCTGCTCTCCGGTACTGTTTGCCTTAGTGCCTGATGGATTGAGCGAGCATACTGGGTGAGGACTCCTTGTCATTTGTAAGGAGGTTTGTCGAAGGATTCCAATGTTCACCTGTTGTACTTTACGGCATGGCGGTGACCGTGGCCAAGGGAATCGCACTCTGCACGCCCAAGTATCATTGCTAAGTAATGTTCAACTATCTGCCACACTTCCCCTTTGCTCCAATATAACGGCGAATCGGTTGTTAATCGATGAGCCAGTATTAGGGTCGGGCTGGCATTTTTTTTATCTGGGACGCAGCTCGAACAGGGACGCCCGGGTTGCGATAAAAAAAAAGATAAAAAAAAGCTCGATTTTGATACTTTTTCTGTTGATACTTCTTACTTGCAGCTTCAAATGGTTTTTCCCTCAATTTGTGGAGCTTGTTGTGGATTTTTTCAGTTGTGGACCTCAATTTGTGAAGCTTGTGTAAAAAATTATAATCTAAAAAAAAAGACTTCCTACTATGAGGGCCTGGGATATTATAGCGCCCAGACCTTGCCGATGCCAATCTGCACTTGCCCAGAGCACTGCTGCAAGAAGGTCTCCGCTTCGTTGATGCTGCTCTGCCTTCAGAAGATATCAATCATTTCCTCTTCCGAGGATTCTAAAGGTGTTCCTTTTTTGTGATCTTTAGTCTTAAAATTCATCTTCTGATGTGGAGATGGTGGGATGAACAAATATTTCAGTTCGGAACCGTTTATTCTCATGAAATATGTTTTTTCTTTTCAGATATGGCAAGAAGTTGCAGCTGCATTGAAAGTGACCATACATGCATATGTGAATTGAATTTAGCAACGTTCATACCAAAGTAAAGTATAGATATTTATTGCCATTTATATATGTGGATATTTACTTGAAATTATATAGCCACACCTATCGATATTTATTTGGAATTATTCATCTCATTGATGACGGTGTATTTTCAATTTTAGGGAATAAAATTTTGTTTTAAATCACTTGTTTAATATTTCATCTGTAGCTAATGAATAGCGATTGAGTGATAACCCCGGTAACCCTCGTTTGACGCAGATTCGCGCTATAGCGCCATCGAATCGTGTATATAGATGAGTATGAGTTAATATTTGCGCATCGTAGAGACAGACCGCCACCACCATTTCCGTGTCCTATATGTATATCTTCCTGCCGAGAAAAAAGCAGCCCCGACGCTGCGTGAGGTCGTGACCGCCGTCATTTTGGCTCCCGACCAGTCCACTTCTGACTGAGGGGGAAGGGGAGACAAAGTTATGACCAGCTAATAGAATGTTACAAAGAAATATTACGAACAAAACGGAAACAAGCAAACCATGCTAGATTTTTTTTATTAAGAAATAAATGCAAAATTAACTAATTAATTATATATACACATATTTATGAAACCGTTTATGTATTAATGCTATTTTTAATTAAACCTGTAAATTATAATTTTTCTTAAACATCCGTTATAATACAAGGAAAATAATATCAATAAGCTATGCCAAAACACAAGCAAATAAAAAAATACCCCCGTTTAGCACGGATCTCCCCGGAACGCATCTGTCACTTTAAACGAGGGTTTGTTTGTAATTGGGTTTGTCAGAGCAAAACCAAAGTGGTTCATTCGATTATCGCTTTTTCGACATCTAAGGATTACCTCAACAGCTGTCATCGTATTTAATTATTACCCTTAATCTGAACCTTGTATAGACTCCGGACGTTCCGCTTTTGGCACTCTTTAATCTTTAATACGACGGAATAAAATCAAAAGGATTCAGGAAGATTAGTCTAAATATGCAAGTTTAAAACAAACTGGGAAAGTTGGGTTGGGTTGTTTAACCTCTGAGCTGCACTTTTTTGCACACCATGGGCTAAATGGCTAGGTCACATGGACCCCGAAGGCTCAGAGAAGGTTGGGGGAGGGGACCCACTGGAACAGCTGTTGGGAGACAGATGGTAGCCTCCCGTCAAGGCCATCCAGCGTGTTCTTTAAGTTTGGGGTGTTTTACCTCTGAACGGCACTTTTTTTGCACACCATGGGCTAAATGGCCAGGTCACAAGGATCCCGAAGGCTCAGAGAAGGTTGGGGGAGGGGACCCACTGGAACAGCTTTTGGGAGACAGATGGTAGCCTCCCGTCAAGGCCATCCAGCGTGTTCTTTAAGTTTGGGTTGTTTTACCTCTGAGCGGCACTTTTTTTGCACACCATGGGCTAAATGGCCAGGTCACAAGGACCCCGAAGGCTCAGAGAAGGTTGAGGGAGGGGACCTAGTGGAACAGCTATTTGGAGACAGATGGTAGCCTCACGTGAAGGCCATCCAGTATGTTCTTTAAGTGCACAGAGTATGGCTCTCCCGCACACGGGGTTACGACTTAATGTCCCATCCGACGGACGGCGGCCTTTCCAAGCCCATCGGTGTCCCCTACTGACCGTGGGCAGGGCGGGGAATTTTGCGGAACTGGGAAAGAGCTGACAATAATTTATTGAAATTCAGCCACCAATCAGCAACAATATAAAACTTCAAACGTGACCAGTAAAGCTTTATTTTCCGAGATTGATTAATTAATGTAAGACTGACCTTCTGTCTGCTTTTATCCTGATCGGCCTGACCGTTTGATCATTTAAATCGACCCCCATAAACGGAACATTTATAAAAATAAATCGAATGGCAAATTTTTGGCAACAAGTATTATGTTGTATACTTTGAATATACAGTGGGTGTCGGTGAAATTGTCTTCTTGAATGAAAAGAACATAGAGCTGTAATGATCCTGGGCCACCTGCGCGATCGTTGCAAGATCCCTAGCATCCAACAATAGCAGTGTTATGTGCCTGTGGTCCACTCATTCTGCTGCCCAGGAACAGTCAAGATTTCTTCTATTCTCATGGTGAACTGGGTTAGAGTACACATGCACACAGCTAAATTAGTTTCTTGATTCATTCTTGTTTTCAGTCTGGGGGGGGGGGGGGATTCTAAGTCAGTAGCACGACTGGCTCGTAATCTGCAGTTTTCTGGTTCGAGTCACACCTGGCCCTTGGTGAGAAAGAGGACACGGATGGGACATAATGCCATGGCCCATGTGCGGAAGGGCCATACCATGTGCGTGTTAAAGAACGATGATGAATGGTCTTGACAGGAGGTTACCATCTGTCTCCTAATAGCCTCCAGTGGGTCCCCCAAATTTCTTTGAGCCCTCGGGGTCTTTGTGACCTTGCCACTTAGCCCATTGTGTGCAAAAAAGTGTTGTTAAGAAGTAAATCAATTGAACGTGGGAGTTTTAAGAATACTAGAATTTCTCTCTCGAACAATGAATTTTTAACTGATGAAATTAACTTAAAAAGGAGTGATCTGTTTTAGCTCTCTAAAGTAGCACTAATAAAATATTTTTTAGTTTTATATTAATTTAAAACATTTTATGAGAATGAACGGTTCCCAACTGAAATATTTGTTCATCCCACATCTCCACATCTGTAGGGGACGACTTCAGATGTAGAATTTTGTTACACGTTTTTGGCTTTTTCTCGTGAACCAGAGGTCGGATGACCTTCCTGTCAGGTGCGTATTACTCGGCTTTAAAAGGGCTTTTAGCGCGCTTGGCTACTGATCTAAGGGACCTGGGTTCGAACCCCGGGTAAGGCATGGCTGTTTGTGTCATTTTTCTGCTGAGGGCCTGCCATCCTCTCAGACCTTCTACTATGGCATATAAACTGACAGGCTCCTGTCAGACCTCTGTGGCCAGCAGCTGCTTGAAGGGATATTTATTTATTTTTATTTTTCCAATGACAATAACGCGGGTGCTCTAGGTCAATTAGGGGACGACTTCAGATGTAGAATTTTGTTACACATTTTTGGCTTTTTCTCGTGGACCAGAGGTCGGATCATTATGTCACACAACAATGGTAAGTAAAACGAATTATAATTTCTATTCGAAACATTAACGATATCGTACTTGTTTTTTGAATGAACTTGGGGTACTGTGATGAAATGGGTGTGGGTGGGATTTTCCGCGAAAACATGTTATAGAACTCTCTACGAAGAATATTAGAAAAATGACTTCAAGAAAGAAACTTTTATTCGAAAAGTAATCTCTGTAGTAATGTTACGTAAAGATTTGTCTTTGTTTACATGGACGGCTAATTTAGTCCCGCTTGCACGATTTTTTAAATATTGATTGAATTTTGCCAGAATTCCCATAAACAAATAATATAATAAATAGCTAAATAAATTCCCATAAACTTCATTTAGCTATTTATTTTCAGTCTATTTTTTCATAATATGCTTAAGAAGTTACCGATACTCCGATACTTACGATTCACAAAACACGACTAGAATTGACTAGAATAAACGGCTTTCTCTCATGATTTGAAATGGTTGGGGTTTCTTTGGAAAATTTCGAATTTTACACTATGACAATAGCTTAGTACAAAATATAGTAGTTGCCTCATAAAAGTTTTTTTTTTAGTATAGCGCCAAAACGTGACAAATTCTAAATAGATTTTGCTGAAAATTTCTCCCGGAAAAAAGATTTGATTCCTTCCCAAAAATAATAAAAAGTGATTTAAAATCTTTAAGTATAGTTGTACAATGTTTGAAACAAAGGTATTAAAATTAATATTAAAAAACATGCTTTAAATGAAAAGTTACATTTAATCACCAACTTTATAAGGAAAAATAATTCGGATTCCGAGTGTGTGGTGGATTTTACATTACAAACATTGGGTGGTCCTTTCTCAGGCTTACCCACAAAGAATTAATTTTCAAACACAATCAGAAACAATAAAAAAAAATTTTACGTTAAAATCTGAAGTAGTATTAAAATTAAATTTTTTAAAAATTCAGTGTTGAAAATGAATAAATCAAAATGCCTAAAATTAAGAAATAAAAAAAGATTTTTTTTTAAGAATTCTTCGAAGAGAATGACTTTCACCAAGAGAGATTTAGAAGTATTATTATTTAAATTCTGTTCCATAAAGTTGTGGAGATGAAGAATTCTAGGACAAGAGTTTGAATTTGGGTTCTTTTATCCAAAGAAGAGGGATGAAGAATTCTAGGACAAGAGTATGAATTTTGGTTCTTTTATCCAAAGAAGGGGGATTTCAAATGTTACCAATGCCAAATTCTTGAATCCCACATTTTTCCAGTGAAGAAATTTTTTTTTTCTTTTGGGACTAATATTGGAAACAGTTTAAAATAATATGGTTTACAGTTTCTGGGGTTTTACAAAAATTGCAGTTTGGAGAAGGAGTTATGTTTTTTGTTTTGTTTAGTATTGTGTGAATCTGTTCGTAATCGATGTAGGATTTTTTGTTGAATTCTGGAAAATGGAGATTGTGTAATTTTAGAAATTGTTTTTGAAAGGAAAAACCTGAAGTTTCCTTTGAAAATAGCATTTATTTGAAAGTGTCTTTCTGTTAATTGATATTCAATTTTATTAATTTCCAATTTGACACTGAAAAAAAAAGTAAAAATATGAGAAATCATTATCAAGTTGTGGTGGAGTGGAAGAGAAAGTGTGTGTGTGTGGTGGAGTGGAAGAAAAAAAATGTGTGTGTGGTGGAGTGGAAGAAAAAAAAATGTGTGTGTGTGGTGGAGTGGAAGAAAAAAAATGTGTGTGTGTGGTGGAGTGGAAGAAAAAAAATGTGTGTGTGGTGGAGTGGAAGAAAAAAATGTGTGTGTGTGGTGGAGTGGAAGAAAAAGTGTGCGGTGGAGTGGAAGAGAAAGTGTGTGTGTGTGGAGTAGAAGAGAAAGTATGTATGTGGAGTGGATGGAGTGGAAGAGAAAGTGTGTGTGTGGAGTAGAAGAGAAAGTATGTATGTGGAGTGGATGGAGTGGAAGAGAAAGTATGTGTGTGGAGTAGAAGAGAAAGTATGTATGTGGAGTGGATGGAGTGGAAGAGAAAGTGTGTGTGTGGAGTAGAAGAGAAAGTATGTATGTGGAGTGGATGGAGTGGAAGAGAAAGTATGTGTGTGGATTAGAAGAGAAAGTATGTGTGTGGAGTAGAAGAGAAAGTATGTATGTGGAGTGGATGGAGTGGAAGAGAAAGTGTGTGTGTGGAGTAGAAGAGAAAGTATGTATGTGGAGTGGATGGAGTGGAAGAGAAAGTATGTGTGTGGAGTAGAAGAGAAAGTATGTATGTGGAGTGGATGGAGTGGAAGAGAAAGTATGTGTGTGGAGTAGAAGAGAAAGTATGTATGTGGAGTGGATGGAGTGGAAGAGAAAGTGTGTGTGTGGAGTAGAAGAGAAAGTATGTATGTGGAGTGGATGGAGTGGAAGAGAAAGTATGTGTGTGGAGTAGAAGAGAAAGTATGTGTGTGGAGTAGAAGAGAAAGTATGTATGTGGAGTGGATGGAGTGGAAGAGAAAGTATGTGTGTGGAGTAGAAGAGAAAGTATGTATGTGGAGTGGATGGAGTGGAAGAGAAAGTATGTGTGTGGAGTAGAAGAGAAAGTATGTATGTTGAGTGGATGGAGTGGAAGAGAAAGTATGTGTGTGGAGTAGAAGAGAAAGTATGTATGTTGAGTGGATGGAGTGGAAGAGAAAGTATGTGTGTGGAGTAGAAGAGAAAGTATGTATGTGGAGTGGATGGAGTGGAAGAGAAAGTGTGTGTGTGGAGTAGAAGAGAAAGTATGTATGTGGAGTGGATGGAGTGGAAGAGAAAGTATGTGTGTGGAGTAGAAGAGAAAGTATGTATGTGGAGTGGATGGAGTGGAAGAGAAAGTGTGTGTGTGGAGTAGAAGAGAAAGTATGTATGTGGAGTGGATGGAGTGGAAGAGAAAGTATGTGTGTGGAGTAGAAGAGAAAGTATGTATGTGGAGTGGATGGAGTGGAAGAGAAAGTATGTGTGTGGAGTAGAAGAGAAAGTATGTATGTGGAGTGGATGGAGTGGAAGAGAAAGTATGTGTGTGGAGTGGATGGAGTGGAAGAGAAAGTGTGTGTGTGGAGTAGAAGAGAAAGTATGTATGTGGAGTGGATGGAGTGGAAGAGAAAGTATGTATATGGAGTGGATGGAGTGGAAGAGAAAGTATGTGTGTGGAGTAGAAGAGAAAGTATGTATGTGGAGTGGATGGAGTGGAAGAGAAAGTATGTGTGTGGAGTAGAAGAGAAAGTATGTATGTGGAGTGGATGGAGTGGAAGAGAAAGTGTGTGTGTGGAGTAGAAGAGAAAGTATGTATGTGGAGTGGATGGAGTGGAAGAGAAAGTATGTGTGTGGAGTAGAAGAGAAAGTATGTGTGTGGAGTAGAAGAGAAAGTATGTATGTGGAGTGGATGGAGTGGAAGAGAAAGTATGTGTGTGGAGTAGAAGAGAAAGTATGTATGTGGAGTGGATGGAGTGGAAGAGAAAGTATGTGTGTGGAGTAGAAGAGAAAGTATGTATGTTGAGTGGATGGAGTGGAAGAGAAAGTATGTGTGTGGAGTAGAAGAGAAAGTATGTATGTTGAGTGGATGGAGTGGAAGAGAAAGTATGTGTGTGGAGTAGAAGAGAAAGTATGTATGTGGAGTGGATGGAGTGGAAGAGAAAGTGTGTGTGTGGAGTAGAAGAGAAAGTATGTATGTGGAGTGGATGGAGTGGAAGAGAAAGTATGTGTGTGGAGTAGAAGAGAAAGTATGTATGTGGAGTGGATGGAGTGGAAGAGAAAGTGTGTGTGTGGAGTAGAAGAGAAAGTATGTATGTGGAGTGGATGGAGTGGAAGAGAAAGTATGTGTGTGGAGTAGAAGAGAAAGTATGTATGTGGAGTGGATGGAGTGGAAGAGAAAGTATGTGTGTGGAGTAGAAGAGAAAGTATGTATGTGGAGTGGATGGAGTGGAAGAGAAAGTATGTGTGTGGAGTGGATGGAGTGGAAGAGAAAGTGTGTGTGTGGAGTAGAAGAGAAAGTATGTATGTGGAGTGGATGGAGTGGAAGAGAAAGTATGTATATGGAGTGGATGGAGTGGAAGAGAAAGTATGTGTGTGGAGTAGAAGAGAAAGTATGTATGTGGAGTGGATGGAGTGGAAAAGAAAGTATGTGTGTGGAGTAGAAGAGAAAGTATGTATGTGGAGTGGATGGAGTGGAAGAGAAAGTATGTATGTGGAGTGGATGGAGTGGAAGAGAAAATGTGTGTGTGGAGTAGAAGAGAAAGTATGTATGTGGAGTGGATGGAGTGGAAGAGAAAGTGTGTGTGTGGAGTAGAAGAGAAAGTATGTATGTGGAGTGGATGGAGTGGAAGAGAAAGTATGTGTGTGGAGTGGATGGAGTGGAAGAGAAAGTGTGTGTGTGGGGTAGAAGAGAAAGTATGTATGTGGAGTGGATGGAGTGGAAGAGAAAGTGTGTGTGTGGAGTAGAAGAGAAAGTATGTATGTGGAGTGGATGGAGTGGAAGAGAAAGTATGTATGTGGAGTGGATGGAGTGGAAGAGAAAGTATGTGTGTGGAGTAGAAGAGAAAGTATGTATGTGGAGTGGAAGAGAAAGTATGTATGTGGAGTGGATGGAGTGGAAGAGAAAGTGTGTGTGTGGAGTAGAAGAGAAAGTATGTATGTGGAGTGGATGGAGTGGAAGAGAAAGTATGTGTGTGGAGTAGAAGAGAAAGTATGTATGTGGAGTGGATGGAGTGGAAGAGAAAGTATGTATGTGGAGTGGATGGAGTGGAAGAGAAAGTGTGTGTGTGGAGTAGAAGAGAAAGTATGTATGTGGAGTGGATGGAGTGGAAGAGAAAGTGTGTGTGTGGAGTAGAAGAGAAAGTATGTATCTGGAGTGGATGGAGTGGAAGAGAAAGTGTGTGTGTGGAGTAGAAGAGAAAGTATGTATGTGGAGTGGATGGAGTGGAAGAGAAAGTGTGTGTGTGGAGTAGAAGAGAAAGTATGTATGTGGAGTGGATGGAGTGGAAGAGAAAGTATGTGTGTGGAGTAGAAGAGAAAGTATGTATGTGGAGTGGAAGAGAAAGTGTGTGTGTGGAGTAGAAGAGAAAGTATGTATCTGGAGTGGATGGAGTGGAAGAGAAAGTATGTGTGTGGAGTAGAAGAGAAAGTATGTATGTTGAGTGGATGGAGTGGAAGAGAAAGTATGTGTGTGGAGTAGAAGAGAAAGTATGTATGTGGAGTGGATGGAGTGGAAGAGAAAGTGTGTGTGTGGAGTAGAAGAGAAAGTATGTATGTGGAGTGGATGGAGTGGAAGAGAAAGTGTGTGTGTGGAGTAGAAGAGAAAGTATGTATGTGGAGTGGATGGAGTGGAAGAGAAAGTGTGTGTGGAGTAGAAGAGAAAGTATGTATGTGGAGTGGATGGAGTGGAAGAGAAAGTGTGTGTGTGGAGTAGAAGAGAAAGTATGTATCTGGAGTGGATGGAGTGGAAGAGAAAGTATGTGTGTGGAGTAGAAGAGAAAGTATGTATGTGGAGTGGATGGAGTGGAAGAGAAAGTGTGTGTGTGGAGTAGAAGAGAAAGTATGTATGTGGAGTGGATGGAGTGGAAGAGAAAGTATGTGTGTGGAGTAGAAGAGAAAGCATGTATGTGGAGTGGATGGAGTGGAAGAGAAAGTGTGTGTGTGGAGTAGAAGAGAAAGTATGTATGTGGAGTGGATGGAGTGGAAGAGAAAGTATGTGTGTGGAGTAGAAGAGAAAGTATGTATGTGGAGTGGATGGAGTGGAAGAGAAAGCATGTGTGTGGAGTAGAAGAGAAAGTATGTATGTTGAGTGGATGGAGTGGAAGAGAAAGTATGTGTGTGGAGTAGAAGAGAAAGTATGTATGTGGAGTGGATGGAGTGGAAGAGAAAGTGTGTGTGTGGAGTAGAAGAGAAAGTATGTATGTGGAGTGGATGGAGTGGAAGAGAAAGTATGTGTGTGGAGTAGAAGAGAAAGTATGTATGTGGAGTGGATGGAGTGGAAGAGAAAGTGTGTGTGTGGAGTAGAAGAGAAAGTATGTATGTGGAGTGGATGGAGTGGAAGAGAAAGTGTGTGTGTGGAGTAGAAGAGAAAGTATGTATGTGGAGTGGATGGAGTGGAAGAGAAAGTGTGTGTGGAGTAGAAGAGAAAGTATGTATGTGGAGTGGATGGAGTGGAAGAGAAAGTGTGTGTGTGGAGTAGAAGAGAAAGTATGTATGTGGAGTGGATGGAGTGGAAGAGAAAGTGTGTGTGTGGAGTAGAAGAGAAAGTATGTATGTGGAGTGGATGGAGTGGAAGAGAAAGTGTGTGTGTGGAGTAGAAGAGAAAGTATGTATGTGGAGTGGATGGAGTGGAAGAGAAAGTATGTATGTGGAGTAGAAGAGAAAGTATGTATGTGGAGTGGATGGAGTGGAAGAGAAAGTATGTGTGTGGAGTAGAAGAGAAAGTATTATATGTGGAGTGGATAGAGTGGAAGAGAAAGTGTGTGTGTGGAGTAGAAGAGAAAGTATGTATGTGGAGTGGAAGAGAAAGTGTGTGCGGGGGGGGGGGGATGATGAAATTAAACCATGATAGATGCTATTTTGTATATTTTCTTTTTTCCGATAATTGCCGATCCGTGCAATATAAGCTTTATCGTATCAGTTGTAATGGTCTTTTAAAATTAATTTCTTTAAAAAAGTGTTGCGATATATTGACTCAGTTACGATTATTTAAATTTCTCCCCCCAAAAAAACATAGATGAGCCCTATCGCACAAAGAACTAAAGAAACCGTCATTCTTGTTACAACCCCCCCGGAAATTGACTCGTAATTTTCCAAGTACCTTGTAAACCCCCCCAAGGTCACGGTTCTGGCTGTATATAACCGCTGAAAAAGGTTTGACATTTATTCTGAGCCACACGTTATGGACGACGACGACAACTTGGATTTTGGTCATAATTGGACGAGTGATGTAGACTCCGGCTACGAGAGCGATCCACAACACTTTCGAACGCGTATTCGTCGATTGCTACGTCGACCTGTGATTGTGCCACCTCCTCCACCGCCACCCCCACCTCCAGCCGTCACTATTAAGATGTTGCCGCGACCTGGGATTGGTGGTCCGATGCTACGGGCTGTTGTCGTGGAGGACACTACCCCACCACCACCTACAAGACTACGTGGACCGCTGGTGATGAAGCCGCCCGAAACCTGGCCCCCGGGATTACCGCAGAACATCGTTCAGGCTCTGAGACGTAAACGACAGAGACGTCTGTAGCCTGTGTGAAGACGTCAAGTGTTTTTGTCTCCAGATACTCGAACTAGTGCAACCATGCAAAACATCTGTATGGTTCTAGATCTCGACGGTTTCCATGTAAATGGTCGTTTCTTAGTGCGCGAACTTGGATATGCAACTCTGAATGGGAAATGTGGTGTCTACCGTTTCAATCTTCGGCAACACCAACCTTTGTCAGTAAAAGACAGAAGGACAGTCAGCTACGTATCTAAATATGTGATAGGTCTACCCTTTCGTCCTCTGCTTCGTGAAAAGGTGTGGTCATTACATCACGTTCCTAACATCGTGAAATATGCTTACAAACTTGCACGTACTGAAGAAGCTACTGTGGTGGGTTACAAAGGAGGTACTGTGGAAAGAAATCTCTTGGAACAATTAAATCTGCCCAGTGTTAATCTCGAACTTTACGGCTGCCCCAAATATTGTGATCTCCCAAAAGTTTCCGAGTTCGAGTGCGGATATCACACCGGAGAGGACGTCCACTGCTCTTTAGCCGAAACAGCTGCTTTCTTCGGATGGATCGATCGTCGTCGAGAACATGTCCCAACAAACACTTGCTTATCAGATCGTTCCTGATTGGTCGTCCCAGGTGGTGCGGCTCTCTAGTTAAATAGGGAGCGAGTGCTGTGTGCGTCATTGTTCACGATGCAGCCTAGCAATCCAGATGCGTGGTGTCTCGGTGAAGATGTTTACGTTGTACCTACACTGTTCAAAAATAAGTTTTCTGTGCACGTACGCCGCTACAAGAAATATGAAAATTGTGAACTCATCTACCCTACACTTGCAGGGGTTAGCCTCTCCATACCTGAATGGGAGGCTTTGTGTGCCACGGTCCCCCACATAGAGGATCAAGTGAAAATTGGCCCCGATCAACAGACATGGTACGTGACGCATGGTTTACGTGTCTACATGTATCGAACTGTGGATGGTGAACGTTGTGTCGAATTCATCAAAGAATCAACAGACCAAAGAACTCTACAGTTCCGTGTTGTGAGACGTTGTATAACACTGAATGCTTCGCAGTGGTTCACACTGGCTATTCACTTAGACGAAGTGATGCGCATTGTGCATGGCGTGTGCGGGACCCCCAAAGATCACCAACTCCGTACGGCTATTATGGAACATTCAGAATCCATTCGACCTTTCCTACTGGGTCCTGTTTTCGACGATCCCGATTGTGTTTACCCGCTGCTGGTGAATATTTTTCAGCAAGAACTTATGCGTGTGATACCGTTAGATGGACTGCAACCCGAAGAAAAAATACCAACTATCGTAGGGTGGTCTGGTGACTTGGACATTAATGCCTTAGCAGAGGTATTTGTGGATACTGCCTGGAAACGAGGTCTGTTGAATTTTGTAGATTCTGGTTTTGTTTGCAATCTAAAATATAACGCTATTGTCGACGAGGCAAAAAATGAAATGTATAAATTAAATAAATAATTGTATCCTTATATAATGTGTCTGTCTTTTCATTCAATGTCATTTTAGTCTTGGTATGGATAGGAGAAAGAAGGTGTTAGCTAGTGTGGGTAGTGTAATCGTGACAGTGTTAACGATAGCAGTGCTTGTATTAGAAATTGTAGCTCCTAGTAAAAATATTCAGTGTGGAGAGTCAAAAGCCTTAGACGACGAATACAAAATTCGTGTGTGTAACTTAACAGTTGACATCAGACAGTTTATAGGTGACGTTCCTACAGTGACAGGTGTTACACTTTCGCTACATCAATGGCAAAACCTGGTGGGGTACGACGTCTGGGTGCAGCAGAAAACAAAACTTTGGAGTCCCATTATTTCGACCCCGAAAGAGGATTCGGTAGTGTAAAAAAGTTGGCACAGAATACGGGACTGCCACTCAAACTCGTCCGTGAATGGTTAGAAAAGCAACCTGCCTACACGCTACATAAACCTGTTCGCAGAAAGTTCCCCCGTAACAAAGTTTACGTCACAGGGTTAGACGAACAATGGCAAGCCGATCTCATGGTGGTGAAAAATCTAACTCGCTTCAATGACGGGTATCGCTACATATTAACAGTCATCGATGTGTTCTCGAGGTACGGGTGGGCGGTTGCCATGAAGGCTAAAACAGGGAAAGAAATGGTATTGGCTTTCAAAAAAATCCTTTCCAAGGGTCGGTCTCCAATGAATTTAAATACGGATCAGGGTACGGAATTTACCAACAGAGTGTTCCAGAAATTCCTGAAAAAGAAAGGTATTCGGTTCTTTGCCACCTACTCTGACAAAAAAGCAGCTTTGGTGGAGAGATGGAATCGTACCCTACGCGAGAGACTGGGGAGATATTATACACGCAATAACACCTACCACTACCTGGATGTGCTACCGCGCGTTGTACGGGGATACAATGCCACCGTTCACAGTGCACACGATATGGCTCCCAAGGACGTGACCTTACGCAATGAAGACGTTGTGTGGGTTCGACTCTATCGCAATCCGACCGTAGTAAAAGAAAAACCAGCATTTAAAGTGGGGGACACGGTTCGACTAGCCAGTGTAAAAGTACCCTTCAAGAAGGCAGGAACGCATTTGTGGACCGAAGAAATATTTATAGTCGACAAGGTGTTACAGCGACAACCCCCTGTGTATGTCATACGGGATTCCGAGGGAGAAGTGTTGAAAGGTACATTCTATAAATCGGAACTTCAAAAAGTGACAGAACCCGAACTTTACACGGTCGAGAAAATAATCGAGCGTAAAGGTCACAAGGCACTGGTCAAATTTCGTGGTTATCCCAAACCTTCCTGGATCCCTAAAAAATGGATAGTTTCTACCTGACCCTACCCTCCACGGCTAGTCAGAATATTTACCCAAACAATTCGCAGACTGATTTCACGGTTCGTCTAGCACAACCCCTAAGACTGAGCGGAAAATGGAAAGTGGGACTAGCAGAAGTTCACTTACCCGTGAGCTGGTACAATGTGGACGGTTCTAATGACACGTATGAATATTACGCTCCCACCGAAGAATACAGGAAAATCAAACTTAAACAGGGTAAAATAACTCGAATGGAACTGTTGTCTCTCCTCACCACCCAACTCCCAAAAGAAATAATAGTTTCCTATAACAGTGGTTACTGGGTATTCAAACCGAGTGAGGGATACGGTTTGATGTTTCCTAAAACGAATTTCGGTAAACTTCTGTGTATCGGGGAGGGCGAAGTTGACAAACCCTTCCACCAACGATTTGCCAGCAAACTTTGCAATACACCAACGTTCGACATAGATGACGAGTGTTATTTCTACGTGATCCCTCCAGGTAGTTTCCAAGAACGAAAGGTGCCCCACGGACGATACGAAACTGCCGAATCATTATTCGATGCAATGAATCAGATGTTACCCTACAGGCTGAGAAAAGCTTACCGTTTCAAGCAACAGGCAGATCACACCGTATTGATGGATACAGACAAGTCGCATTACATTAAATTTCCTCGATCGAACCCCGGATTAGGAGACATGCTAGGAATTACTAAATTAGATATACCACTGAATAAAGTTCAGGGTGACTATCCCATCGATATGAACAGAGGAATGTATGGTATTTATTTGTATTCAGACCTGATTGCGCCTCAGTTGTTAGGTGATACTCACGGCGAACTGTTGCGTGTCGTGAACCCCGCCGTCAGAACCAGTAATAACGAAGCCATTGTTGCAGTGTATCAGCAACCTGATTACTACCCCCTTGCAAGGAACAGTTTCGAGAGTGTGAGAATCTTCCTTCGTACCGACACCGGAGAACCTCTGCATTTTAAATTCGGTAAAGTTTTAGTCAAGTTACATTTCCGCCATGAGGGTTAAATTCGTTCCCCCTTCTGCAGATGCCTACGTGAGCTACTACAAGAGCCAAACGGGGAAGGGTGTGTTCCGTGGTCCTCGTTATCAGAGAGGCGATGGGCTAGGAAGCATCTTTGCCACTATTGGACGTTTCATCAGCCCTCTCGTACGACCTGCACTGTCCACCCTACGTAAGGGTGGGCTACGGTTCGTTTCAGAGATGTCCCAGGGGCAAAATTTCAAATCTGCAGCCAAAGCGGGACTCCGTGAAGCGGGCGCCGACCTATTACAACGTGCCAGTTCAAAGCTGCAGGGAGGGAAAGGAATAAAACGCCGCCGTCAGCATCCCAAGGTTCATAAAGTGAAGAGACACTGTACTGTGCAGGACGTGTTTTCATCATGAGCATTCAGAAAATTCACGCTGATTCTGGCGACTGTGCCAATTCAGAACTGGACCTGTTTCTGATCCCTCCCACAGTCTCACAATTAGAAAGAGGTTGCTATGTCAATTATTTACCTGTGGCTTCCTTGGAAGGTAATGCTCCACTTGAATTCATCGTGAAAGGAACAGACGATTACATTGATCTATCCCGATGTCACCTACGTCTCGTCTTGAAAATTGTAAAATCCGATGGTACAGCACCGTCGGAAGTGATTGCCCCCTGCAATCATTTCTTCCATGCCCTCTTCAGCCAGGTTGACGTCTTCCTCAATGATCACCTAGTGAGTGCTTCTCACACCCTGTACCCCTACAGGGCGTACCTGGAGACTCTATTGAATTACGGTACCGATGCCACACGAAGCCAGCTCGGCACCTCGCTCTGGTACCTCGACACCCCCGGTAAAATGGAACTGACGAGTCGGGAGAACGAAGGATGGCATCAGCGCAAGGGCTACGTCAAACCAACAGGTATCGAACTCATCTCGTGGATCCACGCCGACCTGTTTAATCAAGATCGTTACCTGCTCAATCAAGTCGACCTGAGACTGCGTTTATTGAGATCCAAACCCGAATTCTGTCTCGTGACAGGTGAAGCAGACCCCTCTTACAAAGTACAGATACACGAAGCTGAATTTTTCGTGCGTAAAGTCAAACCCACTTCGAGTGTCATCCTCGCACACGCTCGCCTGCTGAGTTCAGAGAGTGCCAAGTACCCTCTGCGAAGAACGGATTTACGTATGTTTTCCATCGCTTCGGGACTGACGAGTGTGAACCGTGACAATTTATTTCTAGGACAGCTCCCCGTACGTCTGGTACTGGGTATGGTGGAAAGTACCAGCCTGAATGGATCGTACGAAAAAAATCCCTTCAACTTCCAACATTTCGACTTAAACTACATCAGTCTTCACATTGACAGCGATCACCAGTCCTACACACCCGACTTTGCGAATGGGCGCTATCTCCGCTGTTACCAAGGATTATTGGAAGCTGTGGATGCCTGGAAATCCGATAGTGGTATTAACTTATCACGAAAAGCCTATGGAGAAGGTTTTACATTGTTTGGATTCCAATTGACCCCCGAGCAACGTGAATGCAATCAAGTGTTTTCTTTAATAAAGAGTGGGAGTGTGAGAGTCGAATTAAAGTTTGCCAAGCCGCTACTCGCATCGGTCACTGTGATCCTGTATGCCGAATATCAGAATTTGCTGGAAATCCCATTGGATCGTAAAGTCCTGTTTGACTACAGCTCATGAATACCTATCAACTAGAATCCATCCTTTCGATGTTACCCACAAGTCTCGGAGTGTTCCCCCGTGACAGACTACCTAGCAGAATCAATCAGCCAGAAGCCTTGTTTATCTACAATACCGATCCGTCCTCCATGCCTGGATCACACTGGATAGCAGTTTACAAGAAAGGAATGCACGTGGATCACTTTGACCCCCTAGGTACGAGTCCCGATGTCTCAATGCAAGAATACTACAGTCGACTAGGCATACGTCACGTCTTACATCCTTCGATACCTCTGCAGGACCCCCTGGGAGACACTTGCGGTGCTCACTGTCTGTATTTCCTGTTTAAAAGAGCGTGTGGTTCGACTCTTCCCACAGTACTGCATCGTGATTACACGTGTCGAGTAGACTTTAACGACTGCATGGTGTTGCGATGGCTCTCCGAACTCCTTCAAATATTATAATTGCTGCTCCTTCACAGTGTGGAAAGACGACTTTCACTCTGAAACTCATCAAAGAAGCAGCTCAAGTATTCGAACCCCCACCCCAACGTGTCGTTTACTGCTACGGTGAGTGGCAGCCTGCCTTTGAACCCTTCAAGAAAACGGTGGAATTTTATGAAGGACTACCTACGGATCTGGAATTTGATCCCCTCAGACCTACACTTCTGGTACTGGATGACTTGATGGAACAGTCTGTAGCCAGCGAACGCATATCACAATTGTTTATTCGTGGTGGTCATCATAAAAATATCACGATTGTCCTGATATTACAAAATCTGTTTTTAAAGGGAAGACATTCGAGGACTATATCGCTCAATGCTCACTACATGTTTTTATTTCGCAACTGTCGGGATGCTTCACAAATAACTCACCTGGCGAGACAAGTATACCCCCATCAATCTAAACTCCTGACGGATGCTTATAGGTTAGCTACACAAGCAACCTGTGGCTATTTGTGTGTTGACCTTCATCCCAGAACGTTAGATACTGAAAGGCTCCGTGCAAAGATTCTTCCATCAGAAGAACCCGAAATACTTTACGTTCCAAATGAAAGTTAAATCTCAAGGCCCGTTCCTTCAGTGCTTGCCAAAGCTAGGGGGAAAGCAGCGTGCAGCTCTGATGAAGCACATCTCCGACCCCCAGATGTATGCTCTATGTGAAGTGTGTTCCAATTTCTTAAAAGGCAATATACCTGTCTCCCATCGAGTATTAAAGAATTTACGCCAGCACAAGACGGTCATAAGGAGTCTAGCATCCAAACGTGCATCTTTACGCCACAAGAAGCATCTCCTGCAGCGTGGTTCAGGGTTCATTATACCACTATTGACTGCTGCCCTCCCCCTGCTGGTATCGTTATTTAGAAAAAAATGATTTCGGTGAAAGCAGTGCAGAGGAGAAACATAAGAAAAAAAGTGTGTGATTTAGACTCAGAGATGAAGAAAATATTAGAGTCTGGTGATGCTGACGATAAGTCTGAAAAATATCTGACTGCTTTGAAAAATTATTTGTTATTCTCAAAACAGCTTGACACTCCACAGGAAGTAAAAGTCAACATTCCCAGAAATCATATAGCTGAAGAGCGCCCCCCAAAAGACATTGCTGTTCCCATCCGACGTAAGAAAAGAAAATTATCCGAGTGGACGGCGTATTGAAAATATCTGTAAAAAACTTTCCAAGACTTGTGTGCTTGAAGACTTGTGTTAAAAAACCATGTATTAAAAATCTGTATCCAATAAAAGAGAAAATATCTGTAAAAAAAAAAAAAAAACTTTCCAAGACTTGTGTTCTTGAAGACTTGTGTTAAAAAACCATGTATTAAAAATCTGTATCCAATAAAAGAAAGTAAAACTGATAATTTGCCTTTTGCCATTTTTATGTCTCTTCCCATTCAATGTTTTCACACTGATAGTTCATTTTGACATCCGGAAGTGATCTGCATGACTGGGCGCGGTTGTACGAGTGGTGCTACACTCGGGAGTACAGCAGAGGGCGTTAGTGTCGATGGGCGGGGAAATGAGAATGCTGCTGCAGCAGCGAGACTTGGAGGGGAGCAGCGCATTGTGCAGATCACTGATAAGACTTACGGAGCACCTGAAAAACAAAGTTACCTCGTGCTTTCTCCCACCATAGTGTCTTCCAGTTCTGAGAAATAAAGAGACTGATTTTTTGAAACCTTTTTTATTAAAAAATTTACATGACAGATCCACTGTTGCTTTCACATGACATAACCACTGTTGGTTTCACATATCCAATGCTGGACAGTAACATATTGTAGGTTTCAAAAATACAAGCTTCAAAAACTGCTGACGACGCCGAGTGCAAGGTCATTACGCGTGATAAATTAAGATCCATTAAGGATATTGAAATAAAAGGCGTACAGTGAAATAATAAATAAAGGTGTAATAAATAAAGATGTAATAAATAAGTTGAAAACTGTACAATGTAATAAAGGTGTAATATGAAATAAATAAGTTGAAAACTGTACAATGAAATAAATAAAGGTGTAATATAAAATAAATAAAGGTGTAATATGAAATAAGTTGAAAACTGTACAATGAAATAAATAAAGGTGTAATATGAAATAAATAAGTTGAAAACTGTACAATGAAATAAATAAAGGTGTAATATGAAATAAATAAGTTGAAAACTGTACATTTACTCATCCATGAGTTGGATAAGGGTATCCAGGCCCAGGTCATTGTAACCATAAGGTACAGTGAGAGTTGAACCCGAGCTGAGATACCGCTTATCTAGGTTAGCCTTAAACCTTTTCACCATGGGCTTATTCGTAAGTGACCCATCCACTTTATTACGAATTACATTAAAGGGCACTACGAAGGTCTCACTGGTTGGGGAGTTCCCTAGCACCATGGATTTCAGTAGTTCAAAATTGTATGTGCACCGGTTTTTCTTCGTGAGTGATATGCCCTTGGCGCGAAGAATTTCATCCCCGTTGCTCAGCCGAAGGGCATAACTTTTGGCTCCGGCGCTGACATAGTCAGTGATGTGTACACCGGAGCCGTACTTTGAAGAAATTTCATCTACGAGACCTCCGAGAAAGGGATGTTGTGGTGGTGTGTAGGTGTCGCGAGGAGACGTTGTATAAATTACTGAATCCGTGTCCGAGTACATTGCACGACTATCTAATTTTGATAGAAGCTCGTACAGCTTTAGTCGGGCATGACTCGTCACCATTGCGGCGAGAATCAGGCTTCCACGGGTGTTCGCTGGAGTGGCAGACTCCGCCGGCTTGTGCGTGACAAGCACGGCCTGATCACTGATAACAGCGACGTCAGTGATGACTAGCGATGCGTCCGTCAAGAGTTCCATGTACTTGACAGGACAACTCACAATGGTCGTCTGGGTTCGACTCATGTTCTGCGCATGCTTCCCCCATGACGAATTAAGCGAGACCTTGGAAAGTGTACGCTTAAGGTTGTTTTTTTCAACTTCCGAGGGGAGGATCCGAACCCCCTCCGCCTGGAAGAAGGCCTCACAGAAGGCTTCCTTTTGCTCCTCGGTCTGCACGTCAGGGGGAAACCCGGAGTAGCGCTGCTTCAGCCCCAGAAAAGTATCTATGTACCCAGCATAGACACCTCCCTTTTTTGTTGCGGGATCATATTGCAGGATGGTGTTAAAATGCCACACGTCGTGGAATTGAAGAAGTTTGTATCCAGCACGCATCGCAGCGTAAATTTCGAACGTTGGCCAAGATCCTGTCAATGCGCGCTGGTTCACGGTGTGCTGACAAGGGGGTGCCAGCTGACCATCTGCACAGCTCCTGCAAAGGGGGAAAAGCAGCTTCCCATTACACCTGTAGGGCAGTACAGGGATGAACAAATCGTCGGGGGCTAACAGTGTGGCGTGTGCAATGCCAAAATAGTGGTCGAGGTCCGTGGCGAAATCAGAGGTGATCCGAACCGGGTGACCTTTACCGAATGGAGCCTTCTTGCAAACATAAGGGTACAGGCTGTTGTAATCAACGTAGTTAAGGCTACATCCTAGGCCCGCCGATGCAAAGATGGAAAACACCTCCACGCGCCCTCCATAGAGGTAGTCACGGGCCCCTATACGCCTGATAGGCTCGACGGATTTATAAATTAATGCGACGGGTGAGTTGTTGCGCATTAACTCGTCGAATTCATGCTCCCACATAATTTTGCATGTGTACCCGTTCATCAGCACTTTCAAGGTCTCAAGACGATCCATGGTCCGGGTGTTTAGCAGATCAAATGGTTTTCTCGTGCGCTGATCTATTTTTTCAGGTTTGAAACATTTCAAACAGTGATGATAGTAACAACCTAAAAACTCGTAATAACAACGGGTACTATGGCACACGCCGTCTAATTTGTACTGCCCTATCTTATACTCACCTCCGGGTGATCGCGCAGTTTGAATTACGATATTGTCCTTGGAAGCCTCATACTCTAACCATGCGAGAGCTTTCAAGGACTGCCGGTCGTTACTCGCCGAATACCCTTGGGCGGGACACACACCGAGGGTATTCTTTTGCAGAAACTTCCCACGGAAAATTCGAAGACAAGCACCGGCAATAGTCAGGTCACGTGCAAATGGGTCTACGCCTGTGAGATTTAAAAATTCCTCACGGAAAGCTTGGGCGCCTCGCCGCAACAACTCTGTATCTGCCTTGCAGTAATACAGAAGCTGCTGTTGAAAATCCCAGGGTTCAAGGCTTGCTGCGGCATACCACTCGTTGAATGCTGACAGAGTTTCAGGCTCCATGTCTTCCGGCTGGAAAAAAAGCCGATCAGGGATGGGTCCTGCATACTGTAGATTTTCCTCCTTCACGAATTTAAAGGGGAAAAAGCCTTTCACCGTCTCCAAGTTGAAGGTCTTCGTGAATGATCGAAGAGGAGCCTGAATAAAGGACAACGTGTCAATGAACCTTATTTTAAGGCCAGGTAAAAAGATACCTAAAATCTTGGATCCATCGAACACGAGATCCGGTTTTA
Organism: Ryuthela nishihirai; assembly: GCA_038380435.1. NCBI lineage: Eukaryota > Metazoa > Arthropoda > Arachnida > Araneae > Heptathelidae > Ryuthela > Ryuthela nishihirai. Next base: position 117,578,627 of record JAWZYU010000002.1, on the reverse strand, counting down.
AAAATTTTCTGTACAGGTAACTAATGATGAACATGCCGTCAAAGCCTTTCAGATTATGTGCGAGGACTGTGGCGTCCTTGAATCTTTGAACTCCGGGACGTTCTTCGGCGAGAATCCAATCCATAAAGGCGTCCGTTTCCGGGAATGAAGCATAGACCCACTCGTCGTCCACTTGGTATGTGACCACACATAGTATCGGTTTTAGCAACCCGTCGGCACACTGCACAGTCTCTACGTCAAAGTAGAGGTAAGTCTGACCGACAGGGTCAATTTTGCAGGGCTCGACGAATTTTAAGGTGTCAACCTTGCAAACGTGCTTTTTCAGGGGATTGTACATGTTGATGCACTTAACACAGCGATGTTGCGTCTGACATGCCTTCAGCAGGTGCGCCTGAAAGCATTCAGCCCCACGCAAATACACGCAACACACTGTGCAAAGCAACAACTCCCCTGCGTGAACCACATCGGTTGACAGGCACCTGTTACAGGTCCCTCTGCAAACGTGCCCGTTGTTAGACCCCTTTAAACAAATGTGACAGAACTCCTTAACCCCGAAAAACCCTGATGGTTTAGTAATCACGTCGTAATGCCCTGCACTAAACAACAAATAAAGGTTGTCCCCACCTTCGGGACCAATGAAGATGGGAAGGAAGGCGTCGTCAGCAGAATACACAACAATCCTGAACTGTGTCAGGTGAGCTTGGAAGAGACGTATTTCCGGGAGTCCACATGGACCCTCGGGAATACCAGCATCCAGGTGAAGTTGACGAGCTTCTTGGCGTTGTAAAGGGTAGCGGTAGTTGCTGATCTGGACGTACGTGTTCGGCAAGCCTTTATTTTTTAAGCAAAGCTCTCGTGCGACGACGAGAGCTCTTGCTAGACAGATGTTGTCGCGATTAATGATGCTTCGGATGCTACCCTTCCTGCGGGCGAAAGACTGGACATCCACGAGGCTGCGTTTTTCGGGTCCTGCACGTCTGCCAATACCTCCACCGCTGCCGACCCTATCCAGGTCAGCACAGACAAAGTCAAACTCCAGCTCGCTCCCGGGACCGAGAGACTCATTTGACTGCACTACTTTGTCGAGTGCAGCCATGAATCTCTCCCCCGTCAGGGCATTACGCCGAATAAGAGCCAAGTTGACGGGGTTTTTCAAATCCCGGGAGCGTAAACACAGCCGAACATGGCTATACTCCCCTGTGGGGACGACTTCAGCCAGCATTTTCTCGTGCAGGTCGTGTAGGACTGGAAGGAAATTATAAGGTTCCACATTCTCCATACCTCCAAGTCGCACACTCGTGGAGATGAATTCTGTCTTGAATTTTTTCGAGTTGTACCGCCGAGTGTGCGACACTGTGAAGTGGGGAGACTCTGTAGAGCTGACAGGAACGTTGGAGAATCCACTGACAGGAACGTTGGAGAATCCACTGACAGGAACGTTGGAGAATGCGGACCTAGAAAGATAATTTGTTTTTCAGAATATGTAGTACTTTACAAGTTTTTATCTTAGAACAGAAAATGAAAAACCAATATGCTTCAGTTTGCTAACTTGATCAAAAAATCTAACTAAAGTTTGAAAATTATCATTTAGAATAAAAATGACAGGGTAGAAACAAATACATTGAACTGAACAGTGTAATAAAAGCACACTTGACTAGCCTGATCAAAAAATCTAACTAAAGTTTGAAAATTATCATTTAAATAAAATGACAGGGTAGAAACAAATATAAAACTCTATATTGAACAGTTGTAATAAAAACACGCTTGACTAGCTTGATCAAAAAATCTAATATTTAACTAAAGTTTGAAAATTATCGTTTAGAATAAAAAAAAAAAGTAAATTGACTTTACATGGTAGAGAAATCTATATTGAACTGAACAGTTGTAATAAAAGCACACTTTGCTAGCTTGATCAAAAAAAAAAAAATCTAACTAAAGTTTGAAAATTATCATTTAGAATGACTTTACTAGTTAGAAACAAATCTATATTGAACAGTTGTAGTAAAAGCACACTTGACTAGCTTGATCAAAAAATCTAACTAAAGTTTGAAAATTATCGTTTAGAATAAAATGACAGGGTAGAAACAAATAAAAAAAAAAATCTATATTGAACAGTTGTAGTAAAAGCACACTTGACTAGCTTGATCAAAAAATCTAACTAAAGTTTGAAAATTATCGTTTAGAATAAAAAAAAAGTAAAATGACAGGGTCGAAACAAATAAAAAAATCTATATTGAACTGAACAGTTGTAAAAAAAAAAAAAAAAAAAAAGCACACTTGACTAGCTTGATCAAAAAATCTAATATTTAACTAAAGTTTGAAAATTATCGTTTAGAATAAAAAAAGTAAAATGACTTTACATGGTAGAGAAATTTATATTGAACTGAACAGTTGTAATAAAAGCACACTTTGCTAGCTTGATCAAAAAAAAAAAATCTAACTAAAGTTTGAAAATTATCATTTAGAATGACTTTACTAGTTAGAAACAAATATAAAAATCTATATTGAACTGAACAGTTGTAAAAAAGCACACTTGACTAGCTTGATCAAAAAAAAATCTAACTAAAGTTTGAAAATTATCGTTTAGAATAAAATGACAGGGTAGAAACAAAAAAAAAAAATCTATATTGAACTGAACAGTTGTAAAAAAGCACACTTGACTAGCTTGATCAAAAAAAAAAAAAAAAAAAAAAAAAAAAAATCTAACTAAAGTTTGAAAATTATCATTTAGAATAAAATGACTTTACTAGTTAGAAAAACAGATACAAATATAAAACTCTATATTGAACGTTAGTATGTGGTACAGTTGAGCGCCTTAAGGGCAACATTAAATAAAATTACATTTACCTGGTAGCGGTGGAGGTACCAGCGGCGATAGTGAATGGTGTCCTTATGTCGGGAACACGAACGCTCGAGGGTCCGGCACCAGCGGCGATAGTGAATGGTGTCCTTATGTCGGAGGAGACGGGAACACGAATGCTGGAGGGTCCGGTACCAGCGGCGATAGTGAATGGTGTCCTTATGCCGGTGGAGACGGGAACACGAACGCTGGAGGGTCCGGTACCAGCGGCGATAGTGAATGGTGTCCTTATGTTGGAGGAGACGGGAACACGAACGCTGGAGGTTCCGGCACCAGTGGAAGGGATAGACCTGGATAGATAATTTAGTCTCAGAATATGCAGTACTTTACACGTTTTTATCTTAGAACAGAAAATGAAAAACCAATATGCTTCAGTTTGCTAACTTGATCAAAAACTAAGTAACTAAAGTTTGAAAATTATCATTTAGACTAAAATGATTTTACTAGTTAGAAAAATCTATATTGAACCGAACAGTTGTAATAAAACCACACTTGACTAGCATGAGCAGAAAACTAACTAAAGTTTGAAAATTATCATTTAGAATAAAAAAAAAAAAAAAGTAAAATGGTTTTACAAGGGTAGAAAACAAATACATTGAACAGTTGTAATAAAAGCATAGTTTACTAGCTTGAGCAAAAAATCTAACTAAAGTTTGAAAATTATCATTTAGAATAAAAAAAAAAAGTAAAAATGAACAGTTATGTAATAAAAGCACACTTTACTAGCTTGCGCAAAAATCTAAGTAAATATTTAACTAAAGTTTGAAAATTATCGTTTAGAATAAAACGACTTTACTAGTTAGAAAAACAGAAACAAATATAAAACTCTGCATTGTACGTTAGTATGTGATACAATAGAGCACCTTAAGGACAATATTAAATAAAATTATACATTTACTTCACACTTTGCTAGCTTGATCAAAAAAATCTAACTAAAGTTTGAAAATTATCGTTTAGAATAAAATGACAGGGTAAAAACAAATATAAAACTCTATATTGTACGTTAGTAAGTGATTCAATTGAGCGCCTAAGCGCCTTATATTAAATTAAATTTCATTTACCTAGTTGCATTTGAAGGTACGACGGGGACGTAGGGATTTCCCATACCCGCTGTGACAGTGGACTGACGACGCTTCTTGAGGGAAAGTTTCGATGTCCTTTGCCTTAATTCCCTGCCTCCCTGCTGGAGTATGCAGATACGTTTCGATGATGTAGAAAGCTCCGGTGTAGGAGGTCTTTTGGCTGTCGCCTCTAGAGTGCGCACTGCCGTGAGTAGCTCTTCGAAGCAGTCGGCATCAGTGGAAGGACCAGCATCAGACCTGGATAGATAATTTAGTCTCAGAATATGCAGTACTATACATGTTTTTTTTTTTTATCTTAGAACAGTTATGTTGTAATAAAAGCACACTTTACTAGCTTGATCAAAAAATCTAATATTTAACTAAAGTTTGAAAAATTATCGTTTTAGAATAAAATGACATGGTAGAAACAAATAAAAAAATCTATATTGAACAGTTGTAATAAAAACACGCTTGACTAGCTTGATCAAAAAAAAAAAAACTAACTAAAGTTTGAAAATTATCGTTTAGAATAAAAAGAAAAAGTAAAATGACTTTACAGGGTAGAGAAATCTATATTGAACTGAACAGTTGTAATAAAAGCACACTTTGCTAGCTTGATCAAAAAAAAAAAATCTAACTAAAGTTTGAAAATTATCATTTAGAATGACTTTACTAGTTAGAAACAAATATAAAAATCTATATTGTACGTTAGTAGGTGATTCAGTTGAGCAACTTAAGGACAATATTAAATAAAATTTCATTTACCTGGTATCAGTTGAGGATCCAGCACAGGAAAATTCTCGCATAGTGGACATCTCCGGTAGAGAAGAGGATCGACGAACTAGCAGGTAGAGAAGGAGAGCGAGCAGGGTTGACAGGTCGCAAACTGACAGATGAACACAGTGACAGTCGCTGAGAAGTCGGTGTTTATATACACCCTCCCCCACTGGACTTTGACCGTTGTGCAATGTGGATTCTAGGAATCATCTATTTTTAAACCTTATCTGTGTCAAATGCAGACACAGTGAAGCGCTGGACATTTGACCTTTTGACCCTCCAGCTGATAAAGAATTGCACCATATCGTGTGATGTGGCGAAAGTGCTGTTGCTACTCTCCTAATAAGCGATCTGAAGGATGCTACAGGAAACGTACGATTTCCGATACACTGATAACGGACTTGGAAAACTTTTAGCCTGTTGAACGTCTATTGCAAGCTAGATCTTATATACAAGTCCTACGAACAATTTAAACCAAATTTTATTAATTTTTCTGTGAAACAGTTACTGTGTCATTCTTCTAGTAAAATACGTGAACCTTGGATCCGATGAGGCTTTTTCCCGAAATTAACGTGGAGGTACGCTAGCGACGGAATGATTTTTTTTTTTTTTCCCCGATTAAACAGATTTATTACGAGCGCTGGATGATTTTAATAAAGGTAAGTGAGAGTTTTTATTTACTAGGGGATCGATTAACGGGTTGGAAAAAATAAATACCAGAGTTTTAATAAAAGGGAATCGTTTAGCAGTCCTGGCAAAATGAACACCAAAAGATTTTTAATAGAAGTAACTTTTAATAGAAAGGGTTTTAATTAATAAGAATACAACTTTGAGAGTTGATTTTTACAATTGAGACTTGTGTCATCTTTTTCTGCGGAATTATTCTGAGACTTGTAATCCGAGGGAAGGAGGGGCCTTAAAATATAGGTCAATCAGGGGGGTCTTTTTGGAGGTGTTTTTACAATTGAGACTTGTATCATCCTTTTTTTGTGCAATTATTCTGAGGCTTGCATCAGCCGTTCCGAGGGAAGGAGGGGGGTTTAAAATATAGGCAGGGTTTAAAATATAGGTCGACCAGGGGGTTTGCAAAATGGAGGTTTTAAAATAAAAGGTTAGTCTGAAATAAAGAAAAATCGAGACTATTCGAGAAGGAGGACTTAAAATATAGCTCAACCAGGGGGTTTGCAAAATCGAGGTTTTAAAATAAAAGGTGAGTCTGAAATAACGAAAAATCGAGACTATTCGAGAAGGAGGACTTAAAATTAGAGTTAAAAACTAGATAGCACAAGGGTTTAAAAGGGGGGAGGAATTTTTAATTATGAATTATTAATTATGAATTATTAATTATGAATTATTAATACCACGACAGTTGCTACGCCAGGGTCAATTTCCGGTCGATTGCGACATAGGGGACAAAGTTCAGAAGGCAATGTGGCCCAGCACAGGTCAATTTCCGGTCGATTGCGACATAGGGGGTCCAAGGCAAGAAGGCAACGTGGACGATTGCGACATAGGGGGGGAAAGCACTGTGCAAAGGGGGATTCCCCGGGTGTGATGATACTACTACCGTCATTCTTGTGGGAGGACGAAAGGTATGATGGGAATTATGGAAAGAAAATGGCGTGATTGAACATAGGAGAGATTTTACGACCAAAAGATACGTTAAATATTTATTTATTACAAGTGTACAGCACAGCATGAAAGACAAAAAATCACCATTTTTTTTAAGAAGCATTCTGATATTTAGTAATGCAAGTATGTGGTTTAAAATATTGCTGTTTGCTTTCATTCTGTTAGACTAGGATTTCGTTTTGCCTCTTGTTTTACTCAATTGTCACTCATTATTGACAGGATGTGTCCATTTCGGATGCAATATCACGTGATAATAACTTAACGCTTTCTTTTCCTTGTTAGAATAATTGCCCAGAACGTGGTGACGGTGCACTCATTTATTGCAACAGCGGCTGTTTTTCTTTGCGGAATTCTGAAGGCAGAGCCCCGAGGAATTGATTTCGTGGTCTTCGTTGACAGCCATTAACCTGGAATTTAAGAAAATGTCAAAATATATACAAAATAGGACCATCAGTAAGTAAGGAGATAAAGAAGCCGTCTGTGCGTAAAAGGCTAAATAAGCCAAGAAAGGAAAGATGACGAGGCTAATCATAGTGGACCAGCTGGTCGTTCGGAAGAAAAAAAAAATGGCTTTCTGAATAATTGTTCATTAATAGCTCATTTAATGAAATATGAGGTACAGCGATGTTAAATTTTGGTCTAATATCTCTTTTGATCTTTGTTAAGGTTTTCAAAATATTTCAATTTCGTGAATCTTATGAAAAATAATTCAATGATTTCAATAAGCGGTGTGCTGATTTAATTATTTATCATTATTAATATTTATTTATTATATTATATATATATTATATTTATTATTATTAATATTAGACCTGCATTTAGTGGTGGACCCAGGAAGTCCCAAAAACGGAACTTAATGGAACGGCACTCAGGTAAGGAAAAATATTGAAAATCGTGGTATAAAAACACAAGATAATTACATAGAAAAAAAAACATACAAAATATTTACATAGCTTTAAAATCTGGCCATCCCATGACCGAGTGGTTAGCGCGCTTGGCTACTGATCTAAGAGACCTGGGTTCGAGCCCCGGATTAAGGCATGGATGTATGTGTCGTTTTTCTGCTGAGGTCCTGCCATCCTCTCAGAGTATGCCTTCTACTATGGCATGTAAACTGACAGGCTCCTGTCAGACCTCTGTGGCAAGCAGCTGCTTGAGGGGGGATTTATTTATTATTTATATGTCATAAACGTAAAAAATGCATTTTTCTTTTTTCCAAAACAATTCCAAAACTTAATTTAAATCCCCTCACAAGATAAATTGTGAATTTAAAAAGAAGCCAATCCACGCCCAATCTTCGTAACAACTAAGTCTTCATTTTTTAAGGCGTAATTTCTCGTTTGCTACTTCGGACGATCTTTTCTGCAAATCTCGTGTCACGTGACACGAAGGTTGCCAGATCACTACCAGTTACCGTTCACAGCAAACTGGAGCGGTTGTGGTTATTGTTCACAGCACATTGGATCGTTTGTTTGTTTGTTTGTTACATGTTACATTCCAATGAGATTTCCTTCTTCAGGCTTTCTCAATACAAAATTTTGATGTGAACATTATATTAGTTCGAAAAGGTTGAATAAGTTTATCCAGATTGTTTTTTTTTTAATTATTTTGGATTAATGTTCGCCCATGTGTGTTTTGAGTGTATATGTTGGTGTTGGGGAGTTATTGATTATTATGTGGTGGCTGTCTAGAGTGAGGTGTTATAAGTGGTATAAGTATTTTGAGGATTGAGAGAAAAAATAAGGTGATGGTTATTCCTGTTTTGTTATATATATTTTTCCATGAGTCTCTGCATTTAAGTTTGAGTTTAAATGTGTGATTTGCTAGTTTAATAACACAGATTTTAGTGTTGAAAGTTTTTCTATTTTTATAAATATATGTTTTTTTTTAATTTTTTTATATATATATATTTTTCCTCTCGGACTAGAGAGTGTTGTTTTAATTTAATTTTGATTAATTTTTATTATAGTTATTTATATTTTTTGTAAAGTATTTTATATTTGTGTTTTTTATTTATATTTTTTGAAGTATTTTCAATTATGTCTTTTCATGTTTTTTTCTCATGTTGTTATAAGTATTTTATTGATTTTTTGGAGTATTTTAATTATTATTTTTTAAGGTATTTTCATTAATATCTTTCATATTTTTCTATTTTTTTTGTTTTAATAGAATTTTTTTTAAGTTATACCTTTTTTTTGTATATATCATTTTATTTTTGGTTTGATTTTGTTTATTGTCATAAATTATTTTTTTTTGTTTATTTAACTTTTATTTTTTCCCCCTTAAAAAAAAGGACATATGCACAGTGAGGGTGAAGAGTGTGATTTTAATGTTTGGGCCAAGAGAGACTGGGTTCAAGTGAGTTTATGGGAGTGCCTGTGATTAATGGCAGGATTCCATGGAAGAGAAGTGTTAATGTGTTGTGTGGAGAAGAGTTGGTTAAGGGGAAGAAAGGAAAGTGTAACAGACGAAGAACAGGAAGGAGCTAGAGGCGGTTCCAAATAGGTGTGGAGATGAGAAAGTTAAACAGGAGACCATAGATTTTAATTTTAGGAAAGTTCTTTGGAGGGTCTAAAAGTATTTTGATGTGTAGCTCCTGAATGTTCAGCTCTGAGAGGGAATTTAATAAGATTTCTCTTTGTGGTGTAAATCTGTCACAATTTAGAAGTATGTGATTAACAGTTTCAGGTGTATTGCATTTGCAGCAGTTGGGGGTAGGAGTCAATTTTAATTTATACAGGGAAGAGTTTAGTAGAGTAGAGTTTGTTCTCAGGCGGTAAAGGTTTTTTAAGTGTTTTCTGGGGAAGGGATAGTTTTCTATGTGGGAAGTGTGTTGTGGAAGCATGAATCTACAGTTATTTCTTATAGAGGCATGTAAGAGAAAGTATTTATTGGTAAGCTGCAGTTCAAGTTTGTTGATGTCATGTTTGGTGTTTATGTAAAAATTAAAGGTGTGTGAGTCATATGTGAGGTGTGTGCCATTTTGTCGAGCAAGTCAACATTGTCATTTTCAGAGATACCCACATGGCTAGGAATCCATTGTAAAGTAATTGTGTTGTTGATTTGTTGGTTGTAGATGGTCAGTGTTAAGGTATTATGAATGTAATAGTTGTAGGTGGAGTATAAGAATTCATGGGTTAGGGTTTGGATGGCTCCTTTAGAGTCAACAAGTATAATAATATTTTGATTGTTTAGGTTTTGGAGTGACCATTTGAGAGCCTCAATGATGGCAAAAATTTCAGCATGTAATATGGATGTGTGGCGGAGTAGTTTAAAAGAAAGGGATGTGTTATATTGAGGGATGTGTATGGCAGCCCCTGCAGATCCTGAGTCATCGTGTGAGCTCACAAAAACCTGGATCGTGTGGCCCACTCACAGAAATATTGAGCGTGTGCAGTTGCTGTACACACTCCAGATATTTTTTCTGAATTCTGTAATCAACCGTAGCGTTCGGATACTTTTTGAGCAACTGTAATTAGCGCGCTTGGCTACTGATCTAAGAGACCTGGGTTCGAGCCCCGGATTAAGGCATGGATGTATGTGTCGTTTTTCTGCTGAGGTCCTGCCATCCTCTCAGAGTATGCCTTCTACTATGGCATATAAACTGACAGACTCCTGTCAGACCTCTGTGGCAAGCAGCTGCTTGAGGGGGGATTTATTATTTTATTTTTTTATTTTAACATTTAAAACATATATGACCACTTTCTTTCTTTTATTTGGTAAGGTGTGTGACAATCGATATTTGCTTCGTCCACCAATGACCACAATGCGCAATTCTATTCGAGGCAACAGAAAAACTAGAATTGATGAAATGTAAAAGCATTTGCAAGAATTAGTAAAATCGGGAAATCACCTGATCAGTTGCGTCACAGATTCAAGCACGTTCGTTCCATTCTTTGCACTTGCTTCGAAGAATAGAGCATCCACAGCCTAGAGGGGGGGGGAATGTCACATAAACAGCAGATTCGCTATACACTAAAAACACTCTTAAATCTAAAAGAATCTAGTAAAAGGTCCTACCACGGCTGATTTAAATTTTATTGACTTATTAACCCTTTCAGGACCATAAGGTTTCTAAGAGTAATATTAGTATGTAACTGTTTATTTTGGTTTGTTTAGACGTAAAATAAATAAAAATCATAAGAAAAATACATAACAATGTGTAGTTTTTTTGGAATTTTATGGGAAATATTTTTCCCAATGGACTATAAAGGTAACACAAATTATAGTTAGGCTTATTATGCAATGTCTTTTATTTATTGGTTTATTAGAACAAAATGTTAACTAAAATAATACAAAATTATGAAATAAAATTACTATACAAAATGATGTGCTAATTATGATATTCTGCGAAGCAATTTCTTTTGGTATTGAGGCAAAGATGGACATTGCACATAGTACATATATTATGCGTCCTGACAGTTCTGTTTTTGTTTTCCAAACGTTCCCGTTTACGTAATTGCGTTCGGCATACGTTCTTTTTTGACATTCTGTATAAAAAATGCAGATAAGGTTATGATTAAATACGACAATCGCCAATTTTAAAATAGGAAAAATGTTTCCCTTAGTCGTGAAAGGGTTAAAATACAATTGATGCTTTAAATTTTAGACTTTATTATTGCCTTTGTTTTACGCTATTATAGATATGATGACCTTCCATTATTAGTATCGCAAACGAAAGGAAATGTCGATTCCATTATCCCCCAAAGGGAGAACGGAATCTGATTGAAACGATCACTTACCTTGGCGAGTCTTTCTCCTTCTGACCTCGTGATCACTCTCGAGGCCGATCCTTTCTGATCCGATTTATTTCCGATCAAAGCGATCGGAATCTTCCGGGATGTCGATTCCTTTCGGAAGGGAAACAAAACGAATTCAGTGACGTCACACACACGGGGAGAGGGCATTACTTTTGTTTTGCAATACGATTTAACAGAATCAGGTTTGGTTAAAAGGGTTACACCCAGTTCACTTTTTGTTAGAGATACACTCGATTACCAAAAGTCGGGATACTTCTATGTTATGTGAGTGGAATACTACCATCAAAGCTCCCGAAATTTGAGAATTAATTTTTACGGAAAGATGTTGCAGCGGATCAATTGAAGATCACAATTCGAATCTCTCTAAAATCTCGGTTTTCAACAATCGATATTCATTTAGTATTATCAAGAGGAATGGAAGCTGAAACAGTCGACTGTGTTGGGATGTTTTACTTCTGAGCGGCACTTTTTTTATATACAATGGGCTAAATGACCAGGTTATAAGGACCCCGAAGCTCAGAGAAGGTTGGGGGAGGGGACCCACTGGAACAGCTGTTGGGAGACAGATGGTAGCCTCCCGTCAAGATCATTCAGTGTGTTCTTTAACGTGTACAGGGTATGGCTCTGCCGCATACGGAGCCACGGCTTAACGTCCCATCAGACGGACGGCGGCCTTTTCAAGCTCATCGGTGTCCCTTACTGACAGTGGGCAGGGCGGAGAAATTTGCGGAGATAAATCTCAACGCTGACCCAGCTGGGACTCGAACCTGGGAACCACAGATAACGAGCCTGGCGCACTATCGACTGAGCCACCCCCCGCCCCAACATTCGACAGAGAATTCGTGAGAATTTACTTAAAAGTACTATAAGTAAAAAAAAAACTGTTATGGCAAATCACGTAATAAATGTCCAATATTGAAAATTTCATCAATAATAAGTTAGTGAGATGCAAAAGTTGGTTTTAATATGAAGTGAATGCGAAATGATGGGTGGCAACTCAATAACAAAGATCGAAGAAAAAGTTCTATTTTTAATTAATATTTTGATAGCAAAATGGTTAGCGCGCTTGGCTACTGATCTAAGTGACCTGGGTTCGAGTCCCTGGATAAGGCATGGATCTTTGTGCAGTTTTCTGCTGAGGTCCCGCCATCCTCACAGACCTACTGTGGTGTATAAATTGACAGGCTCCAGTCAGACCTCTGTGGCAAGCAGCTGCTTGAGGGGGGTATTTATTTATTTTATTAAAGGCACATTTACAGATTTTTAACAGATGGAGTCCAATACTTGTAGATGATGCAGAAACTTACCCAAATTCCTATGTGGGAGTAAATGTGCTTCGATTGCAGCATCACATTGAACTTGTGCAACATTTTCCAGTCCTCGAGTGTGTGTGCTTCGTCGCCCCCTGCAAGCGCAGTTTCTTGGGGTTTTTTTGTTCACAGGAGTGGAAACCGTTAAGTGATCGTCTGCCATACCCCTTCCGTGACAAAGTACGACGAGTCGTGTCTTCTGACCCTTTCGCCACCACTCAGTTCAGTGATTGTGACGCCACTCCGCACAAATCAAGAGCTCCACCTGCTAAAAATCTGTAAGTGTGCCTCTACACTCAAGATACGTTTAAAAATGGAGCTTTTCCTTTCGGTTGGATGTTGGACCATTCTTGATCCACCCGAAACACTGAAAAGAGAGATGTACCTAATAAAGGGGCCAATAAATGTAGATTCATTATCGGTAAAGCTTTTCGCTCATGTTGTGAAATGAATTACAATAATGAAGGTTAAAAATAATGTTATAATAATTGCCAATGAGCACGAGAAGGCGAAACCTTTCTTCAATTGGAGCTCATTGAATCCTTACTTTGATGGCTTCGATCCATTGTCGCACATTGAGGAAGGATCTTTCGCTCGTGCAGTCGTAGAGGAGCATCACTCCGTCCACTTTGCGGAAGTACGATTGTGTGATGCTGCGGAACCTGCAACAGATGGGGAAAATGGAGTTAGATCTTGGAGCGTGCGAATTGGTCATAGTTTGGACGAACACAGATCTATAATCACTTCGCAAAACTTGTAGAGTGTGTTGGGGCATCTATAATAGTCTTGAGCAAACTTTAATCGTCTGCATCTATGATAAATTGACAGTCTTCGAGTGTGTTGCTGTCGTATTGATATATTTGTAGTTACTCAAAGTGCTGAAGGAATTCCCTCTTTCAGAAAATTCTCTATCTTGGGTGTACAAAACAATCGCTATTTGCAGGTGAAGAAAAATACAGAATTGCAAGCGCAGAAAAAAAAATGAATTTCTACGTGATTTTTAAGGTGTGCCATCGACATCCCCAAAAAGAGAGTGAATCTATAATGAACTTGGAATGCGTGCATTTATATTAGGTAAAGTGTTGAGAGGGCGGATTCTCTAATGTCGTGCACAGACTTGGAAAGTGGGCATCGAAATAGAATTGGACAAACTTGAAGCGAGTGCATCTAGCATAATTTGGACAAACTTGAAGCGAGTGCATCTAGCATAATTTGGACACACTTGAAGCGAGTGCATGTAGCATAATTTGGACAAACTTGAAGCGAGTGCATCTAGCATAATTTGGACAAACTTGAGCCAGTGCATCTAGCATAATTTGGACACACTTGAAGCGAGTGCATCTAGCATAATTTGGACACACTTGAAGCGAGTGCATCTAGCATAATTTAGACAAACTTGAAGCGAGTGCATCTAGCATAATTTGGACACACTTGAAGCGAGTGCATCTAGCATAATTTGGACAAACGGGAAGCGAGTGAATCTAGCATAATTTGGACAAATTTGAAGCGAGTACATCTAGCATAATTTGGACACACTTGAAGCGAGTGCATCTAGCATAATTTGAACAAACTTGAAGCGAGTGCATCTAGCATAATTTGGACACACTTGAACCGAGTGCATCTAGCATAATTTGGACAAACTGGGACGTGTGCCTGTATCATTACTTGTGCGAAACTGGACCATGCGCCTCTATAAATCTTGGGGGAACTCAGAGCATATTTAAATGTAATAACGACGAATCTTGGAGAGTGTAGATCTGTATCAATTTGGACAAACTAGGATTTTCCTAATCTGCTTGTCCTTATTCAAGTTGCAAAAGAAATTCTCTATTTCAGTTAAAAAAAAAAATTCGTTTTTACAGATGCAGAACAAAAATTCCCCGTTGCTGCTTCAAACGAAAATCTTTATTTTTTGCGAAACAAAAAAATTCGTTATCTCAAATTTTATTAAATAGTAAAATCTCCTTTACATATGATTAAAAAATTCTGTATTAAAAAATTAAATGTTTTTTTTTTCAATTTCATCAAATCTACCCCAACGGTCAGTATCATCGACAGCCAGAATGAAATAATTTTATCTTGTACAGATTCATTTGCCAAAAAATCGAAATCATCAGCAAAATCAGAAAACAAATTTTTTTAAAATTCTAGACCAGTGAGTGGTTCCCAATATATTCCATAACAACGCCTCTTTTTACCAAGAATTATTTTCCCAATGCTCTCGTTGACCAAGAATTATTTTCCCAATGCTCTCGTTGACCAAGAATTATTTTCCCAATGCTCTCGCTGACTAAGAATTATTTTCCCAATGCTGTCGTTGACTAAGAATTATTTTCTAACGCTTTCTTTATGGGGAGGGGGGGGGGGACGCTATTTGTGTGACTTCGTCTTTCCGTGACTTCGTGCAAGGGTTACGAAACGTGCTTAGAAGATCGACCTTGCAGTTTGACCGCAGCAGAAGAGTAAGTTAACTCCAAGATGGAGTTAACGTCAGTGAGTTCAAGAGGCACATCCAGAATCTGGAATTGATAAAAAGCGACCAATGAGATGCGAGAGAGAGCTCGTCAAAGGTCGACCTCTGTCAACAGCAAACCCCCAAAAGAGCCTTTCCTGTGTGAGTGTTAAGAAAGGTCAGAAGTCATCGAGTGCCACGAAGTTTCAACATGACCTCCGGCAGACGTCGGGAGTCCTGCTGGTATCGTCTGAAATCGTCCAGCTGCCGAAAATGCATGGAGCTAGAAAAATGAAGACTCTGAACCACCGACATCAACGGAGGGCTGAACGCTCTCTTCTCAAAAGGGACATCACGCTCTCCAGAGGGTAGAGAATGTCCACACCGCACTGCTCTAGGTCAGGAGCGTCCAAAATGGAGGGGGGAGGGGTCAAGTCTGTTCTCAAAAGGGACATCACGCCCTCCAGAGGGTAGAGAATGTCCACACCGCACTGCTCTAGGTCAGGAGCGTCCAAAATGGAGGGGGGAGGGGTCAAGTCTGTTCTCAAAAGGGACATCACGCCCTCCAGAGGGTAGAGAATGTCCACACCGCACTGCTCTAGGTCAGGAGCGTCCAAAATGGGGGGGGGAGGGGTCAAGTCTGTTCTCAAAAGGGACATCACGCCCTCCAGAGGGTAGAGAATGTCCACACCGCACTGCTCTAGGTCAGGAGCGTCCAAAATGGAGGGGGGAGGGGTCAAGTCTGTTCTCAAAAGGGACATCACGCCCTCCAGAGGGTAGAGAATGTCCACACCGCACTGCTCTAGGTCAGGAGCGTCCAAAATGGAGGGGGGAGGGGTCATGTCTGTTCTCAAAAGGGACATCACGCCCTCCAGAGGGTAGAGAATGTCCACACCGCACTGCTCTAGGTCAGGAGCGTCCAAAATGGAGGGGGGAGGGGTCAAGTCTGTTCTCAAAAGGGACATCACGCCCTCCAGAGGGTAGAGAATGTCCACACCGCACTGCTCTAGGTCAGGAGCGTCCAAAATGGAGGGGGGAGGGGTCAAGTCTGTTCTCAAAAGGGACATCACGCCCTCCAGAGGGTAGAGAATGTCCACACCGCACTGCTCTAGGTCAGGAGCGTCCAAAATGGGGGGGGGAGGGGTCAAGTCTGTTCTCAAAAGGGACATCACGCCCTCCAGAGGGTAGAGAATGTCCACACCGCACTGCTCTAGGTCAGGAGCGTCCAAAATGGAGGGGGGAGGGGTCAAGTCTGTTCTCAAAAGGGACATCACGCCCTCCAGAGGGTAGAGAATGTCCACACCGCACTGCTCTAGGTCAGGAGCGTCCAAAATGGAGGGGGGAGGGGTCATGTCTGTTCTCAAAAGGGACATCACGCCCTCCAGAGGGTAGAGAATGTCCACACCGCACTGCTCTAGGTCAGGAGCGTCCAAAATGGAGAGGGGAGGGGTCAAGTCTGTTTTCAAAAGGGACATCACGCCCTCCAGAGGGTAGAGAATGTCCACACCGCACTGCTCTAGGTCAGGAGCGTCCAAAATGGAGGGGGGGAGGGGTCAAGTCTGTTCTCAAAAGGGACATCACGCCCTTCAGAGGGTAGAGAATGTCCACACCGCACTGCTCTAGGTCAGGAGCGTCCAAAATGGAGGGGGGAGGGGTCAAGTCTGTTCTCAAAAGGGACATCACGCCCTCCAGAGGGTAGAGAATGTCCACACCGCACTGCTCTAGGTCAGGAGCGTCCAAAATGGAGGGGGGAGGGGTCAAATCTGTTCTCAAAAGGGACATCACTCCCTCCAGAGGGTAGAGAATGTCCACACCGCACTGCTCTAGGTCAGGAGCGTCCAAAATGGAGGGGGGAGGGGTCAAGTCTGTTCTCAAAAGGGACATCACGCCCTCCAGAGGGTAGAGAATGTCCACACCGCACTGCTCTAGGTCAGGAGCGTCCAAGATGGAGGGGGGAGGGGTCAAGTCTGTTCTCAAAAGGGACATCACGCCCTCCAGAGGGTAGAGAATGTCCACACCGCACTGCTCTAGGTCAGGAGCGTCCAAGATGGAGGGGGGAGGGGTCAAGTCTGTTCTCAAAAGGGACATCACGCCCTCCAGAGGGTAGAGAATGTCCACACCGCACTGCTCTAGGTCAGGAGCGTCCAAGATGGAGGGGGGAGGGGTCAAGTCTGTTCTCAAAAGGGACATCACGCCCTCCAGAGGGTAGAGAATGTCCACACCGCACTGCTCTAGGTCAGGAGCGTCCAAGATGGAGGGGGGAGGGGTCAAGTGGGTCTCTACCCTGGCATCCTGAACGGCGGAAGAACGTTTCATTATCCATAATCGTGGATGTTTGTGATATAGTTCTAGAAAATTCTTTTTAATTTCTTTTAATTTTCGTTTTACTTTTATTAAATACCATTAAAACATAATTTTTATATTCTAGTTATATCTTATCGAATTATTTGTGACTAAAAAGGTGCTTGAAGTGGTTCTAATTGCATCTGCTGTAGATCACCATCTCGTTCATTTAGGTCTACCTTTCTTTTTTGGGCATCTTTTTCGCTTAGGCCCACCGAGGGTATAATGATTAACCACGTGATCCAGGTCATTTCCAACAAGAATTAAGCGATGCTTTTCTGATGGTGGACCATAGCGCACACCCTCATTGCATACGAATCATCAAGGATTCCTTTCACGCGAAAGATCAACTAATCAGCATGCCGCATCCACATAACAACCGACAATAGGTTATCGAGGAATGCGACCGTATAACAGAGGAGGGCCTATTGTCAAACCACTGGAAAAACATTTCGCAATGCTCGAAGAGGTCACTGTTGATCGCGTGTTGGCTCCTCTAGATGACCAATGAGTTGTCGTTCAACCTCTGAGTGTCGCTGTTTTGTACTCAATGGGCTAATTGTGAGACTTAGCCATTGCTAACTGTGAGACTATCTCATTGTGTGCAAAAAGGGTTTGGTTGTTTTACCTCTGAGCGGTACTTCTTTGCACACCATGGGCTATATGACAAGGTCACAAGGACCCCGAAGGCTCAGAGAAGGTTGGGGGAGGGGACCCACTGGAACAGCTGTTGGGAGACAGATGGTAGCCTCCCGTCAAGGCCATCCAGTGTGTTCTTTAACGTGCACAGGGTATGGCTCTCCCGCACACGGGGCCACGGCTTAACATCCCATCCGACGGACGGCGGCCTTTCCAAGCCCATCGGTGTCCCCTACTGACCGTGGGCAGGGCGGGAAATTTTGCGGAGATAAATCTCAACGCTGACCCAGCTGGGACTCGAACCTGGGAACTACAGATTACGAGCCTGGCGCGCTACCGACTGAGCCACCCCCGCCCCTGTGCAAAAAGGACCGCAAGGGCTCAGAGAATGTTGGGGCGAGGGGACCCACTGGACAACTGTTAGGGGACAGGTGGAAGTCTCCAGTGTTGTTTGACGTGCACAGGGTATGGTTCTCCCTCCTAACGCTGGTCCACTGCTTAACGTCACATCCGACGGACGGCGGCCTTTTCAAGCCCATCAGTGTCCCCTACTGATCAAAATCAGGGAGTGGATTTTTCGGAAATAAATCTCAACACTGGCACAGGTGGGACTCGGACCTGGGAACTGCAGATTACGAGCCTGGCGCGATGCCAAATGAGCCACGCCCAACGCCTCAAGATGAAGACTCTTGGCGATTTCAGTTACGGTTGAAGAAATGAACAATGGTTTGGTTTTCATTTTCAAAGGAGAAAATTTACGTCAGTATTTGATAACAACGATGCAGGCTCACCATGTGACCGTTATAACATAAAGTCGGGCCGGGGATGGCTCAGTCGGTAGCGCGCCAGGCTCGTAATCTGCAGTTCCCAGGTTCGAGTCCGAGCTGAGTCAGCGTTGAGATTTATCTCCGCAAAAACTGGCCATTTAGCCCATTGTGTGCAAAAAAGTGCCGCTCAGAGGTAAAACAACCCAACGTTAAAGAACACGCTGAATGGCCTTGACGGGAGGCTACTACCTGTCTCCCAACAGCTGATCCAGTGGGTCTCCTCCCCCAACTTTTTCTGAGCCTTCGGGGTCCTTGTGACCTGGCCATTTAGCCCATTGTGTGCAAAAAAAGTGCTGCTGAGAGGTAAAACAACCCAACGTTAAAGAACACGCTGGATGGCCTTAACGGGAGGCTACCATCTGCCTTCCAACAACTGTTCCAGTGGGTCTCCTCCCCAACCTTCTCTGAGCCTTCAGGGTCCTTATGACCTGGCCATTTAGCCCATTGTGTGCAAAAAACGTGCTGCTGAGAGGTAAAACAACCCAACGTTAAAGAACACGCTGGATGGCCTTGACGGGAGGCTACCACCTGTCTCCCAACAGCTGATCCAGTGGGTCTCCTCCCTCAATCTTCTCTGAGCCTTCGGGTCCTTGTGACCTGGCCATTTAGCCCATGGTGTGCAAAAAAGTGCCATTCAGAGGTAAAACAACCCAACGTTAAAGAACACGCTGTGGATGGACTTGACGGGAGGTTACCATCTGTCTCCCAACAGCTGATCCAGTGGGTCCCCTCTACCAATCTTCTCTGAGCCTTCGGGTCCTTGTGACTTGGCCATTTATCCCATCGTGTGCAAAAGAAGTGCTGCTCAGGGGTAAAACAACCCAACCCTGTGACCGTTATAACATAAAGTCGTGTGAAATCGGAAGCGAAGACATTTTTCTATGGGAAGTAAAAGATCGAGGCGAGAGAAAGAGAAATTTGGATTCGTTACCTTTCTTGTCCAGCTGTATCCCACAACTGAACGGTGACATTTTCTTTGTCTACTTTCATAGTCTTCATGCAGAAATCGATACCTGAGATGAAATCGATATTTGAAACGATTAATCGCAAAGAATAATATTGGCCAACTGAAAAATACACTTTTTTTTATTCTGAAAGGAAGAGATTTGTTAAACTTGAATGCATGAAATATCAGTGGCAGGTGAAGCAATCAGGAAAGAGAGGTTTTTTTAGTTTCGTAATTTCAGCCTCAGCCTGGTTTCGAACTTACCGAGTGTCGAGTTGAGATGTTGCACAAACACTCCTCTGCAGATGAAGAGGATGAAAGAGGATTTGCCGACGGCGGCATCCCCCGCGAAAACCACTTTGTAGGTTCTGTCTGGGCCTCTTCCGCCTCCTGGTGGTGAGGCGAGGAGACATTCCACGGAAGGGAGAGGATCACTGCAACCTCTTCTTGGCTTCTTGCTCTTCGTCTCTCGACTCTGGTGGAGACCGTCGGTGGGGGAGGAAAACTCTTTCTCTTCATCGATGACGTCATCGCTGAAAAGACGATCGGGTCTGGTTAAAGAGCTTCCAATAATAAGAAGACGATTTTTTTTAACAAGGGTAGAAAACATATAAAAAATACACAGTCTTATCAGAATAATATGACCACCCACGGAATCATAGTGTACCCTCCCAGGCGCGTCACAGAGTGCACATGACAAGGTCGACCACACGGAGAGGGGCGGGGGTGGTTCAGTCGGTAGCGCGCCAGGCTCGTAATCTGTAGTTCCCAGGCTCGAGTCCCAGCTGGGTCAGCGTTGAGATTTATCTCCGCAAAATTCCCCGCCCTGTCCACGGTCAGTAGGGGACACCGATGGGCTTGGAAAGGCTGCCGTCCATCGGATGGTACGTTAAGCCGTGGCCCCGTGTGCGGGAGAGCCGTACCCTGTGCACGTTAAAGAACACGCTGGATGGCCTTGACGGGAGGCTACCATCTGTCTCCCAACAGCTGTTCCAGTGGGTCCCCTCTCCCAACTTTCTCTGAGCCTTCGGGGTCCATGTGACCTGGCCATTTAACCCATGGTGTGCAAAAAAGTGCCGCTCAGAGGTAAAACAACCCAACGTTAAAGAACACGCTGGATGGCCTTGACGGGAGGCTACCATCTGTCTCCCAACATCTGTTCCAGTGGGTCCCCTCTCCCAACTTTCTCTGAGCCTTCGGGGTCCATGTGACCTGGCCATTTAGCCCATGGTGTGCAAAAAAGTGCCGCTCAGAGGTAAAACAACCCAACCCAACCCGACCACACGGAGATATAAGCGGCTGGCCAGGACAGATGAGCCATAGTGCGTCACGTGACCACAATGGGCAGAGGTATTGATTTGACGGACGTTCAAAAAGGAACGATCATCGGCTGCCGCGTCAAGGGTGGAAGCATCTCAGAAACAGAAGACTTCGTGGGCTGTTCACGAGGTGTTGTAGTAAGGGTGTACCAAGAATGGACCGCTGGCACACCGAGTACCTCCAGACGTCATAAAGGCCATTGACCCAAGAAGGTCAGGTGGAGCTCCAAAGGCAATTGACCCCAGCGGAAAAGGTCACCTCCGTCGACTGGTAAAAGGCAATCGATGCGCAACAGTTGACCACTCAAATGAACATTGGAGCACCCAGGCAAGTGTCCCCAATTACAGTAGAGCGAACCCTGTTGCGCATGGGTCTCCGCAGTCGACGCTGCATAAAGGCGTCCACGTTAACCAAGGTCCATCGGCAACGACACCTGCAACCTCATTGGACAGTGGGAAAAGGTTGCCTTCTCCCACGAATCGAGGTTTCTACTCCACAGAAGTGACGGGAAGTGGCAGATACGACGTCAGACACACGAGAACCCACACCCGGACACGTCTGTCGGTCAAGTACAGATCGGCAGTGTGCATGTCTGGGGGATGTTTTCCTGGTATGACCTGGGACTGCTGGTACCACGGGTACCACAACAGACAGGCTTGCTATGATAAGCAGTTGGGTTGTTTTACCTCTGAACTCATTTAGCCCATGGTGTGCAAAGAAGTGCCTTCTTTGCACACCATGGGCTAAATGGCCAGGTCACATGGACCCCGAAGGCTCAGAGAAGGTTGGGGGAGGGGACCCCAACCTTCTCTGAGCCTTCGGGGCATCGAATTGTTCATCGATACTTACACGTGGCTGGAATATTGATCATGGATACTTACACGTGGCTGATCTTCGTCTGCTCCTCTGAATTCGATGTCTCTTCTTTCCTCTCCTCAGCAACCGACACCTGGAAGAGAAAAGGAACAGGTGATCATCCTCCCTCTTCATCTTCATCTCCTCTTCCTTTTTCATTACAGAATCGGTTGGTTTCTTTGCCTGAAGAGCGATCAAGATCACGATGACGGAAGAAGAAGCAAAAAAAAAGAAATGATCGATTGCATTACCTCTCAGAGAGAATAATCTTTCTGTTTTTTAGTTTCAGAAGTGCGATTTGTATCAGTAAACAAAAAAATAAATCTTTGTAATCTTATCCCTAACAGCAATTGCATTTAATTACGATAAGCGTAAAATTGATTTATGTTCCATTCAAAGCTCTAGAACTTTGTAAACTTTTTACGGTAAAATTCACATTTAAGTTTTAAACCAAATCGATCCAAATCTTGATTTTTTTAAGAATATTAATTTAATGTTTAAAGGGTTAGGTTGTTTTACCTCTGAGCGGCACTTATTTTTGCACACAATGGGCTAAATGGCCAGGTCACAAGGACCTCGACGGCTCAGAGAATGTTGGGGGGGGGGATGGACAACAACTGTTGGGAGACAGATGATAGCCTCCCGTCAAGGCCATCCAGCGTATTCTTTAACGTTGGGTTGTTTTACCTCTGAGTGGCACTTTTTTTGCACACCATGGGCTAAATGGCCAGGTCACATGGACCCCGAAGGCTCAGAGAAGGTTGGGGGAGGGGACTCACTGGAACAGCTGTTGGGAGACAGATGGTAGCCTCCCGTCAAGGCCATCCAGCGTGTTCTTTAACGTTGGGTTGTTTTACCTCTGAGTGGCACTTTTTTTGCATACCATGGGCTAAATGGCCAGGTCACATGGACCCCGAAGGCTCAGAGAAGGTTGGGGGAGGGGACTCACTGGAACAGCTGTTGGGAGACAGATGGTAGCCTCCCGTCAAGGCCATCCAGCGTATTCTTTAACGTTGGGTTGTTTTACCTCTGAGTGGCACTTTTTTTGCATACCATGGGCTAAATGGCCAGGTCACATGGACCCCGAAGGCTCAGAGAAGGTTGGGGGAGGGGACTCACTGGAACAGCTGTTGGGAGATAGATGGTAGCCTCTCGTCAAGGCCATACAGCGTGTTCTTTAACGTTGGGTTGTTTTACCTCTGAGCGGCACTTTTTTGCACACCATGGGCTAAATGGCCAGGTCACAAGGACCCCGAAGGCTCAGAGAAGGTTGAGGGAGGGGACCTAGTGGAACAGCTATTGGGAGACAGATGGTAGCCTCCCGTCAAGGCCATCCAGCGTGTTCTTTAACGTGCACAGGGTATGGCTCTCCCGCACACGGGCCACGGTTTAATGTCCCATCCGACGGACGGCGGCCTTTTCAAGCCCTTCGGTGTCCCCTACTGACCGTGGGCAGGGCGGGGAGTTTTGCGGAGATAAATCTCAACGCTGACCCAGATGGGACTCGAACCTAGGAACTGCAGATTGCGAGCCTGGCGCACTACCAACTGAGCCACTCCCGCCCCTCTTTTGGTTTCATGAATTAGAAAATGTTACTTGCAGGAATGGTGATCAAGTGAGAAGATGCAGAAGAAAGAGCCAATCAGGGAGGCTGCCCATTTCGGAGGGAAAGAGTTCCATCAAGAAATGGAATCGTCTCCGATGTTAGGGTGATTAGAAATGCAAAATAATCCTCTCTCATCCTCTGCGTAAGAGAAAGAATAAAGAATCATTAAAGAAGACAGAATTTCCGATGATTACCTTTCTCTCCGATTTCGTCTCTTGCAGTTTCTCTTCTCGCTTCGAAACATCAGACAGTCTGGTGGCAACACTTTCAGGGACACTCGCATCATCTTCATCGTTATCGTCATCGACATCTCGAAATGTAAACATGCCGCTGTCTGCATCAAAGAGAATTTAAAAAAAAAGACGTAAAAATTATTCAACTTGGTTGACAACTACAGCGATGAGTAAAATAGGTCTTTTCACAATTCTTTTCTTGATTGCTAGTTGTTCGACTAGCAGTCAAGAAAGCACGACCCCTCAGAAGATCTCATAGATCATAATTTGATTGATGAGTGTCATAAGTTGATCATAAGTCTCATAGATCATAGATCATCGACACATGATCTTGTCAGAACTTGTGAATGCGCCACTGCGCAGTCGCAGAGTCTCCTCAGTTGCCACTCACGCCACTGCTAATTCAGATTAGAGCGTCAGTCGTTGCAAAACCTCACTTCTCTTGTTGTTATCATCATACATTGGATCATACATTATTTGAGTGTCATTGCTCACCGTTAAGAAAGGTCCGGGATTAACTACGACGGTAAATTCACTGCAAACAATATTATTAAAAAAATAAAAGAAAATTTCTTACGAACTTTTTCCTTCTTTAAAGGGTTGGAGTGGCTCAGTCGGTAGCGCGCCAGGCTCGTAATTTGCAGTTCCCAGGTTCGAGTCCCAGCTGGGTCAGCGTTGAGATTTATCTCCGCAAAATTCCTCGCCCTGCCCACGGTCAGTAGGGGACACCGGTGGGCTTGGAAAGGATGGGACGTTAAGCCGTGGCCCGTGTGCGGGAGAGACATACCCTGTGCACGTTAAACAACACGCTGGATGGCCTTGACAGGAGGTTACCATATGTCTCCCAACAGCTGTTCCAGTGGGTCCCCTCCCCAACCTTCTCTAAGCCTTCGGGGTCCTTGTGATTTGGCCATTTAGCCCATGGTGTGCAAAAAAGTGCCGCTCAAAAGTAAAACAACCCAATGTTAAAGAACACGCTGTATGGCCTTGACGGGAGGCTACCATCTGTCTCCCAACAGCTGTTCCAGTGGGTCCCCTCCCCAACCTTCTCTAAGCCTTCGGGGTCCTTGTGATCTGACTATTTAGCCCATGGTGTGCAAAAAAGTGCCGCTCAGAGGTAAAACAACCCAACGTTAAAGAACACGCTGGATTGCCTTGACGGGAGGCTACCATCTGTCTCCCAACAGCTGTTCCAGTGGGTCCCCTCCCTCAACCTTCTCTGAACCTTCGGGGTCCTTGTGACCTGGCCATTTAGCCTATTGTGTGCAAAAATAAGTGCCTCTCAGAGGGTAAATAAAGCAATCCAACTCGTTTTCCTTCTTTGAAATCATTGAAACAAAATTTATTCTAATAAATAAAAAATTATTCTTTTTTCGTACCGATGCTCATAAAAGATTAATAATCGCTCTTTTCAATTCTTACATTGATTTGGAATTTCCTTTTTAGGAAAAAAATGGAAAATGGTAATATTTGAAAATAAACATACCGCAGATTTGTCAGAATGATTGAATTATGAGAGGATTTTTTTTTATTTCCTACCCTTTTGGAAATGGAACCACCGAATTATTTCATCAGTTCCAAGGTCAAATGAAGGAAAAGGAATCTCTTTTTTTTTCATAAGATCCCAACAGTCGAAAAAACTATTTCCAATTGGGACTTTTTTTTTTTGGGGGGGGGGGGGGTCGAATTTAAAATCCGTAATTAAGATGGCGTCTCGATCAGCTAAAAAAAGACCTCGAGGAGCTTTTTCGGTTCCGAATTTCTTCTTCATTTAAATCGTCATCGGAAAGAAAGGTTCAGTTTTTTTTATGTGCGTTATGTATGTTCTCCACGCATTTCATTGAATTTCTTCTACAGCTTATGCACTTCTCGCATTAATTTCCGTTTTGCCTGAAGGGGAATACTACTTTGATTAAAAGAACCTGTTTTTATTCATTTAAGCTGGTGGCAACATTAGCGCCCTTTCTAAGCTCTCGATTTTCTTCTGCCCACATGCATGTGGGGGACAGAAAACAGCAAATCAACTCGTGCAAGGTTCACGCAAGCGCACTGAATGGCGCTCATGATCGTTTGAGGTGAGCATGAAGCCCTCCCTCGTGTCACCGACCATTCCACCTCATTGTTGCATTTTCTTTTTCTGCACTGTATATAAAAAGATAAATAAAAAATAACGTCCACTAGACCGAAAATATGACATCCATTGCACCACTAAAATAATATCCGATATCGAGGATGTGGAAGAAGCAGAAGAAGCTTACGATGACGGAAGTTCGGTCATCAGAGCAGACACGCTATCTTAACGCTCTCAATTGATGGCTTAGGTATCGAAGATTGACCTTTATGACACGAATCAGGTCAAAAGATGCTACCACGTGAGCGATGCTTGCAGCGTCTGCGAGAACAACACCGAACGTGAAACCTCACAGAGTTGGAATGCAATTTCCATGCAGTTTCGTAGCAGAACTTCGATGAGGCTGCATTTTAATGTTGCAGCCTTTAACTATTTCTTTCGTCACTTTATGGGGGGGGGGCTTCAAATAATCTCTACTGATTTAATTAATCCTCGTGAAAAGTTCAACTGCATGGGCCCAGTTGCGGCCTAGTTCGAAACCAGAGTTTCCAATTGGATTTCGCAATGAAGCGGCGCCAGTGTACCACCAGGGGTCACATTAAAACAATTACTAGAAGTTGTTAAGGGAAAAATCTCGATTCATTTTCGGGGAACGTTTCTTCTAAACTGAACCCTTTTAGCAACTGAAGCATTAGCAATTCATTGAACAGCATTTTATAAAGAATATTTCAATTGTTTATGAAACATTGCTGTTTACTTAACAACGGATAACCGACATCTGTTGTAATTGGCATCGAAATATTACGCAAGCATTCTCATTGTTCGATTTTACGATTGGATGAATCTTCACCGGAAGTTGCCATTGCCAGATGTCGGTGTTCTACTGTAAAAGGAGGACGGAACAGTTAGAAACGGAAGACATGCTTTTAATTTGCGAAATAAGTTTTTTACTCCAAGTACCGAATAACAGTTTAGTCAGAAAAGGGCAGAATTCTAGTTATTTAGTACACTTCAAAATATGGAATGAGAAGCCGATTTTTATTCAATCAAGGATTATTTGACCTTTAGTGGCCTAGCGATTTGTAACTGCTGTTTCAGGAGGCAAACTTTGTCTGTTTCTGTTAACTATAACCGAAGTAATGGTCAGCAATGACTTCGGTCTTATTAGGGCAAGGTCATGTATGAGAAGGTTTTTGCAAACCAGGAGAAGTTCCTTTAATGTTGCAAATAAAATTGCTGTCAACTTTCAAAGCTCCAAATATCGGTGAAAGATTTGGCGCCATTATCTAAAGCGTGTATTATTTCAATCTGGCATGTCAACTTCATTGAATATTGAGATTACAGAATGTAGTCACTTTTAGAATAAGAGAATTCATTTAGCATTCACGATTTGCATTTGCAGTATGTTATGGTTAACAGTAAATTATATCCTAGTCATGGGTTCAAAATATATAAAAAAGGAAAACACCAAAAAAATTTTAAATTCGAACCCCCCCCCCCAAAAAAAAAGTTCCAATTGGAAATCGTTTTTTCGAATGTTGGGATCTTATGAAAAAAAGAGATTCCTTTTCCTTCATTTGACCTTGGAACTGATGAAATAATTCGGTGGTTCCATTTCCAAAAGGGTAGGAAATAAAAAAAAATCCTCTCATAATTCAATCATTCTGACAAATCTGCGGTATGTTTATTTTCAAATATTACCATTTTCCATTTTTTTTCCTAAAAAGGAAATTACAAATCAATGTAAGATTTGAAAAGAGCGATTATTAATCTTTTATGAGCATCGGTACGAAAAAAGAATAATTTTTTATTTATTAGAAGAAATTTTGTTTCAATGATTTCAAAGAAGGAAAACGAGTTGGATTGCTTTATTTACCCTCTGAGAGGCACTTATTTTTGCACACAATAGGCTAAATGGCCAGGTCACAAGGACCCCGAAGGTTCAGAGAAGGTTGAGGGAGGGGACCCACTGGAACAGCTGTTGGGAGACAGATGGTAGCCTCCCGTCAAGACCATCCAGCGTGTTCTTTAACGTTGGGTTGTTTTACCTCTGAGCGGCACTTTTTTGCACACCATGGGCTAAATAGTCAGATCACAAAGACCCCGAAGGCTTAGAGAAGGTTGGGGAGGGGACCCACTGGAACAGCTGTTGGGAGACAGATGGTAGCCTCCCGTCAAGGCCATCCAGTGTGTTCTTTAACGTTGGGTTGCTTTACCTCTGAGCAGCACTTCTTTACATACAATGGGCTAAATGGCCAGGTCACAAGGACCCCGAAGGCTCAGAGAAGGTTGGGGTAGGGGACCCACTGGAACAGCTGTTGGGAGACAGATGGTAGCCTCCCATCAAGGCCATCCAGTGTGTTCTTTAACGTTGGGTTGTTTCACCTCTGAGTGGCACTTTTTTGCACACCATGTGCTAAATGGTCAGGTCACAAGGACCCTGAAGGCTCACCGCAAGCGACCTTCGTGTCATGTGACACGAAGGTCGCTTGGGGGGGGGGAAATCATATCGTTGCCAGATATTTTTTTCTGAATTCTGTAATCAACCATGGTGTTCGGATGTTTTTTTGAGCGACTGTAGATAAGAATTCGAATTTTACCTCGATCATCTCCTTCGAGTGATGATGAAGATCGGGGATGCTTAAAGTCATCATTGTCGTCGTCATCATTTTTCGTCAGATTCAAGTGGAAATATCTGGAAGAGAAAGAATTGCCATCTTCATTGTCCGTTTTCATGATTTCAGGTTAAATTAGATATCAGGAGCTGTTATCACTTCCGCCCTGCCTCTCTGACCCCTCCACCCCTGAAATAACGCCTCTCTGACCCCTCCACCCCTGAAGTCCCGCCTCTCTGACCCCTCCACCCCCTGAAGTCCCGCCTCTCTGACTCCTCCACCCCCTGAAGTCCCGCCTCTCTGACCCCTCCACCCCTGAAGTCCCGCCTCTCTGACCCCTCCACCCCTGAAGTCCCGCCTCACTGACCCCTACACCCCTGAAGTCCCGCCTCTCTGACCCCTACACCCCTGAAGTTCCGCCTCTCTGACCCCTACACCCCTGAAGTCCCGCCTCTCTGACTCCTCCACCCCCTAAAGTCCCGCCTCTCTGACCCCTCCACCCCTGAAGTCCCGCCTCTCTGACTCCTCCACCCCCTGAAGTAACGCCTCTCTGACCCCTCCACCCCTGAAGTCCCGCAGAGGAGAAGAGATTTGTTATTAAAATAAGTTTTATTTCCTTAGCCAAAGTGAACGTTTTGAGAAAATCGCGTGATGGAATTTGATCACTTACTCTTCTGACGTCACTCGGTGCATTCCGTTGTCCATGACGTAATCGCCGACGACTGAACCCCTCTTCCGGTAGATTGTCGGCAGAGCGAAACTCGTCTGAAAATTAAAAATTGAAAAGAAATTAAAAATGAAAAAATTAAAAATTAAAAATTGAAGAGAAATTTAAAAAATGAAAAGTTCTTCGTCACACATCTCTTGTGAGGCAGCAAAGCACGTGTTCATTGACTTTTAATGTCGGAGGTTGATGTTGCCGCATGGCGTCATATACGTCACCGGAAATTGCTCACTCGGGACAGATGCTTTTAGCTACATCGTCTGCATCTATTTTGTATTTCAGAGCATCTCTCTGTTCGATATCCCAAGCGATAGGACCATCAGACGATGTCTACAGTTTCGTCTCACCGTAACTTAGAGCACTGCGAGGATTTCGACCCCACAAAATTAGGCCCACCTCAAAAGTTGGCGGTGAAACGTCTGTCTATTGATGACTTGGACCATCGGAATGTACCAATGCGTTCATAAAGTAGGCCAGGAGGTCTCAAAGTGGGGTACGCGTTCCCCTTGCGGGTACAGTCGCTCAAAAAAGTTTCCGAACACTACGGGTGATTACAGAATTCAGAAAAAATATCTGGCAACTATTTTTTTAGAAATTAGTGATCTGGCAACCTTCGTATCACGTGATTACAGAATTCAGGAAAAATATCTGGAGCGTGTACAGCAACTGTACACGCTCCAGTTGCCGTTCACAGCAAACTGGAGCGTGTGCAGTTACTGCACACGCTCCAGTTTGCTGTGAACGGTAACTGAACACGCTCAATATTTCTATGAGTGGGCCCAGACGATCCAGGTTTTTGTTAGCTCACACGATCCAGGTTTTTGTGAGCTCACACGATCCAATGTGCTGTGAACATTAACCGCAACCGCTCCAGTTTGCTGTGAACGGTAACTGCACACGCTCAATATTTCCGTGAGTGGGCCCACACGATCTAGTATCAAAATAATATGACCACCTACAGTCGCTCAAAAAAGTATCCGAACACTACGGTTGATTACGGAATTCAGAAAAAATATCTGGAGCGTGTACAGCTCTCCTCAAAAAATATCTGGAGCGTGTACAGCTGGCAGTGATCTGGCAACCTTCTTGTCACGTGACACGAAGGTTGCCAGATCACTAATTTCTAAAAAAATAGTTGCCAGATATTTTTTCTGAATTCTGTAATCAACCGTAGTGTTCGGATACTTCTTTGAGCGACTGTACTCGGTAAAATGTTTTGGGGTACGCCGTGAGAGTTCAAAAGTCGCTAGATCTAGTAATAAAATCGCTAAGTTGGCATTATTATACTATAACTATAGTTTTATCTATGTGTATAAGGGGTACGCCAGTTACATACACATTTCCAGGGGGTACGTGAAGCATAAAAATTGAGAACCACTGAAGTAGGCGATGGTGGCGCCATCCGAAGGACACTTGCTTTTAGTTTAACAGCGATCTCAATCTCTAAACCCAACTCAGAAAGACTGAAGAGGGATCATTTTGTTAAATTCGAGATCGATCAGACAAAGATCAGCCGAATTAGAGGTTGTCGGCGACTACTTCCGCCAACTGCGACATCATCCCGGATGTGAACGAGTGCACATGCCTCGAAGACTACTGCCCTGAGTCATTTACGAGACGTTGAGGTCCCAGCAAACGCTAGTAAATATCAGACATAACGTATAACTACATGAAACATCTCACCGATAACTGTCCTTCGTCTATCGACTTTACAACTTCTACTTTGTAAACTGGGGCGAGGGTGGCTCAGTCGGTAGCGCGCCAGGCGGGCAATCTGCAGTTCCCAGGTTCGAGTCCCATCTGATTAGGCGTTGAGATTTATCTCTGCAAAATTCCCCGCCCTGCCCACGGTTAGTAGGGGACACCGATGGGCATGGAAAGGCTGCCGTCGGTCGGATGGGACGTTAAGCCGTGACCCCGTGTGCAGGAAAGCCATACCCTGTGCACGTTAAAGAACACGCTGGATGGCCTTGACGGGAGGCTACCATCTGTCTCCCAACAGCTGCTCCAGTGAGTCCCCTCCCCCACATTCTCTGAGCCTTCGGGATCCTTGTGACCTGGTCATTTAGCCCATGGTGTGCAAAAAAGTGCCGCTCAGAGGTAAAACAATCCAACGTTAAAGAAGACGCTGGATGACCTTAACGGGAGGCTACCATCTGTCTCCCAACAGCTGCTCCAGTGAGTCCCCTCCCCCAACATTCTCTGAGCCTTCGGGGTCCTTGTGACCTGGCCATTTAGCCCATGGTGTGCAAAAAAGTGCCGCTCAGAGGTAAAACAACCCAACGTTAAAGAACACGCTGGATGGCCTTGACGGGAGGCTACCATCTGTCTCCCAACAGCTGCTCCAGTGAGTCCCCTCCCCCACATTCTCTGAGCCTTCGGGGTCCTTGTGACCTGGCCATTTAGCCCATGGTGTGCAAAAAAGTGCCGCTCAGAGGTAAATCAATCCAACGTTAAAGAAGACGCTGGATGACCTTGACGGGAGGCTACCATCTGTCTCCTAACAGCTGCTCCAGTGAGTCCCCTCCCCCAACATTCTCTGAGCCTTCGGGGTCCTTGTGACCTGGCCATTTAGCCCATGGTGTGCAAAAAAGTGCCGCTTAGAGGTAAAACAACCCAACCCAACTCTGAAGTGCTCAGGTTCGAATCCCACCTGACACAACGTCGAGATTTATCTTCGCTAAAATCACACCCTGACCTTGGTGAGAAAATGTTGTTGGGTGATTTTACTTCTGAGTGGCACTTTCTTGCCATGAGCTGAATTGCCAGGTCACAAGTACCCCGAAGGCTCAGAGAAAGTTGAGGGAGGGGACTCACTGGAACAGCTGTTGGGAGACAGATGGTAGCCTCCCGTCAAGGCCATCCAGCGTGTTCTCTAACGTTCTGTTGTTTCACCTGTGAGCGGCACTTTTTTGCACACCATGGGCTAAATGGCCAGGTCACAAGGACCCCGAAGGCTCAGAGAAGTTTGGGGGAGGGGACTCAGTTGAGCAGCTGTTGGGAGACAGATGGTAGCCTCCCGTCAAGGCCATCCAGCGTGTTCTTTAACGTTGGGTTGTTTTACCTCTGAGCGGCACTTTTTTGCACACCATGGGCTAAATGGCCAGGTCACATAGACCCCGAAGGCTCAGAGAAGGTTGGGGGAGGGGACCCACTGGAACAGCTGTTGGGAGACAGATGGTAGCCTCCCGTCAAGGCCATCCAGCGTGTTCTTTAACGTTGAGTTGTTTTACCTCTGAGCGGCACTTTTTTGCACACCATGGGCTAAATGGCCAGGTCACATAGACCCCTAAGGCTCAGAGAATGTTGGGGGAGGGGACTCACTGGAGCAGCTGTTGGGAGACAGATGGTAGCCTCCCGTCAAGGTCATCCAGCGTCTTCTTTAACGTTGGATTGGTTTACCTCTGAGCGGCACTTTTTTGCACACCATGGGCTAAATGGCCAGGTCACAAGGACCCCGAAGGCTCAGAGAATGTGGGGGAGGGGACTCACTGGAGCAGCTGTTGGGAGACAGATGGTAGCCTCCCGTCAAGGCCATCCAGCGTGTTCTTTAACGTTGGGTTGTTTTACCTCTGAGCGGCACTTTTTTGCACACCATGGGCTAAATGGCCAGGTCACATAGACCCCGAAGGCTCAGAGAAGGTTGGGGGAGGGGACCCACTGGAACAGCTGTTGGGAGACAGATGGTATCCTCCCGTCGTCCATCCACAGCGTGTTCTTTAACGTTTACAGGGTATGGGGTCTCTTGCACACGGGGCCACGGCTTAACGTCCCATCCGATGGACGGCAGCCTTCCCAAGCCCATCGGTGTCCCCTACTGACCGTGGGCAGGGCGGGGAGTTTTGCGGAGATAAGTCTCAACGCTGACTCGGCTGGGGGTGAGAAAAGAGATCTGTTCCTCGGATGAAATGTAAATCCGTGGTTTTGTGCTCAGGAGATCCGTACCCCGGGTACTTTAAAGGGACCACTGGATGACCCGGATGGAACACTACCCTAACAGCTTCCCATTGGCTCTCAAAGCATCAATTCAGTTAGGAATCAGTTTCATTCAATTCTGTATTCTTAATCACGATGGCTCGATTCATGAATGGGATTGATTAAAAAGGGAATCATTTACGAAAGAGATTTATTTGAAATGAATCATTTGAAAGGGATTATTCCTTACGTGGCGTCTTCCGCTCAAAGTGTCGTTCGTGTCTTGAAGCTTCCGGTTCACAAAACTGCAAAAGAGAAATGAAATTTATTGCAAACCAAACGAAATGAAATGAAAAATTTTATTAAAATAAAATTCTTTCTGAACACCTAAAACTTTTTCTTTTTTAAATTCGGACTTCTTTAACTGAGTGCTATCTATCTCATTTTTTGATTTATTGGATAATGCGACTAATGAGCTTCGAATGATTTACTCCTGAAAAATGAGCGATCCCAATTTGTTACGAGAATCTCGCAGATACTTTTTCAATAAATAAGAATGGAATCGATCTCTTCACTCTGTAAGGAAGGAAGTGAACTGATGTGGACAACATGACGTCACATCAGAGGTTAAAACGATTCGGATCTTTCGCCATTTGGATATTAGGATGTTTTGTCAAAGTCGAGATATGAGACCCGGATGCTCTATTTGGGATAAAGCACAAAAAGGGATTTTCGTTTCTAGAAATTTCTCCTCATTTAAAAAGAGCTCGGACGTTTGTGTCCTTAGGAACACCGAAATCGAATCTCCTTTATCCAAAATCTCCCTCTAGGTAGTTTTTGCGAAGGAAAAAATTAAACTTTGAGAAATCGTTATCTTTTGACGTTTTTAAATAAGTGCTTTTAACGGATTTTCGCGTTTTGAATAAAGCGACATTCACGCGTCTGATAAAAACTTTTTTTGGGGGAGAGATTAAATTTGGGTTTCTCATTATTAGCATGAGGACTGGTTGAGGCCGGTATGCCTAGAGAGCGATGAATTGGGGCGGCCTCTCAGAAGGGGGCGTTCAAAAAGGCGGTGTCTATAAAATGCAGGAATACGGACTTCGCATCGAGGAACAAACATGCCTGGTCCTGATTGGCATTTCCCCCTCTCCACCCCCCCTACTGATTGTCATTTCCCCTCCACACCCACCCCACCACCCTCCTGATTAGCATTTCCCCCTCTCCACCCCCCCTACTGATTGGCATTTCCCCCCTCTCCACCCCCACACCCCTCATGATTGGCATTCCCCCCTCTCCACCCCCCCTACAGATTGCCATTTTCCCACCACACCCACCCCACACCCTCCTGATTGGCATCCCCCTCCTCTCCGGGGGGCGTGGGTCGGTAGCGCGCCAGGCTCGTAATCTGTAATTCCCAGGTTCGAGTCCCAGCTGGGTCAGCGTTGAGATTTATCTGCGCAAAATTCCCGCCCTGCCCACGGTCAGTAGGGGACACCGATGGGCTTGGAAGGGCAGCCGTCCGTCGGATGGGACGTTAAGCCGTGGCCCCGTGTATGGGAGAGCCACACCCTGTGCACGTTAAAGAACACGCTGGATGGCCTTGACGGGAGGCTACCATCTGTCTCCCAACAGCTGTTCCAGTGGGTCCCCTCCCCCAACCTTCTCTGAGCCTTCGGGGTCCGTGTGACCTGGCCATTCAGCCCATAGTGTGCAAAAAAGGCTGCTCAGGGGTAAAACTACCGAACCCAGGGATCAGAAATTGCGACCAAAAAAAAAGTTTCCAACCCCTTTATTTAAATTTTCCTGATGGGATAGACTTATTCTGAAATAGAGATGGATTCCATTGTCATTGATGATGGCTGCCATGAGACTTAGAATGACGAAAAATCCTTTGCATTTGTCGATTGCCAGTCACTGTGTGAATAAATGCCTCATTTCGGCATTTTAGATTGGCGACGTCGGCGCGCGATTTCTCACCACTTCGAGTTCCTCCCCCCCCGCCCCCTTCGAATGCATCCGAGTGAAGTGTCATAATCGCTTGACATGAATGACGAAAGACAGGAAGAGATGATGATGATGATGCCACTCACCATATTTTGTTCAGCTGCTGAGTGAGGATTTCGTGCTCGTGCAGAACCTCGAGGACGTTCTCTCGCTCTCTGCAAACGAAACAAGAAAGAAAAAAAAAACATCTCTTTAGAAAATAATCATTTTTTAAATCTTTCTCCATTTGGGAAAGTTTCAAATAAAAAAAAACATTCATTGGATGATTATTATTTCATTTGTAAGTCAAGGTCACCCATAGTTGAGAGGTCATAAAATGAATCTGGAATAATCCACGTTGGCCTCGAAAATTTCCCCTTGTACAGTCGCTCAAAAAAGTATCCGAACACTATGGTTGATTACAGAATTAAAAAAAAATCTGGCAACGATTTTTTTTAGAAATTACTGATCTGGCAACTTTCGTGTCACGTGATTACAGAATTCAGGAAAAATATCTGGAGCGTGTACAGCAACTGTACACGCTCCAGTTACCGTTCACAGCAAACTGGAGCGTGTGCAGTTACTGCACACGCTCCAGATATTTTTCCTGAATTCTGTAATCACGTGACACGAAGGTTGCCAGATCACTAATCGTTGCCAGATATTTTTTCTGAATTCCGTAATCAACCGTAGTGTTCGGATACTTTTTTGAGCGACTGTACTGACATAATCCTGTCAGCTCACTTAGCAAGAAGTTGCTTAAAGGGATACATTAATTTACATTAATTTATTCCTAAGACTATTTTTTCTGCACCAATTTAGAAGTGTTAATCAAGTAGTCCCTTGAAGTGTTGAAGTGTCACTCACTTCTGCAACTCGTGGCACTTCTCCGCGTAAAGTGCCTTCAGCTGCGTGAGTTCCGCGTGCATCAGTGCCACGTTCGTCTGCGTGTCGAGCAGAGCGAGCCGCAGACTCCGATTCTCGTGGAAGGCTCGCTCCAGCTTCTCCCGAGCCGCGCTCAGCTTCTCGTGATCCTCGTGGTGATGATGGAGCTTCAGCCAAGTCTGCATCTGAAAGGAAAAGATTCTTTCACTCTTTTCGAGATAGACTGAAGAGGAATGCATCGCCAAGGAACGGAGATGCAAGATTAAGAAATAAATCATCAGGGGAAAAAAAGGGCATTAAATTAGAATAAAAGGAAGGGAGCTTTCACATTTGTTGATGTTTGGTTCTTTGCTAATAATAATAATATCGATTTAGGAAATAGATGTCATGGCAACACATAAACCGTAAACCTGAATTATGTACAGTCGCTCAAAAAAAAAAGTATCCGAACACTACGGTTGATTACAGAAGTCAGGAAAAAATATCTGGCAACGATTTTTTTTAGAACTTAGTGAACTGGCAACCTTCGTGTCACGTGACACAAAGGTTGTCAGATCTCACTAATTTCTAAACAAAAAAGTCGCTGCCAGATATTTTTTCTGAATTCTGTAATCAACCATGGTGTTTGGATACTTTTTTGAGCGACTGTAGGTGGTCATATTATTTTGATACTAGATCGTGTGGGCTCACTCACGGAAATATTGAGCGTGTGCAGTTACCGTTCACAGCAAACTGGAGCGTGTGCAGTAACTGCACACGCTCCAGTTTGCTGTGATATCTGGAGCGTGTACAGTTGCTGTACACGCTCCAGATATTTTTCCTGAATTCTGTAATCACGTGACACGAAGGTTGCCAGATCACTAATTTCTAAAAAAAAAATCGCTGCCAGATATTTTTTTCTGACTTCTGTAATCAACCTGTAATCAACCGTAGTGTTCGGATACTTTTTTTTTTTGAGCGACTGTACTTTTTCACTTATATACGAATATTTTTTTTCGAAAATGTATTCTAATGCTAAATTGAGATGTTTTCATCTTGGAGCTGCAGTTCTGCCACGAAGGCACGAGGGTCCCAAGGGATTAAAGAGAGAAAGTTTTTCTTTTATCTTTCAGCGCGATTTTTCTTTGCAGGAAATGAGGTAATGAAAGGACGAGGGATGGCAACCTCCCATCAAGGCCATCCAGAGTGCTCTTTAATATGCGCAGCAGGGTAGGGCTTGCTTCCGCACACAGGAAAACGGCTTCACGTGGCAACAGACGAACGGCGGCCTTTCCAAGCCCATTCGGTGTTCTCCTTTCTAACCGAGGGCGGGGTGGGGGGAGGAGGAAGGGGGGGTTGCCGAGATAAATCTGAACGCAGGCAGAGTTGGAACTTTTCTATCTCTGAAATGGATGGATCGTATCTGTCGTTAGCAAAGAGGAAAAGAGATCTCCTATCGTTAGCAAAGAGGAAAAGAGATCTCCTGTCGTTAGCAAAGAGGAAGAGAGATCTCCTGTCGTTAGCAAAGAGGAAAAGAGATCTCCTGTCGTTAGCAAAGAGGAAAAGAGATCTCCTGTCGTTAGTAAAGAGGAAAAGAGATCTCCTGTCGTTAGCAAAGAGGAAAAGAGATCTCCTGTCGTTAGCAAAGAGGAAAAGAGATCTCCTATCGTTAGCAAAGAGGAAAAGAGATCTCCTGTCGTTAGCAAAGAGGAAAAGAGATCTCCTGTCGTTAGCAAAGAGGAAAAGAGATCTCCCAACTTACTTTCTCCACTAGAGCGACGTGGCGCTGAAGTCTCTCTGCCTCGAGCGACATTCTCTCCCGGAACAACTTCCGCTCCTCTTCCACTTCTTCCGCTGCCTGCAAAAAAAAGGAAACGGAAAAACGTCATCGGCAGAAGCACGTTCCAAATGATGCAATGTTCTCGATCAAGAAATATCGTCTGTAGCAAAGAATGATCCGCCACTGTCGAAGATACAGTCGCTCAAAAAAATATCCCAACACTACGGTTGATTACAGAATTCGGAAAAAATATCTGGAGCGTGTACAGCAACTGTACACGCTCCAGTTACCGTTCACAGCAAACTGGAGCGTGTGCAGTTACACGCTCAATATTTCTGTGAGTGGGCCCACACGATCCAGGTTTTTGTGAGCTCACACGATCCAATGTGCTGTGAACATTAACCACAACCGCTCCAGTTTGCTGTGAACGGTAACTGCACACGCTCAATATTTCTGTGAGTGGGCCCACACGATCCAGGTTTTTGTGAGCTCACACGATCCAATGTGCTGTGAACATTAACCACAACCGCTCCAGTTTGCTGTGAACGGTAACTGCACACGCTCAATATTTCTGTGAGTGGGCCCACACGATCCAGGTTTTTGTGAGCTCACACGATCCAATGTGCTGTGAACATTAACCGCTCCAGTTTGCTGTGAACGGTAACTGCACACGCTCAATATTTCTGTGAGTGGGCCCACACGATCCAGGTTTTTGTGAGCTCACACGATCCAATGTGCTGTGAACATTAACCGCAACCGCTCCAGTTTGCTGTGAACGGTAACTGGTAGTGATCTGGCAACCTTTGTGTCACGTGACACGAAGGTTGCCAGATCAATAATTTCTAAAAAAAAAACGTCGCCAGAGATATTTTTTCTGAATTCTGTAATCAACCATAGTGTTCGGATACTTTTTTCAGCGACTGTACTAATAAAATATTATCGGTTTCAGTTTCCTTATCATCCATTGGTTCAAATTAAAACTGTTTAGAGAGCTCGAAAACGAAAACCGACATTCGCTTTGAAAACGAAATCCAATATTGGTCAGAAACGATCTTCTTATTTTAGATCGTTTTCTTTCAAAAAGATATTTTCGCTTTGTCGCCTGTCCTGTCGTCGACATTCAACTTTCTTTCCGTCTCAAACGATGAATTCTTATCGTTTGGACAGATCCTAATCGAATGTCGCAATGCTCAATCGAATGTCACAATGCTCAATCGAATGTCGCAATGCTCAATCGAATGTCCCAATGCTCAATCGAATGTCCCAATGCTCAATCGAATGTCCCAATGCTCAATCGAATGTCCCAATGCTCAATCGAATGTCTCAATGCTCAATCGAATGTCACAATGCCTCGTTCTCCGCATCAGTGTCCATTTCCTTTGTTCAAAGGCTTTAAATTTCGGCAAATGACAAAACTTTAAACATATTTAGAGGATCGAACTTTCTCTTTGGGTTTAGTTTTTTCGACAACGATCATTGCCGATTCTGCAGAGACGATCGGAATGGCAAGTTACGATCTCTCGCTGCTTCCTTGAGCAGTGAAATTGAAGTGGCAGATCTTACCTTTCTCTTTGGGGTTTAGTTTTTCGAGAACGATCATTGCCGATTCTGCAGAGACGATCGGAATGGCAAGTTACGATCTCTCGCTGCTTCCTTGAGAAGTGAAATTGAAGTGGCAGATCTTACCTTTCTCTTCGGGGTTTAGTTTTTCGAGAACGATCATTGCCGATTCTGCAGAGACGATCGGAATGGCAAGTTACGATCTCTCGCTGCTTCCTTGAGAAGTGAAATTGAAGTGGCAGATCTTACCTTTCTCTTTGGGGTTTAGTTTTTCGAGAACGATCATTGCCGATTCTGCAGAGACGATCGGAATGGCAAGTTACGATCTCTCGCTGCTTCCTTGAGCAGTGAAATTGAAGTGGCAGATCTTACCTTTCTCTTTGGGGTTTAGTTTTTCGAGAACGATCATTGCCGATTCTGCAGAGACGATCGGAATGGCAAGTTACGATCTCTCGCTGCTTCCTTGAGAAGTGAAATTGAAGTGGCAGATCTTACCTTTCTCTTTGGGGTTTAGTTTTTCGAGAACGATCATTGCCGATTCTGCAGAGACGATCGGAATGGCAAGTTACGATCTCTCGCTGCTTCCTTGAGCAGTGAAATTGAAGTGGCAGATCTTACCTTTCTCTTTGGGGTTTAGTTTTTCGAGAACGATCATTGCCGATTCTGCAGAGACGATCGGAATGGCAAGTTACGATCTCTCGCTGCTTCCTTGAGAAGTGAAATTGAAGTGGCAGATCTTACCTTTCTCTTCGGGGTTTAGTTTTTCGAGAACGATCATTGCCGATTCTGCAGAGACATTCGGAATGGCAAGTTACGATCTCTCGCTGCTTCCTTGAGAAGTGAAATTGAAGTGGCAGATCTTACCTTTCTCTTCGGGGTTTAGTTTTTCGAGAACGATCATTGCCGATTCTGCAGAGACGATCGGAATGGCAAGTTACGATCTCTCGCTGCTTCCTTGAGAAGTGAAATTGAAGTGGCAGATCTTACCTTTCTCTTTGGGGTTTAGTTTTTCGAGAACGATCATTGCCGATTCTGCAGAGACGATCGGAATGGCAAGTTACGATCTCTCGCTGCTTCCTTGAGAAGTGAAATTGAAGTGGCAGATCTTACCTTTCTCTTTGGGGTTTAGTTTTTCGAGAACGATCATTGCCGATTCTGCAGAGACGATCGGAATGGCAAGTTACGATCTCTCGCTGCTTCCTTGAGAAGTGAAATTGAAGTGGCAGATCTTACCTTTCTCTTCGGGGTTTAGTTTTTCGAGAACGATCATTGCCGATTCTGCAGAGACGATCGGAATGGCAAGTTACGATCTCTCGCTGCTTCCTTGAGCAGTGAAATTGAAGTGGCAGATCTTACCTTTCTCTTTGGGGTTTAGTTTTTCGAGAACGATCATTGCCGATTCTGCAGAGACGATCGGAATGGCAAGTTACGATCTCTCGCTGCTTCCTTGAGCAGTGAAATTGAAGTGGCAGATCTTACCTTTCTCTTTGGGGTTTAGTTTTTCGAGAACGATCATTGCCGATTCTGCAGAGACGATCGGAATGGCAAGTTACGATCTCTCGCTGCTTCCTTGAGCAGTGAAATTGAAGTGGCAGATCTTACCTTTCTCTTTGGGGTTTAGTTTTTCGAGAACGATCATTGCCGATTCTGCAGAGACGATCGGAATGGCAAGTTACGATCTCTCGCTGCTTCCTTGAGCAGTGAAATTGAAGTGGCAGATCTTACCTTTCTCTTTGGGGTTTAGTTTTTCGAGAACGATCATTGCCGATTCTGCAGAGACGATCGGAATGGCAAGTTACGATCTCTCGCTGCTTCCTTGAGAAGTGAAATTGAAGTGGCAGATCTTACCTTTCTCTTCGGGGTTTAGTTTTTCGAGAACGATCATTGCCGATTCTGCAGAGACATTCGGAATGGCAAGTTACGATCTCTCGCTGCTTCCTTGAGAAGTGAAATTGAAGTGGCAGATCTTACCTTTCTCTTCGGGGTTTAGTTTTTCGAGAACGATCATTGCCGATTCTGCAGAGACGATCGGAATGGCAAGTTACGATCTCTCGCTGCTTCCTTGAGAAGTGAAATTGAAGTGGCAGATCTTACCTTTCTCTTTGGGGTTTAGTTTTTCGAGAACGATCATTGCCGATTCTGCAGAGACGATCGGAATGGCAAGTTACGATCTCTCGCTGCTTCCTTGAGAAGTGAAATTGAAGTGGCAGATCTTACCTTTCTCTTTGGGGTTTAGTTTTTCGAGAACGATCATTGCCGATTCTGCAGAGACGATCGGAATGGCAAGTTACGATCTCTCGCTGCTTCCTTGAGAAGTGAAATTGAAGTGGCAGATCTTACCTTTCTCTTTGGGGTTTAGTTTTTCGAGAACGATCATTGCCGATTCTGCAGAGACGATCGGAATGGCAAGTTACGATCTCTCGCTGCTTCCTTGAGAAGTGAAATTGAAGTGGCAGATCTTACCTTTCTCTTTGGGGTTTAGTTTTTCGAGAACGATCATTGCCGATTCTGCAGAGACGATCGGAATGGCAAGTTACGATCTCTCGCTGCTTCCTTGAGAAGTGAAATTGAAGTGGCAGATCTTACCTTTCTCTTTGGGGTTTAGTTTTTCGAGAACGATCATTGCCGATTCTGCACAGACGATCGGAATGGCAAGTTACGATCTCTCGCTGCTTCCTTGAGAAGTGAAATTGAAGTGGCAGATCTTACCTTTCTCTTCACTTTCGTCTCCGTCTCTTTCATCTGATTGGTCAGCTCTTCTTCCAGGGTCTGAAGATGGCGCTCGTGCTGCACTTTCTCGCTAAAGTTAAAAAACAAAAAATTCGTCTGCTCATTTAGTATTTCGAATTGAAGAATCGGAACAAATAATCATTTGTTTATTTTTCACTTCATTTCAAATTTTCATTCCAAAAATTCATTCCTCTTCCTCTCTCTGCATGAAACGATTTCAAAAAATCTGCTAAAGTTAAATATGTTTGTTATGGGTTGGATTGTTTTACCTCTGAGTGGCACTTTTTCTTGCATACAATAGGCTAAATGGCCAGGTCACAAGGACCCCGAAGGCTCAGAGAAGGTTGGGGGAGGGGACCCACTGGAACAGCTGTTGGGAGACAGATGGTAGCCTCCGTCAAGGCCATCCAGCATGTTCTTTAACGTTGGGTTGTTTTACCTCTGAGCGGCACTTTTTTGCACACCATGGGCTAAATGGCCAGGTCACAAGGACCCCGAAGGCTCAGAAAAGGTTGGGGGAGGGGGACCCACTGGAATAGATATTGGGAGAGAGATGGTAGCCTCCCGTCAAGGCCATCCAGCGTGTTCTTTAACGTGCACGGGGTATGGCTCTCCAGCACACGGAACCACGGCTTAACGTCCCATCCGACGGACGGTGGCCTTTTCAAGCCCAACAGTGTCCCCTATTGACCGTGGGCAGGGCGGGGAATTTTGCGGATATAAATCTCAAAGCTGACCCAGCTGGGACTCGAACCTGGGCACTGAAGATTACGAGCCTGGCGCGCTTCCAACTGAGCCACCCCCGCCCCTGTTTGTTATGAAAGACTTAAATATCCCGATAAATGCGGCCCCGACATCTTGAACTCTCTTCGCCCCTAATCTTTTAGAACGAATCGACGCCATTTTAGCTCAACCCTTGGCAGAGCAATTTGGGTTCGAATCCTGAAAGGGAATCAGCGGGCGGGAGATTTTCTCGCAATTCTCTGATTGTCGAAATAAATTTAACGCGTTTCGGATATTATCGATATCAAAGCCACAAAAATATGGAACAAAACAATTTTCGATTCTTTTCACATCAGAGGAGAAGAATCAATTGCCAAAGGTGAAATGTCTTTCTCTGTTCTCATTCACTTCAAAGGAAGAGAGGACGAGAAAAGGGTTCCTTTAAAAAATCTCCTTTCGATGTTGACACGGATGGAGTCTTATTTCCATCAATTGGCAGAGTATTTTACTTTTATTTTTTATTGCAAAGGGAAATGAATGCTCATTTTCATTGGATGCAAGAGATCGGTTGGGATGGCCAATCATCTCGAGGAAATTTAAGAGAAAAATATAGCGCAGAATAATTTTTTATTTTAATGCTTTTTACCAAATTATTTTAATAATGGTTTTTTTTTTGTCAAAACAGTAAGATTATATATTCGACTTTGTTTAAATTTAATTTTGAGTTGCTATAACAGAACAAAAAAAACTTTTTACTGCAATTGCGTCGTGGTCAATGGACTGTTTCAGAAATGCATTCTCAAGATAAGCAAAAGGTAATTTTTTTTTTATTTTTTTTCCTTAAATG
The DNA here is from genome assembly GCA_038380435.1 of Ryuthela nishihirai. NCBI lineage: Eukaryota > Metazoa > Arthropoda > Arachnida > Araneae > Heptathelidae > Ryuthela > Ryuthela nishihirai. The sequence goes on along the minus strand of JAWZYU010000002.1, from coordinate 117,535,191 downwards.
AATTTCTGTATTTGCCTTTTGTCTCTCCCATTACATTTCCGTCTTTCTCTCTCCCATTACATTTCCGTCATTTAATCAACAAATCTCAAGAAAGGCACAAAAATTCTGAAGGATAATAAATCTCTGATTTCGCGATTGAGGAAGGTCACTTATCATAAATCACGAGCAGATTAAATGAAATCCGTTTTAGTTTGGCTTGCAGATATTGTCTGTTATCGAATGTCGAGAGAATTTCCTCTCACCGTTTCCATGACAACTGCAGCTGCTGATTCTCCTCGTGCAGCTGACGCACATTGCCAACCAAGCGCTCGATCATTCCTTCGAAACACGTCACCCGCTGCTCTTCCGTCACTTCCGTTGCGTCACACAGTTCGATCAGCTGATCTTCCCTGCAAAGGAAAATAATTACATTTCATCAACGATGATGCAGAGGAAAACAATCACATTTCATGAACTAAGATGCAGAGGAAAATAATCACATTTCATCAACTACGATCCAGAGGTAAACAATCACATTGCATCATCGATGATGTAGAGGAAAACAATCACATTGCATCAACTACGATGCAGAGGAAAACAATCACATTGCATCAACAACGATGCAGAGGGAAACAATCACATTGCATCAACTACGATGCAGAGGAAAACAATCACATTGCATCAACAACGATGCAGAGGGAAACAATCACATTGCATCAACTACGATGCAGAGGAAAACAATCACATTTCATCAACTACGATGCAGAGGAAAATAATCACATTTCATCAACTACGATGCAGAGGTAAACAATCACATCGCATCATCGATGATGTAGAGGAAAACAATCACATTGCATCAACAACGATGCAGAGGGAAACAATCACATTGCATCAACTACGATGCAGAGGAAAACAATCACATTTCATCAACTACGATGCAGATGAAAACAATCACATTTCATCAACTACGATGCAGAGGAAAATAATCACATTTCATCAACTACGATGCAGAGGTAAACAATCACAGTGCATCATCGATGATGTAGAGGAAAACAATCACATTGCATCAACTACGATGCAGAGGGAAAACAATCACATTTCATCAACTACGATGCAGAGGGAAACAATCACATTGCATCAACTACGATGCAGAGGAAAACAATCACATTTCATCAACTACGATGCAGAGGAAAATAATCACATTTCATCAACTACGATGCAAAGGTAAACAATCACATTGCATCATCGATGATGTAGAGGAAAACAATCACATTGCATCAACAACGATGCAGAGGGAAACAATCACATTGCATCAACTACGATGCAGAGGAAAACAATCACATTTCATCAACTACGATGCAGAGGAAAATAATCACATTTCATCAACTACGATGCAGAGGTAAACAATCACATTGCATCATCGATGATGTAGAGGAAAACAATCACATTGCATCAACAACGATGCAGAGGGAAACAATCACATTGCATCAACTACGATGCAGAGGAAAACAATCACATTGCATCAACTACGATGCAGAGGAAAATAATCACATTTCATCAACTACGATGCAGAGGTAAACAATCACATCGCATCATCGATGATGTAGAGGAAAACAATCACATTGCATCAACAACGATGCAGAGGGAAACAATCACATTGCATCAACTACGATGCAGAGGAAAACAATCACATTTCATCAACTACGATGCAGATGAAAACAATCACATTTCATCAACTACGATGCAGAGGAAAATAATCACATTTCATCAACTACGATGCAGAGGTAAACAATCACAGTGCATCATCGATGATGTAGAGGAAAACAATCACATTGCATCAACTACGATGCAGAGGGAAAACAATCACATTTCATCAACTACGATGCAGAGGGAAACAATCACATTGCATCAACTACGATGCAGAGGAAAACAATCACATTTCATCAACTACGATGCAGAGGAAAATAATCACATTTCATCAACTACGATGCAGAGGTAAACAATCACATTGCATCATCGATGATGTAGAGGAAAACAATCACATTGCATCAACAACGATGCAGAGGGAAACAATCACATTGCATCAACTACGATGCAGAGGAAAACAATCACATTTCATCAACTACGATGCAGAGGAAAATAATCACATTTCATCAACTACGATGCAGAGGTAAACAATCACATTGCATCATCGATGATGTAGAGGAAAACAATCACATTGCATCAACAACGATGCAGAGGGAAACAATCACATTGCATCAACTACGATGCAGAGGAAAACAATCACATTTCATCAACTACGATGCAGAGGAAAACAATCACATTTCATCAACTACGATGCAGAGGGAAACAATCACATTGCATCAACTACGATGCAGAGGAAAACAATCACATTTCATCAACTACGATGCAGAGGAAAATAATCACATTTCATCAACTACGATGCAGAGGTAAACAATCACATCGCATCATCGATGATGTAGAGGAAAACAATCACATTGCATCAACAACGATGCAGAGGGAAACAATCACATTGCATCAACTACGATGCAGAGGAAAACAATCACATTTCATCAACTACGATGCAGATGAAAACAATCACATTTCATCAACTACGATGCAGAGGAAAATAATCACATTTCATCAACTACGATGCAGAGGTAAACAATCACAGTGCATCATCGATGATGTAGAGGAAAACAATCACATTGCATCAACTACGATGCAGAGGGAAAACAATCACATTTCATCAACTACGATGCAGAGGGAAACAATCACATTGCATCAACTACGATGCAGAGGAAAACAATCACATTTCATCAACTACGATGCAGAGGAAAATAATCACATTTCATCAACGATGATGCAGAGGAAAACAATCACATTTCATGAACTAAGATGCAGAGGAAAATAATCACATTTCATCAACTACGATCCAGAGGTAAACAATCACATTGCATCATCGATGATGTAGAGGAAAACAATCACATTTCATCAACTACGATGCGGAGGAAAATAATCACATTTCATCAACTACGATGCAGATGAAAACAATCACATTGCATCAACTACGATGCAGAGGAAAACAATCACATTTCATCAACTACGATGCAGAGGGAAACAATCACATTGCATCAACTACGATGCAGAGGAAAACAATCACATTTCATCAACTACGATGCAGAGGAAAATAATCACATTTCATCAACGATGATGCAGAGGAAAACAATCACATTTCATGAACTAAGATGCAGAGGAAAATAATCACATTTCATCAACTACGATCCAGAGGTAAACAATCACATTGCACCATCGATGATGTAGAGGAAAACAATCACATTTCATCAACTACGATGCGGAGGAAAATAATCACATTTCATCAACTACGATGCAGATGAAAACAATCACATTGCATCAACTACGATGCAGAGGAAAACAATCACATTTCATCAACTACGATGCAGAGGAAAACAATCACATTGCATCATCGATGATGTAGAGGAAAACAATCACATTGCATCAACTACGATGCAGAGGAAAACAATCACATTTCATCAACTACGATGCAGAGGGAAACAATCACATTGCATCAACTACGATGCAGAGGAAAACAATCACATTTCATCAACTACGATGCAGGGGAAAATAATCACATTTCATCAACTACGATGCAGAGGGAAACAATCACATTGCATCAACTACGATGCAGAGGAAAACAATCACATTTCATGAAATAGGATGCAGAGGAAAATAATCACATTTCATCAACTACGATGCAGATGAAAACAATCACATTTCATCAACTACGATGCAGAGGAAAACAATCACATTTCATCAACTACGATGCAGAGGAAAATAATCACATTGCATCAACTACGATGCAGAGGAAAACAATCACATTTCATCAACTACGATGCAGAGGAAAACAATCACATTTCATCAACTATGATGCAAAGGAAAACAATCACATTTCATGAACTAGATGGAAAACAATCACATTTCATCATCGATGATGCAGAAAACAATCACATTTCATCATCGATGATGCAAAGGAAAACAATCACATTTCATCATCGATGATGCAGAGGAAAACAATCACATTTCATCATCGATGATGCAGAGGAAAACAATCACATTGCATCATCGATGATGCAAAGGAAAACAATCATTTCATCAACTATGATGCAAAGGAAAACAATCACATTTCATGAACTAGGATGCAAAGGAAAATAATCGCATTGCATCATCGATGATGCAAAGGAAAACAATCGCATTGCATCGTCGATGATGCAAAGGAAAACAATCACATTTTCATCGTCGATGATGCAAAGGAAAACAATCACATTTTCATCATCGATGATGCAGAGGAAAACAAATCATCCCAAATGTTGGATGCACTTCTCCAATATTTTGTACTTTTATTGCTTGGCCCTTTTGGAAAAGAGTCGAGAACACTTGCGCAGCAAATACCGTTTTACTTAAATTGTGCGCTCCATACAACAACTTGGCCACAATTAAAGTTATCTGCACTTATTCTAAAATTGCATTATTTACTGCGCATACTTTCACGCACAACACTGTATGTTGAGCAATCTGGGATTGCCCACTGGGGTCAATAATGTGCTTAGGTTCGAATCGGCACTCTGCAAGTATTGGGATTTGTAGGGGGGTGGGGGTGATCTACAATGAACCCTTTGGAAATATGTCATTCAGAGTGTTAAGGGAAAATAGAAAGCTTACTGTACAGTCGCTCAAAAAAGTATCCAAACACTATGGTTGATTACAGAATTCAGAAAAAAATATCTGGCAACGATTTTTTTTTTAGAAATTAGTGATCTGGCAACCTTCGTGTCACGTGACACTAGATCACTAATTTCTAAAAAAATCGTTGTCAGACATTTTTCCTGAATTCTGTGATCAACCATGGTGTTCGGATACTTTTTTGAGCGACTGTAGGTGGTCATATTATTTTGATACTAGATCGTGTGGGCTCACTCACGGAAATATTGAGCGTGTGCAGTTACCGTTCACAGCAAACTGGAGCGTGTGCCAGTTTGCTGTGAACGGTAACTGGAGCGTGTACAGTTGCTGTACACGCTCCAGATATTTTTCCTGAATTCTGTAATCATGTGACACGAAGGTTGTCAGATCACTGATTTCTAAAAAAATTTATTTATGGAATCCCCCCCCCCCCTCCAATTAAGGCCATCCAGCAGGTTCTTTAACATGCACAGAGTATATAGTTCGAGTGCACGCTGGACCACGGCTTAACGTACCATCCGATGGACGGCGGTCGTTCTAAGCACATCGGTGTCCCCTTTCTGACCGAGGGCGGGGGGGGGGAAGGGTATCGGAGATAAATCACAACGCTGGCCCAGGGGGGCTCGAACCTGGGAAAGGCAGATTGCGAGCCTCAAGCCAACCAAAGCCAGAAAAACGTTAAGAAATATCACCGATGTGAATCAAATTCCTAAAATTTAATCCGTTCATTAAACAAGGTCAGGAATTTGAAATTGAAATTGGGGTGAGGGGTTGTTTTCCGAAAAGACTTGAAGCACGTGACATTCGTTTCTGTCTTCCGGGATTGTCGCCGTCTGCAAACGGTTCTAAATGAATCTGTTGGCTTTGAAACAAGTAGACAAAACATTCACTTTCGGAAAGATCTATTTGCAAAGAAATACACTACTTTGGCAAAAGTATAATGACACTTCGATGCTATGAAAAAGGGAAATTTGCTTCAAAACATCGTACATTTGAAACTAAATTTTTTGCCTAAAATATTACAAAAATTGAAGTTTTTTTTATGTCACAATATTCGTCCAATGTTTAAAAGAGTTAACGGAAGTTCAAACAATCAACAGCAAACGCTTCTTTCATGCTCGTTCTAAACAATTGGCGTTAAAATTGACAAAAAAAAACAAAACTTCGAAAATGACATTTATTTTAGCAAATGGTTTCCCATGAAATATTATTTGTGTTTCAATTAACTTCTGAGGTAAATTCTGATGACCAACAATGGCGCTGTTAAATATTTCAGCTTCCATAACTCTTTAAAAATTAAAAAAAGGGTTAAAAATCGAAATTTGGCTAAATTTGGATTAATTAAATTGATTATTTTGACAGTTAAATTGTTTTTGAATGAGACTCCCATTTCACAGGGGCGGGGGTGGCTCAGTCGGTAGCGCGCCAGGTTCGTAATCTGTAGTTCCCAGGTTCGAGTCCCAGCTGGGTCAACGTTGAGATTTATCTCCGCAAAATTCCCCGCCCTGCCCACGGTCAGTAGGGGGACACCGATGGACTTGGAAAGGCCGCCGTCCGTCAGATGGGACGTTAAGCCGTGGCTCCGTGTGCGGGAGAGCCATACCCTGTGCACGTTAAAGAAAACGCTGCATGGCCTTGACGGGAGGCTACCATCTGTCTCCCAACAGCTGTTCCAGTGAGTCCCCTCCCCCAACCTTCTCTGAGCCTTCGGGGTCCTTGTGACCTGGCCATTTAGCCCATGGTGTGCAAAAAAGTGCCGCTCAGAGGTAAAACAACCCAAAACAACAAATTTCACATAAAACGGAAGTATGTCCCATTTCCCATGACCATAAGTTAATTAAATACCTTTCTTTCTGCGCTTCGTCGTCCAGTATGGAGTCCCACAGTTCCCAGCCATCTTTCGTCGTGACGTCATCTTCCGGGACTTTTTCTTTCTCGAGCGAAGGCGATGACGTCAGCAGGAAATCCGAGAATCCTCTCACGAAGTCCTGGAGGCTGATTTTTCCGTCTCGGTCCTGGTCCAGGTCTTCCAAGATGGCGTCGATGGCGTCATCGGCTATCCCCATTTGCGCGCTCAACTCCCTCAGCCTCTCGCCATCCAGGTAGCCGTCACACGAGCGGAAGAGAGGCTCGAGCACAGCCAACGCCATCTCACATCTCTGCGACAATCGTCTTATCTTCAATGAAAACGAATTTGAGCTTCCTTTCTGCAATGAGGTTCAATTTGTTACGAAATCTAAAATGGGAGAAAAATTCCAATAAGAGAGATCATTTCAACATTATCAGTTTCTCTACAATTTTGTTGCATGTTTAAATCATGTAAAAGAAAATATTTTACCAAAAGAGAAAGGTCTTCGAAGTCGAAGAGTATATCCGTGAGCGAGGTTGGGTTGGGTTGTTTTACCTCTGAGCTGCCCTTTTTTGCACACAATGGGCTAAATGGCCAGGTCACATGGACCCCGAAGGCTCAGAGAAGGTTGAGGGAGGGGACCCACTGGAAAAACTGTTGGGAGACAGATGGTAGCCTCCCGTCAAGGCCATCCAGCGTGTTCTTTAACGTTGGGTTGTTTTACCTCTGAGCGGCACTTTTTTGCACACCATGGGCTAAATGGCCAGGTCACAAGGACCCCGAAGGCTCAGAGAAGGTTGGGGGAGGAGACCCACTGGAACAGCTGTTGGGAGACAGATGGTAGCCTTCCGTCAAGGCCATCCAGCGTGTTCTTTAACGTGCACAGGGTAAGGCTCTCCCAAACACAGGGCCACGGCTTAATGTCCCATCCGACGGATGGCGGACTTTCCAAGCCCATCGGTGTCCCCTACTGACCGTGGGTAGGGTGGGGAATTTTACAGGGATAATTCTCAACGCTGACCCAGCTGGGACCCGAACCTTGGAACTACAGATTACGAACCTGGCGCGCTACCGACTGAGCCACCCCCGCCCCCGTGAGCGAGGAAGAAAAAGAATTGATCGGAGAGACAAGACAGATATTCCTGGGCGTTGGCAATCAATGCTTCCAGATAGAAATATTTGAATTGAGCCTTTCGTTAAGGACTGCAGCGGAAAATACATCATACAATAATACAGTCGCTCAAAAAAGTATCCGAACACTATGGTTGATTGCAGAATTCAGAAAAAAATATCTGGCAACGATTTTTTTATAAATTAGTGATCTAGCAACCTTCGTGTCACGTGATTACAGAATTCAGAAAAAATATCTGGAGCGTGTACAGCAACTGCACACGCTCAATATTTCTGTGACACACGATCCAGGTTTTTGTGTGACAGTGGGCCCACACGATCCAGGTTTTGACATTAACCACAACCGCTCCAGTTTGCTGTGAACGGTAACTGCACACGCTCAATATTTCCGTGAGTGAGCCCACACCATCTAGGTCTTTGTGAGCTCACACGATCCAATGTGCTGTGAACATTAACCGCAACCGCTCCAGTTTGCTGTGAACGGTAACTGCACAGCAAACGTAGGAATTAGTGATCTGGCAACTTCGTGTCACGTGACTCGAAGGTTGCCAGATCGCTAATTTCTAAAAAAATCGTTGCCAGATATTTTTTCTGAATTCTGTAATCAACCATAGCGTTCGGATACTTTTTTGAGCGACTGTACCTAAAGTTACATAAATCAGGGGGCTGCCAAAAGGGCAAAAACCAAAGGGCTGCTGTTGGGAGACAGACGAAAGCCTCCTTTCCCTAAAGTTCAGAGTTTGCAATAAGTGACGTGAGGTTTCCTTCTGTCTGTTAATAGCTGTTCAGTATATCTCTGGTTTTCTTGGGACTGCCTTAGAGAATATATAATGATGCCTCAAGAAGGGGAGGGGGGGGGTCTGTAACATCAGCTCTCTTCCCCCCCCCCCTGAATACTCCACTGCTACCGAGTTCTGAGCCCTCGGGGCCCTTATGACTTGGTCATTTAGCCCATTGTGTGGAAATAACTGCTATTCAGATGTTGTTCGGTTGTTTTAACCCTGAGCTGGTCTTTCATGCACAACAATGGGCTCAGTGGCCAGGTCACAAGGACCCCAAAGGGCTGCTGTTGGGAGACAGACGAAAGCCTCCTGTCAAAGCCATCCAGAGTGTTCTTCCGGGCGCACAAAGTATGCTCTCCTGCACATAGGAACCACGGTTTAACGTTCCATCTGATGAACGACAGCCTTTCTAAAGCCCAACGGTACCGAACGGGAGTCAGCGGAGATTACGAGCCTGGCGCGCTACCGACGGGAATTATTCCTTTGGAGTTTCGTGAACTGAAAACCGAAATTTCGTTCTCCGAAGATGAGAGACGGAAAGGAATTGCAAATGGTTTACAGTCAGGAGAAGAAGAGATTTTTCTTTTTTCACCGTTTTCAGAGGAAGGGGATAAAGAAAGCGAGATTTCCTCTCAACCTACCTGAGCCTCGGTGCCGCAGCTGTCGCCGACTGTCTCCGTGGGAATAGGGCAGACGCGAGGCGGCCGCGAGGATCGAGCAACAGGTGCCCGCACGCGCTGGCGACGATTATCGAGGTCACGTGGCGGCGGAGTGATGTTGCGAGAGCACGTGGTTCGATCTCGATCAACCGAGGGCATTTCGGCCACGAGGATCCAGCCTTGCTCACAGTCACCTGCTTTGTTTATGTTGCATAGCAACAGTTTAATGGCTGTTTCAAGTTTAATTGTAAGATGGTTTTCCTTTAATGCAAAGGGATCCTAAAAGAGTTTTTTTTACTGGGAAGTTTACACATCCCTTTGGCATCGTGCGAATAAATGCAGCATAAGAATATAAATTGCTGAGTAAAAACTGATGAAGCTGTGGATATGTTACCGCTAAAATGCAGAAATCAGTTATTCTACAGATTATCTAGGTATTGTGCAGATTAACTAGGGTGATCCGTTAACGTGCCGAAAATTGTTTCATTTCTCAAATTACCTAGGTAATCTGCGAATTACCTGGATAATCTGCACATTACCTACTAGGCACTCGCTAAAGTGAAAATAAGATCTTTGCTGGAACAACAGGAACGTTTCTGTAAGCTTAAATTAACATAATGTTATTTATCTAGTGTCCGAGAGTAGAGTTGAAACCAGGGTCATCCCTCTGTCAACATGAATCAGTCGTCCGAATTATAAAAAACGCCCCCAAAATGAGCAGGCCAAGTGAGAAAGAATCATTTGAGTGATTCGTTATCAAGAATGAATCACTTTACCGATTCGTTCTCACTTGGCCTCCGCTCATCCGGGGCGTTTTTTATAATGCGGACGAGTGAATCACGTGACACGAAGATTCATATTCAAGAGATTCACCACTATGAGAGAAACAAACTTTTGAACTTTAACGATACGGAAGCCGTTAATGTGCACATTACCTAGGTAAAATGCGGAAAACTCTTGATTCCTCACGTTAACCGAGCAAATCAGTTAATCTGCAGATTAGCTAGGTAATGTGCACATTAACGGCTTTCGAGCTTTAGCGGTAACATATATAATAAATGATGGTAAAAAGAATTGTAGAAACATCAGGCGACCAATTAGATGGATCCTTTCCAGCAGAAGCAAAAGTGGCGTCCAACCGAGACACGTGATCAGGACCATAGGGGGGAAGAGATGATTGCGCAAGGGGCAAGAATTGCTTTGCAAACGACCGAATAGTTTTTTGCACATGGTAATAAAAACTGACCACGTAATAATTTCATGTTATGTTTTTTGGGTTTCATTTGCGCTCAGGGCGAAAGTCTCTCTTCCCCATCCTGCTGCAGTTTGGGATCAAAGATAACCAAGATGAGTGTTGGAGGTGGGGGGGGGGGGGGGGGTTGCAGATTTTCTCTCAATAGAAGCCATCCCCATCGAGATCCTGTGATCCTTGTCCTCAGCAGGCAAGAAGAAAGAAAAAATGGACATCGATGACCAGAGCAGTAAGTCACACTGCACACTCGCAGTCCTCCCTGTCACAGAAGGGGGGTTCCAAGGGGGAGGGGGCAATGGCGGACTGGCCAGGTGTCAGCCGATGGCAAATGGGCCCTGTCGGCCCCCTTAAACATTAGATAATATGCTAAAAATGATAGCCTTAGAGTTGTGGGTCCCTTTGGTCCCTTGGTCCTTTGGTCCATTGGTCCCTTTGTCACCTGGCAACCAATATTTTTAGACCCAGGCCGCCACTGGAGGGGGTAAATATGTGTGGCAGCGCCTCTATCCACCCCCCCCCCCCCCCCAAAAAAAAAAAACAGGAAGAAAAAAAAAAGAAAATGTGGTTCGTGGGACCGCCCCTGAGTGGCTGGCGGCGTACTCGGCTCCAAAATATAAAAGAGACCTGGGTTCGAATCGCTGATAAAGCAGCAATGTTCTCTTGCTAATAAATCTATTTTCTGCTGACGTCTTGTCATCCCCTGTTCCCATATATTACACTGACATGCTCTTCTCTCAGATTTAGAGGCGGGATTCCATCGGTCGAAGATCACGGTTCCAGTCCAGTTTTTGTCTGAGTGGAGATTTCCGTAATCCTTCCCCCTGTGAGAAAAAGGGACACCGATGGGCTTGTGAAGGACCGCCGTCAATCGCATGAGAGTTTAAACCTTGGTTCCTTGTTCTGGGTTGGGTTGTTTTACCTCTGAGCAGCACTTTTTTGCACACCATGGGGTAAATAGCCAGGTCACAAGGACCCCGAAGGCTCAGAGAAGGTTGGGAGAGGGGACCTACTGGAACAGCTGTTGGGACATATGGTAGCCTCCTGTCAAGGCCATCCAGTGTGTAAACATGCACAGGGTATGGCTCTCCCAAACACAGGGCCACGGCTTAATGTTCCATCCGACGGACGGCGGACTTTCCAAGCCCATCGGTGTCCCCTACTGACCGTGGGCAGGGCGGGGAATTTTGCAGAGATAAATCTCAACGCTGACCCAGCTGGGACTCGAACCTGGGAACTACAGATTACGAGCCTGGCGCGCTACCGACTGAGCCACCCCCGCCCCTCCTTGTTCTGGACAGCCATACCCTGTGCATGTTAAATAACACACTGGAAGGCCTTGACCGGAGGTCTAGGAAATGTAAGGAAGTCTTATATTTAATATTTCTTTAAAATGCATAGGATATGGCATCCGAGAGATGGCGTTCTTTCCAAGCCCACCGAAGTCACCTTTCTCACCGAGGTCAGCAGGGTAGAGGGTTCGCTGAAATACTCTCGATGCAGAAGGACTCGAACCCGGGAGCAAATAGGTCTTGTAATATAATTTATTAAAATATATGTTACATCCCGTAAAAGCTTTCTTTTGTTCAAGAGTACTAATAAATAATAAATAAATCCTCCTCAAGCAGCTGCTTGCCACAGAGGTCTGACAGGAGCCTGTCAGTTTATACGCCATAGTGGGAGGTCTGAGAGGATTGCAGGACCTCATCAGAAAAAATAAAGCTACTTCCCCCACTGTTTATGCCCCTGATCAACCAAGCCATTTAGAATACGATTTCGATTAACTGATTTCCATATCATCCTTCCAGATGAAATATCGATTTTTCTGTTTGAACAAGAAATTCCCCATTTTGTTTTTAGCACTGTGTTGACTCATTGTTTGAACTTCGCCGATTTCTGCAATCGGAGCGCCGACTGTAAGAGCAAGCTGCAAGGTTACCAGCGCACGAGATTTATGCCGCTGCTCATTGTTTTGCGTCGTAAATCTCATCGCAACATTTGCAGGTCGCAGTGCGCTTGCGCCGTGGAACTAGCTCAAGGTACTCGGCCACCTGTGCCCACATGCAGCTGTGTCAATACTTAGGAAGAATCCTTCCATGGCCTGGGCATCTGACTCACAAAGGAGGATTTTTAGAACGGAACCGAAAGAGGAAGGGGATCGATCTTCATCTAGACGGATGAGCACATTTGGATGCGCATTTCAAAATCATTTGATCATCGCACGAAGCTGATGAATCGACGCTGAAAATTTCCTAAAGGGACAAATCCAGTTCTCTGAGTTGGGTTGGGTTGTTTTACCTCTGAGCGGCACTTTTTTGCACACCATGGGCTAAATGGCCAGGTCACATGGACCCCGAAGGCTCAGAGAAGATTGGGGGAGGGGACCCACTGGAACAGCTGTTGGGAGAGAGATGGTAGCCTCCCGTCAAGGCCATCCAGCGTGTTCTTTAACGTGCACAGGGTATGTCTCTCCCGCACACGGGGCCACGGCTTAACGTCCTATCCGACGGACGGCGGCCTTTCCAAGCCCATCGGTGTCCCCTACTGACCGTGGGCAGGGCGGGGAATTTTGCGGAGATAAATCTCAACGCTGACACAGCTGGGACTCGAACCTGGGAACTACAGATTACGAGCCTGGCGCGCTACCGACTGAGCCACCCCCACCCCCCAGTTCTCTGACGAATTTGTCAATTCAATTTATTTTGACAGTGGGAAGCACAATTTAAAATTACATAGTTTCTTAAACATCTTTTTTTACAGCAAAAATAAAATTAATAATAAAATTTACCCCAATCTTGATTTTTCGATAATATTTGTTTGATGTTTAGAGCATTTCGATGCGTAAAGTCGCTCAAAAATGTTTCCGAACACTAGGGTTGATTACAGAATTCAGAAAAAACATCTGGCAACGTTTTTTTTTAGAAATTAGTGATCTGGCAACCTTCGTGTCACGTGATTACAGAATTGAGGAAAAATATCTGGAGCGTGTACAGCAACTGCACACGCTCAATATTTCTGTGAGTGGGCCCACACGATCCAGGTTTTTGTGAGCTCACACGATCCAATGTGCTGTGAACATTAACCACAACCGCTCCAGTTTGCTGTGAACGGTAACTGCACACGCTCAATATTTCCGTGAGTGAGCCCACACGATCCAGGTTTTTGTGAGCTCACACGATCCAATGTGCTGTGAACATTAACCACAACCGCTCCAGTTTGCTGTGAACGGTAACTGCACACGCTCAATATTTCCGTGAGTGAGCCCACACGATCCAGGTTTTTGTGAGCTCACACGATCCAATGTGCTGTGAACATTAACCGCAACCGCTCCAGTTTGCTGTGAACGGTAACTTCACAGCAAACTTAGGAATTAGTGATCTGGCAACCTAAAAAATATCCGAACACTATGGTTGATTACAGAATTCATGAAAAATATCTGGCAACGTTTTTTTAGAAATTAGTGATCTGGCAACCTTCGTGTCACGTGCAAAGCAAGATATCAAACAAAACTGCATTCACCGGCAGAAAATATTCTTGCTAGAGCAACGCTGCCATAATGTATAGATAATCTCGGATTCGGATTGTTTTACATTGCTCAAAGTGGAAGTCGCAACACCGCAAAGGAAGTGACGCATATGCCCGAAACTGACAGGACCGAAGCGATGAGGGTAGATGTGCAAATGATCAAAAAACGGAACGTGAGAACGCAAGGTACGTGCGATTTATTGCAGATTAATCAGTACATAGTAGGCCCACCTTTAGATGTCTCGGCATTCCATCAATCACATGGTTAATGGTGTCGTGAGGTATGGCGTTCCAAACAGCATCTAATTAGGCATGCAACCGTGACAGGTTTGCCACCGGGGGGAGCTGGCAAAGGCGGTGACACGTAAGATCCCACACATGCTCAATGGGCGTATTGTGACCATGGGAGAATGTCCATCATTGCACGTGCAATATGTGGGGTGGTGTTACAGAAGGGGTGGGGTGGGGTGGGGGGATCGGTAGCGTGCAAGATTCATAATCTGTAGTTCCCAGGTTCGAGTCCCAGCTGGGCCAGCATTGAGATTTATATAAAAAAAAATGTGTAACTATTTTCAGATATGTTTATTGAATATTTTTGCTATTGGGAAATGAGGTTGTTTTCATGTCTATGAAAATAAAATATTTCCTAAAAGAATGAAATTCTTCGCCACATTTATGATAATTTGCTTTATAATTGATATTTGATTCAATTCAGTATAGGAAATGAAATCATTTAAATAACACACACATCGAATTAGAAATGAATCGGATCCGCTGGCTCAAGGTATGGTGCACGGCCCCCGCTTTTGACGTCATTAGTCACGTGACATCAGGCCTCTTCAGATGGCTTTGGTTGGGGACACTGATGGGCTTGGAAAGGCCGCCATCTGTCGTATGGGACGTTAAGCGATGTGCGGTAGAGTTATACCCTGTGCATATTAAAGAACATGCTGAATGACCTTGATGGGATGCTACCATCTGTCTCGCAACAGTTTGTCCAGTGGGTCCCCTTCCCCAACCTTCTCTGAATCATCAGGGTCTTTTTGGCCTGACCATTGTGGCAAGAAAATGCCGCTCAGAGGTAAAGCAACCCAACATCCCAACCTGCCGCAGAATGAGCCCAGGTTTGGGGTTAAGGAAGGATTGTGCCACAGGATTAACAATGTCATCGCCGTAACGTCTCACCATTAGTGCACCAGAAATGTGGTGTCTGGCCGCCATATGTAATGCCACCCCATACCATTGTACCATGGTGGGGAGCTGTATGGTGGCTAATGGTATAGGTTTCCTCATGTCATTGACGATGCCACCATGCAAACTGCCGTCTGGCATGACGAAACTGAATCGAGTCCCATCTGTGAACACTCTCCTCCATTCAGTAGTCCAATGTTGCTTCACTCGACACCAGTGGAGACAGCGTAACTAGTGATGTTGCCACCAGTTGAGACAGCGTAACTAGTGATGTTGCGGCAACAGCATATGTCAGACTGGAAGTCTCACCTAATCCCTGCATCATGTAAACGTTGTCTAATGGTTTGTGTGACCACAGTACCTGTAGTGGTCCATAAATCTCTGTAGCAATCGCTGTAGTGAAAGGGTTACGATTGGCCCTCCTGAATACATTTCTGCTCGGCTGGGTGTCATATGTCCTGTGGTGTGGTGGTCCTGTACATTGGGGGGTGGCTCAGTCGGTAGCACGCCAGGCTCGTAATCTGTAGTTCCCAGGTTCGAGAACCAGCTTGGTCAGCATTGAGATTTATCTCCGCAAAATTCCTCGCCCTGCCCACGGTCAGTAGGGGGACACTGATGGGCTTGAAAAGTCAGCCGTCCGTCAGATGAGACATTAAGCAGTGGCTCTGTGTATACCCTGTGCATGTTAAAGAACACACTAGATGGCCTTGATGGGAGGCTACCATCTGTCTCCCAATAGCTGTTCCAGTGGGTCCCTTCCCCCAACCTTCTCTGAACCTTCAGGGTCCTTGTGACCTGACCATTTAGCGCATGGTGTGCAAAAAGTGCCGCTCAGAGGTAAAACACCCAACCCTGTACATTGGTCATTTGATGCTCCACGATGTTGCATGATATGCAACATTGCACCCCATGCACGTGGCGATTGCTCAATCCGATGTAAAAAGTGGCAAAGCGTCCCTGGTCGCATATCGATGGTTTGCTCTCTCTCTCAGAAGGCATCAATTTTGCATACGGGTGCCCCTGTCATCTTTAAGGCCTGTTCTGAACATTTTTCATTCCCTCATGTACACAGGTCACAGCTTAATTTCCCATCCGATAGACTGCTGCCTTTCCATACCCATGGTGATCCCCTTTCTTACCAGGGGAAGGTGGGAGTTATCAGAGAAAATTCCCAATGCAGTCACAGTGAGGACTCAATCTGCAAACGCAGATTTTGAATCAATCCTCTTCCCTTAATTTTCAGATACATTCAATTCTAAATTGCATTCTGGACTCAGACTGCCGAGTTTTCTTTCCATGAAAAGTAATGGTAACTTTTTTTGGTCAATAATGTAATAAACAGGTTTCGTTTCTCATGATTACTCTTAACGGATTAAGAAAGAAATATTTCGTAGCTCTGTTATCTTTTCATTCACAAATAAGTTTGGCCTATTTTCGACTTCAACCTGGAAAAACATTTATAGTGGGTTGGAATATTTTACCCCTGAGCAGCACTTTTTTTGCACACAATGGGCTAAATTGCCTGGTCAAAAGAACCCCCAAGGTGTTTGGATGGCAGTCTCCTGTCAAGGCTATCCAGTGGGTTCTTCAAAGTGCACAGGGTACAACTATCCTGCACAAAAGGCCATGGCTTTAAGTCCTACCTGGATGATATTAAAACCGACTGGCCCTGTCGGATATCTGTGGCAAGCAGCTGCTTCGGAGGAAATTTATCTTTTACCTTAGTCAGGGGTCTAGCCTTCTTCAGAGATCTTCACGACATATTCCATTGATCGGCTGCTACCAAACTTTCAAAAAAAAAGTGAATCACAATCCCAGAAAATCATTTTTCTATATTGCCTTCTTCAGTCTCTCAGAGATCTTCGTTGCAAGTGGGCTGCTGCAGGGATAAGGGGATGTCGAATTGAAATAAGCAGAGATGTTTCACTTCCGCTGCCTCGCCTTCCTGTTACATTCTCTTTGATATATTAAGAGTTACAGCCCCTTCTGTCGGACTTGTGTGGTAAGTAGAGCTTAAGGAAACAGAATTTGGTGTCGAAACCCTGGTAAGGATTTTTCCTTTCTGCTGAAACCTTGCTTTCCTCAGATATTTTCTTTGGCTCATAGTTACAGATTCTTCTCAGACTTTGTGTTACACTGCTCGAGAATTACTTATAAAGTACCTAACAGTTTAAGATGATTTGGATAATCCCTACCATTAAGAGCACAACCTTAATGGATATCAAGTACACTATAATCATTGAATTAATACCAGCTTTGTTTCATTAATATACTAAGGCGACATAATTGCGTTATGTCTCCTAACGGCTGTGGATCCACAACCTTCGCTTAACTCTTGTGACCATTTACATTTAATCTTGTGGCGCTCAGAGGTTAAAAAAACACACATCAAATGTCTAACCCAATGTTTTCCATACAATGGGATATATATATATATATCAGGGCCGTATTATCCAATAGGCACCGATTTTGCAATTGATCTGCAAAAACATTACCATTGTTTTTCCTTCGCATAATAAAAGCTAAGATCTCCCGTTGACTAAATCAACTGCTAAAACCTTTTAAAAGAACAATTTTACTGTCTGAGAAAAATTGTTCAAGGTAATTTTTGATCACCCATCTGCCAATTGAAATCGATACACCCATTAAAATGGATTCGCCAAAGCGTCTAGGAGGACCTTTAATCTGGCCATGTGGTAAATGACCAGGTCACAAGGATTTAGAGGTTGGGGCCGTTAAGAGACATGGAAGCCTCTCATCAAGGGCCTCCAGCTTTCTTTAATGTGCAGAAGGTTGTGGCTCTCCCGCACACGGAGCCTCACCGCCTCAGCCAATGGACGCTACGAGATGGTAGACAATGGCTTCCCAAGGATCCACTGATGAACAATAAGGATAATGTTAAATAGAGTTTAAATTTTTGACATCAACATAAGCGTTAGCGGACCACAAAAAAAAAATCAGTGGCGGGGGCCGTGTGCGACCCTGCACCACTGATTTGAAATGTATTCCACTCCTAGAATGTTCTATAGCAACAGTTAGATAATAATATGGTAATGCAACTTGCACTTAAAGAATTGTTTAGACTGATGATAACTTACTGATTTTAATGCTTCCTCCTACTGGCAAAAACTGCTATCACTTCACATGCAAATTCAGCTTTTTTCCTCGTTTTAAAAAAACTAGTCGTTGTCATCTAAGAAGAAATTACAACCAACATAAAATTTGTGGAACGATTTTATTTGGTGTAGTGTTTGCTAAGATCACTTGTTATGATAGATGATGTGAAGGAATATATTCAGAACAACGTGAACTGATCTTGCTAGAAGCACTTTATTGGTCACTTGCATAAGGAAAAAAAGATACAACGCTACTGGCTTCAGAGCAACAGAATACTAAGCGGGGAAAAGAGATCTCTTATTCACCCTCAGATTCTTTAGTACGATAAAGAATAAATGTATAAATACTGAATCGTATCAAAACTACATTTCAAAGTATATAACATCAGATGACAGGAGAAAAAAAAATGCACCTGTATGGCAAAAGGAAATCGTGCTATTTACACTTCTCTCATATACACACTCGTGTATACTTACAGTTATAATAAACTAAAAATACTTGGTCATTATAAAATAGAATTTTATGAACACAAAAATTAAAAATACTTTTAATGGCAGAATGAAACACAACCTATTTCTTTGAGGACTTCCCTCTCCCGTCTTCATTGCTCAGACTAAATGCTTTTCTTTTTACCTCACAATGAAATGGACTAACAGTTCATTCCATTCAAAATTATATAAATTTTAGCAGTGGTTCTAGGTTTGAGTTTATAACTTAGTGCAGCAAAGCAGTTGAAAGGCGTAGTATCCAGTTGGTACACTTTTTACAAAACGATGCAATTTCTCTAATCCTATTAAAACTCTTAGTGCCTAGTCCATCCTAGTATTCTATTTGGTCTCCCGATGATCAGCAGGGTACCATTTTTGGGCTAATCATTTCAAATATTTTTGCACTTCATTCAGCACTGCTTACGAACGCAAGCCTTCATGATGTTTAGCATTATCAGTGAACTCGTATTTCACTGAATGCAATGCGTTAATGACATCATTCTTCCAATTCTAAAATTGCTTTGCTTTTCTCAATAAGAATTCAAACTTCAGAGAAATTTACATTTTTTTTTTCAAATTTACAATAGTGTCTATCGTAGTCATTTCTAGGCAGCTTAACAGTGAATCACTTTTATTTTGCATGTTTTCAATAGCTGATGATTTTAACGAAAGCTGTATGGATTTAGAATCATCGATGTTCATTACAGCTGAATAGTTCTCATAAAGCTATAATTTATCGGTAAATTACTATCTAAATACTGTAAACAAATTTTATTTGAAAAACTTTTGTTCTACCAAGAGCCCTTTTTAATTGGATGCTTTTTTAGTGTTGAAATGAACATTGCAGCAAGGATAACATTCTCTTGACTTTTCCATTTGCTGATCAAACCAGCAGAGTTTAATGAAAGAATTTGTTTGTAAGACTCAAATATCGAATGAATACTTCACATCATGATTTTGCTCTCAAAAATTCCATTATAAATTGCTTTTTATCATTTGTAACGTTTCTTCAGCTAGATGCGTTTGGTATAAACTTTTAATGAAAAGTTTTGTGGAATTTTAATGAATCATTTTGAACATCAACGTTCACTTGATAATTCTTAAGTGACGTGGCCAAAAGAAGGGAGGTGGAAGCATATACCCCTCCCCCTGAGAAGCTGAATATATTTTCTAAGGAAGTGTCCAAATATAAAAACCACTCAAGCATATCAACCCCTCCCCAAAGATATATTCACAATCACGTTACTTCACCTCATTGGAACTTGGTGGGTAGCCACTGCTTGAGAGAGCAAAAATATCCCTGCATATCGATATATATAATCTTGGGGTAGCACATATTATACTAATATTAACAAATTAATTGTAGCTCAAATAGAATTATAAAATGCATATTAAAAAAAAGAAAATATGAAAATGTTAAAAACTTTTATAAAGATGTTGATATTTTAACAGTTAGAAAATTATATATGCATTCAATTTTGAAACATTTGTTTAAAAATTGATCAGAACAAAATATAAAATTTACAATTATAATACAAGATACAGTAACTCTATTAATCTCGTTGAATTCTTACCTAAGAAAACTGTGACTAAAAAACATTATATTTACCTTGCGCCTAAATTATTTAACTTTTTGCCAAACAATATAAAAATGGAAAAAACTTTACATAGTTTTGCTTCAAATCTTCGTAAATGGCTATTAGATATTGATAATATTGATAATTTTTTTGTGATAAATTTCATAATTTTTAATCATTTATCAAATTTTTTGTGTCTATTTGTTCAAATTATTTTATTCTTCGATTCTTTGCAAATGCTTAAAACGTTTATTGACTACTGTTGCCAAAATTATAAATTATATATATGAAATATGATAAAATTCCGCAGGCAAGTTATTGTGGATTTCTGTAAGATTCAATTGAAATATTTGTACCCACTGGGCTGAACCAATGTAATCGGATGGGTTGGGTTGTTTTACCTCTGAGCCGCACTTTTTTTGCACACCATGGCCATGTCACATGGACCCCGAAGGCTCAGAGAAGGTTGGGGGAGGGGACTCACTGGAACAGCTGTTGGGAGACAGATGGTAGCCACCCGTCAAGGCCATCCAGCGTGTTAACGTGCAGAGGGTATGGCTCTCCCGCACACGGGGCCACGGCTTAACGTCCCATCCGATGGACGGCGGCCTTTCCAAGCCCATCGGTGTCCCCTACTGACCGTGGGCAGGGCGGGGAATTTTGCGGAGATAAATCTCAACGCTGACCCAGCTGGGACTCGAACCTAGAAACTACAGATTACGAGTCTGGCGCGCTACCGACTGAGCCACCCCCGCGCCAAATGTAATCGGATGTATTAAATAAATGTTATTATATAATTCGGGAATCTAATCATTACATTGATGTGCTTTTTTCTGCATCAATGGATAAGCTATTGCAACTGTGCAAAATCTTTATTCAACATCTGAGGCCTACATTGTGCGAATTGCTTTATCAAACCTTGACTGGTTCTACCAACAGCAAAGAAAAAGGTAAAGATAATATTATCCTATTTTTTTGTTTCAATGTTCATTTCTCATCATTGAAAAATATATATCTGATAAAAAAAAATGTTTTTGGCAAAAACGCAAAAATTTTAAAATTACCCTGGTTTATTGTAAATCTAGTTTTATGAAAAACACACTTCCAGCTGCAACGATCATGAATAGCTGTACTTCTATAAAATCATCAGCTGTTAAATGCAGAAGATTGTACAATAGTTCCTTCAGGTGAATTAAAAAAAAATAGAAACTTCAGTTTGTATTATTTTTTATAACAGCACCTAAAGCATGTTTTGAACCAGATGATGTCTTTTACTTAAAAAAAAAGGAAATAGTTGTAGAACAAGAATAAGGAAATCACGACCATGTCATAAGTTGCAGTGAGAGAGAAATAATTTCTGCAAGAAATTTAAAAATGTTCTCAATAGCCAATTTCAAAGAGCAGAGATCTTGATCTAATATAGGGATTACCTCCGACACTTCTCCACTATGGGGTGTTCATAATCCTCCTCCTCAAGCATCCATGGGCTACGGAGGTCCAACCAGACCGTGCAGTTTAGTTCTCCAAGCAAGTCTATCCTGAGCTACATCTACTGCATCTGGCCACTGCACACCAATTCTAACAAGGTCCTGTTTGACATTGTCTGCCTACCGCATCCTAGGTCTCACCCTCTTTCTGAGGCCTTTAAGCACACTGTTCATAACCCTATTTGCCAATCTATAATTATCCATACGGGCAACATGGCCAAACCAACGGAGTCTCTCTCTGCACATTATGCTGCTTAAAGGAGGTTGCCGACTCCTTTGCCTAACCTCATCATTAGTTACAAAACTGAACCCAAGATACTGCGTAAGCATCTAGTTTCCTGTTATGTTTCCAAAGGGTCCAAGTTTCACTACCATAACTAACCCTAGAAAGAACCAAACTATTATACCGTCTAATTTTAGTCTTTTGGTGTATACTCCTATTTCTCCACACTCTCGATAGATTGTTAAAAGTCCCAGCAGCAATCCACTCCGATTCCACTTCTTGAAATCTAACATCTTCCCCCTCTCCTTTATCACTAATTTTAGTTATTGTGAACTAGTGATTTGATATGAAGTCAACGAGATTCTTAGACAGGAAGTGCTTTATATAAGTATTTTGACAAGTCCCTCACATGATGTAATCAGTTCAGTCTGTTGAAATATTCCAGGCTGCCAACCTAAACCATAAATGTTAATTAGCACATTCGGACTGTGATTAATGCCTAACTAAATACGCACATCACCCTCCTTCCATTGCTGTCTCACAAAACATGCAAAACATAAAAAATGTTAACCCTTTTAATATCTATTCATTATTTCAATGTTGCTTTTTGGTTACCTTTTATTTGTTAAAAGTAAAATATTTTATACCTAATAATAACTTGTCAAAATTTTGACGTATGTTTACATTGCCTAGATTTACCATCTAAATAGTGGCATGATGGCTCACCTATAAATGCCAGTTACCAATGCCCTCATTTCAGCAGTTTACATCTACGCTGACTTCTATATCAGCTAAAAATGATGAACACTGCTACCATCTGCCATCTTATCTAGCAACGAACTTTTGACAGCTAGATATGACATCAGCTAGATGAGCCAGATATGACATCATCTACTGCAACTTACATTAAACTGTTTGTGTTCCAGGACATTCAAGTCTTTACTTACCATCAAGTGCTGGTGTTTGCTTTTACAAAATCTGGAAGGATAACAGTTCATCACACACAGAAAAGACCCAAACCATGGTACCATAAACTATTTTTAATGGATGGCGCTAAGTATTGCTCTGCATGGTAACAGTCCGAAACTGATGATACCATTTACAGTCTTGATCTCTTTACCCTAATAATGTTATTGTTGATTAATTGAAATTGGGAAAACAAAAAGTTATATATATATAATGTAATAAACATTCAACATAAAAATCCAGTTGCAATTATCGTGGTTATAAACCTATAAAGATTTAGGAATGAAAATCATTTCACAAAAAATTGCTTTTCTCTTCATAGCCAATATTTTTCGTATATAAGTGACGAATCGACTTTCCAGGAGCCGCATACAGGTCTCAAGTTATGGTTCGGCCACTCTTGTCTAACAGAATATTAAAATTTTAATTCAACACGTCGCCTGATTTAGCTATTTTTGATACACATATTTCTACATTTTCAAACTCATTATTTGAGCTAACCAAAAAAAAAAGAGTACAACCTACACAAAAAGAAATCTTTCTTCACTTTCTTTTACTCTCTCTCTCCCCTAGACATGGAGAAAAAAGCCCTGATTAGCATTTGATAACAACCCTTTTCCTATAGTTTCAGAGATGATTCTCAAGTATTATATATTTAAATGGTGACAAAAACAATTAATATATACAGCAACATAATACAAGTAAAAATATATGGCAGTACCTCTTATTCCTTATAATACATTGCAGTTAACTTATTCTGAGCAATATAATAAAAACAATTTTATTACATAGGAATATATATCCATTCAACACATATCAAAAGAAAACATACTTGTATGTGTTCGTTGAACAATTTTTGCCAGTGTTAACTTTTAAGAAATAAAAGTATTGTCATTTTTCGAATTACAAGGTATGTCCCAAACGTTACAGGGCTGGTCTTAGAATAAATGATGAAAGCTGCTTAAATGGCACTTTTCTCCATCTAAGTAATCTTTCTCTCTGCATCAATAAACTGTTGCCAGTCATTGCTGAAAGTTGTCAAAGAAATTTCGGAAATGATTTTTGGAACTATTGTTAAGTCACTTGAGTGCATGGAATGTCTGCATAGCAATAGTCTTTCAAAGAAAACCTGAGAACTAAATAAAGCTTCAACATTGTAATCCTGTTGTAACAGTTATGTGTCTCTGCGACACTTTGGCCCATTTTAAAGCAAAAGTTCACTCATTATTCATCCATCTCATACTACGCCAAACTGGTGTGAAGGCAACAATGGGGGAAGCATGTGATGGGAATGAATGTGTTAAAACTAGTAAGGAAATTGAATTTGTTTTATATATACATAAGCAAAAGCACTTTTAAGTAAGCTTTTGATTACAAGAGGAAAAAAAAGTCCTGGAACTTTTGAGATATACCATGTGTTACACCAGGTTAAAATTATTAAAACTGGGTTGTCTTTTGAACAGTCTGAGCTTATTTATCGCAGCAAAAGGCACAATAAATGGGATTTCTTATTGGAATGTAGAAACTTATTACACACAGAAAAAGTGGTAGACAAAATTAATAAGTCTGGAAACTTAAACTTGACAATTTCATTCATTGCAATGTTCATTTATAAATGAACTGATATAATATTTATAATTTTAACCTGAGAGTTGGTTACTACGAGAGCACTACGCTTGATGCTTCTAATAGCAGATGTCCAAGGCATATCTTGTGAACTAAGTAATTTGCTTTTTGCATGTAACCATAAAGAAATTATTCATAGGTTCTGAGCACTATCTTAGGTAATGAGAAATTGCATTCATTTGGAGATATTGCTCTAACAATGCAGAATGACTGAAGACATGACTTTATATTTCTAGCAAATTGTCTTGATGCTCAGACAGCATCTTTGGTCTTAGGTTGTTTGATTACACATATACATATTGATGTGGCTAGATGAAGGAGTCATCAACTGCCTTTAAGAATATCTTATGTAAGGAAAGAATGCATTAATTGACCATGTTGCTCCTATGTGGAACTACAGATTGACAAACAGGTATGAACAGTGCATGCCTAAAAACCTCAGGTAAAGAGGTAGACATGGAACAAGGTGGGTGGACTGTGTTGAATGGGATTTTAGAACCAACTTGCAGTGACCAAATTCAGCAGTTGTTTTTTAGGAGAGATACATTTGGAATACATCATCTAATAATAATTTTGCCTAAAACAAGAGAAGTTTAGAGTCGTAAAGGAACATATGCTCTATGTTAAACACTAGAGGGCAAATGTACCCCTTTGTCATTTAGGTCCAATTTTTGATTCAATACAGTAGCTCTGCAAATAGAAAAGTAGCAGAACACTTAAGAGAAATTAAAAATTTGGATAAAACATACATCAAATATGACTAAGTGCTAAAGCATGTGATTATTATATACTTATACATATGATTGCATATGGTATGGAAATCTTTCTTAAAGTGGAAATTAGAATAAACTTGTTTTGTAAAATCAAAATATTATAAATCAAAGTGAGGAACTATACAGTATGATTCCAAAGGTAAAACACATGTAATTGAAACATATACTGGTAGAGTTACCTGAAATAAGAAACAGAAAAGCCAATGGTTGCTAAGGGTTACAAGTGATATTACAATTATCAAACAAAATATTTAACATGGGCATCTGTGAGTTAATATCATTTCTTTGCTGATCACTGTTATCTTAGCTACTGTGGCATCCTTCAATTCACGGTGAAGGGTTTTTGACAGATTTTGGATTTGAGGGGTACTCACAAGAAGTCCAAAGATGTCAGGTTAGGTGAGTGAGGTAGCCATTTAAGGGATCTCTCCATATCATCCATTTTCCAGATAGGTTATGATGTAACCAGTCCCAAACAGTTGTCACATAATGGCAGGTGAATCATTCCATTGAAAATAGGTGCCACATTCCTGAATTGTTTGTAAGTTGACTTCTTCGGATGCAATGCATGTGATGGTAGAAGACTGTTTGTTGTTGAAGTAGAGTGCCCAGATTTTGGCTCATTGTTCATGCTCTGTGTTTCTTCAAAGTGTTCTACAGTATGATTTTCCTCACTGCTGACAATGTGATCTTTCTGCACAAGGAAAGCATTATTTTTGCAGCTTCACTTATGACTGTTAAATTACATGCTTAGCATACTGATATATAATTTGCACTTGAATATCTTTTGAATATATTGACATAATATACTTCACCAAACTTATGAATGTCCAACACCTACTCTGCAGCTATAGCCAGCAGACAGTGTAGGGATGATGCAGCTCAACCACTTATTTGCCTAGTGTCATTGTGTTGGCTTTACTGTTTTGCATAGCAACCAATGACTTTTTTCTATGTGTGGATCCGAAGTTTCACTTATTTTGGCAAACATCCAGATTTTGGAATCATACTGTATAAAAAAAAAAGTTTCATCTCTAGAAAAGCATTTCATTAAACTTTATGCTAAAGATCATGTTATCTATATTATGTTAGCACTATCTTAAAAGCTAAGAATGACACACATACCAATAAAGGAATAACAATTCTAGATGTAGAACAGTTATTGAGAATAGAATGAGTCAAGTTTGATTTTATAGAATGTTGCAATTTGTCTCCAGGTAGTAAATGATGTTTAGTTCCATAAGTAAAAAGCATTTAACTGAAGTTGTATAAATTCTTCACTTGAAGAAGTTATCCAGACAACTATTCATCAATGAAAATTGTTTTCCAAATATTTCACTGCAAATTCTTTAAGAATTTATGCAGTTCTATTTAGAGACTTTGCACTTATGGAACTAAATGCCATCATTTGGTAACTGAGACTATTGTATTACAAGATTCTGCAAACTTAGATTTGACTCCTACCACTGTTAATAGTTGTTCCTACAACTAAAAGTTACTCCCATATTGGAGTGTCATTTTCAACTTTTACATTAATGCTGGCATAAAGTACCAAACATGGGTTTTAGTATAAAAGTTTAAAGAAATTTTTAAAGTGTTTTAGAGATTAAACTAATATTTTTATATTTTGTGCTCTTCTAATACTTTTATTTGCTTTACCAATATTAATTAGTAACTTTATCAAATGGAGGTGAGGCAAAGTTCAGTTTTCCAGAAGTTTGCTCTGGGGCAGTTTCAACTGCATAAAACCTAAAAAATTTGTAAAAGTGGAAATTTCCAAATTTATTGCTCACATTATGACAATGTTAGAAACATATTATTTCTTAATGATGTCTTTTTACACTTAATTACTATATGAGTAACTCATATTTTTTTTTTATTTTTACTACATTCTGCTACTTCAAAAGAAAATTAATGCTAATATTTGGGGGAGAAAACATTTAATTATGAAACAATTCATATTAAATTCAAACTTTTAAATGGTACTTGCATGTATCGGAGATTTCAGGTATTTGCATTAACACCATAGATACTCCTTATTCATTCATTTTATACCGCAAATATTTGTTGGCAACAACTATACTATATTTTTTGGATGATGCAAGTGGCATATGGTCAACAGAACACAGGCTTAGGCCAAACATAGATTTTTCTATGCTTACAAATATCATTATTCTTTTACAGCACAAATTGCCTGCAAATTATTGGTAGTGTCTGTAACTAGTTGGAGGTTTATAATGAAAAATTTTAAAACTGCTATTTTAAGAATATAAGCTATATAATGTTTCATTCTTTGCTATAACAATAACTGTGTATTTTGCTATTTAAACTAGAAGAACACATATCGCCTCTGGCACACGTGGGAATCTTGTTTTCAAAGAGAATGAAGTTTTTTGTTTACTTACTTTTCACTCCTAAGTATGATGTGCTAGTATATTATTTGTACAAATGTAGTGTGTATTTATTTATATGTTCATGTTTGAATGCCTTTAGATATGTATGCATCAGCAAATTTTGTTAAAAGTTGGGTAGTTTTACCTCTGAGTGGCACTTTTTTTGCACACAAATGACATGGCCCCAAGGGTTCAGAGACAGTTGGGGAAGGCTTTGGGGCAGCTGTTAAAAGACAGCTGGAAGCCTGCTGTCATGACCATCCTGTGGTCCTCTTTAATGGGTACAGGATATGGCTCTCCTGCACATGGGCCACATAATTTTAATTTGAGCTAATGGATGATGGGCAAAATGCAAATAGTACTATTTTATTAGCAAATTATAGAACATAAAAAAAAGTATCTGTCTTTTATTCCTTAGATTTAAAAAGCTCCTTTTCTCACACCCCTCTGAGAAAAGGTTACTGTCAATGAAATATTTTTTGACTCTCTAGTACCAAAATTTCATCATAAACAGGTCACTTGCAACATTTGTTAAAAATTTCACCATCTCCATATTTAGTGATCTCTAATGATATAAATTAAAACTATCTGAGGATTTTAAAAATGCAAATTATATTTCATTAGTGCAGCCCAATTAAAAGAGTTTTCCAATTATCTCTTAAAACATTTGAGTTTTCCACCCACCCTAAGGGCAAGAGGTCAACTCATTGCCAGTGAAAATTTCGTGACCTTCACATTTCATCACCAAAATTTCAAATTTCTACCATAAATACATTATTTGCAATATTTGTTTAAAATTTTCAAAAATTTCCACCATAAGAGGGTGCAATTATAGCTTTTGGGAGATTCATAAAGTTTAAATTGTAATATTTCATTAATACCAATACAACACAAAAATAATTTTTATCTCTATATATAAAAAAAATGGTTCGATGTCTACAGACAGACAGACAGACAAAATGAATATATCATTTTAATGTTTTTTTTTTAAACAAGATAAATATAATTTTGCATTTCAGGTAAATGACTTACTTGACAAATATTACAAAAAAAAATATCTCTAGGAGTATCTTTATGAATCCCATTTTTAAAAATTTCTTCAGATCTATTTTATATTCAGCATTATCAAAGGTATTTTGAATATCAACCCATTATATACCTTATTTTTTACATTGCATTAACTTACACAGAAATAATTTCTTTGCTTAACATATTCATTAACCCTAGAAAGCTAATCACTCATAAAATTTACATTATATGGCAGAATTGTTGGGCATGCTTGCTTACAATTGAACAAATGCATTGTTAACCTCGGTACCTTCATTTGAGTCAAGGTGAACTTCTGAGTTATGTTTTGAATCCCCAATGCTCATTATATTAAATTTAGCACGAAGTCATAAAAGCTCATTGCAGATTAGTTCAATGTCATTTTTTAACTGTTGTTTATTTTTTTTTTCATTTGGCTTATACAGTGTTAATGGATGAGTAAATTATAAAAAAAAATATTTGTTTCACTTCACTACTATACTTAAATCTGATCGTTTGTTATTAGAGCTAAAAATTCACATAACCAGAGTAAATCCCGAAATTCTTGATGGAAGATGAAAATGACTGCACAAATGCTGGCAGTGACAGCAAATTGGATCATTTGGAAAATGAAGATGTAATACTCACTGCTAGAAATACAGATCCTAACTGTTTACCAATGTTCAAGAAAAAAGAAAGCAGAAAATTATTCCTCTTATTATGAACAATATAAATATTGTGTTACTGTGGTATAAAAAGGCAACTGCTTACCATCAAAGGGCATGTTTGATATAAGATGTGTAAAGCATTATAGAATTATGAATTGTGAGAAACTTGATTTTCTTCTCTAGTGCTTGTGTTTTGATTACAAAATAAAAACAAGGAAAAATTATTAACTCACAAGAAATTTTGGACGAGTTTATTAGTGATTGCAAAAGAGGCTTACAAGCCAGGATCTTTCATATTAATTAATGAGCAACTACTTATTTTTCAAAGTCCATCTCCTTTCAGCTGTACATTAACAAAAAAGATAAAATTTAATTAGCACAAAATTACTTATACAGTGATTTTGTGCTTAATTAAACTTTATATAATTAAACTTCACTGTGCCTTTTGGTTTATTATATTATCAATAAACACATCCCATGGGATAAAAATATCTATGCTATACATTGAAGTGGCATTGAAGTAGGGATAGGAGACGTTATCCAAATTCAGTACCGCATCCTGCATTTGAGTGCATGATTGGCTGAAATTATGGTCATATATAGCTGTCGGCTTTGGCTTCCCCAAACATTCGTCATGAGAATGGTAATGGAAAAGGCAAGGGCTTATCCATTTAGATACTCCCAAGATACCCCATTTAGATGCACCCTGTGGTGCATTTGATAGGCCTTTGCCTGGATAGATGCATTTGAGAGAGGGCAGATCATAGGTGCCCGATGGATGGGACACTCGATCTATGAAATTGTCAATGAACTTGGACTTTCTTGTATGACAGTTTCAAGAGTGTTCCGTGAATATGAAAATTTCGGCAAAAAAACAAGCACCCAGACAAACTGTAAAGGACAACCAGCCTTGAAAGATCATGGGCTTTGTCATCTGACCCACGTATGGACCGAGGGGCCAGACATGATCTGAAATCACTTCCCATCTGAACGTGAGTTCCAGCTGGGAAGTCAGTACATGGACCGTGCAACACTCACTTCATCATCTCAGCTTCAGGAGCCACTGACCTACGCGAGTCCCACTTCTAATGGCACAACACAGGGCTTAACGCCTTGCTTGGGCTAAAAGAACATTGAAACTGGACCAATGAAAATTGGCAACGGATAGCCTGGAGTGATGAATTCCAATTAAAATTTATTGATGGAATTATGAGGGTATGGCACCAACCCCATGAATCCTGCCTGTCAGGTTGGAACAGTACAAGCTGGTGGTGGCCTCAGTGATGGCCTGGGGTGTCTTCAGTTGGATGTCTTTGGGACCTTTGGTACGTATACTGACAACTCTCAATGCATCCTGGTACGTAAAACTCATGGCTGATGATTTACACCCATTTATAGCCATCATGAATCTCAATGGAGATGGCGTCTACCAGCAAGGCAACTGTTCATCTCACAGGCCCACGTTGGTTACTGCATGGTTGCAGGAGCATTCTGCTGACTTTGAAATAATGAATTGGCCACCTAGAAGCCCAGATTTAAATCCCATCGAAAATCCCAAAAGATTTTCGATGTCCACTTATAGCCTGAATACTCTGCTCGACAATATCATCAGTGACGACCTTGAGAGAATTGTGGACAGCTCTTGAGGATGCATGGGTAGTCATAACTGTGGAACATTTTGTGATGGTCCACCCATTCACTTTTGCTTTTCCTTAACCAGTTTTGATTTATTTAGATTATATTTATCAGTTTGGGGATTATTTCATTTTTTTTTTGGACTGATCTCGATTCTCATTTCCGAGCTTAGGAGGTTTTTTGAATGTCGGCCGCTAAAGCACGTGTAGGACACGACCCTTCTTGCGTCATAGCTAACGCGATGTGCAATGTCTTATGCAAATGTCTTTCCCGGAGTGTAATAAACACGTGAGGGCTTTGTATGCCACTTGTTATAGTAGTGACATTAAGTCACAGAATCAGTAGTTAGAATGTCAGATTGAGAATGAGAGTTAGTGGATTGAATTGTTGTGAGAAGTGGAGTAGAGATGTAGGAGTCATAAGTATGTGTTGTGTAGATAGAAGGAATTGTTAGTCTCCAAATTTTGTGTTCTACCATTGAGTTTGGTGAGTTGAATTTTTGTTGTTTTTCTCTTGAGCAACGTTGATTGATTTTTGATTATATTTAAACTTTAATTAAACTTGACAATCCTTTTTGAATTCGTACTCGATAAGTAACACCTGATATTATACATTAACGAACCCTGTTTTAACCTTAATTGGCAAGTATTATTGCCTGGTGGCTGATACAGCTATCCGGAATTTCAAGAGCATCAAGAGCAGATCAAAGAACATTTTGTTCATCTGTCAAGCAAAAGATGAATGCCCAACTTTACTGCTACTGTTTGTGAGTCTTAGGTGGAGCACACAGAAAAAGTATTGTGTGGAATATAAACAAAGACATGCAGGGAAAATTTAACATAATTTCCATTTGCTTGTATTTTAAATGTATTCCTATTTTTTCAATAAAACTACTGACTAAAATCATTAATCTTATACTGACTAAAATCATTAATCTTATTCTTGAGTGTAAACTATTTGTCCTATTTTTTACATTTAGCATTGCTCACAGACAAATTTAACTTTCTAGGATTAATATCAATAAATGCATTTAACACCATTTTATAAGAATTCTTATTGCCCCCCTTCATTATTACCTAAAAACACATTGTATCCATGCTCAAATTAACAAGGTTTTCTTCCCTTTTAATTTGTCAGTGAGACTTTGAGCTATAAAATCACCTTATGTTTTTGTTACCTGTTTTTATGATTCACCTAAAGATGAAGTTGACATTAAACTTAATAAAGATTATTTTCCCACCAATCACTGCTGCAACAGAACTTTTCTTTACCTCAGTACATTTATAGAAAAGAATTTTTTTTTCAAGATGAATACCTTCACAGATGGGTGAAAGTCAGATAGATGAATGGCTTCAATCGTTTGATCACTTCATTATTATTTATCTAGGGTAATATATATATATATCACAAATTTATCATGCATTTTCCTTTTCTGCAGCATTTCATGCATACATTTCGAAAGTGTTACTTTTAAATAAATATCACTCAATAAATCTGCAACTATAAAAATGTGACTTTACTATGCCTTCTTGAACATCTACCTGTAGACCATTGCTGCTTTTTCCCTAATAATGCTTGAATGGAATGTTAAATACTTTTAGAAAAGTCAAAAGGAAATATTTTCACCACTACACAGGTTACTTCAATATCAAATAATACTAAAACAGCATATGAGTGGCAAGAATAATTTGTATGCTTTGGCATGATCAAAATTTTGAACAGTGCATTTCTTCAGTTACGAGACTTCAATATTAATAAAAAATACAGTGAATTCAGGGTGGGAATTGACAGAAATGAATCTCCTTCCTCCACTTTCAATCTTATGTCATCTTGAATAATGATTATTGGGAGCAACACAGTTCTAATATATGAACAGTATCTGCCATTAATTCAATTTGACCAGTTTTATTTTCCTTTAAGTAGTGACCACAAGACAGATCACACCCTGATCACAATATCAGTTGCAATCAGCACTTTGGTCACTTCATATCTTCTAAGTTCATCATTATGAGTCTTCTTCATCTGGATTATCTGAATCAATGAATTCAACATGTGTGAAGGGAAAGTGGCCGACTTTACCCTTGAGGTCACCTTCCCACTGCCCATTGATGTTCATCTTTGTCACTGTGATAGTATCACCAACCTATAGAAAAAATCATATTATAGCTTATCACAACATTAGTGTCATCATTTAAAATAGTATCAAGCATGGTTTCAATAGATTTATCTTCACTTTCATGAAAAATAAGCAAATGTAATAATAAAAATTTCATAAAATAATATGAATTAGAAACTTGAAAGGATATGTTTATATTTTGGTAATTTGTTTATTGAAATTCAGTTTTTAAGGTTATGATCAGTTTTATTCTGCTGAAGAACTAATATGTTCTGCAGATATAGAAATATCAGGATTAGTTTATGCTGATGATTTGAACAAAAGGTAAAACAATTTTTTTTAAAAAAATCAATACAATCATGCATTCATGATTGCATGTTTTTTTTCAGCAAATTATATTCAGCAGATAAACTCTTTTGCATTAGTGTTGTTAATGAAACTAGTACTATAATATTCGGTGACAATAGAGAAAAAGACTAAAGTGACAAAAATTACTCAGGCCAGTAATGCTTTTTCAATGATTATGCTTTGAACTTAGTTTTTAGTTTAATTATTTTAGCAGCTGCTTAATAGATATCGTAATTTATGTTAAACAGAAGAATCAGAACTGTTGCTTTAGACCTTTTAAGAATATGTGAAGAGGCATTTTTCAAAATTCATATGGTGGTGAAGCTTAAACTCTGTATAAGCAAGATAACAGTAGGCTTGATGCATTTTTTATTGTGAATGACGAGTTATTTGTTCAATGGTGTTAGGAATATCTTGAATAGAAAAAAATTGCACTGGTTCAGAAAAATTGACTTTTATGCAGAGTTCATTTCAGTTTACTTCAGTATTACTTTTAATTAATTTTCCTTTTGTTCAAATTAGTTCATTATTTCAAAATACCATTTTTCTAATTTTCCAAGTGCACAGATCATTTAACTAAGATATACAGGGGTTTATCAAAATAATGGAAACACATACTGTTTGTGGAGAACATTTTACTAATAAGCTGTAGGCCCACTTTGGGTGTTCAGAACAGACACAATTCGACATGGAATAGACTTATATATGTCATGCGCGTAGAGTAATGGAATGTGGGACCATTCTTCCTGTAAAATATGGCCCTAATGTGCCAGTGATGCTGGAGGTAAAAAGTGTGATCTGACCTTGCACTCCAGAAATTCAATAATACTATGTTCAAAAAGTTGCCGCATGTAAGCCGGAATATGCAAATTAGGAATGCATTGATCAAAGAACAAATTTTCTGTCCTGTTTATGAAACAGAGGAACACTTTTTATGCTGCTTTTTTTACTAAATATTATGATTTTTTTTTCTTTGAGGTTTGAATTTTGGGGATCTGGGCTAAGTGCCAAGAAGTTTGTCAGTTTTGAAGATGTTGTTTAAATGAGCTTTAGTTGCTCAGAATATTGTATTCATCAGTTTTGGTGTCTTGATTTTTTTGGAAATAAACTTTGTCTATTATATGAAATATTTTGACTTTGCTATTTTTTCTCTTGAGCAATGATAATTGATTTTTATTAAGATTTAACTTTAATAATTTGACAATTTTTTGATTTCTTAGTCAATAAGTAATGCCCATATACTTAGCAAATCCTCATTTAACTTTATTTAGCAATATTAATTGCCTGGTGCCTGATGCTATAAGGAAAATTAGTTTAATAAACAGTTAAAAGGTCCAAAGAGAAGAAGTTTAACATACTTTTGGAATGTTACGGAACAACACTTAAACAATCTATTATGGAGCCACTTATAATGCATGGAATGGAGATTGCACATGTGAGCCACCTGTGTCCTCCATTGCAGTGAGCCATGACCTAGCTGCAGCATCTTGAAGCCTAATAAGGTGGTTCTTTAGTTATAGTTTTGATTTGAAGAGTGGGAACAATGCACAGAATGCTGGGATAAGTAATATAAATGATAAAATGCTTATAAGGATATTAAAATGGGTTTAAAACAGAAAAAAAAGGAGGTACTTACTTCATAATTATTTCCAAAACCTTCCATTTATAAAAATGACAATTTTTTTTTTCTTTTTTTTTTTTCAAATTAATTTTTGGGAAATTTTCAGAACTCTAAGAAATTTGTTGATAATAGTACAAATTTTGTACTAATTTTGTAAATTTTGATTTAAGCTCACAAATTTGAAGAGCTTATTTCAGGAGGGTTTTGTGAGCTTAAATCAGGAGGTTGCTTAAGCATAGAGTAATGTTAACAAATAAATTGACAATATCATATATAAGGTCTAACAAATGGCAATCAGATGGCTTTAAAAAATTATTATAAATATCCTAGTTTAATAAAATATGCAAAAAATGAAAAGAGAAAGTATTTTTCGGCAGCTGCTATACGTTTGTAACATTCCCTCACTAGCTGGCTGATAACTCCAACAAGCGGCATATTACTAAAAATATACTCACTTGTGTTCTCAATAAAACGAAATCAGATGACAAGGTAACTTTCTTTTTATTGGAGGTGGGGGTGGATTACAGTGATTTTCATAAAAGTATACAGCTGCATACATTTTTGCCTCATTTTAGTATATTTTGAGATCAAAAACTATTTTAATGTTTCTAACTAAATTGTTTTCATCTATTATCCAATATATTTTATGAAAGGAATACAAAAAAGAATTGGAATTCTTCTCCCCAAAGTGATCTTCTGTGACCACTGCTATATATCAGCTTATAAAAAATGAATATAAACTTGAACTTTTATTTTCATTATTTATAGATTGTAAATGTTTTAAAGTTAAAAGAAAGTTCATGCTTTGAAGTACAAAATACAGGTGAACTCTGAAATCATGCAGTGGATTTACATGAAAGGCACTTGGATAGCAACTAAGAAAATATAATTCACATTACTCATAAAAAAAAAAAACTATATATGTTTTGTATATGTGCTAAGTCTAAGCAAGCTGAACAGTAAACTGAACTATTTAATTGCTAATAAATAACCTACATTGAAAATTAATAACTACTTGGAGAAAGGAAAAAACATTACCTCTAATTTCAATGCAGTTTTGTCATAGGCATTGGGAACTCTTGCCTGTTTTACTCTTGCCAATGCTGGTAATTTTCTCTGAAAATCAAATTTTTTTTTAAAACACTTTACTTGATATCTTCAACAAGTATGTATTTTTATTTTTACTGCTGTTAGATGTATTCAATTATTGGCATATTACAATATACACAATATAATATATATATTACTATATCAATATATTTCATTTTATGTTTATTACTGCAAAGGAAATTCCATGAATATATTATGATATTGTTTAATAATTCACAGATGTTATTTCATTTCCTCAAAGAACCATATCTTTTAAACTAAAAGCCAGAGGTTTTATAAGGGTAGAAAAATCTAATATGCAAGATTTTTATAGTTCAAAATTAATATAATATTTAAATGAATCTCAAATGATAAGTGCAAAAGTAAGTCACTACACTTAACTGATTTTACAAAAGGAGAATATATAGGCAGAGCCCACATTACTGCTCATGGAATAAACAGTATGCCACAACATAAAAAAAAAATATTAATAAAGGTATTGTTACTTGAAGTAACTAATGTAATGTGATGTCCACCCATTCACTTTTACTTAACTAGTTTTACTTTATTTACATTATATTTATCATTTTGGATTTATCAAATTTCTCTTGCCCAAGTCTGCTAAAGGAGTTGTGCATGTGCAATACCTACTTTTGATTGACAGCCGCTAATGTGCATGTCAAGGACACATCCCTCTTGTGTCATAGCTAGCATGATCATAAGATTATGCAAATGTATTTCTCAGCATGCAACACACACACACACATCAGTTGCATGCTACATACATACTAAGTGACATCAGATCACAATGTCAGATAGCAGCAATGAGTTAGTAAGAGATGGAGTTGTTGAGAGAATGTAAGCTTTCAAGTTGCTCAGAATATTGTATTCATCAGTTGAATTGACGAGTTTTGATTTTTTGGAAATAAACTTTGTTATATGAAATATTTTGATTTTGCTATTTTTTCACTTGAGCAATGAGAATTTATTTTTATTAAGATTTAACTTTAATAATTTGACAATCTTTTGATTTCTTACTCACTAAGTAATGCCTATATACTTAGCAAACCCTCATTTAGCTTTATTTGGCAAGATTAATTGTCTAGTGCCTGATGCTATCTGGAAGTTTAGTTTATTTTGGATCAGTCAGAAGGTCCAAAGAGAAGTTTAACATACTTGAGCACATTACAATAGTTCAACTGTTATAAGGTGACTAGATACTAAACCTATAACTTAATGCAAGATTGCTTCTGAGAATTATATCATCAGGTGGATCTGACATAATTAATGAATAAATGCATCATCCAGAAGATTGCCTGATGATTCAATGTATGTGAGAGTGTGATCCACCACACACCACCTACCTATAGACACATACATCCAGGTAGTAAGAAAGTAATGACTAAAATAAAATAAAAACAATGCACTCCCTTCTTTCAGATATAAGCTACATAAAATTATCACACAAATGACAGTCTCCTACATTCAATTTTGCCTAAAACAGTCTACTGTTGGTTTCAAGAATATAGGCGAGTCTCAGGTTATGAACGAGCTTCATTCTGAAGGACGTTCATAATCCGATTTTGTATACAAGTCTGAATTTGTACACTGTAAATGTTTGGAAGTGTCCGTTAATGAAATACTGGAAAAAAAAAATGTTTTATTTAATACCAACAATAACATAATTAACAAACCAAACAATACCTCAGGCTTATTAATAATGACAATGTAGTACAATTGAGTAAATTGCAAAACATAGACAATCTAAACTAAAAGTTTTTACAATAATGGAATCTTGAGTAAACATTGACAGTTTTTGCAAAAGATAATGATGCTCATGGAGATGGAGAATGTCGAGATGATGATGGTATTTGTGCTATTGGCGGTCTTTTACTCTTGGGAAGAATTAGTGCAATGAAGTCTGAACAGATACTTTCTTTTTTTTAATTCGTAAATATCTTTGTAGCATTGAATAGCTTTAGTGACACCTCTCTAGACCATGGTAAATCTCACAATATTAGAGTCTTGATATTAAAATTTTGCTATCCCTGCTTCAACTAGATGAAAGACTTTGGCTAATTTTTAACTGTGAATTGTCTTGGTTCCACTCATCCACACTGAACACTTGTTCAGCACAGTAAC
The DNA here is from genome assembly GCA_038380435.1 of Ryuthela nishihirai. NCBI lineage: Eukaryota > Metazoa > Arthropoda > Arachnida > Araneae > Heptathelidae > Ryuthela > Ryuthela nishihirai. The sequence goes on along the minus strand of JAWZYU010000002.1, from coordinate 117,496,770 downwards.
CTCCTTCTCTAATAATCTCAGACAGAACATCAGGATATTTACTCACTGCAGCATAGCTGCTTCCCCTGCAATTTTTATGACATAAATTAACTCTCAATTTGGAACAATTAAATCACCTTTTACTAGCATTGAACTGTTTATTGGATCCACTTTCCTCCCCATGAGCTTCCTTTAAGTCTTCATAAAGCTTCTCGCCTTTTCTTGAATCAAATTCTGACTAATCGGCATAAGCTGTTGATTCTGGTCCTCAATTCAAATCATTAAGTCTTTCCATTTCAATAAGCAAATCACTATGCTGCTTAGTAATGAAGGTAGATTTCATTGATGCTGATCCTTTCACATATTCCATAATAAGGACAATGAACACAGCAAATGAAAGCACAAATTGACTTAAAATGGTGCCCAATTCCTACGCCTCAGCATCAGTGATGTCAACCAGTATACATCTGCACTCATCAGTGGCAGAACTAGTTTGCCTCAGTTCATTAGCAACAAACAGATGTTACTGTCAAAATTGAAAATTAATGGGTCTTATAGGCTTGTTTGTATTGGCAGGTTGCCGTAAGTGAAACAGCAGTAAACAGAGACCCAGCTGTAGTGTATTTAATATGGTACTATTCTTCCTCAACCTCTGTATAAACAAATCATGATTGTGAAAATAATTAAGTATAATGAAAAACTTTGACTAGCTGAGGGTTTTCTGAGCTTCAGCATTAAAAGGAAATTTTCTGACCTTTGCACAATATATCTTAATTTTCAGTTGTAAGACATTTTAACCAGGTAATGGCCAGATCTAATTTTGGCTTCCCTAGATGATATAGTATTCCTAACCGAAGTAGTACATTTGTGTTAATATATAATTGATTATGTTCCTAAACAGGCCTGAAACTAGAAAACATTCGAGGGGAGGAGGGCAAGATACACAATTAAGAAGGAAAAATGTAGGGGGGGGGGGGGGGGAGAGAGACTGGATTTTTTTCACATTTGACATACATTTTTTGGCACACATTTTAATACATTCACTCCAACTTCAAGAAAAGTTGGTAGTCTAATCAAGAAATACCTCTAGACATTTTATTACAACAAATCTTTATTTACAAATTTTCTTTTGAGTTACAATGGTTTGCTTGTCAGTTCTAGAACTGTCATTAGTTTTTATATTCAATAGAACATTAGGGATTTATAGCCTTGATTGTCACTATTATAGTAATACCCAAGTCATGATAATCCCTTAATTTTGGAAACTAGTGTATATTATGGGATAAATAACACAATTTTGATGTGTGCAAGTTTTGACTTCAATTCAATTTCAATGAGTTCAATTTTGTACACACATACCTGAACATTTGATGGGGTATTATACCTAATTGGATCAGCAGATGATCTTGAATTTGGTGTTCCTTGACTAGGAGCCAACTGGACTGGTGACTGAGCACCTTGCCATGACTGACTATCACTTGTCACTGCCTCATCTACCTGCAAATGTATCAGTCAGAAACTATGTTACATCCTTCAGTAAATGATATATTCTATATTGCTCATAATCTAGAATAACAACAGCTACAAAACATGCAAATAAGATCACAATTTTACAGGGCATTACTTCATTCATATTTTGGCAAAAATAGCAAATTGAAATTTTTTTCAGACAATTTTTCATAATTTTACCTAACCACTAGGGGATTTGGAAATGTCACCAAAGTAATAATAATATATATAATTATTATTAATAATGCATAATAATAATTTCAAAATTAAATGGTGTTAATTCAATTTACTTATGTATTATGTATATATAGATATAATTAGCAAATAACATTAACCATTGTTTATTTTAAAGGCTTATTTTGCTTATCTTTCAATTTATACATTAATATTCTATTTTATGATCAATAGTTATATCCAAACACGGTTTGTGGAAATCATGACAAACTCAAGGACTACATTGGATTAAGAAGATTCTGGATTATGAAATACTAGATTATGGAGGTTTGACTATATTATGCAGTATAGTATCACAAGAATATTTGCTTTAAAAAACAGAACTACTGGTATGGGGTTCTGGCTCAGTTTTAGACTGCATTTGATAATTGTTTCCCCTAATCAAAAAGACATGCTTTACCACAGTCATACTACACCACTGATACTGTAATGTTGGGGCACAAATACACCATTTACACCTTCAAGCATATCTGGTGAGAGAGCTGCTTTGAACAACTGAACAGATAATTCTATTCTTACATGTAAATAGATACTTTGTTGACAATAAATGCATTGTTTTTGAATATGAGAATATTGCTTTGGACTAAACAAGACGTGTGAAACAATATTTTCAATTCACTTATGGATATGATTGCATGATTTGCATTTTGCAGAAAAATCATTCTGACATTAACATCATTAATCCTATTAGATATGCCATAGTCACCTATAATAATACTGTAATATTCTGTTGCACAACTTTAGTTGTTTGAATTTATTCAGCTGGATCACAGCTCATTATTTCAGCAAACCTTTCATGAATTCTAAACTATGCTGGTATTAAATACACTATCAGAGGCTGTTTAGCATAAAGATGCCAATTTTCCTTTTTTAGTGAAACGATTCAAGAATGTCTAGTGATTCAATCTGTTCTAGTGATTGCAAAGGTGACCTGCAACTCAAATCAGGCCATTAAAAGTTTTTAACTTTTGGTGCCTTTCAAGAATTTTTTTTTTAACCTTTTAACTTTATTTATCTTGTTGTAACAGGCCATTAAAAGTTGACAAAATAGAGCTTCTATGTGTTCCTTGGTATCGAAAAAGCCAAGACATCTAAAGGACTTTCCCTGATCATAACACCTGGATGTATATTGACTGATGTGGAACAAACAAGATTTGTTGACCTGCTATTGAATATAGTAAGTCCATTCCATTGACTCTTAGTCCTACTCTACAACTTTATTTCATTATAGCACAGCAAGTTCTTGTGTAGCAAGACACGATTATCAGAAAGAATAAAAAAGAAAAATAAATTTGGCATCTTTATGCTAAACAGCCATATAGTATATTTAATACCAGTATTGCTAACACTGTGAAAATTCTACACTTCTAAACTATGCATTTAATAAAAATTGTGACTGAAGATAAATTAAAACTCATAATCAAATCTTTGATCAGCCTTTAAATCTTTATTTTAAACAATATTCATTCAGTATTTAGAGTTATGGAAGCTGGAATATTTCACAACAGTAATATTTTGGCTGATAATGCTTCTTTGTTTTACCTTGAAGCATTTTTTATCATCTTCCTATTGCTTTTGGCTTTGACTTTTGCCGTTTGGTCAGTTTGTGGATTTGATAAAACGTTGTTTTACCAAACACGATGGAGAAACTTAATGATTTATGTGCCAAATGAAAGCTTGTGATGCGGGGAGTGTCATAGGCTAAAAAAATTGACCCCATGCTTTCTTCCCCCAAAAAAGTGGGAAATATAAAAACTATTCTCAGTTACATCTCCAGAATGCGAAGACCAAAAGTAACAAGCTATACGTCAAATGAAAGCTTCTAACACAAAGAAATCCTAGACTATGAAAAATTTACCCCCCCCATGCTTTCTTCCCCCTAAAAAAAGGGGGGAAATATGAATGATGGAACATGACCACAATACATGCCAGCGGTACAAGGGATGCAGATATCTAAAATCTTTTACCTTTTACGAACTCTAATATTCTTTGAATTTTAGATTATACAAGAGTGGAAATATGTTGTCTATACTTTGTAATTTATCACATTAAGTATATATTTTCCATACCATGGCAGCATATTATTTCAAAAAGATGGATTTAATTACACACAAATTGTATAACATTACTATTATATAACTTTAACTGCACACCAGAAAAGATTATGAGAAAAAAGAAACACTGCAAAATAAACGTATCTCACAATGATTGCAATTCAGTGCAATCACTACTAGTGACAAATTTTTTCTACTCTGAACATGTACATACAGCTTTCATAAAACATTTATTCACAAGTAATACTATGAATGAAATTTTTAATAAACCTTTTCAACATAAGGAACAGGAATAGATCCAGTTTGACCAAAGGTATTTTGTGCTGTCCACCACTGTTCTTCATCTTTAGAAATGATGGTCAAAACTTCACCTTTTTTAAAAGGCAAATCATCTGCATCTCCCTTATGGATAAAAAAAAAATTAAACTATTTTAACAAATCACATTTAAATACTAAATATTATAGAAACATAAAGATATTGCAACAGTGCAGTAAAAATAATTGCAGAAGAAACATGCATTTACATGAAATCCTAGTCTTAATTATTTCTCCCTTTATAACATTTATCAAAAATGCATTAAGTCTTCAGTACTTGAATACTAGAAATGCAAAATAGCTAAATTATTGTCAGAAGTGTCAAGCATGAAAAGACTGCTATCTATCAGATGCATGAGCCCATATGCATGAGCTAAATCCTGTGCATGTTAAACCCTAATAGAATAAAAGAAAATATTTCCTTAAAAATTAAAGAAATTTTCCTATTTATTAATAGTAAGTAATAAAATCAGTCTGAATAAAGCTTGTCAAAAAAGCTGACATTTCTTTATTATTTAAGTTCAATATTTTCCATACACACACACACACACGCACAGGATTATAAGGAATAAAATAAAAAACTTATTTTGAAAAATGTAAAATTACTATTTTTTTCCTGGCAATTGTCCTTCATTCAGATTTTTTATTTGTGTAAATCTTAATGTTGTATTAAAAATCAATCCAAAGTGAATGCACAGTATTCCCTGTTAAGGTAGACATTAAACATTAATTAATAGATTCTGAAAAAAAATTCATCGCCGCCACGGCGGGAATCGAACCCGCATCTCTCCAGATTCATGCCAGAGCGCGCTCTGGCATGAATCTGGAGCAGGGTTTGCAGGGTTCGATTCCCGCCGTGGCGGCGATGAATTTTTTTCAGAATCTATTAATTAATGTTTAATGTTGTATGTTGGTGAAATCTGGCACAAGATTTCAGAATTATGTTAATAACATTAACAAGACAGCTGTTAATAATATTTAGTGCATACGAAGGATACAAATTTTTTTTAACAGTATGATAAAAATTTTAATGAATAGAGAAAACTGTAAAAAATAACTGCACATAAAATTCATCATAATGGCTTTCAAAATGTTACATTTTTACACACTATATGCTGTTGAGAAATAATTTAAAATTTTTACTACTTTTAGTTTGAGCAACAAGTTTGAGCTTGGTCTATAAGCATAAACTGGAAGGAGAGCTGTATACCAATTCCTAGTGATGATGCACAGAACTGGCAAGGTCTAGCACCTAATGTCTGACCCTGCTTTTCATGGTGTAAGCCACTAGTACCTTTCAAAAGAGATATTCTCTTTTGGAAGGGAATGGAAGGGGAGTAATGTCAGCTCAGTTTGGCTTACTGATCTGGTCATCTATGGCCACTTTTTCTTTTTTTCAACCCTGCTGAGGAGTCCTGGTGCACAGGACTTGACAGGGTCCTGGTGCTGACCATTTATACCTTCTAGACTGGGCAGGTTTATGGATTTAAGCTTGATTATGAATCCTGGATTTGCTGCACTGGTGGGACTCTATTGAGGGAGAATCTGTCGCTGTGTTTTCTGTTTGCTTGGGGGTTGCCAGTCCTAAGTAAACAGAGGCATGAAATACTTCATATCAGCTGGTGGATAATCCTGATCAGAGGCTATCGCTGGTACCTGAGTCCTCACTTAGCTAGTTGGGCATCATCAATCCTAAACTGGAGTGTCTCAGGCAGGCCATATGTTGAAAAGGTCCACTTGAAAAGGTGGTGCCTGAAGTTCCTACCAGAATCGGTGACTTCAGCCTTTAGTGGAGGAGGGTTGGGTTGTTTTACCTCTGAGCGGCACTTTTTTGCATACCATGGGCTAAATGGCCAGGTCACAAGGACCCCGAAGGCTCAGAGAAGGTTGGGGGAGGGGACCCACTGGAACAACTGTTGGGAGACAGATGGTAACCTCCCATCAAGGTCATCCAGCGTGTTCTTTAACGTGCACAGGGTATGGCTCTCCCACACACGGGGTCACGGCTTAATGTTCCGTCCAACAGACGATGGCCTTTCCAAGCCCATCGGTGTCCCCTTCTGATCGTGGAGAGAGTGGGGAGTTTTGCGGATATAAATCTCAACACTACCATATCTCAATAAACCTAGTTTCTTTAAAAATCCTACTAATCATTTTATCTCTGCAGGAATGTGGAACATGAGGACATTACATGATTATTCTCTTGATGTCCTCATGCAGAAATTCCAGCATTGCAACCTAAACATTCTAGGCTTGGAAGAAACGAGATGGAAGGTAAAGGTGAGATATTTAAAAATAACTTTAAATTTCTCTATTCAGGGAGGGAGGATGGAAAGCATTTCCAAGGTGAAGGTTTGCTTCTCAGCACAGGCCAGTGATGCTCTTCTAGGATATGACTGCATTAATGAAAGATTTCTTAGAGCAAAATTTAAAGCAAAAATTAAAGACTTGAATGTCATCTGTTGTTATGCCCCACAGAGAACTCTGATGAGAACGAGAAGGATACATTCTAATTTTCAGGATATTTTGAATTCTGTGAAGAAAGGAGATCTCTCTTGTGCTAGGTGACTTGAATGCTAAAGTTTGTACTGACTCTAATCTTTGGGCAGGAGTTTTAGGTCCTTTGGCATTGGTAGTTCCAATGGCAATGGAGAATGTTTCCTACAGGTAACAACTTAATGGTTTGTGAATAACTAACACATACTAGAAACACCAAGACATTTATAACTACACATGGGTTTCACCTGATGGGTTGCACAGGAATATGATAGATTATATTTTAATTAACAGCAAATGGCCTAGTTCAATTAGGAATACCAGATCATAAAGCAAAGCCAAAATTGGGTCTGACCATTACCTGGCCAAAAGTGTCTTGCAACTGAAGAAATGTTGTGCTAAAGAAAATTACCTTAAAGGCCAAAGCATACCATAATAGGCTACTTAGTCATTATGACAATCATGGTTTGTTTACTGCTGAAATTAAAGAAGAATGGGACCATTTTAAATGGGCTTTTCTTTAAACTAACAGTACTCTTTTGGGTAAAAATGAGCAGAGGAGGCAAAATTATTTGAGTTATAAGGCTCTGGAGCTTATTTTGAAAAAAAAAAAAAAAAAATGCAGGAATATCCGATGTCAATACCTTACAAGTCCTGACATAAAGCATTACAAAGAATTTAATAAAGATGCAAAGGATTAGTTATAGCAGCTAATATTAACCATCGGCTAGATGGCTTGGCTAAAAAAGTTGAGGAAGCAGTTAGTTAGCACAACAGCAGAAAGCTGTACCAGATAGTTAATGTTTTGTGTGGGCAAAAATGGACAGGTAAAAAGTATACAGGGATTGAAGGATAAAACAAGGCAAAGTTATTGAAGGTGAGGATTCTGTCATGGCTAGAGAGCTGAGTATTTCAGAGATGTTCTAAACAATGTGATTAGTTCTATTCCCATTATTTGTAATGAGGATATATGCATTACTGGCTTTAATGATGGCCCTTTATCACATTCTGAAGTTGCTTTGGCTATCTCTAAATTAAAATTGCATAAATCTTCTGGGGTGTATGAAATCATCACTGAAATGCTTAGAATTGGGAACACTTATGTTGTCACATGGCTGACTGAAATTTTGAATAATTTTTATGATAAGGTGTTGTTCCTAAAGATTTCACCTAGAGCTATTATTATTATTATACCTACTTAAAAAAAAAGGTGATGGTAGTTCTTGTGATAATTATAGTTTACTTTCTGTCCCAGGTAAAGTTCTTTGCATGATTATATTTAATAGAATTAAGAATTTGGTTGACGGACAACTGCGTGACAGTGTAGATTCAAAATTTTTCACTTAGGCAGATTCTTGAGAAATGTTTAGAGTTACAGAAACCTGTAGTTAATACCAAATTTGGTAGATTTCAAAAAGGCTTTTGACTCTGTTGATCGACATAATTTGTGGTTGATTGTTAGATCATGTGGAATACCTAATAAGTTAGTGTAATGAAAGGTTCTCTATAATAACACTGAGTCGTGTGAGAGTTGGTAAGGCTTGAAGCGATTGGTTTAGCATTGCTAGTGGAGTTAGACAGGGGTGCATTTTGTCCCCTTTCTTTTTAGTTTGGTTATTGATTATGTTATGTGAAATTCTTTGCAAGGGAAAGATTTTGGCCTTAAATGATCTAGAGATTTCAAATAATAATTGATAATCCCAGCATTATCTGTAGACGTTTAAACGTCTAAAAAGGTAACACTGAGATTATCAATCATTATTTAAATCATTAATAACACTAAATAGCATGATGTGACTTCATTATTTATTACCATCTTACTCAGAGTGTTAAAAAGAAATAGTTGCCACCCGTGGATCATATATGGCACCAAAAGGAGGCACCCAAAATTCACAGGAAGAGTGATAGTCATTATTAGTGGAAAAAAGACTGAGCCAGCATTAGTTCAACAGGTTAGAATACTCTGGCATGTTTCTGGAGAGATGCAGGTTCATATCCCATATGCCGGCAAAATTTTTTACACAAAAACATTTTAATGAGATTTCAAAATTTCTGATTTAGATTATGCAGATAATTTGGCCCCGTTGTCTAATGATGTTGATGAGATGAACTCTTTCATTTGAGCTGTTGATGAGACTGGTAGTAGAGTAGGTTTAATGATAAACAGAAAGAAAACTAAAGTGATGAAAATTGGTCAGGCAGTTCAGTTAATCTGAATAGTTCCACTCTTAAACAGATGTCTCAGTTTAATTATCTTAGGAGCTATGTAGAAGATACTGGTGATGTGTGGCATGAGATAAATAGAAGAATAGAGATTGCTGCTAGGACTTTTAAGAATCTACGGAGAGTGTGGAAAAATAGGTGTATACACCTAAAGACTAAAATTAGGCTGTATAATAGGTTAGTTCTTTTTAAGGTTTTATTTGATAGTGAAACTTGAACACTTTGTAAACAAGCTAACAGGAAACTAGATGCTTTTGTTTCTAGATGCTTACACAGTATCTTGAGCATTCAGTGGTTTGACTTTGTAAGTAATGATGAGGTAAGGAGTCATCAACCTCCTTTCAGCAGCATTTTGTTCAGAGGGAGATTGCATTGGTTTGGCCATGTTGCCTGTATGCACACAGCTGCAGATTGGCAAATAAAATTATGAACAGTGTGACTAAAGGCTTCAGGAAAAGGGGTATACCTAGGAAACGATGGTCAGACAATACCAAACAGGACCATATTAGAACTGGCCTACAGTGTCCAAATTCAGCAGCTGTAGCTCAGAACAGACGTGTCTGGAGAGGAAAATTGCACAGTCTGGTAGGTCCTCAATAGCCCATGGCTGTATGAGGATTTTGTATATATATGTATGTACACCAAATAGACAAAGCATTATTACCAGTGCTCTTTATGCAAATCGAAGCAACTGCAGGTAAACAACGGTATAAATAAACCTGATAAAACAGTATAAATAACACCTGATATTGAGCTCTGTTAATCAGTGTTCTTGCTCTTCAGATGGGAAAGGCAGCAAATTTAAATGAGTTTGACAAAGGCCGAATTGTAATGACCAGATGGCTGGGTCAGAGCATTTCCGAGATGGCAAGGCTTATGGGGGTGCTCACGGTCAGCCGTGGTGCTCGGAATGTTCATCTGTTTAGCACATGGCAGTGTTGTTTTACTAAGCGTGCTGCAGGATGACATGCAGTCACAGTGGAGATATTCCTCCAGCTTTAACTGTGATGTGTGGTAGGGGATAATCTTCTGCTGCTTTACACACTTGACATATATTCTTGAGCATAATGCATTTCGTCGGTCTGCTTTGCTGACATCTTCAGATGCTATCGGGAAAACTTCAGATGCTATCGGGTAAACTTCAGATGCTATCGGGAAAGATGCTATCATGGGTTGCTACACAACCCCATCTGCCAAGGAGTTGATAGTATCTGAAGATGTTGGCAAAGCAGACTGACAAAATGCATTATGCTCAAGAATATATGTCAAGTGTGTAAAGCAGCAGAAGATAATCCTCTACCACACATCACAGTTAAAGATGAAAGAACATCTCCACTGCGACTGTACCTCATAGAATGCCATCCTGCAGCATGCTTAGAAAAATGCTACCGTGTGCTAAACAGATGAACATTTTGAGCATCAGTGGACAGTGCCAATGACCACCTGGCAATGCTATGGGACCAGTGAACTGACGACTAGAGCACAGCAGGAACCGAGCGTAAGCCTTGGCAACAACTACTGTGAGTGTACCAGCCAAGGAGTAGCCTCCCATAGTGGTAAATATACTTAAGCTTTTAACTGCATAACACCTAAAACAAACTATAACTATCCAATTGTCTCATTTCACAAATTAACAGATTAAATTAGGTATCCGTCTGATTTATCCCTTTGATTAACAGTTTTATACACTCTCCACTAGATACACAAAAACACACTTAAACGCCAATCAGAAGGCATAACTTGCTATTTCGCTGATCCCCATGATGGCTGCACGCTTTCTATATCTTCTGTTGAGGGTGATTGCTGTTCGCCGAAAGGGCTGAACGCTGTCACTTATTCAACCAGTGACTCCCAGATACACAATAACAGATTAAAATACGTATTTGTCTGATTTCACCCTTTGATTAACAGCATCTCTAGCTGCAACACTGGAGACATAAATCTCCCAACAGTGATAACTGTGAAATAAATCAGTTATTTAAACATTGAATACATAGGAAGACACAAAGATACATTTACTATAGTGCAGCTTTTTAAAGAACAATAGATACTATGGTTGCTGTAGCAAAAACTGTAGAGAGAAAGACATAGCAAACACTGTACAACATAACAACTGAAGCACATGAACAACAACCAGGAAGAAAAAAAATTAAAGAAATTCACAAAGGAATAAATCACTCTACTGCACATGACATTTTTTCAAATATACAAATTATTAAACTTTAACTAATATAGTTTTCAGAAAACCTAACCATCCCTTCAGTCACCATTCCCAGTTTGAGGAAACCAATATAATCTAGGAGTAGGTTTCAGGTTACTATGTTTCTAAATGACATTAACAATATGGAAACCATAGTAAATGAGGCAATACATTCACTGAGTATGCCCTTTGAGTGGCTGAGAGCACAGACCCCCAAAAACTGAAGGCAATGGTCTGAAAGTTTTTCTAGATAAACATATTTTCTCTCAAACAAGCACATTTTACATTCACAATGCTAAGTGGTCATACTACTGCAAACATAAAACAATTCTGCCATGAATGCAAAACTTCATTATATTGCTTAATTATAAACTGTGAATCATATTAATTTTTTATAAACTGAAATATTTATTTTTCTGAATGCAAACTTTGGAGAGTTCATTAAAATTAAGTATTGCAACTGAAATCAAATGGAAACTGAAGTTCACTATAAACAGAGTTTTACTGTATTTTTAAAAAATACCTGTATTAAAATGCTCATAAAATCACTTACACTGCCATCAAAATCATATTTAGCTTTGACCTTTTCAACTTTCTTGGCAGCCTAAAAACATAAAATAGGAATAATATTTTGAATAAATGTAATACCAAACATATGCATATGTTAAAAGTCAGCAAAGTATAATTTTCACAATTGAACTAATAAATGTAAATGTGCATTTAGATTAATGGGTAGTCAATAAGAAAATCTGATTGTAAAAGTTACACTTAAAAATAAATATTTTATATTAAATGTATTTCATGCAAATATACATAAAGAAGACAATGGTATCATGCAATTCTTGGTCATTTTTTAAGTGGCTCCAAGCAAGAACTTTACACATTACTATATGAAAAATACACTGGTGATGAAAAATCAAAGGATGTCATATTTTGTAAAGTATAAGAGAATGACATAAAGCTAGTTTACACATAAATGTTTTCAATGTGGAGAAGCAAATGTGTACATATATGTAACTGACATGACCTCAAGCATGCAAATTAGGTTGTTATAAAAGAGCACGACTGTAGTAGCCCTCAATTCCATTACAGCCAGCTCAGCATTAACTTTGGTATTAGCAATCTGATTTCATTATGTCATAAAAATGCATACATAGGATGGAAAATGATCAATCCCATAATGAGATATCCAAGGCCTTAAAAATATACTATAAAATGCCCTCTCAAGACTTTGGAGAAAATTTCAAGAAATTGGATAGGTTAGCTACAGACTAGAACAAAGTTGTCCCAAGGCCACATATCATGTATATATTAAAGAACATGCTAGATAGCCTTGATGGGAGGCTTCCATCTGTCTCCTAACAGTGCCCAGTGAATCTTCTCCAACTTCTCTGTACCATTGGGGTCTTTATGACCTAGCCATTTTAACCCATTGTGTGCAAAAATGTGCTGCTCAGAAATAAAACAATCTAACCCAGGGCCATATGTTCAGGATGACCACTGTCTTTAACAGCAGACATCAGGAAATTAGAGCTAGAAAACTGTTGGCCACAGAGATGATAATTTCAAGGCATGTGTGTACCCGGCATGGCTGCATGAAGACCAATGGTTTGCCTCCCCCATCCACTTCAAGCTGTATACAAAACAAGTTTAGTTTCTAGGTTCTTAACAAGTATAAAGTATTTAACATGACATTCATATTACTGGGTGTTTCAAATTACTGGAAGTTTGGATTACTGACTGTGCTATATATCAGTTTGCTTTAAGAGCATAAATATAATACACACTGTAAGAAAAAGGTGAAAGCTATTGTACTTCATAAAAAATTTCTACATTCTCTAACCATATTTTAAAAAAATATTCAAAAGGTACATTTCGAAAAAAAAATCAACGATCAAAAATTTTTAATAGCCTTAAAAAACTTAAGTGTTTACTAATGTAATTTAAATTGCTATCATTTGAACTATCATTCATCTTGAACAATGGAAAAAAATATGTGCACATATATCTTACTCATTATTCCTCAGTAGTTTCCCATTAGTACTAAGCACAAACACATTGGATAATGCTTATGCAATTAATATGTCTGATCACTTACAGAGACTGGTCAAAAGTAAACAGATATATGCTGTACAGTACATTTAACAAACACTAGTTTATTCAGTTATAGAGTAGATTACATAAGCTGACTACTGGTGACCTTAACAGAACTTTGCTAACCTTTCATGTGTTTTATGCAATTTCTCTAATCTCATTCCATTAGTTTAAAACAAAGATCAATGTTTTCGTTGTTCCACTTGAAAATAGTCACTCATAAAAACAAGTATTTCCTGGAATGCTTGTCCATGTGACTGTATATTTATTATTTATTACCATATGGTAGTATACCATTATTTCAGATTTATGACAATCTCTAAATTCCATTCCTTTTGGATAGCTCAAAATAGATGTGTAACGAGAACTAAATTGCATAAACTTGTTGAATCCCTGTAGCTCAATTCTTCTTGGGGGAGGGAGGGGGATGTCAGAGTTCTTCTTCAGGGAGGGAGGGATGTCTGACAAACCATTTCTTTCCTAAATTAGAAGAATAACACATCACCTCTGGAAAATATGGAATGCTCATTTTCAAAGAAAACAGCTTTCATTTCCCAAATTTTGCATCCTTTAACTGTAATAATTCATACTAATGGGTGATTGGGAAATGTTAATAATATTTAAAATACTTCTCATAAAATCACTGTTAAAATTTTTTTAATTCCTTTAAATTACACTCTTAAGCTTAGGCATGGGGTTAGCCTTTCTAATTCAAATGTTGTACCATACAACATGGAGTAGATTTAGCTTATCATTAATTGCAGAATATTATTACTTCGTAAAGTTCTCCCTGCTGATACTTTGGATATGTTTGTTGAATGTGGGACTTTTGTTCATACTCAAGTGGTGACATACTCTCATGGTGAGCATAGTCCATCATGCCATGCAATGCCATGATGGACTATGCTCACCACTGCTGTTATGACGAAGAGAGCTTCCATATGTCATGTTGAGTTCAACATGTCCTTGAGAAGCTTGGATGATTGCTTGGAGTCCAACTACTTTGCCGTTTTGATGTTATTGCAAGCTGGTACACTCAACACTAAGAACTCATTGGTGATCTCATAAGTGGAGAAACATGATCCTAGTTGTAATAACTGCGTACCAGACAAGTTAGTTAATATAATGAAAGCTGTCTATGATAACACTGAGTCATGTGTTAGAGTTGGTAAAGCTTATAGTAATTAGTTTAGCATTGCTTCTGCCAAAGGTGCATTTTTGTCTCTGCTGCTCTTTAGTTTGGTTATTATGTTATGTGAAATTCACTGCAAGGCAAAGATTCTGGCTTAAATGGTCTAGAGATCTGAAAATTTCCGATTTAGATTATACTGATGATTTGGCCCTTTTGGAAAATGATGTTGATAAGATGAACTCTTTCATCAGAACTGTTGGTGATACTGGTAGCAGAGTAGGTTTGGTGATAAACAGAGAGAAAACTACAGTGATGAAATTAGTCAGGCAGGTTGTGTGGTTCAGTTAATTATGCATGGTTGAATCCCTGAGCAAGTGTCTCAGTTTAGTTATCTTGGGAGTTATCTAACAGATACTGGTGATGTGCAACATGAGATAAAAGATGAATATGGACACTTGAAATAATTAGTTGAGAAAAAAATTGTTGTCCTGAGTAGGAACTGAACACATGCCTCCCAGAAGAATGTCAGGCATCTTGACTGCTGGACCATCTTTTCAACAAGTGACATTATTTTTTTTACAATTTTTTTTTGCTGATTCACCATTCAGGGTCAGGATTAATTATTTCAAGTATTTCTTGTCTACAGGACTTTTTCCTGTGATACTTTATTACTGAAAGATGAATAGGGATTGCTTCTGGAACTTTTAAGAATCTATGCAGTGTGTGAAGAAATAGGCATATACATCTAAAGATTAAAATTAAACTGTTGTTTAATATATTAACTGTTGTTTAAATAAACTGTTAAATAAACTGTTGTTAATAATAAATGTTAAATAAACTGTTAATTAAACTGTTGTTTAAATAATTTGATTCTTTCTAGAGTTAGTTATGCTAGTGAAACTTGGACCTCTTGTAAACAAGATAACAGGAAACTTGATGCTTTTGATTCTAGATGCTTATGCAGTATCTTGGGCATTAGGTAGTTCAACTTTGTAAGTAATGATGTGATTAGGCAAAGGAATTGGCAACCTCCTTTGAGCAGCATATTGTGCAGTGAGAGATTTTGTTGGTTTGGTCATGTTGACTGGTATGCATAACTATAGATTAGCGAATAGGGTTATGAACAGTATGCTTGATGACCTCAGGAAGAGGGGAAGACCTAGGATGTGGTAGACAGACAATGTCAAACAGGACCTTGTTAGAATTGGTCTACAGTGGCCCATGGCTGCTTGATGATGACCCATGCCTAAGCTTAAGAATGCAATTTAAGGACATTTAAATGTTTTAACAGCATACTTGTGATTAAAGTATTTTAACTATCTATCACTGTATATTTAATCTAACATATATATTTAGATATAAGATGTCCCATGGCTGAGTGGTTAGCGCTTGGCTACTGATCTAAGGGACCTGGGTTCAAGCCCCAGTAAGACATAGATGTATGTGTCGTTTTTCTGCTGATGTCTTGCCATCCTCTCAGACCTTCTACTATGGCACATAAACTGACAGGCTCCTGTCAGACCTCTGTGGCAAGCAGCTGCTTGAGGGGGTATTTATTATTTTTATAGAGGTTAAAATTTTTTATCACATGTAAAAATTTATATATCACACCAAACATTTTGTCAATTTAAAAAAAAAATAATTTATATATTTCATATAATTCAGAATATTTCAGAAAAATTTTTATATAACAGACAGAAATTAAATTATTAAAAGAGTTATAAGAAAATTGCAAAAAGATATAGAAACTGTTGAAAAACAAACCTATAAAGAATGCTTAAATCTAATATATAAAGTACATCCCTTAATTTTTAATGAATTATGATGACAAATTCACTATCTGATGTATAGGAATATTTTAATAATAACTGAAAGACATGAAAAAAAAAATAAATCTTTTAAAATTGAGAACTTTCCCTAAACATAAATTAGAGAAAACAGAGGTAAAGTCAATAAAACCTAAATTTATAAATCTGTCATCTAAACAATTAACTGTGATATGCAAATGCTAAATTTGTCTACTTAAACACCTTACCTGATAAATAAACTGATCCTGAACTTAAAACAGATCATAGAGAACATCCCCCCCCCCCCGCCTTCCCCATATGGAAAAAGATAAAATTAGATTTAAATTATATCGAGCCATTAAATATCAAAAACAGAAACCAATTCAACAAAATTACCCAGAAATTAATAGTGTTCAAGAATTAAAAAAAAATAACCAGCTTTCAGATAAAATTAGCTGATAAAACCGAATGTATTGTGATAATACATAAAGAATCAAAAGCAAAAATTCAAAAGTCCCTAGAGAATTTCAAATGACAATCCCTTAATCATAATCCATTACCTAGAACCTTACAAAAACTAATGGAATTGAACAATAATGTGTTCTTGCCTAAGGGTATAGCTAGAGGTTTGTGTACCACCTATGTAACCAGCTATACCTCAGACATTCATCAAAATTAAATTTTATATAAAAACCCACATACTTTGACCATTAATCTCTAAGAGGAAATCCCAAACACATTTTAAAAGGGGCAATTATGATTTTTTTCAAACCATATTTCCCCCCCAGATAAATACAGCATCAATTCTTGTTATAAATGCCATTCAGCTCATACAATGTATGTCTATACCCAAGCCTACCACCCTACATTCACTTCATATATCATTGCATCCTAACACTCCAGTGTTGGATGCGGCTCAAGTCACAGTTGCTAGATGTCGTCAGGCCTATGGCAAAGAGTATTTTAGTGTATACGAGGTCCTGGACCTGTCTACATCTTTGAACTAGTTTTCAATCAATAATCATACATGGTTCCAGGAAAAGGAGGTCCCAATGGGATCAACTCTCTCTGTGCTCATGACTGAAGTGATGAAAACTTGGAAACACAAATAACTACAGCCCAATGAATTAATACTAATCAAGAAAATTTTTTCATAAGAGTCTCATATATAAATGGTTTTTTAACATCCTTAAATAATGTATTAAAACCATGTAAAATAAGGACTCCCAAGTATTGTAGGTCATACCATTATAATATTAATGGTAAATGACTATGGTAAAACATATACTTCAGGAGGAATATATTCTATAGTAATAAATGGCCCTATAAAAATAGTAAACAATAAAAAACAATGTATAGGACAAAAAATATAGAACAATTGAAGAACATATTGCTGAACATGAAGCAGATATTTGAGAAAGTCATACTGTTTTATCATAGTGAATTTTACAATATATTAGTTACCTAGTACTAAACTGAAACATAAAATGATAGTTTCACAATCCACCAAATACCAATTAAATTTTATGAAAAACGTAATCATTAATTTGCATAAAAAATTCTGCAATATGACATAATCCTCCTACCAGCTGCATAGAACTTATATTACAAAATTACCATAATACCACTGTAAAGCACCATCAGTGGGCAGCCTACTAAAAGTAAGCATCACTAACCATCACAATGTCTGATGACAACATCTGACAGATGATGTAGAAACATATTATAAAGGGGATTTTAACTAAGAGTAAAGCTTTTAATGGTTTGATGTATTAAGTTGAAATTACTTTTTGATATATATTTAAATGCTTTTAAAAGAATGAGAATGGAAATTAAATAACATTGCACTTGGATATCTACCATCAATTATTGAACTTAACTGAATTTTTACCAACAGTCTTCAAAATGCTGAACATCCTGAAAATCTGAACTTTCAACATACTTAAACAACAACTAGGACTGTGTTTCTCCACTTATGAGATCACCAATGAGTTCTTAGTGTTAAGTGTACCAGATTGCAATAACGTTAAAACTGTGAAGAAGTCATCACTCCAAGCAACATTGGCTTGCCATGATTCACTATGGTCACCAGAGCAGTGAAGTGGGTGTGAACAAGATTTCCACATTCAACAAACATTATCAACATCAACAAAAGTATCAGCAGTGGAATTTTACTAAATTAAAGTAATATTATGCTACAACTTATGATAGGCTAAATCTACTCAATGTTGTATAGTTGGTACAACGTTTGGGTTAGAAAGGCTAATCTCATGTCTAAGCTTAAGAGTGTAATTTAAGTGCATTTATATTGCTTTAACAGTGAATGTGTGTGATTAAAGTATTTTAACTATCTATCACTGTGTGGTTAATCTAACTTATAAGTAAACTAGCAGATTTACCCAGTGTTTTTCGGGCCTGAAACTTTCTAAAATGTAGAGTAGGTGGCATTCCCCACATCGCAAGCTTTCATTTGGCATAAATATCATGACACTCGATCTCCTTCCCCTCCAGTGGGCAGGGGTGGCTCAGTTAGTAGTGCACCAGACATGTAATCTGTAGTTCTCAGATTCGAGTCCCAGCTGGATCAGCTTTGAGATTTATCTCTGCAAAACTCCCTGCCCACGGTCTGTAGGGTACATTGATGGGCTTGGATAGGCCGCTGTCCATTGGATGGGACATTAAACTGTGGCTCTATGTGCAGGGAGAGCCATACCATGTGCATATTAAAGAATACACTGGATGCCTTGATGGGAGACTACCATCTGTCTCCCAACAGGAATTCCAATGGGTACCCTCCTCCAACCTTCACTGAGTCTTTGGGGTTCTTGTGACCTGGCCATTTAGCCCATTGTGTGCAAAAAAGTGCCATACAGAGGTAAAACAACCCAACCTCCCCCTCCAGTTAAAAATTTCTCCCTCTCTTTTATGGAAGAAAAGAAATGGACATAGTTCGAGGTACCCATTATACTCCCCATGTCAGAAGTTTCTAAACCAGAAACTGGAATTTCCTCACTCAGATAATCAAACTTTTCAAATCACTTCATACCCACTAGAGTTCCTTGGATACAATTTGGAAGGCTTGTGTAACTTTATAGCAAAAGAAAATTAACTATGGTCTGAGGTGAATAAAAAATGTAAAGATACAAAAAATTATTTTATTAAACAAAATTATTTATTACTTAACATAATATTTAAAACATTTATTAATTATTTGTATATACTTTTATTAGCTTTTGCATATTTTCCAAATTAAGTTAATGATTTTAATTTTTGATAAGAATTTAGTTTTTGAATCTTGTATTCTGCTTGTACTTAATTAGAACAACTTCAATATCCACAGATGCTCATGCTCTTGACCCAGCAAACTGAACAATGAATTTATCATGTGAAATCAGAAATTAGTTAGATGCATTCATTATTTCAAATTTAATGATGGCAACAGTTATTTTGAATAACTTTCAACTGTTAATGTTTAATCACGAGAAATCAGATATTAGTTTAATGTATTCCTTTTCTAAAATTTATTAGTGGCAACAGATATTTTGAATAAATTTCAACCATTAATGTTTTGAGAAATTCAAACCTGCCCACCCCAACTGTGGTTGACCCCAGTGAGTTTGCACATAGCCTATATTCTTCCCGAGTAAAGGGAACGTTCATGCAAAGTTTGTTGTCTAGCTCTTCTGAGGGCTGAGTGCATAAGCAGACAGACACACAAACTTTCTCCTTTATTTATTAGATAGTAATATACTGTTAGATTTTTACATAAAATAAAAATAAATAAATACCCCTTCAAGCAGCTGCTTGCCAGAGAGGTCTGACAGGAGCCTGTCAGTTTATATGCCATAGTAGGTCTGTGTGGATGGCTGGACCTCAGCAGAAAAACAACACAACATCCATGCCTTACCCGGGGCTCAAACCCAGGTCCTGTAGATTAGTAGCCTAGCATGCTAATCATTTGGTCACGGAACACAAAAAGAAATATTTCAATACCTAACGAACCCAAAAGATTTTTCATTTATCTGTAAAAAAATTTATCTTTAAAGTTGGATGTTTACAGAGAGATGACAAATTGAAAAAATTAGCTTTTTTCTTTTGGAAAAAGAGCTAAAAATAACATCTGGTGGAGTAACTGGGTCATTCTCTGCAACTTTAGTAACTAAATCAAGGGCACATAATTTTATGATATTCTAGCTTGGTATTCTCCTCTTCATTCAGTTTACAGACACACAACCATTTGTATTAATTTCTGCTATAGAAATTTCTTCTGCTACTCCCAGGGTCAGAAATATTATCTTCCCCTGATGGTTCTGAAGTAGTTTAATGAGTGCTTCAATAAGCTCTTTCCTTCCACTTCAGAGTTATCAGTCATATCAATTACTGTAATGCTAGCAGTTCCAGTAAATACAAAAAAAAAAATTTTTTTTAATATAATTCATTCTGAAGAATAAAAATTATCATAAAAAGTTAGCTTCTAAAATGGAAGTTTTTTAATTTCTGAGCAGCATGATTGTTGTTCAGAATATGATCATTGCTTGTATCTAATGCATTTTAAGGAATACCTAACCTTAGATGTCAGAAAAAAATTGTTAAAATGAATATTGATTTATTATTCTGAGGTATATGACCTCTTAAATGCAAGCTTTATATGTGGTTTTAACAAACCATTCAAAAGAGACAAAGAAATAGGCTGATTGTTTTTGTTCTAGAAACAACACTTACTCCCACTGGTAAGATAAGAAAACCATGCTTGATGCTTGGGATCTAATTTCTACTGAATATATCGTTCATGGGTTCAACAATCACCATTGACAACTCTGATATTTTGTGGCAGCACACATCATGGGAAAGTACAAGAAATGGCTCAAGGTACAGAGGTTAGTGACAGAGAATTAAAACACACACATAAATCTAAAGCATTCACAACCATGCCTCTTTTCTACATTGAAAGTTAAGTTTACTTTGTTGGTTTTATTAGTTCAGTTTCAATTACCAGAGATAAGAATACCAACCATGTCCAATCTGACATTAATTGTTGGGTGAACCAATACTAAGAGAGAGAATACCTGTTATTATGAAGGAGGCACTAGAAGTAAAGTTTTGAAATGAAGCACTTACATTTTTTTTCTCACAAAATTATTGTTTCCCTCCCACCCTATTTATATGTAATTTTGGTGTTTATAAACAAATAATTTCATTTAAAGTGAGTGAATACTGTACAATGAAAAGACATGAGATCTACTTTTTAAAAAGTATCAGTTTTATTTAAAATATTTAAAAAACCTTTAATTTATATTCTATCACATTTTAAATATCCAAAGGTGCATTTGATATCTATGCATTAGAAGAAGCATCATTTATTTTAAAAACCTTTAGTGGAATTAAGAACACACTTAAAAACTTTACTTACTGGTTTAATAAGAGGAGTAGTATCTAAATAGTGCAATTTGTAAAAGTTTAGAAGTGAGGGTATATCAGGAAACATCTGATCCCCAACTCTAAATCGAGTCTGCTCCCCCTGTTGTATCCTATTAATAATATAATGGCTAACCTTGTTGTCTTCTCTGAAAAGAAAATAATTCTTTATATTCTTAAATTATTATTTTAAAAAAAAACTAAAAATAATTTTTCTAAAAAAAATTAAATGTTATCAGATAAAACAATGCCATTATGAGTATTCTGTAGCTTACACATAAAATTTACTGTGAATTAATTGCATTAATGTATAATTAATAATTATATAATGTAAAATTATGCACATAAAAGTTTGAAATGTTTCAAGAGTTTTTGCAGCATCACAGTGTTTGGCTATCACATAAATTTTTAATTTCACATATCTAACAAATATTCTACCATAACAAGTCCAGGTAATATATTTAACAGTTTTTTTCAAATAGTTTGACTTTGATTCATATGGAAAAGTGTAATCCTATAAATAATGTCACACTATAGCAAAAAAAAAAAGTTATTTCTATACACAATTCATTATATTAGAAAAATATAATGAATTGTGTATAGAATATACACAATTCATTATATTTATATACAGATTTCTTTTTTGCTCTAGTGCTACATTATTATATTTCATGAATATGAAATTAAATGCATAAAATCCTCAATGGTAGTCAAAGAAACAGGGAGCCAAGAATCAAACTGTATAGTCTAGTTCTTTAAACACATCAATCCAAAGCAAGAGCTGCTGTATTTGGCCACTGCATGCTAATTCTAATAATGTCCTTTGAACACTATTTCCTAACCTCATTCAAAGTCTGAACCTTCTTCTCATGCCTTAAGAAACATTGTTCATTCTCTATGTACTAATATAGTTCTCCATCAGGACCAAACCTGATGGATGAAATCAAACCTAGCAGTCTCTCCTACAAGATGCTGTTTAAAGGCAACTAATTTTTTTTTGTCTAACCATATTATTACATAATCAGATTACCTAATGTCCAAAATGTGCAAGTTCTGGAACTGAAAGCATCAAGCTTTCTGTTAAGCTGCTTACAAAGGGTCTAAGTCAAAGTTTGAAAAATGGATATGCCCAAAGACCACTCTCCACAGATTCTTAACTTTTAGTTATTGATGCTTCAATATTCATTTTACTTTCTCAAACAATGAAGTATTGTTTCAATTCCACCCCTGAAAAAGACCACCCCCCAGTCCTGTTCTGTGTGTGGTGTAACCAATCATCTTAGCTCCTGAACTCTCCCAAGACCTGGGCAAGGTGACTATGGATTAAGAATAGTAGTTCTATGGAGGTGATTGATGGTTTGCTCTAATCCAATTGTAAGAGAATAATAAGAGAGGGCAGATCTCTGAGTAACTGGTATGTATCATGTACTGATGGGTCAACCTCTAGGCTTCCTGCTGTTCAGTGAAAGTGATTAACTGCTCATTGGGGGAACAAAAATTGTCTTATAGTACCTGTACCAGCACTGTTTCTCTCATGGCTTGAGTGTGTGGTACAGAGGCTGTACCAGCCATAATGAAAAGGTTCATATTTCCAACAACAATGCACATCATGTATGTGCATTTATCTGTATTTTATAATGAGGAACTCAAACAAATACTTTGCTACTTATATAATAATTATTTATCACATTCCATTATCTGTCACACAACTATCAAGAAAAATAAATTGAGAAACCTACCCAAGAGGTACAACAGTTTAAAGGAACTGAAGCACCACTCACCTGACCAATTTTTATAATTTGGTTTTCACTTATTTATCACCAAATATTACCAACCAATTAAAGCTCTAATGAAATTCACCTCATGATCATTTATCAATGAGACAAAAACAGCATAACCTATTTTCAGTTTTTTAACTCATCTAAAGTCCCCTCTCTCTATAGTAAAATTTTCATCGTAACATATTCAATCAAACTAAAGAGAAAAGATGATAAAATACAGCCTAGTCTAACTTCTTTGTATATTTACAAATTGTATTTTACATTTTGTATTTCTTCCAATCTCAAATTATCCACTGCCTGATACAGACATTAAAATTAATAACACCATATTTCAGTTTCCCCTTCCATTAGGTATCTAGGTATAACTGTAGATAATAATCTTGACTTTAGACTTCACATTATAATGCCATCACTTCAGCTTCTAAAAGAACTTATATAATGAGGTACATTCAAAACTATACATGCTTCTATGCCCCAATGTTCTAAAAAATTTAAATCCAGCTGAACTTGAATACTGTGTTTCCACTCTTTTTGGTGTTAACCAAAATTCAAAAACTATATTACTTCATTCCTATTAAATATTGAAACATTTGACCAATACTATCACCTCACCCATCTTCCCCTCCCCATCTTTGTTTTTCTGGATTATTCCCAATCCTTTTTTTCCCTATTGAATCATCTAATATTACTAATTAGTTTTGTGTAAAAAAAGTTTGCCAATGTGTGGGATTCGAACTCACATCTCTCCAGATACATCAGTGCAACATTAAAGAGAAATCATTGCCATTCCTGATCATAGATGGCACCAATGATGGGAGAGTGATGTCACATTAGTGGAAAAAAGACAGAGCCAGCATTAATTTAGTGGTCTTAGAACATCCTGGCATGCATCTGGAGAGATGTGGGTTTGAAATCCAAATGTCAGCAAAACTTTTTCCCCAAAACTATTTATTGATTTATTGACTTCAAAGCCAACAGGTAACTCTGTGGATACTATTTATTGATTAAATCTAATATTACTCTGTTTTCTTAAATTTTCTTTTTTTTCCTGATGTATATATTTTATATATTTCTTTTACTACATTTATTATCATATTATATGTTTTTTTGCACTATATGACACATTTTTAAGTTTGTTTTCATCTATGCAGCTTCTTGCCACTTATCTCCACAAAACTCCCTGCCCTCAGTCAGAAGGGGACACCTTTGGGCTTGGAAAGGCCATCGTCCATCAGATGAGACATTAAGCTGTGGCCCTGTATGTGGGATAGCCATACACTGTACACATTAAAGAACAAGCTGGATGGCCTTGACAGAGGCTATCTACTAATAGCTGTCAATGAATCCCCCCAAACCTTCTCTGAGCCCCCGGGGTCCTTGTGACTGGCCATGTAGTCCATTGCATGCAAAAAAGTTCTGCTCAGAGGTAAAACAACCCAACCCTTCATGTAATTTCTGTATCAAATAGTTATGCAATTTCTATATACGTTTAATTTTCTGCAAACATTTGAATCAATATCTAACCCCCCCCCCTCCTGATATGGAATAAATTATTATAATAATAATTCCACCATCAAAAATTTAAGTTTTTAACATAACTTTTTTCACCATTAGATTATAGCTTTTGGGAGATTCGAAATGTGCAAATCATAATATTTCATCCATTTTAATCCACAGCACTTTAAAATTACAAAGTATTTAGCCACTATTACGCTATTGAAGTACGATGATGAGAATTGGGTAGAGAGGAAAAATTGTCTTGAGCCGGGTAGTATCTGAACCCGTGACCACCTGATAACATGCCAGGTGCTTTTCCTCTAAGCCACTGATCAATCTCTCCTCTGATGTACATGTTAAACCCAAGCAATAGATCAGTCGCACATAGTTGTCTTAACTGCTGATGCAGACTCCATTCACAGAGCACTCATATGTAGGTGCATAAGATCAACTACACTATTGCTATGACTTCTACTGGCTTCTTTTCTAATTTTGAGCAGATCTCACTTACAGGCACTATTGGTATAAATTATTAGTAACTTTCTGATACATTTTAATCCATAGCACTTTGCAATTACAAGGTATTTAGCCACTATTATGCTGTTAAAGTATGATGAAGTTGGGTACAGAGGAAAATCTGTGCTCTGTACACTGAGTTACTGGCCACTGATCAATCTTTTCTCTATTGTAGTTTTTTTTAGACATTTCAGAGGATAAAGCAACTGGTATATTGTCAGGAGGTTGTGGGTTCAGATCCTCCCAAGGCTTAAGACAATTTTTCCTCTGTACACAATTCCCATCATCATCATACTTCAGCACTGTAATAGCAGCTAATTCCTTGTAATATTTCATCAATAACTATTCAACACAAAAAGAATTTTTATCTCAATAAGCAAAAAAGTTTTATGTCTACATCTTCATTTCAAGGAGGAAGTAAAACTTCCTCCTTGAAATTTCTGTGAAAAGAAGGCTACCGTTTGGAAAAAGGCTTCATTTGGAACAGATTGTTCCAAATCTGTTTCAACCAAGCTCACTGCCAGAGTGCCCAGATCTTAGTGAAAAAACAATGCTGGAAATCTAGGTATGGAGCTGACAGAGAAAGCCAGAAAGGGGTGTGGCTGAATTGAAAGCACCATTTGAGAAGTCATTTCCCCTAATGCTAGCACATCTGTGCACCCAGCAGAACTTGATCATAGAGGTGGTAGCTAAGCAATGGAGCTGCTGGTGAATCTTAGAACAAGTGAAGACACCAAAATTAAAGTCTGTAGTAGCCAAGTGAAATGGTGTAAAACATAGACCAATGATGATGCTTAGTTGCTAAACTATCAAAGGCAAGACTGATAGTGTGCTGATGTGCAATGAAGAAAGAATGTTGCAGTGCGATCTGGTCAACTATGATGAAGTCACAACAGACCATGGCCAATTCCCACAGAGTGCTGAACTTCTACCTGAGATTTGCAGTCCAGTTTCAATGGAACAAGTGCCTGATACAGGTTAAACAAAGAACATCAATCTGCTCCCCAAGAGAAGTTTTTGATGATGTTCAATGCCCATGTAGACTTGGATCTGAGATGAACGTGCAGTAAAAAGGTTAATTTTAGATAAAAAATGAAGCCAAGAAACTTGGCTTCTTCAGCAACAGGAATCACTATTTTCAGGAGATTACTGATCAAAGGTTTACTACTACCTGCATGTGCCCCACTGAGCATTAAAAAGGCTTTTGTGCCAAAAATCTTTTATTTTTGCAATCTGATTCACAACACTTTTATGAATTTTCAAGGGAACACATATGTAAATGTATGCATTTTTAAAATTATTTTCAAAATATTTTATAAAATTATTTTCAGGAGTTGGAGGCAAATGGATTTTTCACCAATATCTGCCACCATGTAAAATCAAATGAATTTTAATTTTTTTTTAGCCAAATTACATATTTTTGTATTCATACTTAGTACCATATAACTGGAGTTTTATAAAATAAAAGTTAAATAATTTGGAATTGTTTTGTTTAAATTATTTTAAAGTATTGTTATCATATTATTTTAGAGCTGACTTCTTATAGTTAATCATTACTGTAAGGTTGCGATTTTGAAACTTTTATGTGTACAAAAAAAATTCTAAATTGTGACATTCCAAAGATTATTCAAAATGCTATATAAATACAGAGAATATAGATAGATTTCTTAACATCATAATCAACATTATTACCTCACACAGAGAACAAGATCGCCTTGAATAGTTGTACTGTTCCTAACAAGAAACACTCCAGTTTCTTTTTCTGCCATTAACAAATCTGCAGCTTCTTGCCTTGTCATTGGTCCAAAATACCAACTGAAATATTAAGAAAAGAAATTGTTCACTATCATATAAAAGAAAGATATTTTGAGGGGTTGGTGAAAAAAATCTGAATTAAACTTACAGCTCTACTAATACAATTTAATATTCACAATTTAAGCTATAAATACATATTAAAAATCTTGAGTTCTTAAATGGCTCAAGTGGAAGGCTATAGCATTAATTACCACCTTGTGGCTTCAGCTTATTGCTTCTACACTTATTCTTTTTCTTGTACTCATTATAAAATTCTTGTATTTAGGAGTCTTTTAAAGTTACTAATATGATTTATTGTTAATATCTGGAAGCATTTGGCAGCTTTTTGTTTATATAGAAATTTTGGTTATTCAATTTATATTATTCTTATTAATTGTTGGTGTGGAAGAATGGCAGTTTTTGATGGAGTCAAGAAGATTAATGTGTAATTTAGGGGAGGGTTCTTTGAGTTACATGATGTGGGGGTATATTTTTTTTGTTGTCTGTAACAGTATTATTTGGTTTTGGATGTTTTTTATAATTTGGATCAGTAGTGCACTGTTTCCGATTTTCTTGTTTTTTTGGTATGTGTTGTCTCTGATGATATTATTTAGTTTTGGAGCTTTTCTACAATTCAGTTCAACAGTGCACAGTTTCAGATTTCTTTGTTATGTACTGTCTCCAATGAGATTATTTATTTTTTGGAGCTTTTTGATAATCTGGATCTACGGTGCACTGTTTCTATTTTCATGTTTTTTGGTATGTGTTGTCTCCAATGATATTTAGTTTTGGGGCTTTTTTATAATGCCAATCAGCAGTGCATTATTCCGGATTTTCTTGGTTTTGAGATTTGTGTTCGATTTGATTCATTCTGGCGATTCATTTAGATTTATTTTTTCATGTGTGAATTGATTGAATTCACGTGAAATCCAATATATCTCTGCTGTTTCCTTTTAAGGATCTGCTCATGTTGATAAAGAAAATCTTTCCCTGTGTTAAATAACACTCCAAGTATTTGATTTCTGACACCAGATTAACTGTGTTTGGGACCAAACATCTCTGTACAATTGAAGGCTAATACAGCACTATGAGGGCTAAATCTCAGGAAGGATTCAACTCCAAACTGATATATCTCTTCAAAGATGGACTCTAAATTAACTCTAGATTCTTCAAAGTCAATAATATCATCTGCAAAGAAAACAGCAGGGACACAAAATGTGGAACCAGGATTCAAAATATTGGGGAATTTTAGTCCAAGTTGGTATGGAGAAGCTTGTCTTATACGGGTCGAAGATAAATCAGGAACAGAGGAGGTGAAAGAGGACAACCTTATTTAACTCTTTAATGCTGAGGAAATTTCCAAAAAGGATAGAGAGTAAACATAGGTGACAATCACAGCACTACCTGGGTGACATTTTAATGTCAATATATCAATAAATATTTTGTGGAAAAAAATTTGCTAACATACGGAACTTGAACCCACGTCTCTCCAGAAACGTGTCACCTCTCTTTATTTCGGGGTGGGGGACGGGTCCTTCGGGACCCGTAGGGGGAAAGCGTAAGGGGGAAAGCACGTATTCCGTATCACGACACTACATGTGTTTGGAAAGAGAAGCGTAGAAGATGAAGTTTGTCTCAGAGGAGACCAGTAGGTTGGAGTATGGGTGGTGTTAAAGGGGGTGCAGATTGCAGCCCGGGTTGAAAAAGGAAGATAAGTAGTAGAGCGAAAGCAGCTCCTGGTCTCAAAGAAGAGAGTCCTGGAGCCGGCAGACAAGCCAGCCTATATCCCTCAAGTGTGCCCTGACCAGGGCACTCTCGATGGACACCGTGACCAACTCGCCTGCTGCCTCATTGATTGCCTGGGAGCTCCTGAGTTCATTAGCGAACCCTTCTGTAATTGGGCACCTGAGGATATAGTGCCCAACATCTGCATCTGGAGCCCCACAGCTGCAGTAACTGTGGGTAGCGATCTTAAACAGCTCCAGATGTTTGGGGAAACTCCCATGTCCCGTCAGGACCTACGTCAAATAGTGGTCAGAGGACATCAGGGATAGACTGACCCTTCTCAAGAATGTCTTTGTTTGTAGACCATTCTCAGTCGTATCCCAGAGTCTCTGCCAGTCAGTGAGTACTCTTCGACACAGTATAGACTTCAGGGTAATTTTAGAAGTCTTTACCGCTAGCACAGGTTGAGTGTTATTACCTGCTGAGCGGGCCAGTTGATCTGCCCACTCATTCCCTTCATGACCTACATGTGCCTTGATCCAGGAGGATACTCTGGGCATGTTCTGATTGCTCAGGATGCACTTGATTTCGTTAACTATTTGATGCCTGTTGGTTGCATCTTCAAGTGCTTGCAGAGCTGCCTGGCTGTCACTATTATGACCACCGTCATAAAGGGCCCAGTTGAGGGCCTCTCTGATGGCGAGCAGCTCCGCTTGGAAGGCTGAGCCATTATTTGAAACCTTCCTATTATAGTCATACACCTTGGCTCCTTGATTGTAGACAGTGTAGGCTAAGCCCACACCATTCTCGCTCTTGGAACCATCGGTGTATATCTCTGTTCCTAATCCTGATGGTAACTCCATGGACCATGACATACTTAGTCTTCTGGTGGGATGGGCATCCCACTTAGCGGTATTCGTCTCATAATCCTCAGGGTCATACTGAACTCCGAGGAATATTGCTTTCTCCTTAGCCTGCAGGACTCTAAAAATGGTCACTTCTTTGCTGATCATCAAAAATAATGGAGGAATCCTTGCTAACACCAGGAGGGCATCCATAGATGTAGTCCTATAGGCCCTGGTGATTCGCAGTAAAGCTGGTTGTTGGGCAGCAATCAGCTTTCTACACATAATGGAGTGGTCCGTCGGGCACCACCAGGTGCCCGCCCCATAGGTTAGGATCCACTCTGAACTAATGTCGGCTTATTTTCCCCCCAATAATTTAAGACTTTAAATCTTTCACTGATGATTTTCAGCACCAACCATCGGTGCCATCTATGATCAACAGGTGGCAACAATTCCTTTTTATATTGCACTGAGTGAGATGGAAATAATAGTCTCTTCAAGCTATTTAGCATTATTAATGATTTAAACATAGGTGATAATCACAATGTTATCTAGGTGACATTTTAATGTCAATATATCAATAAATATTTTGTGGAAAAAATTTCGCTGACATATGGGACTTGAACCCTCATCTCTCCAGAAACACACCAGAGTATTCTTACTGATTGAACTAATGCTGGTTAATCTTTTTTCCACTAATTTAATCTTTCACTGATGATTTTTAAAGTCTTAGCTAGGTAGTCACTGGAAGGAGAGCTATGCACCAATCCCCTGTGATGATGCATAGAACCAGCCAGGCCTAGCACCTAATGTCCGACCCCGCCTTCTCGTGGTGCAGACCGTTAGTAAATTTCAAAAGAGATACTCTCTTGTGGAAGTGAACGGAAGGGGAGGGCTGCCAGATTAGTGTGGCCTACTGATCTAGACAACTATGGCTACTTTTCTTTTTTTTCTACCCTGCTGAGGAGTGGTCAACCACACAGACTCCTGGTGCTGACCATATAAACCTACTGGTCAGATATAAGCTCTGAGCTTGATTATGGATCCTGATTTTGCTGCACTGGTGGGCTTCTGCGGAGGGAAAATCTTCCGAGTTGTTTTGTTTGTGGGTTGACAGCCCCAAGTGAATAGATTCACAGGATATGTTTATCAGCTGGTGGATAATCCTGAGCAGAAGTCATCGCAGGCACCTGAACTCTTTGCTTCTATTGGCATCGTCAAATTCTACATTGGGGGAAGTCTTCCAGTGTAGATGGCGGCTTCAGCCTTTAGTAGTGGGGGAACGGGTCTTTGCCCCATGTCTGCGATTAGGGGGCTGTTTGATATTGTCGGCATTCTCTCTCTCAATAAACATAGTTTCTTTAAACATCCCACTAACCATTTTCTCTCCATAGGTAGTTGGAATGTGAGGACTCTGCAGAGAGCTTTTTCTCTTGATGTCCTCACACAAGAATTCCACCGTTATAATTTAGATATTCTCGGCTTGCAAGAGACCAGATGGACAGATAAAGGTCAGACTCTTAAAAATAATCTTAAATTTCTCTTTTCAGGGAGGGACGACAATAAGCATCACCAAGGCGTGGGTCTGCTTCTCAGCAGACACGCTAGCGATGCTCTTCTAGGATATGAGTGCATTAATGAAAGGTTTCTTACAGAAAAATTTCAGACAAGCGTTAAAGACTTGAATATTATCTGCTGTTATGCCCCCACTGAGGATGCCGATGAGGATGAGAAGGATAGGTTTTATGAACAACTTCAGGATATTTTGAATTCTGTCAAGAAAGGAGATATTACCCTTGTTCTTGGTGACTTCAATGCCAAAGTTGGTACTGACTCTGACCTTTGGGGAGGAGTAATAGGCCCTTTTGGTATTGGTAGCTGCAATGGCAATGGGCAACGTCTCCTACAGGTAAGTAAACTCAATGGATTCAGAATAACTAACACTTATTACAAACACCGCGACATACACAAGTACACATGGGTTTCACCTGATGGGCTGCATAAGAATATGATTGATTACATATTAATTAACAGCAATTGGGCTAGTTCTGTTAGGAATACCAGGTCATATAGGGGAGCTGAAATTGGATCTGACCATTACCTTGTTAAAAGTGTGTTGCAACTTAAACTTAAAAAGTGTTGTGCTAGGGTTAAAAAATTTACTTTTAATACTGAAGCTCTGAAAGATCCAGTTATAGCCAAAGCTTACCATGATAGGTTACTTAGTCATTATGACAGTCATGGTTTGCTTACTACTGAAGTTGAGGAAGAATGGGATCATTTTAAACAGGCTTTTTTGGACACTAACAGTACTCTTTTAGGAAAAAAGGAGCAGAAGAGGCAAAATTATCTGAGTGATAAGGCACTTGAGCTTATTTCGGAAAGAAAGAACTGCAGGAATGCCCTTAATCAAGACCCTACTAGTCCTAATGGAAAGCATTACAGGGAACTTAATAAACGTGTAAAAGATAAGTTAGCTGCTGATGGTTTGGCTGACAAAGCCGAGGAAGCAGTTAGACAGCACAACAGCAGAGAGCTGTACCAGATAGTTAATGCTTTGTGTGGTAGAAAACGGACAGGTATACAAGGATTGAAAGATAAACAAGGTAAGGTTATAGAAGGCGAGGATTCTGTCATGGCTAGGTGGGCTGAGCATTTCAGTGATATTCTAAACAATGCGGGTAGTTCTATTCCCATTGTTTGCAATGATGATAGATGCATTGGTGGCTTTAATGTTGGCCCTATAACACAATCTGAAGTTATTTTGGCTGTTTCTAAACTTAAACTTCATAAATCACCAGGGGTAGATGAAATTACTACGGAAATGCTTAGAGCTGGGAATGTTTCGGTTACCACTTGGATGACTGAAATTCTGAATATCTTTTATGATAAAGGCATGGTTCCTAAGGATTTTACCAGAGCTATTGTTATCCCTATTTTCAAAAAAGGTGATCGCAGTTCTTGTGATAACTATAGGGGTATCAGCCTACTCTCTGTTCCAGGTAAAGTTCTTTCCATGATTGTGCTAATAGAATTAAGAATCTGGTTGACAGTCAATTGCGTGATGAGCAATGTGGATTCAGAAGTGGTAGGGGATGTGTGGATCAGATATTTTCACTTAGGCAGATTCTTGAGAAATGTTTAGAGTTTCAGAAACCTTTGGTTGCTAGCTTTGTTGATTTCAAAAAGGCTTTCGACTCTGTTGATCGTCATAATTTGTGGTTGATTGTGAAATCATATGGTATACCAGACAAGTTAGTTAACATAATGAAAGCTCTCTATAATAACACTGAGTCGTGTGTGAGAGTTGGTAAGGCTTGTAGCAATTGGTTTAGCATTACTTCTGGTGTTCGACAAGGGTGCATTTTGTCTCTTTTTCTCTTTAGCTTGGTTGTTGATTATGTTATGCGAAATTCACTTCAAGGGAAAGCTTTTGGCCTTAAATGGGCTGGAGATACGAAAATTTCTGATTTAGATTATGCTGATGATTTAGCCCTTTTGGGAAATGATGTTGATAAGATGAACTCTTTCATTCGAGCTGTTGATGAGACTGGTAGTAGAGTAGGTTTGGTTATAAACAGAGAGAAAACTAAAGTGATGAAAATTGGTCAGGCAGGCTGTGATTCAGTTAATCTGAATGGTTGCAGTCTTGAGCAGGTGTCACAGTTTAATTATCTTGGGAGCTATGTAACAGATAATGGTGATGTGCGGCATGAGATTAACAGACGAATAGGGATTGCTGCAGGGACTTTTAAGAACCCATGGAGAGTGTGGAGAAATAGGCGTATACACCAAAAGACTAAAATTAGACTGTATAATAGTTTGGTTCTTTCTAGGTTTAGTTATGGTAGTGAAACTTGGACACTTTGTAAACAAGATAACAGGAAACTAGATGCTTTTGATTCCAGATGCTTACGCAGTATCTTGGGCATTAGGTGGTTTAACTTTGTAAATAATGATGAGATTAGGCAAAGGAGTTTGCAACCTCCTTTAAGCAGCATATTGTGCAGAGAGAGACTCCGTTGGTTTGGCCATGTCGCCCGTATGAATAATTACAGATTGGCGAATAGGGTTATGAACAGTGTGCCTAAAGGCCTCAGAAAGAAGGGGAGACCTAGGATGCGGTGGGCAGACAATGTCAAACAGGACCTTTTTAGAATTGGTGTGCAGTGGCCAGATGCAGTAGATGTAGCTCAGGATAGACTTGCTTGGAGAACTAAATTGCACGGTCTGGTTGGACCTCCGTAGCCCATGGCTGCTTGAGGATGATGATGATGATGATGATGATAAATTAATGTTTGGGGGATTAGTTCCATTAGTTCAATTGGTAAGAATACTCTGGCATATTTCTGGAGAGATGCAGATTCAAGTCCCATATGTCGTCGAAATTTTTTCCGCAAAATATTTAAGGATAGAGAGTATTAAAGACAAAAGAATAACACTATTTGGACGAGTCCATTTCAAAATTTTTGGCTGTTACGTGTGTTCAAGGGTTAACACCAAAATTTATCATTACTATGTCTGATTGAATTTTATTAAATTTGTAGACATGTGAACATTTATTTGGGGTATACATCTTCAAGAGTTGAAGAAAATCGTTTGGAATCCCCAATATTCTCATACTTTTCCATAAAGTTGTTCTGTGAATTGAATCACATGCCTTTTCAATGTCAAGACCAGCAACAAATAATTGTTCGCCAGAATCATTACATCATTGGATAATTTCTGTCACATAAAACAGCCTTCCACTCTCCATTTTCTTCGAAAGCCATACTGCCGTTCATCTATTTTTTTTTTTTCCTCCACCACCTCTCTAGTCTATCTTTTAAAATTGACATGAACATGTTATAAATGCAGCTGGAGACTGCAATAGGCCGATAACTACCAATATCCTCCTTAGACTTGCCTTTTCCATTGAATATCAGTTTTATTTTAATATCAAACCAGTCATGAGGTATCTCTTGCTTTTCCAAATTTCATTAAATGTCTTTGAGGCTCATTTTATCTCTGTTGTGTGATTAGAAATCTTGTCAATTCCAGCGCTTTCCCTTTTCAGTCTCTTAGTTGCTTTTTCCAGATCAGAGAGTAAAATTTCTCGCAAAAGAGTGGATTCAACTCTCTTGAAGTCTGACCTTTCATCACCAGAATTTTCCATAATTTCTGCTGCCCATTTATTTTCCTCAAGAGAAAGTCACGCAGTTCTTTGTTGTTTCTGGTTAGAGAGCCATTTTCATGTTGAAGAGATGAGTAGTTTTCCCTGATGAAACTTGCTTTATGTATCTCCAGAACTTCTTCCATCTCACACCTTCTTTGATATCCCTTGCAATTATATCATCAATTCTTTTCATATCAGAAGTTTTCGCTTTAGCAGCTTTGCCCTTCTGTTCTTTAAACTATTCCTACGTTTAGTGAACATCTACTGAGACCATTTGAAAATTTCTTTTGAATATTTCTATGTTCCCTACATTTTATTTTTCTAAGCTTAATTTTCTGCAGACCAACTGTATTTATAACACTTTTTCTAAATTTAAGTGTGAATCACTAGGAGTCCAAAAATCATGCATTTGGTCAAGAAGCAACACATTGTGTTGCATTAAGAAAATATGGTACCCAAGTCATGTAAATTGCAGGTCTTCCTTAAAATTTTCATTCTCATTGCCAACCAGAGTCCAGAAGACAAACATTCCATCAAGACTCATTATATAAAAAAAAAACAAGCAGCTGCTTGCCACAGAGGTCTGACAGGAACCTGTCAGTATATATGCCATAGTAGAAGGTCCAAGAGGATGGCAGGACCTCAGCAGAAAAACAACACAAATGCTCATGCCTTACCCGGGGATCGAACCCAGGTCCCTTAGATCAGTAGCCAAGTGTACTAACCACTAGGCCATAAAAATTAAAAAAAAAATAAATACCCCCTCAAGCAGCTGCTTGCCACAGAGGTCTGACAGGAGCCTGTCAGTTTATATGCCAGAGTAGGTCTGTGAGGATGGCAGGACCTCAGCAGAAAAACAACACATACATCCATGCCTTACCCGGGGATCGAACCCAGGTCCCTTAAGATCAGTAGCCAAGCGCGCTAACCACTCGGCCACGGGACGGCCTAAAAAATAAATACCCCCTCAAGCAGCTGCTTGCCACAGAGGTCTGACAGGAGCTTGTCAGTTTATATGCCATAGTAGAAGGTCTGTGAGGATGGCAGGACCTCAGCAGAAAAACAAAACACACATCCATGCCTTATCCAGGACTCGAACCCAGGTCCCATAGATCAGTAGCCAAGCGTGCTAACCACTCGCCATGGGACGGCTAGGATTACATAAAAAAAAAATGGCACTTGAATGCTGTAAACTGCAGTTCATCCCCCATTGCCATTTAGTGCATTATTTTTTATGTATCAGTTTGGTGGTCATCTCCTTAATAAAGGGATTGAACCAACAGTAACATTTAACACATTTTAATTTATGAAAAGCAGTCACAGAAATGGGAAGATACTATTGCACAATATTACTTCAATAATACCAAATAATTTTTTTAGAGTGAATTTACAAGACATTCATATACAGGAATCATGAACTTACCTGTTTCTGTCGTAAGGATCAAAATTTGAAGCCATTCTTTGTACCAACAAAATTTACAATTTTTATATTTTTCAAATGTTAGTTACCATTATTAAAATTTCTTTGTATAGTGCTTAGTTCTTAAAGATAAAAGCTACTGTTCAGATTAATCACGTTTATATCACAAGATCTCATTGTAAAGACTGTAAACATACAGTCCGCAATAATATTTTCTTCCAGAATAAACTATTTGGTATTTTGATTTCAGCACATACAGGATATTCACTACCATGAACTAAGTTTCCAGAAACTTTCGGAGCTAAATCTGACTTAAGCAAACTTAGACATCTTCATGTAACAGAAATCAATACACTAGATTAATAATAATGATACCCGCTTGCTCTTAATACTTTATTATGATGAGAATCTCATCAAGATATTAATCACCGTGAAAGAATAAACCCTAAACCACAGCCCTACACTTTACTTTCTAACGAAATTACTTCATTTTTTAACTGAAAATATTGTTTTCTGCCTTCATCAAGAAAGTTAAAAATATGAATCAGTTTAAATTTCGTTAGTACTGGTATTTCCTCCTAATAGAAGAAAAGAACATTTTGTTAAAGTAATTAGCATCTAGTGTTCTTTACCAATAAGCGGTTGCAACTCGTAAGTTTCTAACTAGGCAAGGCTAGCATAATAATTTATACAGAGAAACCAACTAGGCAGGAGCAGTAATAGCTCATAAGGTAGTACGCAACGCCGCGATTTTCCTCCGCTAACCGCAATTCTGCCCTCGGTGAAAAACGGAACATCGATTGAATAGGAAAAGGCATATAGTGTACACTGCTGATCATTAAAAATGCAAAATCAGGAAAGACAAGAGATATAAAAGCCATATTTGGTGAATACATAGCTTATGTTACAAGGATCAAGTGATTACAAATACAACTCGTTTAGACTTGTGGAATACAAATAAATCAGTATCTTGTGTGGCTACCATGAGCGGCAATAACCGATGCTACACGGTCCGGCATTGAGAGGATGAGATGCCGGATGTGTGTTTGGGAATGTCAGTCCATGCAGTTTCGATACGTAGCCAAAGTTCATCTGTTGTAGTAGCTGCTGGTGTGCTAGTCTTCGTGAGATCATGGACCAGACATATTGAGGACAGATCCGGTGAACGCGCAGGCCAAGGCAGAAGTGTCACATGGTGGCTATCCAGGAATTGTTGGATGATGCATGTGACATGTGGTCGGGCATTGTCCTGTTGGTAAATGGCACCAGAAAGCCTCTGAAGAAGAGCCTCTCAACAAATGGTCTCAACAGAGAGCTTCTCAACAAATGGTCTCAATGGTGCCCTCCTCCTTTGAAAATAATACTAGTAAGGGAAATGGAAGCCAAAAATTATTAAACGTGTGCATATTTCAAGTAACTTTTTTAAAAAATCTTTAAAACGATGGTATAAATGTTATACTGCAATGAAAAACCAGTCTCTTGGTCCACTATTCTATCATTTTTATGGCCCGATTGCATCGCCTCCCCCCCCCCTCCCCCCGCTTTATATTTTTCCTAAATCCGGACCTGACCACAACTGGGAAAACCAATAGTTAAAACCTTTATAAATTCTGCTTTTATATAATTCTGAATTAATAAAGGTTTTAACTATTGGTTTTCCCAGTTGTGGTGAAGGTCAGGCCCGGATTTAGGAAAAATATAAAGCGGGGGGGGGGGGGGCAAAGCAATCTAACCTTTATAAATTGTGCTTTTATAGATTTTTTTTATTTTGCAACAGTATCTTAGTCCACTTATAATAAGGTGAAAACGCAGTGTCTGAAATTCCTCGGACAAAACTGTGTTACATATGAAATGTTTCATACTAAAGCAAATGTGCCCCAAAATATTGTTTGGTCTGGGGACCTCAAAAACCTTTCCTGTATCCAAACTTTTTTTTTTTGCCCTTTTTTCAGTTTGCATTTCCCATAGCATAATTCCTAGTCAAAACTAATGTTTCACAGTGATTTGCATTTCAGTATCACAGGCATGACTGAAAAGCAAAGGCAGGAGTTACATAAAAAAAAAATATGCAGGGTGTTTCAAAAAAGATGCAAGCCTAAATATAAGAGAGTAGAACTAACACGCATGTATATTTTAAGCCAAAATATTAGGCAGTTGGCATTACTGTACTCAAGGTTAACAGCCTTTAGCAGTTGAAATGACCTTGTCACGCACTAGTCTGACTCAAGCATTCATTCTTTTGTGTTGTTTCAGCTATGTCGTTTTTCCAAAAACAAACGTATATTTATTGTTGATACTTATTGCGCACAAATCTTATAGATGTGTCAGAGACGACTTGGAGTTGAAGTTTCTTCATTCTGCAGTTCCCAACAAGTCGACAATGTCTCGTTTAATTGATAAAATTCTTGACATTGGGTCCAGGGGCGTAGCCATGGGGAGATGGGGGGGTAGGCTCCTCCCCTCCCCAAAGTAACTCGGAATTGGCAAAATTCGAAGTGACTTCGTAAAATTAGGTGAGTTTTTTTTGTAAAAATTTGTAATTTTTTTTTTTTTGGAAAATTAAGAGGAGTTGTTAAAATCGAGGCAACTTGGCAAATCTAAGGCACTTTGGAAAATGGAGAGACGGCAAAATTTAGAGCAGTTGGCAAAATTCGAAGCCACTTAAAATATAGGTGATTTGGCAAAATCGGAAAAACTTGGCAAAATCTTAGGGAGTTGGCAAAATTCGGACTGACTTAGTAAAATCTTTGGGAATTGGCAAAATTCGGAGTGACTTGGTAAAATCTTGGGGAGTTGCAAAATTCGGAGTGACTTGGCAAAATCGTGGGGAGTTCGCAAAAATTAAGGTGAGATGTAAAGATTAGGATTTTTTCTGTAAAATTATGGCGAGTTGGCAAAATCTAGGGACAGTTGGCAAAATTCCGAATGACTTGACAAAATCGTGGGGAGTTGGCAAAATTCAGGTGAGATGTGAAAATTTGAATTTTTTCTGTAAAATTATGGCGAGTTGGCAAAATCTAGAAGAGTTGGCAAAACTTAGGGAGTTGGCGAAATCTAGGGGGCAGTTGGCAAAATTCGGAGTAACTTGGCAAAATCGTGGAGAGTTGACAAAATTCAGGTGAGATGTAAAAATTGAAATCTTTTTTCTGTAAAATTATGGCGTGTTGGCAAAATCGAGTCAACTTCGCAATATCTAGGAGAGTTGGCAAATCTTGGGGGAGTTAGCAAATTTAGTGACTTTGCAAGAATCAGGTGTGATGTAAAATTGGGATTTTTTTCTGTAAAATTGTGGCGAGATATCAAAATCAAGGAAGCTTGACAAAATCTAAGGCAGTTGGCAAAATTCGAATCCACCAGGTAAAATACGGGCGATTTGTGAAAATTGGGATTGTTTTTGTGAAATTAAGGAGAGTTGACAAAATCGAGAAAACTTGGCAAAATCTAGGGAAGTTGGTAAAACTTGAAACCACTTGGTAAAGTACAGGTGAGTTGTGAAAATTGGGATTGGTTTTGTGAAATAAAGGAGAGTTGGAAAAACCAAGAACTCTTTGCAAAATTCGAAGCCACTTGGTAAAATACAGGGAAGTTGTGAAAATTGGGCCTTTCTTGTGCAATTAAGGAGAGTTGATAAAATTCGAAGTGACTTGGCCAACTCAGAGATGTAAAAATTGCGATTTTTTTCTGTAAAATTATGGCGAGTTGGCAAAATCTATAGTGTTTGCAAAATTCGAATCCACTTGGTAAAATATAGGCGATTTGTGAAAATTGGGATTTGTTTTCTGAAATTAAGGAGTGTTGGACAAATTGAGGAAACATAACAAAAAGAAGGGCAGTTGGCAAAATTCGAATCCACTTGGAAAATACGGGTGAGTTGTGACAATTGGGATTGGGTTTGTGATATTAAGGAGAGTTGACTGAAATTGAGAAAACTTGGCAAAATCTTTGGGAGTTTGAAAAGTTTGAAGTGATTTGGCAAATTTAAGAGAGATGTAAAGATTGGGATTAGTTTCGTGAATTTAAGAAAAGTTGGTCAAATGAAGGGAAAATTCACACTGACTTGCTACAATTCAGACGAGATGTAAATATTGGAATTATGTCTGTGAAATAATAATGGCTAGTTGGGAAGTTAAATGTCAAATTACTGTTAGTTGGCAAAAATTGGAAGTCAAATGGGAAAATGCACCCCCCCCCGAGCGGAAATCCGGTAAGTTTGCTCAGTTGGCAATATCTGAACTTCGAGTTGGAAAATATTTGATAACTCCTCCCCACAACCACAATCCTTCGTTACGCTCCTGATTGGGTCTCTACAGGATCGAAAGAGCCCAGGCCAGCCATCACTATTAACTGCCGAAGCTTTTGATGATGTGTCTCAGCATTTAACTCGCTCACCCGGAAAATCTTTTAGAAAGTTATCTTCACAGTCACCAGCTACTGTTTTTAGAGCTACAAAGAAGTTAAAATTTCATGCCTACCGCATTGGTGTCGTTCATGAACTGAAAGAAACAAACCATGAAAAACGCTTATGGCATTGTTGTTGGTTTCGTTCTTTTGCTGATGAAATGGAATTGAGCTGTTGGACCGTGTTTATTTCAGTGACGAGGTTTGGTTTCACTTGGATGGGTATGTGAATAGTCAACACAGTCGAATATAGAGCAGTGAAAATCCTCACACTTTTCACGAATGACCATTACACATACGGAAAATTGGTGTTTGGTGTGCAATTTCCCATCGTCATGTGATAAAGTCTTTATTTTTTCACTCAACTCTAACTGGTGAAGTTTATCATGACCTCATCCAACAGTTTATTGCACCATTGGATATGAATGAACGAGAGTGTTGGTTTCAACAAGATGGCACGACCGCCCATACTGCAAATGACACAGTGGTCATGTTTTGAACGAGTTTTCCTAAATACGAACGTATTTGAACAAGTTGTCCTAAATATCAAAGTATTTGATCAAGTTGTAATAAATATCAAAGTATTTGATCAAGTTGTCCTAAATATCAAAAGTATTTGAACAAGTTGTCTTAAATATGAACGTATTTGAACGAGTTCTCCTAAATATGAACGTATTTGA
The DNA here is from genome assembly GCA_038380435.1 of Ryuthela nishihirai. Classification (NCBI taxonomy): domain Eukaryota; kingdom Metazoa; phylum Arthropoda; class Arachnida; order Araneae; family Heptathelidae; genus Ryuthela; species Ryuthela nishihirai. The sequence goes on along the minus strand of JAWZYU010000002.1, from coordinate 117,455,521 downwards.
ACGAGTTGTCATAAACATGAACGTATTTGAATGAATTAGCATAAATATAAACGTATTTGAACGAGTTGTCCTAAATATGAACGTATTTGAACTAGTTGTCATAAACATGAACGTATTTGAATGAGTTAGCATAAATATGAACGTCTTGGAATTGAATGATTTACATAAATATTAACGTATTTGAAAGAGCTAGCATATATATGAATGTATAGAAATTGAACGAGTAAGCACAAATACGAACGATTTGATTGAACGTGTTAGCACAAATATGAATACATTTGAATTGAACGAGTTGGCATAAATATGAACGTATTTCTGTAATATCTGGTGAGAGTATTTCAATCCAGAAGAGATGTAAGATTATAGAGCTTTCGTCAATAAATTTGGAAATTGTTTTGAAAATTTGAACTTATGGAAGCATGTTGGAGTCACCCCTGTTCCTTCTTTAACATTTTCAGCATTAATCAATAGCATGTTCTCTGTCAGAAGGGATACCAAGGGTTTTGGAAAGACTTCTTTGTTTCAGATGGATCGTAAATCGGTCTCCCAATGTGTTCAGTAGAGCGATATCATATTCACGTTAAAGAACATGTTGGATGGCCTTGACGGGAAGTTTAAATCTGCCGACATGGATTTGTAGAATTGGCACATTACCATGTTGAATTATTCTATTTTCTTAACACTGAGATTTATTGTTTTAAGGTCATGAACAATGTGCAATACCTATTTTCGTATTATGTAACATATTTATTTTTTGGGTCCTAAATAATTATCTCCCATTCGAAACGAAATTTTTCTACTACTGGTGGAAATTTTAAAGAAGAATTTACAAAGAATTTTATTTTCGAAAAAAAAATAGGCGTTTTAATTCATTTGAGATTCCAAAGGTGCAAACGAATATTACATTTAACCCACATGTATGTCAAATGCGTCAATTAAAATGTCAAGTGAGTTGTTAGTAGTGTCAATTGCGTTCTCAATTGTGTCAACTGGGCCGCCAATTCTGTCAGTTGGGTTGGCAATTTTGTCAATTAGTGTCAGTTGAGTTATTGTTGCATATTGTTGTCATATTGGCAATTGCATTGTCAGTTGAGTTGTCCATAGTGTCAATTTCGTTTTCAGTTGTTGTCCATAATGTCAATTGCGTTATCAGTAGAGTTCTTCATAGTGTAACCTTGTAAACAAACACAAGATAGAATCCAGACAACACTACAAAACAAGCTAACTACTTATGCTGTTTAAAAGCAAAAAAACCACAGGAATAGCATAAAAGCTAAAACTTTAAGACATCAGAAACATGAAACTGGGGAAGGAATGTCATTTAATCTGCAGTTTAAAAATTGATTAATAGGCTTAATATTGAAAGTGGGTTGTTTGGGTTGTTGTTTTACCTCTGAGCAGCACTTTTTTGAACACCATGGGCTAAATGGCCAGGTCACATGGACCCCAAAGGCTCAGAGAAGATTGGGGGAGGGGACCCACCGGAACAGCTGTTGGGAGACAGATGGTAGCCTCCTGTCAATGCCATCCAGCGTGTTCTTTAATGTGCACAGGGTATGGCTCTCCCGCACACGGGGCCACGGCTTAACGTCCCATCCGACAGACAGCAGCCTTTCCAAGCCCATCGGTGTCCCCTACTGACTGTGGGCAGGGCGGGGAATTTTTGCAGAGATAAATCTCAATGCTGACCCAGCTGGGACTCGAACCTGGGAACTACAGATTACGAGCCTGGCGCACTACCGACTGAGCCACCCTCACCCCTTGAAAGGGGCAAACACTCCTAAAATTATATCTGATAAAATATCTTACTTTCATCCATCATCTACCCAAAAGTTAAAAAAAAATACAATTTATATTTAAGTGAAACAGAGGATTACAATCAAAACAACATTCTGAAGTACTTGACAAATACTCACATTACTCCTGTAGAAGAAATTCTAACAGATAGCATAGAAAAACATAGATTTGTAATTTTACAAAAAAAATACACTTACCTGAAGAAATATTGTAGCATAAAAAAAAACATAAACACACACATTCTCGAAATAATTTGAATTTCTGTAATAATATAAAAATCCGAATATATTGCATATTGCAATGAAAATTATTATCTAAAATGGAAAATTTACTGTCTAAACATGTAATCGTGGTATAAATCAAGGCTTGTGGTGTATCCTAAAATCTTATCTATGTATAAGGCTTTTAGTAACTTTTCCAAATATCAACGAAGGTACTATTATCTCATTTCTAGATTTATTTTGTTATGCAGGCGACATTTTTGAATTCGTAACGGCTAAATTTGCTGTGATGGCTGTCTTTCTGAGTTTCAAACTCTAGGAGAGTGCAAAGATCAATATTTAAGAAAACTTACTGATTTCTGAATTTTCGTTCATGTTCTAAAGCATTTGTGAACAATTGCTCCACCCATCTGAGAATATTAATAACCGAAATAGGAGTAAAATAAATATTAAATTTATATATATCACGTCGCATAAGATTTGCGAGAATTTTTTTAAATACCACTAAATTGGACAGAAAAGTTATACACCAGAATAGTATTTTGGCTGGATTCAGTCCCCCCCCCCTCTTTTAACTTTCTCATATCCGAACTGTTTTCAAGGCATTTAAAAAAATAACTTTTACTTCTCTGGTTCTAATTTTAGCTTTTAAGAAAATTTAACTTCACGTGGAAATCAAGCCCTGCACATGGCGTTTGCCTATAGTGATCACAGATGATAGTGATATAGTAAGATTTAGGAACTATACTACCCTAGACCTAAAATTTTTTGAATCTTACAGTTTTCACATACAGCTATCTTAAATGTCTCATTTATAAAATGGCATATATTGATTGTATTGTCTTTCGTAAGAATTTAATCGTAATTAGACGATTACAATTCAGATTTGCAATTCATTGTAAATATTAATTCATTTACAATTTCATTTACATTGCTTTGTCTTTCGTAACATTTTTGCAAAAAAAAAAAGCATACACGCAAATAAAAAAATCCTCTTTTTTTCTGACACCGTCCGGTGACCGAGTGGTTAGCACGCTTGGCTACTAAGCAAGGGGAACTGAGTTCGAGTACAGAGTAAGGTATGGATGTTTGTGCTGTTTTTCTGCTGAGGTCCCGCCATCCTCACAGACCTTCTACTATGGCGTAATAAACTGATAGGCTCCTCTCAGATCACTGTGAGTCTAACATCCTTCTTTAAAAACTAAACCATTTTGTATTTTTTTTTTTAAGAAGGATGTTAGATTCTAACTGTACAGGACCTCTACTGCTTATCACAGTAATCTGAGAGGAGCCTATCAGTTTATTACGCCATAGTAGAAGGTGGCTGGCCTTCTTCTTCTTATACATCCTTCTTTCGAAGCTGGACCTATTTGTAAAGGGGGCCTCGGCCCCCTTATCATCAGGTCCATACGCATAAAGGGCAGTGGGTGCTCTGAAAACCCCCCACCCTGCCCTTGGTCAGGTGGGTACACTGATGGGCTTGGAAAGGCTACCATCCATTGTATGAGAGACAAAGTTGTGACCCTGTGTGCAGGAGAGCCTTACCCTGAACACAGTGGATGGGCTTAACTGGAGGTTACCATCTGTCTCCTAAGAGCTGTTCATTGGGTCCCCTTTCCCCAGCCACGTGGTTCATGGGCGCCATGTTTTGTCGAACCGTGAGACGAAAGGTATGAGTTAGTATGTGTACCAAGTTAAAACTTTTCAGTTGTTATAGTTTTATACCGTTCTACCACTTTTTTCGCTATAAAAGCTGTCGTATTTTATGAAAGCCTCACTGTGCTGCATTTGGGTGTAAAAATTTCACTCAAACAAATAAATTAATTAATATTTTTTTTTCCCCAGAAACTCCATCAGAAGACGGCAATCGGCTGCAAAAGTGAAACGAGCTAATTGAAAACCAACAAAAAATTTCTTTACGGTTCGTTTGAAAACGAGCTAATGTTTTCACTTTCTCATCTGCCTATGCCATTGAGGGTCTATGCCAATATTTGTTCGTCTGTCTGTCCGTCTCTCTGTTAACTGTTGTTTGTCCATTTGACTTTCCACCTGTCTGTACGCCTATAAACAATCGATTTATTTTTGCTTTTAGAGTTAAATGAAAAATTCTTTTGGGGTTGGATAGGTGTGGAACATATATTGCTATAAGCAATTTGAAAATTTTCAATAGCTTTAATAGCAACCTCTAGAGATGGGAAAAGATGGAAAATGCTAAAATTTCAAACGAATATTACAAGCAAACTATTTACACTGGAAATCTGAAATTTTGGTAGTGGATTGTCATGGTCAGAAAGTTTACAATGGCAATAAGGTTTTGTCGTCTTAGCCAAAAAGGGGTGCGAAAATAAAACTTTTTTAAGAGATAAACAAAACAATATATAAATTTTTTTTGTTTTACAGGCACTAACAAAATAGTAATGATTTAAACAATATTTGATAATCTCAGCGTTACCTGTAGACGTTTAAACGTCTATAAATCAATAAATGTCTACTGTTAAAAAAGCCGGCGTTAGTTCAACAGGTTAAAATACTCTGACATGTTGCTGGAGAGATGCAGGTTCGAATCCCGTATGTCGGCGAAATTGTTTTCCAGAAAAATATTAATATTTAAATTTTTCGAATCCCCTTCAGTGGAATTTCCAGTGTTAGAGAGTGCTAAAGGCGGTACATAAAAACTCGAAAGCCGACCACTAGCGGTGGAAAAAGCTGAAAAAAAAAAAACAAATCTTTAAATAAATATTTCAAATTAAAAACTATTTTTGCTAGAAACTTAAATATTTGTTCATCGAGTGTAATGGTCAAGTGGTTTACCCTGATAGTAATGATTTGTCACGTTGGTAAAATGCAAATTTTCTACTTTAAGAGATAAATGAAAAACTTTTTTTTCACATTACAGGTACTAATAAAATATCAATAGTTTATTTTTTCAATTATATAGTAGTTCATAAAATGTACTGAAATGTAAAATAACTAGAACGCATATCGCCTCTGGCGCATAGGGGAATCTCATTTTCAAAGAGAATGAAGTTTTTCCTTTGCCTACTTTTTCACTTCTTAAAAGTTTTAATTATGGATGTTCGTGTTGTTTTTCTCCTGAGGTCCTGCCATCCTCATGGACCTTCTGCTATGGCATATAAACTGACAGGCTCCTGTCGGACCTCTGTACAAGCAGCTGCTTGAGGGGTTATTTGCATATTTTTTAATATATTATGGGGAAAATGTGCTTAGTAGTATTTTATTAGTGATTATAAAACACAAAAAAGTATGTCTTTTGGTTCTTAAATTTAAAAAGTAGCTTTTCTCTCGCTCGTCTGGAAATAGTGGGCAGATCATTACTGTCAGTAGAATTTCTACTATAACGGAATTCTACATGCCGAAATTTCTACCATAAACAGATCACTTGAAACATTCATTAAAAGTTTTGCAGTTTCGATGCTTAGTGATCTCTAAAGATATAAATTAAAACTTCCTTTGAAAATGCGAATTACATTTCATTAGTAACCAACTAAAAAAAGAGATTTCCAATTATCTCTTAAAACAAAACCGTTCCGTTTTTTACCTACCTTGGGCTTAGGGCCCACTCATTACTGTCAATAGAATTTTCAAGACTGTCACATTTCACCACCAAAATTTTAAATTTCTAGCATAACTACATCGTTGGCAATATTCGTTTTAAATTTTGGGATTTTTCGATTTTTTCCACCGTTAGAGGGCGCAATTATAGCTATTGGGAAATTTGTAAAATGCAAATTGTAATATTTCATCAATACCTGTCCAACCAAAAAAGAATTTTTAATTTATCTTTAATAACATACAATTTTCTGTTAAAACAAAAAAGTTCCATTCACCTCCCCCCTGGGTCTAAAGGGTCAAGTAATCATTGCCAGTAGTAACTTCGTAACCTTCACATTTCAACACCAAAAATTTCAAACTTCTAACATAACTACATCGTTTAAAATATTCGTTTGATATTTTGGAATTTTCAAAATTTTCCACCGTTAGGGGGCGCAGTTATAACTTTTGGGAGATTCAAAAATGCAAATCATAATATATCATTAATACCTATTTAACACAAAAAGAATTTTTTATTTATCTGTATAAACAAAAAAGTTCGATGTCTACAGAAGGACAGATAACAAAGCGAAATTATATCTTTTTTTTTATAGAAAAAAGCCTTAAAATTTACTTTTTCTTTTTTTAGCCATTTTCTAAAGTGCTTCCAATCATGAACACTGAAATCTGTATCAAATATTACTCTACCCTTTTCCAGAATCCATAAGTACCGTGCAATACCATTCAGCTATGCACGCTAAATCGGAGCGACGACAAAACATAGCGTCGAATTTTGAGATGGCCAACCTCTACCTATATAAATGAAATAAATACCCCCTCAAGCATATAGTCCCTCTAGTAAGCAGCTGCTTGAGGGATATTTATATTTTCTTGACGGTTTCGTTTCTGAAATTTAAAACGGTAACCGTGATATATCTGCAGCAAAGGTTGAAAGGTTTTTTGCGGCATTAGTATCGAAACTTTTTTTACGTTATTCGTAATGATTGAAAGTACAATAAAATCGGTTGTGTGCCAAAATAGACATAATATTCTTTCTAGGTGTAGGCTTTCACTTTTTATAAGGCATTGCACTACATCAAAATCTGTTAAACCCTCTTGGCAAACGTGGCCAGAAGAGCACTTAGATGAAGAGTCTGCTGAAAGCGAAAAAATACAGAAAATGAGAAACAAATCTCGTCTTCCAGAAAGAGTGTACCAAGCTCATTTTGCGAAACAAATGCCTCCATTAGGGGCTATATATTCTTACGGAAAGCGATATCTGCGCCGGATGTACGGAATGTATGGTAAGAGCAGTGGTCTTAATCCCGGTATCATGTGGCCCACAAAACACGAATTACTAGAATATATCGAAGAGGACAAACAGTATCCTTCATTACAAGAAATGATATGTAACGTTAAAGAAAAAAGACTGCAAGAGGTTCGAGTTAAAAGAGAACGAGAAGAATTCATTGAACAGAATATGGCGAAGCTAGAAACTTGGAAGAAAGCATATTTTAAAAAATTAGCACAAAAGGAAGCTGAAGCGAAAGCATTGCAGCAGAAACAAGAAAAAAGGATAGCAGAAGTGTGCGACTTTCTGGGATATGAAGTAAAGCCACATGATCCGAGATTCCAAGAAGCTTTGGAACAAAAGGAGAAAGAAGAGAAAAAAGCACTTAAAGAATTAAAGAAGAAGTTAAAACAGGAAAAACAGTTTGCTAAAATAGCAGGAATGGGAGGAGACATGCAGAAAAGTGAAACCACCGAGAAAAACGTTAAAAATGAGTAAAATAGAATCTAAATGTCTGTTTCGTATTTATCAGGATTAATTTGAATAATTATAATTCTTTTTTGCCCTAATTACTGTTAAAATAATTATCGTTTTAAATAACAAGCATAAAGAAAAGCCAGATATAATTGTTTTCTGAAATATGTATTAAGAGGTTGATTGAACTATACCACATTTTTTTGTAACTCAATTACAGCTCTTTTTGAAACTTGATTAAATGCGCATGCATATATACTTAAAGAATAAATGTAATTCGTTTAAAATATTCTGGCTTAAATCTCCATCCTTACAACAGAAAGCTACGTGTGAACTGAAAGTATGCTGCTTTGTATATCCACTACTTTGATTTTTATTACTGCTTCTTTGCAAAAGAAAGCAATGAATGCCATAAGTTTGAGGTAAAAAGTATTACACCATTTCAAAAACTGCTTGAAAATATAAATTTAGAAAAGGGCACTAGTGTAACACTTGTTGAATTATGTAATATTTTTGAACTTTGTACTTTTGCATTTTTCTGTCAAAAATTTTAGTAATCGAAATATTATTCATTTAAGAAATGGAAGAAATTTCTAGTTGTTTTTGTTCAATTGTCAAGGAAAGTATCTCTTAATTCAATGTTGATATTTTTTAAATTCTCTTGAGCCACATAGATTCATATCCTACCTGGCCTCAAGAGAATTTTTTTTGTAAATTTGATATTGGCATTGAACAAAAATGTCGAGAAATTTCTCCATTTCTTCAATTGTATGCTCAGAATATATTTGCCATCTTCATGACATACTTGTCATCCACTTCTTGAGGCTGTGAGCAGCTGAGACAATGCCTTCATGAGACACAGAAGATTATGTACTGTAGGTAGAAGGTTCATAACATCAATTAGAGATCTTGATTGGTGGCTGGTAGCTCAGTGGTCATAGCACCTGACATTGTCAGGAGGTCATGGGTTCGTATCCCACCCAGCTCAAGAATTTTTTCCTCTAAACTTGATATCAACATTGAAGTAAGAGTGATACTTTCCCTGACAATTATTCATTAACCACTTTATCACCTACAAATAGTAAACTAAATTTTTCTAGTTTAGCATTAGAAGTGACCATTTAAATTTATTGCATCATGAATTCTGCAATACTCAATTTTATTTACCACAAATTTAGCAAAATTGCTAAGTGGATAAGACTTCTGTTCTTAGCCCCTTGGTGGTGGGGGTCAGTTGGTAGTGTGCCAGGCTTGTAATCTGCAGTTCCCAGGTTTGAGTCCCCACCTGGGTCAGCATTGAGATTTATCTCTGCAGAATTTCCCACAGTCAGTATGGGACACTGATGGGCTTGGAAAGGCTGCTATCAGTTGGATGGGACATTAAGCTGTGGCCCTGTGTGTGGGGAGAGCCATATCCTCTGCACATTAAAGAACACGCTGGATTGCCTTGAGGGAGGCTACCATCTGTCTCCCAACAATGTTCAGTGGATCCTTTCCCCCAACCTTCTCTGAACCCTTGTGACCTTGCCATTTAGCCCATTGTGTGCAAAAATGTGCTGCTCGGAGGCAAACCAAACTTAGCCCCTTAAAAAGCTGGAACAACAAGCTTTGCATGAACATTTCCTTCACTGAGGGAAAGAGTATAGGCTATGTGTGAACCTGCTGGGGTCAACCAAAACAGATGAGTGAGTTTCAATTTCTTGAAATCCCCATAGACAACAGCTGTTAAAAACAGGTGTACCTCTCATTATTGCATTAGCAGTTATTCAAAATCGTGTGGAGAGTGCCATCTGTTACAACTTTAGATTTTCAGATTTCCCCTACAGCCAGAGGAGGAGAAAAATATTTGGGGGAGGGGGTGTTGTAATGTGTTTTTTTTTATATCAAATGGAATCTGCTGAAGTGGGAAGTGCCATCTACTATATACTTTAGAGCAGTGATTCTCAAACTTTTGCTCACAGCACACTATTTTTTGCCATGAATACTCGTGTCACACTAAAAATTTAAATTGGCAACACTATGGGAGATTTGCATTCCCAGTTTTCTTTCAATGATTGCCATTTTTGTGCACATGTAGTCATTTGTAAATGCACAGCTATTCTGTTCAAGTTCTGATGAGTACTGAGGTTAGCATGTACACCATGCCATATGTGTTATGGGCATGTTTCGTATTAATTTTGGTTTTAACATTAAGATTTAATATGAATAAGTTTTTAAGTGGAAAAAGTTAAATCATGAATCAGTGGCAGAAAATAGCAACAAAATGGTGTATAAATTTCCTTGTATCTGCAATATCATCTAAAATTTCATTGTACAACCTTTGAGAACTACTGCTGTAGAGATTTTCAGACCTACCCTAGAAGAGGGGGCTGGGATGGCTCAGACAGAAGCACACTAGGCTTGTGATTTGCAATTCCCAGGTTTGAGTTCTACCTGGGCAGCAACAAGATTTATTACTGCAACTCCCCCCCCTCCCCACATACACACCTTGGTCAATAGGGGACACTGATAAGCTTGGAAAGGCCACCATCCGTCAGATGGGACCAGAGGCATAGCTAGGCTTTTTGGCGCCCTTGGCAAATTTGTAATTGCCTACCCTAGTTCAGTTATTGATAAAAACAATTCACATGTTATTTATATTATGTAAATGTAAATACCCCCTCAAGCAGCTGCTTGCCACAGTGGTCTGACAGGAGCCTGTCGGTTTATATGCCATAGTAGAAGGTCTGAGAGGATGGCAGGACCTCAACAGAAAAATGACACATACAACCATGTCTTACCAGGGGCTCGAACCCAGGTCCCTTAGATCAGTAGCCAAGTGCGCTAACCACTCGGCCACGGGACGGCTCATTTATATTATATATTTATTGTCATTATTTTAATACATCATCATCATCATCCTCATGCAGCCATGGGCTACGGAGGTCCAACCAGACTGTGCAATTTAGTTCTCCAAGCAAGTCTATCCTGAGCTACATCTACTGCATCTGGCCACTGCACACCAATTCTAACAAGGTCTTGTTTGACATTGTCTGCCCACCGCATCCTAGGTCTCCCCTTCTTTCTGAGGCCTTTAGGCACACTGTTCATAACCCTATTCGCCAATCTATAATTATTCATACGGGCAACATGGCCAAACCAACGGAGTCTCTCTCTGCACAATATGCTGCTTAAAGGAGGTTGCAAACTCCTTTGCCTAATCTCATCATTAGTTACAAAGTTGAACCACCTAATGCCCAAGATACTGCGTAAGCATCTGGAATCAAAAGCATCTTGTTTACAAAGTGTCCAAGTTTCACTACCATAACTAACCCTAGAAAGAACCAAACTATTATACAGTCTAATTTTAGTCTTTAGGTGTATACGCCTATTTCTCCACACTCTCCATAGGTTCTTAAAAGTCCCTGCAGCAATCCCTATTCGTCTGTTAATCTCATGCCGCACATCACCATTATCTGTTACATAGCTCCCAAGATAATTAAACTGTGACACCTGCTCAAGACTGCAACCATTCAGATTAACTGAATCACAGCCTGCCTGACCAATTTTCATCACTTTAGTTTTCTCTCTGTTTATAACCAAACATACTCTACTGCCAGTCTCATCAACAGCTCGAATGAAAGAGTTCATCTCATCAACATCATTTGCCAAAAGGGCTAAATCATCAGCATAATCTAAATCAGAAATTTTCGTATCTCCAGCCCATTTAAGGCCAAAATCTTTCAATTGAAGTGAATTTCGCATAACATAATCAATAACCAAGCTAAAGAGAAAAGGAGACAAAATACACCCTTGTCGAACACCAGAAGTAATGTTAAACCAATTGCTACAAGCCTTACCAACTCTCACACACGACTCAGTGTTATTATAGAGAGCTTTCATAATGTTAACTAACTTGTCTGGTATACCATATGATCTCACAATCAACCACAAATTATGATGATCAACAGAGTCGAAAGCCTTTTTGAAATCAACAAAGCTAGCAACCAAAGGTTTCTGAAACTCTAAACATTTCTCAAGAATCTGCCTAAGTGAAAATATCTGATCCACACATCCCCTACCACTTCTGAATCCACATTGCTCATCACGCAATTGACTGTCAACCAGATTCTTAATTCTATTAAGCACAATCATGGAAAGAACTTTACCTGGAACAGAGAGTAGGCTGATACCCCTATAGTTATCACAAGAACTGCGATCACCTTTTTTGAAAATAGGGATAATAATAGCTCTGGTAAAATCCTTAGGAACCATGCCTTTATCATAAAAGATATTCAGAATTTCAGTCATCCAAGTGGTAACCGAAACATTCCCAGCTCTAAGCATTTCCGTAGTAATTTCATCTACCCCTGGGGATTTATGAAGTTTAAGTTTAGAAACAGCCAAAATAACTTCAGATTGTGTTATAGGTCCAACATTAAAACCACCAATGCATCTATCATCATTGCAAACAATGGGAGTAGAACTAACTACATCGTTTAGAACATCACTGAAATGCTCAGCCCACCTAGCCATGACAGAATCCTCCCCTTCTATAACCTTACCTTGTTTATCCTTCAATCCTTGTATGCCTGTCCGTTTTCTACCACACAAAACATTAACTATCTGGTACAGCTCTCTGCTGTTGTGCTGTCTAACTGCTTCCTCGGCTTTGTCAGCCAAACCATCAAGCCAAAGATTCTTATCAGCAGCTAACTGATCCTTTACAAGTTTATTAAGGTCTCTGTAATGCTTTCTATTAGGACTAGTAGGGTATTGATTAAGGGCATTCCTGCAGTTCTTTCTTTCCAAAATAAGCTCAAGTGCCTTATCACTCAGATAATTCTGCCTTTTCTGCTCCTTTTTTCCTAAAAGAGTACTGTTAGTGTCCAAAAAAGCCTGTTTAAAATGATCCCATTCTTCCTCAACTTCAGTAGTAAGCAAAACAATGACTGTCATAATGACTAAGTAACCTATCATGGTAAGCTTTGGCTATAACTGGATCTTTCAGAGTTTCAGTATTAAAAGTAAATTTTTTAACCCTAGTACAACACTTTTTAAGTTTAAGTTGCAACACACTTTTAACAAGGTAATGGTCAGATCCAATTTCAGCTCCCCTATATGACCTGGTATTCCTAACAGAACTAGCCCAATTGGGTTAATTAATATGTAATCAATCATATTCTTATGCAGCCCATCAGGTGAAACCCATGTGTACTTGTGTATGTCGCGGTGTTTGTAATAAGTGTTAGTTATTCTGAATCCATTGAGTTTACTTACCTGTAGGAGACGTTGCCCATTGCAGCTACCAATACCAAAAGGGCCTATTACTCCTCCCCAAAGGTCAGAGTCAGTACCAACTTTGGCATTGAAGTCACCAAGAACAAGGGTAATATCTCCTTTCTTGACAGAATTCAAAATATCCTGAAGTTGTTCATAAAACCTATCCTTCTGATCCTCATCGGCATCCTCAGTGGGGGCATAACAGCAGATAACGTTCAAGTCTTTAACGCTTGTCTGAAATTTTGCTGTAAGAAACCTTTCATTAATGCACTCATATCCTAGAAGAGCATCGCTAGCGTGTCTGCTGAGAAGCAGACCCACGCCTTGGTGATGCTTATTGTTGTCCCTCCCTGAAAAGAGAAATTTAAGATTATTTTTAAGAATCTGACCTTTATCTGTCCATCTGGTCTCTTGCAAGCCGAGAATATCTAAATTATAACGGTGGAATTCTTGTGTGAGGACATCAAGAGAAAAAGCTCTGTGCAGAGTCCTCACATTCCAACTACCTATGGAGAGAAAATAGTTAGTGGGTTGTTTAAAGAAACTATGTTTATTGAGAGAGGGAATGCCGACAATATCAAACAGCCCCTAATCGCAGACATGGGGCAAAGACCCGTTCCCCCACTACTAAAGGCTGAAGCCATCTACACTGGAAGACTTCCTCCAATGTAGAATTTGATGATGCCAATAGAAGCAAAGAGTTCAGGTGCCTGCGATGACTTCTGCTCAGGATTATCCACCAGCTGATTAACATATCCTGTGAATCTATTCACTTGGGGCTGTCAACCACAAACAAACAGAAAACACAGCGGAAGATTTTCCCTCCACAGAAGCCCACCAGTGCAGCAAAATCAGGATCCGTAATCAAGCTCAGAGCCATATATCTGTCCAGTCCAGTAGGTTTATATGGTCAGCACCAGGACCCTGTGTGGTTGACCACTCCTCAGCAGGGTAGAAAAAAAAGAAAAGTAGCCATAGTTGTCCAGATTAGTAGGCCACACTAATCTGGCAGCCCTCCCCTTCCGTTCACTTCCACAAGAGAGTATCTCTTTTGAAAGTTACTAACGGTCCGCACCACGAGAAGGCGGGGTCGGACATTAGGTGCTAGGCCTGGCCGGTTCTATGCATCATCACAGGGGATTGGTGCATAGCTCTCCTTCCAGTGACTACCTAGCTACCATTTACAGATCATTTTAATACAGTTATAAAAAATAAAAAATACCCCCTCAAGCAGCTGCTTGCCACAGAGGTCTGACAGGAGCCTGTCAGTTTATATGCCACAATAGAAGATCTGAAAGGATGGCAGGACCTCAGCAGAAAACAACACGAACATCCATGCCTTACCCAGGGCTCGAACCCAGGTCCCGTAGATCAGTAGCCAAGCACGCTAACCACTCTGCCACGGGATGGCCACATGAATAAGTATTAATTGAACATAAATAATTGCAAAAGAAATTGCAATTAATTATTTTTTAAAGTATTTTAATTTTCCCCACTTTTTTGTTGGTAAAATCTGATCCAAATTAATTTTTTGAGTCAGTTCTCACTCGATTGATAGGAAACAAAGTGATGATGTATGCTCCTGTCCTCATGTTGATCTTAAAAAATCCCGGGGTTTATAAACATAATAAATTCAATATAATGTACAAATTATGAACTGCCATCCAAAGAAAAAGATACCTATGTAACAGAATTTTATTTTGTAACGGCATGATTTGTAAAAGTAATATGAACAGTTGGAAATTGCGCCCCAAAGTTATTTTATGGCATGCGTGGTGCAAGTGGGGGGGGGGGGGGGGCAATAAAAGGAAAAAAATATTTTGTAAGAAATAATGAAAATCTATAATATGCTGTCTTGACGATACGATGGTATAAACAATACGTTTTCAATGAACTATGGGTGGCAAATCATTCAATTTTATTTTGCAGATAACAGTCAAATATCATGGAACGGCTCATGCCGCCCTGTGATTCCGGCACCCTTGGCAACTGCCCTGATGCTAACATGTTCCTATGCCTCTGGATGGGACATAAAGCTGTGGCCATGTTTTCAGACGAGCCATCCCTTGTACATTTAAAGAACATGCTGGATGGCTTTGAAGGGAAGTGTGTGTCTCCTAACAGCTGTTACCCCCCAACATTCTCTTTGCCCTCAGGGACATTATGACTCAGCCATTTAGCCCATTGTATGCAAAAAAGTTCAGGTCAGATGTTACTATAATCAATAGTAAATTTCCTTAATAATGCTCATTGCTAAAGAATCGACTTAAGAAAAGCCTTGAAAACAAATAATCTCATTAGAGAGAACTATTCTAAACAGCATATATCGGTCATAAACATTGGAACATACGGATGGATATATTGCAACTCAACGTTACAGGTTTTCCTGGGGAAAAGGACAACATAGTGGCTGAGGACCCTATACTGCAGAATAGCCTAATGGTGTGATGTGCAAAATTTTTTAAGAAGATTAAAAGTTTCAAGATTCTTCCAGAAAAACTGACTGTTGACTTTTCAGCATATTGCATGGTCTGGTTGGACCATGGCAGGTCCAACCAGACCGTGCAATTTAGTTCTCCAAGCAAGTCTGTCCTGAGCTACATCTACTGCATCTGGCCACTATACACCAATTCTAACAAGGTCCTGTTTGACATTGTCTGCCCACCACATCTTAGGTCTCCCCCTCTTTCTGAGGCCTTTAGGCACACTGTTCATAACCCTATTTGCCAATCTATAATGATTCATACGGGCAACATGGCCAAACCAATGGAGTCTCTGCACAATATGCTGCTTAAAGGAGGTTGCAAACTCCTTTGCCTAACCTCATCATTAGTTACAAAGTTGAACCACCTAATGCCTAACATACTGCGTAAGCATTTGGAATCAAACTATTATACAGTCTAATTTTAGTCTTTAGGTGTATACGCCTATTTCTCCACACTCTCCAAAAAATTCTTAAAAGTTAGGTGCTAGGCCTGGCCAGTTCTATGCATCATCACTGGGAATTGGTGCATAGCTCTCCTTCCAGTGACTACCTAGCTACCATATTCATTAAATACATTGAAAAATATCTCTTCAATTTAAAGAATATTGTATGTATAAATATTTCTAATATGATGAAAATGAAATAAAGTAGATGGGTGTAAAGTAGAAAAATTAACATTGAACACTAACTTAAATATTTTTTATGTACTATAAATAATTATATAAATTAATATCATAATCACCTCCCCAACTACACAAACCATGCTGTATATTAGAGTAAACCCAGGCATAATAGAGTATATTAAAAATTTCTTATCTACAATTTTTTGAATATGATAAAATTTAAACAATATGTATCTTAACCGCTTTGTTATCTTATTTGCACAAGTCCTCCATTTTAATGAAAAATCCAATTCAACCCCCAAATAATTGTAATTATATACTCTTTCTAATTTAGATCATATACAATTGTGATTAATAAGGCAATTAACATCATGATTTTGAATTTCTATTAGACTACCTATTTTAAACAATACAGAACAAAGAAACTTACTTTTATTAATATTCAAATTTAATTTATTAAAAACTAGTCACCTATGTATTTTTAAAAGATCGTTTTCATTTCTAAAATAGTATCTGCTGTGTACACTACTTCAATATCATCGGCATAAGATATTAATGATCCTCTTAAATGTAAATCGCATAAGTCATTATGCAAATAAGGAATAAGATGGGACCCAATACAGACCTTGAGGTACACCTTTTTTAATTTCCCCAAACGAACTTATTTCCCTATTCACTTTTATTGCCTGACTTCTTGCTAAAAGGTAAGCTTTATCCCTCTTATACCTCTGGCAAAGGGTTTTTTAACAGTATTTCCTGATCCACTACATCGAAAGCTTTTTGTAGATCCAGAAACAGTGTCAATGTTTTTTTTTACCCACATCAATGCTTTTGTAAATACTTTCTGTTAGTTTCAGAATACATTGTTCAGTATTTTTACCCTCCCTAAAACAAAACTGGTTCTTGGAAAAAAAAGCTATGTTGATTAAAACATTCACGTCCTTTTTTTTAACAATTTTTTCAATTATTTTAGAAACCACTGACAGCAGTGATAATTAATCAACAATTGTTTATTACCCGATTTGTAAATCGGGAAAATTAAAGCATATTTTAGTTGTTCAACAAATTTTCCTTGTTGTAGTGATAAATTAACTAAATAAGTAAAAACATTTAAATTATATTTAACGATAATTTTTAACATGGACACTGTAACAACATCATACCCAGAGGCTTTATTTTTACTCATTGTTGCAAGTTCTTTGCCAATTTCTGCATCATCTATATTTTCCATATAAAGAGATTGTGATATACTATTTATATCACGTGAATAACTTAATCTATCATCATCCTCAAGCAGCCAAGGGCTACAGATGTCCAACCAAATCGTGCAATTTAGTTCTCCAAGCAAATTTGTCCTCAGCTACATCTACTGCATTTGGCCACTGCACACCAATTCCAACAAGGTCCTGTTTGACATTGTCTGCCCACCACATCCTAGGTCTCCCTTTCTTTCTGAGGCCTCTAGGCACACTCTTCATAACCCTATTCGCCAATCTATAATTATTCGTACAGGCAACATGGCCAAACCAGCGGAGTCTCTCTCTGCACAATATGCTGCTTAAAGGAGGTTGCAAACTACTTTGCCTAACTTCATCATTAGTTACAAAGTTGAGCCACCTAATGACCAAGATGCTGCGTAAGCATCTAGAATCAAAAGCATCTAGTTTCCTGTTATCTTGTTTACAAAGTGTCCAAGTTTCACTACCATAACTAACCCTAGAAAGAACCAAACTATTATACACTCTAATTTTAGTCTTTAGGTGTATATCCTATTTCTCCACACTCTCCTTAGATCCTTAAAAGTCCCAGCAGCAATCCCTATTCCACTGTTAATCTCATGACGCACATCACCAGTATCTGTTACATAGCTCCCAAGATAATTAAACTGTGGCACCTGCTCAAGACTGCAACAATTCAGATTAACTGAATCACAGCCTGCTTGACCAATTTTCATCACTTTAGTTTTCTCTCTGTTTATAATCAAACCTGCTCTACTACCAGTCTCATCAACAGCTCGAATGAAAGAGTTCATCTCATCAACACCATTTGCCAAAAGGGCTAAATCATCAGCATAATCTAAATCAGAAATTTTCGTATCTCCAGTCCATTTATGGCCAAAATCTTTCAATTGAAGTGAATTTCGCATAATAATCAATAACCAAGCTAAAGAGAAAAGGAGACAAAATGCACCCTTGTCGAACACCAGAAGTAATGTTAAACCAATTGCTACAAGCCTTACCAACTCTCACACATAACTCAGTGTTATTATAGAGAGCTTTCATTGTTAACTAACTTGTCTGGTATACCATATGATCTCACAATCAACCACAAATTATGAAGATCAACAGAGTCAAAAGCCTTTTTGAAATCAAGAAAGCTAGCAACCAAAGGTTTCTGAAACTCTAAACATATCTCAAGAATCTGCCGAAGTGAAAATATCTGATCCATACATCCCCTACCACTTCTGAATCTACATTGCTCATCACGCAATTGACTGTCAACGAGATTCTTAATTATATTAAGCACAATCATGGAAAGAACTTTACCTGGAACAGAGAGTAGGCTGATACCCCTATAGATATCACAAGAACTGCGATCACCTTTTTTGAAAATAGGGATAACAATACTCTGGTAAAATCCTTAGGAACCATGCCTTTATCATAAAAGATATTCAAAATTTCAGTCATCCAAGTGGTAACCGAAACATTCCCAGCTCTAAGCATTTCCGTAGTAATTTCATCTACCCCTGGGGATTTATGAAGTTTAAGTTTAGAAATAGCCAAAATAACTTCAGATTGTGTTATAGGGCCAACATTAAAGCCACCAATGCATCTATCATCATTGCAAACAATGGGAGTAGAACTAACCACATTGTTTAGAACATCACTGAAATGCTCAGCCCACCTAGCCATGACAGAATCCTCCCCTTCTATAACCTTACCTTGTTTATCCTTCAATCCTTGTATGCCTGTCCGTTTTCTACCACACAAAACATTAACTATCTGGTACAGCTCTCTGCTGTTGTGCTGTCTAACTGCTTCCTCGGCTTTGTCAGCCAAACCATCAAGCCAAAGATTCTTATCAGCAGCTAACTGATCCTTTACAAGTTTATTAAGGTCTCTGTAATGCTTTCTATTAGGACTAGTAGGGTATTGATTAAGGGCATTCCTGCAGTTCTTTCTTTCCAAAATAAGCTCAAGTGCCTTATCACTCAGATAATTCTGCCTTTTCTGCTCCTTTTTTCCTAAAAGAGTACTGTTAGTGTCCAAAAAAGCCTGTTTAAAATGATCCCATTCTTCCTCAACTTCAGTAGTAAGCAAACCATGACTGTCATAATGACTAAGTAACCTATCATGGTAAGCTTTGGCTATAACTGGATCTTTCAGAGTTTCAGTATTAAAAGTAAATTTTTTAACCCTAGCACAACACTTTTTAAGTTTAAGTTGCAACACACTTTTAACAAGGTAATGGTCAGATCCAATTTCAGCTCCCCTATATGACCTGGTATTCCTAACAGAACTAGCCCATTTGCTGTTAATTAATATATAATCAATCATATTCTTATGCAGCCCATCAGGTGAAACCTATGTGTACTTATGTATGTCGCGGTGTTTGTAATAAGTGTTAGTTATTCTGAAACCATTGAGTTTACTTACCTGTAGGAGACGTTGCCCATTGCCATTGCAGCTACCAATACCAAAAGGGCCTATTACTCCTCCCCAAAGGGCAGAGTCAGTACCAACTTTGGCATTGAAGTCACCAAGAACAAGGGTAATATCTCCTTTCTTGACAGAATTCAAAATATCCTGAAGTTGTCCGTAAAACCTATCCATCTCATCCTCAGTGGGGGCATAACAACAGATAACATTCAAGTCATTAACGCTTGTCAGAAATTTTGCTGTAAGAAACCTTTCATTAATGCACTCATATCCTAGAAGAGCATCGCTAGTGTGTCTACTGAGAAGCAGACCCACGCCTTGTTGATGCTTATTGTCGTCCCTCCCTGAAAAGAGAAATTTAAGATTATTTTTAAGAATCTGACCTTTATCTGTCCATCTGGTCTCTTGCAGGCGAAGAATATCTAAATTATAATGGTGGAATTCTTGTGTGAGGACATCAAGAGAAAAAGTTATGTGCAGAGTCCTCACATATCAACTACCTATGGAGAGAAAATGGTTAGTGGGATGTTTAAAGAGAGAGGGAATGCCGACAATATCAAACAGCCCCCTAATCACAGACATGGGGCAAAGACCCATTCCCCTACCACTAAAGGCTAAAGCCATCTACACTGGAAGATTTCCTCCAATGTAGAATTTGACGATGCCAATAGAAACATAGAGATCAGGTGCTTGCAATGACCTCAGCTCAGGATTATCCACCAGCTGATAAAACATATCCTGTGAATCTATTCACTTGGGGCTGTCAACCCACAAATAAACAGAAAACACAGCGGAAGATTATCCCTCCACAGAAGCCCACCAGTGCGGCAAAATCAGGATCCATAATCAAGCTCAGAGCCATATATCTGTCCAGTGGGTTTATATGGTCAGCACCAGGACCCTGTGTGGTTGACCAGTCCTCAGCAGGGTAGAAAAAAAAAAGAAAAGTAGCCATAGTTGTCCAGATCAGTAGGCCACACTAATCTGGCAGCCTTCCCCTTCCGTTCACTTCCACAAGAGAGTATCTCTTTTGAAAGGTACTAACTGTCTGCACCACGAGAAGGTGGGGTCGGACATTAGGTGCTAGGCCAGGCCGGTTCTATGCATCACAGGGGATTGATGCATAGCTCTCTTTCCAGTGACTACTTAGCTACCATTTACAGACCACTTAATCTATACTGATTATCAGTTTCAGAGTTCAAAATATAATACCTTGAATAAATCATCATTCATCAACCAATTAATTGTGTTCTCAAAGAAGGTACAATATTTTTTCTTTACTTTTGTCCCTAACATATCATTAACACAATTTCATTGTTTCCTATTATTTTTTTCACAGCTTTGAAAATCATACATATAGTAATTATTTTTAGCTCTCCTTAATTCTGCCTTTAAATATGTCTGCATTTTCCAGGTTCGAGTCCCAGCTGGGTCAACATTGAGATTTATCTCTGCAAAACTCCCCGCCCTGCCCACAGTCAGTAGGGGGACACTGATGGGCTTGGTAAGGCCGCCATCTGTTAGATGGAACGTTAAGCCGTTGGCCCGTGTGCCGCAGAGCCATACCCTATGCACATTAAAGAACACACTTGATGGCCTTGACAGGAGACTACCATCTGTCTCCCAAGAGCTGTTCCAGTGGGTCCCCTCCCCCAACTTTCTTGAGCCTTCGGGGTCCTTGTGACTTGGCCATTTAATCCATGGTGCGAAAAAAAGTGCCGCTCAGAGGTAAAACAACCCAACCCAAAAGCCTTTAAATATGTACAAAATGTCATATTCAGTTTCAAAGGATATAATCCCTGTATATCTTTTATATTTTTTATATAATTTTTCTTTTTTATTAATTAATGTAATTATGTCACTTGTAATTTTCTTTTTTTCTTTAACATAAATATTTTTCTGTACAAAAAACTATTTTGTACCAAGTGTCATATGCAACATTCACATCTGAGCAATTGTTATACACATCACTAAAATCTAAATTTTTCACTTGGGTAAAAAGGTGAAGAGGAGGAAAAATCATTTAAGTGCTAAAGCACTGGAACTTATTTTGGAAGGAAACAACTGCAGGAATGACCTTAATCAGTACCCTACTATCCCTAACAGAAAGCATTACAGAGATAATAAATATTGAGATAAACTCAGATAAACTCGACAATTCAACATCCAGTAATAAATAGGCACTTTAACATCGATTTCAATTTTAGAGGAAAAGTTGTCTGAGCCAGGTGAGATATGAACCCACGATCTCCTGATAACATGTCAAGTGCTCTGGACCACTGAGCTACCAGCCGCCGATCAATGGTCCAGAGTGGGTATGAGAATGTGTTCCTAATTTAATATATATTCCTCCTGATTGGTTAGATTCCCTACACTGATAATAACTTATATATCCTATATTATATAATTCAACCTCTTCAATTTTCACCCATATTTCAGACAACAATATCACATCAAATCTGTAATCCATTTGCTCCATTAACACAATTAATTCGTTAAAGTTTTGCCTGAAACTTCTGATATTAAAGTGAATTTCAGACACATATGAGAATTCATTTGAAGTATGAATCTCATATTCACAAAAATCAGGTAGAATTATTGATTTTATATTATAAAGCTCTTCTACAGAAGTACCTATACTTTCTATGACCATTGTAAAACAAAAAAAACTTGAGAGTTGTAGTTCCTTTAGGATAATTAATAAAACCAATTTGCCTAATCACATATGTATTTTTTATCACTATCCAAATAAGAAAAATATTAAGTTTATTAACAAAGTTAATCATACCATCTCCACTAGAGAGCAACACTTGTCCCATATAGAATTGTCTATCATGGGAAACACCTATCTCTAAATAATACTTTCACAAATTTCATTCACAATTTCTTTTCATATCAATTATCATCATTTCAACATTTTGAATTTTTATCCTAGACACTCTAAGTATATTAAGTGAAGAAAGGAACATTTTTAGACAAATGTAATAAATCCATCCTATCCACAATGAAAAACCTCCCTTCATAGAATACGTCCATCAGTAGACGATTCTTTGTCTTTTCACAAATTTCATGTATGCATTTACTTTTTCTATTAACAGTCCCTATTTCAAATAATTTTACTCTTAGCTCTAAGTATCAGCTCTAAGGTTTATTTTATCCAATTGACACAAAAAGCATACTGCCAAGTTCCATAATACGTATGTCCAAGGCATCTTTTGCAGTAGATAAGTCTGCAGTATTCTCAACTTCTGGGTTTGAGCCCCAGATAAAGTATGGATGTTTTCTTTCTAGTGTTGTCTTTCTACTGAGATCTTGCCTTCCTCTCAAATTTTCTCTTCGATGTATTGAACTGACAGGCTTACTCTTAAGCCAATATAAAAAAAGGATAAATAAATTAAATTACAAATTTCATATAATTCATACTCAGCAACATTTTGAAATAATCTCATCTGAAATGGTTCCCTTGTATAGGTATTAACAGTATTTATAACCCTCACTAGGATTATATATATTTCTTCTGTATTCAACATATCAATGTATACTTGAATGAAGCAAGATTTTCATAATTCAACACACATAATTTCATGCAATCTGTTTGCTTCTCTAGAGTGAAATAAACTACAAGTAACTGTTGTATACATATAAGGTTTTAACACACTGAACCCATTTACCTAATTTCATAAACAAATGGCACCAGGCTTGTAATCTGTAGTTCTCAGGTTCGAGTCCCAGCAGGGTCAGCATGAGATTTATCTCCGCAAAATTTCCCACCCTGCCCACAGTCAATAGGGGACACTGATGGGCTTGGAAAGACTGCCGTCCGTCGGATGGGACATTAAGCTGTAGGAGAGCCATACCCTGTGCATGTTAACGCACTGGATGGCCTTGACAGGAGGCTACCATATGTCTCCCAGCACTGTTCCAGTGGGTCCCCTCCCCCAACCTTCTCTGAGCCTTCGGGGTCCATGTGACCTGGCCATTTAGCCCATGGTGTGCAAAAAAAAAGTGCTGCTCAGAAATAAAACAACCCAACTCATAAACAAATGAAAACTACTTGAACTCTCTCCAAGAACACTACCAATGAAATTAAAAGTCGCATATTAGCATCTTCTGATAGGATTGTTATGGGCAATTCTCCTACAGAGTAATTTGGAAAGTTTAAGAAGAAGTATGGTTTTATTGTTAATTCTCCCTTATAAATATGGAAATGTACCAGTTTGAAGTGGTCTGGCCCCAATGGAACAACTATTACAACTCCATGTGAACTCTGATCACTTACAATATGAGAAACTATTGCATGTATCTAATACAAAAATTGCAACTTTTCCTAACCTCAATTTTTCTGCTACCAAGTTTATGTCAGAAACAATAATACTATCCTCCAAAAGCACATCAGTGGTTTTAGCAAAGCAATTACACGTAAAATGGTTTGTTTCATACACCTAATATATATTTCTTATAGTGTTCCTTTATTCTTTCTTGAAGAGTTCATTTGGTTTGACCTATGTAGCCGAGAGGTTTGGAAGGACTGCAAGAGTATGATTTAGGGTAAGTGATGGGTATTAAATATACACCACCTGTAAGGGAAGATATATCTCTGTCCTGATTTTCAAGAGATAAAATGGTGATTGGAGATTTGGTAGGTACTTTATAATTTTTCATAATATTGTTGATGGCTGGAAGATGCAAAATGGATGAGGTATATTTCACATCTTGAGAAGTGTCTTGAAGACGGAAGTTACTGATTTTATTTCTAGTGGAGAGGTGAATTCTCTTTATGAACTTCTGAGGATAGCCCGTGTCTTGACATATGTATATAATTATACTGGGTGTCCCTGAATTCATGGTCCAAACGTGAGGGGATGGTAGTACACCGAACCCATCAATATTCGTCATAGAATATGCGGCTGTAAATGCGGCCCGGTGCCGCGTTTACAGGTGCCGTGGTGAGGTGTCGGTAGCAGGCGCAGATGAGGCGGCAGGGCTTAAAAGCGCTGGATCAGTCAAACCCCAGCCAAAGAGGTTCTAGGGAGAAGAAGGCTAGCCTCGCACAAGCGTAAGTGGCGCCGTTCTGCGGAATTTTACCGAAGCTGAACGTGGCAAATTGATGTGCAGGCACAAAAACAACTGTAAGGGGCGAACTGCGCATACGCAGTGCAATCATTTTAGCCCAATGCAGCTATGGTTTGTCTTACTATTGGTATGTATTTTGCGATTTAACCAGTGTTTTCAAATGTCTAACAGCCATGGCTGTTTGGCACAGTGGTAGCTGACCCTAAAGTTATTCAATGAGTGTTTTATCTCGTTCAGGAGTACATTTTACGATACCTGGAAAAACCGTTGTATGTTTATTTTGAGTAAATTTGCAGAATTTTTAAAATTAATATGTAAATTAATACATTTAATCATCTTGCGAACATGTAAGTCAATGTATGTTGCAGTTTTGTGTTCTCTGGAGCATATCGATGTATGCAGTTTGTTCTAATAGTAAATTTTTTTATGGTTGATACGAGAAGTGCCTGCTGCCATCTATTGACAACTTATACAACTAAGAAACTCGATATGACTTTTATTGAAAATGTCCAAAATTCTATAAAATATAATTAAACAAAACATGTTATCTCGCATAGAGCCATAAATTTTAATTTATTATAATATATTAAATATTGTAGAATATTCAAAATATTAAAATTCTTTTCTTGAGTATAGCTACTATCTGTTTTACAAAATGGGATATTATTAAAGAAAATAATTTTAACTACTTGTGAAAAGAAAATTATGATGGTAAAATTTAAGAAATGAATACTTTGAACAGAGCTAAAGTGAATGTAAAATTAGTGACATGGTGTAAACCATTGAAAACCTTGTTGGGCGGTGGAAAAATAACGCAAGGAACTGGCTCCTCTCCCTGGCTAGGTGGCTTCACTGCAATGCACGAATTTGCCATATTTAGAGGGCGCTGCAATCGAAAAGTTTACATTAAGCCTATGGAA
This sequence comes from Ryuthela nishihirai, assembly GCA_038380435.1. NCBI lineage: Eukaryota > Metazoa > Arthropoda > Arachnida > Araneae > Heptathelidae > Ryuthela > Ryuthela nishihirai. Next base: position 117,430,164 of record JAWZYU010000002.1, on the reverse strand, counting down.
GCTAGCTCTCTTCTCCCTTAGACACTCCCGGCCCCAGCATTCTCAGCGTCGACTAGACACGAGATGGAACAGTTTACGAACGCAGAGAAAGCCGTTGTGCCGCCTGTATCAATGTTGGGCGGACGTTTGAGCATTTGTTGTAATCTCCAATAAATGTCACTCTGGGAACCTCTGTATCTGTCCTTCATTTCCGACTCCTCACTGCGTTTGCGGCCGCATATTCTATGACGAATATTGGTGGGTTCGGTGTGTACTACCACCCCCTCACGTTTGGGCCATGAATCAGGGACACCCTGTATAATATACATATTATATAATCCATCTTCACACGATTGTACAAAATTTAGTAAGTATAAACTTCTGAAGAAATGTTTAGCCTTACTAGTTTTCAGTCTAGTATACTATTTTTCAAGATGCTGTGTAATATTTTTTCAAAGATATATTAGCATTATATGATATATAGGGCTCCCAAATATGGCACATTATAGCCTAGACGCCCATGCGCCATAAAACCCAAAACAACCAACAGCTCCCAAATGTTCCACTTAGGGGCCTGTGGACTGCTGAATCCGCTACTGGTTTTTTTTTAGAAAAAAATGGGATCCATTCCCAAAAACAGGTGGAATTGTTCATTAAAGTCATTAAGCATGTTAATGTGAAAATGGCATGGCTCACCTGATTATGGAACTATGATACAGTTAAAGCAGCATAACAGATTGGCTCCCCAGACTTCCCCCCCCCCCCCAAGGAACAGGGGCTGTGTTTCTTATAGACTGATGGATCCTAACCTTTGCCCAATGCCCCTTTGCTCTTACCATAAATATTACCTCAAGCAGCTGCTTTCCAGAGGTCTGACGGGAGCCTGTCAGTTTACGTGCCGTTAAGAAGGTTTGTGAGCGGTAGGATCTCGGCAGAAAGACAACACAAACATGCATGCCTTACCCAAGTCCCTCTGATCAATAGCCAAGTGCACTCGCCACTCAGCCATGCGATAACTGTTACCCTAAGGCCCCTAAATGTTGCTCTGCCTATGGACCTCTAAATCTGTTATTGTTTACAACTTTTATGAGATTTTATTTCGGCCTCTGTCATATCAGTAGCCATTACTTTCTTGTAATGTAGCAAGATGGATTACATTGCTAAGAATACATACAAGCATTTCTCCTCCTAAAATTAGTCAACCTCCCATAATGCAGCAATTTACTCAGCCTCGTGATGTTCTAAAGTGCTGCAGCCAATCTCTCTCCTTGATTTACAGGTACCAAGAAACGAATTGATAGCAAATCACCAAATTTGCTTTTGAGCTGTCTCAAAAGAATTTTTAAGTTAATGGGCTTAGAATTAAAATTGCACTATCATATTCTAAGCTGGCACTCATTTCCAAAATATTCTTGTGACTTCAAAATGATTATAAGAGAAAATTGCTTTATTTTTATAATTCTCGTATGCTTTTGCAGTTTTAAGGTTCTACTCATGTTGAAAAAGAAAATTTTTAACACAGTAAAAAATAACTCCAAGGTTAATTAGCATGCTTAGTCACCTCCCTGTCAAAGGAACCTGGGTTTGATGGCATGAAGGTTTGTTTCTGCTGAGGTCTCGCTTTCCTCACAGACCTCTGTGGCTTATAAACTGACAGGCTCCTCTGACCTCTATGAAAAGCAGATGCTTGAGGGGGTATTTAATTTCATTTCAGACAAGATTGACTGTATTTGGACCGAAAATGGAAACTCCTAATCATTTCTGTGCAAACTGCAAAAACTCCGTTTATCAAGACTAAATCTCTGGGAAGAATTCAACTCCAAATTGGTAAAACACTTCAAAGATGGACAGTCTGTAGTTTCTTCAAGGACCGTATTTTTTATAATGTCGTCTACAAAGAAAATAGCTGGAACACAAAATGTAAAACTAGGATGTGCAAAATATGTGAATTTTAATCCAAGATTATATTGAAGTTTATCTTCCAAACAAAAGTAAATGCAGAAATTCATAGTGTAGTAATTACATTAACAATATATTCTGTCACTGTTTCGTTTAAAAGTATTTCCACTAGAATAGTTATGCTATCTAGGATCAACAGTTAAAAATGGCTGGAATGAATAGATGGGAGATGTTGAGATGTGATAGTTCGTAATATCATCATCACCATCCTCAAGCAGCCATGGGCTATGGAGGTCCAACCAGACCGTGCAATTTAGTTCTCCAAGCAAGTCTATCCTGAGCTACATCTACTGCATCTGGCCACTGCACACCAATTCTAACAAGGTCCTGTTTGACATTGTCTGCCCACTGCATCCTAGGTCTCCCCTTCTTTCTGAGGCCTTTAGGCACACTGTTCATAACCCTATTCGCCAATCTATAATTATTCATACGGGCAACATGGCCAAACCAACGGAGTCTCTCTCTGCACAATATGCTGCTTAAAGGAGGTTGCAAACTCCTTTGCCTAATCTCATCATTAGTTACAAAGTTGAACCACCTAATGCCCAAGATACTGCGTAAGCATCTAGAATCAAAAGCATCTAGTTTCCTGTTATCTTGTTTACAAAGTGTCCAAGTTTCACTACCATAACTAACCCTAGAAAGAACCAAACTATTATACACTCTAATTTTAGTCTTTAGGTGTATATCCTATTTCTCCACACTCTCCTTAGATCCTTAAAAGTCCCAGCAGCAATCCCTATTCCACTGTTAATCTCATGACGCACATCACCAGTATCTGTTACATAGCTCCCAAGATAATTAAACTGTGGCACCTGCTCAAGACTGCAACAATTCAGATTAACTGAATCACAGCCTGCTTGACCAATTTTCATCACTTTAGTTTTCTCTCTGTTTATAATCAAACCTGCTCTACTACCAGTCTCATCAACAGCTCGAATGAAAGAGTTCATCTCATCAACACCATTTGCCAAAAGGGCTAAATCATCAGCATAATCTAAATCAGAAATTTTCGTATCTCCAGTCCATTTATGGCCAAAATCTTTCAATTGAAGTGAATTTCGCATAATAATCAATAACCAAGCTAAAGAGAAAAGGAGACAAAATGCACCCTTGTCGAACACCAGAAGTAATGCTAAACCAATTGCTACAAGCCTTACCAACTCTCACACACAACTCAGTGTTATTATAGAGAGCTTTCATTATGTTAACTAACTTGTCTGGTATACCATATGATCTCACAATCAACCACAAATTATGACGATCAACAGAGTCGAAAGCCTTTTTGAAATCAACAAAGCTAGCAACCAAAGGTTTCTGAAACTCTAAACATTTCTCAAGAATCTGCCTAAGTGAAAATATCTGATCCACACATCCCCTACCACTTCTGAATCCACATTGCTCATCACGCAATTGACTGTCAACCAGATTCTTAATTCTATTAAGCACAATCATGGAAAGAACTTTATCTGGAACAGAGAGTAGGATAATACCCCTATAGTTATCACAAGAACTGCGATCACCTTTTTTGAAAACAGGGATAACAATAGCTCTGGTAAAATCTTTAGGAACCATGCCTTTATCATGGAAGATATTCAGAATTTCAGTCATCCAAGTGGTAACTAAAACATTTCCAGCTCTAAGCATTTCTGTAGTAATTTCATCTACCCCTGGGGATTTATGAAGTTTAAGTTTAGAAACAGCCAAAATAACTTCAGATTGTGTTATAGGGCCAACATTAAAGCCACCAATGCATCTATCATCATTGCAAACAATGGGAATAGAACTAACCGCATTGTTTAGAATATCACTGAAATGCTCAGCCCACCTAGCCATGACAGAATCCTCACCTTCTATAACCTTACCTTGTTTATCCTTCAATCCCTGTATACCTGTCCGTTTTCTACCACACAAAACATTAACTATCTGGTACAGCTCTCTGCTGTCTAACTGCATCCTCGGCTTTGTCAGCCAAACCATCAAGCCAAAGATTCTTAGCAGCTGATCTTTTACACGTTTATTAAGTTCTCTGTAATGCTTTCTATTAGTACTAGTAGGGTATTGATTAAGGACATTCCTGCAATTCTTTCTTTCCGTAATAAGCTCAAGTGCCTTATCACTCAGATAATTCTGTCTCTTCTGCTCCTTTTTTCCTAAAAGAGTACTGTTAGTGTCCAAAAAAGCTTGTTTAAAATGATCCCATTCTTCCTCAACTTCAGTAGTAAGCATACCATGACTGTCATAATGACTAAGTAACCTATCATGGTAAGCTTTGGCTATAACTGGGTCTTTCAGAGCTTCAGTATTAAAAGCAAATTTTTTAACCCTAGCACAACACTTTTTAAGTTTAAGTTGCAAGACACTTATAACAAGGTAATGGTCAGATCCAATTTCAGCTCCCCTATATGCCTTGGTATTTCTAACAGAACTGATTAATTGATCGTAATATAGAGTCATATTTATTCACTTGGTTGAAAATTTTAAGAGTATATTTCCTTTGGAGAAGCTGCAGGATGTCTCATAGAGTTTGAAACTTATAGTTCCCCACAATGGGGGAGAAAGGGTTAAGCCACAAGGGCTAACCTTGACCCCCCTGGAGTGATAATACACTCCAAGTCAGACAAGAAGCAGGCCATTGTGGAACTTGAATGTAGAATTATCCTTGACAGTAAATACAAGTTCAGAAACAGAAAAGTCAAGTTAGAGAAGCTGGTGAGTTGCTAATAAGGCTGAAGCTCGTGTTTACTTTGAGATTTCCTGTTGCTGCTGGTAGGCCATTGGTTTGTAACTGTAGTCACAAACCAATGGCTACCAGCAGCTCGATTTGTCGGACCAAGCTACATGTGTGGCTTGGTCCGACAAATCGGGGTTCCAACTACAACACGCTGATGGGAGGTTACGTGTAGCCAGTGTAATGTTCTGGACTGTATTTATATGGGCCACCTTGGGATCAATGTAAACACACCCAATTGTGATCACTGCACAAAGCTATGTTGACATATTCGCCAACCACTTACATCCATTCCTGACTATCCATATCCCATAGCAGGATTTCTTTCAGCAACACCCACTCTCATCGTTCACATTTGGCAAAGTATTGGTTGGAGCTTCCCAGAGTTGACAACCCTCTTGAATGCCCTCTCACTGTCTGCCGTTCATGACTATCCACAGAGTTTATGACATGATGTGTTGCTGCTGTTATCAGTTGATGTATTAGTTGGCATTACTACACTCAAGGTTAACAATCTTTAGCAGTTGAAATAACCTTGTCACGTGCTACTCATTCAAGCATTCATTCCTTTGTGTTGTGCCAACTATGTCGTTTTCCAAAAACGAACGCCTATTTATTGTTGAGACATTGTGCATTCTAACACGTCTCAACAATAAATAGACGTTTGTAACAACAATAAATAGACTCACACGTTTGTAAGATTTGTCTTACAAATCTTACAAACGTGTGAGAGAGGAGTTTGGGTTGAAGTTTCCTCAGTCTGCAGTTCCCAACAAGTCGACAATATCTCGTTTGATTGATAAATTTTGTGAGACTGGATCTGTACAGATCGAAAGAGCCCAGGCCGGCCCCAGGATGCCCTTCGTGGCCCAATTCTCTCGAAAAACTTGAATGTCAACAGCAAGACAGAACAAAAAAAATGAAATGCTCATTTTTTTTAAATGCGAACTAAAAATAACCATATATGTTTAGTACGTTTGCATTCTTGATAATCTTTCATTGGAGGGGGCCACAGCCCTTACAGATCCTTTAATCTGGAAGCAAAGCCAAATTTGAACGACATTGTGTTCATAATTGATCTGCGAGTTTAAATATATTTGTGCAATGTATTGTAGTTGCAACTGACCTCACATTAAAATACAATAGGAATTTGGATAGACACGTCTGAACTTGATAGAAAAAATTTTATTGTCAGTCCTATGGATAGTTACACTTAAACAATGTGAGCTGACAAATATGTAAAATCCACATAGTACAGAAATATAAATTATAAGTGGCATGGTGGTGCATCATTCCAGTGTACCATTTAGCACTGCTCAGATGACTAGATTTTTTTTCAAATAGTTCATAGACAAGGAATAACATTAGTTTTGTGCATGATTTAGAGAAATAAAGGACACTTGCCTAAACTTATTTCTAAAAATATCGAAGTTTCCACAAAAGAATACAGACGTCAGCATTTCTTCTTGACAGGTGAATTGAAGTGCTTGGACATCTTAGATATAAAAGTTTAGTATGTATTCTTTAAGTACAGAGTTTAACAAATGAAACTTTATTTATACTTATTAATGCCACTTCTCTGTCTTGTCCCTATGCAAAAAATGCCTCCTTTAGTTATTATAAGGGGTGTAAAAACAAAAATCCTCCCAAAATTGCAGGCCCAGTGTATATTTGCCTAATCCTTGTTCTCGGTGAAACTTGAAGACTACATATAATAATTATCTCTATTAGTGCAAAGCATGCAAACAACAAAAGTACGCAATGAAGCCGTAGTTCACCAACTGTTAACAACATAAGCAGCACAGAATTTATTTACCTATCGATTTTGTAATGTTTAACAATACCTAATAGATAGTCGATTCTAGCAGCAAACTACGACGTTTGTAATGTATCTGCAAACTGCCTTTAGCACGACAATGTTGCAAGCACTAAGTTTTTTTTAAGCCAAGATCTTGATTTCAATGTAAAACTAACTACTTTTAAGATAATTTGTTGAAAGTCTCAGGTTTATAGCTCTTTATACACTTTTGGCTATAATCCGAAGATTTCATTTTATTGATTTGTAGGAAATATGCTATTAATAAATCAGCGATGACTTCTCTTTCCATATTGACAAGCATGGCAGACAGACGGCTAGGCGATCAAATTGTCTGAGGACAACGGCTCAACCTCAGAATCATGTTATCCAACATTTTATAGGCAAGGGTCACGATAGTTACCATCGTTGAAACAATGATTATTTGGAGGGAAAAAAAATATAAACTACCAAATCGAACGAATCCATCATTAGATTGATAATATTATACCGCATTGCCTCATCTGAACTCAAATGATCTACTGAGAGGCTAAACTTGGAACACCAAATTTTCACGTCCTAGCTGACCATGCCATAAATATTATCAGCAATTGGATTGTTTTACCTCTGAGCGGCACTTTTTTGCACACCATGGGCTAAATGGCCAGGCCACAAGGGCCCCCGAAGGCTCAGAGAAGGTTGGGGGAGGGGACCCACTGGATCAGCTGTTGGGAAACAGATGGTAGCCTCCCGTCAAGGCCATCCAGCGTGTTCTTTAACGTGCACAGGGTATGGCTCTCCCGGACACGGGGCCACGGCTTAACGTCCCATCCGACGGACGGCGGCCTTTTCAAGCCCAGCGGTGTCCCCTACTGACCGTGGGCAAGGCGGGGAAATTTTGCGGAGATAAATCTCAACGCTGACCCAGCTGGGACTCGAACCTGGGAACTACAGATTACGAGCCTGGCGCGCTACCGACTGAGCCACCCCCGCCCCTATTATCAGCAATACATGTTTATATGTCATTTGTATGAGAACACTAGTAAGGGTAATGGAGGCCAAAAAACGATTCAACTTGTACATATTTCACGCAATTTTCAAGACTTTTTAAAAATCTCTAAAAGGGGAAAAATGTCGCATTGCAAATGCCTCTTGTCCCCTCTTCTATCTTTTCCCCCGGCTCCTATCCCCCAATTTGTTTTCTAGTTTTCTTAAGTTGTCCAAATCTGTAGTTTCCAATCATTTTGGGTCTCTGAAACGATAAATTTCGCATCAAAATTTGGTAGCCTTGTACCACAAAGTAAAAGCAAACCCTACGAGATCGGACTACCGATGACGGTAATGCCCCACAGATGGCCGACACTTCAATGGGAAGAAACAGCTCACTTAGCGCTGGTAGCCAGATTATATTATTTCCAAAATGACAAAACTGCGATACGGTTTGGTTTACCTCTGAGCGGCACTTTTTTTGCACACCATGGGCTAAATGGCCAGGTCACATGGACCCCGAAGGCTGAGAGAAGGTTGGGGGAGGGAACCCACTGGAACAGCTGTTGGGAGACAGATTGTAGCCTCCCGTCAAGGCCATCCAGCGTGTTATTTAACGTGCACAGGGTATGGCTCTCCCAAACACAGGGCCACGGCTTAACGTCCCATCCGACGGACGGCGGCCTTTCCAAGCCCATCGGTGTCCCCTACTGACCTTGGGCAGGGCGGGGAATTTTGCAGAGATAAATCTCAACACTGACCCAGCTGGGACTCCAGCCTGGCGCGCTACCGACTGAGCCCCCCCCCCCCACACACACACACAGATCAGTAAAATTTAACAAACCAGTTTGAAAAACTCGTAGTAAATCTCATTTTATGTCGGAAAACACGATAATTGCAATTTAGGTTTCAGTTTGTACTTTGCAATGTCTAGTTGTAAGTGCACTGTAAAGAAGGAATCAGAAATGGGAGTTGGTCGCAATATTTGAGAGTTCTCATTTCAATCCCCCCCCACCTCTGTTTGAAAAAAATTAACAGGTTGAGAGACGGTGTTTAAACTCAGATTATTAAAGTAGTAAGAATAATTCTGTACAAGGTTTAAAAAGTGGCGATTGTTTCTGACAAAAATTGTGTTGCTCTGAAACGCTCAGTCCTCAAAATTGAGCAAAAGGATGATGGTGAAAACCGTTAGCAGTGCATCAATATTAAATTTCTCAGGAAGGAAGGTGTCATTACTTCCAAAATCTTCACAACGCACTGAATTCAATAAAGTGAGCTCGAGGTGAATCCCACAACTTCTGTCACTGGAGCACAAGGATACATTTGTCCTCATCCCCCCCCCCCACTTTAACAGAAACTGAAGTGGGATGTCTCCTCCAATGTCCAGTCCTGCCTTGGCTCCATCAGATTTCCATTTGTTTGGACCGAGACAGCGATGAGATCATTGCAGCTGTGCAAAGTCGGATTGACAAGAAACCGAAAACCTTCTTTGAAACCGGAATTAAGTAGCTTCCAGAACATTGGAAAAAGTGCTTTGCAGTTAATGGGGACTACATTGAAAAGTAGTATGTACGATTTTCCTTTTTTTTTTGCTGTGATTGATTTTCTTAGAATTAAATTCTCATTTACATTTGAACGTCCCTCGTATCTCCGTTTTCAATGGCATTATAATCGCCACAGAGTTTAGCTACAGCAATCTGGAGATTGTGTTGGAATTTGTTTCGTGAACTGAAATTAAAGTGTTTCAATTTTAGTGTGAGTGTATGATGGGGGGGGGGGGAGGCGGTGGGTAAAATTTTATGGGTTTGTTCCTTTTTTTGAGTGAATAAAATGTGAGGGGGATATTCAGGAAAAATGTAAGCTAATCCTTGGTAGTGATGCCTTCTCTGCAGTAATCATACTATTTCATTTTATAGAAAATGAACTGAATAAAATCAAACATATGACATAATAAGAATGCAAATGCTATTTGGCACTGAAATATTAAAATGCAGTACCTTATATTTTTTTCACAAGAAGGGGGGTATACATCAAAGGGAGACTAACCCTGCTAAGTCTCAAAATTTTGTAAACTATGCATTTATATATGTATCTTGTTATTATGAGTTACTGTTCTTTTTCCTTTATTCCTATGTATTATGATGAAATCATCTGGGTCATGCGGACTTATAAATTCTTCTCCCTGCCCCCTCCCAAATATGCTTTTACTATTAAACGATCCATTTGAGAAATATTGAATAAAAAGTCACATAGTCAGGAACAACATTTAGATGGCAGATTTCTCTCTGACAAGTACAGAATGTCAGAAAAGAACTAAAGGTTGAAAGCAACCCATTTGAAGTGAGAGTGCAAGTACACTAGAATATTCACTACAAAAATCAATCTGAGTGCTTTCCAAAACATACACAAAAGTTTTCTTTCCCGAGGCAACCTAATGACAAACTTTTCACAATGATTTAGCAAAGGTCATCAACTACTGTACTTTAATATTTCAATTTTAATGGCTGCAGTTTTACTTATAGAAAAGGATTCTTTTAATTTTAACTTGAAAAAAAATACTATTTTACATTACATTAACTTACATAAAAGTTTAGAAATTAAAGTTTTAAATTAATTACATGTTAATTCCATTCCTCCTATATAAATAGGAAATTGGTTGCTTTAGAAATTACTCATTAGTAATGACAAATGATTGGTTCAGATTTGAATTTAATATTTGTTAGCTTATTTGCTGCTAATTGCATGCACAAGACAATGTAAAGCAGTTACTTCTTCCTGGGTTGGGTTGTTTTACCTCTGAGCAGCACTTTTTTGCACACAGTGGGCTAAATGGCCAGGTCATATGGACCCCGAAGGCTCAGAAAAGGTTGGGGGAGGGGACCCACTGGAACAGCTCTTGGGAGACAGATGGTAGCCTCCCGTCAAGGCCATCCAGCATGTTCTTTAACGTGCACAGGTATGGCTCTCCCGCACACGGGGCCACGGCTTAACGTCCCATCCGACGGACGGCGGCCTTTCCAAACCCATCGGCGTCCCCTACTGACCATGGGCAGGGCGGGGAATTTTGCGGAGATAAATCTCAACGCTGACCCAGCTGGGACTCAAACCTGGGAACTACAGATTACGAGCCTGGCACGCTACCGACTGAGCCACCCCCGTCCCACTTCTTCCTGGAATTTAGAAAAATTCAAATATACTAATTATGGATTTCATGTGATAGCTATTGCTTATTATTCTTCTACTTTTACTCGTAACATTTTCTGTGGATGTTGATGCTTGCTACTGTATTCTCATGCACAACTAGATAATTGCTAGTAGTAAAAAAAAATGCAGAACTACAGATAAAATGGCCTCACAAAGAAATATATTATTTGATCTAATACAGACAAATAAATAGAGAATTTATGCTGAATAATGTTAGACATGTCATGAAAAATGATCTTGTGTAAAGATAAATTTTAGTGAAAATTTTGGGAACCAAATGGATCTGCATTGTATCAAGTTGTGGGCAAACAAAGTCACAAAAACAATACTATGAGTATTTGTTGCATGTCTGATAGAAGTACATATTTTACACTGCAACACTTTAGTATGAGTAAGTCAGATGAATGAAGCAATGATCAATCTAGTTACCATTTCTTTTAGACCTTGCTAAATATTTACTTAAAACAGGTTATACTGAAAATGATATAATATAAAAAATTGGAAATTTATCTATGGTACAGCCTTATATTCATACATGATATGCTCCACATGAAATACAAATGTAACAAAAACACTCAAATGACATACCAATTCTGTGAAATCATTTTTCTTACTAATACAAATGATACAGCTTTAACTCATTTTCTGGTTCATCTCTCTTTTCTAGTTGCAAAGGAGGAAAAACCAGATGAAGACTAATGACATTGTAATAAGATAAATAGCTATTATGTTAATATCGTTTTCTATTTCCAATAGCAATTACCTTTGCTTCAAGCTTGCTTGAATAATTTAAAACCAACAGAACCATATATTCAATCATTCATTATGCAACAAAAATGATTCCAATTTGTATACATTAACCCTGTTCATTGAGTAAAGCACATTTTGATACATCAAACACTAAAAAGAAAAATATAAATATTTATGTGATTTTTTTCAAAGAGTTTTTACACTACAAGGTGCAAATGATTGGCCACAGTAATGTTTACATTTGCTGCCAAAATGTAAAAAATTATAAAATGGTTCTTGCTTCCTTAAATGAAAGAAAAAAGAACTGGGCAATCCAGCTGGAATGCTACACTTTGATTAGATGGTTTCTAATTTTAATTTTCTTATTCTAAAAACCTCAGCATTTTTAAGGTGTCCCAATATTTAATTTTTGTTTCCTATTAGTAAATCATTGAAATAGCACAATTTCAAAGGTTGAGCTGTTTTACCTGAGTGCCATGTTTTTGCACACAATGGACTAAGTGGTCAGGCCACAAGGACCCCGAGGGCTCAGAGAAGGTTGGGGGAAGGGGACCCACTGGATGGGTGTTAGGAGAGATGGTATCCTCCCATCAAGATCATCCATTATGCTCTTTAACGTATACAGGGTATCTCCCATCAGTTTCCAACAGTTCTACACCCAGGGCCACTCCCAGCTGATGGAGTTCATCAGTGTCCCCTACTGACAGAGGGTAGGGAGGACCCAGGTGGGGCGCAAACAATTACAAAGGTACTAGATTGCCAGGAACTGACAGCCAAACTCCTAATTAAAATACTTCAATTCATGTAATCAACAACAGGAAACCAAAATCTGTCTGTGTGGTTCCATGCATTGCTCCAGGGGATAACCCCAAGTGCTAAAAAGGGCTGGGCCAAGCTAAGTTATACAAAGGTACTAGATTAATATCAAACAACTGTAATAATTCATTATCTGTTACAACTGATCATTCATCTAGCAATTTTGAAATAATTTTATCTTTTTAATCTACTACAAATCAGTATTGAATTGTAGCATTTTTAGTAACACAACAAGCATATTCAGAACCAAAGAAAATAGACAATCCTATTTTAATGTTTTCATACTTTATATAGAACTTTGCCATGGACCATAATACAAGATGATATACACTGCTTTGCAAAGCCACTAAAAGAACATTAAGCAACTTATGCAACAATAGTGATAGTATATTAGCATATTTACCAAAACAACTCCTTCCCAAACTAAATTCAATAACTACATCTAAAAACAAATACTTGCATTTTATATTATTTTCCCCCTATACCTATTTATAAGTACTGAAGTTATATTTTACAACCTTACATATATAAAAGCTAAGTGTCTACAGAATATTTCAAGATATGCAGACATAAAGGTTAGCAGCTCTCCAACTGCTGCTGGTGGCACATTGTTGATGAGAGCTTAATTACCACACAAACTGTTGAAACAGATTTCTTTTTTTTTAAAACAAATTTTGGCCTCTATAATTCGCCAAATGCTTTACCACTCAGTCCGAAATTTCATGCATGGGTTTCCTGAGTTGAATTAAAAATTTGTCCCTACCTGTAATAGAATGCAATTTTGAACCTTAAACTGCTTTTTCTCCCCCATTTCAAAAGCTGAATGATGAAAATTTTAAAATGGATGCTATATACACTGAAGTACCATTGAATTAGGGATAGGAGACATTATCCAAATTCAGTACCTCGTCCCGCATTTGCACGCATGCATGGCTGAAACTCTGGTCATATATAGCTGTCAGCTTTGGCTTCCCCAAGCATTCGTCGTGAGAAGCATAATGGGAAAGGCATGGGATTTATATGCATTTGACACAGGGCAGATCGTAGGTGCCCCATGGATGGGACATCTGATCTCCAAAGTTGTCAACTAATTTGGATTTTCTCATACAACAGTTTCAAGTGTTCTGGGAATATGAAAATTCCAGCAAAAAAACCAGCATCCGGACAAACTGCAAAGGACAACCAGACTTGAATGATCGTGGGCTTTGCCATCTGACCTGCATTATATGGACCAATAGCGGCCAGACATTATCTGGAATCACCCTCCATCTGAATGCAGGTTCCAGCCGAAAAGTCAATGCACGGACCATGCAACACTCACTTCATCGTCTCGGCTTCAGGAGTCGCCAACCTATGAGAATCCCACTTCTAATGGCATGACACCAGGCTCAACACCTTGCCTGGACAAGAACATCAAAAATTGGCAACAGATAGCCTGGAGTGACGAATCCCGATTTAAACTTCATCATGCTGATGAAAGACAGGGTATGGCACCAACCACATGAAGCCATGGATCCTGCATGTCAGGTTGGAACAGTACAAGCTGATGGTGGCTCAGTGATGGCCTGGGGTGTCTTCAGTTGGACATCTGTGGGACCTTTGGTACGTGTACCGACTCTCAATGCCTCCTAGTACGTAGAACTCATGGCTGACCATTTAACCCATTTATGGCCATCATGCATCCCAATGGAGATGGCATTTACCAGCAAGACAACTGTTAATCTTACAGGTCCAGGTTGGCTACTGCATGGTTGCAGGAGCATTCTGTTGACTTTGAAATAATGAATTGATCACCTAGAAACCCAGATTTAAATCCCATGGAAAATCTTTAGGATACCTTAGAGAAGAGTGTTTGCACCCGTGTCCCATCAGTGATGACCTTGAGAGAATTGTGGACAGCTCTGGAGGATGCATGGGTTACCATACCTGTGGAACATTTACGCAAGTTTGTGGAGTCCTTGCCTCATCGTATGGCAGCCGTTATCAGGGCCAGAGGGGTCCAGCACATTACTAGGTTGCTATCCCTAATTCAGTGGCACTTCATTGTAATCTATTCTAGTCATCCATGGTTTGCATAATTTTATAATTACAAGATTTGTTAAAGGGACAGAAAAACAAGTAAAATGGATGGCATATATATTATTTTGTTGAGACATAAATCTACTTCATTTATTCATATGCATTTACAAATATTCAATGTGTAATTGCTGACATGTTTTAAGATAGCAACCTGGAATATTGGTACATTTATGCTTTTCCACACTGCACAATTATTGTTGTAGCATTATTACCCAATAATGAACTAAGACAACCTTCAGTTAACAATTTATTACTTTTACTCATTTGTATAGCAGAATGATGTATTTTAGAATGCTTTTAAACATGTTCTGAGATAACCTATTTATTTTGCCTTGCATAACTAATTCTTATTTGGAAATTTGAAAGTATTGATTATTTACAAAACTGAATACTTTTATTTTGAAGTATAGTTATAATAAATACTTTATATCTACTATTATCATTTCTCACAATTCTTTTTTTCTCCAAGGCAACATTTGTTTTGAAAGATCCATTATTTGTATCATACTGTGATCTGCAATTAATACAGGCACATAGCAAACTAATAACAGTCTCCAAGTATTTATCCTTCTTTTCGAATAAAAATTTGTTCATTTCAAAATGCTATTTTAGAATATGGCAAATGTAAGCATTTATCTACTTGAAATCTATATATAATACAGCACCAAAAAGATAGGTAATCATTAGTGCTTTTATTTTTTCTGTTCCAAAGTATAAACTTTTCACAAACAAAATGGGATCTTAATTGCTGCAAATTTTGTGTTGTTTAAAAATAGTTATAGCACTTAGAATTACAAGAAATGTTTCAGGTAATGCATTCTGACTTATATGGCATTTCTTGGTTATATTTATAACAGCTATAATTGATTCTGCAATTTTTACAGAACAATTATTGGGTCAGATGTACACAACATAGTTCGTTGTATTTATTATAATTGTAGATCAGTTTTAGCAGCCTCTACTATACTTATAATAAAATATTTTGTATTTTTTTAATAATGAGCAGAAGACTATAAAAACATCGGTAATTTTAAAATGACTAGCACTGATATGCACTTAAAGTTTGAACACCAAATGGTGTACCTTTCATCATAATAGATGCAATTGACAAATGCAGAAATGAAAGAGAGAATCTTCATACCATTTTCATGCATACTAAAAGAAAAATTGGGGAAAAAAAAAGAGTGAAAATCCTAAATAATGGATAAATATACCAGTAGTAGTGGTATATTTATCCAGTGTGAATAGTGCATGTCAATTAAAATAAGCAAGAAAAAAAAATATTTCCCAAATACAAGCCTTCAAAAGTATATATATTTTGCGCATGTGATTAGTTTCTTTGTCAAAAGGATATGCTATTAATCATCTAAATTGTTTCATTCAGCTGACACATAGTGAGAGAAAATGCTGAAAAGCTAAAAAAGAATAATCACAACAGAATGTTTCTAGTAGAGTATATGTTAGTGAGTGTTAGATGAGCAGGTTTGTCTCTCGTATTATCAGAATACCCATTATTCAGAGCGATTTCACAATTTTGTAAAGAAACACAAATGCTTGTAGAAGAAATATGTCCAAAAAAAAAAGAGCTTATTAAGAATAGCAATAAAGTGTCAAAGCAGTGTTACGTATATATAAAGTAACAGATTGCTCAGATAATCAACTGCTAAAAATTTGCATGTTATTTCCTTCTCTGGACAAAAATTGTGACATTAAAATACTGATGGTTAGTGTGTATATATATATACACAGAGTAAACAAAACTTTTGATACCATTTAGGAACTTGTATTCATTATATGGATACACTACTGCAAAATATCTGTAAATGAGTAACAGAAATTTTGTTTAATTGAAGCTAATGGACAAACATTACATATGGTTGGAATGAAAGATGGAAAACAGTTGGAAGGATACAATTATGTTGCTTAAAAGGATTTCTGCCATGGACTTGAAGTGTCTAAAAATGCTTTGATAGACTGCATCTTTTTTAAGACATAGCACTTTTCTTTTAGTAATTTGACTGTGCTTGTTTTGAAGACAAATTGTTGCATCTTTTCCTTCCATCCTCCTCCCAGACAGTGTATAATGAATAAACAACTTAGTGAAATCAAGTGCTTGACCATTTATTTGGAAAGACAAAAGTAGTAGTTCTTTTTGAAGATCAAAGTACTATGAATAATGGGAATTGATTATATAGTCAGCATACTGTTGAAATTACAAAATGATACTAAAGTTGTACAGGACTGCTGACAACTGCAAACTAAATATTCATTGAATCAAAGCAGAAAAGATACTCATTCTATAAAATGAGTACAAGATACCGTGAACAATCTACGTATTAACAGAAATGTAATAGCACACACTAATCTTGAGATCAGGACTAGGAGAATTAGGTAACAGTAATGGAAATGAAGAATAAAATAAATGAAAAATCTCCAAGAATTCTACTATTGTTCTAAGACAGAAAAAAAATTGAAATACATTTAATGCTGAGCATTTTTAGATTTCTATGAAAGCAGACAGACAAAAAATGTCTGCTTTCATATCAATGGGATAAAGAAATTTGAGCTTATTTTTTTCTGCTTAAGCCAATGTGTGAAATAGAAAGGCATAGAATTATTACTCAAAATACCAGTGATGCTCTTTAATGATATAACTGTACCAGTGAAGTATTGTTTTACAGCTACATTTAAAATGTGTTAATGATAAGAATATTATCCCAGTGTCCTCACTGATGATTGCAATAAAAGTAAGAAGTTTTAGGAACAGAATATTTTGAAATTTCTCAGGAAAGCAGATATTAACTCCTATATTGAGTGACTCTAATGCCACAGTTGGTATTGATTTTGACCTTTAGGCTGGAGTGACAGGCCTTTTGGCATTGAGGGTTGCAATAATAAATATCTCTATAGGCTTGTGAACTTAATAGCCTGAGAATAACAAATATCTATTTTAATCAGAGAAATATTTCTTATATATATGTGGGTTCCCCAAATGAATCACACAAGAATATGATTATATCTATTTATATTAATAATAAATGGATTAGCGCTGTTAAGAATGACAGACTGTATAGGGCAGCTGAGATAGATTCTGATCATTACCTTTGTTTAAGAGTGCTTAAGAAATGGTTTGCAAAGAGTACAATTGCATTTAATTTTGAAGGATCTAGTAATTTGAGAAATCTCAGGCTAAAAGTTTACACAGGCTCATCTAGCATTTTTTATTTTCTACAAAGTGTTACCTGCATTGCAATTCATACACTTGCATTAACTAATCATTGGGAGAAAAAAAACAAATAATGGTATCAAAACATGATTAAAAAAAAAACTGTATGGAGCAATGAGGTTTTAATCATTTTAGGATTTTTATATAATCAAAGGATTAAGAATCTGTAAATGGCAGTGTCATTTCCATATCAAATAGTGAATAATGAAGAAATATGTCATTCAATATTAAGTTGACATCCATTTTGCTTACATTTTTACATCCACAATTAAAAGTTTAGAATATTAAAAACAAGCAAAATTTATTGTGCACAATCAACTGATAAAAATATCCAACACAGAAAATTTGAATCGTTGCTATGGATGATATTATCTTATCTCTGCAAATGGATCAATTTGGTGCGACCTATCTTTCATGATAACAAAATGTTATCACTATATATGATTTTAAATGAAATGCAAAATATTAATGTAATTCAGATAGACAGTTATGACATTAAAAATTATCCTTCATAACAATAGTAATTATTCTTAATATAAATTCTATCTAATTTTATTTTTTAAGTATAGAATGATCAAAATATTTAATTTTAAAGAAAGTACATGATATCACTTATTGTAACAAATGAGATGTTCTATATTATGTTTATATTGTACAAAAATGTACGCTATGATGAATATCGCAGGAATGTAATTTACAGATGTATAAATATGCCTATATGAATAAAACTAGGCACAATACTACTTGTCCTTTGATAAGCAGTATTAAGTGGTACGCTGATGATCGAGTACTGGAACAATGTCTCCATCATTCTAAATACATCTGTACGGCCATTACATGCTGTTTGAGCATCCTATTTCATTTATGAAAATTCTGCTGACTTAGATTACTGATTGTTCATTGCTACTTGTCTTAATTCTTACATCAATTACTTCAGTCCTTTTCATGTATAACAAAGACTTGAAGCAAATATTCTCTTCCTTGTATCCATTGCTCTTGGTCCTTTATTCTTAAATCTGCCTAAAGTTATCAATTGGCAGTTTTAAAAGAAAAGGAGGCTCTTAAACTTCGCCAAGATCCCCCAGCTGACTGGAAAGCAAGGACGGCACTGATAACAGTGATGATGTAAGCTGGAGCAATGGATGCTGCATACATCCTTTTCTGATTTAGGAGTGTCTGTAAACAATAAACAAAGGTAACTACATATGATATGCTGCAAAAGCTGCATTTTAATATATTTAGATATAACTTTTGTTTTTATTTTACATACAATTTTTTATAAAGAGGGGTAATCAAATGTAATATATAAAAATCCTCTATAACACTGTGAAAAGTTAAAAAGTAATAAAATAAAAAAAAAATACCCCCTCAAGCAGCTGCTTGCCACAGAGGTCTGACAGGAGACTGTCAGTTTATATGCCAAAGTAGAAGGACTGTGAGGATGGCAGGACCTCAGCAGAAAAACAACACAAACATCCATGCCTTACCCGGGGCTCGAACCCAGGTCCTGTAGATCAGTAGCTAAGCATGCTAACC
The DNA here is from genome assembly GCA_038380435.1 of Ryuthela nishihirai. Lineage (NCBI taxonomy): Eukaryota > Metazoa > Arthropoda > Arachnida > Araneae > Heptathelidae > Ryuthela > Ryuthela nishihirai. The sequence goes on along the minus strand of JAWZYU010000002.1, from coordinate 117,411,102 downwards.
ACTCGGCCATGGGACGGCTTTAAAAAAAAAAGTACCCTTTTTCAAATCAAAATGCCTTAATATATTACCTCATTAAATCTTAATACAAAAGTATTTAAGTTACAAACAAAATTGGCATACCACGATGAGAATAGCTGTTGACATTACTATCCACAAGTATTAAGTTAATATACAATAGATATTTGGGTTAGGGATACAGTGGTAATTATCCAAGGTTACAAAAATTGCTGAATACTCAAGGTGTAAAGTTCTAATGTAGCATTTGATGGAGAGAGTATCAGTAACAAACACCAAACATGATTTTGCAGAAAAATCTAGTCTCTTAAGTTCCCATTAGATTAATAATTAACCATGTGGTTCTAAGTGTCAGTGTGCCCATGTGCTATTTATATTGACATGAACCTATCTTTTATAACTGCATACAAATACACAGGGTATTATTCATTATGTATTATTCACTTTCGTGTGACACCTAGTCTTTATTTTGTATAGACAATAAATATAAGAAATAAGTGTAGAAGAATAAATCTCATACCATCAATAATCTTAAAATTAACATTACATATTCTAGAAGACATGCTATACTAATCATTCAATAATACAGAATGTAAGGCACATTTGTGCTTAGATGTCCTGGAAGATCACTCTCAGCCTTTGATGTACTTGTGCTCAATTTGTAATGGATGGAGGTCTGTTGTACACAAATTTAATTATTTTATGTTATTACATACAATTCAAAAGAGAAACCCCAGCCATTACCACTTTGTAATTTTGGTACAACTGCTTTTGAACAAACACTGAATTTTTAAACTTTAAAAATGTAATGAACTTCAGCAGTAAGACAGCATACAATAATGGTTAAAAATACATTAAATTATATAATCATGGTTTTTTTGGATAATTCTTCATATACAAATCAGGTATATTTTTAGTTAATTTGAATATTTGTGTAGCCTGTATCACTCTTCGAGGTGATCACACACCATATTAAAGGTATCTATCATTGAACTTTTACATGCCATTTTGAGGTACTGATTTTTTAATTTAATATTCATTAAATATTCATGGTAATTGGTTTGTTTTTCAGGTATTAGGGAATATATGATAAAGAACTTCACCTGTATGTTCATGAAAATCCAATGAAGGACTTGTTTGTAACTCATGTTTTGGGTTTGTTGCTTAACTTTTCAACACTAGTGTATTTTATAATTTACAGGTAATGTTAAGTTAGGCAACTTTAGAGAATGAAATGTTTCAATCTTCAGTTCAGTGGTGTAACTAGGTTTGTAAGGGCCCAGGTGCAATTTAGTTCTAGGGGCCTACCTCATACACACACAATTCATCAACTGTATTACATTTGAAAAAGGGCCCTTAAGTTCTACATCAACATAGCCTCTTTGCTCTATGGTAGGTATGGTCCTGTCGATAATTTTTAAATAATTCTAATAAAAATTCCGCTCTTTCTATTTGCTATATTTGAAAATTTATAGCAGTGGTATGGCAAGTCTCTGGGGCAGTTGCCAGAACACCAATGCCAGAAGTGCAATGTATATATAAAATCCTTGAGTAACCATGGGCAATGCATATGCAGACTTTGAAATTTCATTCTCCAAACATGTCTGTCTTGAGCTGCAGCATTTGGCCAGTGTAGCCAATTCTAGCAAGGTCATGTGTAACATTATCTGATGTTTTTATTATAGCTTTCATTCATGATTTTATGTCCGAGCCCCTTACACTCAGAAATCTTTTATCTGATAACTCAATTTAACACTGGTTTTTGAATTATTACATTTTGCTGGCTATTTTACATGAATGTAATGTTTTTAACATTTTGATTTTTTTACTTATTTTTATTCTATGGGTCTAATACACCCGTTATTACTTTTCAAGATTTACAATTGTTGACTTTTTTTTTGCTGGTTTATTATGCATATGATTTGTTATACACTTTTCTTTCTTTTTTGTTACTTTCATCCCTTTTGTGTGTAGTTTTTAACTTTGGTTGTGGGTTTTGATTGGTTTCTTAAAGCCCTCCAATGTTTAGTTTATGAATGCAAACTAAAAGAAGAGTTACAGACAATATCTTCAAGATACACACCTGGTGACCCTGCCTTCAACACATCATTTGTGTGTAAACTGCTTGATGGAATATTTAATTTACAATCATCATCTCAGAACAGGGGTTCCCAATCTTTTCAGCATCGTGTCCCCATTTTTGATTTTTGAGAATCTCTCACACCTCTCTACCTCTCATTTATCACTACCACAACTTTTAACAAAATATCATTCATAATTAAAAAATAAAATTTCACATCCTTGCACTCCCCCCCCCCTCCCCTCATTCTCTTAAATACCTCGTGCCTCCTAGTTTGGAAACCTGTGTCTTAGAGCATCAGAGGAATGCAAGATGTACTGAAAAAGAATAGCATCTAAGATCTCATTTTGTTTGAGCTAACTCGGCATGCATATCATCAGCAATCTTTAGGTTAAAGAAAGGGCTGTCCTTAAATTGAAGAATCAGGTTAGCAGAAGTAAGTGTGAATGCTTTGAGTGATATTAAAAAGTTTTCAGCAAAAAAGCTGAATGTGCCATTTTAGAAATGCTGATTGTAAACAGTGGAAGAGATAAATGACTGCTACAGAGCAATTATACTGGTCAACAAATTTTCATAAAAGTCATGCCTTTGAGGTAAAAGTAGCCATTTCTTAAAGATTTCAAGGTGCTGAACACAAATATGACAATGAAAATGCAAAATTGGCTACAATTTCTGAGAAATCTACAATAGTTCCTTATATAAAGAGTAATATGTACATATGACATGTATCAGTAAAACTCTGCTTCTACTTCCAACATTGCTTTGCCTATCGCTTGTACAGCTGCTCAGGATCATCTCTGGTGAGCGTCCAACAGTAGTCAATCAACATTCAAGTGAACCAGTTTCCCCATAGTTGCAATGTTCTGGTGAAAACATTCACCGTGCTCATCACTAACTATTGCGCAGTTGTCGGGGAAGAAATCTAAGTGGGAATGGAGAAAGTAGATCTTTAAGGACATATTGCAGCCAAGTTTGTGATACAGAGACAACATGTCCTTAACAAGTTTCTTGTAGTTGTCTGCCCTGACATTCCCGAGGAATTTAGTTGACACCAGACGAAACACATCCTAAGCCTTTTTCTCGTCACCCTGAAGCAGGTTGTTGGTCTCTGAACAGCTTCCAGATCTGAGGACCCATAAAAATTCCCTTTTTAATTTTCGCTTTGTTGAGTCGAGGGAATTTGTCAGCCAAGTACTTGAAAGCTGATGCAGTCCAGTTCATTGCTTTTATGAAGTTTTTCATTACACTGAGTTCAATGTGCAGGGACAATAGCAGGATTTTGCGTGTTTCTGCCAATGCTGGGTGTTCCACATTCTTCTCTTTGACCTTCAGAGATTTCCTCTGAGGCCAGTTTCTCTTCACATAGTACAAAGTCTTTGCTCGGCTGTCCCATTCACATAAGAAACAGCAGTACTTCCTATATCCCAGCTGCAGACTCATCAACAGTGCCACTACCTTCAAGTCACAACAGAGATGCCATCTTCGATAAAGCAAATTGAAGATAGTTCAACAGCTGTTTTAGGTTTTCGTAGTTTTCTTTCATGTAGACAGCGTGTCCGACCGGAATGGATGGAAGTCAATTTCCATTATGCAGCAACACCGCCTTGAGACTCAATTTTGAGGAGTCTATGAATAGTTGCCATTCTTGAGGGTCATGTTTGATTCCAAGGGCATTCATCAGGCCATCTACATCGGAGCAGAACACAAGGTCATCTTCCTTTCTGAAGTAAGGAGCAAACTGCTCATGACGAGTTCAAAACAAAGTCGCTCGGACATTTTCCTTGAGAAGATTCCATTGTTTGTCTTGATCCAAGTAACTCTGCTTTGGATTTGGACAGTTCCAGATCATGAACGAGATCATTCATTTCTTCTTTAGTGAGAATGTGTGGCACAGATGACATACCGTGGCAGATGTATAGATCATCATTAGACACCAAAGACTGTGGAGAACCCAACGTCAGTTCGCCTCCCTCCTCATTGTCTGAATCGATGGAAAATTCTTTTGGAGGTTTGGGATCGGGAAGGCCTTCATTGTGCGGAACTGGTTGGAGAGCAGATTGTATATTCGGGTACGCTATTGTCCATTCCTTTTTCCTTGTGATGCCTCCAGAAACAGGTGGAAACATACAAAAGTAGCAGTCATTTGCATGATTGTTGGCTCTCTCCAAACCATAGGAACAGCAAACGGCATTGCCACTTCTTCACCTTTCAACCACTTTGAAAGATTTCTTGCACATGTACTGCAGCATATGTGTGAGGCCCAGGCCTTGTCCTAGTTCCCGATCTTACATCCAAAACTCATATGCCGCTTTCACTACTGGAGCGATGACCCTTTTCTGGCTTGCAAACATCACTTCCTCGTAAATGTAACAAAATGTATCTGCACTATTAACACAGTTACTAGGCATCACTACTGCTGGATTAAAACTGCAAGGATCACTTGTGTTGTACTTATCACTCAGGGGTAAATGGGAGTCGCTCAAAAGACTTGCTTACCCTATGAGACGTTGGTTACAACTAATGACTGCATCATCTTTCATCCACGATCGTAAAGCCACGATGTCATGACTCAACTACATTGCATCAGACAATAATGCAATACCTCTGGGGGTTGTGTGTATGGCGGGCTGATGCAATACAACGCAATATGTTGCAATCTGGAGTTTAAAATACAGCGTTGCGAAATGGTTACCTGTGTATTCAATGCAGACTGAGTCATTTATACATGACCATCTCTGCCTCTCCTACACAAGAGCCAATCGACAAATTTTATTGTCATTTTCACATTCAGCACCTCAAAATTATTAAAGATTAGCTATTTTCATTTCAAAGCCTTTTTGTGTGTTTCCCAATGCTACTGATTTCATGCCACCTTAATACTAAATATTAGGAAAATTAAGAAGAAAAAAAGGAGTTTTTTTTTCAGAATACAAAGCTATTTTTGCCTACAATAGGTGCAAGTCTTCTTTCAAATATTATTTATCTCACTATATCATTATTTAGTGTATGTTTTATAGATTGCTGCATAAGTTTAATTCAAAAAATAGAAGCTTGCATAGTTTAAAAACGAATTTATAATGCATCACATTTAAGTTTATATTAACAAATACATAGTATTATAATCTCTTTCAAAACAATATAATTTATTCCCTATCCAAAATATTTTACCTGGAGAAAATGATAATTTGAGAGACCTTAGTAAATATCCAGATTTTGAAATTAGGCTTAATATTACCCAGTAAACACTTTTGACATTACATTAAACTATTACCATCCATATAACTACCTTTTAAGTGCATAATTATCCTAAGCTTAATAATTACAATAACAGAACTGAAAATGTAATTAAATTTACTTGGCTTCTGTCTGATGTTAAAAATTTGGAAACATTTGAATGACTTTTATATAAGTTTAGGCTAAGATCAAATTATTTTAAAGATAATTAAATTTACTCCTATAGACAGCAATTTAAAGCTTCAAAATAATTTTAAATTGAAGAATATACACCTGATATCTGTGAGATTTCATAAAAATTTTTCTAAGCTTGAAAAATCCTTAAATTTTACTATTCAAGGAACAATTGTCACTCTTTTTTTACATCCATATTTTGCATAATAAAACTTACCAGACATGAAGCTGTGAGATGGGAAATGAAGACATAGGATACTTTTAAGTAACTGTGATTGTCCCATGCATGGAAGAATATTACACCCCAGAATGTATGCAATAAGATGAATGCTAGTGTTGTGAAGGCTGAAAGAGTAAAATACTAAATTTATATAAAACCTTTTACATGTGTAATAACATATTTTTAACAAACTGTTACAAATTTTATTATCTGAAATATTTTACTGCACATTTTTCTGGTTATTTCATCATATTAATTATGAAGAAAAAATAGGAAATTGATGGATTTTTTTTTTCTCCCTAAATGTCATTTAGTGTAAAAACAACCAATAATATGACAATTTTCAACCTGACTCCTTTTAATTTTTGTGAATGGGTAAAGTCATTAAACCTTATGCTGCCATGGCCTTGAAAATGCATTTCACAAAGCCTGCATATACAACCATGTACAATGTCATTAACCCTTCTAGTGTCCAGCCTGAAAAACTGGTTTCCATCCAGAGGCCAAGCTATTTTCTCCCTAGGCTCGGCCGAAAAAAATTAACTTTAATACCTTTTTTTTTAACTAATGAAAGGAATTATGGCATGTTATATGCCAAATTAATCAGCATTTAATTCTGGATTTTCTGAAAATAAAGTATTTAGCAAAAAAGATCATAAGTTTTATTTTAATAGGAATTTTTTAGAGTCATGTAGTAAAAAAAAATGCATCTGGTAACACAAATAAAATTTTATTAAAAACAACAACAACTAATAGACAGAAATGATTATAAATGCACATAAATAGAGACTATTTCTGAATACGAAAAAATTTTTTTTTGGTTTCAAGTAAATATTTCTCTCATTTTGTAATTTTTTTTCAGTACCATACTTTGAGAAAATTCCAGGCTTTTAGCCAATTCTGTGGGTCCAATAAACAAATAAACTTTAGAATTAAAAAAAAATAGCCAATCAAAGGAAATAGGTCATGATAGTCATTTATATACATGATCATCTGTCTATCCTAAACAAGGGCCAATCGACAAATTTTATTGCCATTTTTGTGTTCAGCACCTCGAAATTAGTAAAGAATGGCTATTTCCATTTCAAAGTCTTTTTCTGTGTTGCCCAGTGTAATTAAATGCAGCTACAACCAGTATTTCTAAGAAGGATGTGCCATTCCAGTTTCAATTTTAAGAGTGGGAAAAGTGCATAGAATGCTGGGAAAAACGATAAAAATAATTTGGGAATACTGAATAGGTTTTTGACAGAAAAGAGTGTTTAACAAAAAAAAAAAACAAAAAAAAAAAAAACAATGGTGGTACATACTTTGTAATTACTTCCAAAAACTACTGTTTTTAAAAGTAGCAGTTTTTTTAATTAATTTTTAGGATATTTTCAAAAATTTAACAAAAAATTTGTTAATAACAGTTCAAATCAAACTTGTAAGCTTAAATCAGAAGGTTGCTTCAGCAACTAGGAATGTTAACAAGCAAATCAACAATACCGTTTAGTGCTTCTAAGAAATGGCAATCAGATGGCTTTATAAAATTATTTATATTGTAGTTTAATAAAATATGCATCAAATAAAAAACAAAATATTATATTTCAAGCCTGAATTATATATTTTTATAAGATATGTATAAAAAAATTACAACGGCAATTTTTATTTTTAAAAAATCGTTTTTTTTTGTTCTACTAAAAAATGGATCACGTCCTTTGCCCCTCATTTCGAATTCTGCAAATGTATACAGACAATGTGGACACTGGAGAGGTTAATACCATAAAAAAATTAAAATTTTTAAAAATATTAAAATTTGAATTAACTTTTTTTATTTATATATGTATTAAAATAGACATTTCAGAGCTCCTAAATAATGCCAGTGTTTTACAATTTATTCTTCAACTTGATGAATTGGAAAATAAAAAGCCTTTTCTTTTGCTCAAACTGCCATTAACACAGTGCAGAAGACAGCATTGCCACTGACTAAGTTCCCTAGCCTACCACTCCCCCACTAGCCTACAGAGAGATCCAGCAAGTTAACTGAGTTGTTACTAAAGATATGACCATATGTGTTCTCAATAAAAGGAAGTCAGATGCCAAGGGAACAATTTTTTTATTGAGGGATTTCAGTGATTTGCACAAAAATACAGCTAAATACGTTTTTGCTTCATTTTAATATATTTTGCAATTAAAATCTATTTTAGCCTCTAAATTATTTTTATCTACTATAGGATAACTTTTGTGAAAGGAATATGAAGAGAAAAATCAACATTTCTTTGATTGTGTGATCTGCAATGTCATAGGAGAGTCATATAGATTGGCAAACATCTGGTTTTGTTTGAAACCTTTAGTGTGCACTTGTTAGGCTGAATTCAGTTCTGCATTTTAAGATAAAAAACATTTCGGTACTTTCTGCTCAGAAAGTACCGAAATGTTTTTGCACTTTATTTTGCTGATGAAATGTAGTTTTTGTAGGTGTGAAGTGATGGCTAAATATTTTCTCAAATATCGATATTAATTTTAATGGATATTTATCAAGTAGAACTGGAAAATCATAAGTTTTTTCAAAACTACAATATTTCATTGACTCTGAGAGTGATTCAGACTCCACTACTTCTAGAATTATTTATATTGCTCCTCAAATATATATATACTGCAATTAGGAAGAAAATGTTTGAAGCTTGATCAAAAATTAAAATCATTAGTCATATGTAACTTAAAATAGTAGCTATTTTAGGTGGCATCTGTTAGGACATTATAATGAAAAAAAAATTAAATGATAGGACTTAGTTTAGTACTATATTTAATTAAATTGGAGTAATTTAATAACTATCATTCAGAATTTGCAATTTTTAAGTCTTAATTGGCACAGTCGTTAGGGAGCTAGTGATTATTCCAGCAAGGCAAACTTTCTGTGTTGTGTTAGCTCTATCTGAGGCAGTGATCAGCAGTGACTTTGGTCTTAGTAGGGAATGTTCTTGTATGAGAAGGCCTGTAAAAGCTAGGAGTAGCTTCTAGGATTCTTCTCTGTCCTATATGTTGCAAATAAGTAAAAAAATAAATAAATAAAAATAAGTCAAATTTTTGACATTGTCATAAAGTCAACTTTTCCATAATAGTCAGTATCTAATGCAAATTGATCTGGAAGGGTTTGATCTCAATTTCAGAAGTTAAAATAAACTATATTTGTTTCGAAATAGTTTTATTTAATTTCTTCACAGCACTTATCCAGTTTTAATTATGTAGTTTTACATTAATTATCTCGTTTCAAAGCAAAATAAATTTTTGTTATACCTTTATCTAAGAGTTTGCCGATTGAAAAAAATTGCTGTTGTATGTTGTTTGCATAAATGACCAAATAATTATAAAAACAGTAAATAAATGAAAGATTTAAGTAATGTTAGAAATATTACGAATTATATATATTAAAATACTTCAGAAAATAAGCAAAATATTTTTTTCAATTTTCTATTGAATTTAAAATGCCAAAAAAAAAAAGACAGTAAAACCTTGTAATTTTCTTAAAAAAATGCTTAAAATTTTATTTATCTGTCTTTTTTCAAAAAACAAATTCATAATTTTCTTAACCCCAATTAAATGTTTTTCTTTTGATATACACTGCATGACATTGAAATTGCCCCAACCTGAACGATTTGGGTTGGGTTGTTTTACCTCTGAGCGGCACTTTTTGCACACCATGGGCTACATGGCCAGGTCACATGGACCCCGAAGGCTCAGAGAAGGTTGGGGGAGGGGACCCACTGGAACAGCTGTTGGGAGACAGATGGTAGCCTCCCGTCAAGGCCATCCATCATGTTCTTTAAAGTGTACAGGGTATGGCTCTCCCGCACACGGGGGCACGGCTTAACGTCCCATCCGACGGATGGCAGCCTTTCCAACAACCTGAAGGAGTGAGGGGTAGGGGTGAAATGTAGCACACACACATAGCAATACATATTAGCATACCATGATTCAATTTGCAGCCACTTACAGTGGTTAGAAGATGAGATAATGCAGCACAATGTGACTGCCTCAGTAGGTGGTTACACTGTTGTGAATGGCAATACAGGCAGCAATATGGCGTAGCATGAAGTCATACAGTCGATGGATATGGTCCTGAGGAATTGCACACCAAGCAGCGTTGACTTACTCCCATAATTCATTGAGATTCCTGCCGGCTGTTGAGAGGATTGCACACATCATCCAATGTGATCCCACAGATTTTCTATTGGGGATAAATCTGGAGATCGTGCTGGCCATAGCAATACTTGAACATATTGCAAACATTGTCTGGAGACCCTAGCATTGTGTACAAGGGCGTTGTCATGCTGGAAAATGGGCTGATACATGACTCACAGGAATGGTAACAAAAAAGGCTGCAGAATCGCACTAATGTATCATGCAGCTGTGTTTCCGTGATGTGGACAAGAGGTGACCTGCTGTCATATCCAATAGCATCCCATACTGTCATATCCAATAGCATCCCATACCATTATGCCTTGCTGACGAGCAGTGTGATGGTCGCCAACAAAAGCTGGATCTGTCTTCTCCCCAGGTTGTCACCATAGACAGACCAGTTGTTTGTCAGCACCCAGACAGAAACAGGATTCATCACTAAACACAAGTGTTCTATTCATGACCCCAGTTCACATGACTTCAGCACCAAGCCAGGCTGCGATGGTTTGCAGTCAATGGTAGTTGACGTAACAGTTGCCTAGAGCACAGGTGTAACTCATGCAACCTTGTGGATGTCCATGGCTGCTGACACAGCCCATCGAATATTGCCTGCAGTGCTGTGGTGATGAACATGCATGTCTAACAATGTGCCTATCAAGCCATGCTGACATCTGTCAAATGGCAGTACTCTGCGATGCATGCTAGAACCTTCATTTTGCCATTGTTGCCAACAGCGTCCAACAGTTCTTGCATCCCGATGAACATGGGAAGCGACATGATGTGTAGTCCATTAAGCTTCCCGTAAGTCTATAATTCTTCCTCTCTCAAAAGAATCCAAATGGCAATAAACCTGCCACCGGCATGTACCAGGCATTTTCGGCCTTCGCTGAACAATTTCCAAGCGGAACCACCTAATCTCAACTGTTTGCACAACTTCCACCTGCATAAACACATTACCATCCCTGTTCATTCTTGCACCTTTTATCTCTTGAGCAACATACATCATTGGCTATTGGTTATCATCATTTGCATATCTCAACTGTGCACACCCATCCTTCTAATTGCATGTTTGTACTTCATGTCCTTTTGGGTGGGACACTTTCAATGTCGAGCAGTGCATAATATGACCTATTTCTGTTGATTGGAATTAAAAAAAATATACCAAAGTTGACTTGTTTTATTTGGCGAGTCATAGCTGGTGAAATCCTAAACTTTTCTCAAAGTATAGTACCACATAAAAACATTCGAAAAAGAGCAATTTTCTTCAGTTAAAAAAAAAAATTCTCTTCATTTTATAAACAAAGACTTTTTCTACTGATATGTTTTATAATTATTTGTCTATTGGTTTCTTTTTAAATAAATTTTTATTTGCATTGCCAGATGTATTTTTTTTTACTATATGAGACTCTATAAAAGCTAATTAAAATGAAACTAATCATTTTTTGTAAAATATTTCATTTTCAGAAAATCTAGAATTAAATGCTGATTAATTTGGCATACAACATGTCATAATTCCTTTCATTAGTTATCTGGCAAAAAAAGTTAAAAAGTTTGCTTTTTATTTGACTGAACACAATTGAAAAAAAGCCTGGCCACAGGGTACAATTCATATTTTCAGGCCTGGCATGGTAAGGGTTAAGCATAAAAATTTATGCATAAAGTTTGCACTTTTTAAGTTTTTTAAAACTCTACTTTTATAATCAAAGGTACAAGCACAGTATGCAGAATTAAATTGAGATTAAAACTATGCTTTAGTCCCTTACAGTATTTATAAGTAGTTTTAATCTACTTTTACAATTCTGGAAAAATTATGCCCCTCATGAAGTCTTGAGCACACTTGCACCTATATTCAACTTGGGACAGCAATGAGATCATTAGTTACTTAACATTGAAGTGGAATGCACTTCAGCTGAAAATAGTCCAATACACTCTGTGACATTGAAATTCGAATATCCAGAAGTGGTTGGAATCAGATGAAAGTTCCAACTGACTGGCAGATGAGTAAGACATGATTACAGTTACAGAGCAAAGGCACATATTTATTTTGCACACATACAGATTACATGGCAATAATCAGTACCTTGTATTATGGCAGTAATCAATACTCATGATTTGTAACATATACAGCAGCTACAAACTGAACCATGGAGTCATATAGGCATGAAATAGCATCTCGAGGCACAGCCCACCTTGCATGTTGCAGCTGGTCTCTCAGGATGTCCTGTCTGTGCCAATTAGTCTTCAGATGATCCCCTACCAAGTACGAAACATGTTCAACGGGTAATAAATCCGAGGGCCTGGCTGGACATGGAAGAGTGCCAACAAGTCGTAGATACTCCTGGGTGGCGTTAGAGGTATGTGACCTGAGGTTATCTTGCTGAAAGAGGGTGTCAGGCACTCCTGCAATGAAGGGGATGCTATGGGTTCCAGGACATCATCAATATAGCATGGCATAATTATGCTTGGGAGATATACCAGAGACCACCTACCATGACTTATTGCACCTCAGACCATAATGCCTACTTTTTAGGCAAAGTGGCAACCATACAGGCATTAAATAACATCTTGAACCATGGCCCACCTTGCCTGTTGCAGATGATCTCTTAGGGCAACTACAGTCTGTATTGGTTGCAGATTAGTCTGCAGATGATGCCTTACCAATTATCAAACATGGCCGAGTGGTTAGCGCGCTTGGCTACTGATCTAAGGAACCTGGGTTCGAGTCCCGGGTAAGGCATGGATGTTCGTGTTGTTTTTCTGCTGAGGTCCTGCCATCCTCTCAGATCTTCTACTGTGGCATATAAACTGACAGGCTCCTGTCAGACCTCTGTGGCAAGCAGCTGCTTGAGGGGGTATTTATTTTTTTTATTTTTAGATGGGTGATAAATTAAAGAACCTGGCTGGCCACAGAAGAGTGCCAACAAGTCAGATAATCCTGGTGAGTTGGTGGGTTGTTTTCTCCGAGCAGCACATTTTTGCACACAGCACAATAAATGGCTAAGCCACAAGCTCAAAGTGCCTGGAAGATATACATGAAAACACCACCTATCATGAATTATTGCACTCCAGATCATAATGCCTGCTTCTCAGGTAGTGCATCATTCCACCATGGCATCATTTGATTTGATGTGGAGATGATGTGGTCAGAGCACTGACCACATCATCTCCACATATGTATATGGCAATCATTGGCTCCCAGATAAAACTGGATTCCATCCCTAAAGATGACAAGCCGCTATTCCACATCCCAAGATGGTGATAACAAAGAGTTTTGTGAATAGTTTCTTCAAGATGAAAATCTGCTTAAATGATGAGGACATATTTTACTTGAAAGGTTGTGCCAATTGATATAACTGTTCCATGGATGATTATGGTATGGGCTGAAATATGGGGAGATAAAATAATCATAATCAGCCCCTATTTCTCTGATTTTTCTATTTCAAGCTCCAGTTACAAGACACTTCTAGCAAATGATTTAAGAAAAATTTATATTAAAAAACCCTATTTCCATTCTGTTTTGGTCTGTAAGTGTAAGCTAGGCATAACTGGAAGTAGAACTGTATACTATTTCTCTGTGAAGATGTACAGAACCAGCAAGGCATAGCACCTAAAGTCCAACCCTGTCTTCTTGTGGCACAGGAACTTCAAGGAAATATTCTACTTCCTATCCCTTTCAGGGAAGAGAGTTTGTTTATGGTTATGATTTCAATTTTGGAATATGGATTTTATGCTCTGGTGAGTTTCTGCTGGAGAACCTACAGCTGTGTTTCTTCTTGTTTGTGGACTGCCAGCCACAACTGTACAAATTATACAGGATACTTCATATCAGCTAGCAGATGATCCTAATCAAAAACCATCAGAGGTACCCAAATCTTTGAAACTAATTCCTGCATCACCAAATCTGAACTGGAGTAATGTGTTTTAGATGCCAGATTATTAACACTAGAAAGAGTAATGGATACTGATAGTAAAGAATCACATTATTTGTCCAAGTTGATACCTGGATGGTGGTTTCAGTCTCAATAAATGAGGAACAAGTCTTTGCCCCATGCCTGTAATTATAGGACTATTTAATAGTGGCTAATCTTTCAAATAAACTATGTTTAAAAAACCTACTGACAATTTTCTTCCAACAGAAATTTGTTTGAGAAACACTGGATTAAAGGATGTAATTAAGTTTAATATGGGATGGAGATAAAAGAGTACTATCCACTCAACTAAAAGAAGTCTGTTTCCAGAGGTTACAGATTGGTGTATAAGGCCTGAGGAACCTTCACTGAGCTAATACAAAATTTTAACAAACCAAAGAGTTCAACTCATAAAAAAAATAAGTTAAGAATTAGAATAACAAATGATTGTTGTTGAATAATGCAACCAGATCATTAATAGTTTTGTAGTCTTGTTCAATCATATATTTTGTTGCAAAACAAAATTTAAAAAAAGAAAAAACTTATTAGCATAATATGAATAAAAATACTTGACTATAAAATTAAAACTCAAAAGATGAACTTATATAAAATAATATAAAATAAATAATAAAATCACAAAGAAGAAAAATGTAGATGCTTGCCTGATGTGATAAAAAAGAAGTGAGAATCTCCCTTGAGTCCCACTGTTCCTGGACCAACAGAATCAGCCAAAACATTTACTAATGAAAAAGCACCACTCATTACACCAAAGCCAAGTCCAGCAACTGCAAAAAAAATTAATAAAGATATCAAGCAGCTACCTTAAAACTATATTTAGCACAGTACTTTTAAAACAATCATTTCATTCATTGCTGATGATTCATGTACTGAACAACTTACTAGTTTTTCTGAGTACTGTTAGTAGACTGATTGGAAAGATAACACTAGCACTTTGAGGGCTTCAAATGCAAGGTATCCACTTATTTGTTCCCAAATCATTGATTATACATTTGATTTATTCTGCATAAAATGAACCCTGAAACACATTAAACTAAAAGAAATATTAAAACCTTGGTCTCGAGGAATAATTTTTTTTTCATAATTTCTGTTTTAAAAAAAAGAACCAAATTTCTTATACTGTACCATGAACATATTCATCTATCAGTGTGCCATTTTCATAAAATCTGTCCATGAATTGATATCTGTTGTGACACAAAATGGATAAAAAAAGATAAACAGACTACTCCAAAGATAACTGATAAAGTTAAAGCTACTCATCGACAACCTCTTTACCCGAATTGTTCATCTGTTGAATACCAAATGCCAACTGCAATGCATCTATCTCCTAATAATTAATTCTCTCTGGTTCATTCATAATATCTACCATACTGATATGTAAAAATTTGTCATCCCTCACAATCTAACAACCTGGCATCTAAAGATATTCATTCACATGGGTATGTTCGTAATACTATCTGCTAAATTTATTTTAGACTCTATTTGATAGAAGGTATATAACCTGTTAATTAATGGAAGTGCTTTTAATGCTTTAACAGTGATTAAACTCTTTTTAATGTAAACTTCAACTGTGAACTTAATGACTTTTTAATTTATGTATCTCTGTGAGACTTCAGATACATTATTGTTCATCACTTACTGAAACTCCATTACAATACACATAATAAATGACATTCAATTACTTATTTTTGCAACTTATATTAAGTACTTGCCTTCATAAAACATCATTCAAGAGTAATGACTAATAAAGTCCACACTTCATCTTGTGAAAATGGTCTCATATGAATCCTCATACCTAACATGGTTATAATCTACCACAGTGTGGTAGATTATATGTGTGCAAACCTCACCCCCCTGAAGCAGCTGCTTGCCACAAAGGTCTGACAGGAGCCTGTCAGTTTATATGCAATAGTAGAAGGCCTATGAGGATGGAAAGATCTCAGCAGAAAAACAACACGAACACCCATGCCTTACCCAGGGCTTGAACCCAGGTCCCTTAGATCAGTAGCTAAATGTGCTAACCACTCGGCAAAGGAATGGTATATGACACTCAATTTCAATTAAGTTAATGTAGGTATAATTATTAATTTAGAAAGTCTTTTACCACTTTTTAAATATTTACAGCATTGGTTACAAATCTAGGCACGAGATGGGCATGGTTATCATTATTATCATTACTGATAAAAAAACTTATAGAAGATGAAATTCTTCCTAGAATAAAAGCAGAAAAATAAAACCTTTCATGCACTCCAATTTCTATTGTCATCAAAGATATTATTGTATAGAGCAAAAGAAAATATATATCAGACATTCTTGCTCTCTTATGCATGGCTCAGAAACCTTGGGTGCTACAAGAGCTTCTGAAGATAAATTACAGCAGTTTGAAAATAAAGTCTTAAGAAAAATATTTGGGGCAATTCTTGACAACTCTAGTGGGTTACGGTGAAGATGACATAACCTAGAAGTGTATGAAAATATGGCTAGTGAGTATGGCTTAGAAGTGTATGAAAATATGGCTACTATAACCAGTGAGCTTTAAAGCCAAATGATTACAATGGATGGAACACATTCAAAGGATAGATGAAGAGAGAGAACCAAAGAAAAGCTATATCTCCCAAGTGGAAAAAGACCAAGAGGGTGTCCCCACTTGAGATGGAGAGACTGCATATAAAGGGACTTGTATGAATTGCAGATCTCGAACTGGTAGACAAAGGCCACAGATAGAGGAGAATGGAGACAAATTGTACTTGCAGCAAAGAGTCTCGCAGGCTCATATGGTTAAAGAAGAAAAAGATAGTGATTAAATATATTTTGCACAGAGATTTTAATGTTTTAATTAACTGTTAAGTAGTAGGATGAAACAATTTTTTTTAAATTAAAAACATTTTTTTTTTTCAATGTAATATTGTGATTTGAGTGTTGTTTCCAAGTGTGCACTTTCATTGGACTAGTCTGTTGTGGTGCTCACACAAATAAACTCTCTATGACAAAAAAAATACTGTATCAAAAAGTATTATTCCAAGGATTTGGTTGTTTGAGTTTTTATGGTGCATTGGACAACAGAATAATCAGCTTAAAAAAATCTGAATACAAGAGCAAGAAATATAAACAATGAAAACACAGACATAAAACATCAAAGAGTGTAAATGTCACTGGCAAAATAACAAATACTAACCACAGAATAAAACCAAAGGCAGAAAAATTAGTCAGTAAAATGCAAAATAATAAAAAAAATGTAAAAATAGGAGGTAAAAAAGAAAGGGATTGACTGAGTTTAAGGTGCTGGGATGAGAAATTTTGAGACCTAAATTAGATATCACATCCAAGTGTAGATATTGAAAGATTAAAATATAAATTTCTAAACTGATTCACAAAATCAGACATTGGTTAGTTGTCTGCCCAAAGTATGACGAATTAAATAACCTTACTAATGCAGAACACATTAAGTACAACTCTCACCTTTCAAGTCCTGTGGAAACAAGTCTGCCTACCATTGTGTCCAAAGATGAGTGGCAAATGCTACATTGAATGAACAAATTATTATATACACTTACCTAATAACCTGCTGCTCCACCTTTTACCCTCACAACAGCAGCCAGATCTCTTGGTAAGGACTCAATGAGATGTTGAAAACAAGGTGGCAATGCCACCCCCATGAAGCAAGGATCACCTGTTGCAGAGCATCCACAGTTGCTGGTGGGGATTGGTGGGCTCGAACAGATCTTTCCAATTCCTCCCACAAATTCTTAATGGGGTTGAGGTCCAGTGGTTGAGGGGGCCATTTGAATGTGGTAAACTCACTTGAATATCCATATTTATCATGTCCAATAAATAGTTCTACTTGGTGGAACTTTTGCCACCACCGAGTGGAACCAATTGGTCGCCACTCGGGAAGTATGTGGTGTGGCACTGTCCTGTTGAAAGATGGTGTCATGGTGCAGAAAGAAAATGTTACAAATGGGTGTAGATGGTGATGAGGATGTTCAAATACCTTTGCCAGTGATGGAAGTCTCAACAGGTATGAGGAGCCTCAAGGAAGTCCACGTAAATGCACCCAAACTGTTACACTGCCTCCACCTGCCTTATGACCCCAAATTGGCAAGCTGGGTCCATCGCTTCATATAGTTTATGTAACATATGCACCCTCCCATTGGTGTGATTCACATCATAAGCTTTCATTTTACAACTGGTTCAACGAATCCACAAACTGAGAAACTGACAACCAAGACATGAGTGAAAAGCAATAGGAAGAGAGATAAAAAGCAGAGTGCTTGTAGTACTTAAGCTTTACAGCTGGCATTTAATTTTTTATAGGTTCTAAGAATTTTCAGTTGCATACTAATGAATGAACAAATGCTTCACACTGCATCATGGTACTGAGGGAGGTAAGTTAATCTCTGCACACCACAAATAATTGAGGGTCAATATATGTATATGAGGGAAATATGTATATACAAAAAATTACCCACGAACAGCAAAACTGTGAATAGGAGAATAAACTACAGTTCATTTTCAGTTGCACTCACCGTAAGCCAGTGTACTTCTGTTACTTGACACTACAGGGCCATCTGCTCCTACTTCTTGAACTTTCTTAAGTCCAACTTCAGCTTTCCTGCAAATAATATTTTCATTTTATATTAAGATGTGTAATGTAAACAATCTCAATGTAATAATAAGACAAAATAAAAAAAAAATCTACAAAATTACAGATGCTGGATTAACCAGGATTAACTCTCTGGGTCATAATTAAAAATAATAAGATTATATGAATAACACTTGGTTCTTGTTAGCTTTTCCACTTGAAATACTACTATTATTACTACTCATAATCTTAAGTACATATTTTGCAATGATAAAAAATATAAAATATATTAATTTTCCCTCTTTTGGTACTTAAATTTATATTTACACAGTGCAAATTTATATTTAAAAGGTATGAAATCACTCTTGACATCAATATCAAATTCAGAGGAAAAATAATGAGCCATGTGAGATACATACTCACAAGCTCCCAATAACATGTCACATGCTCTGGAGGTCAGGTCTTGGGTTTGTATCCCACCCAGCTCAAGATAATTTTTCGGCTAAATTTGATATTGATTTCATTAATAGCGATTTCATTCCTTTAAACTAATGAAACATTGACAAATTTATTAATTATATACTCATGTATGCAAAAATTGCAACACACATAAAGGATGAATGCTTGGGTTGTTTTACCTCTGAGTAGCACTTTTTTTGCACACAATGGGCTAAATGACCAGGTCACAAGAACCCAAAGGGCTCATAGAAGATCTGGACAACTTCAGTTGCTAATAAATTGAGAACCACAAATGATATAAGAATACCATATATTTTATGTTTCAGAAACTCATAAAGTTCTATTTCATTTGAGTTCTGAACTTAAAAATAAAATGGCGACCCATAGAAGTGGCTAAGTGTATTGAATGGTTCATAGAGACAAGATCTAGCACTCAAGTCCAGCATTATTTCTGTATAAGGTATGGAAGAAACCCACCATTGTGGACTAGTATAAGACAGTGGTACAAGAAATTCAACAAGACTAGAAGTGTCCTGAAAAAGAATAATTCTGGTTGACCAAGAACAAGTGCAGAAGAAACTGAACGAATGAGTCAATCATTTATACAAAATCCCATGAAATCAGTCCAATGCACTTCCAAAGAACTAAGAGTACCAACCACCAACTGTGCATAGATTCTGCATAAAAAACTAAAGTTTTATGCCTATAAGGTGCATATACTGCAGGCACTTGAACAGACAACAAACCCAAAATGTAAGACATTTGTCATGGAAATGTTCAGTTGCATCTAGAATTCCCAAGATTACCTGAAAAATGGTAATGTTCACAGAAAAAAGCTTGTTTCCATGTGTTGGGGAAAGGTCAACTGGCAAAATGTGAAAATCTGGGGCTCTGAAAACACCCATGATGTCATAGAAACCATATGCAACAGTTCAAAGATCAATGTGTGGTTTTATCCATGACCACTTGGTGGGTCCCTTTTTCTTTGCAGAAGACACAGTGAACTCTACAATTTACTTGGACATGTTGAAAGAATTTACATTCTCATAGATTGAAAATCTACACCCCAATATCATCTTTGAACAGGAAGATCCTGGATCTTTCTGCTCGGATCACTGCTGCCATCGGTGCACGTGGATACCAACATGTTAGACCAAACATGGCAAGAAATTGACTACTGTCTTAATGTCCAGGTGCAAAACAAACAGAGTACACATTGAAGTGTATTGATAGTGTGCACAAAACTTATCTCAGATAATGTCCATAAAGGTAATTTCTAAAGCTAATGACAAAATACAAATGGCTTGATTATCTGGTACAATGGAAAACATTGTTTATGTTATTTTGTTGAGCTTTTTATTGCAAAGATTAAGCTTGACTGATTCATACTTAAAATAGAGAAAAGCTATGTAACAAAAGCAAGCATTGCTTTATTAGTTAAAACAGCATTGATTCACATTTGCTTAGTCATAAGCTGTAAGTTTTACATTGGGGCACTACTTATTGTGCTATATGAATTGAAAGAGGAAAACAATAGCAATAATAATACCTAATTGGGGTTATTATATGATGCTACAGATATCTATGAATAAGCTCAATTCTCATTTTAATGCACATATGAATCATAAAAGAAACTCTACAATGTGATACTGATGGTCATCAAAACTAAATAAATGCAAAAAAATTCATCAAGATCCTCTCCTGGATTTGAATGTGGGATGTGATTGTGTCTCTATTTGTCTCTATTCACTAGTTGAGATGGATAGCAGCAATTCACACTTCATTAAGTATAATTATCTGTTTCCAAATCTTATATTGCATTACATTTTTTTTCACAAGATAATGTTTGTAGAATAAAATGTTTATTCATATGATAAAATCAACTAACTTATATAATTATTCCATTAACCGTAAGAAGAGCTATGAGACACAAGTAAGACAGCTTTGAACACAAGATCTGATTATAGTATTTGATTAGAATCATCAATCAATAGTTCATCATGATTTTAAGCTGAAATCTAAGATAGGACCTTTAAATAAAACTAAAAATAAAAATTTGGGCAAATATGATAATTTTTTTTAAAAACTTATATACAGTATGTTTTTTTTTTTTTTTGAAAAACTCAATATGTATAATAATCTAATAGTCTTTAATTAGTATAAATAACTAAAAATGTTTTTATACACATTTCAAAGCTTAAAGACAATATAACAGCTTACCTTAGAATTTTGTAAAACAGAAAACGAAAGATTTCCTGGAACATCACAGAAAACACCACACCAAATGCCAAATGTTTTCTCAAAGGAACCACAGCAAACCACAATAGCGATGATAACAGCAATGACAGCAGCCAAAAAAATGCCCTGAAAGTGAATGTATTAGCCTGTTTATTACAAAATTATATGATAACAATAAATTATGTGGAAATATCTCAATCCAATGTATAGTAAGAATAGCAAATTTTTTAGTTACTGAAAAACTGATAATAGAGGTTTATACTTCATTAGACATAACCTTTTCAGTGTTGTCAAATATTATTAATCAATTTAATAGTAGTTGTGTGTTTATAGGAAACAAAAACATTGCAATTCAGCTTAAATAAATGGATAGACTTTACAAACTCCAGTTCATTCCTGATGTTTGGCAGCATTGAAAAATATACCCAACATCATGGAAATTAGAAGGTATATACACTGAAGAGCCAAAACATTATGACCAGCAGATCTTTATGCAAATCGAAGCAACTGCAGGTAAACAATGGCGTATATGAAGGTCATGAAACAGTATAAATAACACCTGGTACTGAGCTCTGTTAATCAGTGTCATTCTTGTTCTTCAGATGGGCAGCAGACTTAAGTGAATTTGACAAAAGCCAAATTGTAATGGCCAGACAATTGGGTCAGAGCATTTCTGAGATGGCGAAGCTTGTGTGGTGCTCATGATCAGCCATGGTTAGTACTTTCAAAAAGTGGTCTGAGGAGGAAAAAAACCATGAACACCGGCAAGGTGTGGGCTGACCACAGCTCATCAATGCTAGAGGTGAACGAAGGCTATCCTGTATGGTACGAGACAACAGAAGGGATACTGTGGTGCAACTTGCCCATAATTTGAATGCTGGTGATTGGAGTAATGTGTCACAACACACAGTACATCGAACCCTGCTGAAAATGGGGCTGTACAGCTGCAGGCCACTCTGAGTGCCCATGCTAACCTCAGTTCACCATCGAAAACACCTATAATGGGCATGCGAGCATCAAAACTGGACCTTGAATGATTGGAAGAAGGTCATCTGGTCCAATGAATCTTGTTTCCTGTTGCACCATGTGGACGGCTGGGTAGATGTACATAATTTATCTGGGGAAGTGTTGACACCAGGATGCACTGTGGAATGAAAACAAACCAGTGGAGGAAGTGTAATGCTTTGGGCAATGTTCTGCTGGGAAACCTTGGGTCCAGCCATTCATGTGCAGGAAACTATGATGTCTACCACCTCCTAAATATCATTGCAGACCAGGAATATCCTTTCATGGCAATGGTATTCCCTCTAGTAATGCCTTCTTTCAGCAGGATAATGCACAAAATCATTTTCAGAACTTCTGATGAAGACTTCACAAGTCAAATCATATTAGGCAATGGTGGGTAAAATATTGTTGAGTTATCTGTGTAGCAGGAAAGGACTTTTTTTCCTATTATACAAGAAGTCACTAACATCTCTACCATCCTGCATACACCGATTAAAATGCTATTTTGAATCACTAAAATGATACTAAACAGTTCAGATAGTGATTAACTTTTCAATCAGATTCGAAAATTTCTGATTTAGATTATGCTAGTGATTTGGCCCTTTTGATATATGATGAGACAAATTCTTTCATTACAGTTATTGATGAGAATAATAGAGCAGGTCTGGTGATAAAGAAAAAACAACAAAAGTTATGAAACCTGGTCTGGCAGTATGTGTTTTAAGAATCTATGGAAAGTGTGGAAAAATAGGTGTATATACCTAAAGACTAAAATTAAGCTTTACAATAATCTTGACTTTTCTAAAGTTAGTTATGGTAGTGAAACTTGGGCCCTTTCTAAGGAAGATGACAGAAAACTTGATGCTTTGATTCTATATGTTTATGCAGTATCTTAGGCATTAGGTGTTTGACTTTATAAAAAATGAGAATTAGGTGAAGGAGTCATAAACCACCATATTGTGCATTTTTCCTGTATCCATAACTACAGGTAGCAAATAGTTATGAACAGTGTAACTCAAGGCCTCAAAAAAGGGGGCTAGGATGTGGTGGACAATTCCAAAGAGAATCTTGTATGAATTAGCCTACAGTGGCCAAATGCAAAAGCTGTAATTAAGGAAAACATGTCTGAGGACTAAATTACAGTCTGATTGGAGCTCTATAGTCCATGGCTACTGTAGGATATTGTGTGTATGTATATATAGTGGGTATTTTTCACCTGTGTTTTCTGACGAAAATTAATCCTTTTTACCCATTTTCCTATTGCTTTACTCTTGACATTTGTTGGTTTGGGGATTTGTCAAAATAGTTGTTCCATAATATCTTTTGAAAATGATGAAGAAACTTAATGATTTTTGTGTCAAATGAAAGGTTATGAAGCAGGGAGTGTCATAGACTATAAAAAATTGACCCCCATGCTTTTTGTCCCCTAAAAAAGGGGAAATATGAAAAAAATTATTCTGCTATATCTCCAGAATGTGTGCCAAAGGTTGCTTTATGACAAAAGAAAGCTTCTGATGCAGGGAATGCCATAGGCTATAGAAAACTGACCTCCCTGATTTCTTACCCCCTAAATAGGGGGAATAAGAAAATGATCATTTACTTATATCTTCTAAACACGAGTGCAGAAAGTAGCAAGCTATGTGTGAAATGAAAGCTTGTGACATGGGGAGTATCAAAAGTTATAACTAGAAGGATGCATATCATCTCTAGTGCATATGAGAATCTCATTTTCAAAGAGGAAGAAGTTTTTCCTTTACCTATTGTTATATTCCTAGTTTTAATTTGAGCTAGTGGATGATGGGAAAAATGCGGAGAGTATTTTATTAGTAATTATACAACATAAAAGTATTCGTCTTTTAATTCTTAAATCTAAAAAGTTGCATTTCCCTCACTTCTCTTATGGTCGAGTGGTTAGTGCACTTGGTTACTGATCTAAGGGACCTGGATTTGAGCCCTGGGTAAGGCATGGATGTCCTTGCTGTTTTTCTGCTGAGGTCCTGCCATCCTCTCAGATCTTCTACTATGGCATATAAACTGACAGGCTTCTGTCAGACCTGTGTGGAAAGCAGCTGCTTGAGGGGTATTTATTTATATATTACTAAAGATATATGTATTAAAATTACCAAGTATTTAAATAATGCAAATTATATTTCATTAATACCAATCAAACTAAAAAAAGTTTTCTAATTATCATTTTGATTGTTTCCAATAGATACTTCATGATGTTCACATTCCACCATCAAAATTTCATATTCCTATCATTAATACATCGTTGCAATATTCAATCTTTTTCACCATTAGAGGTTTGAATTATAGTGTTCAAAAGATTCTGAAAGTGTAAATCATAATATTTTGTGAATTCCTATCTAACCCTAAAAGATTTTTTCATTTATCTCTAAATACAATTATCTGCTAAAACAAAAAATCGTCTTTTCCCACCCACTCACCCTGGGTCTAAGAGGTCAATTCATTGTTGCCAATAAAACATCATGGTGTTCATATTCCACCACAAAAATTAAAAATTTCTAGCTTAAATACGTCATTTGCAATATTCATTTGAAATTTTGGAATTTGCAAATTTTTCCACAATCAGAGAGTGCAATTATAGTTTTCAGAAGATTTAAAAAGTGTGAATCATAATATTTTATTAATTCCTATCTAACCCAAAAAGAATTTTTCATTTATCTCTAAAAACAAACAACTGCTAAAACTCAAAAGGTGTGTTCTCCCCATCCCCCCTGGGTCTAAGGGGTCAACTGATTGTTGGCAATGAAAACTTCATGGCATTCGCATTCCACCACCAAAATTTCAAATTTTTAGCATAAATACATTGTTTGGAATATTCATTTGAACTTTTTTAATATTTAACATTTTCTACCATTAAAGGGCATAATTATAGCTTTAGAGAGATTCAGAAAGTGTATACACAAAAAGAATTTTTAATTTATCTCTGTAAACAAAAAAGTTCGATGTCTACAGACAGGCGGATGGACAGACAGACAACAAAGTAAAACTATTCTCTTTTCCTTTGAAAACGAAATAAAAAATAGACGTATGCTTTCTGCCCCCACCTAAGGGAGGAAAATATGAAAAATATTCTTCTGCTACATCTCCAGAACATGAATGCCGAAAGCAACCAGCTATACATCAAACAAAAGCTTCTGATATGGGGAGTGTCAAAGGCTATTAAAAATTTCAACTCAATGCTTTCTTCTCCCCTAAAAAACAGGGAATGTGAAAGTCATTCCACTATATTTTCCAAATGCGAGGGTCTATATTTACGAATTAGATGTCAAATGAAAGATGATATAATGACTGTTGTAAACTATTTTGAATCCCCCCCCCCCCCCCGATAAATGGGAGGGGGATTTTCACAGGGTTAGACTAGCTAGGTAGTCACTGGAAGGAGAGCTATGCACTAATCCCCTGTTACAATGCATAGAACTGGTCAGGGCTAGCATTTCGACACTACCTTCTTGTGGTGCAAACTGTTAATACCTTCGGAAAGAGATACTCTCTTGTGGAAAAGAACAGAAGGGGAGGGCTACTAGAGCAGTGTGGTCTATTGATCTGGACAACTATGGCTACTTTTCTTTTTTTTCTACCCTACTGAGAAGTGGTCAACTACATAGGGTCTTGATCATATACACTAACCGGATTGGAATATGGCTCTGAACTTGACTATGGATCCTGAATTTGCTGCACTGGGCTTCTGTGGAGGGAAAATCTTCCACTGTCTTTTCTGTTTGTTTGTGGGTTGACAGTCCCAAGTGAATAGATTCACAGGATATGTCTCATCAGCTGGTGGATAATCCTGAGCAGAGGCCATCACAGGTACCTGAACTCTTGCTTCCACAAGCATCGTCAAATCCTACATTGGATGAAATCTTCCACTGTAGATGGCTTCAGCTTTTAGTAGTGGGGGAACAAGTCTTTGCCCCATTTCTGCGATTAGGGGGCTGTTTGATATTGTCAGCATTCCCTCTCTCAATAAACATAGTTTCTTTAAATATCCCACTAACCATTTTCTCTCCATAGGTAGTTGGAATGTGAGGACTCTGTACAGAGATTATTCTCTTGATGTCTTCACAGAAGAATTCCACTGTTATAACTTAGATATTCTCACCTTGCAAGAGACTATATGGACCATATGGATCCTCATGCAGGAATTCCAGCATTATAACCTAGATATTCTAGGCTTGCAAGAGACAAGATGGAAGGTAAAGGTGAGATTTTAAAAATAATTTTAAATTTCTCTTTAATTTTCTCATCTCCAAGTCATAGGTTTGCTTCTCAGCAGACACATTAGTGATGATCTGCTGGATAGAATCATCAATAAGACAAGCATTAAAGACTTCAATGTTATCTGTTTTTATGCCCCATGGAGGATGAGGTTTAGCAATGCTTCTGGTGTTCAACAAGGGTGCATTTTGTCTCCTTTCCTCTTTACTTTGATTATTGATTACATTTTAAGAAACTTACTGCAAGGGAAAGATTTTGGACTTAAATGGTCTAGAAATGTCAAATTTTCAGATTTTAATTATGCTGATAATCTAGCCCTTTTGGCAAATGGTCTACTGATCTAGCATAAATACATTGATACATGATATGAACTCTTTCATTAGAGCTATTGATGAGACTGGTAGTAGAGTAGGTTTGGTGATAAACAGTGAGAAAATTGGTCAGGTAGGCAGTGGTTCAGTTAATCTGAATAGTTTCACTCTTGAGCAGGTGTCTAAGTTTAATTATCTTGGGAGTTATGTAACAGGTACTGGTATAGTGCAGCACAGACAAATAGGGATTGCTGCAGGGACTTTTAAGATTCTATGGAGAGTGTGGAGAAATAGGTGTATACACCTAAAGATTAAAATTAGACTTTGTAACATTTTAGTTCTTTCTAGTGTTAGTTATGGTAATGAAACTTATACCCTTTGTAAATAACAGGAAACTTGATGCTTACATAGTATCTTGGGCATTAGGTGGTTCAGCTTTGAAATAATGATGAGGTTAAGAAGCAAAGGAGTCATTAATCTCCTTTGAGTAGCATATTGTACAAAAAGAGAATGTGTTGGTTTGGCCCTGCTGCCCTTATGCATAATTCTAGATTAGTGAATAGGATTATGAACAATGTGCCTGAAGGCCTCAGAAAGAGGGGGAGACCTAGGTTAAGGTGGGCAGACAACGCAAAACAAGTTCTTTTTGGAATTGGAATACAATGGCCAGATGCAGCTGATATAGCTCAGGACAGATGTGTTTTGAGAACTAAATTGCACAATCTGGTTGGACTTCCATAGTCCATGGCTGCTTGAGAAGGAGGAGGATTACAAAACTAGGTTTAGAACAGGAATTGGCTTTGTGAATGTAGTGGATATGGCAATTATTCAAAACAGGGTACTGATGCTGCAATTTTCTTTTAGAAAAATAGTCCACGAAAGTAGTTTTATTTTCTTCACAAGCTCCAAACCAAAATTTTACCTATATCATAGCCTCATACGAAAATTTTTTCCAAGCATTTTATGAAACATCCTAAAAACAAAAAGGCACAGAATTGCAAACAACACATTACCATTCCTCACTAGAAAAAAAGTCAGAGGAGTTATATAACAAAAAGGGCAAAAATCATAAATGCACCATTGTTCCTCCTAATAAACAAATTCCAATGGTAAAATAACACAATGGAATAAAACAAGTGTAAAAATGCCTAAAATCGTAAGCAACAAACCAGCATTCCACACTCGAAAAAAGGCCCAAGGGTTAAATAACCCAATGCACAAAAAGGCACCAAAATGTATACATCTAACCTAAATACCCCATAAAATATAAAACTATTCATGTCCAAACCAAGTTTCCTAAATATCCCCAATTAATATTTATAATCCACTTAAACACTACACCAAACTATCAACATTAACATCTAGTACAACAAAATTTTTTAACTTATATATATTCTTTCCATTAGCACAGCAAGAACCACCACACCCCAAAAAACTACGAAAAAATACTATTAAGTGCAAATTTCCCACACCTTTCGAATGAATAAAATTCCACCACATATCGAAACTACATTTACTTGCAACATTAACACCCCCACTCACTTGTATCTACCACCAAATTCTATTCATATGGCACAATATGATATTCCATCATATCCCTATGACTCTACAGACTCACCGTACTCGCAACTCCATAGACTTAACATTAAATACCCCCTCAAGCAGCTGCTTGCCACAGAGGTCTGACAGGAGCCTGTCAGTTTATATGCCACAGTAGAAGATCTGAGAGGATGGCAGGACCTCAGCAGAAAACAACACGAACATCCATGCCTTACCCGGGATTCGAACCCAGGTCCCGTAGATCACTAGCCAAGCGCGCTAACCACTCGGCCACGCATTACAATAATAGTATCCCATACAAAAATGCTCTTATTCCATATCTAATTTTAATTCGAAGAGCCACTTTTTGATCTAAGTTCATATATTTAAAATACACCAATTTACTATGATTGCAAACCCCCAAAACCCTTGATATTACATCAGTGGGAAATCTGGTAACAGCATGTGTTGTCTCTGCTTTTCTGTGGACTATAAATCATTTAATTTTTGTGATGTGTTTTAAAAAAATTATTTTTTCTTAAAGTTTTAAAACTCTGTGAACAGAGAAGTTGTCAACTGAGGAAGTAGCAATAGCTGATGTCATTATACACTGCAAACCTTTTCTGTGAGCTGTAACTAATACAAATATAAAGCATTACAAAAAAAAGCATTGGAGTTCAGAAGTATGGAAAATGGCACTGACAGTGGATATGTTTGGCAAGCCCTCCAGCCTGTAAGATGCTGAACTACAGGAATTTTACATTATCATCTTTTCTCATATATACCTGGCAAAAATTAGAGTAGAGGTACACAGTGCAATAATTACAATTAAAGTTATTTCTAATCTAAGGGACCTGGGTTCGAGCCCCGGAGTTAAGGCATGGATGTTTGTGTCGTTTTTTCTGCTGAAGTCCTGCCATCCTCACAGACCTTCTACTCTGGCATATAAACTGACAGGCTCCTGTCAGACCTCTGTAGCAAGCAGCTGCTTGAGGGGGTATTTATTTTTTTTATTATTTATAATTCTCTGACACTGTTAAATGTTTTCAAGAACTTCAACAAATGGACTATGCTATCAAGTTATTAAGGAGAGATTTACATGCCATGCCGTGGAGGATGGGTAGTAACAGGAACTTATGGGATGCTTTCAGTGACAAATTTAATAATCGACATTCTTGCTGGCAAGTGATGTCTCAGCTGCCAATGGTCTACCCACCTTGGCAAAGGAAATAACCATTTATACCTTTCAGAGCATAGAGTGCTTAAAAAAGTTTTTGATCCACAACGCACGTTTCATGCCCTTCCTTTTGCCGCTTCATCAGGTGGGAAGTAAGGAGCTTAAGCTAATGCAGGAGAGGCAGTTGGTTGTTGAGTGTGGGGGAAGGGTGGGGGTGCCATAAATTGAATTGTCAGTGGCTCAGCTCTGAGTATCGGAGTGGTCGGCGGATGTGCAGGTGGCTGCAATGCGATCTGCATGTGACAGAGGTTGGGAGAGGGTGTGGGATTATCTTTTCATGTCTGTTCCTTTGGAATGTTTCATCACGTGTTAAGCATTTCAATTCTACTTTCATTCATCTTATTTCATTACTGTGTACAGCATTGGCACTGCTTTTGATCTATTAAAAATTAATATTGGTTTATAGAGATTAATTGCAGTGGCACTGATAATGCTCCCATAGAAACATATCTACTGGAAGGGTCTAGAAATCTGTACATCTATAGATAGAATACTCCACTCACCTAAAACAAAAGATTATTCAAATATTACAGAGCAAAATACTGTGGCATATAAACTGACAGGCTCCTGTCAGACCTCTATGGCAAGCAGCTGCTTGAGGGGGTATTTATTTCTTTTTATAAAAAAATTAGTACACTTCTAAGACTTTCACTCTCACTGTGAAAAGACCACAAATTCCATTACACACAAGCGACAATTATACTTTTTATGTTCAATTTAACTCAATGGCAAATTAATCAAGATTAAAGTAATTTATCTGTAAATCAATGCTTATGTTCAGTAGCAACTGAATTCATGGCTGTCATAGAATTTAAAAAATATGTACTCCCTCAAGTAGATGCTTGCCACAGAGATCCCTTTGATCTGTAGTCAGATTAACCACTTGGTGTATGATAAATGATAATTTCAGAAGTGAAAAAAATTCACATGTGCAATTCCAATTCACTTACTCTTGAAAAAATACTCCTAATACGTATTTCGATCCCTAACATGCATAGAACGTTGCTACAGGACTACAACACGCTCTTTGGACCATCCCTGTCGTGAATCGAATTAGGAGTATTTTATTTACAAGTGATCTTTGTAGTAACTTTATCCTACAATGAAATTTAAACAAGTACACATTATTCAAACAGATATTAATATTATATAAATTGGTAACTCAGGCCCTAGCAAGTGAAAAATATAATATATCCACAAATCGGGAATACTTACGCTGATATCAATATAATAATCCTAATAGGATCCCTAGCTACAGTAATAGACAACATCGCTAACGCTGGGCCAAAGGCTATCATAGTGCAACCGAAAAACTCCATAACCGTCATTTTCTGTTATATTTGTGGAATTTTTTTTTTGCAAAATATATTTTTCAACTGTTTTGTACGTCAAAAGTGCAAAACAATATGTGACCTAAGGGGTAAACCAATACCAATTTCCAGCAAATATGACAACTAAAAACTTCTACGGTTATGGTGTTGAATTCATAATAATATTGTTTGCTTCATTTCTTTCAGATGTATCAGACTGTCGAATTGTTTTGCGTCCTAAGTCGAAACAAATCTTTCCCTACTGCAGAAAAATTCCATTAAGCGAAATTTCTTCAATTTATCTTCCAAAACTTCTTCTATAATGGGAAACCAAGTTTCCACCTCAATGATCGGTTAGTTTCTTGCTGAATCCTGTTTGCTTTCTTATTAGGCCATTTGCAGCTTGCTAGGCCATCTAAGGTGCAGCGCTATACATTCAAGTACATATAAAATAAGTTAATGTTTAGCTGGTCGGAATTAGCACATACGTAGGTGGATCAGAAAGTAAGGTGGCAAGGTCTACATATCAAAAAGGAAATCCCGAGTCCATAGGTGAGCGGCAGGGATTACAGATGGATATCTATCTGAGAGGAGATGTGGCAGTTCAAAGTGGCTACAAAGTTGGAAAGGTGGTCTCGAGAAGAAGTCTGTGTAGTTATTCGTACAGCAAGGCAAACGACTAGCGGCCAGTTTCACATTGCTTCAACATTCTTAAACAGACGGAACCAACTTTCTTCATGGAGTGGTCACAGGTGGGTCCTCCATTATACACTAAGCAGTGAGCGTTCGGTGATGGAGAAGAAGCACCAAACATCACGAACCTGAAAGAAGTTCAAAGTGACACCTTCCGCCGGAAAAGTCTTGGCTACACTCTTTTGGGACGCCTGCTACGTGCTCTTGGTGGAATTTGCAAAACACGCACACCATTACCGCTGAACAATTTTGTGACACTGAAACGCTTACCAGAGTCCATTAGGAGGAAATGCCCTGCTCTCCTTAACCAAGGCATCGTTCTCATTCACGACAATTTCCTCCAGCACACAGCAAACAGATCTCGACTTGTTGTGGCAGGTTCGGTGAATGGTTCACGTCATCCCACACCATACAATGATTTCCACCTCTGTCCGCATTTGAAAGATCACTTTGGAGGGCATCATTTCACATCAGATGAAGAGGTGCAACGCTCCACCACTGCGTGGTTGAATCACCAAGGACAGGACTTTTCTGCTGAAAGAAAGGATAAGCTCATTACACGTAGTGACAAGTGTTTGAATACCTGTGGTGATTTTATTGAAAATAGTGTATTGGTTGGGGTTTCATTTTGTATGGTTGGTTATGTATATTAAAGACATTGGGCATGACATATCGACTCTGTAGCTTTATTTTTTGATCCACCCACATATATTACGCTGAAAAGTTTTGAAATTTACCAAGCTTTTTACCCGTTCTAGCTTTAAAAAGAAGCGAGCTGCAATTGCGATTATCCATATAATTTACCAAAGAATAAACAGGCTTCTTATCATAATGTTATCAGAGACTAGGAAATTAATCATTGCTCCATGATTCATGAAATAAAAAAAAATCCCTTCAAGCAGCTGCTTGCCACATATAAGTATTTTTAATAAACGAAAGGCAAAAAATATATTTTGCAAAAAAAAAATTCCACAAATATAACAGAAAATGACGGTTATGGAGTTTTTCGGTTGCACTATGATAGCCTTTGGCCCAGCGTTAGCGATGTTGTCTATTACTGTAGCTAGGGAATAAAATACTCCTAATTCTAGCTATTCTGTTTGTATTCATGTTATGAAAACGCCTTAAAGAAAAGAAGTTTGCTTCTTACCTCTCTATTTTTGAAGGTGCTTCAGCCCACCTCACTTTAAAGTTGTTCATTTGGAGTTAAACCGGTTTGCTCTAAATCAATGTTTCCCAAAGTGGGCGATACCGCCCCCTGAGGGGCGCTGGAATGATCCAGGGGGTCGGTAGTAGTCTCGGGTGTAATTGGGGGGCGATGGAAGCATAAAGAAAGAAAGGAAGATAAGAAATTTTTGAAAAACCGTTCATACATGTTTCATCTGTTGTGTAACATAGAGTTAAAGTCGTAGTGATTACTTTATTTTCCAAATAAACACATAAAATTATCTTTCGTTATCTTAATTTTTCTGTGTGTAATGCGAATGTTACTATGGTTGATTTTAATAAATAATTTTATAATTTCAAAGCTTCAAGGTGTCTTATTTACAACATCTTTCTTTACTATGTTGTAGGACGTATGTAGAAATATAGATACATAAAAGAACGCAAATTTGTCACTGCATATTTTTAAAGCAGGTAGATTTCCAGGGGGGCACTGAGTAATTTTTTATTCTGAAAAGGGGGCTGTAGGACAAATAAGTTTGGGGACCTCTGCTCTAAATGAAAATACACTAATCTTAGTCTATAATATTTCACAGATTTTCTTTTCCTTTTTTTAGATTTGAAGAAACTAAAATGGTACTGAAGGTGTTCCATAATTACACAACATTCTGGCGACTTCATACCTGTTGTACATAATAATATAGCTAAAAATTAAAAGTTTAATCAGTATCCTAGCTGTTTCATTATTGTTTAATAAATGAAAATAGCATTTCGATCGGTGAATACAGGATAGTAGGGATGATAGTCACTTCTTGTAGTAATATGTGAAGTAAGTCCTTTCCTATTGCACACAATGATATTTAGACCACCGTAACTTGACATGTTTCGATTATTAACGTCTTCTTCAGAAGTTGGGTTAATCTCAAATAAAAAGCTCGATATAATATGTAGAGAGGATATAATAATGACACAAAGAAGAATGACTTTCAACTGCAAAATGCAAAAGAACAAACAGAAAAATAAAACAAATATTAAAAACAATAAAGACATTAGAATACTAGCTGCAGACAAGTCACAGCAAATTATCATTATGGACACTAATGAATTCAACACTATAGTAGTTGAAATGCTTCTGGAATTAAATTGTGTGAAAATAGATCATGACCCTACAGAGAAGCTCATCACGCAAATAGCAAAGATGAAAAATCACGAGCATCTACTGCAGTGAATACAGAAGGCATGCTTTCCGCCTATGTACTGTGTGTTCCGCAGGTCTTCGTCAAAGCAAAGATCCATAAACCAGGCATACCATTAAGACCACTGTCGCAAAATAACGAGCCCCAACGATCAACCCGGAGAAAGTACTCTACACCTATATTAAGAATTATTTTGAACCCACTGACCTCACCTGTAAATCTCCATGTAAAGCTTGTAACAACTCAAATGTCTTCACTTGCATCCTCAAGATAGATTAGCATCACTAGATGTTGTGTTACTTTTCCCCAACACACCTGTAAAAGAATTCCTAAGCATAATCCAAGGAAAAATTTATTCCTAAGCATAATCCCTCCAAATAAGGAGGTCCCTCACCCATACGTGCAGCATGATAAAAGCAGTACAGTTCGTCACAGAAAATATATATTTTTTTTCAAAATAAACAGAGCTACTGACAAAAACTAGAAGGAGCATATTGCCTCTGGAGCATATGAGAATCTCGTTTTCAAAAAGAAAGAAGTTTTTCCTTTATCTACTGTTTCATTCCTTAAAAGTTTCAATTTGAGCTAGAGGATGATAGGAAAATGCAATTAGTATTTCATTATAAATTATACAACATAAAAATAATTGTCTTTTAATTCTCAAATCTAAAAAGTTGCATTTCCCACAACCCTCTCAGAAAAGTAAGTGATTATTTTTGTCAGTGGAAGTACTCTTAAAAACTACCACTAATTTTTCAAACATCTATTCCATACATATTATTTGTAAAACACAATAACAACCCTACCGTTTCACCATTTCAGTGAGAACTACTAAATATTTGAAAAATGCGAATTAAAATATTTCATTAATACCAATAAAATTGAGTTTCTAATTATCATTTTCATTATTTCCAATGCAAACTTCATGACGCTCACATTCCACCACCAAAATTTCATATTTCTATCATTAATACGTTGTTGCAATATTCGTTTGAAATTTCGTAATTTTCAAACCTTTTCACCGTTAGAAAGCACAATTGTAGCTTTCGAAAGTGCGAATCATAATATTTTATCAATTTCTATCTAACCGTAAATTTTTTTTTTCATTTATCTCTAAGTACAATTATCTGCTAAAATTAAACAGATGTTTTTCCACCCACTCTGAGTCTAAGCGGTCAATTCATTGATAGCAATGGAAACTTCATGACCTTCACATTCCACAATTTCTACTGTAATAAATAATCACTTGCAATATTCGTTTTCTTTTTTTCGAATATTCGAAATTTCACAATATTCGAATTTTTAACATTTTCTACCGTTAAAGGGCATAATTATAGATTTAGAGAGATTCTGAAAGTGCATATCGTAATATTTCATCAATATCTATCCAACACACAAGTAAAATAAAAAAATAATAAATACCTCCTCAAGCACGTACGCCATAGTAGAAGGATCTGTGAGGATGGCGGGTCCATCAGCAGATTTTTTATCAACTGCACGCGGTGATTCCCAGGTGGTCACCAGGTGGTCACTCCCAGGTACCGACTGCGCCCAAAGCTGTTTAACTTCGGTGATCGATTCCCAGGTGGACACCCTCCCAGGTACCAACAGTGCCCAAGCTGCTTAACTTCGGTGATCGATTCCAAGGTGGTCACCCTCCCAGGTACCCTGCTTAACTTCGGTGATCGATTCCAAGGTGGTCACCCTCCCAGGTACCCTGCTTAACTTTGGTGATCGATTCCCAGGTGGTCACCCTCCCAGGTACCCTGCTTAACTTCGGTGATCGATTCCCAGGTGGTCACCCTCCCAGGTACCCTGCTTAACTTCGGTGATCGATTCCCAGGTGGTCACCCTCCCAGGTACCCTGCTTAACTTCGGTGATCGATTCCAAGGTGGTCACCCTCCCAGGTACCCTGCTTAACTTCGGTGATCGATTCCAAGGTGTTCACCCTCCCAGGTACCGACAGCGCCCAAAGCTG
Organism: Ryuthela nishihirai; assembly: GCA_038380435.1. Taxonomy (NCBI): domain Eukaryota; kingdom Metazoa; phylum Arthropoda; class Arachnida; order Araneae; family Heptathelidae; genus Ryuthela; species Ryuthela nishihirai. Next base: position 117,375,340 of record JAWZYU010000002.1, on the reverse strand, counting down.
CTTAACTTCGGTGATTGATTCCCAGGTGGTCACCCTCCCAGGTACCCTGCTTAACTTCAGTGATCGATTCCCAGGTGGTCACCCTCTCAGGTACCGACAGCGCCCAAAGCTGCTTAACTTCGGTGATCGATTCCCAGGTGGTCACCCTCTCAGGTACCGACAGCGCCCAAAGCTGCTTAACTTCGGTGATCGATTCCCAGGTGGTCACCCTCCCAGGTACCGACAGCGCCCAAAGCTGCTTAACTTCGGTGATCGATTCCCAGGTGGTCACCCTCTCAGGTACCAACAGCGCCCAAAGCTGCTTAACTTCGGTGATCGATTCCCAGGTGGTCACCCTCTCAGGTACTGACCGCGCCCCAAGTTGCTTAACTTCGGTGATTGATTCCCAGGTGGTTACCCTCCCAGGTACCCTTCTTAACTTCGGCTGTCGATTCGCAGGTGGTCACCCTCTCAGGTACCGACAGCGCCCAAAGCTGCTTAACTTCGGTGATCGATTCCCAGGTGGTCACCCTCCCAGGTACCCTTCTTAACTTCGGTTGTCGATTCCCAGGTGGTCACCCTCTCAGGTACTGACCGCACCCAAAGCTGCTTAACTTCGGTGATCGGACGAGAACCGTTGTTTTCAGCTTGGTACTGCCGTTGGCTGAACCAGCACAAAAAGAATTTTTAATTTATCTCTGAAAAGAAAAAAGTTCGATGTCTAGAGACGGACAGACAGACGACAAAGCGAAACTATTATCCCGTTTTCTTTGAAAACCAGATAACAAGGGATATCTATGAGATCCCCCTTATCACCACTACTGGCACATATGGCACTCTAGCATATTGAAGAAACTCATTAGAAACTCACTCCAGCAATTAAAATATTATAAAAGATACAGACAAGATTCAGAAATTTTACATGAGTTGTAAGCACAAATAAATGACGCCTATCCAACCATTAAAGTAACCGCTAAAAAGAAAAAGAAAGAACAATTACCATTTTTGGATATGCTACTATATCGGCAGGAGCAAAAAATGGAAATTGTATTCTACCATAAGCCTACAGCGCCACCCATCGAATGATAATGGGTGGCGCTGTAGGCTTATGGTAGACTACGATTTCCGAGTCGAATGGGAAATTATCATCTACCATAAGCCTACAGTGCTCCTTCCAACAACAATTAGCCGACAAAAAAAAAGTGAATTGAAAACCATATTCCTAAGAAATATGAGATATGCCTCCACACCACAGTTTTATGAAAAGAAAAAGGAAAAATATACTCGGATGCTCAAAATGCGGGTTACCGGTTAAAATCTTAAAACTTGCCGAAAATATGGTAAGACAAACTTGGCCCAAAAAACCCATCCAATACCAACGCAGCAATCCAGAAAAAGAAAAAAAAACATAAGTTCATCACAGGAATTCCAAACATCCCATGACTGGCAAATTCATCGAAAAATGCCGCTCAGAGGTAAAACAACCCAACCCATCGAAAAATGCAATGTAACCTTACAGTTGCATAGTGCCAATTAAAACCAGTATCGCTAAAATTATTTTAATTAATACTGATCGGGACCAGAACGAAAAAACAGGAGAAGTACATAAAATATCATTACATGAAAACACCAACAATAACATTAAACCTTGCTATGGCAAAACGAAAAGAACCTGCCGAACTCGGATAAAAGAACACGAAAGGGATGTACGGTTAAAAAATCAAACCACTTTATTGGCAAGAGTACCGGAATGAGCCCACAATTTGACCGGACCAAAATTACTTGTGCCCCATCCCGGACTAAGTTACAATTGAATCTCGTTGAACAACTGGTGATATACCAAAAAAGAGATGTCTGCTGCAAAGAGGAATTTTACTATCCATGGAAACTGCTCCTTGGTCAGCGCAGCGCTGCTAAAGCATCCGCATTCCCACCTCTCCCTGAGGCACACGTGCAGGATCACGAAACCGCAACCGCGTCATCCTCTACAAACCATACAGCGCAGCAGCACAACACACACGAATATAATCTCCGAGGTAAAACTGTTTACCCAACTTCTGAAGAAGACGTTAATAGTCGAAACATGTCATTGTGTGATACGTGCAATAGGAAAGTACTCTTTAGACCAGGGATTCTCAACGTGGGGTATGCGGTAAAATTTTTTGGGGGTACCTCGTGAGAGCTCAAATGTCGCTAAGTTGGCATTATTATACTCTAACTATCGTTTTATCTATCTATATAAGGGGTATGTAGTTACATACACATTTCCAGGGGGTACGTGAAGCATAAAAGTTTGGGAACCACTGTTTCAGACCATTTAGTTCCGTAAATTCATTAAGTAACACTTTCCTAAATTTTTCTTTATCACTAGTTATCACAATGAATATCTATTAACTCTGCTTGAAAAATCCTTAGAGGACATTTACAATTTCATTGCCAAATGGGGTAAAAAAACACATCAAAATCTGAAAGATTTTTCTCAAATTTCCCACATAAAACAACAAAAGAGGACTGCTGAAATTGCAACAGCTTTAGTTTAAAGTATAGTGCTTGTAGGTAATATTTTGTCAATCGCATAATAAAATCGAGTGCAAAAAGTGTCCTCTACCATTAGATGGAAACACCCAGGATTTAGTTGTTGTTGTTGTTGTTTTTTTTTTTTTGGGGGGGGGGGGGAGAAGTCTGAGTTTCCCAATTACTAAAATAGTCCACCGAACAGGAAAGATTAAAATGATATTCTATATGCAATAAGATTTTATAGTTTTTTTTATTCTATTTTTAGTGTCGGACATAAAATACGTGGCTTAAATAAAATTAAAATTATACAAAGATGACAGTTTTGGATTTCAAAGCAGGTAGACAAGTATAAGATTTCGTATAAGACAACAGGATTTTGGAGGCTGATCCAGATCCCCCAGTCTATTCAGGGACGTCCCAGGGGAGAGCCCCTGGGCAGTCCCTGAATAGAGGGCGCTGGGCACGACTTTCTTGTTAACAACACATTCTGTGGATATTTCGCTATTAAATGACTTTTAAACATAGAAGAATTTACGCAATGACTTTGCAATTCAAATACAAATTCAACCTAAGCATTTTAAACGAGCTAGTAACACTCAGAGGAAGCATGAACAAGTATATTTTTGTAAAACGAAGAAAATTTATGACCGTTCGATCAAATAAGCATGATTCGTCATGTATTAGACGTTGGAATTAGAACACAGAAGCGATCATTTTGATTGGCTTTTGGATAAACTCTATGAAAGACATGCGATATAACATATGCTCTAATATGTGACGTTTGGAATCCCACGCTGCAGTAGAAGTCTTAACATGTAGTTATCCCTGTAATTGCAAACACAATTTAAAGCATTAAAAAAGTAATGTTGCCTTCCCAGATCATAAATGGCACCAGCAGCAACATTGAAGCGAGATTGATAGGTCACATTAATGAAAAAAAGACGGATCCAGCGTTAGTTTAGTGGTCTTAGAACAATCTGGCATTGAAACTAGAGAGATATGAAATTGAAACTAATGTTGGTGACAACCCCGATTTATGCTGTGCAAATTCTGAATCTCATCCGTGACAAATTATTGATCTTTTGCGATAATTTTTTTATGAAATCGCCATTAAATTGAGCAATGCACTGGATTTATTATCGGCAAAGCTAACCTTAATAAAAGATTAGAAGTCATTCAGACAAAATTCATCAGATTTGCCTAAAATCTATTGAAAGATTTATTGGATTTTAACTATTGCAAAATATATGGAAGACAAATATCGAAAAAATAATTTTCAACAAGACATTAACAGGTAAACATTAAATTTTTGTTGAAAACCGAAATTCTAATTAATATGATTTAAATATTTAATTTATTCCCAAGGCCATGCTCCCTTCTTAAAATAAAAAGAAATTCTCTAAGAATAACTGCTGAAGTGATAAAGTAATTGCCATCATGTCACAGCGATTAGGTTTTCTAGAATGGTGTGTGATATGCAACCCTCTTAGCTACTGATCTAAGAGACCTGGGTTCGAGCCCCGTTTAAAGCATGAACGTTGTGTTGTTTTTCTGCTGAGGTCCCCCCCCCCCCCCTCCTTTCAGTTCTTCTGCTTTCACGTATAAACTGACACTCTTCTCACACCTCTGTGGCAAGCAGTTGTTTGAGGGGGTATTTTTTTTTATAGGTTTCGAAAAATATTTGCTCTGGTAGAATCCCCTCCCCCACAAAATAAAAAATATATATACAAATAAATAAATGAAATATAAATCCTGCGTTAATCACTGAGAGGACTATATGTTAGATAAATGAATCTGTGTCTGCAAAACAATTATCTTTACACAAAAAAATGCCATTTAAAGATTTATTTTTTTGCACTTTCTATTGAAATATGTTGAAAAATCCAGTGGGAAAATGCCAGCAAATTGAAAGAATTGGACATTACGCACTGTAAATATAAAATCCCTTTAAAAAAAGGCTGCATTTGTGGATGCTACTTTTTGAAATAATTGTTGTCTGGAAATATGGTTTTTAAGATATTAATATGACACTATTAATATGTACAAATTATACGATATAAAACTTTCCTATAATTATACAAAACTGTCCTGTTTACTACATCTATAGCTATTAATATATAAGTACTTAGAAATATGTTACTTAAAATAATAAAAGCGTCCACTATTTTAAAGAAATAAATAATGTAAGTTACAAAATGGCCCTCATATAAATTATGTACACTATACTGTAATGGTAATTTACTGTTGATAGGTTCTGAATATGGGATTTAGCTACTTTACATAAAACTTAATGATTTACACACTCATTGTCAAATTGTCAATCACGAATTGTTTGCATATGTAACTAGTTCTCCTACAAAAAGGAAAGAAATATTTTTAGTAGATTTTATAGTAAGGAGGATATAAAGTAGACAAATGATGAAAGATAAAATAGGAAAAATAATTCATGATAGAAAATACCAGATATTGAAACTTCTGGCAAATTATGTATGTTATAAGTTGTCATATCTAAAATCAACATAATATCATTTTCATATTCGTTTTGTAATCATTATTTGCCGTGTTACGTAGCCAATCACAACATTTACTTTGTGAATAAAGGCTATGTTGGCTGCTTTCGTATTGTCAGTACGAATTTTAAACGTTACAGACTGCCATCTGGAATCTTAGCATTATATATTATAGCGATCATACAAATGCTCATGTGCTGAAATACAATAGCGATGAATTGCAGCAGGCCACCATTTTATAGTGGCCCGAGACACTTGATTGCCGATTCTACCAAAGCAACTAATACTAGAAGATGTTGTTAGAGAATATCTTCATTTGATTGTAGCAGTGTCAACAAGCCTCAACTTTCCCGACAAGATGTATTTGAACTGGGTTGCCAACTTTTTACTTTGCCAAGGAAGGATACTTATGTATGAATAATTCAAGAACAATATTAGATATGAAAATAAAAAATGTGTTGAATATTTGATCTACAAGAGAATCCTAATGGACCGGAAGGAGCTTTGGTACGGAAACTTGGATCCTCTGTAACCAAGGTAACAAGGAAAATGATGTTTTTGATTTCAGGTATGTAAGGTTGATGTAAGTAATGATGTGGTCACACGAAGGAGTCATCAACCACTTTTGAGCAGCATCTTTTGTAAGAGGGAGACTGCTCTAGATTGTCCCATGTTGTCTTCCTGCAGTTGGGTTGTTTTACCTCTGAACGGCACTTTTTTTTTTTTGCAAACAGTTGGTTAAATGGTCAAGTCACAAGGACCCTGAGGGTGCAGGGGGAGGGAACCCACTGGAACAGCTGTTAGGAGACAGATGGTTGCCTCCCGTCAAGGCCTGGGGCGGGGGTGGCTCAGTCGGTAGCGCGCCAGGCTCGTAATCTGTAGTTCCCAGGTTCGAGTCCCAGCTGGGTCAGCGTTGAGATTTATCTCCGCAAAATTCCCCGCCCTGCCCACGGTCAGCAGGGGACACCGATGGGCTTGGAAAGGCCGCCGTCCGTCAGATGGGACGTTAAGCCGTGGCCCCGTGTGCGGGAGAGCCATACCCTGTGCACGTTAAAGAACGCGCTGGATGGCCTTGACGGGACGCTACCATCTGTCTCCCAACAGCTGTTCCAGTGGGTCCCCTCCCCCAACCTTCTCTGAGACTTCGGGGTCCATGTGACCTGGCCATTTAGCCCATGGTGTGCAAAAAAGTGCCGTTCAGAGGTAAAACAACCCAAACAACCCATCAAGGCCACCCAGCATGTTCTTTAACGTGCACGGGGTGGGCTTTCCTACACACCAGCCACGGCTTAATTTCCATCCGACGACATAGATAAAGCTGAATGCTGGCACAGGGTGGGACTCGAACCTGGGAACTGCAGATTATGAGCCCCCCCCCCCCCTCTCCTGTACCGAGTACGCTCTACCACCGATCCTGAGTCATCTTCTAATAAAAGTGAGGCGGTAGCGCGCCTGCCTAGTCATCTGCAGTTAACAGGTTCGAGTCCCAGTTGGGTCAGCGTTGAGATTTAACTTTGCAAAACTCCCCTCCCTGCCCTCTGTCAGTAGGGGTCACCGATGGGCTTGGAAAGGCCACCTTGTACGGATGGGACATTAAGCCGTAGCTCCGTGTGAACGTTAAGTTGGGTTGTTTTTCCTCTGAGCGGTACTTTTTTGCACATCATAGGCTAAATGGCCAGGTCACAAGGACCCCGAAGGCTCACAGAAGGTTGGGGACCCACAGAAACAGCTGTTGGGAGACAGATGGTAGTCTCCCGTCAAGGCCATTCAGTGTGTTCTTTAACGTGCACAGGGTATGGCTCTTTTTCACACGGAGCAACGGCTTAACGTTCCATCCGAAGGACGGCAGCCTTTCCAAGCCCTTCGAGGTGCAGGTTAAAGAACACGCTGGATGGCCTTGACGGGAGGCTACCATCTGTCTCCCAACAGCTGTTCCAGTAGGTCCCCTCCCCCAACTTTCTCTGAGCCTTCGGGGTCCATGTGACCTGGCCATTTAGCCCATGGTGTGCAAAAAATTGCCGCTCAGAGGTAAAACAACGCAAACAATTCCTATTAAATTGAAAGTTGTGATCTCAGTTGAATAGATGATTTTGATGACGTCATATCGTCACCGGAAGGAGCGGCCGTTTGCATCAGTATGCAAATGAAGCATGAATCACCGCGTCGTGGTCCAGTGAGAGTAATTCGTCAAAAAATAAAGTGTTCGCAGCGCGATGAGTGAGTGCTCTTTCTAACTAATTCATCGGCTGCCAGAGTGAATCATCCATTTCTGTCTTATCACAGAACCGGGCGCTCAGATTGAAAGCACCTCTCGTGCACTTAACCAAAATAACGGACGATGATTTCCGCCCGCGACGATTGTTTAGTTGCCAGAAGCGCGTGACACATATCTGGCAATAGCCTTGCAACAATTGCGCTTGGCGGCCATTACAGACGACCCGGGAGGCAATAGGCGGCCGTCTGTCTGTCCGTCGTGTAGAGAACACGGCCAATGTGACCCAGAGCGGCCAGCGCGGCACAGGAAATAGGTCAGGTGACGACAACAAAGACGTTGAATGAGTGACGTACTTCCTGTAGCCGATGAACCCATACCTGTCTGTCGGTGACCGGCGTGAGTCAACTTCGGAATATTTACATCCACATATTTCGGCGCCGAAGCCCATCGCAAGAATGGATAGAAATATCAAAGCGATAAAAATGTCACCCAATACCACTTCAGTTAAACGTTTGTGATACACTGGTTGCGATTCCAGCGCCACCTTGCCAAAATGGCTGCAACCAACTGTTGAAATTCTTGAAATCAAACGAAGAAATATTTAGGAGAGAAAATAATTCTGTCTCTTATTTTATTACCAGTCATTTAGTTCTTGGTTCACTTTTTAATAACTTAATTTTCTAAAGTGTGAAGGATTAACGTTTCCTAAGACGGATTTTTAAAAGAAAATTTCATTAAACTAGAACTTGGTTTCCCAAATTGGTGATCGGGATTGAGTTGGGTTGTTTTACCTCTGAGCGGCACTTTTTTGCACACCATGGGCTAAATGGCCAGGTCACATGGACCCCGAAGGCTCAGAGAAGTTGGGGGAGGGGACCCACTGGAACAGCTGTTGGGAGACAGATGGTAGCCTCCCGTCAAGGCCATCCAGCGTGTTCTTTAACGTGCACAGGGTATGGCTCTCCAGCACACGGGGCCTTTCCAAGCCCATCGGTGTCCCCTACTGACCTTGGACAGGGCGGGGAATTTTGCGGAGATAAATCTCAACGCTGACCCAGCTGGGACTCGAACCTGGGAACTACAGATTACGAGCCTGGCGCGCTACCGACTGAGCCACCCCCGCCTCCATCGGGATTGAGCCCTACCAATAAAGAGCAAGGGGTCGATAGGAATTGCTTTAACTCCCTTATGCGTTTCTCGAATTATAAGTTAAAATGCATAACATATACACGCTTCCTTATAAATCATCCGACTTTATTCTGATGCAACGCATTGCATTTGAAATATCTCATCTCTAAACGAACGTGATTCTTATGTCATCACGATAGATGATTAAGAAATCTTCATTCTATATTGATGTCTCTTCACTGTTCCCGTTACATTTTTAAGAAGATGGTTTTGGGGAGGGTTTGGGATGTTTTACCTCTGAGCGGCACTTTTTCGCAAACTATGGGCTAAATGGCCAGGTCACAAGGACCCTGAAAGCTCAGAGAAGGTTGGGGAAGGGGACCCACTGGAACAGCTGTTGGGAGACAGATGGTAGCCTCCCGTCAAGACCATCCAGTGTTTTCTTTAATGTGTACAGGGTATGGCTTAGGTTGTTTTACCGCTGAGTGGCACTTTGTTGTACACAGTGGGCTAAATGGCCAGGTCGCAAGGACCCCGAAGGCTCAGAGAAGGTTGGGGTCCAACTGGAACAGCTGTTGACAGACAGATGGTAGCTTCCCGTCAAGGCCATCCAGCGTGTTCTTTAACGTTGGGTTGTTTTACCTCTGAGTGGCACTTTTTTCACACCATGGGCTAAATGGCCAGGTCACAAGGACCCCGAAGGTTCAGAGAAGGTTGGGGGAGGGGACCCACTGGAAGAGCTGTTGGGAGACAGATGGTAGCCTCCCGTCAAGGCCATCCAGCGTGTTCTTTAATGTGTACAGGGTATGGCTTGGGTTGTTTTACCGCTGAGTGGCACTTTGTTGTACACAGTGGGCTAAATGGCCAGGTCACAAGGACCCCGAAGGCTCAGAGAACGTTGGGGGAGGGGACCCACTGGAAGAGCTGTTGGGAGACAGATGGTAGCCTCCCGTCAAGCCATCCAGCGTTTTCTTTAATGTGTACAGGGTATGGCTTGGGTTGTTTTACCGCTGAGTGGCACTTTGTTGTACACAGTGGGCTAAATGGCCAGGTCACAAGGACCCCGAAGGCTCAGAGAAGGTTGGGGTCCAACTGGAACAGCTGTTGACAGACAGATGGTAGCTTCCCGTCAAGGCCATCCAGCGTGTTCTTTAACGTTGGGTTGTTTTACCTCTGAGTGGCACTTTTTTCACACCATGGGCTAAAAGGCCAGGTCACAAGGACCCCGAAGGTTCAGAGAAGGTTGGGGGAGGGGACCCACTGGAAGAGCTGTTGGGAGACAGATGGTAGCCTCCCGTCAAGGCCATCCAGCGTTTTCTTTAATGTGTACAGGGTATGGCTTGGGTTGTTTTACCGCTGAGTGGCACTTTGTTGTACACAGTGGGCTAAATGGCCAGGTCACAAGGACCCCGAAGGCTCAGAGAAGGTTGGGGTCCAACTGGAACAGCTGTTGACAGACAGATGGTAGCTTCCCGTCAAGGCCATCCAGCGTGTTCTTTAACGTTGGGTTGTCTTACCTCTGAGTGGCACTTTTTTTGCACACCATGGGCTAAATGGCCAGGTCACATGGACCCTGAAGGCTCAGAGAAGGTTGGGGTCTAACTGGAACAGCTGTTGGGAAACAGATGATAGCCTCCCGTCAAGGCCATCCAGCGTGTTCTTTAAAGTGCATAGAGTATAGCTCTCACGAACACGGGGACACGGCTTAACGTCCCATCCAACGGACGGCGGCTTTTCCAAGCCATCGGTGACCCTACTGACCGTGGGCAGGGCTGGGAATTTTTTCGGAGATAAATCTCAACGCTGACCCAGCTGGGACTCGAACCTGGGGACTGGGGGGAGGGGAGGTCGATGATAAGTTGCGGAGGTCATCGAAAGGTTGATGGATGCTTGTTAATCTTTTGATATCAAATACAAATAGAAATACAGCAAAAAATATGATTTATTAGAATATGTAATTTTTTTCAAGTGATGAGCCGCGGATAAGGCATAAATGTTTCTTTTCTGGTATTGTTTTCCTGCTGAGGTCTCGCCTTTCTCACAGTTCTTGAGAATCATTATAATTATGATTACTTACAATTATGATAGAACGAGCTCCATTTGGACCAACTGTGGCAGGCAACTATTTGAAGGGGGAATTTTTTCTTGCGTGATTTTTGTCAATTTAGACTTAAAAACTTTCGAAAATAGTACAGACATTAATATTTATTTTGTCTAGGAGCTTCAAAATTTAGAAATGTAGGGTGCAAGAAGAGTTCGAACTGACAGACGGGCCCCTGCAGAGACCCTAGAGCAGAGAAGTAGGAAGGAATTCTCGGGCCTGCGGAGGAATTGAAGGGGGATAGCCCGAAAGGAGATATACCTCTTCTGCGGAGGAATTGAAGGGGGGTGGCCCGAAAGGAGATGTACCTCTTCTGCGGAGGAATAGAAGGGGGGTGTCCCGAAAGGAGATATACCTCTTCTGCGGAGGAATTGAAGAGGGGTGGGCCGAAAGGAGATGTACCTCTTCTGCGGAGGAATTGAAGGGGGTGTGGCCCGAAAGGAGATATACCTCTTCTGCGGAGGAATTGAAGGGGGGTGGCCCGAAAGGAGATGTACCTCTTCTACGGAGGAATTGAAGGGGGGTGGCCCGAAAGGAGATGTACCTCTTCTGCGGAGGAATTGAAGGGGGGGGCCGAAAGGAGATATACCTCTTCTGTGGAGGAATTGAAGGTGGGTGGCCGGAAAGGAGATATACCTCTTCTGCGGAGGAATTGAAGGGGGGTGGGCCGAAAGGAGATGTACCTCTTCTGCGGAGGAATAGAAGGGGGTTGGCCCGAAAGGAGATATACCTCTTCTACGGAGGAATTGAAGGGGGTGGGCCGAAAGGAGATGTACCTCTTCCGCGGAGGAATTGAAGGGGGGTGGCCCGAAAGGAGATGTACCTCTTCTGCTGAGGAATTGAAGGGGTGGTGGCCCGAAAGGAGATGTACCTCTTCTGCTGAGGAATTGAAGGGGTGGTGGCCCGAAAGGAGATGTACCTCTTCTGCTGAGGAATTGAAGGGGTGGTGGCCCGAAAGGAGATATACCTCTTCTGCGGAGGAATTGAAGGGGGGTGGCCCGAAAGGAGACATACCTCTTCTGTGGAGGTATTGAAGGGGGTGGCCCGAAAAGAGATATGCCTCTTTTGCGGAAGAATAGAATGGGAGGTATGGCTGATCAATTTCGCCTATTGAGCTGGTCATTAATGTCCACTCTTTATTTATTTTTTTTCTATTCTGCTGAGAAGTGGCGATTTCCACATCTTTGCACTGACCCTTGAAACTCATCAGTGTGTGAAGTGTAAGTTTTTAGCCTGATTGTGGATCCTGAACATACTGCATTGGTGGAGTTCTGTTGAGAGAAAATCTACCGCTGTGTATTGAGAGCCCCAAGTGAGCAGATGCACTGGATCCGTTATGTGAGCTGGTAGATGATCCTGATCAGAGACCATCGCAGGAACTTGAACTCTTGCTAGTGGGGGACAATGTCTCAGGCAGATCAGTTTCTCTTTCGAGTGTGGTTTTTGAAAAGATTCATTTATGGAAGTGGTGTTTGAAGTATCTATTTGCCTTAATCTCTTAATTGTAAAGTAACGAGTGTTTGCCACATTCCTGCGATTTGGGAGTCATTGGATGTTGTTGGCACTATTTCTCTCAATCAACTTAGTTTCTTTAAAAACATCTACCAACCATTTATTTCCGCAATCTCCTGGAACCTGAGGACTCTTATCAGAGACTATTCTCTGAATGTTATCAATCAGGAATCAGCGTAAATATTTTAGGGATATTTGGGGTCAGATTTAAGGTCAGATACTGAAAAATAATCTTAAATTTATCTAATCAGGATGTTATAATAGTAAACATCTACAGGGTGTTGCTCTACTTCTCACAAGAGTACCTGAAATGCTCTTTTAAGATTTGAATGCACTAATGAAGATTTCTTACAGCTAATTTTAAATCAAGATATTTGTGCATTATTTAGCATTGCAATTTGGTGTATATCACAAGAACATCATTCACTTCCAACAAATTCTCTCCAGTTTCCAGAAGAACATCATTCACTTCCAACAAATTCTCTCCAGTTTCCAGAAGAACACCATTCACTTCCAACAAATTCTCTCCAGTTTCCAGAAGAACACCATTCACTTCCAACAAATTCTCTCCAGTTTCCAGAAGAACACCATTCACTTCCAACAAATTCTCTCCAGTTTCCAGAAGAACACCATTCACTTCCAACAAATTCTCTCCAGTTTCCAGAAGAACACCATTCACTTCCAACAAATTCTCTCCAGTTTCCAGAAGAACACCATTCACTTCCAACAAATTCTCTCCAGTTTCCAGAAGAACACCATTCACTTCCAACAAATTCTCTCCAGTTTCCAGAAGAACACCATTCACTTCCAACAAATTCTCTCCAGTTTCCAGAAGAACATCATTCACTTCCAACAAATTCTCTCCAGTTTCCAGAAGAACATCATTCACTTCCTACAAATTCTCTCCAGTTTCCAGAAGAACATCATTCACTTCCAACAAATTCTCTCCAGTTTCCAGAAGAACATCATTCACTTCCAACAAATTCTCTCCAGTTTCCAGAAGAACATCATTCACTTCCAACAAATTCTCTCCAGTTTCAAGAAGAACATCATTCACTTCCAACAAATTCTCTCCAGTTTCCAGAAGAACATCATTCACTTCCAACAAATTCTCTCCAGTTTCCAGAAGAACATCATTCACTTCCAACAAATTCTCTCCAGTTTCCAGAAGAACATCATTCACTTCCAACAAATTCTCTCCAGTTTCCAGAAGAACATCATTCACTTCCAACAAATTCTCTCCAGTTTCCAGAAGAACATCATTCACTTCCAACAAATTCTCTCCAGTTTCCAGAAGAACATCATTCACTTCCAACAAATTCTCTCCAGTTTCCAGAAGAACATCATTCACTTCCAACAAATTCTCTCCAGTTTCCAGAAGAACATCATTCACTTCCAACAAATTCTCTCCAGTTTCCAGAAGAACATCATTCACTTCCAATAAATTCTCTCCAGTTTCCAGAAGAACATCATTCACTTCCAACAAATTCTCTCCAGTTTCCAGAAGAACATCATTCACTTCCAACAAATTCTCTCCAGTTTCCAGAAGAACATCATTCACTTCCAACAAATTCTCTCCAGTTTCCAGAAGAACATCATTCACTTCCAAAAAATTCTCTCCAGTTTCCAGAAGAACATCATTCACTTCCAACAAATTCTCTCCAGTTTCCAGAAGAACATCATTCACTTCCTACAAATTCTCTCCAGTTTCCAGAAGAACATCATTCACTTCCAACAAATTCTCTCCAGTTTCCAGAAGAACATCATTCACTTCCAACAAATTCTCTCCAGTTTCCAGAAGAACATCATTCACTTCCAACAAATTCTCTCCAGTTTCCAGAAGAACATCATTCACTTCCAACAAATTCTCTCCAGTTTCCAGAAGAACATCATTCACTTCCAACAAATTCTCTCCAGTTTCCAGAAGAACATCATTCACTTCCAACAAATTCTCTCCAGTTTCCAGAAGAACATCATTCACTTCCAACAAATTCTCTCCAGTTTCCAGAAGAACATCATTCACTTCCAACAAATTCTCTCCAGTTTCCAGAAGAACATCATTCACTTCCAACAAATTCTCTCCAGTTTCCAGAAGAACATCATTCACTTCCAACAAATTCTCTCCAGTTTCCAGAAGAACATCATTCACTTCCAACAAATTCTCTCCAGTTTCCAGAAGAACATCATTCACTTCCAACAAATTCTCTCCAGTTTCCAGAAGAACATCATTCACTTCCAACAAATTCTCTCCAGTTTCCAGAAGAACATCATTCACTTCCAACAAATACTCTCCAGTTTCCAGAAGAACATCATTCACTTCCTACAAATTCTCTCCAGTTTCCAGAAGAACATCATTCACTTCCAACAAATTCTCTCCAGTTTCCAGAAGAACATCATTCACTTCCTACAAATTCTCTCCTGTTTCCAGAAGAACATCATTCACTTCCTACAAATTCTCTCCTGTTTCCAGAAGAACATCATTCACTTCCAACAAATTCTCTCCAGTTTCCAGAAGAACATCATTCACTTCCAACAAATTCTCTCCAGTTTCCAGAAGAACATCATTCACTTCCAACAAATTCTCTCCAGTTTCCAGAAGAACATCATTCACTTCCAACAAATTCTCTCCAGTTTCCAGAAGAACATCATTCACTTCCAACAAATTCTCTCCAGTTTCCAGAAGAACATCATTCACTTCCAACAAATTCTCTCCAGTTTCCAGAAGAACATCATTCACTTCCAACAAATTCTCTCCAGTTTCCAGAAGAACATCATTCACTTCCAACAAATTCTCTCCAGTTTCCAGAAGAACATCATTCACTTCCAACAAATTCTCTCCAGTTTCCAGAAGAACATCATTCACTTCCAACAAATTCTCTCCAGTTTCCAGAAGAACACCATTCACTTCCAACAAATTCTCTCCAGTTTCCAGAAGAACACCATTCACTTCCAACAAATTCTCTCCAGTTTCCAGAAGAACACCATTCACTTCCAACAAATTCTCTCCAGTTTCCAGAAGAACACCATTCACTTCCAACAAATTCTCTCCAGTTTCCAGAAGAACACCATTCACTTCCAACAAATTCTCTCCAGTTTCCAGAAGAACACCATTCACTTCCAACAAATTCTCTCCAGTTTCCAGAAGAACACCATTCACTTCCAACAAATTCTCTCCAGTTTCCAGAAGAACACCATTCACTTCCAACAAATTCTCTCCAGTTTCCAGAAGAACATCATTCACTTCCAACAAATTCTCTCCAGTTTCCAGAAGAACATCATTCACTTCCAACAAATTCTCTCCAGTTTCCAGAAGAACATCATTCACTTCCAACAAATTCTCTCCAGTTTCCAGAAGAACATCATTCACTTCCAACAAATTCTCTCCAGTTTCCAGAAGAACATCATTCACTTCCAACAAATACTCTCCAGTTTCCAGAAGAACATCATTCACTTCCTACAAATTCTCTCCAGTTTCCAGAAGAACATCATTCACTTCCAACAAATTCTCTCCAGTTTCCAGAAGAACATCATTCACTTCCAACAAATTCTCTCCTGTTTCCAGAAGAACATCATTCACTTCCTACAAATTCTCTCCTGTTTCCAGAAGAACATCATTCACTTCCAACAAATTCTCTCCAGTTTCCAGAAGAACATCATTCACTTCCAACAAATTCTCTCCAGTTTCCAGAAGAACATCATTCACTTCCAACAAATTCTCTCCAGTTTCCAGAAGAACATCATTCACTTCCAACAAATTCTCTCCAGTTTCCAGAAGAACATCATTCACTTCCAACAAATTCTCTCCAGTTTCCAGAAGAACATCATTCACTTCCTACAAATTCTCTCCAGCTTCCAGAAGAACATCATTCACTTCCAACAAATTCTCTCCAGTTTCCAGAAGAACATCATTCACTTCCAACAAATACTCTCCAGTTTCCAGAAGAACATCATTCACTTCCTACAAATTCTCTCCAGTTTCCAGAAGAACATCATTCACTTCCAACAAATTCTCTCCAGTTTCCAGAAGAACATCATTCACTTCCAACAAATTCTCTCCTGTTTCCAGAAGAACATCATTCACTTCCTACAAATTCTCTCCTGTTTCCAGAAGAACATCATTCACTTCCAACAAATTCTCTCCAGTTTCCAGAAGAACATCATTCGCTTCCAACAAATTCTCTCCAGTTTCCAGAAGAACATCATTCACTTCCTACAAATTCTCTCCAGTTTCCAGAAGAACATCATTCACTTCCTACAAATTCTCTCCAGTTTCCAGAAGAACATCATTCACTTCCAACAAATTCTCTCCAGTTTCCATAAGAACATCTTTCACTTCCAACAAATTCTCTCCAGTTTCCAGAAGAACATCATTCACTTCCAACAAATTCTCTCCAGTTTCCAGAAGAACATCATTCACTTCCAACAAATTCTCTCCAGTTTCCAGAAGAACATCATTCACTTCCAACAAATACTCTCCAGTTTCCAGAAGAACATCATTCACTTCCTACAAATTCTCTCCAGTTTCCAGAAGAACATCATTCACTTCCAACAAATTCTCTCCAGTTTCCATAAGAACATCATTCACTTCCAATAAATTCTCTCCAGTTTCCAGAAGAACATCATTCACTTCCAACAAATTCTCTCCAGTTTCCAGAAGAACACCATTCACTTCCAACAAATTCTCTCCAGTTTCCAGAAGAACACCATTCACTTCCAACAAATTCTCTCCAGTTTCCAGAAGAACATCATTCACTTCCAACAAATTCTCTCCAGTTTCCAGAAGAACATCATTCACTTCCAACAAATTCTCTCCAGTTTCCAGAAGAACATCATTCACTTCCAACAAATTCTCTCCAGTTTCCAGAAGAACATCATTCACTTCCAACAAATTCTCTCCAGTTTCCAGAAGAACATCATTCACTTCCAACAAATACTCTCCAGTTTCCAGAAGAACATCATTCACTTCCTACAAATTCTCTCCAGTTTCCAGAAGAACATCATTCACTTCCAACAAATTCTCTCCTGTTTCCAGAAGAACATCATTCACTTCCTACAAATTCTCTCCTGTTTCCAGAAGAACATCATTCACTTCCAACAAATTCTCTCCAGTTTCCAGAAGAACATCATTCACTTCCAACAAATTCTCTCCAGTTTCCAGAAGAACATCATTCACTTCCAACAAATTCTCTCCTGTTTCCAGAAGAACATCATTCACTTCCTACAAATTCTCTTCTGTTTCCAGAAGAACATCATTCACTTCCAACAAATTCTCTCCAGTTTCCAGAAGAACATCATTCACTTCCAACAAATTCTCTCCAGTTTCCAGAAGAACATCATTCACTTCCAACAAATTCTCTCCAGTTTCCAGAAGAACATCATTCACTTCCAACAAATTCTCTCCAGTTTCCAGAAGAACATCATTCACTTCCAACAAATTCTCTCCAGTTTCCAGAAGAACATCATTCACTTCCAACAAATTCTCTCCAGTTTCCAGAAGAACATAATTCACTTCCAACAAATTCTCTCCAGTTTCCAGAAGAACATCATTCACTTCCAACAAATTCTCTCCAGTTTCCAGAAGAACATCATTCACTTCCAACAAATTCTCTCCAGTTTCCAGAAGAACATCATTCACTTCCAACAAATTCTCTCCAGTTTCAAGAAGAACACCATTCACTTCCAACAAATTCTCTCCAGTTTCCAGAAGAACACCATTCACTTCCAACAAATTCTCTCCAGTTTCCAGAAGAACACCATTCACTTCCAACAAATTCTCTCCAGTTTCCAGAAGAACACCATTCACTTCCAACAAATTCTCTCCAGTTTCCAGAAGAACACCATTCACTTCCAACAAATTCTCTCCAGTTTCCAGAAGAACACCATTCACTTCCAACAAATTCTCTCCAGTTTCCAGAAGAACACCATTCACTTCCAACAAATTCTCTCCAGTTTCCAGAAGAACACCATTCACTTCCAACAAATTCTCTCCAGTTTCCAGAAGAACATCATTCACTTCCAACAAATTCTCTCCAGTTTCCAGAAGAACATCATTCACTTCCAACAAATTCTCTCCAGTTTCCAGAAGAACATCATTCACTTCCAACAAATTCTCTCCAGTTTCCAGAAGAACATCATTCACTTCCAACAAATTCTCTCCAGTTTCCAGAAGAACATCATTCACTTCCAACAAATACTCTCCAGTTTCCAGAAGAACATCATTCACTTCCTACAAATTCTCTCCAGTTTCCAGAAGAACATCATTCACTTCCAACAAATTCTCTCCAGTTTCCAGAAGAACATCATTCACTTCCAACAAATTCTCTCCTGTTTCCAGAAGAACATCATTCACTTCCTACAAATTCTCTCCTGTTTCCAGAAGAACATCATTCACTTCCAACAAATTCTCTCCAGTTTCCAGAAGAACATCATTCACTTCCAACAAATTCTCTCCAGTTTCCAGAAGAACATCATTCACTTCCAACAAATTCTCTCCAGTTTCCAGAAGAACATCATTCACTTCCAACAAATTCTCTCCAGTTTCCAGAAGAACATCATTCACTTCCAACAAATTCTCTCCAGTTTCCAGAAGAACATCATTCACTTCCTACAAATTCTCTCCAGCTTCCAGAAGAACATCATTCACTTCCAACAAATTCTCTCCAGTTTCCAGAAGAACATCATTCACTTCCAACAAATACTCTCCAGTTTCCAGAAGAACATCATTCACTTCCTACAAATTCTCTCCAGTTTCCAGAAGAACATCATTCACTTCCAACAAATTCTCTCCAGTTTCCAGAAGAACATCATTCACTTCCAACAAATTCTCTCCTGTTTCCAGAAGAACATCATTCACTTCCTACAAATTCTCTCCTGTTTCCAGAAGAACATCATTCACTTCCAACAAATTCTCTCCAGTTTCCAGAAGAACATCATTCGCTTCCAACAAATTCTCTCCAGTTTCCAGAAGAACATCATTCACTTCCTACAAATTCTCTCCAGTTTCCAGAAGAACATCATTCACTTCCTACAAATTCTCTCCAGTTTCCAGAAGAACATCATTCACTTCCAACAAATTCTCTCCAGTTTCCATAAGAACATCTTTCACTTCCAACAAATTCTCTCCAGTTTCCAGAAGAACATCATTCACTTCCAACAAATTCTCTCCAGTTTCCAGAAGAACATCATTCACTTCCAACAAATTCTCTCCAGTTTCCAGAAGAACATCATTCACTTCCAACAAATACTCTCCAGTTTCCAGAAGAACATCATTCACTTCCTACAAATTCTCTCCAGTTTCCAGAAGAACATCATTCACTTCCAACAAATTCTCTCCAGTTTCCATAAGAACATCATTCACTTCCAATAAATTCTCTCCAGTTTCCAGAAGAACATCATTCACTTCCAACAAATTCTCTCCAGTTTCCAGAAGAACACCATTCACTTCCAACAAATTCTCTCCAGTTTCCAGAAGAACACCATTCACTTCCAACAAATTCTCTCCAGTTTCCAGAAGAACATCATTCACTTCCAACAAATTCTCTCCAGTTTCCAGAAGAACATCATTCACTTCCAACAAATTCTCTCCAGTTTCCAGAAGAACATCATTCACTTCCAACAAATTCTCTCCAGTTTCCAGAAGAACATCATTCACTTCCAACAAATTCTCTCCAGTTTCCAGAAGAACATCATTCACTTCCAACAAATACTCTCCAGTTTCCAGAAGAACATCATTCACTTCCTACAAATTCTCTCCAGTTTCCAGAAGAACATCATTCACTTCCAACAAATTCTCTCCTGTTTCCAGAAGAACATCATTCACTTCCTACAAATTCTCTCCTGTTTCCAGAAGAACATCATTCACTTCCAACAAATTCTCTCCAGTTTCCAGAAGAACATCATTCACTTCCAACAAATTCTCTCCAGTTTCCAGAAGAACATCATTCACTTCCAACAAATTCTCTCCAGTTTCCAGAAGAACATCATTCACTTCCAACAAATTCTCTCCAGTTTCCAGAAGAACATCATTCACTTCCAACAAATTCTCTCCAGTTTCCAGAAGAACATCATTCACTTCCAACAAATTCTCTCCAGTTTCCAGAAGAACATCATTCACTTCCAACAAATTCTCTCCAGTTTCCAGAAGAACATCATTCACTTCCAACAAATTCTCTCCAGTTTCCAGAAGAACATCATTCACTTCCAACAAATTCTCTCCAGTTTCCAGAAGAACATCATTCACTTCCAACAAATTCTCTCCAGTTTCCAGAAGAACACCATTCACTTCCAACAAATTCTCTCCAGTTTCCAGAAGAACACCATTCACTTCCAACAAATTCTCTCCAGTTTCCAGAAGAACACCATTCACTTCCAACAAATTCTCTCCAGTTTCCAGAAGAACACCATTCACTTCCAACAAATTCTCTCCAGTTTCCAGAAGAACACCATTCACTTCCAACAAATTCTCTCCAGTTTCCAGAAGAACACCATTCACTTCCAACAAATTCTCTCCAGTTTCCAGAAGAACACCATTCACTTCCAACAAATTCTCTCCAGTTTCCAGAAGAACACCATTCACTTCCAACAAATTCTCTCCAGTTTCCAGAAGAACATCATTCACTTCCAACAAATTCTCTCCAGTTTCCAGAAGAACATCATTCACTTCCAACAAATTCTCTCCAGTTTCCAGAAGAACATCATTCACTTCCAACAAATTCTCTCCAGTTTCCAGAAGAACATCATTCACTTCCAACAAATTCTCTCCAGTTTCCAGAAGAACATCATTCACTTCCAACAAATTCTCTCCAGTTTCCAGAAGAACATCATTCACTTCCAACAAATTCTCTCCAGTTTCCAGAAGAACATCATTCACTTTCAACAAATACTCTCCAGTTTCCAGAAGAACATCATTCACTTCCTACAAATTCTCTCCAGTTTCCAGAAGAACATCATTCACTTCCAACAAATTCTCTCCAGTTTCCAGAAGAACATCATTCACTTCCTACAAATTCTCTCCAGTTTCCAGAAGAACATCATTCACTTCCTACAAATTCTCTCCAGTTTCCAGAAGAACATCATTCACTTCCAACAAATTCTCTCCAGTTTCCAGAAGAACATCATTCACTTCCAACAAATACTCTCCAGTTTCCAGAAGAACATCATTCACTTCCTACAAATTCTCTCCAGTTTCCAGAAGAACATCATTCACTTCCAACAAATTCTCTCCAGTTTCCAGAAGAACATCATTCGCTTCCAACAAATTCTCTCCTGTTTCCAGAAGAACATCATTCGCTTCCTACAAATTCTCTCCTGTTTCCAGAAGAACATCATTCGCTTCCAACAAATTCTCTCCAGTTTCCAGAAGAACATCATTCGCTTCCAACAAATTCTCTCCAGTTTCCAGAAGAACATCATTCACTTCCTACAAATTCTCTCCAGTTTCCAGAAGAACATCATTCACTTCCAACAAAATCTCTCCAGTTTCCAGAAGAACATCATTCACTTCCAACAAATTCTCTCCAGTTTCCAGAAGAACATCATTCACTTCCAACAAATACTCTCCAGTTTCCAGAAGAACATCATTCACTTCCAACAAATTCTCTCCAGTTTCCAGAAGAACATCATTCACTTCCAACAAATTCTCTCCAGTTTCCAGAAGAACATCATTCGCTTCCAACAAATTCTCTCCAGTTTCCAGAAGAACATCATTCGCTTCCAACAAATTCTCTCCAGTTTCCAGAAGAACATCATTCACTTCCTACAAATTCTCTCCAGTTTCCAGAAGAACATCATTCACTTCCTACAAATTCTCTCCAGTTTCCAGAAGAACATCATTCACTTCCAACAAATTCTCTCCAGTTTCCAGAAGAACATCATTCACTTCCAACAAATACTCTCCAGTTTCCAGAAGAACATCATTCACTTCCTACAAATTCTCTCCAGTTTCCAGAAGAACATCATTCACTTCCAACAAATTCTCTCCAGTTTCCAGAAGAACATCATTCGCTTCCAACAAATTCTCTCCTGTTTCCAGAAGAACATCATTCGCTTCCTACAAATTCTCTCCTGTTTCCAGAAGAACATCATTCGCTTCCAACAAATTCTCTCCAGTTTCCAGAAGAACATCATTCGCTTCCAACAAATTCTCTCCAGTTTCCAGAAGAACATCATTCACTTCCAACAAATACTCTCCAGTTTCCAGAAGAACATCATTCACTTCCTACAAATTCTCTCCAGTTTCCAGAAGAACATCATTCACTTCCAACAAATTCTCTCCAGTTTCCAGAAGAACATCATTCGCTTCCAACAAATTCTCTCCAGTTTCCAGAAGAACATCATTCACTTCCAACAAATTCTCTCCAGTTTCCAGAAGAACATCATTCGCTTCCAACAAATACTCTCCAGTTTCCAGAAGAACATCATTCACTTCCAACAAATTCTCTCCAGTTTCCAGAAGAACATCATTCACTTTCAACAAATACTCTCCAGTTTCCAGAAGAACATCATTCACTTCCTACAAATTCTCTCCAGTTTCCAGAAGAACATCATTCACTTCCAACAAATTCTCTCCAGTTTCCAGAAGAACATCATTCACTTCCTACAAATTCTCTCCAGTTTCCAGAAGAACATCATTCACTTCCTACAAATTCTCTCCAGTTTCCAGAAGAACATCATTCACTTCCAACAAATACTCTCCAGTTTCCAGAAGAACATCATTCACTTCCAACAAATTCTCTCCAGTTTCCAGAAGAACATCATTCACTTCCAACAAATTCTCTCCAGTTTCCAGAAGAACATCATTCGCTTCCAACAAATTCTCTCCAGTTTCCAGAAGAACATCATTCGCTTCCAACAAATTCTCTCCAGTTTCCAGAAGAACATCATTCACTTCCTACAAATTCTCTCCAGTTTCCAGAAGAACATCATTCACTTCCTACAAATTCTCTCCAGTTTCCAGAAGAACATCATTCACTTCCAACAAATTCTCTCCAGTTTCCAGAAGAACATCATTCACTTCCAACAAATACTCTCCAGTTTCCAGAAGAACATCATTCACTTCCTACAAATTCTCTCCAGTTTCCAGAAGAACATCATTCACTTCCAACAAATTCTCTCCAGTTTCCAGAAGAACATCATTCGCTTCCAACAAATTCTCTCCTGTTTCCAGAAGAACATCATTCGCTTCCTACAAATTCTCTCCTGTTTCCAGAAGAACATCATTCGCTTCCAACAAATTCTCTCCAGTTTCCAGAAGAACATCATTCACTTCCAACAAATACTCTCCAGTTTCCAGAAGAACATCATTCACTTCCAACAAATTCTCTCCAGTTTCCAGAAGAACATCATTCACTTTCAACAAATACTCTCCAGTTTCCAGAAGAACATCATTCACTTCCTACAAATTCTCTCCAGTTTCCAGAAGAACATCATTCACTTCCAACAAATTCTCTCCAGTTTCCAGAAGAACATCATTCACTTCCTACAAATTCTCTCCAGTTTCCAGAAGAACATCATTCACTTCCTACAAATTCTCTCCAGTTTCCAGAAGAACATCATTCACTTCCAACAAATTCTCTCCAGTTTCCAGAAGAACATCATTCACTTCCAACAAATACTCTCCAGTTTCCAGAAGAACATCATTCACTTCCTACAAATTCTCTCCAGTTTCCAGAAGAACATCATTCACTTCCAACAAATTCTCTCCAGTTTCCAGAAGAACATCATTCGCTTCCAACAAATTCTCTCCTGTTTCCAGAAGAACATCATTCGCTTCCTACAAATTCTCTCCTGTTTCCAGAAGAACATCATTCGCTTCCAACAAATTCTCTCCAGTTTCCAGAAGAACATCATTCGCTTCCAACAAATTCTCTCCAGTTTCCAGAAGAACATCATTCACTTCCTACAAATTCTCTCCAGTTTCCAGAAGAACATCATTCACTTCCAACAAAATCTCTCCAGTTTCCAGAAGAACATCATTCACTTCCAACAAATTCTCTCCAGTTTCCAGAAGAACATCATTCACTTCCAACAAATTCTCTCCAGTTTCCAGAAGAACATCATTCACTTCCAACAAATTCTCTCCAGTTTCCAGAAGAACATCATTCGCTTCCTACAAATTCTCTCCAGTTTCCAGAAGAACATCATTCGCTTCCAACAAATTCTCTCCAGTTTCCAGAAGAACATCATTCGCTTCCAACAAATTCTCTCCAGTTTCCAGAAGAACATCATTCACTTCCTACAAATTCTCTCCAGTTTCCAGAAGAACATCATTCACTTCCAACAAAATCTCTCCAGTTTCCAGAAGAACATCATTCACTTCCAACAAATTCTCTCCAGTTTCCAGAAGAACATCATTCACTTCCAACAAATACTCTCCAGTTTCCAGAAGAACATCATTCACTTCCTACAAATTCTCTCCAGTTTCCAGAAGAACATCATTCACTTCCAACAAATTCTCTCCAGTTTCCAGAAGAACATCATTCGCTTCCAACAAATTCTCTCCTGTTTCCAGAAGAACATCATTCGCTTCCTACAAATTCTCTCCTGTTTCCAGAAGAACATCATTCGCTTCCAACAAATTCTCTCCAGTTTCCAGAAGAACATCATTCGCTTCCAACAAATTCTCTCCAGTTTCCAGAAGAACATCATTCACTTCCTACAAATTCTCTCCAGTTTCCAGAAGAACATCATTCACTTCCAACAAAATCTCTCCAGTTTCCAGAAGAACATCATTCACTTCCAACAAATTCTCTCCAGTTTCCAGAAGAACATCATTCACTTCCAACAAATACTCTCCAGTTTCCAGAAGAACATCATTCACTTCCAACAAATTCTCTCCAGTTTCCAGAAGAACATCATTCACTTCCAACAAATTCTCTCCAGTTTCCAGAAGAACATCATTCACTTCCAACAAATTCTCTCCAGTTTCCAGAAGAACATCATTCACTTCCAACAAATTCTCTCCAGTTTCCAGAAGAACATCATTCACTTCCAACAAATTCTCTCCAGTTTCCAGAAGAACATCATTCACTTCCAACAAATTCTCTCCAGTTTCCAGAAGAACATCATTCACTTCCAACAAATTCTCTCCAGTTTCCAGAAGAACATCATTCACCCTCAACAAATTCTCTCCAGTTTCCAGAAGAACATTATTCACCCTCAACAAATTCTCTCCAGTTTCCAGAAGAACATTATTCACCCTCAACAAATTCTCTCCAGTTTCCAGAAGAACATTATTCACCCTCAACAAATTCTCTCCAGTTTCCAGAAGAACATTATTCACCCTCAACAAATTCTCTCCAGTTTCCAGAAGAACATTATTCACCCTCAACAAATTCTCTCCAGTTTCCAGAAGAACATTATTCACCCTCAACAAATTCTCTCCAGTTTCCAGTAGGGTATTTTGGAAATATGTTTGGAGGAGTGAATTTTTTTCAAAGATTAAAACGTAGGTAATCAATAAATAAATATTAAAAAAGGGGAAAGTAATAAGTGAATAAAAACCAGTAGTACATTTTAAATCAGTGCTTAATAATTGCCAAATGTTTTAAAAGCATAAATGCAAAAAAAAAATTTGGGTTGGGTTGCTTTACCTCTGAGCGGCACTTTTTTGCACACCATGGGCTAAATGGCCAGGTCACATGAACCCCGAAGGCTCAGAGAAAGTTGGGGGAGGGGACCCACTGGAACAGCTGTTCGGAGACAGATGGTAGTCTCCCGTCAAGGCTATCCAGCGTGTTCTTTAACGTGCACAGGGTATGGCTCTCCCACACACGGGGCCACGGCTTAACGTCCCATCCGACGGACGGCGGCCTTTCCAAGCCCATCGGTGTCCCCTACTGACCGTGAGCAGGGCGGGAATTTTGCGGAGATAAATCTCAACGCTGACCCAGCTGGGACTCGAACCTGGGAACTACAGATTACGAGCCTGCCGCGCTACCGACTGAGCCCCCCCCGCCCCCCCAAAAGTTTGAAACGTGTATATCCCCCCATCCCAAACCTCCCCTTTAAATACGCTCTTGATCATTTCCCTTTCCGACAGTCCATCATCATCATCATCATCATTAAGTAAAGTACGTTACATTCTTTATTTTGTTTATGTCGCCCTGCCCACGGTCAGTAGGGGACACCGATGGGCTTGGAAAGGCCGCCGTCCGTCGGATGGGACGTTAAGCCGTGGCTCCGTGTGGGGTAGAGCCATACCCTGTGCACATTAAAGAACACACTGGATGGCCTTGACAGGAGGCTACCATCTGTCTCCCAACAGCTATTCCAGTGGATTCCCAACCTTCTCTGAGCCTTCGGGGTCCTTGTGACCTGATCATTTAGCCATGGTGTGCAAAAAGTGCCGCTCAGAGAGGTAAAACTCCGCTCTGAGAGGTAAAACAACTCAACTTATTTTGTTTATGTAACATAATGCTGATATTTAATCAGTGAAAGCTTTAATAAACATTGATTTTCTAAAAAAAATTTATATTTGTGGAAATGTTGAAGACCCTGGAGTCCATTCGAGATTTACAACAGACGTAACTCTGGTATTTGTGCGCGAGACCTCACGCGACTGTTCACTTCAAATCTCATGGGATCTGAATTGGCTTTCTCGCCGAGAATCATCCACGAGGCGAGATGCATAAATCATGCAAATGAAATAACTCTGGAGATCATATCTCTAATTATGGCCAGCTCAAAATCAAATTTCGATTGATCCAATGTTCCACCTTGTGATCTTTAAATGAAATCTCCTAAATGCCATTAGAAGGGATGAAATTTCTCTCTCGACGTCTGCTTCCCATTGGTCGTCTGCCTCTGCATTTGCCAGACGACATCTACGCAGCGGTGACGAAACTGGTGAAGCAACTTTTCCGTCAAAGTCACTAAAAGGTTGCCTCGATTATTGTCGAATGGCAACAAGTTGGCCCTGTTGCTGCGCCTGATGTTGCTGCTCCTGGGCAGAGAGGTCATCTAGTCATCGCAATGGTTCGGCTCTCCACAAAGGCTGCGTTGTCATTCTAGATCGCATATATATATATTGCATAGAAAATGCACGAATCGAATGTTACGTGACAAAGTTGCATCGGATCTCAGAGACTGACAGTGGATTGGTTAAGGGCAATATGACCTCTCTTATGCCCTTCATGTCATGAAAAAGTTCAATTAGTTTTCATTGCATTTTTTGATTAAATGGCGTCATTATGTGGCACAGATCTGGTTTTTCTTAGCGGTGGCTCTATGGGTGAAATAAATGAGGGCGACGGTAATAAATATGGTGAAAACTGTTTAAGAATCAATAACTGAATTTTTGAAATGTGACAGTTATTAAAATTTACTTTATTATAAAAATATACCCAATAATCTCTCCTAAGCCTTCTATTCTTGCGATAGCTTAAATTCAGGTTGTTTTCTCTCTGAGTGGCACTTTTTCGCACACCATGGGCTAAATGGCCAGGTCACATGGACCCCGAAGACTCAGAGAAGATTGGGGTAGGGGACCCACTGGAACAGCTGTTAGGAGACAGATGGTAGCCTACCGTCAAGGCCATCCAGCGTGTTCTTTAACGTTGGGTTGTTTTACCTCTGAGCGGCATTTTTTCGCACACCATGGGCTAAATGGCCAGGTCACAAGGACCCCGAAGGCTCAGAGAAGGTTGGGGGAGGGGACCCACTGGAACAGCTGTTGGGAGACAGATGGTAGCCTCCCGTCAAGGCCATCCAGCGTGTTCTTTAACGTGCACAGGGTATGGCTCTCCCGCACACGGCGCCACGGCTTACGTCTCATCCGACGGATGGCGGCCTTTCCAAGCCCATCGGTGTCCCCTACTGACAGTGGGCAGGGGGGAGGAGTTTTGCGGACATTACGAGCCTGTTGTGCTACTGAGGTCACAATAGGTCACTGCGAGCGAAATTCCAATCGAATAGAAAAGTGCTTCGCAATTTTTCTTTCTCTGATTAGTGATTGGGCATGACCAACTATATGTCGGGCCTGGACAGCTGTCTAGCAAAAGAACGGAAAAAAGTAGGAAAATTAAATATGCGTAAAGTTCGTAAGTGATAAAATTTGTCTAAAATTTAATTGCATACAATTTAGTTTAAAATGATGTAAAATAAAATAATTTATTTATTACCACTGTACTATAATACCATGAAAATTTTTAAAATTAAACCAGTCGAATTTTAGTTGATATAACTTTAAAGGCCAAAAATGTTACGGAGTTGTCGATGCTCGTGTCCTACTTCACAGGATCTGTATTGCGAGGGAAACGTGTCAGACGAATGTGTCCACCAGACACGCAAAAGCGGAGGAAGGTGAAATGGAGATTAGAGCAGCAGGGATCGAAAAGGAACATGGGAAGGATCGATTGATGCTTCAGGAAGAGAAAATCGTTTGCCATTTTCTCTCTGTTGTTCAGCGGGCGGGGGTGGCTCAGTCGGTAGCGCGCCAGGCTCGTAATCTGTAGTTCACAGGTTCGAGTCCCAGCTGGGTCAGCGTTGAGATTTATTCCGCAAAATTCCCCGCCCTGCCCACGGCCAGTAGGGGACACCGATGAGCTTGGAAAGGCCGCCGCCCGTCGGATTTGACGTTAAGCCGTGGTGCCGTGTGTGGGAGATCCATACCCTGTGCACGTTAAAGAACACGCTGGATGGCCTTGACGGGGGGCTACCATCTGTCTCCCAACAGCTGTTCCAGTGGGTCCCCTCCCCCAACCTTCTCTGAGCCTTCGGGGTCCATGTGACCTGGCCATTTAGCCCATGGTGTGCAAAAAAGTTTCGCTCAGAGGTAAAACAACCCAACCCAACGCTGTTGTTCAGCTACATCGCAACCCCAAACTGAATCCGTTGACTGCGTTTATTGAAGGCCATTAAATGGACATGACGTAACACAATGCATTAATCTCTGAGTAGCCGTACAATTCAAGACGAAAGAGTTTCCTTGTAGAGAAGGCGAAAATGTTGAAAGCGATTTAA
Source organism: Ryuthela nishihirai (assembly GCA_038380435.1). Taxonomy (NCBI): domain Eukaryota; kingdom Metazoa; phylum Arthropoda; class Arachnida; order Araneae; family Heptathelidae; genus Ryuthela; species Ryuthela nishihirai. Next base: position 117,346,419 of record JAWZYU010000002.1, on the reverse strand, counting down.
TGACTTTGGGAGAATTTCATTCAGATTATGACATCATCAACCTCCTTGTCGCAATGTCTGGCTTTCAAGATTTTGTGGAAGTTAAGAAAACTTTACACTTAAATGCTTGAGGTCCAGAAAGAGATTTGGAGTATCCAATGCGTCTGCTTGGAAAATTTTAATAACTGAAAAGGAAAATAAATTCTAAACCACTTAAAAATTGGTTCGCTTTACACTTCACGCATTGGGATTCATAACCTGAAGTTTACACGTTTGAGGCTCAATTGAGTTGAGTTTTCTCCGCTGAATTCTGCCTCTTTCTCTTCCCTCAGCCAAGAAGGGGACACCGATGGGTTTGGGAATGCGACCGTCCATGGATCACAAGTTAAGCCGTGGTTCTGTGCGTAAATGAGAAGCACACCTAGTGGAGGTTAAAGAACAGACTGGGTGACCCTGACGGAAGGATCTCCTATTTCTAGTTATTCGGTAAATCTCCTTTCCCTGTCTTCCCGTCTTGGGGAACTTGAACCTGGCCATTTCAACGCATGCGTATAAAAAAAGTGTCGTTTAAATTTAAATCAGTGAAGCGGAATTGAGTTCTCTTCACTTCCCATAATTTTTTTCATCTCTTTACTTTCGATTAAGTCAAAAGTGATCACATGACACAAACATCTGCGGTTTCGTAAGCCCAAGGCTTAAAAGTTCCACCCGAAGAACGTCTGCCTTTCCGAACTTATCAGCGCCCTCTTTCTCACAGAGGGAAAAAGATTAAATGAGGAAATCGAACGCATGTACTAATGGGGATTCGAACCTGGAAACGTCAACTTACGAGCCCGAGTGTATTGGACTGAAGTGTCGAGAGTGAATGCAGTCGGCGCTGCTGAAGGAGAGCAGAGAGAATTTCTTCAGTTATGGAGGAAGGATTTGCTCAGCTGAATTAAGATACAGTCATTGGGCATCAACCCTCCTTTGCAAATTAAAAAATTCATTTATGTTTCATTATATTCTGTGGACCAAAGTTTAATGGGTTTTTTTCTCGTGTATTTTCAAAGTACGTGCATTTTGGATAATACATACATACAAAATCCTCATGCAGCCATGGGCTACGGAGGTCCATCCGGACTGCTTAATTTTCATCACCAGACGTGTCTCTTGTGAGCTACAGCTGCTGCATCTGGCCACTCTAGGCCAATTCTAGCAAGGTCCTGTTTGACATTGTCTGCCCATCGCATCCTAGCTCTCCCCCTTTTACTAAAATCCTTAGGCACATTTTTTCTTAACCCTATTCGCTAATCTATAATTATTCATACATGGCCAGACCAACGGAGTCTCTCTCTGCACAATATGCTGCTTAAAGGAGGTTGCAAACTCCTTTGCCTAACCTCATCATTAGTTACAAAGTTGAACCACCTAATGACCAAGATTCTGCGTAAGCATCTGGAATCAAAAGCATCTAGTTTCCTGTTATCTTGTTTACAAAGTGTCCAAGTTTCACTACCATAACTAACCCTAGAAAGAACCAAACTATTATACAGTCTAATTTTAGTCTTTAGGTGTATACGCCTATTTCTCCACACTCTCCATAGATTCTTAAAAGTCCCGGCAGCAATCCCTATCCGTCTGTTAATCTCATGCCGCACATCACCAGTATCTGTTACATAGCTCCCAAGATAATTAAACTGAGACACTTGCTCCATAGTACAGTCATTCAAAGCAACTGAAGCACCATCTGTCTGACCAATTTTCATCACTTTTAGTTTTTTCTCTATTTATCACCAAACTTACTTTATCGCCAGTCTCTTTTTCCGTTTCGCTTTCAGGCATTCTTAGTTGCATTGTTGTCATGACGATTGCCATATTCGCAACTCATTAATGTACTACTTGACCGAAATAGTTTCCCTTACCGATTTGCGTCTTATTTCATGTTTATAACTTCGTTGTTGCAGATTAAAAATAAGACGTAGGAAATCGCCATTTCCTTTATCCTGACAAACTACAAATGTTTTACTGTCTTTTTTTTATTCAGTTTCAGTTAACAAGTACTTTTATGAAACTCTTAAACTTTATCGACTTTTAAATAGTTTTATCATTTTTAGCTTTCAAAGATTTAACGCGGGTGCTTCAGTACCCTACGTACACCCTCTAAATACGAGCCTGTTGGAAACTATTCTTCGTGCAACATTCCTCCCTCGGCTGGCTCTCAGTGAGGTGAGCTCCTGCCAAACGCTCTCCAAGAATCGGCGTCCCTTCGAAATCGCTAAGGTCTTTTCCAGACGACACTGCACCAACGATTAAATGCAGCTAGGATGGGTTTGCCTTTATAGAATAAGACGCCAAGCATGTTGATACGCGATTTGCACGTTTCGTGCCCTCCTCAATGTTTAACATAAACCGGAGGCTTTCCTCGAACCTCGGTGTTCTCATTCCCCGTAAGAGCTTGTATAAAAGCAAACGTTGGATTTTTCGACATCTGATCATCACTTTTTCTTTTTGCAAACAATGGGCTAAACTGCCAAGTGAAAGTGACTGCAAGAGAACGAGAGCCACCAGTTAGAACGCGAAGGGGAGCCTCCCGTCATGGCCATCCAGAGTGTTAATTAAGGTGCACCTCCTCTTGCCCACGGGACCGCGGCTTAGAGTGGGAGAATCTTTCCAATCCCAGCAACGTTTCCTTTTTCACAGAGAGAAGATCGTGGATTAGCTGAGAAATTTGCAACCAAGTTACAGTGGGTACAGTCGCTCAAAAAAGGATCCGAACACTATGGTTGGTTACAGAATTCAGAAAAAATATCTGGAGCGTGTACAGCAACTACACGCTCCTGTTACCGTTCACAGCAAACTGGAGCGTGTGCAGTTACTGCACACGCTCCAGTTTGCTGTTAACGGTAACTGACACGCTCAATATTTCTGTGAGTGGGCCACACGATCCAGGTTTTTGTGAGCTCACACGATCCAATGTGCTGTGAAGATTAACCACAACCGCTCCAGTTTGCTGTGAACGGTAACTGCACACGCTCCATATTCATTGCATTATATATTCATACGCATTATATATATATTAAAAAAATCCGAACATTCGTGTCACGTGACACGAAGGTTGCCAGATCACTAATTTCTAAAAAAAAAATCGTTGCCAGATATTTTTTCTGAATTCTGTAACCAACCATAGTGTTCGGATACTTTTTTGAGCGACTGTACTTGAGCCTAAGGACATCAGGTTAGCAGCCAAACCTCCCCCTCCTAAAAAAATCCCCCAAACAGAGTGGAGTGGGCCCCCATATTTCGAATTTGCACCCTTGTGTCCCCAACATTCGTTGCATGACCCTGATTCCTCCACCAAAGGAAGTTCATCCTCTTCCGCCTCATCCTCTTCCTCATCACTTCTTTTCCCACAATTCATTCGAACTCGTTTTCCTTTTCTTGCTCCTTTCGTTCCATTTTCTTCTCTTGTCTCTTTAATTCCTCAGAATTTAGATTTCTTCAAAATGCAGAAACAGATCATAAATCCCGTTGCCATTCGCGAAAATCAATTAAGATTCAGAGGTCGCTTTGGATTTCCTTTTGCTCAATATTTTATTGCAAAGAATTTCTTTTGTAGAAATATAAAATTTATGTTTGTGAAGTTCACCTCTCAGATCAACGGAAAAATCAAACTTTAGTTAAATTAGTTTTTTTTTTCCTTTCAGACGATTGATTGGAAAATTCCGAAGCGAAGTTCACTTACGGGGCACTCGATTGACACACAACATTGAAAACGATTGCTGGGTGACCCTTTTCGCCCATTTTCGAGGTGGGTGACGTCGAGGAATGCGCCCTGCGTGCAAGAGGGGGCCTTCGTGCGCATGCGCTTCTGCCCTGCTATCTATCACCGTCGCGTGAACTCCCCCCCCCTGTCGCTCGTCTCTTGTCCCCTCTATCTGTTGCGCAAATCAGCCGTTAATATCGCACCTTTTGTTGCAGACGGCGGGCACTGGGATGCTGCGCGAACACGTCGCTCATTGTCGGTTGCCATGGTAATGCGTGATGGGGACCGTTAGGAAATCCTTTGGCACTCGGTGCGGGGCTGACTTCCAAACGATGTAACAGATACCAGATACGGGGACATTCCTGAAATTGATGTTCAATTAATTGATGTAGCAGATGGGGTGAGGGGGTGAGGAGGATGTGAAGAATTGATGGAGGTGATAAATGAGGAGAATGTGGAGGATTGAATGGGATGATAGATGAGGAGAACATGAAGGATTGAAGGAAGTGGTAGGTGAGGAGAATGTGAAGGATTGAAGGAGGTGAAAGATGAGAAGAATGTGAAAAAGGATTGAAGGAGGTGAAAGATGAGGAGAATGTGAAGGATTGAAGGAGGTGAAAGATGAGAAGAATGCGAAGGATTGAAGGAGTTGATGGATGAGGAGAATGTGAAAAAGGATTAAAGGAAGTGATAGATGAGGAGAATGTGAAAAAGGATTGAAGGAAGTGATAGATGAGTAGAATGTGAACTAGGATTGAAGGAGGTGAAAGATGAGGAGAATGCGAAGGATTGAAGGAGGTGATAGATGAGGAGAATGTGAAAAAGATTGAAGGAAGTGATAGATGAGGAGAATGTGAAAAATGATTGAAGGAAGTGATAGATGAGGAGAATGTGAAAAAGGATTGAAGGAAGGTTTGGTGGAGGAAAAAGGATTGAAGGAGGTGAAAGATGAGGAGAATGTGAAGGATTGAAGGAGGTGATAGATGAGGAGAATGTGAAAAAGGATTGAAGGAAGTGATAGATGAGGAGAATGTGAAAAAGGATTGAAGGAGGTGATAGATGAGGAGAATGTGAAAAAGGATTGAAGGAAGTGATAGATGAGGAGAATGTGAAGAATTGAAGGAGATGATAGAATAGGAGAATGAATATGTTAAGAGAAAGGAATATCTATTTCTTCACATCTTTAATCGAAGTTAAAGATTAAAGAACAGATGAAAGATAAAAATGAATTAGCAATATGCAGAAGATAAGCGTAAATGTGTATTGATGAAGCGGTAGAATCGTTAAAATAAAACACATTAAGTGAACCCGGCGAAACACATTGGCCATAAAATTAACCTCAATTATCGAAGTGCTTGGAATAGCTTTATGCTTTGAATTTAAATTCCTTAAGAGCTTGGAGAGAAATCAAATTTTGTCTCAATGTATTCAATTTTCCCCTAAATCCGACATGCTGTCGTCTATTTTGCATAATTCTAATAAAAATTACGATTCGATAATAATTATGCACTTATCTTCTCCTATTTTCTTTATGTGAAATATTAATTTTAAGTCTCCAGTTAAGGCGATCAACTTTTAAACAAGGCCACAAGGCAGAATCGGGTTAAATCCCACCATTTATTTGTTACCGATATCAGATGAATTATATGTTGGTTTAAACGAATCCTCCGCTACAGAAAAGAAAACTGAAACTGAAATGAACTGTCGTACCTTTACACGAATTGCTGAGCCATTGCGAATAGGAAGTGACTTAAGGCAGGTGCTCCATCGTAACCCGCCATTTCGTTTCTACGAGTGCAACCATTCTGCACTTGAACCAAGGCCTCCAACGCTTTGAAGTACGAGACAACGAGATGGTTAAAAGAATTGACAACGTAATTATTCAGCAGAAAAACTTATGCCAATTCCGGAATTGAGGGAAAAACAACAGCCGACTGAATTCTTTCAAACTGTTCCTCTGGATAAGAATGAAGGAACGTAGGAGATGCCACCAGAGGGCGACTAAATAATAAAAAATAAATACCCCCTCAAGCAGCTGCTTGCCACAGAGGTCTGACAGGAGCCTGTCAGTTTATATGCCACAGTAGAAGGTCTGAGAGGATGGCAGGACCTCAGCAGAAAAACGACACAAACAGCCATGCCTTACCCGGGGCTCGAACCCAGGTCCCGTAGATCAGTAGCCAAGCGCGCTAACCACTCGGCCACGACTAAGAAGATTTAAATATCATTGGGGAGGATGAAAGACTGAAGAGGAAGAAGGGGTGTATTCTTCCCAAGCCTCTCACTGATGTGACAATCGTAACGAAGAATTCCTTATCGTGTCTTTAATGTTAATTCTTCAACGAAGCGTATCCCATTCCTGAGCGTGCCAATACACACAGTCGTATCAAAATAATATGACCACCTACCATAGTGTATGTATGGTAATAATAAATAAAAATAAATACCCACTCAAGCAGCTGCTTGCCACAGAGGTCTGACAGGAGCCTGTCAGTTTATATGCTGTCGTGACCCTTTTAAATGTTCCTGTCCTGTAAGACTATGTCAGATGTGATGATCACTCCGAACAGGAGAGAGAGAGACAGAGAGACGATGATGACGACTACTCAATTCACTTCGGTGAATTCACAGATTCGCGGGTTTTTACGCCCGTGCCACTGTATGCCTCAACTTTACTCTGTTGAATGAAGAATAGGAACTGTCCATCAATTAAATGCACGAGAGTAGATAGGGACGATACACTTTATTTATGATACGTGCTGGTAATGAGCTCCCCTCCGTGGGCCTCTGCCGCTTCACTGCTGCAAGCAGTAGGGGACACCGATGGGCTTGGAAAGGCCGCCGTCCGTCGGATGGGACGTTAAGCCGTGGCCCCGTGTGCGGGAGAGCCATATACTGTCCACGTTAAAGAACACGCTGGATGGCCTTGACGGGAGGCTACCATCTGTCTCCCAACAGCTGTTCCAGTGAGTCCCCTCCCCCAACCTTCTCTGAGCCTTCGGGGTCCATGTGACCTGGCCATTTAGCCCATGGTGTGCAAAAAAGTGCCGCTCAGAGGTAAAAGAACCCAACCCAACCCACTGCCGCAAGCAATAATACTGAGGTGGAGAATCGCACACTCTGCAAATTCTCACTTTACAGACCTCAAAAACTCGGCGAAAGGATTTTCCTTTGTCTACACTGTGGTTCCTTCTGAACCACAAGAATAAAAAGACAGATTCTCCAAGAATCTGGATTCCCTCTTGGAATCGCACCAAGGGTTTCCTTTGAGTATGGCGGCGTCCTTCTGACGCGAATCGAAACGACTCTCTCTCGTTCGAAAGCTCACGCCAAAACTAAAACTTCAATCTCCCTTCTCTAGCCTCGTTGCTGCACTAGCGCTTCAGGCGAGTCATTTACGGACATCACTCGCACGGAGCCGCTTTTGCCCGAAAAACAATCTCGTGAGTCATCCCAGCACAAACATTTCCAAGAACACATAAAATATATACAACAATAAAATACAACAAAAATATACAATAAATAAAAAAATATAAAATTCGAGGGACATGACACATGTTATAGCAGAAGATCTGAGAGGATGGCGGGACCTCAGCAGAAAAACAGCACGAACATCCATGCCTTATCCGGGGCTCGAACCCAGGTCTCGTTAGATCAGTAGCCAAGCGCGCTAACCACTCGGCGTTTGGCTACTGATCTAATGGGAGCTGGGTTCGAGTCCCGGGTAAGGCATGGATGTGTGTGTCATCTTTCTGATGAGGTCCTGCCATCCTCTCAGACCTCCCACTATGGCGTATAAACTGACAGGCTCCTGTCAGACCTCTGTGGCAAGCAGCTGCTTGCGGGGGTATTTATTTTTATTTATTATTACCATACATACACTATGGTAGGTGGTCATATTATTCTGATACGACTGTGTATTTTCTAATAAATTTATCATTAAGCGCAATATGCACTAGTTTTCATAAATTAAGAACAAATGGTAAAAATCGCGATAATTAATATATATCTGGAGCTCATTTTCTTAATCTGGGGTGCAGGAAGGGGGCCCGCGGGGGGGGGGGAAAGAAAAGTTTGGAAACGGGATTATTTTATTTTCAAAAATAAACGAAGCAAGGAGAAATACACGTGGGAGTGTGGGAAGAATATTCATTCTTGATGTCGGAAGATGGATTAATGAATGATGTAGGAGACAATAGATGGGATGTCTGCCCCACCAAGGGCGGCACTGCAGCACCAAAGGAACGACACAATTTGGTCTTTCGCGACACCCTCCCGTCTCCGCATCGACTTCACTTCCTTAACATCTTTATTAAAACAAATAATATATATATATACAGCATATACAAAAGGGGACTCGCAGGTACAGTCGCTCGAAAAAAATATCCGAACACTATGGTTGATCACAGAATTCATACAAAAAATATCTGGCAACGATTTTTTAAGAAATTAGTGATCTGGCAACCTTCGTGACACGTGACACGAAGAATCGTTGCCAGATAAATAATTTCTAAACAAATCGTTGCCAGATATTTTTTCTGAATTCTGTAATCAACCGTAGTGTTCGGATATTTTTTTGAGAGACTGTATCTCCTCCTTTTGTTTCTCACTTAATTCTGACAACTCTTGATTCCATTCATTTGACTCTTCTATCACTCTAATTTACTTCTTTGCTTCATATTAAATAAAAAAAATAAATAAATACCCCCTCAAGCAGCTGCTTGCCACAGAGGTCTGACAGGACCTGTCAGTTTATATGCCATAGTAGAAGGTCTGAGAGGATGGCAGGCCCTCAGCAGAAAAACAACACAGACGTCCATGCCTTACCCGGGGGTCGAACCCAGGTCCCTTAGATCAGTAGCCAAGCGCGCTAACCACTCGGCTGTCAGAATGATTTTGTAATTCTAATTCTGTGTTGGTCTATATCTAATTGATCTTCCACCTTCTTCAAGGAAGTATTTGAGAAGTTTTCTGAGTTGGGTTGTTTCGGTTGTTTTACCTCTGAGCGGCACTTTTTTGCACACCATAGGCTAAATGGCCAGGTCACATGGACCCCGAAGGCTCAGAGAAAGTTGGTGGAGGGGACCCACTGGAACAGCTGTTGAGTTACAGATGGTAGCCTCCCGTCAAGGCCATCCAGCGTGTTCTTTAACGTGCACAGGGTATGGCTCTCCCGCTCATGGGGCCACGGCTTAACGTCCCATCCGACGAACGGCGGCCTTTCCAAGCCCATCGGTGTCCCCTACTGACCGTGGGCAGGGCTGGGAGTTTTACGGAGATAAATCTCAACGCTGACCCAGCTGGGACTCGAACCCGGGAACTGCAGATTACGAGCCTGGCGAGCTACTGACTGACTCCCCCCCCCCCTCGCCTCGCCTCCGAAATTTTCTGAAATACCACTTCTGAAATCCAGCCAATTTGGGTTTTTGATTGAATATCTGAATCGAGCATTAATCTGACTCTCAGAGAGATTTATATTATGACATCTATCTGCATGATCCCTACAAATGATCTCATCTTCCACTTCCCATTCCTTTATGAAGTCTTGGTTTCTCCTCCTGTGAAGAGTTAAATCTATTCAACTATTCACCTAAACTACCAGCGAATGTAGCATCACTATTAAGGTCCTTTATAATTGCAAAATCGTTTTGGTTTATAAATTCCAAGACTTCCTTTCCCCTTTGGTCCTCCAAATGAAAACCCCATAATTTGTTTCTTGCATTGAAGTCCCTTCATAGAACAATGTCCCAGTCGGAGAAGATTTGATATTTTTTTAAAGTTCTCTTCCATAATATCTTTTGGTGGACATTGTACTAAGCTCAGAATCTCGTTTTCGATCTCCTTTTTCTGTAGAGGTAATAACCAATATATCATTTCTGTAGCACACAGATTCTTTCTTCCAATTATTACTGCACTTCTTGGCTTTGGATTGTCTGCACTAAAGAACCTCCATCTTGCTGGAAATCCTCTAATTCCTTCCTTGTGGATATATGGCTCTTGGATCAACGCCACATCAATCTCTCCTTCCTCCATAAATAAGACGAGTTTACTTCTCGCAGCTCTACCACGAGGTGAATTTATCTGAACTGCTTTCAAAGTCTTTATTTCAGCATTGAATACACTTAACTGTAATAATCATTTCTCTTTCATAACAGGAGAACTCCACATCCAAGTTAGAAAGCTGGACGTTTAAGTTTGAATTTATCATTTGCAGCTTTGCGATTAACACACGGGCCGAGTGTTGCTTTGCAGTATCAATGCTTGGGATCATTCTGACCCCATTTTCCCCAAGCCTGATCCTCTGTGCATTTTGTTTGAAAATTATCCTACTTATTACATTTGAATCATCTCACCACCATTAGGTCCTCTTTTACATTAAGACGAGACCATCCCACATTAACTTTTTTCTCCTTCATTAAAGTTTCAAAACTTTCTGAATCTATTTGCACAATCCAGTGCGTCTCCAGTCCTTTTACTCTGGGTCGGAAATTTTGCCCCCATCGAGGCCTCAGTTAATGAGGTTTTTTGGGACTTTAGCCTTTCAACTAATGAATCTTTTTCAATTTCGCCATCAGCATCATATATAATGACTTGTGGGAGTTCCCTTTTCGGCTCTCTGCTCTTAACTTTGTCCTTCAGTACAACACTATGTTCCAATTCTGTTTTCAGAATCTTTTTGTCAAATTCGTCTGTGCATTCCGCCACGATGTCACCTTTTGATATCTTCTTTATATTCTTTATGCCAATTTTCATTTTTGTAGGATCTAAATTATTAACTCTTTCGTTCTGAAGTTCCTCTGAAAATTTCCCCTCATGTTGAGGATTGAGGATAAATCAGCACTATCTGCTACTGGTCTCATCGGAATCACAGACCTCTTTGTTACTTCTGCATCACTTTTTCAAGTTGATCCTTTTCTTCTTTTGGTCAATCTTCTCTTTCAGAAAACCTTCCCTCGGGTTGCTAATCTTGACTGCCTGTTTGTCTGCATCACTTTTTGAAGTTGATCCCTTTCTTCTTTTGGTCAATCTTCTCTTTCAGAAAACCTTCCCTCGGGTTGCTAATCTTGACTGCCTGTTTGTCTGCATCACTTTTTCAAGTTGATCCTTTTCTTCTTTTGGTCAATCTTCTCTTTCAGAAAACCTTCCCTCGGGTTGCTAATCTTGACTGCCTGTTTGTCTGCATCACTTTTTGAAGTTGATCCTTTTCTTCTTTTGGTCAATCTTCTCTTTCAGAAAACCTTCCCTCGGGTTGCTAATCTTGATTGCCTGTTTCTCTGCATCACTTTTTCAAGTTGATCCTTTTCTTCTTTTGGTCAATCTTCTCTTTCAGAAAACCTTCCCTCGGGTTGCTAATCTTGACTGCCTGTTTGTCTGCATCACTTTTTCAAGTTGATCCCTTTCTTCTTTTGGTCAATCTTCTCTTTCAGAAAACCTTCCCTCGGGTTGCTAATCTTGACTGCCTGTTTGTCTGCATCACTTTTTCAAGTTGATCCTTTTCTTCTTTTGGTCAATCTTCTCTTTCAGAAAACCTTCCCTCGGGTTGCTAATCTTGACTGCCTGTTTGTCTGCATCACTTTTTCAAGTTGATCCTTTTCTTCTTTTGGTCAATCTTCTCTTTCAGAAAACCTTCCCTCGGGTTGCTAATCTTGACTGCCTGTTTGTCTGCATCACTTTTTCAAGTTGATCCCTTTCTTCTTTTGGTCAATCTTCTCTTTCAGAAAACCTTCCCTCGGGTTGCTAATCTTGACTGCCTGTTTATCTGCATCACTTTTTCAAGTTGATCCCTTTCTTCTTTTGGTCAATCTTCTCTTTCAGAAAACCTTCCCTCGGGTTGCTAATCTTGACTGCCTGTTTGTCTGCATCACTTTTTCAAGTTGATCCTTTTCTTCTTTTGGTCAATCTTCTCTTTCAGAAAACCTTCCCTCGGGTTGCTAATCTTGACTGCCTGTTTGTCTGCATCACTTTTTCAAGTTGATCCCTTTCTTCTTTTGGTCAATCTTCTCTTTCAGAAAACCTTCCCTCGGGTTGCTAATCTTGACTGCCTGTTTATCTGCATCACTTTTTCAAGTTGATCCCTTTCTTCTTTTGGTCAATCTTCTCTTTCAGAAAACCTTCCCTCGGGTTGCTAATCTTAACTGCCTGTTTGTGTACTACGTCTTGTAATTTGCTAAACAGCTTTCTAATTTCAGCAGCTTGCTGTTTTGTAACTTTGTTAACACTGCTTTGTAGAATTGAGTCCAACTCTGTTAACATATCACTAGTTTCATTTGTGGTGTTCTGCCCTGGAGAACCCATCACCTCAGTCTCTTTGCTAGCCATCACCACCTGGTCACTCCAAAATGCTTCTGAGGGAGCGTTAGACCTTCACAAGGTCATCTCTCGACGAATTTATTCTGATTGTACACAAAATAAGGAAATGTTGTCCTATAGCCTTATATCCGTTATATTTGCACTCAAATCACTGACAGAGCAAAAAAGAAATCAAGATCAATTCCTCCCCCCCCCCCCCTCCCTACGGGATGAATGATGTAAATGTTTTTTGTACTGATTGGCAGAATAAAATAAAGTTATTATTACATGTATTGTTATTGAAGTGAATTGAGAATTAAAGATGTTCGCTGTCCCTTTTTTTAACCGAGGGGGATTAGCGGAGACAAATATCAACGCTTGCGCACGTGAAGCCTACCCCCCCCCCCCCCCGCCCCGCCGTCGCTTCTGTGGAGGAGTCAATTACAGAGTGTGATTGGACTTCCTTAGCCCACGTCTGCTTGAGGAGTGAGAGAGTAGGTTTTGAATATTTGTCTTAAAACATCAAAAAAGGAATTGATGATTGCATTCGTGTCATTACGGAATCGCTTTCCTCTTTGTTGATGTTTGGCTCCTCAGATAAGAATGGTGACAATTTGCCCTTGGCTTGACCTTTCTTCGTCTTCTGATTCTGTGACCAATCCATCGACGAGTCTGACGAGAATAAGTCGTCTGCAACGATTTCGAGTAAATCGCTTGGCGACATAACTAAGTCCGATCCGACTCTTTCCGACGACGATTCGATTCATTCTCATCGCGTCGCAGCAGCATCCTCATCATCAGCACACGCTGCATTGTTGGCAGCAAGCTCCCGGATGTCACCGGCCACGCGGGTTCATCAACAATTGCTCGCGCTTCGCTGCCCGCCCATTGGCAGAGCAAGCTCCGTGATTCACAATTTCCTATCATTTGCATGTCGGGGCCCCGGCATCGTTTGCCCTCAGTCCCGTCGCCATGTCAGAGACCCGGACCCTCATTAGCCGCCTCGCGCACAGCAGGTCGACATTGAACATTCGCAGAAGGGCGGAAATCAGACGATGGCGGCCGAGGAGGAACTTTCCAATTACCCTAGATACCCACTGACATCCTGTGCAGGGAGACAATTTCAAACCCCCCCCCCCCATACAAACACACTTAGCGAAGGGGATCGTTTGGCGATTCTGCAACCTTGCAGCCGAACAATATCGCGATGAACATTGGAAGGTTAAACTGACGAGGGTCATCGCAGAATGTCCTTTGAGTATCCCTTGCGGGACGGGGGGGGGGGGGGGGTAAAAATTCAAAGAATAGGGAAAACAACTGAAGAAAAAAACCTAACTATGTTGACTGAATTTATCGCGAAAGCCTGAAGCGGTATTTGCACCAATGGACGTCGATTCCACGGAAAGAGAAAATGGCTTCTGATTCGAATGATTATCGGAACTTTGATTAATAAGTTTGGTACGAGTTAAAAGAAGAACAAGTTCCTTTAGTTGAAAAGATAAAAAATCTCTAACGCCTTATTCGCAGGGGGGTGGCTCAGTCGGTAGCGCGCCAGGATCGTAATCTGCAGTTCCCAGGTTCGAGTCCCAGCTGAGTCAGCGTTCAGATTTATCTCCGCCCTGCCCACAGTCAGTAGGGGACACCGATGGGCTTGGAAAGGCCGCCGTCCCCAGGATGGGACGTTAAGCCGTGGCCCCGTGTGCGGGAGAGCAATACCCTGTGCACGTTAAAGAACACGCTGGATGCCCTTGACGGGAGGCTACCATCTGTTTCCCAACAGCTGTTCCAGTGGGTCCCCTCCCTCAACCTTCTCTGAGCCTTCGGGGTCCTTGTGACCTGGCCATTTACCCCATTGTGTAAAAAAAGTGCCACTCAGAGGTAAAACAACACAACGTTAAAGAACACGCTGGATGGCCTTGACGGGAGGCTACCATCTGTCTCCCAACAGCTGTTCCAGTGGGTCCCCTCCCTCAACCTTCTCTGAGCCTTCGGGGTCCTTGTGACCTGGCCATTTACCCCATTGTGTAAAAAAAGTGCCACTCAGAGGGGAAACAACACAACGTTAAAGAACACGCTGGATGGCCTTGAAGAGAGGCTACCATCTGTCTCCCAACAGCTGTTCCAGTGGGTCCCCTCCCTCAACCTTCTCTGAGCCTTCGGGGTCCTTGTGACCTGGCCATTTACCCCATTGTGTCCAAAAAAGTACCACTCAGAGGTAAAACAATCCAACGTTAAAGAACACGCTGGATGGCTTTGACGGGAGGCTACCATCTGTCTCCCAACAGCTGTTAGTAGGGGACACCGATGGGCTTGGAAAGGCCGCCGTTCGTCGGATGGGACGTTAAGCCGTGGCCCCGTGTGCGGGAGAGCCATACCCTGTGCACGTTAAAGAACACGCTGGATGGCCTTGACGGGAGGCTACCATCTGTCTCCCAACAGCTGTTCCAGTGGGTCCCCTCCCCCAACCTTCTCTGAGCCTTCGGGGTCCATGTGACCTGGCCATTTAGCCCAAGGTGTGCAAAAAAGTGCCGCTCAGAGGTAAAACAACAACAACAACAACCCAACAGCTGTTCCAGTGGGTCCCCTCCCTCAACCTTCTCTGAGTCTTCGGGGTCCTTGTGACCTCGCCATTTCCCCCATTGTGTAAAAAAAGTGCCACTCAGAGATAAAACAACACAACGTTAAAGAACACGCTGGATGGCCTTGACGGGAGGCTACCATCTGTCTCCCAACAGCTGTTCCAGTGGGTCCCCTCCCTCAACCTTCTCTGAGCCTTCGGGGTCCTTGTGACCTGGGGGGCGGGGGGGGGCTCAGTCGGTAACGCGCCAGGCTCGTAATCTGTACTTCCCAGGTTCGAGTCCCAGCTGGGTCAGCGTTGAGATTTATCTCCGCAAAATTCCCCGCCCTGCCCACGGTCAGTAGGGGACACCAATGGGCTTGGAAAAGCCGCCGTCCGTCGGATGGGACGTTAAGCCGTGGCCCCGTGTGTGGGAGAGCCATACCCTGTGCACGTTAAAGAACACACTGGATGGCCTTGACGGGAGGCTACCATCTGTCTCCCAACAGCTGTTCCAGTGGGTCCCCTCCCCCAACCTTCTCTGAGCCTTCGGGGTCCTTGTGACCTGGCCATTTAGCCCATGGTGTGCAAAAAAGGGCCGCTCAGAGGTAAAACAACCCAACCCAACCTTGTGACCTGGCCATTTACCCCATTGTGTCCAAAAAAGTGCCACTCAGAGGTGAAACAACCCAACGTTAAAGAACACGCTGGATGGCCTTGACGGGAGGCTACCATCTGTCTCCCAACAGCTGTTCCAGTGGGTCCCCTCCCTCAACCTTCTCTGAGCCTTCGGGGTCCTTGTGACCTGGCCATTTACCCCATTGTGTCCAAAAAAGTGCCACTCAGAGGTGAAACAACCCAACGTTAAAGAACACGCTGGATGGCCTTGATGGGAGGCTACCATCTGTCTCCCAACAACTGTTCCAGTGGGTCCCCTCCACCAACCTGCTCTGAGCCTTCGGGGTCCTTGGGACTTTGTCATTTAGCCCATGGTGTGCAAAAAAGTGCCACTCAGAGGTGAAACAACCCAACGTTAAAGAACACGCTGGATGGCCTTGACGGGAGGCTACCATCTGTCTCCCAACAGCTGTTCCAGTGAGTCCCCTCCCTCAACCTTCTCTGAGCCTTCGGGGTCCTTGTGACCTGGCCATTTACCCCATTGTGCCCAAAAAAGTGCCACTTAGAGGTAAAACAACACAACGTTAAAGAACACGCTGGATGGCCTTGACGGGAGGCTACCATCTGTCTTCCAACAGCTGTTCCAGTGGGTCCCCTCCCTCAACCTTATCTGAGCCTTCGGGGTCCTTGTGACCTGGCCATTTAGCCCATGGTGTGCCAAAAAACGGTGCCGCCCCTGCTGCTATAAATTATTAAATAACTATCATTCAGTTAGACGTTTAACTATTGAAACAATGCATTTATCAAATTTTGACTTATTTCACTAAAAGGTTCATAATAAACCTTTTAAGAGCGAAACATAGTAATGTACACGGGTGAGAATCAGAGCAAATGGTGATGTGCAATGCACGCGCAGGAGACATTTTATGCAGATTTCTTTTCAATGAAATAAATTCGGAATTCCTTTTTCATTCTGTTGCAGCTTGGCGAATTCCGATCGCAATTCTTAAAATCTTGCGAACCAATCGAAGAGGTTTCATTTTCAAAAGGAACTTTTCGAAGATCGTTTGCTCATTGCTCTGACCAATGAGATAACATTTCATAGTGGATTGGGGGATCACCATTTCCCCCAACCTCTCATTTTGTTTACACTGCCCAACCAACCATGTCGCCTTCGTGATTTTGCGCTGCTATAAGAAGTGCAACAGAGGCCCACTTTTTTTAAGGCATTTACTACTTTTCACTATTCTTGACTCTGGGTTGGGTTGGGTTGTTTTACCTCTGAGCGGCACTTTTTTGCACACCATGGGCTAAATGGCCAGGTCACAAGGACCCCGAAGGCTCAGAGAAGGTTGGAAAAGGGGAGCCATTGGAACAGCTGTTGGGAGATAGATGGTAGCCTCCCGTCAAGACCATCCAGCGTGTTCTTTAACGTGCACAGAGTATGACTCTCCCGCACACGGGGCCACGGCTTAACGTCCCATCCGACGGACGGTGGCCTTTCCAAGTCCATCGGTGTCCCCTACTGACCGTGGGCAGGGCGGGGAATTTTGCGGAGATAAATCTCAACGCTGACCCAGCTGGGACTCGAACCTGGGAACTACAGATTACGAGCGTGGCGCGCTACCGACTGAGCCACCCCCGCCCCTTCTTGCCTCTGCATCCCCTGTCTGCTCTCCCCACGAGATCCCTGTGATCAGTCTAGTTGAACGTCCCCACTCAGATCGTTTAGTAAGAGACTGCCTGGAGCAGCCACGAGGAGCTGCTGAAAGTGTTCATTATTCACTCCGTGGAATGGAGAAGATCGGTTCACGATCTCAAAATATGTTATTAAATCATTAACAACCTTCTCTATTCAAATCAGGATGAGCCATTAATTCATCTCTTGTACGCTGGCAGAAGAAAGAGCATCCTCAGTGTGTACAGTCGCTCAAAAAAGTATCCGAACACTATGGTTGATTACAGAATTCAGAAAAATATCTGGCAACGACCTTTTTTTTAGAAATTAGTGATCTGGCAACCTTGGTGTCACTTGATTACAGAATTCAGAAAAAATATCTGGAGCGTGTACAGCAACTGTACACGCTCCAGTTACCGTTCACAGCAAACTGAAGCGTGTGCAGTTACTGCACACGCTCCAGTTTGCTGTGAACGGTAACTGCACACGCTCAATATTTCCGTGAGTGAGCCCACACGATCCAGGTTTTTGTCAGCTCACACAATATCCAATGTGCTGTGAACATTAACCACAACCGCTCCAGTTTGCTGTGAACGGTAACTGCACACGCTCAATATTTCTGTCAGTGGGCCCACACGATCCAGGTTTTTGTGAGCTCACACGATCCAATGTGCTGTGAACATTAACCACAACCGCTCCAGTTTGCTGTGAACGGTAACTGCACACGCTCAATATTTCCGTGAGTGAGCCCAAACGATCCAGGTTTTTGTGAGCTCACACGATCCAATGTGCTGTGAACATTAACCACAACCGCTCCAGTTTGCTGTGAACGGTAACTGCACACGCTCAATATTTCCGTGAGTGAGCCCACACGATCCAGGTTTTTGTGAGCTCACACGATCCAATGTGCTGTGAACATTGACCACAACCGCGCCAGTTTGCTGTGAACGGTAACTGCACACGCTCAATATTTCCGTGAGTGAGCCCACACGATTCAGGTTTTTGTGAGCTCACACGATCCAATGTGCTGTGAACATTAACCACAACCGCTCCAGTGTCCTGTGAACGGTAACTGCACACGCTCAATATTTCCGTGAGTGAGCCCACACGATCCAGGTTTTTGTGAACTCACACGATCCAATGTGCTGTGAACATTAACAACAACCGCTCCAGTTTGCTGTGAACGGTAACTGCACACCAGTTACCATTCACAGCAAACTGGCGCGGTTGTGATCCAATGTGCTGTGAACATTAACCACAACCGCTCCAGTTTGCTGTGAACGGTAACTGCCCACGCTCAATATTTCTGTGAGTGGGCCCACACGATCCAGGTTTTTGTGAGCTCACACGATCCAATGTGCTGTGAACATTAACCACAACCGCTCCAGTTTGCTGTGAACGGTAACTGCACACGCTCCATATTCATTGCATTATATATTCATACGCATTATATATGTTACTGCTAAAGCTCGAAAGCCGTTAATGTGCACATTACCTAGCTAATCTGCAGATTAACTGATTTGCTCGGTTAACGTGCGGAATCAAGAGTTTTCCGCATTTTACCTAGGTAATGTGCACATTAACGGCTTCCGTATCGTATCGTCAAAGTTCAAAAGTTTGTTTCTCTCATAGTGGTGAATCTCTTGAATATGAATCTTCGTGTCACGTGATTCACTCGTCCGCATTATAAGAAACGCCCCGGATGAGCGGAGGCCAAGTGAGAACGAATCGGTAAAGTGATTCATTCTTGATAACGAATCACTAAAATGATTCTTTCTCACTTGGCCTGCTCATTTTGGGGGCGTTTTTTATAATTCGGACGACTGATTCATGTTGACAGAGGGATGACCCTGGTTTCAACTCTACTCTCGGACACTAGATAAATAACATTATGTTAATATAAGCGTACAGAAACGTTCCTGTTGTTCCAGCAAAGATCTTATTTTCACTTTAACGAGTGCCTAGTAGGTAATGTGCAGATTATCCAGGTAATTCGCAGATTACCTAGGTAATTTGAGAAATGAAACAATTTTCCGCACGTTAACGGATCACCCTAGTTAATCTGCACAATACCTAGATAATCTGTAGAATAACTGATTTCTGCACTTTAGCGGTAACATATATATGTACTGTGAATGTTGGTAAAAGAGTCCCTTGTGAGAAATGGCTGCTTTTCACAGTGAGATATCTTTTCATAATCCAGTGGCTAACGTTTTATTTTTATTCTGATTTTATGATTATTTTTGTTTCCAGGATTACAGTTTGTCTTAATGTGTAGTAAAATGCAACTTTGATAGATTTAAAAAAGGAATTTTTTTAAGACCCGTCATAAGTTGACAGGAGACAATAAGAAAATGGTGGGCGAGGGGATGTTGGGTTGACATCCTTAAATCTGGGATTTCTGGGCAGTGTTTTTAATGCTCGTATATGATATTTCAGCCCTCAAGGGACGGGTTATAACCTCTTTAACACTCTCCCCCTCCACTCAACATCTTTGGATATGTCACTGCAAATCGATATCACTGACGTAGCATGAATTTGTAATTGGGGAGACAGTGACGTAGATGAGGTGTTACAGACATGGGATTATAGAAAGGTCATTCAACCATGATATGTGACAACTATCGAAGCTTTAATTGCGCATGCTCATGGTCTCCCCAGCTAACACACTACCGGTGGAGACTCGTGAGATTAGATACGTGGAACCAATGCATTTGGTAAAACCAGATTCGTAGGAGTGGGGAAATGTGTCGGTGGAAGGACACATTTTCTTACTTTGTCACGTGTAATATAAAACCGAACTGCACCAAATGTCGTGTTGGGACAGATGACAAACGATTATCCACTCTAAAGTAGAGGAGATCGCTTAATCTCTTAATCAAATTCACCATTACTTAGGTGAAATCAGAGGTTCGCAGATTGTTACACCCGTACCGACACAAACGTTAGACTTGCTGCGCCAAGTGAAGTATAGGAAAGTGTCCAACAATTCAAGCACTAGAGTATGGAAGACACAGCTTATTTACATTCATATACAATTATGTGTTGGGGATGCGCTCGATTCCTTGGGACTTCACTGCTTCGTTACTGCAAACAATCATGCACTGAGGTGGAGATTCTCGCTTTACCGACCTCACACTCTGAGAGGGGATATTCAATCCTTGCTTCTACCAGGTTCACACGGAACCGAATTCTCTTCTTTTTTGTTTTTCAGCAAGAGCAGCATCCCTTGACGCGGGTTGAAACGTCCTTCCAGTTTGACAGCGACGCTCAGACTGTTGTTCATTATTGCCGCACTCGTCTCGTAGCACTCGCGCCACAGGGCTAGTCGTAAAAGTGCTTTCGACTTGTGAGCATGCGCAGTCAGCCAGCTCAGACTCGAACAACAGCTCCATGAGTCCCATCCTCATCTCAGCACTTCCAAAAAAGCACTTAATACAGATATATAGTTACAACAACAAAAATACAATAATAAATTTAAAAAAAAAATAAATTAGAAGGACATGACATCTCATTTGAAGTAGTGAAGATTTGAGCCCTGGCAAAGGTGGGTTTCATCTAAAAAATTAACAATGAATGGATTTATCCTCAGGAAGCTGCTTGCTAAAGAGATCTGTGATTATAAGACGCCACTGAGATCTGTGAGAAAGGCGAGACCTCAACAGAAAGACGACTCAGAGGAAATCGTTCATACTTGATCTTAGGATGAACCCCGGGTGCCTTTGATTCAGTAGACCAACCCCTCTGCCAATGGACTGGTCCTCTTTCGCTCTCATTAAAGGAATAATCATTAAACAGATTTCACAGATTAATGTTGCTCTTTTTAGACTTCTATTATTCATGACTAAACATGGCAACATTGGATGACTTCCCAAGTACATGGGGATCCTTTCTTACCAAGAGGGAACGAGGATTAGCGACGAAAACCTCAATTCAAACCTAGAACCATCGTGTGATTTTTCGAGGTCCATTGGTGTCCTCTCTATTACGAGAACATGGGTTAGTAGCGAAAATCTGAAATTAAGCACAGCGGGGACTCCAACTTGGCAACACCAGGAATCTTTCCAAGCTGATCGGTGTCCTCTTTATCTTGAGGACAGAGAAAGGTTTAGGAGGACAATACAAGCACAGTGAGGACTCTAAAATGGGGACATCAAGTGCCTTTCCAAGCTCATTGGTGTACTCTTTATCTTGAGGACAGAGAAAAGTTTAGGAGGACAATAGAAGCACAGTGAGGACTCTAAAATGGGGACATCAAGTGCCTTTCCAAGCTCATTGGTGTACTCTTTATCTTGAGGACAGAGAAAAGTTTAGGAGGACAATACAAGCACAGCGAGGACTCTAAAATGGGGACATCAAGTGCCTTTCCAAGCTCATTGGTGTACTCTTTATCTTGAGGACAGAGAAAGGTTTAGGAGGACAATAGAAGCACAGCGAGGACTCTAAAATGGGGACATCAAGTGCCTTTCCAAGTTCATTGGTGTACTCTTTATCTTGAGGACAGAGAAAGGTTTAGGAGGAAAATACAAGCACAGCGAGGACTCTAAAATGGGGACATCAAGTGCCTTTCCAAGCTCATTGGTGTACTCTTTATCTTGAGGACAGAGAAAGGTTTAGGAGGACTATACAAGCACAGCGAGGACTCTAAAATGGGGACATCAAGTGCCTTTCCAAGCTCATTGGTGTACTCTTTATCTTGAGGACAGAGAAAGGTTTAGGAGGACAATAGAAGCACAGCGAGGACTCTAATATGGGGGACATCAAGTGCCTTTCCAAGCTCATTGGTGTACTCTTTATCTTGAGGACAGAGAAAGGTTTAGGAGGAAAATACAAGCACAGCGAGGACTCTAAAATTGGGACATCAAGTGCCTTTCCAAGCTCATTGGTGTACTCTTTATCTTGAGGACAGAGAAAGGTTTAGGAGGACAATAGAAGCACAGCGAGGACTCTAAAATGGGGACATCAAGTGCCTTTCCAAGCTCATTGGTGTACTCTTTATCTTGAGGACAGAGAAAGGTTTAGGAGGAAAATAGCACAGCGAGGACTCTAAAATGGGGACATCAAGTGCCTTTCCAAGCTCATTGGTGTACTCTTTATCTTGAGGACAGAGAAAGGTTTAGGAGGACAATAGAAGCACAGTGAGGACTCTAAAATGGGGACATCAAGTGCCTTTCCAAGCTCATTGGTGTACTCTTTATCTTGAGGACAGAGAAAAGTTTAGGAGGACAATACAAGCACAGCGAGGACTCTAAAATGGGGACATCAAGTGCCTTTCCAAGCTCATTGGTGTACTCTTTATCTTGAGGACAGAGAAAGGTTTAGGAGGACAATAGAAGCACAGCGAGGACTCTAAAATGGGGACATCAAGTGCCTTTCCAAGTTCATTGGTGTACTCTTTATCTTGAGGACAGAGAAAGGTTTAGGAGGAAAATACAAGCACAGCGAGGACTCTAAAATGGGGACATCAAGTGCCTTTCCAAGCTCATTGGTGTACTCTTTATCTTGAGGACAGAGAAAGGTTTAGGAGGACTATACAAGCACAGCGAGGACTCTAAAATGGGGACATCAAGTGCCTTTCCAAGCTCATTGGTGTACTCTTTATCTTGAGGACAGAGAAAGGTTTAGGAGGACAATAGAAGCACAGCGAGGACTCTAATATGGGGGACATCAAGTGCCTTTCCAAGCTCATTGGTGTACTCTTTATCTTGAGGACAGAGAAAGGTTTAGGAGGAAAATACAAGCACAGCGAGGACTCTAAAATTGGGACATCAAGTGCCTTTCCAAGCTCATTGGTGTACTCTTTATCTTGAGGACAGAGAAAGGTTTACGAGGACAATAGAAGCACAGCGAGGACTCTAATATGGGGATATCAAGTGCCTTTCCAAGCTCATTGGTGTACTCTTTATCTTGAGGACAGAGAAAGGTTTAGGAGGACAATACAAGCACAGCGAGGACTCTAAAATGGGGACATCAAGTGCCTTTCCAAGCTCATTGGTGTAGTCTTTATCTTGAGGACAGAGAAAGGTTTAGGAGGACAATACAAGCACAGTGAGGACTCTAAAATGGGGACATCAAGTGCCTTTCCAAGCTCATTGGTGTACTCTTTATCTTGAGGACAGAGAAAGGTTTAGGAGGACAATAGAAGCACAGCGAGGACTCTAAAATGGGGACATCAAGTGCCTTTCCAAGCTCATTGGTGTACTCTTTATCTTGAGGACAGAGAAAGGTTTAGGAGGAAAATAGCACAGCGAGGACTCTAAAATGGGGACATGAAGTGCCTTTCCAAGCTCATTGGTGTACTCTTTATCTTGAGGACAGAGAAAGGTTTAGGAGGACAATACAAGCACAGCGAGGACTCTAATATGGGGACATCAAGTGCCTTTCCAAGCTCATTGGTGTACTCTTTATCTTGAGGACAGAGAAAGGTTTTGAAGGACAATACAAGCACAGCGAGGACTCTAAAATGGGGACATCAAGTGCCTTTCCAAGCTCATTGGTGTACTCTTTATCTTGAGGACAGAGAAAGGTTTAGGAGGACAATACAAGCACAGCCAGGACTCTAAAATGGGGACATCAAGTGCCTTTGCAAGCTCATCGGTGTCCTCTTTATCTTGAGGACAGAGAAAGGTTTAGGAGGACAATACAAGCACAGCGAGGACTCTAAAATGGGGACATCAAGTGCATTTCCAAGCTCATCGGTGTATTCTTTATCTTGAGGACAGAGAAAGGTTTAGGAGGACAATAGAAGCACAGCGAGGACTCTAATATGGGGACATCAAGTGCCTTTCCAAGCTCATTGGTGTAGTCTTTATCTTGAGGACAGAGAAAGGTTTAGGAGGACAATAAAAGCACAGCGAGGACTCTAAAATGGGGATATCAGGTGCCTTTCCAAGCTCATTGATGTCCTCTTTATCTTGAGGACAGAGAAAGGTTTAGGAGGACAATAGAAGCACAGCGAGGACTCTAAAATGGGGACATCAAGTGCCTTTCCAAGCTCATTGGTGTACTCTTTATCTTGAGGACAGAGAAAGATTCAGGAGGAAAATAGCACAGCGAGGACTCTAAAATGGGGATATCAAGTGCCTTTCCAAGCTCATTGGTGTACTCTTTATCTTGAGGACAGAGAAAGGTTTAGGAGGAAAATACAAGCACAGCGAGACTCTAAAATCGGGACATCAAGTGCCTTTCCAAGCTCATTGGTGTACTCTTTATCTTGAGGACAGAGAAAGGTTTAGGAGGACTATACAAGCACAGCGAGGACTCTAAAATGGGGACATCAAGTGCCTTTCCAAGCTCATTGGTGTGCTCTTTATCTTGAGGACAGAGAAAGGTTTAGGAGGACAATAGAAGCACAGCGAGGACTCTAATATGGGGGACATCAAGTGCCTTTCCAAGCTCATTGGTGTACTCTTTATCTTGAGGACAGAGAAAGGTTTAGGAGGAAAATACAAGCACAGCGAGGACTCTAAAATTGGGACATCAAGTGCCTTTCCAAGCTCATTGGTGTACTCTTTATCTTGAGGACAGAGAAAGGTTTAGGAGGACAATAGAAGCACAGCGAGGACTCTAAAATGGGGACATCAAGTGCCTTTCCAAGCTCATTGGTGTACTCTTTATCTTGAGGACAGAGAAAGGTTTAGGAGGAAAATAGCACAGCGAGGACTCTAAAATGGGGACATCAAGTGCCTTTCCAAGCTCATTGGTGTACTCTTTATCTTGAGGACAGAGAAAGGTTTAGGAGGACAATACAAGCACAGCGAGGACTCTAAAATTGGGACATCAAGTGCCTTTCCAAGCTCATTGGTGTACTCTTTATCTTGAGGACAGAGAAAGGTTTAGGAGGACAATAGAAGCACAGCGAGGACTCTAATATGGGGACATCAAGTGCCTTTCCAAGCTCATTGGTGTACTCTTTATCTTGAGGACAGAGAAAGGTTTAGGAGGACAATACAAGCACAGCGAGGACTCTAAAATGGGGACATCAAGTGCCTTTCCAAGCTCATCGGTGTATTCTTTATCTTGAGGACAGAGAAAGGTTTAGGAGGACAATAGAAGCACAGCGAGGACTCTAATATGGGGACATCAGTGCCTTTCCAAGCTCATTGGTGTAGTCTTTATCTTGAGGACAGAGAAAGGTTTAGGAGGACAATACAAGCACAGCGAGGACTCTAAAATGGGGACATCAAGTGCCTTTCCAAGCTCATTGGTATACTCTTTATCTTGAGGACAGAGAAAGGTTTAGGAGGACAATACAAGCACAACCAGGACTCTAAAATGGGGACATCAAGTGCCTTTGCAAGCTCATTGGTGTACTCTTTATCTTGAGGACAGAGAAAGGTTTAGGAGGACTATACAAGCACAGCGAGGACTCTAAAATGGGGACATCAAGTGCCTTTCCAAGCTCATTGGTGTACTCTTTATCTTGAGGACAGAGAAAGGTTTAGGAGGACAATAGAAGCACAGCGAGGACTCTAATATGGGGGACATCAAGTGCCTTTCCAAGCTCATTGGTGTACTCTTTATCTTGAGGACAGAGAAAGGTTTAGGAGGAAAATACAAGCACAGCGAGGACTCTAAAATTGGGACATCAAGTGCCTTTCCAAGCTCATTGGTGTACTCTTTATCTTGAGGACAGAGAAAGGTTTAGGAGGACAATAGAAGCACAGCGAGGACTCTAAAATGGGGACATCAAGTGCCTTTCCAAGCTCATTGGTGTACTCTTTATCTTGAGGACAGAGAAAGGTTTAGGAGGAAAATAGCACAGCGAGGACTCTAAAATGGGGACATCAAGTGCCTTTCCAAGCTCATTGGTGTACTCTTTATCTTGAGGACAGAGAAAGGTTTAGGAGGACAATACAAGCACAGCGAGGACTCTAAAATTGGGACATCAAGTGCCTTTCCAAGCTCATTGGTGTACTCTTTATCTTGAGGACAGAGAAAGGTTTACGAGGACAATAGAAGCACAGCGAGGACTCTAATATGGGGATATCAAGTGCCTTTCCAAGCTCATTGGTGTACTCTTTATCTTGAGGACAGAGAAAGGTTTAGGAGGACAATACAAGCACAGCGAGGACTCTAAAATGGGGACATCAAGTGCCTTTCCAAGCTCATTGGTGTAGTCTTTATCTTGAGGACAGAGAAAGGTTTAGGAGGACAATACAAGCACAGTGAGGACTCTAAAATGGGGACATCAAGTGCCTTTCCAAGCTCATTGGTGTAGTCTTTATCTTGAGGACAGAGAAAGGTTTAGGAGGACAATACAAGCACAGTGAGGACTCTAAAATGGGGACATCAAGTGCCTTTCCAAGCTCATTGGTGTACTCTTTATCTTGAGGACAGAGAAAGGTTTAGGAGGACAATAGAAGCACAGCGAGGACTCTAAAATGGGGACATCAAGTGCCTTTCCAAGCTCATTGGTGTACTCTTTATCTTGAGGACAGAGAAAGGTTTAGGAGGAAAATAGCACAGCGAGGACTCTAAAATGGGGACATGAAGTGCCTTTCCAAGCTCATTGGTGTACTCTTTATCTTGAGGACAGAGAAAGGTTTAGGAGGACAATACAAGCACAGCGAGGACTCTAATATGGGGACATCAAGTGCCTTTGCAAGCTCATTGGTGTACTCTTTATCTTGAGGACAGAGAAAGGTTTTGAAGGACAATACAAGCACAGCGAGGACTCTAAAATGGGGACATCAAGTGCCTTTCCAAGCTCATTGGTGTACTCTTTATCTTGAGGACAGAGAAAGGTTTAGGAGGACAATACAAGCACAGCCAGGACTCTAAAATGGGGACATCAAGTGCCTTTGCAAGCTCATCGGTGTCCTCTTTATCTTGAGGACAGAGAAAGGTTTAGGAGGACAATACAAGCACAGCGAGGACTCTAAAATGGGGACATCAAGTGCATTTCCAAGCTCATCGGTGTATTCTTTATCTTGAGGACAGAGAAAGGTTTAGGAGGACAATAGAAGCACAGCGAGGACTCTAATATGGGGACATCAAGTGCCTTTCCAAGCTCATTGGTGTAGTCTTTATCTTGAGGACAGAGAAAGGTTTAGGAGGACAATAAAAGCACAGCGAGGACTCTAAAATGGGGATATCAGGTGCCTTTCCAAGCTCATTGATGTCCTCTTTATCTTGAGGACAGAGAAAGGTTTAGGAGGACAATAGAAGCACAGCGAGGACTCTAAAATTGGGACATCAAGTGCCTTTCCAAGCTCATTGGTGTACTCTTTATCTTGAGGACAGAGAAAGGTTCAGGAGGAAAATAGCACAGCGAGGACTCTAAAATGGGGATATCAAGTGCCTTTCCAAGCTCATTGGTGTACTCTTTATCTTGAGGACAGAGAAAGGTTTAGGAGGAAAATACAAGCACAGCGAGACTCTAAAATCGGGACATCAAGTGCCTTTCCAAGCTCATTGGTGTACTCTTTATCTTGAGGACAGAGAAAGGTTTAGGAGGACTATACAAGCACAGCGAGGACTCTAAAATGGGGACATCAAGTGCCTTTCCAAGCTCATTGGTGTGCTCTTTATCTTGAGGGCAGAGAAAGGTTTAGGAGGACAATAGAAGCACAGCGAGGACTCTAATATGGGGGACATCAAGTGCCTTTCCAAGCTCATTGGTGTACTCTTTATCTTGAGGACAGAGAAAGGTTTAGGAGGAAAATACAAGCACAGCGAGGACTCTAAAATTGGGACATCAAGTGCCTTTCCAAGCTCATTGGTGTACTCTTTATCTTGAGGACAGAGAAAGGTTTAGGAGGACAATAGAAGCACAGCGAGGACTCTAAAATGGGGACATCAAGTGCCTTTCCAAGCTCATTGGTGTACTCTTTATCTTGAGGACAGAGAAAGGTTTAGGAGGAAAATAGCACAGCGAGGACTCTAAAATGGGGACATCAAGTGCCTTTCCAAGCTCATTGGTGTACTCTTTATCTTGAGGACAGAGAAAGGTTTAGGAGGACAATACAAGCACAGCGAGGACTCTAAAATTGGGACATCAAGTGCCTTTCCAAGCTCATTGGTGTACTCTTTATCTTGAGGACAGAGAAAGGTTTAGGAGGACAATAGAAGCACAGCGAGGACTCTAATATGGGGACATCAAGTGCCTTTCCAAGCTCATTGGTGTACTCTTTATCTTGAGGACAGAGAAAGGTTTAGGAGGACAATACAAGCACAGCGAGGACTCTAAAATGGGGACATCAAGTGCCTTTCCAAGCTCATCGGTGTATTCTTTATCTTGAGGACAGAGAAAGGTTTAGGAGGACAATAGAAGCACAGCGAGGACTCTAATATGGGGACATCAGTGCCTTTCCAAGCTCATTGGTGTAGTCTTTATCTTGAGGACAGAGAAAGGTTTAGGAGGACAATACAAGCACAGCGAGGACTCTAAAATGGGGACATCAAGTGCCTTTCCAAGCTCATTGGTATACTCTTTATCTTGAGGACAGAGAAAGGTTTAGGAGGACAATACAAGCACAACCAGGACTCTAAAATGGGGACATCAAGTGCCTTTGCAAGCTCATTGGTGTACTCTTTATCTTGAGGACAGAGAAAGGTTTAGGAGGACTATACAAGCACAGCGAGGACTCTAAAATGGGGACATCAAGTGCCTTTCCAAGCTCATTGGTGTACTCTTTATCTTGAGGACAGAGAAAGGTTTAGGAGGACAATAGAAGCACAGCGAGGACTCTAATATGGGGGACATCAAGTGCCTTTCCAAGCTCATTGGTGTACTCTTTATCTTGAGGACAGAGAAAGGTTTAGGAGGAAAATACAAGCACAGCGAGGACTCTAAAATTGGGACATCAAGTGCCTTTCCAAGCTCATTGGTGTACTCTTTATCTTGAGGACAGAGAAAGGTTTAGGAGGACAATAGAAGCACAGCGAGGACTCTAAAATGGGGACATCAAGTGCCTTTCCAAGCTCATTGGTGTACTCTTTATCTTGAGGACAGAGAAAGGTTTAGGAGGAAAATAGCACAGCGAGGACTCTAAAATGGGGACATCAAGTGCCTTTCCAAGCTCATTGGTGTACTCTTTATCTTGAGGACAGAGAAAGGTTTAGGAGGACAATACAAGCACAGCGAGGACTCTAAAATTGGGACATCAAGTGCCTTTCCAAGCTCATTGGTGTACTCTTTATCTTGAGGACAGAGAAAGGTTTACGAGGACAATAGAAGCACAGCGAGGACTCTAATATGGGGATATCAAGTGCCTTTCCAAGCTCATTGGTGTACTCTTTATCTTGAGGACAGAGAAAGGTTTAGGAGGACAATACAAGCACAGCGAGGACTCTAAAATGGGGACATCAAGTGCCTTTCCAAGCTCATTGGTGTAGTCTTTATCTTGAGGACAGAGAAAGGTTTAGGAGGACAATACAAGCACAGTGAGGACTCTAAAATGGGGACATCAAGTGCCTTTCCAAGCTCATTGGTGTACTCTTTACCTTGAGGACAGAGAAAGGTTTAGGAGGACAATAGAAGCACAGCGAGGACTCTAAAATGGGGACATCAAGTGCCTTTCCAAGCTCATTGGTGTACTCTTTATCTTGAGGACAGAGAACGGTTTAGGAGGAAAATAGCACAGCGAGGACTCTAAAATGGGGACATGAAGTGCCTTTCCAAGCTCATTGGTGTACTCTTTATCTTGAGGACAGAGAAAGGTTTAGGAGGACAATACAAGCACAGCGAGGACTCTAATATGGGGACATCAAGTGCCTTTCCAAGCTCATTGGTGTACTGTTTATCTTGAGGACAGAGAAAGGTTTTGAAGGACAATACAAGCACAGCGAGGACTCTAAAATGGGGACATCAAGTGCCTTTCCAAGCTCATTGGTGTACTCTTTATCTTGAGGACAGAGAAAGGTTTAGGAGGACAATACAAGCACAGCCAGGACTCTAAAATGGGGACATCAAGTGCCTTTGCAAGCTCATCGGTGTCCTCTTTATCTTGAGGACAGAGAAAGGTTTAGGAGGACAATACAAGCACAGCGAGGACTCTAAAATGGGGACATCAAGTGCATTTCCAAGCTCATCGGTGTATTCTTTATCTTGAGGACAGAGAAAGGTTTAGGAGGACAATAGAAGCACAGCGAGGACTCTAATATGGGGACATCAAGTGCCTTTCCAAGCTCATTGGTGTAGTCTTTATCTTGAGGACAGAGAAAGGTTTAGGAGGACAATAAAAGCACAGCGAGGACTCTAAAATGGGGATATCAGGTGCCTTTCCAAGCTCATTGATGTCCTCTTTATCTTGAGGACAGAGAAAGGTTTAGGAGGACAATAGAAGCACAGCGAGGACTCTAAAATGGGGACATCAAGTGCCTTTCCAAGCTCATTGGTGTACTCTTTATCTTGAGGACAGAGAAAGGTTCAGGAGGAAAATAGCACAGCGAGGACTCTAAAATGGGGATATCAAGTGCCTTTCCAAGCTCATTGGTGTACTCTTTATCTTGAGGACAGAGAAAGGTTTAGGAGGAAAATACAAGCACAGCGAGACTCTAAAATGGGGACATCAAGTGCCTTTCCAAGCTCATTGGTGTACTCTTTATCTTGAGGACAGAGAAAGGTTTAGGAGGACTATACAAGCACAGCGAGGACTCTAAAATGGGGACATCAAGTGCCTTTCCAAGCTCATTGGTGTGCTCTTTATCTTGAGGACAGAGAAAGGTTTAGGAGGACAATAGAAGCACAGCGAGGACTCTAATATGGGGGACATCAAGTGCCTTTCCAAGCTCATTGGTGTACTCTTTATCTTGAGGACAGAGAAAGGTTTAGGAGGAAAATACAAGCACAGCGAGGACTCTAAAATTGGGACATCAAGTGCCTTTCCAAGCTCATTGGTGTACTCTTTATCTTGAGGACAGAGAAAGGTTTAGGAGGACAATAGAAGCACAGCGAGGACTCTAAAATTGGGACATCAAGTGCCTTTCCAAGCTCATTGGTGTACTCTTTATCTTGAGGACAGAGAAAGGTTTAGGAGGACAATAGAAGCACAGCGAGGACTCTAAAATGGGGACATCAAGTGCCTTTCCAAGCTCATTGGTGTACTCTTTATCTTGAGGACAGAGAAAGGTTTAGGAGGACAATAGAAGCACAGCGAGGACTCTAAAATTGGGACATCAAGTGCCTTTCCAAGCTCATTGGTGTACTCTTTATCTTGAGGACAGAGAAAGGTTTAGGAGGACAATAGAAGCACAGCGAGGACTCTAAAATGGGGACATCAAGTGCCTTTCCAAGCTCATTGGTGTACTCTTTATCTTGAGGACAGAGAAAGGTTCAGGAGGAAAATAGCACAGCGAGGACTCTAAAATGGGGATATCAAGTGCCTTTCCAAGCTCATTGGTGTACTCTTTATCTTGAGGACAGAGAAAGGTTTAGGAGGAAAATACAAGCACAGCGAGACTCTAAAATCGGGACATCAAGTGCCTTTCCAAGCTCATTGGTGTACTCTTTATCTTGAGGACAGAGAAAGGTTTAGGAGGACTATACAAGCACAGCGAGGACTCTAAAATGGGGACTTCAAGTGCCTTTCCAAGCTCATCGGTGTGCTCTTTATCTTGAGGACAGAGAAAGGTTTAGGAGGACAATAGAAGCACAGCGAGGACTCTAATATGGGGGACATCAAGTGCCTTTCCAAGCTCATTGGTGTAGTCTTTATCTTGAGGACAGAGAAAGGTTTAGGAGGACAATACAAGCACAGCGAGGACTCTAAAATGGGGACATCAAGTGCCTTTCCAAGCTCATTGGTATACTCTTTATCTTGAGGACAGAGAAAGGTTTAGGAGGACAATACAAGCACAACCAGGACTCTAAAATGGGGACATCAAGTGCCTTTGCAAGCTCATCGGTGTCCTCTTTATCTTGAGGACAGAGAAAGGTTTAGGAGGACAATACAAGCACAGCGAGGACTCTAAAATGGGGACATCAAGTGCCTTTCCAAGCTCATCGGTGTATTCTTTATCTTGAGGACAGAGAAAGGTTTAGGAGGACAATAGAAGCACAGCGAGGACTCTAATATGGGGGACATCAAGTGCCTTTCCAAGCTCATTGGTGTACTCTTTATCTTGAGGACAGAGAAAGGTTTAGGAGGAAAATACAAGCACAGCGAGGACTCTAAAATTGGGACATCAAGTGCCTTTCCAAGCTCATTGGTGTACTCTTTATCTTGAGGACAGAGAAAGGTTTAGGAGGACAATACAAGCACAGCGAGGACTATAAAATGGGGACATCAGGTGCCTTTCCAAGCTCATTGATGTCCTCTTTGTCACGAGGACAGAGCAGGGCTAGCAGCGGAAAATCTTAATTCCAGGGTAATGGAGACTCAATCTTATTAGCATTGTGATTCTTTCAAAGCTTATCGATGTCCTCTTTTTTCAGTGACAGCCTTTCAGAAACTCTCAGAAAACCTCTCAAAGAAACTCTCAGAAACTCTCGGAAAAGAAGTCTCAAGAAACTCTCAGAAACCTCTAAGAAACTCTCAGAAACCTCTCAGAAAAGTCCTCTTTGACAAAGAGGACTTTTCTGAGATATTCGGGTACAGTGGAAATATATTGTGGTTGTTATTGAATCTTTTTTGATGAAAATGATAAGATGGATAATTAAAGCCAACTTCGCTTTTTGACGTAGAACTTGGTGATGCGCGTCGGGGATAATGGGGCGTTGATATGCTTGCGAGTCTGATTTACGTGGACTGCATTAGAAACTATCTGCCATTCGTACCCTCGAGGAAAGGGTGGCCATATAACCCCCACCCCCCACCCCTTCTTGGGTACGCCAATGCAATGTTCTATTGTCGAAACTCGATTCCATATTCATTTCTTGACTCGAATTGGATACTCGATATGAAATCGATTTGTGTCGGTGATATCCGTCTTCGTGACTCGTGTTGCCAGTTTCTGTGAACTCTTTTGCTAAGCATTTAATCGCTATTAGTTTAAGCATTCACGATGGCAATGGGTGCAGAGGATTTGTTTCGGTTGTGGGTTATTTTACTCTGAGCGGCGTTTTTCTGCCCGTAGTGGGCTAAATGACCAGGCCACAAGGACCCCCAAGGGCTCAGAGTAAGTTCGGAGAAGGAGAGTCACTGTACCGTTGTTAGGAGACAGATGGTGGCTTTCCATCAAGACAATCGGGCACAGGGTACGGCTCTCCCGCACACGGGGCCTTGGCTTTATATCCCAACCGACGGACATTATTGACCGAGGGTAGGGGAAGAGGAGAAGGGGGTTTCAGCCAGACCCATGACCCCCTAATGACCTCGCGGGTTTCGGATCTTATCCGGCTGAAGACAATTTTCAAGATAACTTTGATGCCCTCAAATCCACAACTGAAATGAAAAAATGAAAGGCAAGTGAATCTGTTTCTTTTGCCAGCAGCGATTACCTCACTATCGCCCCCCCCCCCTCCCATCTTTTGACAACCCTCAGTGGATGAACTGAACCACAGATCCCAAATCAACATCCTCTTACAGTTTCGGTATTCTAGCAACCGATGATCTCCACCTCTCGGATCCTCTTCCGTTGCCATCGCAACAGAGCGGATGTCTTCGATTTGTCCACCCTCCAATGACACACGCGGCCCAGTTTCGCGCGCACGAAAGTGACATCATAAGTTGTCCCTCCCTGTCCCCAACTGACCCAGAGTAGGTCAGTCCACCGAATTGAAAAAGGTCACACTTTCGCCTGTCGTCGACGGATGCTCTATTCTTACTTCCAACCCCCCTCCCCTCCCCTAAAACACACGCAGTATCGTCTGGTGTTCCCACTGTTCGAATGGCAAGAACAGGTGTTGGGGGGGATATGATTGGGGGGGACATGATGATGTCCGCCACCCACCCTCCCTCTGGACCACGAGCAACGCCCATTCGCATTAATCTGCCCATCATGGCGCTGAACCCAGGAACGGGCGTTGCTATAGCAACGTCGGTGGCTCACCTTCCCGGATGTCCATTCTGACGCGGGACGGACGCGCGAGCCTGTACGACCTGGCGCCGAGTCCACTCTGACATTGGCCCTGAGTGACTGGTTGGGGCTGGTGACGTCACAGAGCTTATATTAGCCGAGGGACGACGTCCGAATGGGACAGTTGGCCCTTGGCGAATCGGTTGTGTGCAGTTGGTGCGTTTTGGACTGCTGGTGATTATACGGAGCATGCCCAGTGGATGGTGATCTGTGAGAAGCCAACATGAGAGTAGACTATAACATCATGGTTCCCTTGATTTCTTTTTTAGCTGCTTTGCGCATACTCACCGAAGGTAAGTCACTCTTTTTTTTTAATTTAGGAATTGGATCTTTTTTTGGCAAAAATATTTTAAATTATCTTTTCGATTCATTTTAGTAACTTTTCATCTGATATTTAAATGAATCAGTGAAATGGGAAATCGTGAAAATGGCAAATCAATCGTGAAATGGGAAAAGAATTCCAA
Organism: Ryuthela nishihirai; assembly: GCA_038380435.1. Classification (NCBI taxonomy): domain Eukaryota; kingdom Metazoa; phylum Arthropoda; class Arachnida; order Araneae; family Heptathelidae; genus Ryuthela; species Ryuthela nishihirai. The sequence goes on along the minus strand of JAWZYU010000002.1, from coordinate 117,312,127 downwards.
TTTTTAATATCTGTATCTTTTGCAGAGTCGTTCATTTTCGATTTTAGAAAGTTTTAAAAAAATTAACTTAAAAATGTTCGTAGGGGATTAACGTAACTTTTGACTTTACACTTGAAATTACTTTTTTTTCCCGTCAGAAAATGGCCCTCCCTAACGACTAAAATTTCCCAATTATCTTGCTTTCGAAATGCGATTCTCGTTTCGTGATTCTGATATCCTTTTGAAAACGAAAAATCTTAATTCATAGAAATATTCTTGCTCATCATTTGTACAGGCGCTCAAAAAAAAAATGTATCCGAACACTATGGTTGATTACAGAATTCAGAAAAAATATCTGGCAACGAATTTTTTTAAACTTAGTGAGTTTAAATTAATTAGTTTTTTTAAATTAGTTTTTTAAATTAGTGTAGTTATGGCAACCTTCGTGACACGAAGGTTGCCATATTTTTTCTAAATTCTGTAATCAACCATAGTGTTCGGATACTTTTTTGAGCGACTGTACCTCAAAAAAATTATTATAGAAGTTACGAAGTTTTAAATGGGGTCTCCATTTCACTAAATATAAATATTTATTCGCTGAACATTCGAAACAGTGTATTCGATGCTATTTAAGGAATTGTTAAATATTGTTATATTATTTATTAAATAATTATATTATCGAACTGAAATAATAATAATATTTAAGTAATTATTAAATATCGTTGTTAATATTACTAAATGGTTATTATGTGACTGTATCATGAGATGAAGGAATATAATTGGTATTTTCTGCTAAAATAATGGAACGACTGAATTAAAATCGCATTAAGTTCGTTTTCAGAAGCAGTTTCGACCTTATTGTCTGTCCATAGATATCAGTTTGTTTTTAGGAAAAAAAACGAAATATTTTATTTGGTTTGCTTAGGTATTAACGAAATATTACGATTTGCATTTTTCCAAATCTGTCAATAGTTCAAATAGCGCTCTCTAACGTCGAAAGAAAATTGGAAAATAGCAAAACGTGAAACGATTATTGCAGACGATCTATTCATAGTGAAAATTTTAACTTTGGGCGATCGAATGTTGTGGTAAATCTGTTTCTATTGAGAGCAGCGATTTGCCCTTATTTATAGATGGGGCAGTTAAAGCAACTTTTTTGGTTTTAAGATTTTATTGAAGAATTCTTTTTGAGTTCAATAGCTACGAATGAAATATAATTACTTACATTTCCGAATCATTCATCAGTCCAATATTTACCGTTAGGGAATGCAAAACTCGGGAAAATGAAAACTCTCTTTGAAAATGAACATTCTATATTCGCTACAGGTGATTTGTCATAATTTATGATATAAAGTGAGAAACCTTTCCATAAAACAATTACAATGAATTGAAGTTTGTCGAAAAGTTTCATTCGTTGGCCAAAAGGTTTCCTTTTCTCTTTATCACCCTTCACTTCCTCTTTCTTCTAAAATTTCTTTTAAAATAAAATTGAACAATGAAAGCTTAAAAAGAAAATCAAATAGGAATAAAAAGATAATTTTTTATCTCTCTTTCTGGAATAATATTATGATTAGTTACCAAACGATCATTTTGTGGAATCACACACTTCCCTCGAAACTATTACTTTAAAATTTAAACAGCCATCAGTTAAGAATTAGTTTTATTCCACTTTGAACCTAATTTTTTTTTTGCATCCATCACGGAAGTGTTCTCATCGCTACAGAAAGAGAGAGAAATATTTCTCAGAATGATGCCAACGATACAAATAGGAAAGGATTTTTATTTTTGTCCCCATGTGGTTCTGCCTTGCGATTCATTTCTCTCAAAGGCCTTTCAGTGAACGAACTCCCCGTGCACAGATCGCAGCGGGGGGGGGGGGGGGGGGGATCTCTCGCGCGCCATCTCTTCCCAACCAATCAGCTAGCAGACATTGTTGTTCAGTGCATGTGCGACATTTAACTCCCCCATCCCCCTCTCCCGTAATATATGCAATTATAATTTAATTTCCTTTCCTCTGAACCCAGCCATTTCCCTTCAATGGCGAGTAAAAGTTTAGGACGATCTTTTCGCAATAAGTAATTTATCCTTCACCCCCCCCCACCCTCCAACTCCTCCCTACCTCAATCTAAACGAGAGCAAATGGACTAATCCAAGAGAGAAAATATTGTCTTAAATTTTCCCATCCCTCCACCATACTTCTTTTTCCAATTTCTCGTGTGGGCGCGTGGAGTCCACTTCGTGAATCGTTTTGCCCATTGATCCAATCAATGCAGAGGTGACAAAATTTTGCTAACTCCTTCTCCCTGTCTCCGAGTGGTTAGCGCGCTTGGCTACTGATCAAAGGACTTGGGTTCAAGCCCCGGATAAAGTATCGATGTCTTGTCTGCTGAGGTCTCGCCCTCCCCACAGATCTTGCCTACGGCATATTCAACTCAGATGCTCCCGTCATTGCCTTGGGAGTGACAAGCAGACGATCGAGAAGAAATATGGAAATGATTTTCTACAATTGAAACATTTTCGATATTCGTAACACTTGACTTATTTGAAGTTAATCTCTTCAGCTAAGCGCTGCAAATAATCTTGACGAAAACCGATCTTTTCTGCAGAAAGTATTCTAAGAGTTGAGTTTTTATTTCTAATTGTTTCAGGATAGAGATAATTATTAATTTCAATATCGTTGTCTTTTTGCTTACATTTTAACAACAGATCTGAAACTAAAAAAAATCGGAATGCACCACAGCTTCAACAACCGATTTTAAAATTATTTCGAGATTTAACTAATTAATTAGGAATCGGTGAGAACCGGTTCCAGCTCACAATCGGCTGTAACAGAAAAGAACCCACGACAGAATCGTCTGTCTTAAGACACCCACAAACATCTAAAATCCTTTCATTAACTTCGAACACATTTGTAAAAGCACTTGACAAAACAATCTGCTCCGTGAACCGGTGGTTTTACCTCTGAGCGGCACTTCTTTGCACACCATGGGCTAAATGGCCAGGTCACATGAACCCCGAAGGCTCAGAGAAGGTTGGGGGAGAGGACCCACTGGAACAGCTGTTGAGAGACAGATCGTAGCCCCCCGTCAAGGCCATCCAGCGTGTTCTTTAACGTGCACAGGGTATAGCTCTCCCGCACAACGGGGCCACGGCTTTACGTCCCATCCGATGGACGGCAGCCTTTCCAAGCCCATCGGTAACCCCTACTGACCGTAGGCAGGGCGGGGAATTTTGCGGAGATAAATCTCAACGCTGACCCAGCTGGGACTCGAACCTGGGAACTACAGATTACGAGCCTGGCGCGCTACCGACTGAGCCCCCCCCCCCACCCGTGAACCGGTGGTTTGTGATATTTGTAATTTTATACAGAAAACTTTGTAAAACTCCCATCTGCTTAAAAAAAATGTGAATTTAAATCTCACGTGGAATTAAATTCTTGTATTCCTAAATTAGCAGTGGCGGTTCTTATAGCTTTGAATAAATAATAATCCATTTGGTATAAGCATAGCGCTTTAGAAAGAGATCATATCATTTGAAGCACATTACGCTCTCTTGAAAGGCGTCTTAAAAAGCACTGAATCCTGCACTTGGGGCGAAATCCACTGCACTTGAAAAGGCGAAATTCTCAGGTGCTAATTAAGCCCCCTTCCCCCTAAAAATTTTACGAATTGTCTGCGATAGAAGTTAAGTATATATCTACAATTTTGGTGCTAAAAATATTCGTTTGCTTAATGTTGAGGAAAATACAGAAAATTATTCCTGTTATAATGAGTTATTCAGAGTTAGTTAATCAAGGAAAAGCTTTCCTCTGTTCTTATCGAGGAAAGCTTTTCCTTGGATGGCACGTTTAGGCTTTTCTTAGAAGAGATGATTTTCATTTCACTTTGCGAAACGTTTCTTGTCGATAAACAAAAATGCTAAGCCTAACTCGGCCATCATTTTCGCTCTTTAAATTATCGATCATTTCTCTTCTCCATCAGGTAAGAGGTTTTGCTAAAAGTCCACTCACTGAGTTCAGCATCTCCCCTTGCAGAGGATTTTCAGGAAGGAGAGAACCATGTTCAGGGGAAGGCGGGGGGGGGGAGTTGTTCAGATGAATGTATATTTCAACAGCGATTCCGAAGATACACTATGGGGAATCCCATTTGCGTCTCTTTAAGAACACCCAAGATCATGCCGCGAATAGATTTGTACATCGTAGTATACTTATTACATAGAACTAGAATCTGTTTATCAAAGGAAATACTATTTTGAATATTAATTTACAATGCCATTTATTGAACATATTTACAAGAAATTATTATTTTTTCATGGGTATAAATTTCTATAAAAAAATCCAAACCTGTAAAACTGATTAATATTTGCTGCATCATCTACTTATTGGTTAAATTCCTTGTTAATCGATATATCGATTATCAGAGGTGGTACCGATCGAAAAATATTATTATTTATATCGGATATCGGAATTTTAATCGATCTTTACGATTAAGATTATCCTTTATACTGATAAATAGTTATTGGATTTCACACTGGTAGTTAGTCATATGCTTCGCGATATAATGTTTATGATTATTTTGGAAAATGTTTATTGTTTTTTAAATTTTATTTTAGTTATTATTTACTCATAAATAATCTTTTTTTATTAGGAAATTTCACAAATCATTTTTGTAACTTTTATAATGAAATTAATATTCACTCTTCCACTTGATCTTGAAGAATTATCATATGAAAAATTATATGATATGTATTTTTTAAATGTTTTCAAAAATAAGGAAAGTTTATAGATTTAAATTAAAACAAAGTATTTAATATTATTTAAATTACTAAAATTCAGTATGCAATCGTAACGCTTTTAAAAATTATTCCTTATTTTTAATATCATTCCTTATTTATAAGTTTGAAACGATAAATTAAACTATAAGAGTTAAATATTTTTTATCTAGTTTTAGGGTAATTCTGAGTGCAAAGATAATATTTTGACAGTTCTAAGGAGAAATTTAATTAAGACTACATGCCAAATTGTGCAAGACGGATTTGCTTCTTAACAACTACGTCATCGCACGTTTCTCGGCAAAGCAGTTGCCAGTGCCAAGAAGCTGAATGTTAAGGCGTTCGTCTTTTGACGTGAAAAGGGAGCTCGAGAAGAGATCATTCCGTCAGTGGCCAATCGGTCCTCGCGAGGGGTGAACACGCATCGCTTGGTAGTGGTGGTCAGGCGCTTCCTCGCAGGCCGGACGAGGTAAAGGTGTCGGGACCGGTTCTGACGACGGATTTGGTAACTTTCTGTAGCTCTTTGACCCGAAGCGTACGAAAATAGACACCTGCGTGAGCAATGGTCGTCGGCTGACGGATGTGGGTGTACATGTAGAAGTGGCGAATTCTCTCTCTGGGGAATGGCAACGGAAGCAAAAGCAATATTCACGCTTTTAAAATAAGATAACTTTTAGTGTGAGGCTTAAAGTGCCTCGATTGAAGAATTTCAATGTTTATGCAATTGCATCAAAATCTTGCTCGAGTCTTCAAATACCTCTTTCGAAAATTCTGTCGATTGTTAACCGATGCAGCGATTTGAAAATCTGATTCGGATTCATTCCTGACTCGAAAATATTTCACTTTCTCTGTTCAAGAGGATTTAAGGCCAACTGATGGCAGTCGCATTCAGAGTGAAGGTCGAATCTCTCGCGCAACACAAATGCGGTTTTAAAAATGCAGGCCTCGTGCTTGCAATACAAATGAAGGTTTAGCGATGAGTGCGGGTCGGGAAGTCTCGTTCCACTCACGCGCTTCACAGAGATTATCTCGTTGAGAGATGCTCTCGTAAATAACAGAACACGGAAGCATTCAGACACACAAAAAGAAATAACTAGAGGTGTTTTAAATCTGAGTTTCGTATTTCAAACTCGAGAATTTATCTCTGAGCAGTCGAAAAATCAGCGAGAATGAGGCGAAATGGTTAGAAAAAAAGTGATGATCAGTTAAAAATTATGACTGAGTCCGAAAAATAAAGAGCAAAAAAACTGATCAAATGAAGTAGAAAAATAAACTGGAGTAGAAATACTGAACCTGAAACGAAAATATGCTTTCCTTTTCATTTTCTATAAATAAAACTGAAATTAATTTTTTTCATTTCGCGAATTTAAAAATTAACGATTATTTACTCTCTGTGCAACAGATCTTGTTATTTTCATGCACGTCTATCCGAGGGGCTTTGCAAAAAGATGGAGGGCAATGGTAATCGTCCCTCCTGGGAGAAATTTTATTCGTTAACAAATTATTATGTGAATTAACAACTCAGAAAGTCCGATCTGTTCTTGCGAATGTGGAATGGGGATTTTTGAAAAGAGTTTTGTCGTTTTCCGATTCTAGCGCCATCTAAAGAACGGTAATTGAATGTAACGAATATTTCGGAAAATGCAAACAGAAAAATTTCATTAGCACCAATCCAACTAAAAAAAAGAATTTCTCATTTATCTTTAAAAATTGAAAAGTTGACTGTCTACAGATAGGATCATTTTGGAAACGAGGAACATTTTTAAACCAAAAGAGAACAAAAAAATTATTGTTCCAGTAACTGATTTGAATGTACAGTCGTTCAAAAAAGTATCCGAACACTATGATTGATTACAGAATTCAGAAAAAAATATCTGGCAGCGATTTGTTTAGAAATTAGTGATTTTAGTAATCAGTGAATTATTTTAGAAATTAGTGAAGTCAGTGATCTGGCAACCTTCGTGTCACGTGACACGAAGGTTGCCAGATCACTAATTTCTGAAAAAAAAATCGTTGCCAGATATTTTTCCTGAATTCTGTGATCAACCAGAGTGTTCGGATACTTTTTTGAGCGACTCTGGTGACGGTTCTGGCATCGCTACAAATCAGCGAAATTCTTCTCTAATGAAGATGAAATGAACAATGATCTGTTTATGTAAATATCCGTTAAAAGATTTCGAAATTAAGTCGTCTGTTATTTATATTTTTCATTTTCTTTTTCAGCCCAAAGTTGCAACAATGGTGCAGGGAAGCACGCCTTTGAGCTCGTCATGAATTATAGAATGGGTGGCAACAGCGGATTCGGAATTCCCAAAGGACAGGTGGTAAGTACAGATGCATTTGCAGTCACATGACACAGAACCCAAACGATTCACTTGATACATTTGGGCACAGATTAAATCTCTTAACAGAAACTGCTCTTAATGCCTTTATTGCTGACTCTTATGCAGTTCAGGTTCCATTTCTCTTTCATTGCACCTGATATGATCGATCATTTTTAATCTCTTTTTTCCAGTCTGATGACAAGTGACGTAGTTCAACTAGGGAGCATCAGATCAGGGCTTAGCACCAGCACCAACCCTGCCTTCTTTTTATAACGCGAAAGTAACTGAATTAGATATTGCAATAAACGTCGAGACAAAATCTTTCGATCACAAAAATGTCATCATTTGCATTTGAACTCATTCAATTAATTGGACCTGGAATGGAGATGGAGTTGGAATCACTGGTGGAATGCACCTGCACGTTTTGAAGGATGGTTGATGCAGCACCCTGCTTCTAAAGATACGAAGTGAACGCTCATGACATTTCTGAATAAGTGAAGAAAGGAAAATTTGGAAATTAGTGTAAAATGTTTTTATTATGTACAGGAAAAATTTATATGTGAAATTAACATCTTTTTAAGTTACTATTTTGTGTAGGTAAAAACTTTGGCACTCTGGTGTTTTCTTTATTATTAGGACTACATTACTATGGGTGACAAATTTAAAGAAAAGTTTAATACTGTTTTAAGAAATCCTTTGAAATGAGAACCAAAATCAGATGCTTCTCAGCTATCCTCTCTACCAAATTCTTTCCTATTGCTGATATTCAATGCACTCTCTATCAATGCATTTCTTTCAAATATTGAGATTCAATTTTCAGATATTCGAAGGAGTAAAGAAGGAAATAAAGCTCAAACATTTACTAGTTTAAGTGGTGTTTCATCAAATCACAATCAGGATTGTTTTTATATTAAATTTCAGCTTAATTTATTTTCAACAACAGATTTCATATTGAAAGAAGTATATAATTTAATACATTTAGCAAAATTTTTTACATTGGTGTAAATCAAATTTTCATTTATGACGAAATCTATTATCAATTTATAAAAGTAATAATTTATTTATAAATTCGTCACTTTACCTATAGATTAAATTGTATAATAATAATGATAATAAACGAATTATATTAATTCAATAGTATTCAAATGTAGGATTAGGGAATATCCTAGAAAGAATCTTCTAAAGCTTCTGGTTAGCTAATATCGTTCTGCAATAGAGCCAGAGGATATCTTTTATTGTAATAATAGCACTTGCTATCGTATTTATCTATGGTCTGATTGATTAGTCACTCCAGTCAGAAAGCTAACGATTTTTCAGGAGAGCTAAAGTAGAGAAATTTTCGAATGCTAACATGGCAACATTCTAAGAATATTTAAAAAATTCCCAAACTTCGAAAGCATTCAAAAATTCCACTAAATCATATTTTTCGTAAAGACAAACTTTTTTCTTAATGTGAATTCAACTAGAAGAAATCCTAATATGACTTTGACTGTTTCAACATTTGTAGCATAAAGCTAGCGATTTTCGAAAATTAAATCGACTTTTTCTTCAGACCACACAGAGATATTTATCACGATAAGAGCACTGTGACGACATAATAGTGACATGTTTTTTTTTTACATAAATGCTGCTACGATCAAATTTCTAAGAGATCGGGCTTTAACTTTTCTAACCACATTCCAAGAAGCGTTCTTTGACAAATACAAAATGCGTTCTTCCCTCTCCTGAAATGAGTCTTCCCCAAAGCTAAAAAAGACGTTCACTGCTTCCTAATCTGAAGTATTCGAAAAGAAAAGCATTGACTTTAGATCTTCCTTTTACATCAGGCCGTCAAGTTCGGATCCCAACGAAATCCAAGGTCGGCGTTTTGTCTGCTCACTTGAGCTCTGTCTTCGGCGATTAAGAGGTCACCCTTTGCTAGACAATCGAAAGTCGTCTGACGAATGGGGTTGTGAAGCATCGCTCAATGTCCAGGAGAGAATCGTCATCCTCTTCATGTTAAGAAATGATCTGTGTGGCCTGGATACGAAATTTCCTTCTGCTCTCCGACGAATATCCTTTTACAATCCTATCCTGACCTTGGAACTCCTTGTGACCTTGTCAGTGAAGCCCATCACACTTCAAACAAATGATTTTCATGATTTTTAAAGGAACTAACTGTAAGGTGATAGGACATTGTGTCTTTTAATATTTCACTAAAGCACAAGACTTTTTTTACATTAAAAGATTCCAAAAATGGATCATAGTCAGTTTACAAGAGTTGTTCACAGTAAACGCAGTGGCCTATGCTTAAGAGGATGCTGTTGTCATGACAACAGTGCAGCCTTTAATCATCGACAATGGGGACATTTCGTGCTGAAATGTAGCGCGGGAGTCTCGTCATACTTACAATAGTTACCAATGGAGTGGACCAATGACGTGGAACGACGTGTCCATTCCAAATGTTTTGTAGGAAAAACGTTGGGCACTCCATTGCCCAAAGATCCCCCAATTGGTGAAGCAATATTTAAAACCAACGCTGATAATGGACCAGACGCCATTACGATACTTATTAATTGCGAAAATGACTTGTATTTCAACACATTTATATTTCCCATCATTTAAAAGTATTAAAATTATAAGTGAATACATTCTTCAGTAAATGCTTTGCCCCTCTAAAATATTTCCTTCCCTCATCTGAGCTCTTAAGCCAAAACGAGTGTTCATTTGCATTTCATTACTTCAGTTCCCCGATTCCTTCCTCCCCAGGTCACTCTGGTGGACAGCCCCCTGCGAGTGCTGCAGACCTGCAAGCAGCGATGTGAAGATGATCCGAAGTGCCTCTCTTTCGACTTCACCCCCGGCATGCGAGTGCCTAATTCCCACCACCCCGACAGCAGCGCCAATTCGGTGGCCCATCACCATGGCAACCAACAGCAGCAGCAACAGCATCATCAGCAGCAGCAACAGGATCCAGAATATAAAGAGTCTGTCTGCCACATGTATCAAGATAGAGCCTCACCTGATGGAGGAGATGTACTCGTCAGACAACAGAACACTTTCCATTTCAATAAAGCCTGCTTCACATGTAAGTAATCGATTCTTCTCTTTCTCGAATGAATTAAACTGAAGATACTCACGAAAACAGCAAATATGCATACACACTGATTTCCAGTAGGTGTTGGGACACTTCCATGTTACGTGGATGGAATGCCCCATTCAAAGCTATCTTATTTGATGAAAAATTATACAGTCACTCAAAAACAATATCCGAACACTATGGTTGATTACAGAATTCAGGAAAAATATCTGGCAACGATCACGTGACACAAAGGTTGCCAGATCACTAATTTCTAAAAAATCGTTGCCAGATATTTTTTCTGAATTCTGTAATCAACCATAGTGTTCGGATACTTTTTTGAGCGACTGTACCTAATCCTAAATTTCTGAAGCAAATAACTTCGCAACATTTAGCTATATTGCCTCTCACATACCACATGCAAATCCCTCTCTCTAGACTGAAGCAGATATTCATCGAAATTCTGTAAAAGAAGCGTTTGCTAAGTGAGTCTCTGTCCTCGTAGCTCCCAAGATGGCTACCGAGTGTGGCAACCGCCTGTACGTTGTGAAGCGAGTGCCGGGCCACTTCCTCGAGAGTCACACGGACCAAGAGATCTTCGCCACCAACCGAACGGAGTGCGAGGAGAAGTGCATCAACGACCCCGATTGCCTCTCGACCAGCTTCGACAGAGGGGGGCAGAAGTGCAGACTCAGCCGCAACACGAAGGCCATGAACCCGACGGGATTCCTCAGCGATTCGAACAGCGATTACGTGGAGAACATGTGCCTCTCAGGTATTTAAGATATTTGTCACTTCCTCTATTGACGAATCTAAATAAATTAAACATGCATTTTCCAGTCGGGGACGTTATTTAAAAGAACTTTTCTGTAGCAGATAATGAACAATTGATAGCACTGAGCAACGTGATTCATGTTAACTTAAAAAACTTACATTTTTTAATGCTGATTCGTAAGTTTCTTTGGAGTTTTTGAATCATGTACAAGTATCGAAAAAAATAAGTTATGTATCACCACAGCTCCGAATCATAGAGACACCAGTGCTACGGGTATAAAGATTTGGGATGCAATATGTCCCTCGAAATCAATTTCCTGTAATCCCATTTAGATAGTTTTCCATCGAACCATGACGAGGTGAGTGAAAAGGTTTCGTTAGAATATAATAAGATGCAGTATAAAGAGAAGTGGCAACACTGATGATAGTTTCTCGTAAAGTAAATCATTCGCAAAAATAATTAAATCAACAAAAATAAATAGAATTTTTTAATATTTTTGCACAATTTGGTAACAGCAATCTCTTTTGGTTTCTCGAAAACTGTGTGTCGTACAAGAAAAAAAAATCCTTTTCAGAATCAGCGTTAAAAATTTTATATCAAAAAGTTTCAATTAATTTATTAATGTAATAGTAATATTAAGTCTGTTTTCCTTTTGCTCTTCTTGCAGAAGCGCAGGCATGCCCCAACAAAGCCCACATCATGGAGTCCGGAAAGCGTCCAGAAGGAGCGGTCGAACTGGAGACCATCTGGACACAAAGCTTCCAGAGCTGTTCTGACATCTGCTCTCAGAGCCTCGAGACAAGAGGCTACATGTGCACGGCATTCTATTACGAGGAGATGTCTTGGCTCTGCACCACCTACATCTACTACCATGACCCTTCTGACCCCAGTGAGCCTCCCCAGGATCATCCTGCCTTGGTGGCGAGCAAAGGAGACTCTTACAGGGTGCTCTGTGGCAACGCTGACAGAGGTAAGGCCGGTCGAGAGAAAAAATTCAATGTGTGTGTGCAGGCATCAGCTTCACACACGCTTTCCTTTGCTCTCTGCCCTGCACTCTCCGTTGTGTCCATCTCAGTTGATGGTAATCGTTTTATTTTAAGGCTTCAGAATGTTTGAAAACGTCTGTATAACGCTGAACCGTTTCCTGTGTGGCCATGCCCTTTAATGTCTTAGGAATCAAGAGTGGCGTTGGAGAAACAGGGTACAATCAAGTCGATTACGAACCCCGGAAATGAACCCTCATTAGCTTCATTTGCGTGGATTATTGGCGCCAATAATCAACTGGAGATCTACTGGCTCAATATAAACGTCTTATGCATGCATGAAAACTTCCGAGTTGCACTGTTCCAACATACTGCTATCGCCAGTAATCCAAGCCAGTGTACGCTAAACTTGAATATCGATTATAAAAGTGTTATTTCAATTTCTTTTATGTTTAACTGCGGTATTTTAGTCTTGCAAAGCCAAATTATTTAACTAAAAATCGAATTTAGTATCTAAAAATTATCGTAGATTTTGTAACAATAAAAAAAAATTCCGATATGTTGTTTCAGATTCTATTCTGCCAATCGGTGAATCAATGTCTTTTTCAGCAGGAAACCAATCTCCTTTCAGTTTGATATCTATCCAATTCATTCCTTAATGGTTTTACTGATATTTGCAACTGATGTGATATTCTTCTCAGAATGATTCACAGTATTTCGCTATTGATACACGCACTCCTGAAATTTGAGTGAAATTTGTAAAATATTATCAATAGAACACATAAGCGGTGAATTTGAAAGTTTCGTCTTTGTCTCACCCTTCCCACCTCGGTTAAAATCAAATTTTTAATTTTGGCTCTGCTAACACTCTCCAAATCTTATGAACCGTCTCATGCGAAAAGCAAGTAATTGAATCATTATTCAACAATTCATGAAACGCAATTGGCGATAAATTCTTGATTATATCATCATCTTCATTAGGAGTTTTTTAATGACATTTGAGCCTAGAAAATGGTAACTATTGAATTTGCACTTTCTGACAGTTTACATTATTCTTTTTGCGTTGCTAATTCAAGCAATGAAAACTACGAATAAGTAATGTCATTTCGCAGCTTTAGCTATCTTTCCTCCTTCACCTACTTGTTCATATCTGTTCACAGCAGTGGCGCACCCAGAGGGAGAGGCCCTGGCACCTCCCAAAGAAAAAGGAAAAAAAAAAAACACTAGAAAATTTTCTAAAAATCTTTTCCTAATTAAAATTCCCTTTTTATATTTATGCTTCGTCGTGTCTTCTATTTCTATACTGCTTATGAATTAGCGGTCACGTAAGGTGGAAATATTCCCATATAGCTCTCGGGAATCTCGGCTGCTGTGAACACAAGGCGAATGAAGTAGTTTTCGGGCGGACAGAGAGCTACTTCGTTCGCCCGAGCCGGGCCAGCGTCCCCCCCCCCCCAAGATTAAATCTTAAGTGCGCCACTGGCTCACAGTGTTAGTAGATTTTGAAAACCACCAGGTACTTCGAAGCTGATTAAAAATGCCACTGCTTGTTTCCTGATTATAAATCTATCGATTGTGGGCGCCAATTCTCTTTATCTACACAGTGCTAGTGAACGAAATGAAAATTATTTTACATTTTTGATAGAAGTTTGAAAAGTTTTTAAAAAGCTGATGTGGAATCTGTCATTTCATAAATTTTTACCAGGTTATTAACTCTTGTCATAAACAACCGATTGTCGTTTGTTTTTGTTTGAATGCCATTATCTTACTGATTAGGTACGAAAAGGAGTAATTGTGATGAAGGGAGGCCTCAGTTGAACACTCTTCGTCTGGCCAGTGCACCCAATTTCTTTTAACTGACCTCACAAATGTTCATTTAACCAATTATTAGTTAGCATCGGCCAACTGCAGTGACGACAGATACAGGTTTGACGACGATTATAACCGTAATGAAATTTTCGCTTCGATTCCACGATATTACAATTGCTGCGAAATATAGATTTCCTAGTCAGCAGATTGGATCTGTGGCCTTAATTCTATTAAAAACAATTTAGTTATGGGAAAAAAATCATTCTTTTAGAGTTTAAGCACCTCAACACCGATAGATTGTCTGAGGGTTTATGCAATGTACACACACACATCTTTAAGAAATGCTTAATATTTTAAGAGAAAAAAAACGAAATTATTAATTCACACGTTTTCTCTCTCACGTATTACCAATAAATGCCCAAAAATCATTAAAATCTCAGGTGTTTCTGTGCGAAAGAAAATCCCGATTTCAATCCCTTGCCCTAATCGTTTGGCGAAGGGTACGTTTCGTCAAACCCGATTTCGTCACTTCAGTGCCGTCCCTTTCATCCGATGTTGAGAGATTTTGTCGCTTTTCGTCCCCCAGACGCCTACATCAGCAACGCCACCGTGGAGTGTTTCCGAAGGAAGCGTCTCGACGTCGCCCACCAGGTGGAGGTGAAGGTGTACTCCTTTCAGGAGTGCCTCGACGAGTGCATGAGGCGCTACAACCGGGACTGCCAATCCGTGGAGTACAGCTCGCGATTCCAGTCATGCAGATTCAGCAGTCAGTCAAATGGAGCCAGCAAGCCCAACCTGGTCGACGACGACTCGTACGACTACTATGAGTTCAAATGGAGTAAGTACAGAGTAGCTGTAGTAAACGGTGCAGGGTTTATAGGATTTAAAATATCATATTCTTTTCAAACATCGAGTTTTGACAGAAAATGACTTCTACAAGAAACTTTAGACAGAAATTAGTTTTCTCCGTTCATTAACACAATTTACGTGGTGTATTTATACACCAACCAATATCTGAAAAGCATAATTTGAAACGCTCTAACCCTATTTACTTGCAGAACTATCGGCATATTAATTCAGGAAAAACACTATAACAGTAATCGATTCTCTTGTTTCAATATTGAACTATAAAAAATAATCTGCTTTTCACTTGAATACAAAAATATTATTTTTACTAAAGTTATGTCTGTATTAAATAAATTAAAACATTCCAAAATAGTAAATATTAAACTAAATGTTTGAAAGAGTGCTTTTATTTCCTTCAAAAATTAAATTCCGTTTATTCATTAATACATTTAGCAAATACCAAACCTACTTCTAATCCAACAGTTACTAGAAGGAAATAATTCACATGATCTTGGCTTGAGGAAGTATATCTCATCAAATAATAATTTATAATATGAATCCTTGGAATTAAAGGGTCCAATAGTCATCAGGGCTGCTATCATATCTCTAATAGCTTAGCTTTCATAAAACGATAGGTGATATTTGCAGCTGCTTATTTAAAATTGTTTTGCTTCCGAAAAAGGACTATTTTTCGCTATTATTTCCATCTCTATGAATTTAATCTTTTTAACCGAAATCTCGATGTAACTGAAAGCAGACTATATTTTTGTTTCCTTCAAACTGGCAATCAGAATAGAATTGAAGTAAGATGGTTTCATTATCTAATAGTTTATCCGCCGTTTCGCATTTTAGATTCATTGAATACGAAAGATATTATGCCTGGGATATCAAAATATATTAATGTACCACAAAAAGTTGTAATAAATTCTTTACCTAAACATTTTTACCTAAAAAAATATTTAATGTCAAAAATCTTTTCAGCATTGAGCTTATTTAATGCTTTACTTTCTTG
Source organism: Ryuthela nishihirai (assembly GCA_038380435.1). Lineage (NCBI taxonomy): Eukaryota > Metazoa > Arthropoda > Arachnida > Araneae > Heptathelidae > Ryuthela > Ryuthela nishihirai. The sequence continues at coordinate 117,296,571 of JAWZYU010000002.1, read as the reverse complement.
AAAATAACATTTAATATACGTGACAAAATTTTGCCTCGTTTTAAAGAATATTTAATTTTTTTTTTGTAGATTTCGACATTCATTTCATCCCAATGCTTATAAAAGTATTACTCGTATGAAAATCCCACGCCGTTTCTTACGCATGTAGCTTAAAATTCTGCTAACTCTTATCGAAAATTCACTTCTAAAAAGAGTATGAAATATTTTAGACTTAAGATAAAGTGTATGTTTAATATATTAAAGTCCAAAGTAATTTCACTGATTGCAAAAGAATTATAAATTTCATGAATTATTGGTGTTATTTCCTGAATTAATAAAAAACATATTTTGCAAGATATAATTAAAGAAAAACTTACATGAATTTTCTCTTCCTTTCATGTACCACACTAAATGGCAAGATCCCATAAATTTGCACATTATACTTTAGAAACGTTGAAACTGAAATTCAAAAGGTATTGCTCTCCTATCTCCCTTGCAATACAAATTAAGGGCTTGCTTAAACTATCTTTGGTCAAAAATATATTTTGTTCTTATTTAGAATCTAATCTTTTTATGTTTGAAACATATAAATTTCTGTCGAATGAGCTAGAAGCTGGCAAGAGTCGAATTGTGGGATGAGAATTCGGAGGTGTTGGCTGCACTGCACAGAACCTGGCAACACATGGCGTCGGCACTTTTATCGTCTGCTTGCACTCGTCCGGGCAGCACTGAGAGGATCTGGCAGCACCGGTGATCAAGTCTTTTCTCGGAAACAGATTCTGCACAGCACTGGCTCCACATTTTGTTAAGAGGCCTAACCCCCCCCCCCTCTGGTGATGGTTTCCCCCTTTCTCTTACAGCTTTTCCCTGTAAAATTTCCCACCGTAGTCCGTGATTTTAGTTAGAATTATCTCTTTTAATTCCCCTATCTCGTGAATCTATATTTGTGTTGTAAAATGAATTTTGAAAACGGTCCAAAGCCCAAAGGAGAAATTTTTGAAAAAAGACCAGGAAATCGTCTGGACAAAAATAACACTACAATCAGTAAATAAGCAATAAATAGCTAAAATAATGAGTAGGTGAAGTGCCTCTATTACTATATGCTCTCAAAAGTGTATTTTGAAAGATTATTTTTAGTTAAGTAAATTTTATCCATTGTCGTACCCAAGAGGAAGTGTTTAATAATAGAGCAGACGATAACCAGAGCTACTGTTCATTCAATTTTATTTCTCAATATTGGTCATCGAAATTTTTCGTAAAAGTCACTGGTTCGTAAAGTTTCACTGGTTTTACGTTTCCAAATAATTCTCAATAGTTATCTATGATTATAACAGAGATAGCAAAATTTTAAATCAGAAATATAATATGACCATTTTATTAGGAACAGACTCATAATATGCATATCCCCAGGGAGTCCCATTCAGAGTTCATTAACTTCTTAAAGAAACTTTTCATTGCAAAATGTGACTGAACATAAATGAAAGATCATGAAATCTTTTTCAATCTCGATTTTGAGCATTATCGGTTGAGAATTTTAAGATTTTTGAAAAGTGAAAGATTTAACAAAAGCTCTTTGTGGAAAAATCTTTAAGAATTGGCGAGAATTAAATAATTCTTCACATCAACTTCTAAAATTATGCTTCCATATTTTGGTACATTTAATATCGCTTTTTTCGCTTTTGTGTCAAACTCTTAGAAACAAATTTTAAGATCTATTATTTTTAGCACTTTGATGACGGATGAGCGGTCAATTCGTCGTCATTCCGCCATCGGCTGGCTGGCGGCCGAGATCAGAATTAGGCTTTCATAAACTTTAGACAAAAAAAAATGCATTTTTATTGAACTATTGTTAGTACCGCTATCGGAACATGAAACATTGTACAGTCGCTCAAAAAAAAAATATCCGAACACTATTTGTTGATTACAGAATTCAGAAAAAATATCTGGCAACAATTTTTTTAGAAATTAGTCATCTGGCAACTTAGTCACGTGACACGAAGGTTGCCAGATCACTAATTTCTAAAAAAATCGTTGCCAGATATTTTTTCTGAATTCTGTAATCAACAAATAGTGTTCGAATATTTTTTTTTGAGCGACTGTACAATCTACAACATATGAATGGAATCTGCATTATCGTTCGTGAAAGATTATCGTTCGTCTGCAATTATCGTTCGTGAAAGAAAAATAAGTTTTACTTTGAAAAAGTTGCACTTTTCAAAATCTCATGGAACTATTTGGTTACGAAATCAGTCAAGATTAAATTCTTAAGTTCATTGCACTTGTTGCACTTTTGACCGTGGCTCCTCTCTCGTGGGATATTTAAGATATCTGATGTTTTCGTAAGCAAGTGTTGCTTAATTGATAAAGGATATGGAACTGGAAATAGAAAAGTCTGTTTGAATTTCGGACAATTTAATTTCATCTCTGAGGTTCTAATGCATGGCAATGATGACTCTCCGTCCACAGACACATCGATTAACTAAAATATTTTTCTTTTCCAGTCCGCGGCAGTGGCAACAGAGGACACAGCTTCATCCACCGTCCTGGATACGGAGCTCCTCCTCCTCCGGGAGCCAACTACGGTCCGTCTCGCTGGGGTCAAGGCGGCGTTGGCGGAGGTGTCGGAGGCGGAGCAGGCGTTTCCATATCTCAAGCAGGCTGGGCGCCCCCTCCCGGCACGTGGGGACCCAGTTGGAGCCAGACGGGACACGGAGCAGGCGGGTTCCCAGCGTACGGTCAACATGGTGCTCAGGCTTGGGGCTCTGGCAATGCCCACAGCTGGAACCAAGCGGGCTACCCTCCTGTGGCGCCCCCTCTTCCTCCTCACGGAGCAGCCTACCCTCCTAACACTGGCTACGCAGCGTATCCCCCTCCGGGCCCCGTCTACGGCAACCAAATCTTCCCTCCGGGCCACCCTCAGCAGCCTTATCCAGGGACGTACGAACTGTGCAAGCCAGGAGCAATGTACACGGCGAGTGCCTTCCGAAGGGTCGGATACGGAACTCGGCTGAGGAGTTTCTACGTGCGCAGAGTGGTGCGCAGTGAACGAGTGGAGGACTGTGAGAAGGCATGCGCAGAAGAGAGAGAATTCATCTGTCTCTCGTTCAATTTCAGGTAAGGAGAAGAAAGTTTAAGATTTATTGCAAACAAAAAATTCTTTTACATGTGGATTTCTGAAATCAAAGTGGTTTTTTTTTTAACTAACATTACGTCACAAGCAGTGCCGTTCCTAGCGCTTCTGGCGCCTCCTTTCCCTTCGAATTAAAGAAAATTGTAGTGTGTTTTATTTGATTAAGCCCTTGTGCCTCATCTGCCGTTAGTTCCCCAGGCGACCCCTCATTCGCCAAGTGTCTCGGCACGGCCCTAATCGAATGTAAAATTTGAAGCTACTACACTGAAGGGCAGACAAAGGTTTACTCAAGCAGTCATAGGTTGCGGAGTCTAACCAGACTGTGCAAATTATTCTTCAATTAATATCCACCTTGAGTAAAGCAAGTAGACACTGTGCGTCAATTTTAATAAAAACCTGTTTCGCACTGTTCAGTCGCTCCAAAAATATCCGAACACTATGGTTGATTACAGAATTCAGAAAAAATATCTGGCAACGTTTTGTTTAGAAATTAGTGATCTGGCAACCATCGCGTCACCATCGAATCAACCATAGCTCTATTCCTCGATCTGTAGTTTTACGAGAAGGTGGTGGAGCAGGTCAGGCTCATCATCTGCAGTTCCCAGGTTCGAGTCCCACCCTGTGCCAGCATTCAGCTTTATCTATGTCGTGGGATGGAAATTAAGCGGTGGCCCGTATGTAGGAAAGCCCACCCTGTGCACGTTAAAGAACATGCTGGGTGGCCTTGACAGGAGGCAACCATCTGTCTCCTAACAGCTGTTCCAGTGGCTCTTTTTCCCCCTGCACCCTCAGGGTCCTTGTGACTTGACCATTTAACCCACTGTTTGCAAAAAAAAAAAAGTGCCGTTCAGAGGTAAAACAACCCAACTGCAGGAAGACAACATGGGACAATCTAGAGCAGTCTCCCTCTTACAAAAGATGCTGCTCAAAAGTGGTTGATGACTTCTTCGTGTGACCACCTCATTACTTACATCAACCTTACATACCTGAAATCAAAAACATCATTTTCCTTGTTACCTTGGTTACAGAGGATCCAAGTTTCCGTACCAAAGAAAATATTAAAAGAGGACCCAATTGTTGAAAAAACAACGTTTAATGTTTAGCTGTCTGCTCCTAATTCCCCAATTCCCGCAGATTCTAGAATTAAAAAAATGCAATCCCATTTCTGCTGTTCGCCTCATTAGAAGTATCTCTCTCACAATTTCCAAAACGATTAAACGAAATTTGTTCAATCGTGCAAAAGAAGTAGAACATCCCTCGAAATGATCTATTTGTATTATTTATTCTCTCCCTTTATGCAAAAACGAAACTTGAGCTATTGCCATCACCACCAATTGAATCAAATTATTCTCATCTAAATTAGAGAAGCACAGGAAATGCCATTCAATCGTAAAACACGAGAATAGTAAGAAGGAAAAGTAGAATTTCTCCTCGAGCGGAATCCGAACCAACGCCCTCCTGATAACAACATGAGAGGTTCTTTGATCACTGAACTCTCTTCAGCTAACAGAAACTATTTTTGAGTTAACTTTTCAAGTATTTCGTGAATACGTGACATTTCGTCTGCTCCTCTAGTATTGAATTTGAAAATTAATAATACTGCTTCTGCGTGTTGGACCATAAATATAATGATATCACCATCTATGTGGTCAGCTGGTCTATCTCTTCTGGATCAATAGATGGCGCCACAAGCGACCGAAGATTGAGATGTTGCCACCAGGTCCGTCCAACTTATCAATCATGAAAGAAATAAATCAGTACACGGAATCTGGTTAAAAATGAATGTTTCTGTGTTTCAATCAAGATATTTTCTTAACTCCTTAACAATATCGCCCTGCCCACGGTCAGTAGGGGACACCGATGGGCTTGGAAAGGCCGCCGTCCGTCGGATGGGACGTTAAGTAGTGGCCCCGTGTGCAGGAGAGCCATATCCTGTGCACGTTAAAGAACACGCTGGATGGCCTTGACGGGAGGCTACCATCTGTCTCCCAACAGCTGTTCCAGTGGGTCCCCTCTCCCAACTTTCTCTGAGCCTTCGGGGTCCATGTGACCTGGCCATTTAGCCCATGGTGTGCAGAAAAGTGCCGTTCAGAGGTAAAACAACCCAAACAACAACCCTTAACAATATAGTTTTTTTTTAATTCATTAAAAATATATATTTTCGTTTTGAAATACATAATTTTTTTCTGCGGATCTTTAAGAGTATAGTTTTTTTCCTAGTAGTTCTTCACTAAGTTCGGGTTGTATTGGCATGGGTTAGCGAATAGGGTTACGAAGAGTGTGCCTCATCAAGAGGGGGAGACAATGTCGTATAGGAGTTTGTTAAAATTCTGTGTAGATGCCAGATGCAGCAGATATGTCTCAAGAGAGAGATGCTTGGAGAACTAAAAAAAAACTAAATAAAAAAATAAATAAATACCCCCTCAAGCAGCTGCTTGCCACAGATGTCTGACAGGAGCCTGTCAGTTTATATGCCAGAGTAGATTATAACCTCCTGTCAAGACCATCCACTGTGTTCTTTAAGGTGCACAGTGTTTTTTTAGGGGGCTTTCCAGCACACGGAGCTACGGCTTAACGTTCTATCCGACGGACGGCGCCCTTTCCAAGGCCATCATTGTCCTCTACTGACTATGGGCAGAGCGCGGAGTTATGCAGAGACAAATCACAATGCTGGCCCAGCTGGGACTCGAACCTGGGAACTGCACATTACGAGTCTGGCACGCTACCGACTGAGCAACCCCTGCCCCTCTTTTTCATTGTAAATTATATTCCTGATATATAGAAGTCGAAAGAAAAACTTTTACTCCGTTACTTTATTAAGGAGGACTGAGAGAGGATTTTCTTTTTTATTAAGGCGGACTGAGAGAGGATTTTCTTACACTCACACACCCAATGACATGTGACGTCACCATTTGCGCTCACAACAGACAATATTTTTTATTAATTAATTTTTATTAAAATTATTAATTAAAATTAAAAATAAATTTTATTAAAATAATTAACAATTTTTAAAAATTCAATTGAATAATGTTATGAACAGTGTGCCTAAAGGCCTCAGAAAGAAGGGGAGACCTAGGATGCGGTGGGCAGACAATGTCAAACAGGACCTTGTTAGAATTGGTGTGCAGTGGATATAGCAGTAGATATAGCTCAGGACAGATATGCTTGGAGAACTAAATTGCACAGTCTGGTTGAACCTCCGTAGCCCATGGCTGCTTGAGGATGATGATGATGATGATGATGATGATGATGATGATGATGATGATGATGATGATGATGATGATGATGATGATGATGATGATGATGAAATAGGGTTATGAAGATTGTACCAAAGGCCTCAGAAAGAAGGGGAGACCTAGGATGCGGTGGGCAGACAATGTCAAACAGGACCTTGTTAGAATTGGTGTGCAGTGCATATAGCAGTAGATATAGCTCAGGACAGATATGCTTGGAGAACTAAATTGCACAGTCTGGTTGAACCTCCGTAGCCCATGTCTGCTTGAGGATGATGATGATGATGATGAAATAGGGTTATGAAGATTGTACCTAAAGGCCTCAGAAAGAAGGGGAGACCTAGGATGCGGTGGGCAGACAATGTCAAACAGGACCTTGTTAGAATTGGTGTGCAGTGAATATAGCAGTAGATATAGCTCAGGACAGATATGCTTGGAGAACTAAATTGCACAGTCTGGTTGAACCTCCGTAGCCCATGGCTGCTTGAGGATGATGATGATGATGATGAAATAGGGTTATGAAGATTGTATCTAAAGGCCTCAGAAAGAAGGGGAGACCTAGGATGCGGTGGGCAGATAATGTCAAACAGGACCTTGTTAGAATTGGTGTGCAGTGGCCAGATGCAGCAGATGTAGCTCAGGATAGACTTGCTTGGAGAACTAAATTGCACGGTCTGGTTGGACCTCCCTAGCCCATGGCTGCTTGAGGATGATGATGATGATATATTCTCCGTTACAGAGAATTTAGTTATGTTTGAGATGTAATTACTTGCTTTATTTTTCATAATTTTTTAGTACCAAATGAAGTCCCACGAAGCTAAAAAGTTTGTTCGCCAGAATCCAGATACAATATACAATAAACAGTTATAATTTTATAAAAATAAACTGAAATATAATATTTATATGATACTACAGAGAAAAGTGTTTTTAAATATTTTCCAGAAGCCATGTCTTCAAAAAATATTTTGGCAGTGGAGGAGCAGAGATTGAGGGCAAACAATAAAGAGGTAAAGAATATTAAAAAATGCCAGCCTTTCTCATGAAAAAAATGAACCTACGTCATTTTAGATGAATATTCATGTTCGCATTTTAGAATAAAAATAACATTTTATAAAATTATTTTTTTTTACATTATTCCGCACTCGGGAATGATTTGATTGATCAGAAACATTTCCAAACAATTGGAATTGAATTTTGACCTCTTGACTTCCGTGACCTGATGTTCTAGATTCCAGTTCCCATTGCGCTTGAATTGTGATTTTCTCCGAAAGCCCGCATAATCTGGCTTTATCCACTTGGTGAAAGGGAGCAGCGATGAGCTTTGAAAGGACGCCATCTGTCGGATGAGACATTAAGCCGTTTGTCCACGTGCAGAAGGAGCCATCGCTGTATATGTAAGAGAACATTTTATGGATGTCACTGGCAGTCGAGTCCATCTGTCTGTTTCCTGACAGCAGTCCAGTGATCCAATTTTTCTTATCCAGGTATGAGCCCTTGGGGGTCCTTGTGACCTGGTCGTTTAGCTCATTATGGGCAAAAAATACGAAAAAAAGTACAACTCAGAGGTTAAACAATTCAATTTCCTCTTACAGAAATCTAAATATCCCCAAATGTCCAAAAATAATTCCCCCCATTGTACAGTCGCTCAAAAAAGTATCCGAACACTAGGGTTGATTACAGAATTCAGAAAAAATATCTGGCAACGATTTTTTTTTTTAGAAATTAGTGAACTGGTAACCTTCGTGTCACGTGATTACAGAATTCAGGAAAAATATCTGGAGCGTGTACAGCAACTGCACACGCTCAATATTTCTGTGAGTGGGCCCACACGATCCAGGTTTTTGTGAGCTCACACGATCCAATGTGCTGTGGACATTAACCGCAACCGCTCCAGTTTGCTGTGAACGGTAACTGCACACGCTCAATATTTCTGTGAGTAGGCCTACACGATCTAGGTCTTTGTGAGCTCACACGATCTAGTGTGCTGTGAACATTAACCGCAACCGCTCCAGTTTGCCGTGATCGGTAACTGCACACGCTCGATATTCATTGCATTATATATTCATACGCATTGTATATATTAAAAAAGTATCCGAACACTACGGTTGATTACAGAATTCAGAAAAAATATCTGGCAACGATTTTTTTAGATATTAGTGAACTGGCAACCTTCGTGTCACGTGACACGAAGGTTGCCAGTTCACTAATTTCTAAAAAAATCGTTGTCAGATATTTTTTCTGAATTCTGTAATCAACCGTAGTGTTCGGATACTTTTTTGAGCGACTGTACGAGTGCAAAACCATTGATTCAGTGTTAAGCACGATTTCTTTTGTCAATGATGTCATGTCAATTTCTCTCTCCCCCCCCCCCCCCCCCCCCCCAGGAGCGTCATCCCCGACAATTGCGAGATGAGCGATCAAGACTCGAGGCACCTGCAACTCAACAATCCAGGACACTTCGAGCAGGATTCGCAGTTTGACTTTTACGAGAGGGACGCTCAAGGACCAGGGATCGGAGGAGGAGGAGGAGGCGGGACGCCCAACTGCATTGATGGTAAGATCACGAGCCTTTTTGAATGGACGATCCATTTCACTTTTCTCCAAATGGGCTTCTCAAAAGTTAAACCGATCAACGCCACAAAAATATTATAAAAATTAAATACTTCTTTGTAAATAAAATATTCGAAAAAATATCCCATTGAAGACAACTTTAACAACTGAATTAAGCAGCAGAGTTTTTCAAACAAATTTAGTCTAAAATTCTGGAAAACAATCTACCGTTTTTGGGACAGTTCGATAGTGAGCCTCGTAATTTACAAAATCTGGACTTAATATCATAGAGCGCGCTTGGCTACCGATCAGAGGGACTCTGGTTCGAGCCCGGGTAAGCCATGGAGGTCTCGCCTCCCTCACAGATCTTCTAACTGTTACGTATTAAACTGAGAGTCTCTTGTGAGACCTCTGTGGCAAGCTTTTGACAAGCCCAAGAATCTCTAAAGTAGATTAATAAATCAATATTACGAAGGTCCCTGAAACAGTAATCGTTACGATTTGTTTTCGTCAAGTGGTGGTGAATGTGATTTTTTGTTTGCATTTCAGTTAGCCAGGCTTGCAGTCCCGATGGGATGGAGTTCACAATGAAGACCCCGGAAGGATTCTTCGGGAGGATCTACACTTACGGTTTCTACGATTCGTGTTTCTACGATGGCAACGGAGGCACGACCAGCGTGCTCAGAATCTCTCGAGGCAATGGATTCCCGAGATGCGGAACTCAGCAGGTGAGAACTTTCGCAGAAGGATTCTTCAAAGGATTCTGATTCCGCAGACAATTTATTCAGAAGGGACTCAGAATTTAAGGCAACATCTTTCAAATAGTTCTGTCTTTATTTTTATTTTATTCTGCGAATGTTGATGCTGAAGCGATTTTCCCATTCTCGCATTTAAGAATTCTGCACGTGTTGGTGTGTTTTTCTAGATGTCTTTGTACTCCGCGCATCGTCATCTTCATCTTCCTTCTCTAGAAGACAAATGATGTTGGCCTAGTTAAAGTGATAGCAGTCCCGTGGCAGAGTGGTTAGCGCGCTTGGCTATTTGATCTAAGGAACCTGGGTTCGAGCCCCGGATTAGGCATGGATGTGTGTGTTGTCCTTTTGCTGAGGTCCTGCCATCCTCTCAGATCTCCTACTGTGGCATATAAACTGACAGGCTCCTGTCAGACCTCTGTGGCAAGCAGCTGCTTGAGGGGGTATTTATTTATTTATTTATTTATTATTAGTTAGAGGGGGGGAGAATATTTAGCGTCTTTGTTCTCTCTTTTTGAGAAGCAAATTGAAAAAAAAAATGTAAATCAAGTAAATTCAATGAGTAAAACTCCAATGATGTTCAGAAACTTATTAAAATATTAAATCGTGCATTAAGTGGAATGTTTAGAAAGTTTTTTTTTTTTTTTTTTCATACAGTGGAATAGCTATAACCTTTGGAAGGACAGGAGGAACCTCGGGAGTGAAACTTTCTTTAAATAAAAATAAATAATAAATCCCCCCTCAAGCAGCTGCTTGCCACAGAGGTCTGACAGGAGCCTGTCAGTTTATATGCCAGAGTAGAAGGTCTGAGAGGATGGCAGGACCTCAGCAGAAAAAAAACACACATCCATTCCTTACTAGGGGCTCGAACCCAGGTCCCTCAGATCAGTAGATCTGAGGGACCTGGGTTCGAGCCCCTAGTAAGCGGGGCCAAGCGTGCTAACCACTCGGAGTATTTTTTAATTCTTTCTTCACATTTTGATATTAGAGTACAAGTTTATAAATAAATAGCATATTTGCAATTATTTCCCCCTTTAGAATCTAGTTTTTTGCATTTTAACTATATCTTAAAAAATGCAATTTCGCAAGGGGTGGGTGTAACTTCCCCCCCCCCATTGCCTACGCTACTGAGTTACATTTATCTTTATATATATATATATATGTATATTATTTATTATATATATATAAATATTAGTTATTATATAAAAATATTATTCACTATATACAAATATTATTCACTTTATACAAATATTATTTATTATATATATAATAAATAATTTTTATATGTTTATTATATGTAATATTTATTTTATATATATATATATACCAATATTATTTATTTTGAAATAAGAGAAGAGATTGATATTAGACTGATTTTCCCTTTCAATGTCTAATGCTAAAAGGGATGTAAATCCTCTTAGAAATCAATATTAAAAATTTTACAAGTCTCTGTTTCCGCATTTTTTTTTTCTTTTCGACTTTCTTAAGTTGGCGTTTCCCTCCCCCCTTTCCCGATTTTTTTCTCCCTTCGAACCAGTTGGAATCGAATAGAGAAAATGCTTTTATGCTAATTACCTCCGATCTGCGATGGAAATGGACGACCAAAGCGGAAGTGCATTGTGGCGTTAAAGCTCGTGCTGCACCGTTTCCCGTGCACCGATCATTTGTCCAAACCTTTCGCTGCTTTGTGGCAACGAGTGGCGAAGCTCGATCTGTCTGTTTGCCGAGGTCCTTGACCCCAAGAGGTCACCGACCCCAGTCGATGGAATTTCTTGACGAAGGGGTGCGAATCCCTCCTCCAGTGGCTCTCGATTTCCGTCACTCTCCCATTGGGTGCAGACGATCGACGACACCGAGACCCGTATGTCCGGGTGGCACAGGAAGCACGAGTCAATCCCACGGCTTCCTCTGCGCCCTCTGTTTCCGGAACTCTCTCCTCTCGCTCTCGTCTGCAATGGCGCTCACCCGAAACAAAATGAGTCCAATAGCAAAACGGAGATACGAAACTGCAGATTCAGATTTCCTTACGGCCCAGAAATAGGAGACCACGATGTTCAGAAATTTCAAAAAGGGTCTTAATGAAAAATTAAGGGAAAAAATGCCTTTATCGAAAGTTAAAAAAAAAAGTGTCTTAATAAAAAATTAAGGAAAAAAATGTCTTTATCAAAAGTTAAAAATAAAAGTGTCTTAATGAAAAATTAAGAGAAAAAAAGTCTTTATCAAAAGTTTTAAAAAAATGTGTCTTAATGAAAAATTAAGGAGAAAAAGAGTCTTTATCAAAAGTTTAAAAAAATGTGTCTTAATAAAAAATTAAGGAGAAAAAAAATCTTTATCAAAAGTTAAAAAAAAAACTGTCTTAATGAGAAGTTTGGAAGAATTGTCTTCACTGATCATGAAAGTCAACGAACGGTCAAAATTCCTTTTCAAGGAGAAAATCCTTTCTGGGTAATAGAATGGGCTAAAATGGCCAGGTCACAAGGACCTCAAGGGCTCAGAGATGGTTGGGGAAAGGGGACCCACTGGAACAGCTGTTGGGAGACAGATGGTAACCTCCCTTCAAGGCTACAGCCAGTGAGTTCTTTAACGTAGACTGGGTTATGAGTTTCCTGCACACGGATTCGCGGCTTCATATCTCACCCGACGGACGACAGCTTTTCCAAGCGCATCGGTGATCCCTTTCTGGCTGAGGAAAAGGATAAGTCTGAAAAACTGGCACCAGGTGGCACTCGATTCCGGGAACATCTGGCTACGAATGAGGCGCTCTGCAGACTCCTGCACCTCTCAGGGAGGTAAAAGATACGACCCCCCGGAAGTGAGATATTCATCAGCTGACCAGTTTCATTTTGACAGAAAAGAGTGCGTCGTAAGTAGGGGTACATCGATAACGTTTGTGTGACCAAAATTGAGGATGTGGGTCATGACCTCCAGAAGGGGGTCACGAGCTGCTTGAATGGGAATCTCAAAACTCCGAAGAATGCATTTAAAATAATTCCACATTTTCACCGCCCACCTGGTTCCGGTCCTTCTGCTTCGAGAGTATCCCTCCACGTTTTCCTTGGTTCACCAGAATTCTCGGCTGCGCTGCGTCATCAGAAGCAGAATAATTGTCTCGAGCATTCTGTTGGGAGAACATCTCAATTCAGTTTTGCTCTGGCCAATTATAGTGTGCGGAGATGCCATCAGTAGTCTCGTAGCCGAGTGGCTATTTCTGATCAAAGGGACCTGGGTTCGAGCTCTAGGTAAAGCAGGGACGTTTGTCTGCTGAGGTCTCGCCTTTCTCACAGACCTTCTACTATGGCATATAAACTGAGAGGCCCCTCCTCCTCCTCCTCCTCCTCCTCCTCCCCACTCCATCACTTCATCATCACGAACGCAACTTGGGGAACTTTTGTCGAACAGAAATCGCAAACTCTATTCGAATCTCGTCGGACTGGTTCCAACTGGTGCAGAGATTAAAAAACAGCCTCTGTTGTGTCGTCTTTTTACGAATCCAGTGAGTGTGTGACCTCCCCCCCCCCCCCTCTCTATGCAATGCAAAAAATCTTTTCCTTCATTTCATCCCCCCCCCCCTTTCATTGAAAGCGAAAGGGTTAAAGAATCGTCGTGGGAATCCAATTTAATGGCTTTGTATTTCCAAAAGCGTGACCCTTAACCCCAACAATGGTTTTGTTTACCTCGTTGCCATTTATCATCACTCACATCGTTTTATCCCCCCCCTTCCACCCACTCGCCAAGGTCTTCCCCTCCCCTCCATATGCACGTGCCCCTGAACCGATCTCATTTGCCCAGAAGCCAGCGTTCTTTTTCCCTCTGGAGTTTCGGCGTGAATCGCGTTCCCGTTGGCAGTCATATCCGGAATGCGTCTGCCATTAGATCGTGCGTGAAGCGCTCGCTCCTCGTGATTCCCGCTTCCGTTTCCTCCGGTGTCACGTGCTCCCATGGCCCGAGCGCACAATGCTTTCGGATGCGTTCGTCTGCGAGGCGCGATGAAGCTCTCTCATCGTCTGCAGTTGAATGACTATTAGAAAGCGTCTGCGCCCACCCATCACCGGTGCAGAGGGCGGGAAATATTTCCGAAGCCTTCCTCTTCTCTGGAGGATTGGACTTCAATGATTCCCCCTCCCCCCTCCCTTGAATATGGTTGTGGCCACACCCTGACCTTTATTAGAACGGGAAAGAATCATCGTCTGCTTTCAAAGGTCAATCCGATGACAATGACGAGCTCGGCTCTGTGATAACTTCCGCTGCATTTATTGGCGGTGACGCTCTCTGCGCAAGCGCCATGACCTTTCGGGGGGTGGGGTTGGGAGAAAGGAACACATTTCCGGTTTTTTCTTAGAGACTTAATCGAGCAGCATTTCACCTTCAGGCTCAGTGGGTAGCGCGCGAGAATCAGAATATTCCCAAGTTCGAATGCCAAATGTACCAGCGTCGAAATTTATCTTCTCTGACCTCCCCCTCCTCCAACCCCTCATCTCCTTCTGCCCTCGGTGAGAAAGGAGACATCGATGGACCTGGAAAGGCAGTCGTCCGTCAGATGGAACATGGAGTCGTGGACCTGTGCTAAGAAGACAGCCACACGCTCAGCACTTTAAAGATGGGACACGGAAAGATGGGATGGAAATTAGTGATCTGGCAACCTTCGTGTCACGTGACACGAAGGTTGCCAGATCGCTAATTTTTAAAAAAAAATCGTTGCCAGATATTTTTTCTGGATTCTGTAATCAACCATAGTGTTCGGATACTTTTTTGAGCGACTGTACACTATGGTGGTGGTGAAAAGGGTTTACATCGACAGCAGCGATTTCGCCGCTCTTTTAGGAGAGGCTTTCCCTTTCTAAAAATGAGCTTTTCCATATTCGCCATCGGCAATTGGGCTTTTCCAGTTCCTCCTCTTGTAGAATAAACTCTTAAAACGACATTCTCTTGTTTTTCCTTTAAGAAGAGAAAGAGCTTTGACTTCCCGCTTTTCATTTCAGTACGGGGATGTGATGACGAACATCGTCGTGGTTCAGTTCAATGACAACGTTCAGACCTCGAGGGACAAGAAGTACAACTTGACCTGCTACATGTCCGGTCAGGGTGAGACTGTCGTCACTTCCAGTTACATGGACACGAGGACAGACGGGTAAGTCGATCGCGATTCCTTCTCCAACTCTTCTTCATTCTCAACTTCCATTCTTTTTCCTTCCAATTACCAAACGACGGATTTTCTCTTTTTGCAGACGTTATCCGACTCAGATCGAGCACCTGCCCGCCCAGAACATGCTCACCTCGAACATCGTGCTTCGGATCTTGTACCGAGGCGCCCCGACGAACACCATCGCTGTCGGTGATCTCCTCACCTTCCGACTCGAGGCCAGAGGACACTGTAAGTAGTAGTCCCTTTGTCGATTGTTTCGCCTTTCAGCTTCATTCGGGATCGTGTCTCAATCTGTGAATTTTTAATCTTTTTACATTCACCTTATTAATATCTGCATCGTTGCCTCAGTTCAATGAAGCAAGCCGTTTATGCATCAGTGGCGTTTGAATAGTAATTGGGGGGGGGGGGGGAACCATGAGCATGCGCAGTTGATCGCTTTGACAATTCTCAGAAATCATAGATCAATGACCTGTAAATGACCTCTACGATCTGTGAGAATGGTCGAAGATAGTGACTGCGCAGTCTCGTTCGTCCCCCCCCCCCCTCCTCAGCTATTGCCACTCCCTCTACACCGTTCATATCAAGAAATAAAGTTTAAAAAAATCCCGAAGGTAAATGTTTTTTTTTTAATTTAGCACGTGAAAATTAAACCGTTGCCAAATTTCATTTTGTGATCTCGAAAATTTGTAGTGTGTTAATATGATCTGGCAACAAGAAGGAAACAATCTGTTGCTGCGTAAAAGTGGCAGCCATTTTGAATCCTGAAGATGATTTCGAATCAGAAAGAAATGGCCTTTTCCTTTGGGTCAGAATTTAAAACGATGTTTTGCTTTTATTTTTTTTTATCTGTACCACTTTAAACTAATTAAAAAAAATATCTCGTGGCACGTCAGGAATATTATGACGCCAAAACTAGTACTTGGCAGTGAGCGGAAGTGATGAAATAAATCTTTTTTCGTATTCTGATTCGTCTAAGGATTATTTTTAGAGAGACAATTCTGATTTCTTCAACGTGGGAAAGAAACGACGCATCGGGACATTCTTATTTCAATTTGTATTTCAAATTCATCTGAAAAAGTGACTTCTCCAATATTCAGATAAGAAATATTGATTTGAATCTTCCATCTGAAATATTTCATTAAAAGAAGTTTCTCTTTCGAAAATCTTCCTTTCACTCATCTTGTTCCTGTGGTGACTTCATCTTGTTCCTGTGGTGACGTCATCTGTGTTCCTTTGGTGACGTCATCTGTGTGACTTCATCTTGTTCCTGTGGTGACGTCATCTGTGTTTTCCATTTCCAGATCACTACGACTACTTCAGCGACATCTTCGCCACCAACGTCATCGCCAAGGATCCCTATTCCGGAAGGCAAGTCCATCTGATCGACAGTAGAGGGTGAGTTCGCATATTCTAAAACGACCCCCTCCCCCCCCCCTTCTAGATAAAGATTTCTTCACACTGTCTGTAATAAACAGATTAAATGGAGAAAACGATATTCTTATGAAATATATAATTCTTTGGGATAAATAAATTGGAAACCGTTTCTAAATAAGAACAGAATATAATTAAGACGTAACTGATTTAATTTTTTTTTATTTTAAAAGTTTGCCATAAATTATCGATTTATTGTTGGGTGCATTTAATTTCTTCTGGCCAAAAAGCAAACCCGATAATTCTAAAAGAAAATTTTGTTCCCTTCTTTTTTCTGTTTTGGATCAATTTGATGAAAATTAATTAATTCCGATTTTTAATATTAACTATTAAACATTAACAATATTTGTTAACAGTTGACCGAACTGATACTATCTCTGATGTACAAAAATAAAACTTAAATTTAAATGTTGCTGAAGATTAAATTTCATCCAATAAGTTACTGCCAAGCGTTTTATTTATTTTTGCTGCTTATTTATTAATTTTATTTGATTTTATAAAATGTGTTTAGCGCTTGGCTACTGATCTAAGGGACCTGGGTTCGAGCCCCGGGTAAGGCATGGCTGTTAGTCTCGTTTTTCTGCTGAGGTCCTGCCATCTCAGACCTTCTACTATGGCATATAAACTGACAGGCTCCTGTCAGACCTCTGTGGCAAGCAGCTGCTTGAGGGGGGATTTATTTTATTTTTTTATTGTAAGAAAGTTTATGTTATAATCTGGATAAGCTTATATTCAGTTCCTAGGTTACGTATGTAAAAGAATATATGTTATTTTTCATTCTTCATGCCCTGCCCACGGTCAGTAGGGGACACCGATGGGCCTGGAAAGGCCGCCGTCCGTCGGATGGGACGTTAAGCCGTGGCCCCATGTGTGGGAGAGCCCTACCATGTGCACATTAAAGAACACGCTGGATGGCCTTGACGGGAGGCTACCATCTGCCTCCCAACAGCTGTTCCAGTGGGTCCCCTCCCCTAACCTTCTCTGAGCCTTTGGGGTCCTTGTGACCTGGCCATTTAGCCCATGGTGTGCAAAGAAGTGCCGCTCAGAGGTAAAACAACCCAACTGAACCCATTCTTTGCGTGTGTGTGTATATGTGCATTTATGCATATAATTTGCTGCGATTTATATTATGTATATATTGCAATTCGATATCCTTGATAAGTGTAATTACTGAAAATTTCATTCTTTTTGTTGTATTATATGTTAAATGATAAATAAATAAAAATGAAATTAAATTTTAAAAAAAATAATAATTTTACGTTTCGTATTATTTCCAATTTCAATTTTTCTGTTCAGGCAAAGGCTGATTTCAGAACTTTTTTTTGCAGGTGTCCAGTTGACCTCTACGTGTTCCCAGAGTTGCAGAAGACCCCCGACGGAGCCCTGCAGGGAGATTTCTACGCTTTCAAGATCCCGGATTCGAACCTTCTGGTCTTCCAAGCAACGGTTCGCACTTGCAGGGGACCTTGTGAACCGGTGAGTGAACGCTCTGGTTTTTTTTTTCTTTTTCATTTCCTGTTGGAGAGAGAGAGCGAGCAGAAGTTTCTTCTTCTCCTCGAGGCAGACGAGGAAAACGGGACTGCGATAGCAATGTCTGTCTCGTGCACACATTGTCATCGCAGAAGAAGTTCGAATCGAGGATCGCTTCATCAGAAGATGTCGTCGATTGGTGAACCTTTCTCTGTTGCTTCGAGACGTTGAATCTTTTTCTTCCGTTTCAGGTGATCTGCAGCGACAGAGGTCGGCCTGGCTCGTTCCCCTCGTGGGGGAGGAAGAAGAGATCGGTGAATGGGACCGCCATGGTCCTCTCCGAAAATGACGTCAACCAGATCTCCATCAACGGAAGCGACGAAGAGGCGGAGACCGTGCACGATCTGCTGAAAGTTTATCTCTCGCGCTCGGACATGCCCCCGGAGGCGCCATTAGGTGAGGATCATTGAAGGGAATTCAAAGGAATGGAGTTCTTATTGCGACGGGAAGGGACGTTTAATGAAGAGATCGCTTAAGGGATGTTAAGTTCTGAAAATGCTCCATAATTGTAGAGGGAATAGATTTATGAATCATTATGAATAACGTAGAAATAGATTAAGAGAGGCCCTTTAGGAGAATGATTTTTCACAAGTTTCATTAATTTGGGGGGGGGGGGTCCGAATCTAAATGGGGATGTGTGAAAGGATGAACCTATTTTAGTCTAATAGGGGGGGTAGGGGGTTGACAAGCTGAGGGGGGAATGACGGGCTCGAGTCTGAACTTAATGGAAAATGTGTGATATTCAAGCTATCAAGAGGGTGGGGGGATATAACACGCTCCACCCCCCCCCCCCCCTTGGGTATGCCACTGACATATATTAATAAAAAAAAAGTATTTAGTTCCTTGCATGTTATGGGAATTAAAGGCCATTTTTAAAAAAAACCCTAGTTTTGAAAATAAGCTTTATGTGAAAAAATGTCGCTTAAGATAATTTAAAGATCTCCCTGAAATTGACTGAAATTCGATTTCTTCAACAATAATTCGTTTAATAACACTTCGTCTGCCTCGGATCATTCAGCAGCAGACGATTCTGTAATGCTCATCTTAAACATTTGGAATCTGGCTAAAAAAAACGAAAGACTCATTTCACACACTTCTGAAAATATATTTGTTTTACTAAATGATGAATTATTATTATTTGCAGTCGAATTAATTGCAGAGCTAAATTCTTATGGCCGGAAATGTTTCTGATGTTTAAACTTTCAGAATTATTTAAATATTAAACAAATATTATTCGAATTCGAACCTCAGAGAAATTTAAGCGAGATCTTCAATTTATTTCAAATTATTTTTTTTCGTTTCAAATTTAGAGCTTTTCGGATGTTTCTTTCCACGCCAAGTAATAAGGAAATGTTCCGCTACTTTTGCTAATATGATGTAGGATTTTGTAGGATTGGAAAGCTTTTGATGCGTTTCGAAGTGATTCCCTTTCATCTTTTTGCCCTCTCTTTGCAGTCAGCCAATCCCCGACTGTTTGCGTGGCCCAGGCGGGCTACTACACCCTCGTCATCCTCTCGATCATCCTCGTCTGCACCGTCGTAGGGGTCGCTGCTCTAGCTATCTACTTCTTCAGACGATCGAAGATTGCGGTGAGTGAAAATATCTCCTTTGCAGACGATTCTTCTCTCGTTAAGAGGGAAAAGTCAAAACCCCAATATTTGCATAATTTTAATTCTGTTATGTACATTTATTCATTTTTAAGTCGTAAGGATCGCAACATTTAGGCAAGTGTACAAAAAAATCGATCG
This sequence comes from Ryuthela nishihirai, assembly GCA_038380435.1. Classification (NCBI taxonomy): domain Eukaryota; kingdom Metazoa; phylum Arthropoda; class Arachnida; order Araneae; family Heptathelidae; genus Ryuthela; species Ryuthela nishihirai. The sequence goes on along the minus strand of JAWZYU010000002.1, from coordinate 117,277,075 downwards.
ATCCATCTTCCTGATTCGAAAATGAGGTCTCGTCTGTTGAGCTTCAGTTGCCATGGCAATTGAGCTCAGACGATTCCCACTTTTATGATTACAAGGTTATAGATTCAGTTCACCATTGATTTAAATAACTTTGAACTGATATCGTTTGAACCTTTACTTAAGTAAGTGTGAGCCCCCCCCCCCCCCTTTTTTTTCCTCCAACCGATATAGCAGCGCGGGGGGAGGGCGGTACACGAGATCCCGTATTCGAATCAGAAAATCGGAAAGAAGGATTCGTGGTAAATTTTCCCGCTTGTCAAATGTATCCTAGTTTCATTCTCGAATGGCAGAAGCTGATCAAGGATTTGCAACTGGGATTTAAAAATTTTCCTTCCTTTTCCAACAGTCAATTTCCATTTCGCAAATTCGTGACCTCTTTTTTTTTTCTCTCCTCAGGTGAAGGCAGCGGGGGTGTCGGGTCCCCCCCCAGCGCTGGCCAATCTGTACGTCTCGAGCCAATATCCAGGACCGAAGATCGATGACCCCAGCGAACCCATCTACACTGACCCTTCGCTTTTCGAGAGGTCAAGGAGCATGCGCAACATGGCTAACGTAGGCAAGACCGTTCGAAATGAGTTCGACTAACCTCCCCCCCTCTCCTTTTCATCAGTGCCTCGTAGGTTATGTGGATCGGTTTCAGATGGACGCACGTGATTCGGAATCTCCTCTTCCCTCCCCCCTTCCACGTGTAGGATTTCCATCCGGGATGGTTTGTCTTCGTTCTCTTCTGCACCCCTTGACCTTTTCAAGGTCACGGCTCCGGGAGAGCTGGACTTGTTGGCCCACGTGTCTCGCTCGTTCTCTGCACGCAGTCATTGACTCATCGAAGGACTCGCGGCGCTTGTCCCGATCAGCATCCGTCCATGATCTGATAAGCAGGCGGCGATGGATGATCTGTTGCTGCATCGCTCTCAAGGGAGGAATCCGGCTGCATCGCTCTTAAGGGAGGAATCCGGCTGCATCGTTCTTAAGGGAGGAATCCGGCTGCATCGCTCTTAAGGGAGGAATCCGGCGGATGAAAACAGGATCTTCGAAGAAATAGGAAATGGGAAAGAAAAGTTCTAGAAAATGTTTCACCTGGAACTTCGAAGGGAGAAGAATCTGGAAAACTTTGCGACTGAGGTTTCTTTTTTTTTAATTTCTAAGGAAGATTGCGAATAACGATTACGAAACAAGGAAAAAGATGGTTTTTTAGTAAAACATAATCGAAACAAGGTGTTAGCTCTGAGTATTGTTGTTACTAATAGAATATTTTTTGAATACATTTTTTATAAGTATTTATGGTGATGTAAAAATGCCTTATGTGATAGATGTATATACAGATATCGAATTTGATCAATATCAAATGAAATTATTGTGACTTTTGGTAGAGGGATACATGAAATGTAAAAATAATTTAATTCTATTTTAGATAAAAATTTACCTATTACTAACTTCGAAGTTTGCAAATGTTTATACATTTCTATGTCAAAGATGATAATTTTCTCCAACGCTTTCGATGTCTCCCATTATCAGAGAAGGAAAAGCCACCATCATCCAACATTTTGGCACATCTTCCTTTCTGTCAATCATCTACGATTTACATCCACCTCTTCATCATCATCATCACATCAGCATTTGAATGAGGCATCGGTATATACTTATTCACAGAAAATATTAGAACCCAATCATCATCATCATTAACGTGAAGGTAGAAGTCCCATACCACTCTCTGCCAATCCCCCCTGCCCTCGCTAACATAGTACACTCCAATGGACCTGGAAGGCTGACGTCCATCAGATGGAAAGTTAAGCCGTGGCCCCACGTGCAGGAGTCATATCCTATTCACCTTAAAGAACACATTGGATGCCTTGATAGGAGGTTACCATCTGCCTTCCAACAGTCACCCCTCCCCCAACCTTCTCTGAGCCCTCGGGGTCCTTGTGACTTGGCCATTCAGCCCATTGTGTGCAAGAAAATGCCACTCAGAAAATTGGCAACTTTCAATCCACAGGAAATCATTTTCAATTTTTCTTATTAGATTGGAAGGTTTCTTAATAAGTAATCATGTGTTCTGAGATAATTAACCTTTTATAGCGAATGACCCGTTGAATTAACAAAAACAATTTTCGTTTTCTCATTCGCCATATTTTTTTAATTCCACTCTGTTCGTCTTTTTGACAATGATTGAAATCGACGCTTCGAAATGCTATCCCTAGATGGCAGCACAAGTCTCGCGTCCGAAGATAATTTTATGACGTTTGGTGTTTCAACAGATATTTTCAGTTTGTGCCCCCATTTCAGAAGAATATTTTCCCCTTTGTTATTAAAAGAAATACGAAAATGAACGAGAATTTCAAAAAGTGTTCGCACCTCACACTGAGACCAACCGAGATGTTTCCTTCAAAGGGACTTCGCTCATTTCCCATTCCATTTCAAATGAGCGCCATGAAAATGTACATTTTGCAGCTGCCAGATCAAAACTAGATTATTGCGAGATATTTTTCTAGGAACACAAAATATTTCTCTGACCTTGGCTCACCTTTGGCACCACCTTTGCTGACTTTCGAAAAGCCCTGTGCACAAGTTAATATCGTCGAGTTCTAATACATATACTAACATATAAACCGGACTTTGACTTTTTGAGGCTCTAAGCCACAATAAGTTTAAGGGGCCCCAAAATTTCGAAAATTGAACTGAGGTATATATTTATTATTCTGATTGAAGGGAACATTAAAAAATAAATATGAAATCGATGTGATGAAAACATTATACTAGTACTAATATACAATAAATATTGTGTAAAGGTGAGATCAACAATATTTGCATAATAGATTGATTGAATGTAAAAAAACATTTTGCGACACACTTAAAACTTTCGTCGATTCTCGGCACGCAGTCATTGACTCGTCGTCTTGAAACTTGAAAATTTTTGAGCCCCCCCCCCCCCCCAATTTCGTGAGGCCCTCAGTTGTAGCTTAGTTAGCTTATGCGTAAGCCCGGCCCTGATCTTCTTGTGAAAAAATGACAAGGTGAAGTGTAAATTGCCCCCTCCCCCATCCACGGTTGTCGTCTGATGACAGAGAGGCCATGCTATGATCACTTTGCATTTTCGAAACACTCACTGCCATATTCCAATGATTGCAATATGTATCGATGATTTCTTTTCGAACGGATGCAATTGTCTCATTTCACCGGAAATCGTTTTCGCCACTCTGCAACAACTTCACTCGCCGACACAAACAATTCACATCTTTCGCAGTCGATAGAAACCATTTCCCAACAGACATTGGATTTTACCGAATCAGAGGCATTGAAGGAGCGATCCTCGTGCCTCTCAAGAAGAAGCCCTCATCCCATGGCAGCTGAAGGAAGAGAAATCATCATCATCATCACCCATTTCAGTCGTTTCCTTTTTAACAGACGACACTTGCAAATGCCTTTCAGTTCCCACCCAACGACACCCATTTGCACGCTTTTACCCTCGGAAGTGTTCCACGAGGCTGCAGGGGGTGCTCTCTGAAAATGAACTCATCCCAAAGGAATATTCTAAGAGAATAGCTTTCTTTCCCAAGTGATGGAATCCTTCGAGGATGTTTTTCAATGCACGCACTTAACCGGATTCTGAAATCCAGACTTCATGAATGGCAGAACCATTTGCTTCTTAATGTCAACTGCGTCTTTATATCACTCAAATATTATTTCGGGGGAAAGACCCTTTGTGAAAAAGTTTTAAACAATTTCAAATTGAACTCTGATAAAAAAAACATTCTCCTTTCATCAAATAGATCTTTTGAAAACTATTTTTTTTACCATATTACCACCTGCACTTCATTATTCATAAGAAAAAATCCCGATAAGACTTTTTTTTTAATATAAAACGTTAATATCACCTATTGCCTTAACAATATGTCATATTATTGTCTTTCTGTTGGCCGTGATATTTCATGGAATGTGATTTCAATCCCTGTTTTGAAATTTTGCGATATTTATTGTTTATCTCTCTTAAGGCCTCTAAACATTTGCTTCAAATGCTACAAAACACTTCAAAGCATATGTATCCTTTATTGGAGATATTTAGATTTCTAAACAAATTCACAGAGATAAAGCTTGCTTTTTCAGTATAAATATTTCAAATCATTCTTTCATTTCCAATTTTCGTTTGCATAAATGAAATTTGTTTCAGTTGTCCACAGAGGCAAAGATTTTGTCTGATTGACGTCATATAAAATGAAGTTTCTGAAATTCAAAATCTGGATAACTTCTTGTTGAATTAATTAATGGAAAGATTTTTTAAAAGCAGATGTTGTTCTGAAATGAGATTTTCTTCATTTCTTGGCGAAGAAATGAGAAGGCAGACATTTGTCTGCTGCTTTTAAATGAAGAAAACAAAATTTTTTCCACTTTAAATGGCATCAGATGTTTACTGCATTTTAAAAATCGTCCATGGATATTGTTATCGAATAAAAAATATCACAGTTATGAAAAATTGTTTTATGCTTTGGAAAAATGTCCTTCCCTTATGATTGATGAGAGTACAAAGATTTGTGTTACTGCAGCGCCTCTAGTGTCAAAGAATGGAAACAGTGACGAGTTTTGCAACATCATGGACGGAAAAAGGACCAAACGATTTTCTGTAAATAAGAACATTTCTTTGTTATTAGGAATTCTTTTGTGTTAATTTATACTAACACTGATGGAGATCGAACCTTGTGGAAGGATCTCCTCTCTCTGTAATTGCTTGCCTGAAAAATAAATATTTAGATTAATAACAGGTGTGGTTTGTTATAAATTTTTGAGAGAATTTTTCTATGTGACTTCAATGTACTACTCAGCTTTGCATAATAAACTTCTAGTGGCTGGAAGCTTGAAGTCAAGCGACCTAGGTTCGAGTCTGAATAAGACATGGATGTTGGTTTTCCTTTCAGGTTCGTTTTCACAGATCTTCTCTATTGAGTACTATACTGACATTTTGGGCTGTGTTGTTCTACCTCTGAGCAGCACTTTTTTTTTTGCACACCATGGGCTAAATGGCAAGGTCACAAGGACCCTGAACGTTCAGAGAAGGTGGGGGGGGGAGGACCCACTGGAACAGCTGTTGGGAGACAGATGGTAGTCTCCCGTCAAGGCCATCCAGCATGTTCTTTAACAGACACAGGGTATGACTCTCCCACACACGGGGCCACAGCTTAACGTCTCATCCAATGGATGCTGGCCTTTCTAAGCCATCACTGTCCCATACTTACTGTGGTCAGGGGAGGGGAAGTTTAAGAACACGCTGGATGACCTTGACGGGAGGCTACTATCTGTCTCCTAACAGCTGTTACAGTGGGCTCTCTCCCCCAACCTTCTCTGAGACTTTGGGATCCTTGTGACCTGGCCATTTAGCCCATGGTGTGGAAAAAAGTGCAACTCAGAGGTAAAACAACCCAACGTTAAAGAACACGCTGGATGGCCTTGACGGGAGGCTACCATCTGTCTCCCAGCAGCTGTTCCAGTGGGTCACCTCCCCCAACCTTCTCTGAGCCTTCGGGATCCTTGTAATCTTACCATTTAGCCCATTGTGTGCAAAAAAGTGCTGCTGAGAGGTAAAACAACCCAACGTTAAAGAACACGCTGGATGGCCTTCACGGGAGGCTACTATCTCTCTCCCAACAGCTGTTCCAGTGGGTCCCCTCCCCCAACCTTCTCTGAGCCTACGGGGTCCATGTGACCTGGCCATTTAGCCCATTGTGTGCAAAAAAGTGCCGCTCAGAGGTAAAACAATCGAACATTAAAGAACACGCTGGATGGCCTTGACGGGAGGCTACCATTTGTCTCCTAACAGCTGTTCCAGTGGGTCCCCTCCCCCAACCTTCTCTGAGCCTACGGGGTCCATGTGACCTGGCCATTTAGCCCATTGTGTGCAAAAAAGTGCTTCTCAGAGGTAAAACAACCCAACGTTAAAGAACACGCTGGATGACCTTGACGGGAGGCTACCATTTGTCTCCCAACAGCTGTTCCAGTGGGTCCCCTCCCTCAACCTTCTCTGAGCCTACGGGGTCCATGTGACCTGGCCATTTAGCCCATTGTGTGCAAAAAAGTGCCGCTCAGAGGTAAAACAACCCAACGTTAAAGAACACGCTGGATAGCCTTCACGGGAGGCTACCATCTGTCTCCCAACAGCTGTTCCAGTGGGTTCTCTTCCCCAACCTTCTCTGAGTGCCGCTCAGAGGTAAAACAACCCAAGCATACCACACTTTTTGCACCCTATGTCATGGGCGGGGAATTTCTTCGAATTATCTTTACGACACCTCTCTGATCCCAAAACTTTTGAATGTGTGGCACTTTATAATTTTTTGCGTCTCCCCCAAACACTCCTCTTCTTCCTTTAATTGACGAAATAATTCGGAAGATTTATGCATCATAAAACGAAATGCTTTTGCAACGAAAACAAGGACGTACCCACTGTGTGTGTGTGGAGAGGGAGTCCCGACTCCTACAGAAAGCTCTTCATCTTATTATACGAAATCTGAAGCTTGTCTACTTGCTGTTTTGAAATCAAAAACAGTTTGTCTTTGTACAATTTTATTTTAGCCCATAGTACAGTCGCTCAAAAAAGTATCCGAACACTATGGTTGATTACAGAATTCGGAAAAAAATATCTGGCAACGACTTTTTTAGAAATTAGCATTGAGGTAATGGAAATTAGTTAGTAATGGAAATTAGTGATCTTGGCAACCTTCGTGTCACGTGACACGAAGGTTGCCAGATCACTAATTTCTAAAAAAGACATTTTTTTAGCGACTGTACATGTTCGATACTAAAAATAGATTGAAAGTAAAAAAAAGCTATAAGATCTTATTCCACGTAGAATGTTTTTTAACTGTCTAGTGGAACATTTCCTTACGAAACCCAATCGAAGTGTTATTCTGAGACCGCCATCCACTCTGTAACTAAATTCTAGGCACGTGCCTGAACGATAGCATTTAAAACGGTTAGAAATAATAACATTCCTCTATTCAGGAATGTTTATTTAAATTTTTGAAATTTCTGGTACATTCCTTCAGATAATTAACGACGTAATGGCGGGCTGTATGGAAATGAGATTGGTCGCGGGCAACACGGCGAACTCGGTCAGATGGTGTCCTGTGTAGTGGCGCCATCTGACGGAGTCATTGGAAGTGAAAAGTAATCGAGTATTCCTTGAATTTTTACCTAATTACTAACGTTCAACAGAAGCAATATTATAATTTTGGAATTAATTTTCAAAAATATGTAGTACCTCTATTATTGTTATAATGAAATAAATTGTGGTAAAATTCTGAATTTAATTAATAATTAAATTACTTAAGCTATCCCATTTTGAAATTATTCGCTCTGCTAAGACTAATACGAATAAGTCACCGATTGTGTAAACCTCTGCCATTTTTAATTTTATAATCACGCCCACGAGGTTAACAGAGAGAAAAACACGCAAAAGCGAATTCACCAATCTGAATGACAGTTCAACTTTCGAAATCAGATTGATTCGTCCTTAAAAAATACACTACATTGTAAAAAGTGTCAAGACACTTTCACGTTAAGTGAACGAATAGCCACATTCAAATTTACCTAACTTTGAAAATAAGCTTTTTACGAAAAAAAAGTCACTAGACATAAATTGAAGATCTCGGTCAGAGCTCTCTAAATCTCTACGATGGGCTTGGAAAGGTCACCGTCCGTCGGATGGGATGTTATGACCCCGTGTGCGGGAGAGCCATACACTGGGCACATTTAAGAACACGCTGGATGGCCTTCACGGGAAGCTACCATCTGTCTCCCATCAGCTGTTCCAGTGGGTCCCCTCCCCCAACCTTCTCTGAGCCTTCGGGGCCCTTGTGACCTGGCCATTTAGCCCATGGTGTGCAAAAAAGTGCCGCTCAGAGGTAAAACTACCCAACGTTAAAGAACACGCTGGATGGCATTGATGGGAGGCTACCATCTGTCTCCCAACAGCTATTCCAGTGGGTTCCCTCCCCCAACCTTCTCTGAGCCTTCGGGGTCCTTGTGACCTGGCCATTTAGCCCATGGTGTGCAAAAAAGTGCCGCTCAGAGGCAAAACTACCCAACGTTAAAGAACACGCTGGATGGCATTGATGGGAGGCTACCATCTGTCTCCCAACAGCTATTCCAGTGGGTCCCCTCCCCCAACCTTCTCTGAGCCTTCGGGGTCCTTGTGACCTGGCCATTTAGCCCATGGTGTGCAAAAAATGCCGCTCAGAGGTAAAACAACCCAACGTTAAAGAACACTCTGGATGGCCTTGACGGGAGGCTACCATCTGTCTCCCAACAGCTGTTCCAGTGGGTCCCCTCCCCCACCCTTCTCTGAGCTTTCGGGGTCCTTGTGACTTCGAATCTATCGAAATCTCTATTTTTAAAAATATTTGTTCGGCCTTTTAAGAATGACGAAATCCAGAATGTTTAATAATGAGTTCTCTTGTTCAACGAAAAAACATGAATAGTGGAATAATTGAAATAATCGTTATAGAAACCATTAAAATACATAAACGTGTATCTTTAGCAAAGGCGAATGGTACAGTCGCTCAAAAAAGTATCCGAAAGCTATGGTTGATTATAAAATTCAGAAAAAATATCTGGCAACGATTTTTTTAGAAATTAGTGTCTTTGCTATAATGCCTTTGTTTATTTGGGATAAGAACCCACGACCTCACGAGCACATTATTAGTCAAAAATAATGTGTTCATGAACGAAGGCTGAACTGTTAACTTCGTGTCACGTGACACGAAGGTTGCCAGATCACTAATTTCTAAAAAAAATCGTTGCCAGATATTTTTTCTAAATTCTGTTATCAACCGTAGTATTCGGATACTTTTTAATATATATAATGAGTATGAATATATAATGCAATGAATATGGAGCGCGTGCAGTTACCGTTCAAGCAAACTGGAGCGGTTGCGGTTAATGTTCACAGCACATTGGATCGTGTGAGCTCACAAAGACCTGGATCGTGTGGGTTCACTCACGGAAATATTGAGCGTGTGCAGTTACCGTTCACAGCAAACTGGAGCGATTGTGGTTAATGTTCACAGAACATTGGATCGTGTGAGCTCACAAAGACCTGGATCGTGTGGCCCACTCACAGAAATATTGAGCGTGTGCAGTTACCGTTCACAGCAAACTGGAACGGTTGTGGTTAATGTTCACAGCACGTTGGATCGTGTGAGCTCACAAAAACCTGGATCGTGTGGGCCCACTCACAGAAATATTGAGCGTGTGCAGTTACCGTTCACAGCAAACTGGAGCGGTTGTGGTTAATGTTCACAGCACATTGGATCGTGTGAGCTCACAAAAACCTGGATCGTGTGTGCCCACTCACAGAAATATTGAGCGTGTGCAGTTACCGTTCACAGCAAACTGGAGCGGTTGTGGTTAATGTTCACAGCACATTGGATCGTGTGAGCTCACAAAAACCTGGATCGTGTGGGCCCATACACAGAAATATTGAGCGTGTGCAGTTACCGTTCACAGCAAACTGGAGCGGTTGTGGTTAATGTTCACAGCACATTGGATCGTGTGAGTTCACAAAGACCTGGATCGTGTGGGCTCACTCACAGAAATATTGAGCGTGTGCAGTTACCGTTCACAGCAAACTGGAACGGTTATGGTTAATGTTCACAGCACATTGGATCGTGTGAGTTCACAAAAACCTGGATCGTGTGGGCCCACTCACAGAAATATTGAGCGTGTGCAGTTATCGTTCACAGCAAACTGGAGCGGTTGTGGTTAATGTTCACAGCACATTGGATCGTGTGAGTTCACAAAGACCTGGATTGTGTGGGCTCACTCACAGAAATATTGAGCGTGTGCAGTTACCGTTCACAGCAAACTGGAGCGGTTGTGGTAATGTTCACAGCACATTGGATCGTGTGAGCTAACAAAGACCTGGATCGTGTGGGCTCACTTACAGAAATATTGAGCGTGTGCAGTTACCGTTCACAGCAAACTGGAACGGTTGTGGTTAATGTTCACAGCACATTGGATCGTGTGAGCGCACAAAGACCTGGATCGTGTGGGCTCATTCACGGAAATATTGAGCGTGTGCAGTTACCGTTCACAGCAAACTGGAGCTGTTGTGGTTAATGTTCACAGCACATTGGATCGTGTGAGCTCACAAAAACCTGGATCGTGTGGGCCCACTCACAGAAATATGGAGCGTGTGCAGTTACCGTTCACAGCAAACTGGAGCGGTTGTGGTTAATGTTCACAGCACATTGGATCGTGTGAGCTCACAAAAACCTGGATCGTGTGGGCTCACTTACAGAAATATTGAGCGTGTGCAGTTACCGTTCACAGCAAACTGGAGCGGTTGTGGTTAATGTTCACAGCACATTGGATCGTGTGAGTTCACAAAGACCTGGATCGTGTGGGCTCACTCACAGAAATATTGAGCGTGTGCAGTTACCGTTCACAGCAAATTGGAGCGGTTGTGGTTAATGTTCACAGCACATTGGATCGTGTGAGCTCACAAAAACCTGGATCGTGTGGGCTCACTTACAGAAATATTGAGCGTGTGCAGTTACCGTTCACAGCAAACTGGAGCGGTTGTGGTTAATGTTCACAGCACATTGGATCGTGTGAACTCACAAAGACTGGATCGTGTGGGCTCATTCACGGAAATATTGAGCGTGTGCAGTTACCATTCACAGCAAACTGGAGCGTCTCCAGTTTGCTGTGAACGGTAACTGCAACGTGTACAGTTGCTGTACACGCTCCAGATATTTTCCTGAATTCTGTAATCACGTGACACGAAGGTTGCCAGATCACTAATTTCTAAAAAAAATCTTTGCAAGATATTTTTTCTGAATTCTGTAATCAACCGTAGTGTTCGGATATATTTTTTTTGAGTGACTGTACACATTAGAGAAGCAGATTTAATATCCTTCTGACATAGAACTCACGAAGAAGGGGAAAAAGTTAAGTTTTGCTCTCGAGGCAAATTTCTTTTTTCTTCATCCAACTATTTACGAGTTAAGGCAATTGCTTACTTTTTTAGGTTAAATTATTTTTTAACTTTTTTTTAAATTAACTTTTGCACTCATTATTTTAACCGACAATGGTAATACTAAATATCACACCCTTAGTAACCCTTTAAATACTGAACAGATATCGGTGAAAATTTGAGATTTAAATTGAAAGTCCCAAAAGAGACGCAAAGCCATTTATTTCATTGAACAGTTCAGCCTTCGTTCACGAGCACATTATTTTTCACTAATAATGCGCTCGTGAGGTAGTGGGTTCGGATCCCAACCCCGACTCAAGACGATTTTTCCTTTACATTCGTTGTCAGCAAGATACTTCAACAGCTTAAAAGTGATTCGATGCTTACGAAATCCGTGATGTGATGTCGATTCATTTGTGTTATTAATAGAATGTTTCTAATCGGCATTCGAAGCACGTGCGTCTACTCTCCCTTCTTAAGGGTCTCGAGCTTAAAGAAACTCCATTATCGTCTGCTTCCTTTGCATAGGCAGCCATTCATCTCGCAATGTGATGATGATGACAGATGATGCTCGGAACATTGCCACTTGTTGCTGATTCTTGACAGCTGCAGAGTTCAAAGGCTAATCCGGCGATGGCTTTATCTCGCGCACTGTTTATCAGCAAGTGAGGCGACTGATCTCGTGAGAGCAGATCTCGCCAGTTGTCGTCTTCCTTTCCACCAATCACGATTCCACTTCCGATAGAGGAGATAACCGAAGCACTTGTTTCAAGTTCGGATGACGTCACTGATTGCTGATGGGGAGGTGACCTTGCATCACGAGGCAAATGGCAACGGAAATAACACAGCCACGTGATTCACACTATTTTGGAAGTGAAATTTTGCCACATGGAGACTTCAGATCCACCAAGATTTTTTCCTTTCGCTTCTCACGTCTACAAAATATTGGCCCCTCCTGGGCTAAATCCGTCACAAGGCCATTTAAAGTTCAAGACGAGGTTAAGTAACGGAGCGATGGGATCCTCCAGCTAATAACCCCCTCCAGGAGTGTTAAACTTGCAGAGGAAGTTAAATGCTGGCTGGGTTGAATCGGCGTTTCAGAAGAATCTTGGATCTGTTCCGAGCACCACTGGACAACAGAGAGTGGGAAAGTGGTCGTCGCGAGGAGAGCAGAGAAAGAAATCACATCTGGGGATTGGTTCAGTTTCTGCAGCGATGATTGAGTGAGGTCAGCATCCCTCATCCTTAACACATAAGAGAACGAAACAACTAAAATCTCCCCACGTGACCCTCATGCACCAATTGACTGCTGTGACTCAACAGTAGCTTTTCACGTCCATTCGTTCTCCGCTACAACTGCTGCATTTCTTATAAGGAAAAAAAGTGGTGTGATATTTCATATTGCGATGTTAAATCAACCACTGCACGCTTTACTAATTCTTGCATACCACTCAGTATTATTACATACATACAACATACGAAATCCTCATGCAGCCATCGGCTACGGCGGTCCAACCAGAATTAATTTTCATGTCCAGACGTGTCTGTTTTGAGCTACAACTGATGCATTTGGCCCCTCTAGGCCAATTCTAGCAAGGTCCTGTTTGACATTGTCAACCCATCGCATCCTAGGTCTCCCCCTTTTTCTGAAAACCTTTTATCACATTTTTTCTTAACCCTATTCGCCAATCTATAATTATTCATACGGGCAACATGACCAAACCAACGCAGTCTCTCTCTGCACAATATGCCGCTCAAAAGAGGTTGATGACTCCTTTGCCTAACCTCATCATTACTTACAAAGTTGAACCACCTAATGCCCAAGATACTGCGTAAGCATCTAGAATCAAAGGCATGAAATTTTTTGTTATCCTGCTTACAACGGGTCCATGCTTCGCTGTCATAAATAACATTAGAAAGAACCAAACTATTATACAGCCTAATTTTAGTCTTTATAGATAGCCAGCATTATATTAACAAAATTTTAAGATTTTCAATAAGATATTATTAGCAAAAATTTATATTGATTTTGTTAAAAGTACCAATAAATTTATAGGCTTCATTTTATTGACCATTTTCATTTTAATTCCCGTAGGTGGGGGGTAGGGTCCTACAATACTGTTAAGACAGCATTGGGCAACGGGGTCCATTCACTTGTGGGGCCCCTGAGCCCACAAATTTGACCTGTTCCCGAGGATCTAGCTGAATTTTCGCTTCTGTCGTCCTCTTGCTTCGTCGGATTCCTCAGCCCCGCAGACCCTCCCATCATATTGACGTCACCACAGGACAAAACAGAACGTGCGGCGACTGATCTTTAGACGAGTAACAGAAGTCACGTGGCTCAGATGACACGGCGACCGATTCGTCATCGCATGCAATGTGGAAATGATCGGTTTCAGATGATCGCCGCTGATCAAATATCGCCGATGCCATCCCTTTGCAATCCGAGTAGTACTAGAGCTCATCCGTCGGTCAAAACCTAAATTTAATCCATGTCCTGGACCGCCACAAACAAGGATATAGAATCCAAGTTGCCTGGGACTCTTAGTCCGGACCTTTCATCGGGGCCCTGTCCAACATGACACGGACCTAGTCAGCGGGGCCCTGTCTAACATGACACGGACCTAGTCAGCGGGGCCCTGTCCAATATGACACGGAGTTAGTCAGCGGGGCCCTGTCCAACATGACACGGAGTTAGTCAGCGGGGCCCTGTCCAACATGACACGGAGCTAGTCAGCGGGGCCCTGTCCAACATGACACGGACCTAGTCAGCGGGGCCCTCAACTTCTTCCATCTTAGCCTGTCCGACCGTTGCCGAATCCGATCAGCATAGCCTTCGACTTCATTTAGGCCCTCAAGCCCCCCCCCCCCCTCGACAAGGTGGTCCCGTATCGGAGGGGGGGAGGGACCAAAACAATCGAATCCAGTTTTCAGCCTTACCTGTTGCCATTTGATCGCTCGAGGTTAAAAAAAAAAGCGCTCGGGGGGCGAAATCTACTTTTAGCGCCGCCTACATTTAAGAAAAAATAATCTCATCGAAATATTATTAAATATTCAAATCTGACACTAAGAGTGCGCTTAAGTTCGTTCACAAGAGAAATATGAAAACTTTTTTTGCTGCATGCTCAATTGGCGCTCTTTGGCTCGTATTCTTCTGGCAACTGACCAATCAGCAGCTGTCGCCATCTCCCTCACCCTCGATAGGTGATTGCTCTAAGATCTTTGAAGACTCGTCAACTGCGCAATCTCCCCGCAGTTACCCTTCACTACTGAATAAATAATAATAATAATAAATATCCCCTCAAGCAGCTGCTTGCCACAGAGGTCTGACAGGAGCCTGTCAGTTTATATGCCACAGTAGAAGATCTGAGAGGATGGCAGGACCTCAGCAGAAAACAACACGAACATCCATGCCTTACCCGGGGCTCGAACCCAGGTCCCGTAGATCAGTAGTCAAGCGCGCTAACCACTCGGCCACGGGACGGCTACTACTGAATAAGATAAAAAAAATCCCAAAGGAAACGATTCCACCTTTATTTGCAAAGACAGCATCAACTGAGATTAAAGTGGAAACAGAATTTCCGAATAAGAATGAAAGCTTCGATGGGCTCGTGAGGTTTCCTCGAGCAACTCTCTGCACGTGCTTCCTTTCCGTGGCATCGTCACGTGCCCTCTGCCACTTCTGCCCCGAAATGCGCCACGTGAGAATGCAGCAGACAAGTCTTGCATTGATAAAACTTCGATGGCCAGCGGAAGGGGAGGTGAAAATCCCCCCCCCCCAAAGAAGAATGTTTTGTGTGAAGGGGGGATGGAAGCACGAAAGAATGGCCACAAGAAACAGAAATCCGATGAACCCAGCGATCGACGCACGCGCTGAATGCTAATCAAGAGTCGGACAGATCCGACATCTTTATGGGAGGGATGAACGCATGCGCACATCGAAACAGACACTGTAATAAATTCTGAACCTGAACGGGTGCATACTGCGTAGAATATTCAGTGGTAAAATGGCGGCGAGGCACAAAAATTGTCATTTTTACGAGTATAGGAAGTAAGGTGGAAGAGATGTGTCTTGCTTTAACAGATTCTTTATCGAAATGAAGCCCCCCCTCCCCCAAAGCTCAGTCCCCTCTCACGCTCGCCGTTGCCACTGGGACTAAACCGAAAACGAAAAAAAACCTTTTGATATGTGCAACAGATGCAGATTCTGAGGGTCACCTCTACGATGTGGCCTCTTATGCAAACGAGTCGGGGTGATTGTTGCAACAACGAGAGTTCGTGAGTTGTTGCAATCCCTCCCCCTCAGAGAGCAGAACTCGTTAAACAGGACGAGCATCGCACTCGCCGCACGAGCAGAGAATGGCTCCTTCAAGAGTTACAGAAGATGAACCCCTCTTGGAAAATGGAAAAGCCCCCGAAGTGGTCCTTTCTCTGTTTTCCATTTAAAGACTGTCAGCTCAATTCAGACGAGAGTCCCTAATATTGGAAGAAAAGATTTTTTGCAAACACTTAAAACCACTTCAAGTCGATGTTTCATGACTAAGGAATTGCAAAAGGAAAATGGCGCACTTGTCCTTCGAGGGAAAACTTCGAGGGAAACAGTTCAAACTTTGATTAATTCTGTTTTCATCTAACTCTAAATTTAAATTATTGTTCACGGGTTGGGTTGTTTTACCTCTGAGCGGCACTTTTTTGCACACCATGGGCTAAATGGCCAGGTCACATGGACCCCGAAGGCTCAGAGAAGGTTGGGGGAGGGGACCCACTGGAACAGCTGTTGGGAGACAGATGGTAGCCTCCCGTCAAGGCCATCCAGCGTGTTCTTTAACGTGCACAGGGTATGGCTCTCCCGCACACGGGGCCACGGCTTAACGTCCCATCCGACGGACGGCGGCCTTTCCAAGCCCATCGGTGTCCCCTACTGACCGTGGGCAGGGCGGGAAATTTTGCGGAGATAAATCTCAACGCTCACCCAGCTGGGACTCGAACCTGTGAACTACATATTACGACCCTGGCGCGCTACCGACTGAGCCACCCCCGCCCCTTATTGTTCACGGTATGTTGAAATATAAAAGGGAGATTTTTAACTGCTCTAAAGTTTCTTGCATCTCTAAATTAGCATTCTTCATTTGAAGGCGAACTTTTTAATTTCTGATTGATTGTTGTTATCAGTGGCAATTGCTTCACACCGATCGCTGAATTCCTCCCCCAATGGACAACGAAACAGTTGAATTGAGTTAATCATCGGGGCGGGCCAAGCATGCCCCGATGACAACTCCCTTTCCAGACAAACGACACGTGCTTCGTTGAAGGTGCCCCTTTGGACCCACGACTCGCTTCCAATGATGATATTTATTTTGAACAGGTCTTAAAAAACATAATCTTCAATTTATAACAAATGTTGAAAAAAGGGAACTTTTGACCGAAGCATCGGAAGCTGTCAACGACTCTCTGATAAACATGGCTGAACGGGAGGAGAAGTGATGATGGTGCTCCTGTCGCATCATCCACTGCGCACTCGCATTGTCTCCTCAGGAGGCGGGGGTGGCTCAGTCGGTAGCACGCCAAGCTCGTGATCTGCAGTTCCCAGGTTCGAGTCCTAGCTGGTCATTTATCTCCGCAAAATTCCCCGCCCTGCCCACGGTCAGTAGGGGACACCGATGGACTTGGAAAGACCGCCGTCCATCGGATGGGACGTTAAGCCTTGTCCCCGTGTGCGGGAGAGAGCCATACCCTGTGCACGTTAAAGAACACACTGGATGGCCTTGACGGGAGACTACCATCTGTCTCCCAACAGCTGTTCCAGTGGGTCCCCTCCCCCAACCTTCTCTCAGCCTTAGGGGGCGGCTCAGTCGGTAGCGCGTCAGGCTCGTAATCTGCAGTTCCCAAGTTCGAGTCCCAGCTGAGTCAGCGTTGAGATTTATCTCCGCAAAATTCCCCGCCCTGCCCACGGTCAGTAGGGGACACCGATGGGCTTGGAAAGGCCGCCGTCCGTCGGATGGGACGTTAAGCCGTGGCTCCGTGTGCGGGAGAGCTATACCCTGTGCACGTTAAAGAACATGCTGGATGGCCTTGACGGGAGGCTACCATCTGTCTCCCAACAGCTGTTCCAGTGGGTCCCCTCCCCCAACCTTCTCTGAGCCTTCGGGGTCCATGTGACCTGGCCATTTAGCCCATGGTGTGCAAAAAAGTGCCGCTCAGAGGTAAAACAACCCAACCCAAATCTCTAAGCCTTCGGGGTCCTTGTGACCTGTCCATTTAGCCCATGGTGTGCAAAAAAAGTGCCGCTCTGAGGTGAAACAACCCAACCCAAATTGTCTCTTCATATTACATTTGGCGCGATGGTCGCTCACTTTGACTGACAAATTCTTTCGCTCTCCCAACTCGAGAAGAAATCTTATTTATGTCGTTTACTTATTCGAAATATGAATGCTACCCGTAACCGTTCCAGAATTATTGCGAATTCATATGCGGATCTCTAGAAAGATCGATGTTGGGGGGGGGGGATGCAAAAAGATTGAACTGGCCAGAACGGACGACAACGCCACTACGCTAGTCTTTTTTCTACTTTACTGTTCTCGCCAAATATCGAAATCTGTTTTCCACTCTGTTATAGGGGATTATTATTTTTTTCGTCTCCGTTCCAGTTACGAAAATTCTCTAATGAGGGGCAGTGCCACCCCCCCCCCCCACCCCACCCCTCCCGTTGTTCTCCAAGATTCCCATGTTCCCTGTGTGTAAGAGCTAAAGAGGAAAAATAACCAACCGAAAACTTGCAAAGAGCCATTCCCATAACAACAGACTTCTTCACGATGCTCTTCGGTTGGATGATTTCAATTGGGTTGTTTTACCTCTGAGAGGCACTTTTCTTGCACACCATGGGATAAATGGCCAGGTCACAAGGATCCCGAAGACCCACTGGAACAGCTGTTGCGAGACAGATGGTAGCCTGCCGTCAAGGCCATCCAGCGTGTTCTTTAACGTGCACAGGGTATGGCTTGGTTTGTTTTACCTCTCAGCGGCACTTTCTTGCACACCATGGGATAAATGGCCAGGTCACAAGGACCCTGAAGGCTGAGAGAAGGTTGAGGGAGGGGACCCACTGGAACAGCTGTTGGGAGACAGATGGTAGCCTGCCGTCCAGCGTGTTCTTTACCGTGCACAGGGTATCTCTCCCGCACACGGGGCCACGGCTTAACGTCCCATCCGACGAATATCCATTCCCTATCACGCCGAGGGCAGGGTTGGTGGGGCTCAGCTGATATAAATCTCAAAACTTAGGATTGCTGGCAGCTGATTTCAACAGGTGGCGATCGGAATTAGCAGACGAAAGCCAGTTGTGATATTCCTACGGGTCAAATAAAAAAGGAATGGGCCAAGGTTGTCGTCAGCGCCTGCTCTCTGTTGGTGTGGTCACGCTTGCACGGGAATGAGAATGCGGTGCACAGTCACGTGACTCAAATGACCCAGAAAGGAGAATAGGTAGGTGGCGTAAGAGTCGCTCTCTTCGCTGAAATAGTTTCTTTAGAACAGATGGAAAGAATCGTCTTTATCATCACACATTGAAAAAATAAATAAAAATACTCCCTCAAGCAGCTGCTTGCGACAGAGGTCTGACAGGAGCCTGTCAGTTTATATGCCAGAGTAGAAGGTCTGTGAGGATGGCAGGACCTCAGCAGAAAAACGACACATACTTACCCGGGACTCGAATCCAGGTTTCTTAGATCAGTAGCCAAGCGCGCTAACTACAGTCGCTCAAAAAGTATTCGAACACTACGGTTGATTACAGAATTCAGAAAAAATATCTGAAGCGTGTACAGCAACTGTACACGCTCCAGTTACCGTTCACAGCAAACTGGAGCGTGTGCAGTTACTGCACACGCTCAATATTTCTGTGAGTGGGCTCACACGATCCAGGTTTTTGTGAGCTCACACGATCCAATATCCATATATCCATACATCCATGCCTTACCCGGGGCTCGAACCCAGAGTCCCTTCGATCAGTAGCTAAGCGCGCTAACCATTGAAAAAGGATTCTTAAAAAGCGACTTTTAAGGAGGATTTGAGTTTCGGTTCTGCTGCCTCTGCTCTGTGTACGAATCATGCGCAAAACTATCAGACATCATCTGTGGATTTAAAATTTTATAAAAAATAATAATATCATTAAAAATTATTTTCAAATGGGAAATTAAAAAATTGCAAATTACAAAAAAAATTCCCCCCTCAAGCAGCTGCTTGCCACAGAGGTCTGACAGGAGCTTGTCCCTTTAATACGCCATGGTAGAAGATCTCTGAGGAAGGCGAGACCTCAGCAGAAAGACAACCTCTGAGAAGCCCGAACTCGAGGCTCTTCGATTAAGTGCGCTAACCCCTCGGCGACTGGACGGCGAATATAATGGCTACTGATTTGCAAACAGTACAAAGAGTTATTGCATTTATGTGGAAGAATAAATGTACAATATTTAAAAAAAAATTCTGAAGAAAACATGACTTCAATAACAATAAATTCATCAATCCATATTTCTAAAATTTATATACTTTAAGTTTCTTTTATTCTTATCCGACGGGCTTTCTAAGCCAATCATTGTCCACTTCCTCAATGGGATCAGGGAGAAAATCCTGGCTCGGGAATTCGAACTTGGGAACATCAGATTACGAAGCTGGCGCGCTTGTTACAGACTTTGGGTTGGGTTGTTTTACCTCTGAGCGGCACTTTTTTGCACACCATGGGCTAAATGGCCAGGTCACATGGACCCCGAAGGCTCAGAGAAGGTTGGGGGAGGGGACCCACTGGAACAGCTGTTGGGAGACAGATGGTAGCCTCCCGTCAAGGCCATCCAGCGTGTTCTTTAACGTTGGGTTGTTTTACCTCTGAACGACACTTTTTTGCACACCATGGGCTAAATGGCCAGGTCACAAGGACCCCGAAGGCTCAGAGAAGGTTGGGGAAGGGGACCCACTGGAACAGCTGTTGGGAAACAGATGGTAACCTCCCGTCAAGGCCATCCAGCGTGTTTTTTAACGTGCACAGGGTATGGCTCTCTCCTGCACACGGGGCCACGGCTTAACGTTCCATCCGACGGACGGCTGCCTTTCCAAGCCCATCGGTGT
The DNA here is from genome assembly GCA_038380435.1 of Ryuthela nishihirai. Classification (NCBI taxonomy): domain Eukaryota; kingdom Metazoa; phylum Arthropoda; class Arachnida; order Araneae; family Heptathelidae; genus Ryuthela; species Ryuthela nishihirai. The sequence continues at coordinate 117,256,965 of JAWZYU010000002.1, read as the reverse complement.
CCCCTACTGACCGTGGGCAGGGCGGGGAATTTTGCGGAGATAAATCTCAACGCTGACCCAGCTAGGACTCGAACCTGGGAACTACAGATTACGAGCCTGGCGCGCTACCGACTGAGCCACCCCCGACCCGCCTGTTACAGACTGATTCCATTATTCAGTGAGGGAAAATTTCAAAATTGGCGACCTCACTGTTCCAATTACTATTTTATGGTATCCGATGAAGTAGATGTAAAAAAAAAGAGCTTGTCACCTTTTCACGATAACGCGATGAATTAAGATCCCCCCTCCTCGTCATTTTGTAAATGTAACGAGTCGCCTCCACCCCCCCTTGTGAGCATCGGTTCAGATTTGCCGTTGTTAATCTCTCTCTGTCTACGACTTTCAGTTCATTTTTCATCCCCAATGGAAGTTTTGAAGTGCGCAGTTCGCTTCTCTATCTGTTGACATCCGATTCTCTATCAGAAACTCTTTGATCAGCTGCTACATCTACCGCCGTCGTTGCCATGGAAACAACCTTCAGCGGCGCCCTCTTGCATCATGTCGGCTGCCAGGTGGAACAAACAGCTGCACGCGCTGCGCTTGGCGGCCGATCTCGTTCTCGTGTCGGGCGATCACCTGTTCCCTCCCCCCTGCTTTCAAAGTGAACCCCCCCTCCCCCACCTTCAACAACAATTGCGTATCACATCTTTCAAATGGAGTAAGAATGCATTTCTTTTTTGGCGGAACAAAAACCTCACAATTTGCAAATAATTGATTGAAATTTCTCGAAACGTCGCAACCAATCTGAGCCAAACCAAGGACTGCCATTGGGCGGAGTCTGATCCCACGTGACGTGCCCCCCCCCTCCCCCTCTGCGTTGCAGTGCCACGGGCTATAAAGGATTAGAGCCCGAAAAAAAGAGAGAGAAGGAAATAGGTAAACAATTGTTCCCCTAATCTTCGGATCGCGAGTGTACCGAGTTGCGTGTCAAATGAGAGCTCGTGACGTGCGGTGTGACATACGCCAATTCAATTCGTCCCCCCTTATTCCCCCAAACAAAAAGGGAAGGGAAATTTAACATCTGCCAATCGTAAGCGAGTTATTTATCTGTTCTCCCATCCATCTTGTAGAAATGGCATATTCTGAGATTGGATCATTTGTCATCGAGGAAGAGGGGCCGAAAAACTCAAGTTCGGAAAAAATGCAAATGAACCGATGCCAGAGAAAGATGTGGCGGAGGGTAACTCAGTCGGTAGCGCGCCACGCTCGTAATCTGTAGTTCCCAGGTTCGAGTCCCAGCTGGGTCAGCGTTGAGATTTATCTCCGCAAAAATTCCCCGCCCTGCCCACGGTCAGTAGGGGACACCGATGGGCTTGGAAAGGCTGTCATCCTTCGGATGGGACGTTAAGCCGTGGCCCCGCGTGCGAGAGAGCCATACCCCGTGCACGTTAAAGAACACGATGGATGGCCTTGACGGGAGGCTACCATCTGTCTCCCAACAGCTGTTCCAGTGGGTCCCCTCCCCCAACCTTCTCTCAGCCTTCGGGGCTGAGGGCCAACCCAAGCCAAGGAAAGACCGAAAGGAATGGAGATAATTGTTTTACCTCGCATTTTTGTTTCGCACACAGGATAAGGACCCCAAAGTCCCAAAAAAGTTGGAGAAAGGACCCATTGGGCATTTCGAGATTTGCTGTCGCTATTCCCCGATGAGACCTCTCTTTGGGGGGAGGAAATGGAGAATGAATCCTTTATGGCCCGTGACACTGCAACGCAGAGGGGGAGCTATCACGAGACAGATGGCAACCTCACATCGAGTCCAACCAGTGCGTTCTTTAATGTGCGCAGAGTACTACTTTCCTGAACACTGTTCAAAGCACCATTCCGACGGGGGCGGCTTTTTCAAGTCCATCGGCGTCCTCTTTCTGACCGGGAACGGAGGCAGGCTGCTTAGATAATTATTTAATCTGAACTTTGGAGCAATTAGGATTCGAAGGAATGGGGAGGTGTCGTCAGAATCAAGGTGGATGACTCAAGATGGCAGCAAAAAGGGATGGAGAGAGATCCTCTCTTCCTTGCACAGTTGGAGGGGGAAGAGGTGAAAAAATGCGTTCTGGTCTCTCAAGGAAATGGAGACGCCCCCCACAAGGGAAAGAGGCTCAAGTGAATCTAAATGATGAAAATGGGAGAGAGGGTGGTTGGGTTGTTTTACCTCTGAGCGGCACTTTTTTGCACACCATGGGCTAAATGGCCAGGTCACAAGGACCCCGAAGGCTCAGAGAAGGTTGGGGGAGGGGACCCACTGGAACAGCTGTTGGGAGACGGATGGTAGCCTCCCGTCTAGGTCTTCCAGCATGTTCTTGAACGTGCACAGAGTATGGCTCTCCCGCACACGGGGCCACGGCTTAACGTCCCATCCGACAGACGGCGGCCTTTCCAAGCCCATCGGTGTCCCCTACTGACCGTGGGCAGGGCGGGGATTTTTGCGGAGATAAATCTCAACGCTGACCCAGATGGAACTCGAACCTGGGAATTGCAGATTACGAACCTGGCGCGCTACCGACTGAGCAACCCCGGGAGAGAGGGCTTATATTCCAAAAAGTAGCAAGTGGAATAGAGAGAAGAAAAGAGGTTTAAAGTGAATTATTTTTACGTCTTTTATTATGATTATAGTTATTTTATAGTTCTTTTAAATGAAAAGAGGGACTGAGTAAGTGATCCACCCCCAGGTAGGGGCCACCACAAAACATAACGCAGAGAGTTGAGAAAAAAGAAAGAAGGGATTAACAGAAAAAAGAAAATCGTTGGGAAATGAAGCACAAGATCAAATTATCCCCCTTCCTTAACGTAAAAATCCGGAGAAAAAATATTTTTTCAATTATTTTTTTCTGGAACTATTCAATTTTTTTAGATATATTTATAGCCGAGAGAGAAAAAAGGTGTTTTGAGAAATTGCGATTTGCCTCCTCAGAGAATGTTTTGTGCTCAGTATGGGAACAGACAGGAGGCTGAATCGAAAGCTTACGACACGAAGATTGCCACAGGAGGGTTTTACTGGCAGACTCTCATCAGTCCTACCTGGTAAAGAGGCTGATCAGTATTTTAAGAAAAAAAAAAACACTCGTACAATATAATTTTTTTCTTTGGTATAGTAATTTATTTTTTAAGAAATATTCTTGTAAAATATGTGGAATGTACCAGGGTCATCGGGTCATCAAGGCTCAACCAAAGCGATGACAATGATTTTAATAACTTCATGATTGGAAGAATGATTTTGAAAAATTTTGTATCTTATTACAGGCTTTTTTAGGACTACGAAATGAACAATAATTAATACACGTAACTAAGAATTTCACTATTTTTCATTTTGTCCTGTTGCTGTAAAAACAATATTTAATTTTATATTCATTGTTAGATATATCCAAAAGCTCCACCCCGGTAATCCCTATTCAACCGATGCCACCGCAATACTTATTATCCATTCTGCCTCCATTCGGGATAGCACAATTCTCTTCTGGAAAGTATTTGTGTTCGCAATGAACTATAAATTTTCTGCCCACTGCCAGATCGACATCAGAGAAAATAAGCTTCGCATAAGTCACCCTTACGATACATATATGCTAATGAATTGCTCTCCTATCATACGAAACCATTCAAAGCCCGACAGCTTCTACTGATCTGCATTCTGATGTTTCCTTCAAACCGGTTTCAATTTATTTCGCACAAACTGACGACTGACCTTGAAGATCTGTTGATATTCGGGCGCCACCAAGTATTTTTTGACGATTTATTTCCCCATCTGTTTCGTCGAATAAAAAGAGCTTTTTGCAACGCCATCATGCGAGCAATAATCGTGTACCCATGGGGAGAAGGTTTAACTAAACCTGATAAGATTGAAACCACTTTTTTGAACCAGAATTAAAACAGACCTTGACACTGTGGAGTCTTCAGTTCATCAACTCTTGAGTGCATTACTGAATGGGAATATAACATTATGTGGGAAAGGAAAGACGTCGATGAGGGAAAATATATTTTTTATAATCAATGATCGTAAGAGGAGCACACATTATCCAGCATCCCATTTACTAGATCCGAAGCCCAAATACTATTTCTTCATTCATAGATAAAAGGGGAATCTCTGGAGTCGAGTCGTATCTAGCTTTTTCTGACCGAGGCAACAATAGAAAATTGAACCCCCTCCCAATATAATTTCATCGCAGCATCTTTTTCTGTACCCCCCCCCCCCCCCCGTGCGCCAGAGGCTACTGCCTCACCTGTTGTTGAGGTCCTTAATCTCTTTATAGTGACAGCCATCTCCTAAGAAGCAGTCTTTTTTTTTTCAGAAAAGCATTCGAGCTACAGTGGGTCACAAAAGTATTCGGCCACCTTACATTTCTCATAATTTTGAAATATGTACTTAAAATTACTAAATGTAGTCAAAACCCCAAAAAAAATTTTGACATTTTTTGTGCTCTGTTAGGTACAAAAATGAAAAATATATAAACACAAAATACTAGAACGTAATGATTTTAAAAAACAAAAAACACTAAACTAGTCACACAAAAGTATTCGGCCACCTCCCATAAAAATATAAAAAACATGAAAAACGATATCTCAAATATTTTGTTGCATGTATGACTGGTCTAGAAGGAATTGATTTGATCAAACTGTTGTTTGGTCAAACTGGAACCAACTTTGTGCCACTCTGTTTGAAGATACATTTTCAATCGGTTATTATTTTTTACGGCAATTTTATTTAGTGATCTCTTCAGCTTTCTCCATAAATGTTCAATAGGGTTCAAATCTGGCGATTGAGGTGGGGTTTCCAGACGTTTTGGTGCATCATATAACAACCACAGCTTTGTATCGAATATGTTTAGGATCGTTGTCTTGTTGGAACACGAATCCGTTTATCTTAATTTATCGGCACTATTTCAATTTGCTGTTTAAAATATCAATATATACATATAACTATCAATAAATTCAAGTATATGTACCCCATCCGCCGACATGCATCCTCAGACAATTACAGAACTCTCTCCGAATTTGAAGCAGCGCAGAGATTTGATCGAACTCTGATTTGGGTTTCTGTTTCAACGTTTAAATTCTTTCCAGGAAATGATTCAACTTTAGAGCACATTTCCCCTGCTGGTTCAGCAGAATTTGCTTTGACACATCTCAAAAATGTTTTCACCATGATTTACAATATTTGGTCTTCCAATTCGGTGTATATTCATTGTCTCCTTGCTGGTATCTTTTTAATACGCTTCGTACTGTTGAGCGTGGAATTCCAGTCACTTTAGAATCTCCGAGACAAATTCTTTTATTTTTCAAGTTGATAATCATTTCTCTTTCACCTAAACTAAGCTCTCGCGTTTTCGCCATTCTAAAACTCGAGGTAATGAATGTTCTACAATCTAGACTTGAGGTTCTTCTAAATACTAAATGTTTCGTGTAAACATCACGTGACTTCAAGTTTGCGTTTAGACATTAACACGTGATTACTATGTAAATCCAGTATTTTGCATACTGTATTACACGGTGGCTGAATACTTTTGTGTCGCTGGTTTAGTGCTTTTTGAAATTCATTATGTTCTAGTATTTTTTCATTTTTATATATAGCATCAGAGCACAAGCAGAAAATGTCAAAAAAAATTTTGGTTTTGACATTTAGTACCCAAGTATACAAAATTATGAGAAATGTAAGGTGACCGAATACTTTTGTGACCCACTGTATTGATATATTTCCCTACACTAATGCTAGTGATTCTATTATCTAATGTTCGAAAATGGAGTCGCATAAAATTTTCTTTTTACTACTATTAAAATAGCGTTCTGTGGTGTATTGAATTTTTTATTTGCAGAAAATCTTATTAAACTTTGTATCCCCCACCCCCAATATTCTGATTGAATTCAGATCGGGTACGAACCCAGGATTTAATTTCCGGAGGAGGGGGAACGAAGTTCGGAGAATGACTTGAGTAGCGTTTCCGCATTTACTAAAATACACCAAAGACGCAAGGTTAAATATTCTATGTGAAATAAGATTTTATAGTTTTCAATCCATTTTTAGTGTCCGACATATATGTGGTTACAAAAAAATTGATGACAAATTTATACAATTTTCTGCTAGAAACGAAAATCAACTGTCTTGCAAGTCCAACCTGACATTAGATATTTTTGAATTGATTGTAACACATCCTCATAGAATTCGTAATTTTTCTTGTTTTCATTTGAGTAGATCTAATATTCTCGTTTATACAAATTGAATGTATAAAGATGATGCAAAGTTACGAACATGAATAAAAGTTATTGCAAGACTCTCAACTAGATTAAAAAAAATATGCAGCAACAGACGTACAAACCAGGTTGGGTTGGGTTGTTTTACCTCTGAGCGGCACTTTTTTGCACACCATGGGCTAAATGGCCAGGTCACATGGACCCCGAAGGCTCAGAGAAGGTTGGGGGAGGGGACCCACTGAACAGCTGTTGGGAGACAGATGGTAGCCTCCCGTCAAGGCCATCCAGCGTGTTCTTTAACGTGCACAGGGTATGGCTCTCCGCACACGCGGCCACGGCTTAACGTCCCATCCGACGGACGGCGGCCTTTCCAAGCCCATCGGTGTCCCCTACTGACCGTGGGCAGGGCGGGGAAATTTTGCGGAGATAAATCTCAACGCTGACCCAGCTGGGACTCGGACCTGGGAACTACAGATTACGAGCCTGGCGCGCTACCGACTTAGCCACCCCCGCCCCAAACAAACCAGGCCATACAGAGTGTAGCAAAAGATATCTGTTAGACAGCTGGACATTTGGAAGAAGAAATTGAACTAATTTCAAAAAAAATTTTATTTTCTGCAATGACAACACATAAATATTTTTAAAAAAAGCGGTAAAAACATCACAAATATGAACCACATTCTCCCATGTTTTTTGGACGAAATGTTACATGTTGCTTCGTCGCCAGTCATCAGTTAACAGTCTTGCAGAAATATTAGCCCGCTTATTCATGGGAAGCTCTCCGAAGTTCGCCGTGTCCACTATCCTAGATTCCATTCCGAACGCATTCAACAGAGGCTGCAAAAATAAAATCCCGTATTCATAATGGATCTTCGAATACACATCATAAAATAAACACATTAATTTACTTTAGCTTTATATGCTTATTTGGGAATTGGTTTTACAATTGAGTAGGGTTACCATACGTCCAAAAGAAGGACATGTCCTTTTTCATCTATTGTCCTCCCAGAATATTGAAGAAAAAAAACAACATGTCTTTTTTGTCTAAACTCGTGTTTCAAACTAAAATTAAAGCACTCTTTTTTGAAATTTCTTGAACCCATAACTATATCATTTACTGTTAACCGTGAAATAATTTACTGCAAATGCAAACCATGAATACTAAATGAACCCACGACCTCCTGATAACATGCCAGAGCACCTGACATGTTATCAGGAGGTTGGGGTTCAGATCCCACCAGGCAAATAACAGTTTTTCCTCTATATTATTATAACGAACTGCTACCAGGTGTATAGCTGAGAAATTCTATTATTGTAAAAATTTTATAGTTGTTTTTTAAATCTGTTATTTTTTTTTACACCTATTTTTAGTGTCGGCTAAAATAAAATTATATAAAAAAATTTCGGATTTCAAAGCAAATAAATAAGTTTTAGATTTTGTATAAGACACTTTTTTTGGGAAGGAGGGGGTCCCCAGATCCTCTGATTACTTCTCTGCATGCTGCCATATTTAAATTCTTTAAAAGTTTGCTGTGTTGTTAATAAGATCTGAGAACTATTTTCTCTAAGTGGGAAGCAGAAATTTTAGAAGTTCCTTATGACTCCTACGAGCAATTTTGTACAGATAATAATCTTGTTTTCACCCAAACAACAGGATCACAACTGACAACACTTGACCTTTACCCAAGACACTAGAAAAAAATTTCGGGAGGGGTATTAATATACTGCTCACAAAAATTAGGGGATATATTATCACTTCATATTCATTTTGAAATATCACCTAATTTTTGTGAGCAGTATATTTCAAAACAAAAATTTATAGATGTTTCGCATATAGTGGACTAAATGGCCATTGGGTGGTCTATTCTATGGACACCAAAGAGCCCTGATTTGCTACCATTTGATTTTTTTCTTGTGGGGGCTTTGTAAAGAATTATGTTTACATAGACAAAATTCGAGACCTGAATCATTTGAAAATGGCCGGGTCATAAGGACACCAAAGGCTCAGAGAGAGATTGGTGGAATGGTACCCAGTGGACAGCTGTTAGGAGAGATGGAGGTCTACTGTCAAGGTCATCCAATGTTCCTTTAACGTACACAGGGTACAGCTCTCCTGCATATAGGACCAAAACTTTTTAAGTGCCCCACCCAATGTCCTTTCCAAGTCCACTGGTGTTCTCTTTCTGACTGACAGAGGAGAAAAATCTCAATGCTCACCCAGGTGGGACTTGAAACTGGGAACTGCAAATTTCACACCTAGCTCACCCCCCCCCCCCCCCATGCTCAATGTTTACTTTTAATTCATAAAGACTGATCAGTAAAATTTGGAATTGTAATCAAAATAAATTATTTCTCACAACTGCAAGAGAAATGATCAGCTGAGCCTGAGCCAAAGTTAGCACAGACTACTTCTCCTCAGTCATACATTCGATTTTTCATAACGTACGACTGAGCTGAAGTAATCTCTGCTAACTTCGGCTCAGGTTGAGCGGATCTCCGCTGTGGAGATAAAATGTCAAGAAACTGAACTGTGTGTGGAAGGGAGAGGTCACGGAATTTAGAAATGCAAGAATAAACTGCACCTTGAACTTCTGAGGATTTGAAAATTTGATTTTCATCCCCTTTTATCAGTTTCAGGAAATTACATTCTTTATCAAAAATAAAAATCATTCCTATAAGCTTTTCCTTTGACTCCTGCTGATATTTATCTTGCCTACTCTTATCACCATGATATTTTAATATTTTCTCATGACAATTGGATAGTAGAATTATAAATTATGGTTTGATTTGCAGTTACTTATTTTTTCAAAGAAACATTCATTTATCCATCAACCTCTCATTCTTTCCACTACTACGTTAAAGGCTACACATTAAAGAGTTGTCTGAGAAATACTAATTATACTATTTTATCAAAGCTAGCATAACATCCTTCTACAACAATGCATGTCACTTGCCAGTTTTCCAAAGGGCCACATGCATGTTGAATTCAGTGTTGGAAAGAATTCCCCCCCCCCCTCCAACAGGTTTGGACCCCAAGTAATTATACAAATACTTGAGTACCTGGTCCCAAGTGTGTTCCACACCATTTTCTGTTGAAAATGAGAGTTTGTCTCTGACAGAATTAAAGTTTAAAAACTTTTTAATACTTCTAGGACCCATTTGATTTCAATGGAAAACCTGCTAGTCATCCCATACAGTAATAGGCATATTCTGCAGAAGTGAACAAGAAATCCCTGAATGTATACCTATAGATATGTTTCTCTTACAGCTTGGTGACCAAGGCAGGACTTGTGCTTAAGCGAAGCTTAGGGCCTCAAAAAATTGAGTTTGAAATTTATATAAAAAAAAATTTTGTGACCATATTAAAATTAATCTAGTATGCAAATACTGTTCATCTCAGTTTCACACAGTCATCATTGCATACCAGTGTTAGTATGTTTTCACCACATAATTTTCTTAATGCTCTCTTCAATCAAAATAATAAATATATGTTTCTAATTTTCAGACCCTCTTAAACTTACTCTACCTAAGGTCCTTTTAAATTAACATAGCTTAGAGCCTCAGAAGGTCAAAATCCAGCATATGCATGCACGAGCTTGAAATCTTTTGGCAAATTTCATCATTCTGCAATTGTATAGATACTTGTGAGCCCCATGTTGGATAAAAAACTCCAAGAAAAACTTTATAATGGGTTAGTAGTAAACATTAGTACCACAAGTGAACAGCAGAGAGACTCTGATGAAACTTTCAGCAGTACTGTAAACCAAAAAACTTCCCACCAGCACCAAAAAAAGGAAATGATTTTACATAATTTAAACATGTCAAATGAAAGCTTTTGGCATGGGGAGTTTCACATCTGCCAAAAATATCATACAAAAGGCAGAAAGAAATTTTACAGAACCGACAATAGCAGGTATTACATCAAATAAAATTTTTGACATGGGTAGTTCCAAAAATATTGCTCTCCTAGTTTCACTTTCTGAAAAGAGTGAATTTTTATAAGGGTCAATCATAATATTACCCAAAATAAAAACTTGAAGACTGTCACTCCTCAGAATGTAAATTATTTGCCTCTGACCTTTTCTTCCCTCCAAAAAAGGATACTTAGTAAACTGCCATTTGATTATATGCACCCACTCAACCATGTCTTAATATTCATTGAAGTTGAGACATTAAAGAGAAAACATCAATGCTCGCAGATCAATGCTCACAGATGTGGGATTGAAACCTGGGAACTGAAGATTGCAAGCCCTGAGGTGCTATTAAGCAAACCCCCACTTCTCAACTTGAGCATAGCAAATTAGCTGTTATTGAAAAACTTTTAATTTCTTTCTTCAAAAGTTTTTTGGTATCTTGAAGTCATTAAAATAATTCAATAATAATCAAATTGGCTTATTCTGATGTCCTGTTACAGATGCAAACAAGCTCAAAGTCTTATTTTGGTGGTGGGGGGGGGGGGGGGCATGATTTTCAATTTCCCAGTTTGTAGAAAATAAACTAAAATTATTTAAAAAATTATAATTAAATAAACTAAAATTATTTTTAGCTATTCTCTATATGTCTATATGCATTATTAAACAACATTAACAAATACTGCATAATTGCGCAAATAATTAAATTTTAATGGAAACTATTCAATATTTAAAATTTCAATGCAATTCTACATAAAACCATAAAAAAATGCATAGTAAGCATTATTACACTAAAAAAACAAATATATGGATCAATTCAATTAGATGGGGCAAAATATTAACCAAAAAAAAATTTCATATCTCTTGAGCCAGATCTACTTCAATCTAGAAAGTTAAATTCTTAATTTAAAATGATGCTTTAGTCAATTTTAAGTATTTGCACCTTTTAAGTGAAAGCATGTGTTGCCAGGTCATCTTATATATCAAAACAATAGCACTTCATTCTAAAGGATAAATTATATAAAAAAGTAAAAAACATAAGCAAACAGGATGGGGATCAATTTATAGAAATTTCCAAAACTGAATAAATCCTGTGGTGATACATAAAGTGTTAACTCTCTTTAGCATGCATTTAAGAAAGTGCCTTTCTCTTATTAGGAGTATTAAGTAAAAATATAGAACTTTATTACTTTATTGTATCGAAGGCTTTCCCACACCTTCCCATGCACCGTGGAGGCAGTGACAACAGTTGTTATATCTCTGAGAAATGCCAGATTAAGGATGGAAACAATTTATCCCTCAATGAGCTAACTGCCACTGAAGTTGGCAGGAACCTATCAGTTAAATATCCCACAGGAAAGATTTGTGAAAATTGGACCTCAGCAGAAAGACAACATAAGAAACATCCATACCTTATATGATGTTTGAGCTAAAGATTGGAGTGGCCAGTTAAAAAAAAAGATCCAGTGAATTTGGAACATTAAATTTGAAGGATTGAGCAGACTTCCTTGTAAAGTGGGGATGTTTACTTACTCTCATCTGATAGTTTGCAACCATGACTTTGGTTAAAAAATTCTAGCTTCAGATTTTCAAAAGCTTGCATTATCAAAATGTTTTAAAAGTGTTGCCACTATTATTAATAAAAGATCTGATTGTACAGTAAGTTAATATTTAAAACAATTTCTGGAATATTTATTCATCAGGGACAAAGCTTTTCATCCAGCAACTGTCCCCAGAAGACAGGGATATCTGGGCACGCTACTAAGTCTCTTTAATCTGCAATCAAGCATGCTAACAACTTGGCCATGAGGAGTACAATCAGTATAACATTGTAAAAAAAATTATTTAAAATTTCCAACTTTGAACAATATTCATTTATTTATTCTGAAAAATTTTATATGTAAAATTTAATTTTCAGTCTTAAATTTATCCAGCCATTCAATAAACCTAATTTTTATTCTTTTTACAAAGGTCAGTGCCACTCTTGAAAGGTAAATAACTTTTGCCATTTTTTATGACATGCTAATTTTTTTCCTCAGATCTCAAAGTAGTACTCCCCTCTCCCTAATATTGTTAATCGTTTTTAAAAAAACTTCAGCTCTTATTTGGTTTAAATCAGTATTAGAATCCAAAAAAAAAGTCCAAATTTTTCTTTGAAAGACAATAATTTTAACATTTTCTTTTAATTTTTACGAATTTTAAATGCACATAATGGATTGTTATGGTTACACTAAAAACTGTCACAAATAAAAATGCATTACAGATATTATTTCCTTACTAATCACTGTAGTGCAAATGGAGTATTTTCTCAGGTTGAAAGTCTCCATCCTTTAGGGCTGGGAACCTTGTCATATACAGTTGGATTGTTTTACCTCTGAGCAGCAAATTTTTGCACACATGGGCTAAATGGCTAGGTCACAAAGACCCCGAGACTCAAAGAAGGTTGAGAGAGGGGGACCCACTGGACACCTGCTATTAGGAGGCTTGGGTTGGGTTGTTTTACCTCTGAGCGGCACTTTTTTGCAGACCATGGGCTAAATGGCCAGGTCACATGGACCCCGAAGGCTCAGAGAAGGTTGGGGGAGGGGACCCACTGGAACAGCTGTTGGGAGACAGAAGGTAGCCTCCCGTCAAGGCCATCCAGCGTGTTCTTTAACGTGCACAGGGTATGGCTCTCCCGCACACGGGGCCACGGCTTAACGTCCCATCCGATGGACAGCGGCCTTTCCAAGCCCATCGGTGTCCCCTACTGACCGTGGGCAGGGCGGGGAATTTTGCGGAGATAAATCTCAACGCTGACCCAGCTGGGACTCGAACCTGGGAACTACAGATTACGAGCCTGGCGCGCTACCGACTGAGCCTTCCCCGCCCCACTATTAGGAGGCAGATGGTAACCTATCATCAGGCATGTTCTGTAACGTGCACAGGCTATGGCTTTCCAACACACAGGCAACAGCTTAATATCCCAGCTGATGGATGGCTGCCTTTCCAAGCCCATTGGTATCCCTTCTAAGGTCTGGGTGGGGTTTTTCACAGATAAATCTCAATGCAGGTGCTACTGGAACTCGAACCTTGGAACTGCAGTTGTCATATACTTTTCATAAGGCTAATAATTATTGTTTTGCAGTAGAACTTAGTGAAATTTGTACCGTGGTCCCTATTTAGAAAAATATTTCTTTAGAATGGGCGAAAAATCTGGTCACATTTTGTAGTTAGAGATGAACAGTACACATTTTCAGAGGAAATTCGAAAAAAAAAACCCCCCAAAAAAATATTAGAATCCAAATATTTGCAAATCCCTCTACAAACGAATAAATTTAAAGTCTCCAGTTGGATGCATTGAAAACCATTCGCCCTTCCACACTAAATCTAGCAGATATGAAAATTTGAGACATCACTTACCTTTCATACTGTAAAATGAATTCTTCCATTAAGACTGTTTTGCAGAAGGTTTCGTGTCTTTGCGATTAGTTTCAGTGTTCTGCATTTTGGTAACCAATTTTCTAGCATGTCCACTGGGGTCGTGATGGTTAGTATGTTCACTAGCCTCTTTCTTCGACCTCTGCTTACCACTGTGTCCAGAATACAAATATTTATCTTGATCAAAGTTGTAATGTTCATACTCATCGAAGTGGCTTTCTGACATCTTGAAAATTTTAAAGACTTAACTCCAGGTGACAACACACAAATTTAAATGACGCAAACCACACCGACCTTATTAATACCCTACTAACGAAAGTACATGTAGCGTTTTCGGTAGTGCTGCCACCTACCAGGCAGGAATAAGGATTAACTTGGCCAACTACGATAGATGTTGTTACCTTGTTACAGGCCACCTGTATTCGAGCTTCTCGCGGCACCAGGTGCAAAAAAAAAAAATCAAAAGAGGACGCGAAAAATACTAACAAACCATGTCTCTGCATAAGTTTTTATGAGTCGGAATTGAGACAGCAGTCTTTTCAATATTTATGACTTTTCAAGTATCCCTTTCCAAATTTTATCAATTTTCAACATGGTAGGCACTCACAGATGTAGGCCCTATAGTAATATGTTGCGCAGCGGTGTGTAGATCCAGAATTATGGACATATGATATTAGAAAAAAATAAACTTTCATGTGTTCCCGTCGAATAAAACATTTCTATTGAAATGTTGGACGAAACGGCAACTTATATTTTCCTTATATTTAAAAAAAGGTTAACAATTATATTTAGCCAGTACACAATTAGGCTGAAAGATGACGTTTTTGCAATATCTACATCTGTTATTTCCCTAAGCTAACGTTGGTTTTCATTTCAATATTCTTACTTATTAAAGTGAATATACCAACGACAGCTCAGTCTCAATGTGAGACCATGCTCATAAGTGTCAGTAGTAACATTTCTGAAAGGAGTAATAGTGTGAATTAAATTAACAAATAAAATTAATATGTGAAATAGGAAAAATAAATTCCTTTGCTAAAGTCATCACTTTCGAAAAAATGAAAAGCTTTTTTTTATTAATTGCAACTCTAGGTCCCATTTGTGTTAAAAAATGAGAAATGATGGACCATAGATATAATAAAGAACTAGATTATAGTGCCTATAAGTATAGTGTGGCATTCGTCTATTAAAATCTGGGAGAAAAAGTGTTCCATACCAGTAGAGGACGCTGGGAACGATATTCTTGCCTTGTTAACATTACCCTCTATGGACGTTTTGCTTTCAAAGACTTTCAAACATAAAAGCGTTTATGCAAAGGTTTTACCATTCAAATGCACATTATTCCTAAGTGTTTTAACTGAATTAGTAAAACTTAGAGAACGCTTGAGCAAGTATATTTTTTTAACGAAGAAAATTGATGGCCGTTCGATCAAAACAAACTGCATTCCTCTTTATGTATCAGAGCGCTGAAGTGATCGTTTTGATTGGCTCTTTGGTAAACTCTTCGAATGACACGTGATGTAACATATATGTGACGTTTGGACTCGCCAATTGTAAATAGAAGTCTTATAGGTAGATATCCTTGTAAATTGAGAAAGCAATTTAAAACGTTGTAATTGGCTAAACAAGAATGCAAGTTTTTAGTATCGTGATTATTCTTTCTTGTTTAGCTAATTATAACGTTTTAAATTGCTTTTGCAATTTACAAGGATATCTACGCCAGGACTTCTATTACAATTGGAGAGTCCAAACGTCACATATTAGTACGTATGTTATTTGTCACATCTTTAAATTATAAAATATACTTCAAGAAATAAAAATTTGAATTAACCAGTAGATTAGATCATTTTAATACTGCAAATTATTAGTATCGTGATTATTCTGTATTAAAATACTCTAACCTATCAATTAATTCAAATTTTTATTACTCCCTGTCAATCCACAACCCCCACTTCACCACTCTGAATACACCAATTGGTCATAAACAGACCCCCATAAACCCCTTACCCTCACTATAAGGGAAAAAAATTATGGTATCAAATATCCTTTAATTCACAAGGAATATAGTTTGCACTGGACCCCTTCGACTTCACTGTATTCCACTTCATTATTATTGCTAATCTAACTGGCTAACAACCACTCCTTACCCCCATATACCTCAATTCACGTCCCCATTAAATTAATGGCACATTTTAAAATTTTTATGGGCAGTTAAAGGCCCCTCTCCCCCTCACCACTAAAAATTCCATTTCTACAGTTAACTCCCTCCAATGCAAGAGGATTTAAAGAATATAAAAGTTCTATCTAGCCCCCCAGGGCACAAATTTCCACCCCTATTCAAGACCCCAGACCCCTCCTCCCCACACCATTAAAAATTTATAACTATCTCAATCCCATACCTTTACAGTCCATCCCATTTCCTAGGTAGTTACGCTACGTTGTGTAACGCAAGTGCTAAAATCTACCTTATTGACACCAACTCACAGCATGTACCACAAAAAGCATTATACATTTCACCCTCCATCATGGAAGATATTTTAACTACTCCCCACTACTCTCTAACACTTTTTACGATGTAGCAGCTTCCCTTTACTTCTTTTTTTATTTTATTTTTCAACGAATCTAGGCGGCCTGCTAGCCATTAAGCATAATTGTCGAAATCTGGGATAACCAGCACTTTACGGTCCTGGTCCCGCCAGTCGTTGCTTACAGCACCCAAAATTGAATTTTGCGATTGGACCAGATGATAAAGGGGCTGAGCCCCTTTTACAAAGTGGTCCAGGAAAGGATGAAGGATTGTTAAACGCTGTTACCATCCCGTGCTGAATGCCACAGCATTTTATTACCGTTAAGTACTAGAACATAGGTCATGGAGTTGACAGGAACCAAAAACAGCTTTACCGTACCACAATGCATATTAGACTTGAATGTTCTTAAATGTAAAAACAAAACCTCTGTAATTTATTTATATTTGAGTAGAATCTAAAATTCTAAATATTACTTTTAAAAATTCTTGTCTTAACTGCACTGTGCACAGAAAGTTGTTATACTGAGAAAAATACTTTTAAAACTGTTCGTTGCAATCGCGAGGTTAGCGGTTCCTATCGCTTCAACATGCCGCATGCAAAGCACACCTACGTTAAAAGTACAACGGACGCGATCATGCCTTGTCGCTTTATATTTTAGCCACGGCGAGCTGAATTTCTTACGGCGACATAGTATTCAGCAAGTTGTACTTGAAATTGTATTAAATGTCACGTGAGGTTAAATACGAGCAAATATAAACTATATAATTTTCTCCTTTTCATAACGTTAAACATAGCAACACTGAAATTTACAACTGCCCTGAAGCTTATATAAACGATCAATTATGCTAAATAAATAGAACAAATTAATGGTTTATTCACTTTATACTTACCAAATTAAAATGGATGTACAAATGGGATTTGTGAGGATGCCGCCCAAATTAAACAATTTTTTATTATGTAAGCTAATTCTTAATATTTAATTTCTGGAGGAAACTAACGAAACATTTTAGCTGCTTATAGAGTATCATGTTTTTTCATGCCCATAATGTTTCGCGATATCATTTTTTATGTAGAACTACTTTTTTCCTATCTAGAACTACTTGTGGCGCAGCAACTTGGCGTAAAACGGTACTAACCAATATCTTTTCACTGCCCATGTACGAAGTTACGTTGCGACTCTAGTCCCGCTGTCGGTAGGGGACTATTATTTGGATCACTTTTTAATGGCTAGGCTATTGACGATTGCCACACTATTACTTATAGACACTATAACTAGACAGTGCTTAGTTGAAAAACTGTGACCACAACCGACCTTGCCAACGATCGCCAGTTCGGTAATAATAAATTCATTTTCGTAAGCAATTCTTATTCTAGTCTGCTACATTATAGGAAAATGCGACGCAAAAAGTGTACCTTTAGCGGAAGTGACGTTGCCCACCAAAGCGAGGCCATCAACTCGGTGCGTGATGGGAATAAAGTTGTTTACTTCTTTTTAAAATGCCTTTGTTTACTTTTCTATTATGTGATGTAAAATGTGTCTACTTTACATTTGGAAATTATAAACTTCTCAACTATATTTTGACCATTCTAATACCTAATTACTTTCGGTCTATTCCATAAAACAGGCGAGAATAGCATTTTATTTTAAAGTTTCAGTGCATTGTAATATAATCTATACATAAATAACAATATTTTTTAATAACTTTTTATAATTACTGAGTGCTTTTGCAGTTGAAAAGTTTTAGAGAATTCTATATTTATCTCGCAAAATTTTCAGCAATTCATAAAAAAGTGACATTTTTCTACAGTGGGATTTTTTTTTTTACACTATACAATGGTGACCAGTGTTGCACTAATGAAGTATATATTTCTTCAATTTTGTTTTCTAACTTGCTGCTTTAATGAAACAGTTGGGAATCTTTTTCTGGTGTAAAATAGACCATTGACTGTATTCAGTACCAGATTAAAGAGCAGAAGCCATCTAGGCTTTGGCATATTGCCCAAAATACACAGAGAGCTCTCAAAAAAGAATTAATTTCACGTTTTTCTAGAATATGCAAGTTGTGCAAAGAGTGCTAGTTGATTAGTTATTACTAACGTTCGACCACCAAAGCGATGCCATCAACTCGATGCATTCTCGGAGTGTTTGGTTAACGTAATGGAGACCGCAATTGAGTGACTACGAAGTAATCGTTTTTTGGTAAAAATTCATAGTAAATGATAAAACGGAAATCATTTTTTTTTGTTTTGGTACTAATTTATTGTATTGTCCTAAAAACAAATAAATTGTTTATTACTCTACGTATATTTTCGTAGAAATCCCATATTGTAATGGTATAATTAAGAATTAGCGAATTTAATCGTAAGGAAACATTTAATGCAGACTTGCAATTTACGTTGTTTATGCGCCGTTTCTTTTAAGCAAAGCAGCAATGCGTTCATATGTAATAACATATAAATAATGATATCTTTTGGTGAGGTGAGCGATTTAAACTGCAAATGTACCGCATTGAATAGTTACGTTTTTGTTATTTTTCGCACAGTAATTTTTTTTTCTTTAATACCAAGCATTCCGCATCTAGTAAATTTTTTTTCCATTTCTACCAAATATTTTGTGTCAGTGACTTTTAATTAAAATGTTAACGTAAAATTGGTTTGTCCATTCTTTAATGAATGTGTTTCTAAATATTTGTATTTATGCATGGTTCATTATGAGTTGCAACAGTATTATCTATAAATTAAATTTCTCTTCTCTTTTTTTATAATTAGGGTGTTTTTACGTAAGAAGAGTAGTCAAAACAGCATCTACTTTGCAAGTGGCACGTTCATTGGGTTAGAAATGGTAACTCCAAATTTTACGTTCGCATCTATGGGAAGAAGTATATTTCTCCTTAATAATTCTGATGGAAGAATAATGTAACCTTTTATTGGATACTAACCAAATTTATCAATAAAGATGGACTAAAATGTAAGATTAGATTGAATACTTTATAGGCTATTAAGTAGCTTTTCTATCTGGGCTATGTCAGATAGGCATTTCCCCCATGCAAATGCAGGTACTAACATGTACTGTGAGGCTTTTCACAATAAATTAAAATATTATTTTGAGCAAAGGTTTAATTTCCAGATAGAAAGTCTGTTGACACAACTTTGCAAGTGGAAATTTATTTATATACTATAGGAATATATAAAATTTTGACAAATGTCTCAAAAATCAATTTCCTTCTCTTCAACACGCTTCACTTCGTATTACAGGTATTAAGAATTTCTAATATCTCTAACATAAGTTCAGACAACTGGTATGTTAAATCTTAGACAAGGTAGTCCCAAAATACCATTGTACTTTTATATTATTGCAAGTGTGAGACTGACATATTAATTATGAGAAGAATCAGAATATCTTTCATTGTTTACAGTTGAGTGAAAAGCTTCACTGTATGTAATACAGTGTTTCAGATTTATTTTTTACAAATAAACCCATTATTTTCAAAACAAAAAAGACAACAAATCTTCAGTTAACATATACCAAAAAACCATGTACCAAAAAAAAAAAAACCAACATAAACTTTGTATGGGTTGTTTAACCTTTGAGCAGCACTTTTTTGCACACCATGGGCTAAATGGCTAGGTCACATGGACCCTGAAGGCTCAGAGAAGGTTGGAGGAGGGGACCCCCTGGAACAGCTGTTGGGAGACAGATGGTAGACTCCTGTCAATGTCATCCAGTGTGTTCTTTAACGTGCTTAGGGTATGTCTCTCCCACACATGGGGTCATGGCTTAAAGTACCATCTGATGGGTGGCAACCTTTCTAAGCCCATCAGTGTCTCATACTGACCATGGTCAGGGCGGGGAATTTTGCAGAGATATATCCCAACGCTGACCCAGCTGGGACTCGAACCTGGGAACTGCAGATTACAAGCCTGGTGTGCTACCGACTGAGCCACCCCCACTCCTTATGTAAATATGTCCTCTTCCTTTTGGTAAAGTTCTTTTTTTTCATATGTAGGGGTGGAGGTGATTCAATGGTAGCACACCATGCTCATAATCTACAGTTCCCAGGTTAGAGTGTGACCTGGGCTAGCATTGAGATTTATCTCTGCAAAACCCCCACCCTACCTTCTGTTAAGTACACTGATAAGTTTCGAAAGGTCATCATCTATTGGATGGAACACAAAGCAGTAGACCAATGTACAGGAGAGCTGTCATACCCTGTGCACATTAAAGAACACACTGGATGGCCTTCATGCGAGCAACCATCTGTCTAGTGGGTGGCCTGGCCATTTACCTCATTGTGTACAAAAACATGCTGAAAGGTAGCACAATGCAACCTTCATTATATCCTTTAGGTTTTTTATGACATATAAGTTACATTAAATGTTTTTCTTTTTCCTTTTGGTATAGTTAAATATGTAAAAAGCTTGACTAATTATAACATACATGAAAAGTATATAAAAGATAATTATGTAGTTTGCAATATCCATATTGCAAACTACATAATTATAATAATAAAATCCCCTCAAGCAGCTGCTTTCCACAGAGGTCTGACAGGAGCTTCTCAGTTTATATGCCATAGTAGAAGATCTGTGAGGATGGCACAACATCAGCAAAGAAAAAAACATGAACAATCCATGCTTTACCTGTGGGTTCGAACCCAGGTTACTAAACGAAAAAAATGTACACCCCTCAAGCAGCTACTTGCCACTTTAATATGCGATAGAGAAGTTTTGTGAAAATTGTAAATTGAAAGTCAATGACGGACCACTATTGAAATTTTTAACATGAAAAAAAAAATGGATAGCTGTGTAATATTATTCTACAGTAATATGCATATTGCATGTCATAGTATCCTGCGAAAAATATACAGGAATGTATGAGAAGTGCTGCAATATTATAAATATTCTGCATTTATATTTATCATAATAACCCTAGATCAACAAGATTTTCACCTCATGGAAACTAATGCACCTGACTAATATTGCTTTAAAGAGATACCCTTCTGTCTGTATTATGTAAAAGGTAGGTTTGTTTGTATACAAACATCTATTCTAAAATTTTATTTATTTATATAACTACAACTTATCTAAGATGGGTTGGGTTGTTTTACCTCTGAGCAGCACTTTTTTGCACACCACTTAACTAAGATCCAATATAGTTGTCATTGTGTTTATATCATTTCTACTTATGTAGAGATGACAGTAAGCAAATAATATATTGAATTTGTTGTAAATGTTTCAAAATTTTTCTGGGCCATAACAACATTTTCAATGAATGTAAAGACTAGAAAAAATTGGGTTTTTCTACAATGGGAACGTAATTTAAAAATGTTATTTTTTTTGTTTTCTAAAGTTTATTTACCCCTTTAGCTATGTAACATACTGATGATGTGCGATATGAGATTAACAGACAAATAGGGATTGTGGCTGGGACTTTTAAGAATCTATGGAGAGTTTGGTGAAGTAGGCGTATACACCTAAAGACTAAACTTAGGTTGTATAATAGTTTGCTTCTTTCTAAGGTTAGTTATGGTAGTGAAACATGGACCCTTTTTAAACAGACTAACAAGAAACTTGATGGCTTTGATTCTAGATGCTTATGCAATATTTGGGCATTAGGTGGTTTGACTTTGTAAGTAATGATGAGGTTAGAAGAAGGAGTCATCAACGTCCTCTGAGCAGCATATTGTGCAGAGAGAGACTCCGTTGGTTTGGCCATGTTGCCCGTATGGAAAATTACAGATTAGCGAATAGGATTATGAACAGTGTGCCTAAAGGCCTCAGAAAGAGGGGGAGACCTAGGATGCGGTGGGTAGACAATGTCAAACAGGACCTTGTTAGAATTGTTGTGCAGTGGCCGGATGCAGCAGATGTCGCTCAGGACAGATATGCCTGGAGAACTAAAATGTATTGTATATGTATGTATGTAAACTGTATATTAAAAGTCTAGGCACATTATTTATCGCTTTACTTGCTAATCAAAGACTTTATGCTGTAGAAAACATAAGATTCAAAACTACTATTTATTATAGATTTTTGTTCTTCCAACGCAAAAAAAAAATTAGTATCATCTTAACTTCCCCATTTTTACTAAACTTTTACTAAAGATAAATCTATCTTTTTCAACGTCCCTTTAGTTGAACACCACATCCCATTTTGCTAATAAAATGAAACAATTTAAATGAAAAGATTTTATTTATGAAATAATATCCCATTTCCTTTTCAAACCTCTTGTTGCAACCATAGGCAGAACGAGTACGAGCCATCTGCATTCAAAATAAAATTTTAAAGCGTTTTTTTAATATGAAACACAATCCTACAATGCCTGTCAATTATCTCTTGAAGACTTTTTAGACCCGCGTTACATGACTTTCGCCTTCCAGATGCCGGCTTCAGCGTAATAACGTTATATCCGTCTACCTCTATTGCTGGTTTATGAGAAAGATAACGAAATCGGTGTCTACGTAATGGGAATGCCTTCCGATTTCCGCAATTCTCCATGTTAGCAAGCGCGAATAGGAAGCTTCAGAGCTTGCCATATGAGGGCAGCACCGTTCCGCGGTCAGCTAACCTACGCTAACGGTAAGTAATAGCGATCTGCTCAAAGTCATAAGGTAAAGAATCAGACAGAAGCCTAATGAAATACAATAAACTAGAATCTTTCTAGGAGATACAACGGGAATAAAGATTTAAACTCTCCATAACGAAAAATATGTTTAAAAATAATCGTGTTACAATTGAAAATTATTATCTTTTGAAATCCGAAATTTTCAAGTGTTTACCCAATAATTATTGGGTATATTGTTGGGTACGTATATTATTTAGAACAAAATTAAAATTTTTTCCAAAGCAATTCTTTACCTAATTTTAATTGCTATTGCAATAGAGCTTATTGTTAAGAGGAATTCATAAGCAATAGATTGAGGCAAGATTACTTTGATATTAATACTCGATTTCTTTTAATTAAGCATGAAATGGAAAATTTGCTAAAAAATTAAAGAGTAAAAGTAATAGTTTTTTAAATGCAATAGGTACAAAGTTTTTCCCGACCAACAGGATCCCTGCTGTTTTTTTTGCTTGTTTTAGAGTAATGTTATTTTTTTATCACGTCAATGGACGTTTTTACATAAGTAGTTCAATTTTCATCATTTTCCGTTTAAGAAGGATATAGGGGCTCCATTTAGAATATAGCTCTAAGGCTCATATTTAGAACTTTGTTCCAGGGCACCCATTTGGAACTTGGCTCCTGGTCTCCCAATTGCTTAATGCGCCCTGGTTCACACACATATTTGTGCAGTTCAGAAAGCTCACAAAGTATTATAAACTTCAACATTCCATTAGTCATATATGTACAAGACTGGTTTCAGAAGAGATTGGGGAGAGGGACAGAAAAGTGTCCGGGTCGAAGAAATTGAGCGACATTTTTACTACTATACCTAACACTATTTTTTTTAAAGTAACACAATATTTGAATTAGTGAAAAATTTTAAATTGGTAGTAACAACATTATGCTCAAAGAAAGCTACAGCATTATCTTTCCATGTTATTTCAATGGGAATCTAACTATGAAACTCCATAACAGGGAGGACCAAACTTTTAGTCTTTGCGATTGACTATTAAGACAGAAAATCTTTCGCGAACCACCATAGTACATACATAATAATGATTTAACACTGCTTGACCAGGTAAGCATAAAATAAAATTTAGCATCAAATATGTTAACGTGACATTGTTACATTAATTAAAATCTTTTCCACCTAAAACTGGCAGCTACGCGATCGACTGTTTGGTTATCTCTGCTCTGTAACATCGAAAATATGCATTTAATAGAGAAATGTGATAAAGATAAAAATTGTAGACCCGTCAGGACTAGATTCTTTTCGAGCCACTCGTGTGTGCAGAAGGGTATTTGTCTCTGCTTTGTCAGGATGCTACTGCTATTTAGATGGCCGACAAACACAAACTCAGATTTTGCATATACACATTTGATGCATTTAATGAAAAACTGTGACTGAAATGAAGGATAATCGAATTTATTTGAATTCTCGATTTATTATCAATATTCGTTCAGTATTTAAAGAATTATGGAAGATGGAAAATTTAATAATAAATTATCCTGTTTTTAAAAATCATTCATAATTATCTAAATCGAAATAATCGTTATGCAACTTTTAAAATTTATATTTTATTAAATGATTTGAAAAAATATTTAAGTTTTAATTAATATCTGAAATAAATTCTTATGACCCATTACTGTTGTGAAATATTCTAGCTTCCATAATTCCTTAAATATTAGATGAATTCTGTTGAAAATCGAGATTTAAATAGATAAGATTATGATCTTGAATTTATTTTTAGTAACTTTTTTAATTAAATGCATATGTTAGAAGTTACAGAGCTTCCAAGTAAGATTCCCATTCACATAACACAGAAATTCTCTAATATTTTGTTAGAACAGTTTAACTCAGTTCCATATATTATAAAGGTTTCTACGATTCCAAAATATTATTTATTCAAAAGTGATCTAAGGATTTTTTTTTTCTAATTACTCATGTCATTGTTTTGTAGCCGGCATATTGAGGCAACCACATATCTTGCAGATCCAGTTTGGAAGAGATTCGATCAAAGCTGAGTTTCGCTTCTGCAAAACATCACACAATACTGCATCATTGTTCAGACTTCTAGTTAAAGACAGCAGAAAGTAGACAGAACAGTAAATAATCACATACGAACAAACCCGTATCAGAATCCAATTTTGAAGCAAGCAGTAAACCACAGAATAAGAAATCTGTGGTGGTAAACAGCGTAATAACCTATATTGTAACGAAGCAAGAAGCAAGGAAAACAATGGATCGTCAGCGCCATAGCGGACGAAAATGTAACTAGCGCTGCTTACGCTTCACGGGTTTAAATTGGCCGGCATTCCCATTACGTAGGCAGCGACGAAATGCTCTTACTGATGATCAAAATGCGTAAGAAATCGTAATCGCAAAAAGTAAACAAACTTGTAAATAAATAAATAATAAATAAATACACCCTCAAGCAGCTGTTTGCCACAGAGGTCTAGACAGGAGCCTGTCAGTTTATATGCCACAGTAGAAGGTCTGAGAGGATGGCAGGACCTCAGCAGAAAAACGACACAAACAGCCATGCCTTAACCCGGGCTGGAATCCAGGTCCCTTAGATCAGTAGCCAAGCGCGCTAACCACTGGGCCATGGGACGGCTAAAACTTGTAAAGTAATATGTTAAAAAAAGGGGAATAAATAAGATTTAGTATTGTATTTGGTATGAGTGCGGCAGTCAGCTTTAAAATGAAAAATGTTTTCTTTATGATAGTTTCTTCGGTGAAGTGCAGCATAAATATAAAATTGTGGATATAGTGAAAGACATAACCATGAAATCGAAACCATAACTTGTAATGCAAGTGCAAATACTGTAAGTACTACACTATTTTATACCGAATTGAAACATAGCGGAAAACACAGATATCAGAAATAGCAAATATGAGTATACGAACGTTATACTTTAAACTGTTATGTGTATTTATTAACTATTTATTATTTTTGAAATGTGAATTATTATGCACTATTATTTTTTTCTCACACAAAGTAATACAGTTCTTTCTGACCAATTTTCCCATCCTCAAAACACACAGGGGTATCAAAAATGTTTTTTTTTTTCTGTTTTCAAGGTGCTAGGTATGTTTTGGCTAAACACAATGTATTATTAGATTACATCACCATAATGTTTTTTGTTATCATGGCAAGCAGCTGCTTGAGGGGTATTTATTTTTATAATCAAAATCAGGCTACCATCCCCACTGTTCCCAGCTGCAGGAAAAAAAAAAGGTTTCTCTACAAATTGAAGACAACTCTATACTACAAACAGCTAAATATGCTATAATAAAAGTAATAAAGCAATTGTATAAATGGCCATCACTAATTACATCCTAAGAACATAGAAATTCTAAACAATGCAGCACTGATCTGCATTAAAAAAGCCCCCAAAATTAATTGCATCAGAGATAGTTACTCCTAAAAGATGAAAATCATAAACATTTATCATGAACCATGTTAAAAAAAACTTCAAATATTAAGCAATCACATCACAGACAACTACTCCCAAAATACAAAGTGCACCACCAATCTACTCCTAAACTAAAAGCCTCCCAAATCAATGATGACTTCCGAAAGACCAAAACTTCTAATAATGTAACACTCATTTACACTTAAAAATATCACATTGTAAACAACTAAATCATTATCCCTTCTTTATAATACATATGAATATGTGCCCTTCACCAGGATTACTTCTGCCAATGGCCATAATGACCACTACATTCAATAGCTGAGATCCTATAATGCACCAAACAATATATGAAGACATGGTAACAGCAACAAACTCAAAAAGAATGGCAGATGTAAAAACTGCTAATAGAGAAATGAATACTATAATATAGGGGTTTTCACTGTGGGGTATGTGGTAAAATATAAACATAGATGATAATCGCAGCATGACCTGATGCTCTTTTGGCATAGATAAATCAATAAATATTTAGTGTAAAAAAGTTTTGCCGACATACGTTTGATTCCCATGTGTCGTCGAAAAATTTTTCCGCTAAATATTTATTAATTTATCAATGTGAAAAGAGCATCAGGTCATGCTGCGATTATCATCTATGTTTAAATCATTAATAACGCTAAATAGCGTGAAGAGACTATTATTTATTTCCACCTCACTCTGTGCAATATAAAGGTAATAGTTGCCACCTGAGACCACAGATGATGCCAATGGTTGGCCCGCATTTCTCGGTGATAGAGTATAATCTTAAGTGGAAAAAAGACGAGGTGGCATTAGTTCAACTGGTAAGAACACTCGGGCATGTTTCTGGAAATATGCGGGTTTGATTCCCTTATGTCGGCGAAAATTTTTTCCGCTAAATATTTAGTGGTAAAATATTTTTGGGTGAGAGCTCAAAGGTCACTAGATGTAGTAACAAAGTAAAAATAACCATTGTTATACTATAACTATAGTTTTTTCTATCTATACAAGGGGTATGCCAGTAACATAGACATTTCCAGGGGGTACGTGAAGCATAA
Organism: Ryuthela nishihirai; assembly: GCA_038380435.1. Taxonomy (NCBI): domain Eukaryota; kingdom Metazoa; phylum Arthropoda; class Arachnida; order Araneae; family Heptathelidae; genus Ryuthela; species Ryuthela nishihirai. The sequence goes on along the minus strand of JAWZYU010000002.1, from coordinate 117,229,796 downwards.
AAGGTTGAGAACCACTGCTGTAATACATTTCCATATATAAGATTTAAAAAAATATTCAAGGTAATAATTCATGTTATATAATACACAAAAGTGGCATTAAAGCAGCATGAAATAAAAATATCCACTATTTTGTTACAATCCATTTGTTTCTGTTTCCAACAGTTCTTGTTTGAAAATATGCAGTGGGTGAATTGTCTTCAGTTCTGATATGGTGTTGTACATTCTTGGCCCAATATAGCTAGCATTAGCAATAGTACTTGTTTTATTTATGTGTGGTACTAATAATATTTGGTCACCGTATCTCAAAGTAATATAGGAATTTATTTATCTGGAATTGATTCAATTGACAAATTATAGCCAAGAGATCCTTGTGACCTGGCCATTTAGCCCATTGGGTGCAAAATAGTGCTACTCAGAGATAAAAGAACCCAACCTTCTCTTTTATTTTGCATAATTTTTTCCTAAGGTGATTTGTTTTCAACATCATTATTAAATTATTGTTAAATGGAATTATTCATAATATGTATAAATTTTATATTCTTATTACAAACTAAGAAATTGTGTATAAATTTTGAATTAATGTGAAAATAAAACTTATTGAAAAACTTACTATTTTAGAATCCTGGGACATATAACTTGTCTAGATCCTAATTTTAATTTCATTCATTAATTTTGATAACATTTATTTACTAAAAATTATCAGAATAACATATGACAACTGAAAAAATTGAATTTGCTAAAATTTAAATGCAAGTATCAAAAGATAAAGAATTTAATATTGAACATTTATAATCAACAATTTCACTGTTTAAATTGATATTTAATAGTAACTTAATGACCCTTTACAATTTTAAATGCTTTTAGTCAGTTTTAAATCTGACAAAACTAGTTAATGCTACTCTATTTTCTTGTAATTTCCAACAACAGCCTCTGTACTAAATATCAATGTTTTAATATCTACCAGAAGCTACTGCCTTCTTTAGCAGTGTTCTGACCACTTGTCATAGGAACATGAATCTTCATAACATCACTCACCTGTACTAACAACAGCTTCTAGCTACTTGACTAGTACAAGCAGCCATGGACTGGTAATTGTTTATCATCATAACATCATTGGTTATCCCACAAGGATCCTCTTATCATCAGGTGCCTATAATAGGTGTGCCAGCCATTTGTGTTTCTAGTTTGATCTGTTGCTGAATGAGTAGACAGTGATTACAGTAGATACTCTTTCAACTTAGGTCAACCATCACTGAGTCTAGCTTCTGTTTTTTTTTCTGTAAATTTGAAATAATAAACATATATTATTCTGTTGGTATGGAATACCTTGAAGAAAGTCTATTATGGATCTTGGAATCCAGCATTACTATATGTGACAACTCGGAGTTCTTCAATCACATATATTATGTAAAAACATTCCATGACAAACAAGTAGGAATTACATTTGTAAGTTACTAATAAATGTTAACTTATACAATGAAATTGTTGATTTTATATGTTTAATATATTTAACATTGTGCTGTAAAAATTTAACCTTGTATTACATTCTAATATTTGAATTGGGAGCTAGTCCTTTTATTGATAAAAAATAATAAAATTTTTTATATAGGGATACCAACTACAAAGATACCAACAAAATAATGGTGATGTTTTCAGAAAGCAACGTCCTCAAATGCAGAAAAGGAATCACATTGCCTGTTGTACCTGTACATTCGTCCACTCAAACTGTTTCATGGGCACCACCATAGGATACAATTTACTACCATTACATTTCCACATTCCCCCATATAGATGTAATCATTCTATCTGTCTAGTCTTCTAGTCATGTTTATTCCAGAGGAAAGGTTGTGCTATGTTTTGTTGTCATCTATGCATAAAACATTATCTTTGTAAAGAATTATGTGTACATGGACAAAATTCAAGACCTGATTCGTTTGAAAGCCAGAATAAGAGAATGAAAGCCAGAATAAGAGAATCAGTTGATCACATAACAAGAGATATGCTGCAGCATGTATGGCAAGAGTGGAATACTGATTGAACATATACAGGATCACAAACAATGCATGTATGGAAATTCTCTAAATATGTTATAAATTTGAGATACCTTCCAATTGAAATATTACTGTTTTTAATATGCATATTATTTTCATACATATTTGTTATCAAAATCCCACCATTGTTATTTGGACACTTTATGTATTATTGCCTAATATCATGAAATGCTTATAGAGGTGTACACAAAGTAATGTCACAGAATTTAACAATAATAAGTAATGAAATAATAAACATATATTTACTCTGAATGCTCTTACAAAGTTACAAAAAATGGGAAGTTTTTACATAACTTTCATATATCAGCATCCTTGTTCTGTTTTCAACATTCAACATTTTACCTTTTTTTTGTACTTTGCATCCAAATTTTATAGTAGAAAGTTTTTGCAATTTCTTATATTTATTATCAAACATTTTATTTTAATCTGTAAGTAATTTTGAACTTTAATATATAAGTAATAAAATATATAATTTTTAGTATTTCATTATAAGCAGTCAATCTAGTAAAGTTTAAAAGTTAATTTCAGCATTTAAAATCTGAGGAAACCATCATTATCTCTTTCCATGATATTTTTTTTTCTCATTATATTATTAATATGTAAAAAAAAATCACTAACTCTTTTCCAATTCGAATTAAGGCTACTCTTGCATGAGTTGGAAAACTTAATCCTAATAATTGCATAATATTAGCCATGATCATTATTTGAGAATTTTTACTTTCAGTCAACTGTTACTTTTGATGATGTTTGTTATAGTCAGGGCTGATGTTTTTACAGCTTTGTGATCAGTAACCCTAGTTTGAACTGAAAATTAAGTGACTTTTTACTTAACAAAAGTAATATACTGATTTTGTATGCAATTTTTTTTTTATTTTAGATCGGGTGAAATTTTTTCAAAGCTATAATGTAGCTTTTCTGTAAAGGAATATTTGGGATATGCAAGTTGTGCTATCTAATTAAAAAAATGGATAAACCAAAACGAAGAGTTGTTCGAAATGCTGTATTTCTTCAAGCTTTGAAAGGAGTAGAGAAAAACCCTAAAACTAAACTTGCAACTCCTAATTATGAACAAGCTCAAGGTAACTTTCTGTTTAATGTTAATTTGTGAAACAGCAAGATGCATAATTTATTGTCAGTTTTCCTGTATCTTTTGCTATTAAGAATGGTAGAAAAAAAGTTTTTGAGAGTTTTTTTGGAGAATTTTTTTAATGTGAAATATTTTAGATTTATTTAGATACAAATTCATATGTGGAAGAAAATGGTAAATGTGCTTTGATTGTACATGCCGGCCACTGAATTAGAAACTTTTGTGCAGATGTACGTAAATATCACTTGTGCAGCATGTATGGTCACGTTCATCACCACATGATCTAGTCAACTATTTAAGACTCGTCAGTAGTGTTGATCACAATGGGAAAAACAAAGGATCTTTCGGAGTTCGATAAAGGGCTTATAGTGGGTGCCCATCTGGCTGGAGTGAAAATTTTGAAAACAGCAGAGCTGACTGGTTTATCAAAAGATGAGATATCTCAGGTTTTTAATCAGTAGAAAAATAACCCACATTGCTTGTCTAAGAGGCATAAGTGTGGTGTAATGACAATCTGTCAGGAACGAGATCGCTCTCGTCTGAGAAGGCTTGTATGGAGAAACAGACTTCCTGTGTGTAGCAATTGACCGAAGCAGTCAATGAAGGTTGTTCTCGACCCATATCTCAACAAACTGTGCAGGGAATTAAGAAGATTGGTATTAGCAGTCGCTTGCCTATATGGAAACCACTGATTTTTGTGAAGAACCGGAAAGTCTACAGTGGTGTCAGGACACTGGAAGAATGGAAAAAAGTCGCATGGTCTGATGTGTCACGGTACATCTTGTTCTGTACCAATGGTAGGCAGAGAGTTTGGCAGGAGCGCCATGAAGCAATGGACCCAGCTTGCCTTGTAGACACAACTTAAGGTTCTAGAGGCAGTGTCATGGTGTGGAGCACTTTCTGTTGGTATGTAATGGGTCCCCTGCTATTGCTGAAAGGTTGGGTGTCCTCCAAGTATTATCTGAACATTGTTGCTGATCAAGGCCATCCTGCAATGTTGACTTTTTATCCTTTATATTTATCTTTTATATATATTATTTAGATGATGGCTGTTTCATGGACGACAATGCTACTGTCCATCGTTCAAGATGTGTTCAGCAGTGGTTCAGCAAGCATGCTGTCATGCTTGCTGAACCACTGCTGGACACTTGCACGATGGACAGTAGCATTGTGCACGATGGACTTCCACCATCTTCCTGGCCACCATAAAGCTCGGATAAGAACTCCATTGAGAATGTATGGGACATGTTAGAAAAACTGATCTGGGAGCAAGGTCCTCTTCCATAAAATATGAGCCAGTTAAAGGACTGTCTGGTGAATGTCTGGTATGCTGGAGATGTAAAGACACTCCAACCCCTTGTGGAATCTATGCCAAACTGCATATGTACTATAATTCGGCTAAAGGAGGTCCAACTTGGTATTGAATAAAGGTTTCTAATTCAGTGGTGGCTGGTGTGTGTAGTATTACAATACATAGATTTAAGGTAGCAATAGACTACTTATAAATGTAAACCATAAGGTACATTTATAAGGTACATTATATATACTCCTACAAATGAGGAATGAAAGATTTGGCTCAACAGTTGACTCAGGAACAGCAGCAAGAACAAGAAGAGTTCATTTACATAATTTACTGAAAGTCAAACCCGTGATTTTCAGTAAATTGTGGCTGTGATTGATAGGTAGCAGAGGCTAGAGTACCTAGCCTTGGCTGGTATCTATCCTGACTAAGAATGAAGCTGTTCTATTAGAAGAGGAATCAATGCAGTATTGCAGGGGTTACTATTATGTTTTGCAGGAAAAGAGGCATCAAGCAATGCAAACAACCCTCCTTTCTTATTTTAGAAAGAAATCTGAAAAGCCTTTAATTGATCCAAAGATGACATAAGATGATCTAGTCGACACTGATGATTCACAACCAGGACCTTCCTCTCGTTAGTAATGTCTACCTATTTATATTATATAGGTACATATTATGAAATAAATATTATTTTAATGTATTTATATATAATGCGTATGTTTAAAATATTAAAATGTTTGTATTAATGTATGAAAGAGAGTCTCGTTTTTTGTACATGTGAAACATATCTCATCGAAATACATTCTAATTTGGATTTCATTTATGCCAATTTGATATATGCTAGCATCTCCAGAACCTAACTGTGACATAAATCAAAGGTTTACTGTATATCTTTCTGTATATAAGATAGTAATATCATGAAAGTAGATAAATAGAAAGTTAATTTGAAAATAAATAGTAAATCCATAGAGTTAACTGTTGACTTTGGAATCTATAAAATCAGTAAATAGTATTGTGAAAAAAAATGGCACCAGCAGCAACAATGACTGGAGATTTATAGGTCACAGTAGTGGAGAAAAGACTGAGCTGGCATTAGTGGTCTTAGGACACTCTGGCATGAATCTGGAGAGAGAATCAAAACCCACATGCTGGTAAAACTAATTTCTTTCCACAAAGCTATTTATTGATTTATATAGACTTCAAAATCAACAGGTAATTCTGTGGATTTACTATTTTTGATTAATTCATTAATAGGGCTTGACAACATTGACCAATGCTTGACTTATTTACATATAACAAAGTGTAACACAACACTTAAAAAAAGTAAAGTTGCCTTTCCTGATCATAGTTGACTCCAGCAGAAACAATGATGGGAGATTGATAGGTCACAGTAGTGGAAAAGATGAATCCAGTGTTAGTTTAGTGGTCTTAGTGCATTCTAGCATGAATCTGAATAGATGGGGGTCATTAGATTGAATAGATTGAATAGATTGGCCCAGCTGGGCCAGCATTAAGACAAAATTTAGTGAAAATTTTGAAAAACCTAATGACTGTGGGCAGAACAGCAATCTGCTCTGCCCTGAATGGCCTTGATTGGAGGCTACCATCAGCTGTTCCCAACAGCTGTTCCAGTGGGTCTCCTCCCCCAACCTTCTCTGAGCCCTCAGGGTCCTTGTGGCCTGGCCATTTAGCCTGTTGTGTGCAAACTGATCTGTTTTAAACTAATCCCATTCTTTTGTTGGGGGGGGGGGGGGGAGAGAACATAAATTTTCCAACTCAGAAATCAGTTTTTGTCAAATGGGAAAATAACATCTTTACATAACTTATGTAACTAGGATTTTGCTCAGTGTGTGTATGTGGGGTCCCCAAGTCACAATGAATTTCAGCAGCTGCCATAGATTTGACTGAATTTTATAGTTAATCCCAACTGTCTTTAATTTTAAAAAACCAATCACAATTTTCACAACTTACTGGCATTTCAACGAGTGTCTTTGAATTTTGCCAACTGCCGTGCATTTTGCCAAATGACCAGCATCTGGCAAACTACCCTACATTTTGCAGAAAATTATGCAATTTTTACATCTGCCCTGAATTCACTAAGTCACTTCGAATTTGGAAATTCAGATCGCTTTTCCCAACTATCCTTAACTGTACAAACACTTCCAATTTTCACAACTTGCCTTTATTTTACCAAGTGGCTTCAAATTTTGACAACTCACCTACATTTTGCCAAATTGTCTCGATTTTGCAAACTATCCTTAATTACACAAAACCAAACCCAATTTTCAAACTAGCCTGCATTTTATTAAGTGCTTCGAATTTTCCCAATTGCCCAAGATTTTGTCAGGTTGTCTCGACTTTGACAATTCTCCTTAATTTTACCAAACCAATTCCAATTTTCACAACTTACCTGCATTTTACAAAATAGCTTCCTCAATTTGGCCAACTCCCCTAGATTTTTCCAGGTTGTCTCAATTTTCCAAAACTCCTTAATTTCTTAAAACCAATCCCAATTTTCACAACTCACCTGTATTTTGCCAAGCAGATTCGAATTTTGTCAACTTACCATAATTTTTACAGAAAAAATCCAGATTTTTGCATCTCCCCTGGATTTACCAAGCCACTTTGAATTTTGCCAACTCTCCTTAATTGAAGAAAACAATCCCAAATATTCACAATTTGCCTGTATTTTATGAAATGGCTTCAAATTTTGCAAACTGCCCTAAATTTTGCCAACTAGCTATAATTTTACAGAAAAAAAAACAAATTTTTAAATCTCACCTGAATTTTGCAAGTCACTTTGAATTTTGCCAACTCCTCAAGATTTTCCACCTCTCCTTAATTTCACAAAACCAATCCCAATTTTCACAATTGGCCTGTATTACGTGCCTGTACTAAGTGGATTTGAATTTTGCCAAGTTATCTCGATTTCGCCAACTTCCCTAGATTTTGCAAGTTGCCTCGATCTTGACAACTGCTGTAGATTTTGACAACTACTCTAGATTTTGCCAAGTTGTGTAGATTTTGCTAACCCCTTAATTTAAAAAAAAATACCAATTTTCAGAATTCACCAGGATTTTACAAAGTAACTTCAAATTTTACCAACTCCAATTAACTTTGGGGGATAGCCTCCCTCATCCCCCATAGCTATTCTCCTGCTTGTCATAATGACTAAATAGCCTATCATGATATGCTTTAGCTATATCTGGATCTTTCAGAGATTCAGTGTTAAAAGTAATTCTCTTAACCTTAGCACAACATTTCTTAATCTTCAGTTACGGGACTCTTTTTAATGGAACTTTTTCCTTGTATGTAACAGGACATGCCTAAAAATCCCACTTGTTATTGGTGAGTAGATTTTTCCACTCTTCGATATTAGCATTCTCTTATAGAACCAATAGAATTTTATTTGCATAAAGTTAAATTTAGTATATTTAGTTAAATTTCAAAAGTGCATGTTGATTTATTTTTGAATATGTGTTTTTTTAAGCGAGTGTTCTCTTTAATTTTTAGGTGATGGTTGGGATAATACGTTTGTCCCTTTGAAAAGGGAGTTGTCACAGAAAGCTGAGTCTTCTTTGAGACTTTCAGATCATAAGGCTTCCTTAAGTGGAAGACCACGACTATGTATAACATTGAGAGGTGGTGGCTATCTTGAGACAAAAGAAGATACTGTAGGTAACAGAAAAATGACTAATTGTGGTGACATGTATAGTCGAAGAAAGCCAAGTGATTCAAATGGGACATTAAGTGATTACAAAAATGATATTAAAGACCACAACAATAGTAAAGAGTCCCAAAAACATTCAATAGAACTGTTTCAAACTGCACCTGAGAATTCATGTTGTTCATTTAACAGCCCTAAAGAAGCAATTAATTTTACATCAGATTCAGAAAACATGATAAAAAGTAGTGAAAATTTTAGGACTGTTGAATATAATATTCCTTTAAGTACTTTATCAATTACAGTTGAAAATGATATGTGTTTATCAAAAAATAATATGCAAGAGCTGAAAGGAAATTCTGATAAATGTGTTCAAAAGCATCAGTGCAGAGTTGATGATTTAACCTCTACTATTTTAAAAAATCAGAAGCCAGAGGAAAATAAATTGAAATTTAAAAGTTCTGAAGTAATAGATACATTTGACAGAAATAATTCGTGGTCTGATGCAGAGGTAATATATTTCCTTCCTATCTTTGGTATATAAATTAGATTATTTTTCCATCAAAATCTTTGTTATCATTATAAATAAAATGTGCATTATTGCATAAATTTCCGATATAAAATGTAAAAGATTATCAATATTTTCAAGCTTGGATGCAATCACAAAATCTTATATTTTTCATTTGTAATATAGGGCTTTTCCAATAATATTTTTTAGTATTACATGTAAAGCATGTTTTATTTAAAAGAAGTATATTTAATGAGCATTCTGGTAGAGTATTCAATGAAAATATGCTTTTTTGATATTTTCCAGGAACATAACCCCTCAGAATACAAGAGTTTACTGTGCTATAGGTAAGTAAGCTCACCGGACCAAAAATTAGTCACCCTTAGCCAAATGTCACCTAATAGCATGTAATGCCTCCATGCGACTGAAGAACAGCTGAAATCCTGTCTGGCATGGATGCCACCAGTGTGCTGATGTAGTGCACATCAATATTCATCCACTCTTCCAGCAGCAAATGCCGCAGTTCGGCCAGATTGGCTAAATGGCTGGGACGGCACTTCACACATTGCTCCAAATAGTCCCATAAATTTACTATGAGATTTAAATCCAGGGATTTGACAGGCCAGTCAAGATGTTCGAAGGCTTTAAAATGCTCATCATGCCAATCCAACACACTTCGAGCTTTGTGCACTCTACAATTGTCATCTTGGAAGACTGGGGTATCTTTCTGGTGTTCACTGTGGAGATGCTGCACAAAAGGTAACATGTGGTTGTCCAGTAACTCCATATAGCCCTTCTGGTTTAAGTATGACATCACCACAACTAAAGGACCCATTTCCTTGTATGTGAAACATCCCCAGAACTTCACAGAGCCTCCTCCATCTTGAATAGAACCTTTGCACACAGTTTGCATGGAAGGCTTCATGCGGCTTACTATGTACTCGCCTTGCATCATTCGAGTGCAAGCAAAAACGTGACTCATTCCACCAGTTCACATGCTTCCAAGAGTCGACAGTCCAGTCTTTGGGGCGCCGTGCCCACTGTAGCCGTGCAGCCTTGTGCAGAGCTGTTAACATGGGTTTCTTCCGCAGTACTCTGCTCCAGATATCCATGGCATGCAGTTCCCTTCGGAGTATTCATTCGGAAACAGCTTGTTGTAGCCTGCATTGACTGACTGGAGCAATTCCTGCCTCATTGCAAAGCGGTTTGCCCTAAAAGTGTGTGACACCTGTAACAGCTCCTATTGGTGAGCACAATCTTTCTGCTGCAGTTCTTGCGACAATTAGCGGTGGACTGCGATGTATGCCACTGTTGAAAGACCCTTTGAACAGACAGGATTCAGACAGGATTCATTTCATTCATTCGACACACCTGCAATGGCAGCAACTTCTTATAAACTATGCCCTTTGGCTTGGCTGAACGCAATAACACCTTTTTGTCACTCATTCACATCTTTGGCACAACCCATGTTTCATGGAGCGACTAACATGTGGCATACAACCACTTCTTGTCACTGTATGAACCCCGTAGCGCACGACACAGCTATTTGTAGGATGTGTTTATTACTGATGCACCTTCTGTTGCTGTTGAACAGATGTAACCCTCTTATGGCGGGAGATGACTTTTTTTGTCTGGTGAGCTTAGGTGGGTATGGCATGACTTGTCAGATGGGAAAAGCAGATTTTAAGTGCTGATAATGCACTGAAATACCTATTATGAAAATACCCCATCCCTCACTTTGTGATTTCTGTGCAAAATAAGGTGGAACTTATAGATTACCTGTTAAAATGGGGAATTACAATCCATAATATTGCCTATATATCTTTGTAAGAAAATTGTTTTATGAAGATTACTTAATTATACAAGCATTAAAGAAATATATAAAATAGAAAGGAAGAATGAAAAGATAACAATATATATAAATTATAAGTAATAGTAAAAGTGTAAAATTAGAACTCATTAGTCATAAATGGCACATGTACTGTTACATACTTATGACTGTGGCCATTATTATAGGAAGTGCAATTTTATTTCCATTAAGAAATTTTTACTTCCTTCACAGGTGTAAGTTGAGATTCATTTTCAAATCATTGTTGGAAAGTGACCTATTTTCACTAGGGCCTTAAAACTGAAGATATATGAAGAAGCTGTTTTTGCTGGAGCTAGTATTCAAAAATATTGCAGAATTTACCTGGCTCTGACTCTATTCCTGTTTATTTTTTAATTCTCTTGCACCTTGCAATAGGATGACCAGATTTTCAAAATGAGGAAAAGGGGCAGTTTGAGTTTATAAACGATAAAAAAGGGGCAAAAATGAGACATTCAGGGTCTTAAAAAAAGAAGGTTAGCAGTAAGAAAAATAGTGTGAAAAAATTTTACCCTCAAAATTTATATTAAATTGCTGGACAGTCCTGTAAAAAAATGAGACATTTGGCCACTGTAAGTAAGTGAAATTGGCAAATGACCCAACTAGTGGGAAATTTGTTTGTGAGTGATGAGAAAATTTTTTATGTATCTCTTTCATGGTGGAATTTGATAATTCACCTTTAATAGGTACCTTATACCCTATGTCTATACCAACAGTTTGATGCAGTTTACCATTGATTCTTTTATTGCCCTTAATAGGAGACATAAAATGATGTGCTCTGCTCTGGCTTCCAGTACTGTATTTTGCTGTCTGCTGATCAATTTTTACTTGCAAAAAAGTGTTTGAATGTTGTTCTCAATGAGCTTGCAAACAATAGACTAAATATTCTTGAAATGGCTGAAATATCAAGAGAGTATATAGAGGCAGAACACTCTGTAGTCAGAATTCCAAGCATCAGTAGTTAGGGGGATTTCTTAAAGAAAGCTTTGACCATAGATAAGGTATCATTATCCATTTAATGCTGAACTCAAAAAGTGAAAATTTTGTTGTGACAAGGGTAATGAAAAATTAGGATGGTTGAAAGTAAAATGTGTTTTTGAAGACTCAAAAATGTTATTTTAATCTAATCTAGGTAAATTGCATGGTGTTTTCAAGTTTGCCTGTTTCATAACCCATTGTTAAGTGATAGTTTTCATCCCTGAAGGTCATATTTAGTGATATTCAGTAAAGTTCAATGAAAAATGGCTTTCAAGAGACTTCTCTTCCATCATATCAAGATCACCCCCTGACTGATTTCGAATTATTTAACATACTGTGCTCAGGTTAAAAATATTTTTCATCTTTTAAGACTGAAGGTTATAGGGTGTAAAACAAAATTTTAAATAACTGTTATTTGGAATAAATAATTGATTTTTCCATGCTCCACTATATATGCATTTTCATGAGTATAAATCTGTGATAACTGTTGACTCATTAATGAACAGCTTGACCTAACTATCCTTATTTGAACAGTGATTTGATAGCAGAAATAAGAAGTGCTCTTATTTTGATTGAAAAAAAAAAAACGTTTTATTGTTTATATGTAAAATTTTAATAATGATTAGTAAGTGGATTTTGTCAATAGGTGTAAACAATAATATAAAAAGCATGGTTATACTTAGTCGACTTTTATATTTTATTGCAATAATATAAAACATTCTCTTTGCAGGCAACACAGCTTCAGTGCTCCTCATCTTCATTTAATCAAAAAATACCCAACCTCACTGAATGTGAAATTCATGTTTCACAAACTGTGCCTGCTCCAGTACCAAAACAGATTGAAGCTATTACAGAACTTTTAGTCAATGTAGCAAAAGAAAGAGCTTTCCCCGAGAAAAATCGTGTACCAGATTTTGAGAGGAACATAAGAAAAATTATTTGCAAGCATATTCAAGGTTATTATTATATATTCACTTTTTAAATTATCATCAATATCATTATTACTGCTGTTAATGTACTTTTTTTTTTGCATTATTATTTCCCTAAAGTGCATTTTGCATATTAATTCTCTTAGACGAAAACTTGCTTTTCTTTTTTTTTTTTTTTCGACTCTAGTATGTGCAAAAAGAAAAATACATTTTAATTTATATCTTGTGCTCTTTTCAAACACAAAACCACAAAAAAATACATACAAACAAAATTCTCATACAGCCATGGTCTATGGAAGTCTATTAAACTGCATAAATTTGTTTTCCAAACATCTATCCTAAGCTACAGCTGCTGTATTTGGCCACTGTATGCCAATAAAAACAAGTTTCATTGTTTATGTGTAAAATTATTAAATAATAAATTAATAAGTGGATTTTGTCATAGGTGTAAACAATATAAAAGCTAAAACTAGCAAGATCCTGTTTGGATTGTCTGTCATTGCATCCTAGGTCTCTTCCTTTTCCTGAGGTCTTTAGGAATACTGTTCATAATCCTATTTGCCAATCTGCAGCTATGTGTATGAGCAACATGGCCAAACCAATGCAGTCTCCATTTGCACAATATGCTGCTCAAAGGTGGTTGCTGACTTTTTCTTCTAACTTCATTCTTACTTACAAAATTAAACCACCTATTGCCTAAGATACTGTGTAAGCATTTAGAATCAAAAGCATCAAGTTTCTTATTATCCTGCTTACAAAGGGTCCATGTTTTGCTACCATAACTAACCTTAGAAAGAACCAAACTATTATACAGCCTAATTTTAGTCTTTAGGTGTCTACGCCTGTTTTTTATAATCTCCATCATCATCATCATTCTTAAACAGCTATGGGCTATGGAGGTCCAACTAAATTGTGCAATATATTTCCCAAAACATATCTGTCCTCAGCAACATCTGTTCATCTGGCCACTGTACATCAATTCTAATAACTTATAAGAACATTAGAACTATTTAGACAATAACTGACAATCACAGGTCTGTAAATGGTAGCTATGTAGTCACTGGAAGGAGAGCTATGCACCAATCCCCTGTGATGATGCATAGAACCGGCCAGGCCTAGCACCTAATGTCCGACCCCGCCTTCTCGTGGTGCGGACCGTTAGTAACTTTCAAAAGAGATACTCTCTTGTGGAAGTGAATGGAAGGGGAGGGCTGCCAGATTAGTGTGGCCTACTGATCTGGACAACTATGGCTACTTTTCTCTTTTTTCTACCCTGCTGAGGAGTGGTCAACCACACAGGGTCCTGGTGCTGACCATATAAACCTACTGGACTGGACAGATATATGGCTCTGAGCTTGATTATGGATCCTGATTTTGCTGCACTGGTGGGCTTCTGTGGAGGGAAAATCTTCTGCTGTGTTTTCTGTTTGTTTGTGGGTTGACAGCCCCAAGTGAATAGATTCACAGGATATGTTTATCAGCTGGTGGATAATCCTGAGCAGAAGTCATCGCAGGCACCTGAACTCTTTGCTTCTATTGGCATCATCAAATTCTACATTGGAGGAAGTCTTCCAGTGTAGATGGCTTCAGCCTTTAGTAGTGGGGGAACAGGTCTTTGCCCCATGTCTGCGATTAGGGGGCTGTTTGATATTGTCGGCATTCCCTCTCTCAATAAACATAGTTTCTTTAAACATCCCACTAACCATTTTCTCTCCATAGGTAGTTGGAATGTGAGGACTCTGCACAGAGCTTTTTCTCTTGATGTCCTCACACAAGAATTCCACCGTTATAATTTAGATATTCTCGGCTTGCAAGAGACCAGATGGACAGATGAAGGTCAGATTCTTAAAAATAATCTTAAATTTCTCTTTTCAGGGAGGGACGACAATAAGCATCACCAAGGCGTGGGTCTGCTTCTCAGCAGACACGCTAGCGATGCTCTTCTAGGATATGAGTGCATTAATGAAAGGTTTCTTACAGCAAAATTTCAGACAAGCGTTAAAGACTTGAATGTTATCTGCTGTTATGCCCCACTGAGGATGCCGATGAGGATGAGAAGGATAGGTTTTATGAACAACTTCAGGATATTTTGAATTCTGTCAAGAAAGGAGATATTACCCTTGTTCTTGGTGACTTCAATGCCAAAGTTGGTACTGACTCTGACCTTTGGGGAGGAGTAATAGGCCCTTTTGGTATTGGTAGCTGCAATGGCAATGGGCAACGTCTCCTACAGGTAAGTAAACTCAATGGATTCAGAATAACTAACACTTATTACAAACACTGCGACATACATAAGTACACATGAGTTTCACCTGATGGGCTGCATAAGAATATGATTGATTACATATTAATTAACAGCAAATGGGCTAGTTCTGTTAGGAATACCAGGGCATATAGGGGAGCTGAAATTGGATCTGACCATTACCTTGTTAAAAGTGTGTTGCAACTTAAACTTAAAAAGTGTTGTGCTAGGGTTAAAAAATTTACTTTTAATACTGAAGCTCTGAAAGATCCAGTTATAGCCAAAGCTTACCATGATAGGTTACTTAGTCATTATGACAGTCACATGGTTTGCTTACTACTGAAGTTGAGGAAGAATGGGATCATTTTAAACAGGCTTTTTTGGACACTAACAGTACTCTTTTAGGAAAAAAGGAGCAGAAGAAGTAAAATTATCTGAGTGATAAGGCACTTGAGCTTATTTCGGAAAGAAAGAACTGCAAGAATGTCCTTAATCAATACCCTACTAGTCCTAATAGAAAGCATTACAGAGACCTTAATAAACGTGTAAAGGATCAGTTAGCTGCTGATAAGAATCTTTGGCTTGATGGTTTGGCTGACAAAGCCAAGGAAGCAGTTTGACAGCACAACAGCAGAGAGCTGTACCAAATAGTTAATGTTTTGTGTGGTAGAAAACGGACAGGCATACAAGGATTGAAGGATAAACAAGGTAAGGTTATAGAAGGGGAGTATTCTGTCATGGCTAGGTGGGCTGAGCATTTCAGTGATGTTCTAAACAATGTAGTTAGTTCTACTCCCATTGTTTGCAATGATGATAGATGCATCGGTGGCTTTAATGTTGGCCCTATAACACAATCTGAAGTTATTTTGGCTGTTTCTAAACTTAAACTTCATAAATCCCCAGGGGTAGATGAAATTACTACGGAAATGCTTAGAGCTGGGAATGTTTCGGTTACCACTTGGATGACTGAAATTCTGAATATCTTTTATGATAAAGGCATGGTTCCTAAGGATTTTACCAGAGCTATTGTTATCCCTATTTTCAAAAAAGGTGATCGCAGTTCTTGTGATAACTATAGGGGTATCAGCCTACTCTCTGTTCCTGGTAAAGTTCTTTCCATGATTGTGCTTAATAGAATTAAGAATCTGGTTGACAGTCAATTGCGTGATGAGCAATGTGGATTCAGAAGTGGTAGGGGATGTGTGGATCAGATATTTTCACTTAGGCAGATTCTTAAGAAATGTTTAGAGTTTCAGAAACCTTTGGTTGCTAGCTTGTTGATTTCAAAAAGGCTTTCGACTCTGTTGATCGTCATAATTTGTGGTTGATTGTGAGATCATATGGTATACCAGACAAGTTAGTTGACATAATGAAAGCTCTCTATAATAACACTAAGTCGTGTGTGAGAGTTGGTAAGGCTTGTAGCAATTGGTTTAGCATTACTTCTGGTGTTCGACAAGGGTGCATTTTATCTCCTTTTCTCTTTAGCTTGGTTATTGATTATGTTATGCGAAATTCACTTCAAGGGAAAGATTTTGGCCTTAAATGGGCTGGGGATACGAAAATTTCTGATTTAGATTATGCTGATGATTTAGCCCTTTTGGCAAATGATGTTGATGAGATGAACTCTTTCATTCGAGCTGTTGAGAAGTGGTAGAGTAGGTTTGGTTATAAACAGAGAGAAAACTAAAGTGATGAAAATTGGTCAGGCAGGCTGTGATTCAGTTAATCTGAATGGTTGCAGTCTTGAGCAGGTGTCACAGTTTAATTATCTTGGGAGCTATGTAACAGATAATGGTGATGTGCGGCATGAGATTAACAGACGAATAGGGATTGCTGCCGGGACTTTTAAGAACCTATGGAGAATGTGGAGAAATAGGCGTATACACCTAATGACTAAAATTAGACTGTATAATAGTTTGGTTCTTTCTAGGATTAGTTATGGTAGTGAAACTTGGACACTTTGTAAACAAGATAACAGGAAACTAGATGCTTTTGATTCTAGATGCTTACACAGCATCTTGGGCATTAGATGGTTCAACTTTGTGACTAAAAATGAGGTTAGGCAAAGGAGTTTGCAACCTCCTTTAAGCAGCATATTGTGCAGAGAGAGACTCTGTTGGTTTGGTCATGTTGCCCTTATGGATAATTATAGATTGGTGAATAGGGTTATGAACAGTGTACCTAAAGGCCTCAGAAAGAAGGGGAGACCTAGGATGCGGTGGGCAGACAATGTCAAACAGGACCTTGTTAGAATTGGTGTGCAGTGGCCAGATGCAGTAGATGTAGCTCAGGATAGACTTGCTTGGAGAACTAAATTGCACGGTCTGGTTGGACCTCCGTAGCCCATGGCTGCTTGATGATGATGACGACGACGATGACGACGATGACAATCACAGTGTTACTGTTGACTTTTTTAATGTCTATAAATAAATCATGGGATGAGTGAAAAGTTATATTTAGTGGAAAAAAGACAGAGCTGGCATTAGTTCAATGGTAGAATAATCTGGCATATTTCTGGAGAGAGGTGGGTTCAAGTCCTGCATGTTGTCAAAAATTTTTCCACCAAACATTTATTGATTTATAGACTTTAAAAAGTCAACAGGTAACTCAATGATTGTCAGTTATTGTTTAAATCATTAATAATGGTAATTAGTGTGGTGACTTCATTAATTTATTTCCATCTTACTTAGTGCAATAAAAGGAAAATATTTTCTATCCAAAATCATAGATGGTGTCAAGTGTTGATGCCAAAAATCATGGGAAGAGTGAAAAGTTATACTTAGTGGAAAAAAGACAAAGTTGGCATTAGTTCAATGGTAGAATACTTTGGCATATTTCTGGAGAGATGCTGATTTGAATCCTGTATGTCAGTGAAATTTTTTCTACAAAACATTTACTGAAACTATAAAAATGCCTATATTGTCTGTGAAACAATTGTTTCATTTGACCTAATCTAAAACAGCCTTCTCGTCACAGGTCCCTCCCCTCTGATGATTCCTTGGTGACAAAACAGAAGAAACCTTAATGAGGAAATCACCCACTAGTGAACTTAACATTTCTCATTTCTCAACTTTCAACAAAATGTTGATCAAACAAATTTCCGCTTTAAACAAATTTCCACTTGAAATAAATTTATGTCTTGAACAAATTTCCATTAACAAGTTTCCAGACACCAAAAATCATTGCTGTCAGTATAAACTCTTGGGCACCTTGATGACACTCCAGCAACAAAATTTCAAAATTCTAGCTAAATAAATCATTATAATATTCATTTAAAAGGGGGGAATTTTAAAATTTGGGAAATTTTGAAAATGCAAATGGTAATATTTCATTAATACGTATTCAACCGAAAATTTTTTAATTTATCTCTAAAAACAATGAAACGAATGTCTTTTATGTAATAAGTATGTAACATATAATTAAAAAAAGTCACAATTTTTACCTTCTTCCAATTGCTTTTGGCTTTGACATTTGTCAGTTTGTTGGTTTGTGGATTTGAAAAGAATTGTTCCACCGTATCTCAAAAATTAGATTGAATTAGAATTCAAATGCGATGGAGAAACTTAATGATTTATGTGTCAAATGAATGCTTGTGATGCAAGGAATGTCATAGGCTATAAAAAATTAACCCCCCATGCTTTCTTCTCCCTCCCCAAAAAACAGGAAATGTGAAAGTTGTTCTACTATAGCTTCCAAATGCAAGGGCCTATATTTATGAGTTAGGTGTCAAATTAAAGCTCATATAATGACTGTCGTAAACTGTTTTGAATTCCCCCCCCCCATTATTCCCTCTGATAAAAGGAGGGGGGGATTTTTGCAGGGTTTGACTAACGAATTGTATCTCAAATTAAAGTTTGCGACGTATCCAGTGTCATGGGCTACCTGAAACATGACTCCAAAAGTGGGGGGGGGGGATGTGTCGATGCTTATGAGTCATATATCAAATGAAAATTTTTGAAGGTAGGTTTTTAATTTATTATTTTTTTTTTGAGAAATGGTTATTCAAAATAGTTGTTAGTCAAAAAATTTAATTTTGAAAAACTTGTCATTTGAATAATTTATTTTCAAAAAGTTTACCTGGAACCTAACAAAATGGAGAATTTCTTGTCATCTCAATGGGAATCTAACATTGAAGCTCTAAAACTTTTGAAATATGTATTTCATGGGAAAATGTGATTGAAGATAAAATAAATATCATAATCAAATATATTTATATCTTGATTTTCAACAATATTTATTCAGTAATTAAAGAATTACGGAAGCTGAAATATTGAAATATATGTCTTTCATAAAAGTTATTCGTAATTGCCTAATGTTGAAATAATCATTAGTCAAGCTTTTAATACATATTTTATTTAATGATTTGAAATAATAGCTGTTATTTAAGTTTTAATTAATTTGTGAGGGAAATTCTTTTGGTGCAAGTTTTACCTCTCAAAGACAAAATTGAATAATTGTCTGTAGACAGAATTTGAGTGCAGATGTAGAAAGTAAATAAAACCCTATCTCTATCATTGTGATCAATTGATACTTTGATAAACTAGCATTGGGTAAATTGTTGTGCAATGAATTGACAGGACACATCCTTATGCATAGAATTCCACATAATATAATCAATAACTAAACTAAAGAGAAAAGAAGATAAAATGGACCCTTATCTAACTCCACTAGTAATGCTATACCAATTGCTATGAGCTGTTGTACAACTCTCACACATGACTCAGTGTTATAGAAAACTTTCATTATACTAACTAATTTGTCAGGTATTCTACGTGATCTAACGATAATCACAAATTATGGTGATCAACAGAGTCAAAATCCTTTTTTGAAATTTATAAAGCTAGTAACCACTGGCTTCTGAAACTAAACATTTCTCAAGAATTTAAGTGGAAATGTTTGATTTATACATCCCCTACCACTTCTGAATTCACACTGTTCTTCATGCAGTTGTCTATCAACTAAATTCTCAATTCCATTAAGCACAACCATTAATTATCATAAGAACTAGGATTACCTTTTTTAAAACTAGATGATCCTAGTTGATCCTGTGTGATTGATCTTGTGTGATTGTTCCCCTCCCAAGGAATTCATTAAATGTCAACATGAGGTATGATATCACTCTAGTGTTATTGGATGAGGGGTGAACCCTCCATATGATGTGTTTTGCAACTGGTGGAAAGAATGGAAAGTGAGAGTCCCTCTCAGTAGGTTGCAAAGAGAAGTCGACCTCTGAAGACTCCAGAGTGGGCCTGTTTGATTTGAACTGCATCTTAGCTAGGCCCATGCTATAGGCCAGCTAGCATTGTTTGTAGTAGTGTACAGCATTTGAAAAACTCTCAATGTATGACCCTGAGAATGCAAGAAAGCATATTATTCTAGTAGATTTATATAGTAATAATCCTCTAAATAGCAGTGCAGATGTACCTAAATTATTGAGTACCATTAGTTATAGTATATATGTTTCACCCACACTGATGACCATGAGTCAGGTCCTGACAAATATGATAAATATCCAAATTCAGTATATCTGAAAAATATATTTTTTTCCAGATATATTTAACTTAAAAAATGCCTCATGCATTGCTTTATGGAAAAACGTTTTGTAATTAAGAGTTTAATCTACACTAACACTGTAAAAGCATTAAGACAAACATGGATAAAGTGAAGATGTAATTGAAATTCAGATATGTCACACAATGAATAGTAGTATATACATTTTTATTGGTGCTGGATACATTATCCACTCTAGTTGGTCAATGGTAGGTACTTCATACTAATTTTTATGCATTTAAATGTCCTCTTACAGCACAGATAGGAAACAGCATTGGATAGAAGGTGGAAAATCAGGGCAAAATTCTGGAATTTTCAAATCGTAAAGCATCTCATTGTAATGCAATTGTTAATTTCCTTGGAGACTGCAGAGGCAGCAACTAATAATAAGCATGCCAACATTGAAGAAAAAGCATCCTGTATAGATTCCAGCAGAAGTAGGTAGGAAGTACCTTTGAAGCAAATTGACAGCTTCATTACAGAGATGCCTTACCACTTGGAATTCCAGGACTTTGCTACTACTTTCTGCCATCCATCTAGTGCTGATATCTCCTATTTGTGCTCTAAGAACATTTCAATGCACAGCATCTTTTAGTATGAAGAAAGGTACCCATTGATGAGATACAACAGATAAGTGCTATTCAGCACCATACTTTTGTTTTTTGCACTCAATGTGCAACATAATATTAAAATTTTAATTGTGTCTTAGCTTTATTCAGTGCATTTTGTAATGTATTCATGGTGTTACTATAGATTAAACTTTTAATTACTATGTTTGTGATCATTATGTATACTTGTCTAGTTTATTGGTAATTGTATAGTTTACCCTTATTTATAATAAATGGTAATCATATGTTTCACAGAGTCCTTTGACTGAGTTTAAATAATTATTATTATAAATTACACCTGTTCCCCGATTTACACGGTTTTGCACAGTCAAGAAAATGCAAATGGTTGCTTTAGGCTTGATTTTACATGGCACAGATTATGAAGTAGCAGTAGTTTAGTGTCAAGGGAGATGATTAGAGTGTCATTCCAAACAGGGGTGACTACCATACCTATGACTTGTGCAATTGCATGAGGCAGAATTTTTTTAGGGGTGGAAAATTTGAAAACACTAGCTATCATAGCTTCAGTATGGTTGACTGAAGTAAGTATGACCTATTTTTCAACATATTATTTTCAGTTACTTTTAAAAATGACATTAAATTTAGCTAAATTAATTACGCTATCTGATCAAAAGTATCTAGACAACCCTTCTGAGCAGTGGATTCGTCCATATACACCACAGCCATGGTGCAAACATGTATAAAAGAATGCATGTGACTTGGCAAACCTCATAAACATGCATTAGTGGGAGAATAGGTCGTACCGTCAGAGCTCAGTGACCTTCAACATGGCACGATCATGGGATGCCACTTTAGTAAGTTAGTTCAGGACATTTCAGCCCTGCTGCAGCTGCCATGATCAACTTTAAGTGATGTTATTGTGAAGTGGAAATGCCTAGGAGCAACAACAGCACAATTGTGACCTGGTAGGCCACATAAATGACAGAATGGGGCCACTGAGTGCTGAAGCGGGTGGTGCGACAAAATTGCCTGTCCTCGGTTGCAATACTTACCACCAAGTTCCAAAATGCCTCTGGAAGCAATGCCAGCACCATAGCAGTTTGTCGTGAGTTGCAGGAAATGGGTTTCCATGGCTGAGCATCCACACATAAGCCTGACATCAATAAGACGAATGCCAAGCGTCAGAGTAGTATAAAGCACGGCACCAATGGACTCTTGAGCAGTGGAACCATGTTCTCTGGAGTGATAACTCATGCTTCATCATCTGGCAGTCAGACAGACAAGTCTAGGTCTGGAGGATACCAGATAAATGTTACCTGCCTGACTGTGTTGTACCAACTGTGAAGTTTGGTGGAGGAGGCATCATGCTCTGGGACTGTTTTTCATGGTTTCGGCTGGGCCCCCTATTTCCAGTGAATGGAATTCTTAACACTGGGGCCCATAATGACATTCTCAACAATTCTGTGCTCCCAACTTTATGGCAACAGTTCATTGAAGTCTCTTTCCTATACCAACATGACAATGCCCCCACCAACAAAGCAAGAACCATGCATGAATGGTTTGATGAGATGGGTGTGGAAGAACTTGACTGGCCTGCACAGAGCCCTAATCTCAACCCCATGGAACATCTTTGGGATGAATTGGAACACCAACTGTGATCCAAGCCAAACCGTCTGATATCAGTGACCAGCCTCACAAATACTCTTATGGCAGAATTGCAGGTAATTCCCACAACAACGTACCAAAATCTAGTGGAAAGCCTTCCCCATATAATGGAGGCTGTGATAGCAGCAATGGACTCGCAACAAAGCACGATATTAATTCCTTTTCTATTACTGGGAGATTATGGATGATATAGTGTATCTAAGATATATAGTGTATCTAAGATAGACTTGAAGAAAGGGGGCAGAGTCCAAGTTCGCTCCAGGCCACAAAATAACTAGTGCCAGCCATAATCCCAAAGTGAAAATCAACTGAATGGTTTTAATTGATATAATTTATTTTCAAGAAAAATAGATAATAGTAAATACCTATATTAATAAAATCATCATCTGTAACAAGTTATATTTATTTTCTTTTGCTACAATTGTATTCTTGCCATTGTAATGCAGTCCTTTTCACAGCCTCTTAATGAAATAAAATTGTTTTGGATTGGCAACGAGATCCAACTTTTCTAGACTGAATTTTTCAGACTAGTAAAAACTATGTTTTATCACATTTTTAGTAACAAGTTTAACTTTGAAGACTATTATATATATTGGATAGAAGGTGGTAAATTAGGGCAAAGTCTTAGAATTCCCAAGTGGTAATGACACCACAGCTGATTCATAAGTACAGTTAGCCCTCATCTAACACAGATGTTAGGTTCCATAGAAATGCCGCGTTATACAAATCGTGTTATATGAGACTCAGATTACATAGAAAAAGTAGGGTTAGGTTCCGAAATAGTTTTTTTTTTAAATTATATAAACAATGACATATCCAACCAAAATGTTTTTATTTAATTCAGGTAATTCATGTAAATTAAGAAAACATGTAAACCATGAAACAAATTAATAGTATAAAATTATAAAAATTACAAATTGTACATAAACTTCATTGCACATTTCGTAGATGTTCTTTATTTATGAGTGGTCCGACGTCGTCATCACTTGAAATCTCTTGGACATCATTTGTATGATTCTCATTGCATACTTCAGCTGATTTAGTTACCAAGAAGGAAGTTAGTGGCATAAAATCCATGCTGAGAGCTTTCTTCTGAAGAATCCTGATCAAGTTCTTTTAAATGTTTATAAACTTTGAGAGCTTTTTGTTTAATGCTGGGGTGGGCAAATAGCGGCCCGCTAAGAGTTTTTTGTGGCCTGCCAAGACAGAAAAATCCGCCTTGAACCGAGATTTCCTTCCCGTGTGCGACCGAAGATTTGTCTCGTATTTTCCACTAGGACGGCCATGTCAATACGCATGCACAGTGTAGATACGAAAACAATTGCCCACCCCTGGTTTAATAGCATTTTCATCCAAAGGAATTTTCTTTTGAGTGCAATCTTCTATCCAAATCATTAGAGATTTCTTCATTTTTTCTATTAGAATATCGCGCACATGAGCAACGCACTTTGCACTTACTGTTAATCCAGCAATAACACTTTCTTGGATTTTATGTTCATTTTGTTTGATTGTTACAATTGTTGATTAATTTAAATTCAAAGTCCTTGCAAGAACTGGTTTTTCTTCATTTTTTAACCAATCTTAAGATTTCAATTTTTTCTTCTAAAGAAATCAGTTTTCAATGTTGGTTTTTTTCCCTTTCTTTGCAGTTTCAGTGTCTATTACTATAAAATAAATTTTTTATATAAAAAACTTTGCATATTAATTATGCATGTAACTCAGCAGAAATATATTAACACAATTATAATTTTTAATGTGCTTTCTTGGCAGAAAATGACAATTTTCAATAATAAACACTTTGTAAGGTAAAAAATTGACGCTACGCAAAAAAATATGTATGTATGTACATACATTTGGGCTAAAAAGTGTTTCCTCTAATATAAGTTCGTAGAGATTCGTAGAAATTTGTAGACCATGTTGTATCAAAACCGTGTTGTATAAGTATCGCGTTATATGTGGGTTAACTGTACATTGTTTCATAAAATATGATATAAATATTAATTTTATAAAATAAAACACTAAGTGATGGTACAAATGCTTAATTTCTAATTTATATTCAGTTCATAAATATCCTTCCAAACTTTGTCTTCAAATTTCATATTGTGTATGTCTATATTAACGATGAGTATTTTTCGTGACCAAAAATAAATGTATGATATATTAATCTAAGCTTGTCTAAATCAGTACAAAATGCAAAATAATGCTATTTTAATGTTTATTATTACTGCTGAACTGACATTTGATAAAAATGTGTATAAAACTTTCAATGTATGTTTTATTCATACCAAGAGTTGTTTTGGAACCTATCTCCCTTTTACCCATTAGATATCGGTTTTGATTTACACAGTGAATTCCTAGAACCTATCTAATGTGTAAATCGAGGAAATGGGTGTAGTGCATACTGGGACATGTTTAAACTTTGTGTGGCCATAATATATTTGTTGCCAGATACATAAAACTATTTTTCGAGAAAGACTTTATGGATGTTGCAAAAAATTTTAAGTAGAATACAAAGTGCCATATTTTAACATTCACATTTTTGCATTGTTATTGTTATTTCTAGAATTCAAGCAAAACATATATACTCTGAAGTAAGCAGTAGGAAAATGTATTTTTTTTAACAGAGTTAACTTCACATTGTACATAGACAATTTAATAGTGTATCATATGGATTTTAGATTTAGGGGCCATTGTAAACATTGAGCAAATGAATACTGTGAAAGTGTGATATTAAAAGCATGAAACCAGACACAAGTCCATCTACAAGATAAGAATGTTGAAATTTAATAAATAATTCTAATGGCTTTAATGGTTACAGGGTGAATTTCTTATCCAAGACAGAAATTTTTTTATAGGTGAGTTATGTGCTAAGTGGTGAATGAAAACTCACATAATGAGGGATGTGATCACTCCTGTAGTAGACAGTAGAATTCACAGTGCCTTCTCATACTGCTAACAATGTGTCCAATCAGTTGCAAAGGCAGTCAAGTACAATGGTGCAAAAGGAGAGCCCTAAAATCATGTAGGCTTCAGGGAGGGAACTGAGACACACTCCTCTCCCCAAGTCATCCATACTCAAATAGGAGTTGGTCCAGAGAGTCTTGCAGGCCACTCTTTAAGTTCAGTACTCTCACATTCGAGATATTGGTTCACCAGATGATCTCTTCATATGTGGGCACTATTGCCCATTAAAATTAACCTCGATCCCACTGATGTGAAAAGGGGTGAATATAAGATCCGAGGCTCATTCCAATACCTCTTGGCAGTCAGGGTTCCTCTACCAAGTATGTGGAGTCTGGTGTAATCATTGATTTTAATACCTGCCCAGACCATCGAACTGTCACCTCCATATTTGTTTCTTTCCCCTGATGTTAGAGGGATGATGCTATGTTGCGCATACTCTCCAGATGAATGTTCATGTAAAATCGGTCTGTAAGCTGAATCTTGACTCTGTGAAGAACAGACACCCACTGTTCTTGGGTATCATGCACATATATTGCTCACACCAAATCAGATAGGCTGTGTTTGGGAGGAAGTTAAGGAGACACATACCACTGTTCATCTCGCATAGGGAGAAAGTTTCCAAGAAGGCTTAAAAGAGGGGTCTCCTGAAGCCTTTTGGAAACCATCCTGTAAAGAATTATCCTTCCTTGGATAGAACAAATTCCAAAGGAAGTTGGGGAGCATCAGTGGTACACCTTCCTTTGGAATGTTTGCTCAATAGTTAAAACCATGTCCTAGTCATCTTGAGATATTGTAACTCTTGCAAGGCCTTATGCTGCTCTTCTAGTGATATCACCTGTATCCTGAAATTGTCTCTAGGACCTGAAGACTACAATTCAAGATTTTCAGCCATCTGGCTACATGGCTTGGGACTGGCCAGTCTTTATTCTTTCAATGACACTCACTTCAACAAATCATCTAAACAATGTCTTTGAGGCATTTTTAATGAAATGGTAAACCCCCAGTTTAGCACTTTTTAAGTTGATGATTCATTTGCAGCCTCTGCAAAGGTATTTACTTAACATATGCATATTCACCATATAAGTAATTTTGATTTTTAATTTTATATATTTTTTAAAATATTAAGAAAACTTGGTTGTAACTTTTCCACTATATATATATTGTTTAATCTTGTCACAATACAGGTAGCAGAGGTGAATAAGTAAAGTTCAAGAATGTTTAAGTAAAGCAAAGTTTAAACTATACATAGGAGGTTCAAGTACAGATGAGAATTTAGTTACCATTTGAGCACAAATCAACTTTTACAAACAGGCATTCATTGACAAAGAAAAGTTCAAATTTGAAAACAGCACTAATTATGTCCCCTTCTACATCACCAGTCAATTGTACTTAAGATGTTGGACTAAGAAGTACCCAGCATTGTTGTGCAGTGCATAATTATCAAATTTCTCATGAAGGAAGGTGTCATTCCTACCAAATTCTTTACCAGACTTCCAACCCAGTTTAGTGAAGATTGCTTATCACAGGTGGGGGTGTGCAGTTGGACCAAATCATTTAGAAAAGGATGAGACTATCAAAAATGAACCTTGCTCGGAGACCAAGGACTTCTGTCATTTCCAACCGTTGTCAGATTTCAGAACTTATTCTAGACAGTCATCATATAGCCATTTGCAAACTTTCACAGGATACTGAAATTAGTGTAGTGAGTGTTGAAATTATGCACAACGAGCTGAAATTCAATAAAATGAGTGCAAGGTGGATCCCTCAGCTTCTGTCACCAGAATACAAGGAGAGATATTTAGTGGCCATTACTCAACTTTTGCAGTGATATGAAAAGGAAAAAGTCAGTTTTTTAGATTTTATTGTGACCTATGATGAGACTTGGGTCTACTACTACCTGAGCCAAAAAAAATCGAGTATGCAATGGAAACACACCAGTTCTCCATCCCCAAGAAAAGAAAAAAAAACTTTGTTTTCACCAGAGAAGATTATGGCTACATTTTCTGGGATTCAAAGGGAATCATTTATGTGGACTTTATCACTGGTCAGAAAACCATCAAAGCACAGTATTATTCAACTCTCCTGGTTGAAAAAGTGAAGCCAGCAATCCACTCAAAAAGAAGAAAACCTCAGGATTCAGTTTGTTTCATCCAAGAGAATGCTTGTTCTCATACCACTACTTTAAAAATGGAGATGCTACATAAACTTAAGTGGAATGCATTGCCTCATCCACCGTATAGTCCCCACTTGGCTCTACTCAATTTCTATTTGTTTCGACCACTGAAAGAGTTTTTAGGAGGCAACAGATTCTG
Organism: Ryuthela nishihirai; assembly: GCA_038380435.1. NCBI lineage: Eukaryota > Metazoa > Arthropoda > Arachnida > Araneae > Heptathelidae > Ryuthela > Ryuthela nishihirai. Next base: position 117,202,107 of record JAWZYU010000002.1, on the reverse strand, counting down.
AGACAATTAGGTCATTGCAGTTGTGCAAAGTTGGATTGACAAGCAACCAAAAACCTTCTTTGAAACTGGAATTGAGGAGCTTCCAGAACTTTGGAACATGTGCATTGCAGTTAATGAAGACTATGTTGAAAAGTAGTCTGCATGATTTTTCTATTTTTTTGTGAGTAAATCTTTTAGAATCAAATTATCATATTTGAATGTGTCTCTCATATAAATGCATACTTTGTAATCTAAGTGTCCTAGTTGCACAACTAATAATTTTTATTTTTGCAGTTATGCTTCTTTTAGAATAATTGTGAAAATAAAACAATTTACTTGTGATTGCTTGATTGGTAATGCATATTTAAAAGTTATGCCATGGTGGCAATATCAATGTAGATTATAATAAATAATTTAAAATACTGTAGTACATTCTGTCATAATTTGTATTATAACTAATATTTCACTTGCTATTATTTTTATGTTTTGTGTGTATAAATTCCAAGTTTTAAGAGTAGTAATTGATATTGTGTGTGACTAAATTCAACAATTTCTTTTTCACTCTTATAGGCTGTGATATTTTTTTGTATGGATCATGTTTAAGTGGCTTTGCCATTGGAACTTCAAATGTTAATATAGGACTTTCAACTAATGGAAAATATACAAGTAAACTTCTAACTGAAGTGTTCAAAATTCTGCTAGAAGGTAATTTTTTTGATTAATGTTTTAAATTTGTTTGAATTTAAATAGAATAATTGCATGTTGGATGAATGCATTAGAAACCAAAACTTATGACATTTAAGATGGATTTGTTTTTTAATTCTATTTGAAATTTTATGATTATGCAGAATAGTGATAGTCATCTATCATAAAGGTTATTTAATAATACTTTTATGGCTGAAACCTTAAATGGGAAGCTATATGAAGCAAAATGTTTTATAACCAGAGGAATTTGAGCCACCAACCTTGCAGGTGGTAGCTGTTGCATTTACCATTTGTGCCAAAGGCTGATGCTACCTTAAAAACAGTACAGGAGCATGATAGCCATACAGCAATATTCTTCTTTACCTTGTGTAGAACTAATTAATAGTTATTCTGCTCAACTCCCAATATACACTGGGCAAACTATGCCCACTAACTGCCAAAACAAGAGTTAGAGCAACAAGAGTTTAAGTAAACAAGAGTAATTGCCTAACATTACCACAGTAGCCAGATTTGGTCATTATGCAGTATTTTCCAGTTCACTATGCACTTTTCAAATAAAATTCCAAATTTGGCTAAAATGAAATGTTTAAAAATGCACAAATAAATTTTTCATGCTTGTCATCATAATTGCCCATCAATATCAATTTTGTGAGGTTGCCCAAGTGTTATTAGTGCTGACCTTTGGGATCGTGTGATAGTTACTTTTGTCAGTAGGAAATATAGCAGTGGAGAATATCAAATACAGGTGAGTTACAGTACTGTGCAAATTAGTTGGAACAAGCAAAGCCTGGAGAACCTCTTCGATCCGGCCACATCCAGCAATCCCCCAAACACCCACCCAAGGTCATGTTTTGGGGATGTTTCACAGCTTATGGGCCACAGATGCTTCACCCCATTGAAGGAATGATGGACAGCAAAAAGTACATAGGTGTTCTGGAGGCGAAAATGCTCCCAACACTGCAGAAGCTGTTTCCTAACGGCGATGGGGTATTTCAACAGGATCTGGCTCCATGCCACAATTCTAAGCTTGCTAAGAACTTCTTTTCCCAGCAACATTTGAAGGTATTGGAGTGACCAGAAAATTCACCCGATCTAAACCCCATTGAAAATTTGTCGGCCATTATTAAAGCGCGCATATCTAAGATGGATTGCACGACGAAAACCAAAATGATAGAAAGTGTCATGAAAGTGTGGTACCATGACCCTGAAGTAAAGGAGATGTGTGGAAAGCTAGTGGCATCAATGGTTGAGAGGGTGAAAGAAGTAATTAAAAAAGCTAAGGGGAATCACATTCACTATTAACTGCACTATTAAACAAATAAATATTTTAGTTGTGTCTTTGTTACTGCATTTTCCTATTGTCCCAACTAATTTGCACAGTACTGTAAGTTAGTGGTTTAAAGTAAATAGCAGGTATTTCAAACCTAAAAATATTGAGAAATATTCTTAGTTAATGAGGTGTTATTAACTAAGAATAATCCTCATCCTCAAGTAGGCATGCACTATGAGATCTAACCAGATTATACAATTTAGTTCTCCAAACACATCTTTCCTGAGCTACATCTGCTGCATCTTACCACTGCATACCAATTCTAACATGGTCCTGTTTGACATCTGCCCAATGCATTCGAGGTCTCCACCTCATTCTGAGGCCTTTAGGCACATTGTTCATAATACTATTTGCTAATCTATAATTATCCATATGGGTAACATGACCAAACCGACAGAGTCTCTCTCTGCACAATATGCTGCTTAAAGGAAGTTGCCGACTCCTTTGCCTAACCTCATCAATACTTACAAAGTTAAACCACATAATGCCCAAGATACTGCGTAAGCATCCAGAATCAAAAGCATCAAGTTTCCGGTTATCTTGTTTACAAAGGGTTCAAGTTTCACTACCATAACTAAGTCCAGAAAGAATCAAACTATTATATTGTCTAATTTTAGTCTTATTTCTCCATACTACCCATAAATTCTTAAAAGTCCTGGCAGCAGTCCCTATTCTTCTGTTAATCTCATACTGCACTTCACCAGTATCTGTTACATAGTTCCCAATATAATTAAATTGAGACACCTGCTCAAGAGTGCAACTATTCAGATTAACTGAACTGCAGTTTGCCTGACCAATTTTCATCACTAGTTTTCTCTCTGTTTATAACCAAACCTACTCTACTGCCAGTCTCATCAACAGCTCTAATGAAAAAGTTCATCTCATTAACATCATATGCCAAAAAATCTAAATCATCAGCATAGCCTAAGTCAAAAATTTTCAGATCTCTAGACAATTTAAGCCCAAAAATTTCCCTTGCAGTGAATTTCGTATAACAATCAATAACCAAACTAAAGAGGAAACGAGACAAAATGCACCCTTGTCGAACACCAGAAATAATGCTAAACCAATTGCTATAAGCTTTACTTGCTTCCCACATGTTGCTCTCTGTGTTACTGTAAAGAGCTTTCGTTGTGTTAACTAACTTGTCTGGTATGGCATATGATCTCAGGATCAACCCCAAATTATGAAGGTCAACAGAGTTGAAAGCCTTTTTGAAATCTACAAAGCTAGTAACCACAGGTTTCTGAAGAATCTGCCTAAATGAAAAAATCTGATCTACACATCCCCTACCACTTCTGAATCCTCACTACACATAACACAATTGTCCTTTAAACCAGATTCTTAATTCTGTTAAGTACAATCATGCAAAGAACTTTGCCAGGAACAGAAAGAAGGCTGATACCCCTATAGTTATCACAAGAAGTACCATCACCTTTTTTAAAAATAGGGATAACAATAGCTCTGGTAAAATTCCTAAGAACAATGCCTTTATCATAAAAGATATTCAAAATTCTAGTCAGCCATGTGGTAACAGAAATATTTATTCCCAGCTCTAAACATTTCAGTAGTAATTTCATCCACCCCTTGGAATTTTTGTAGTTTAAGTTTAGAAATAGCAGTATTAACATCAGACTGTGATATAGGGCCAACATTAAAGCCATTAATGCATCTATCCTCATTACAAACAATGGGAGTAGAACTAACCATATTCTTTAGAACATCTCTGAAATGCTCCGCCCACCAGCCATTGCAGAATTCTCACCTTCAATGACTGTACCATGTTTGTCCTTCAATCCTTGCATATTTGCCCTTCCCAAACAAAACAACTATCTGGTACAGCTCTTCTGTTACACTGTCTAGCTGCTTTCTTGGCTTTTTCAGCCAAGCCATCTATCCAAAGATTCTTATCAGCAGCTAACTGATCTTTTACATATTTATTAAGCTTTCTGTAATGCTTTCTGTTAGGACTAATAGGTTATTGATTAAGGACATTCTTGCAGTTCTTTCTTTCTAAAATAAGCTCCAGTGGCTTATCATTCAAATAATTTTGCCTCCTCTGCTCCCTTTTACCTAAAATAGTACTGTTAGTTTGATGAAAAGCCTTTTTTAAATGATCCAATTCTTCCACAACTTCAATAGTAAGTAAACCATGATTGTCACTAAGTAACCTATCATGGTTAGCTTCAGCTATAACTGGGTCTTTCAGAGCTTCAGTGTTAAAGGTAAAATTTTTAACCTTAGGACAACACGTTTTAAATTCCCCTGTATGACCTGGTATTCCCAAAAGAACTAGTCTATTTGCTGTTGATTAATAAGTATATAATCAATAATATTCTTATGCAGTCCATCTGGTGAAAACCACGTGTGTTTATGTATGTTGCAGTGTTTTTAGTAAGTGTTAGTTATTCTCAAATCATTAATTTACTTACCTGTACAAGACATTGGCCATTGCTATTTCAGCTACCAATACTAAAGGGACCTATCACCCCTCCCCAAAGGTCAGAGTCAGTACCAACTTTACATTGAAGTCACCTAGATATCTGCCTTCTTGACAGAATTCGAAATATCCTGAAGTTGTCTATAAAACCTATCTTTCTCATCCTCAGTGGCATCCTCACTTTGGGCATAACAGCAGGTAACATTCAAGTCTTTAATGCTTGTCTGAAATATAGCTGTGAGAAGCCTTTCATTAATGCACTCATATTCTAGAAGAGCATCACTATCATGGCTGCTGAGAAGCAAACCTACACCTTGGAGATGCTTCTTATCTTCCCTCCTTGAAAATTGAAATTTAAGATTATTTTTTAAGAATCTGACCTTTATCTGTCCATTTGATCTGTTGGAAGTCGAGGATATCAAAGTTATAACGGTGGAATTCTTATGTGAGGACATCAAGAGAATTATCTCTGTGCACATTCCAACTATCTGTGGAGAGAGAATGGCTAGTGATATGTTTAAAGAAATTGTGTTTTTTGAGAGAGGAAATGCTCATAATATCAAACAGCCTCCTAATTGCAGATATGAGGCAAAGACAAGACCTATTTCCCTCACTACTAAAGGCTGAAGCCATCTATACTGGAAGACTTCCTCCAATGCAGGTTTGACGATGCCTGTAGAAGCAAGAGTTCTAGTACCAGCAATGGCCTCAGATCAGGATTATCCACCAGCTGATAAAACATATCCTGTGAATCTATTCACTTGTGGCTGTCAACCCACATATGACCACACAACAGGAAACACAATGGAAGGTTCTCCCTTTACAGAAGCCCAGCAGTGCAGCAAATTCAGCATCCTTAATCAAGCTCATAGCCATTATTCAGTTCCAGTTGGTGTATATGGTCAGCACCAGGTGTGGTTGACCACTCCTCAGCAGAATAAAAAAAATGCCACACTAGTCCATATCAGTAGGCCATATTGATCTGGCAGACCTCCATTCTGTTCCCTTCCACAATAGAGTATCTCTTTTGAAAGGTACTAACAGTCTGCACCATGAGAAAACAGGGTCAGACTTGTGGTGCTAGGCCTGGCCTGTTCTGTGCATCATCTCAGGGGAATGGTGCATAGCTCTCCTTTCAGTAAATGTGATTGACTTTGTAAGTGACTACAAAGTCAATAGTTAACTCTGTGGATTTACTAGTTATTGTTTAATTAATTAATAACCCTATAGTCTGAGTGTATTACTTATTTATTTAGATATTCTCAGTGCAACATTAAAAAGTAAAAATTGCCTTTCCATATTGTAGATGGCAGCAGAAGAAACAATAACGAGAGACTGATAGATCACATTAGTAGAAAAAAAGACAGATCTGGCATTAGTTTAGTGGTCTTAAAACACTCTAGCTTGAATGTGGAGAGACATGAGCTTGAATCCCCCATGTTGGCAAGACTAATTTTTGCCACAAAACTTTATTGAGGTAATGGTCTGTAAATGGTAGCTAGGTAGTCACTGGAAGGAGAGCTATGCACCAATCTCCTGTGATGATCTATAGAACCGGCCAGGCCTAGCACCTAATGTCGACTCCGCCTTCTCATGGTGCAGGCCATTAGTACCTTTCAAAAGAGATACTCTCTTGTGGAAGTGAATGGAAGGGGAGGGCTGCCAGATTAGTGTGGCCTACTGATCTGGACAACTATGGCTAATTTTGTTTTTTTCTACCCTGCTGAGGAGTGGTCAACCACAAGGGTCCTGGTGCTGACCACATAAACCTACTGGACTGAAATAAGGCTCTGATCTTGATTATGGATCCTGAATTTGCTGCACTGGTGGGCATCCGTGGAGGAAAAATCTTCTAACTGTGTTTTCTGTTTGTAGGTTGACAGCCCCAAGTGAATAGATTCACAGGATATCTTTATCAGCTGGAGGATAATCCTGATTAGAGGTCATCGCAGGCACCTGAACTCTTTTGTTTCTACTGGCATCGTCAAATTCTACATTGGAGGAAGTCTTCCAGTGTAGATGGCTTCAGCCTGTAGTGGTGGGGGAACGGGTCTTTACCCCATGTCTGTGATTAGGGGGCTATTTGATACTGTCGGCATTCCCTCTCTCAATAAACATAGTTTCTTTAAACAGCCCACTAACCATTTTCTTTCCATAGGTATTTGGAATGTGAGGACTTTGCACAGAGCTTATTTTCTTGATGTCCTCACACAAGAATTCCAATATTATAATTTAGATATTCTCTGCTTGCAAGAGACCAGATGGACAGATAAAGGTGAGATTCATAAAAATAATCTTAAATTTCACTTTTCAGGGAGGAACGATAATAAGCATTACCAAGGTGTGTGTCTGCTTCTTGCAGACACGTTAGTGATGCTCTTTAGGATATGAGTGCATTAATGAAAGGCTTCTTACAGCAAAATTTCAGATGAGCATTAAAGACTTGAATGTTATGGATGCCGATGAGGATGAGAAGAATAAGTTTTATGTACAACTTCAGAATATTTTTAATTCTGTCAAGAAAGGGGATATTACCCTTGTTCTAGGTGACTTCAATGCCAAAGTTGGTACTGACTCTGACTTTAGGGGAAGGGTGATAGGCCCTTTCGGTATTGGTAGCTGCAATGGGCAACGTCTCCTACAGGTAAGTAAACTCAATGGATTCAGAATAACTAACACTTATTACAAACACCACAACATACATAAGTACACATGGGTTTCACCCGATGGGCTGCATAAGAATATGATTGATTATATATTAATTAACAGTAAATGGACTAGTTCTGTTAGGAATACCAGGTCATATAAGGGAGCTGAAATTGGATCTGACCATTACCTTGTTAAAAGTGTCTTGCAACTTAAACTTAAGAAGTATTGTTCTAAGGTTAAAAAATTTACCTTTAATACTGAAACTCTAAAAGAGCCAGTTATAGCTAATGCTAACCATGATAGGTTACTTAGTCATTATGACAGTCATGGTTTCTTTACTACTGAAGTTGAGGAAGAATGAGAACATTTTAAACAAGCTTTTTTGGAAACTAACAGTACTCTTTTAGGAAAAAAGGAGCAGAGGAGGCAGATTTATTTGAGTGATAAGGCACTTGAGCATATTTCAGAAAGAAGAACTGCAGGAATGTCCTTAAACAATACCCTACAAGTCCTAATAGAAAAGCATTACAGAAAGCTTAATAAACGTGTAAAGGATCAGTTAGCTGTGATAAGAATCTTTGGCTTCATGGCTTGGCTGACAAAGATGAGGAAGCAGTTAGGCAGCACAACAGCAGAGAGCTGTACCAGATAGTTAATGTTTTGTGTGGTAGAAAACGGGCAGGTAGGTATACAGGGATTGAAGGATAAACAACGTAAGGTTATAGAAGGTGTGGATTCTGTCATGGCTAGGTGGGTTGAGCATTTCAGTAATATTCTAAACAATGTGGTTAGTTCTACTCCCATTGTTTGCAATGATGATAGATACATTGGTGGCTTTAATGTTGGCCCTATAACACAATCTGAAGTTATTTTGTTGTTTTCTAAACTTAAACTTCATAAATCCCTAGGGATGGATGAAATTATTACGGAAATGCTTAGAGCTGGGAATGTTTCAGTTACCTCTTGGGTGACTGAAATTTTGAATATTTTTTTATGATAAAGGCATGGTTCCTAAGGATTTTACCAGAGCTATTATTATCCCTATTTTCAAAAAAGGTGATTGCAGTTCTTCTGATAACTATAGGGGTATCAGCCTACTCTCTGTTCCAGGTAAAGTTCTTTCCATGATTGAGCTTAATAGAATTAAGAATCTGGTTGACAGTCAATTGCGTGATGAGTAATGTGGATTCAGAAGTGGTAGGGGATGTGTGGATCAGATATTTTCACTTAGGCAGATTCTTGAGAAATGTTTAGAGTTTCAGAAACCTTTGATTGCTAGCTTTGTTGATTTCAAAAAGGCTTTCGACTCTGTTGATTGTCATAATTTGTAGTTGATGATATACCAGACAAGTTAGTTAACATAATGAAAGCTCTCTGTAATAATACTGAGTCATGTGTGAGAATTGGTAAGGCTTGTAGCAATTGGTTTAGCATTACTTCTGGTGTTCGACAAGGGTGCATTTTGTCTCCTTTTCTCTTTAGTTTAGTTATTGATTATTTTATGTGAAATTCACTGTGAAGGAAAGATTTTGGCCTTAAATGCAGATACAAAAATTTCTGATTTAGATTATGCTGATGATTTAGCCCTTTTGGCAAATGATGTTGATGAGATGAACTCTTTCATTCGATGAGACTGGTAGTAGAGTAGGTTTGATTATAAACAGAGAGAAAACTAAATTGATGAAAATTGGTCAGGCAGGCTGTGATTCAGTTAATCTGAATGGTTGCAGTTTTGATCAGGGGTCTCAGTTTAATTTTCTTGCGAGCTATGTAATAGGTACTTGTGATGTGCAGCATGAGATTAACAGAAAAATAGGTACTGCTGCCAGGCATTTTGAGAATTTATGGATAGTATGGAGAAATATGACTAAAATTAGACAATACAATAGTTTGGTTTTTTCTGTACTTAGTTATGGTAGTGAAACTTGAACCCTTTGTAAACAAGATAACAGGAAACTTGATGCTTTTGATTCTGGATGCTTACACAGTATCTTGGGCATTAGATGGTTCAGCTTTGTAACTAATGATGAGGTTAGGCAAAGGAGTCAGCAACCTCCTTTAAGCAGCATATTATGCAGAGAGAGATTCTGTTGGTTTGGCCATGTTGCTCTTATGGATATAGATTGGTGAATAGGGTTATGAACAGTGTGACTAAAGGCCTCAGAAAGAGGGGGAGACCTAAGATGTGGTGGGCAGACAATGTCAAACAGGACCTTGTTAGAATTGGTGTGCAGTGGCCAGATGCAGCAGATGTAGCTCAGGACAGATATGCTTGGATAACTAAATTGCACTGTCTGGTTGGACCTCTGTAGCCCATGGCTGCTTGAGGAGGAGGATGCTGCTGCACATCACCAGTATCTATTATTTAGTTCCCAAGATATTAAACTGAGACTCCTGATCAAGACTGCAACCATTCAGATTAACTGAATCACAGCCAGCCTGCCTGACCAATTTTCATCACTTTAGTTGTTTGTACTGTATAATGATATCACTTATGAGCTACCATTAGTTTCATTATCTTTTATCCTTATTAGTTTTACTTGTTTGCAGAAACTATATGCCAACTGCCATCAGAACTACCAACTACTTTTTTTCCTTGTATTCTCCAAAGTTTGATTCAAAGAAACAATTTTGCATTTTTCAGTTTTCCTTTTTTTTTTTAAGAAAACGAACCTCCAAATGTTACAACACTTTTTTCTTTTACCAAAAGTAAATAGTAATAAAAGGGAAAAACTATTTCCATTTTATCTCTTATACTATACCAAAGGTGCACCTCTGTCTCTGCTTCCTGATCTGCATGGGATGAGTGATTGCCTCAGTTGGTAGCGTGACAGCGTCATATTTTATAATTCCCAGGTTAGAGTCCTGGCCAGCATTGAGATTTATCTCTGTTAAACCCCCCACATAGATAGTTAATTTTTTGTGTGTGAAGAAAGTGTCTGGCATACAGGGGTTGAGGGATAAACATGGTAAGATTATTGAAGGTGAGGATTCTGTCATGGCTTGTTGGACTGAGCATTTCAGAGATATTCTAAACAGTTTGTTTCATTATATACCATTGTTTGTAATGAGGATATATACGTTACTGGCTTTAATGTTGGCCCTATATCACAGTCTGAATTTGTTTTGACTTTCTCTAATTTAAAACTGCAAAATCCCCAGATCTAGATGAAATTACTACTGAAATACTTAGATCTAGAATTGTTTCTGTTATCACATGGTTTACTAAAACTTTTAATATTTTTTGTGATAAAGGCATTGTTTCCAAGGATTTTACCAGAGCCATTATTATGTACCTGGTGGACTTTGCAGTGGTACATCCTTACTGGCATAGGAGTATAAAAGACTAAGCTTCATCTGTTTTTTTCTCTCTAAACTTTTTAGTGGATAATTTTAGTTGGCATATTTTTGCTCTTTGTTTGAAAAAGCTTAATTCTGATGCTTATGCTAAGCAATATTTGTTTATTTGGAAAAATTTTATTTTGTGCTGCTGCTGAGTGGTTGGCTTGCTTAGTTGCGTTGGGTTGTTTTACCTCTGAGCAGCACTTTTTTTGCACACAATGGATTAAATGACCAGGTCACAAGGACCCTGAAGGCTCAGAGAAGGTTGGGGGAGGGGACCCACTGGAACAGCTATTGGGAGACATGTAGTTTTGTGTTAAGGCCATCCAGTGTGTTCTTTAATGTTCACAGGGTATGGCTCTCCCACACACAGAGCCATGACTTAATATCCCATCTGATGGACAGTGGCCTTTCCAAGCTCATTGGGTCCCATACTGACTATGGGGAAGGGTGGGGAGTTTTGCAGAGATAAATCTAAATGCTGGCCTAGCTAGGGCTCAAACCTGGGAACTGCAGATTATGAGCCTGGTGCACTACCAACTGAGTCACCCCTGTAAATCAGAGGAATTTAGGGTATACTAATCGGGTCAAAGGAGGAGGACACCATTATGCAAGTAAATATGTTATTTAAAGTTTTAGTGAACAAAATTAATGCTAAAATTTGAAAATTTAGGGACTCTAATCTACTGTTCTTCACCTAAGAAGTTTTTAATAATGTCTTGAGAGTAGCTCTGTCTTTTCTGGCTACACCTCTGCTGGACATTACATACATACAAAATCCTCAGAGACAACTAGATTGTGTAATTTAATCTGCCAAACATGTCTGCTGTGTTCTACAGCTGCTGAGTTTGCTAAGGCTAAAAATCTGCAAAAATTAGACCAATTTTTAAAAATGATGCAATCAGCAAAGTGGTGCAATCTTGTTTAAAACAAGTTTGCTGCAGCACAACATTCTGCTAGCAGTTGCCAATAATGTCAGAGAGCTATTCCTGCCATGTTTGCCAGTTTGTTGGAAGTGATGAAATATGAATCGAGTTGAACCAAAACAGATTCTGTTGTTCAAGAACTTGCTACCAATTACACAGGAACAGTTATTAATTGCTATAAAGACTTCATTTTTTTTTTTGCTGCAACCAATAGTGTAATGGTTCTGATAACAAATTATATTCTCTAATGGTAGCATACCACGATGAAGACTTCAAACAAATGAAATTCAGTCTTTTATCATTACTGTGCTTGGAGCATGGAGAAAATAATGCCAACTTGGTGCTTTCTGAGTTTAAGCATATGGGTAGTTTGTGGTAAATAATGGATTTTAAGAAAATCCTGTTTATAATGTTTGGAAAGATAAAACTAGTAAGGGCTTTTCTTAAAGCTTAACAATCATGTTTAATTGTCTTAGATTTCCTACACTTATTTACCCTAAAATTTCTAATTGGTGGGAAGGATGGGCTAGCTTTGACATATTGAAGTCTAATAGGTAGGTTTTTGAACATGTTTTAATATCTAATATTTTGGGGACTGCTATAGAAAATATCGACTATTAAGTCCTCAAGAAGGTCATGTGGTTTATAACCTCATAATTTAATATGCCACTGGTTCTATTTTCACATTTCTGCATTATAGAGCTGGATAATAGAGATATAGCATAGGATTTGAGCACAATAATGCTATGCACCAGAGCTCAAGTGCACCTGTGCTAAAGTAAAGTGATGGTTGATGGGATGCATCATTATGAGGACATGGCCAAAAACATGTTCTCAAAATGATTTAATATGGAGGAAAAATCAAGTGTTGATTCATTGCCTATGAAGGCTATATTTGTACATACAAGTATCTAACTTCTTCATAGCACCTGAGAGGTAAAACAACCAATCCAATCTTCACAGCAAAGAATTTACATGCTGATGTTACATTCTAAATGAGATGTATGCTATATTTATTATGCTTAGTTATAAACTATTATTGAGTTTTTATGACTCTACATATAATTTGTATGTACACTGCTCGACATTGAAAGTGCCCCACCCAGAAGGACATGTACAAACATCAAATAGAAGGGTGGGTGTGTGCAGTTGAGATATGCAAATAATGATAATCTGGAACCATTGAGTGTGTGGTTCAAGAGATAAAAGGTGCAAGAAGGAATAGGGATGGTATTGTGTTTATGCAGGTGGAAGTCTGCTTGCAATGGTTGAGATTAGGTAGTTCCACTTGGAAATTGTTCAGCGAAGCCTGAAAATACCTGGTAAACACCTTTGTCAGGTTTATCACCATTTGGATGCTTTTGAGAGAGGAAGAATTAGAGGCCTACTTGAAGCTGGATGGACTATACATCATGTCACTGCCCATGTTCATCGGGATGCACGAACTGTTGGACTTTGTTGGCAACAGTGGTGAAATGAAGGTTCTAGTGTGTGTCGCAGAGGGAGTGATACCATCTGACAAACATCAGCACAGCATGATAGGAGCATTGTTCGATGTGCTTGTTCATCACCACAGAGCACTGCAGGCGATATTCAACGGGATGTGTCAGCAGCCATGGACATCCCCATGACCCGAATGGCAAACAGAAGGTTTCATGAGACATATCTGCACTCTAGGAAACTGTTACGTCAACTGCCATTGACTACAAACAGTCGTAGTGCTTGTCTGGCTTGGTGCCGAAGTCGTGCGAACTGAGGTCATGAATGGAACACTTGTGTTTAGTGATGAATCCTGTTTCTGTCTGGGTGCTGATGATCAATGCGTCTGTGTATGGCAACAACCTCACAACCGGCACACAGCCTGTCAGCCAGGCATAATAATATGGGGTGTTATTGGATATGACAGCAGATTACCTCTTGTCCACATCACTTGAACACTGACAGCTGCATGATACTTTAGCATGGTTCTGTAGCCCATTTTGTTACCATTCCTGGGAGGCATGCAGCAGCTTATTTTCGAGCATGACAATGCCCGCGTACACACTGCTAGGGTCTCCAGACAATGTTTGCAACATGTTCAAGTATCTGAAAATTAAATCATGGTATGCCAGTATGTATTGCTATGTGTGAGCTACATTTCATCCCTATCCCCTCACTCCTTCTGGGTGGGGAAATTTCAATGTTGTGCAGTGTATATATAAAACAATTAATTAGTGTTTTGTAATTAGTAATAGCACCTTTGCAATTAATTGGTATTTTGCATTTGAAACAGAGTGTCATTCCTTTTACTATCATCTTCAGTGTGGCTTGTTCAGTGCTACTGATAGATTAATTTTGTATTAAATATGATACCACTACTTTTTATGTGCTTTTCACACTCAGAGGTAAAACAATCCAACTTATGTACTTTTCTTAGAAAAATCTGATTACCAAGATCTTACCCTTGAAGATCATGATTACAAAGATGTAAGACTTACCTTTATTGAACCTAATTATGATCTATGTTGTGAAATCAAATTATTAAGCAGGAATAAGAAAGCTTATCAAACGTCACTTTTGCTGCAGAAGTTTTCTGAGGATGAAAGAGTGAAAACCCTAGGTGTTGTATTCAGACATTGGGCAGAGGTAAGAATCTTTTATTGGATGTATCGTTTGTGTATTAAAATTTATGCTTTGTGTCATAATTACTGTTAAAAATATATAATTTAAAATATACCATATTTCTTCGATTCTAAGATGCACTTTTTTTCACATATAAATGTCTCTAAAAACGAGGTGCATCTTAGAATCACAGTTTTTTTTTTTTTCAAATTTACCTGCGCTTTGCATATGGCACCACACATTTAGTTTTTATGCGGAAACTCCACCTCCAAGTTTGACCGTTATCGCATTCTCCAATTCCATTGGAGAATAAAGTGGCATGAGTACTTTCCTGTGCTTTCCAAATGTGAAGCCACCATTATTTCATTATAGTGGAGTTCTGTGAGTGAATTATAGTGAGTTTGGAACCTGTCTGTTGACACCTTCCAGAAAAATTAAGAAAGTGCCAGTATCGAAATTATCAAAATTGGTATCAACAGCTTGGAAGCTAATCCCAGAAAGAATAGTGCAGCACTCGTTTAAAAAATGTTGCATCAACAATGCTCTCAATGGCTCAGAAGACGATATATTATGGAATAATGCAGATAAAGATGGCTCAGAAGAATCAGACTCTGAATGTGAAGTAGCTCTGATATTGATTCAGATGCAGATATCGACTGCTTAGAAGAATCAGACTCTGATATTGATTTAGAAGGAAGTTATGAATAACATATCTACTGATAAATAAGTACTATTGATGTAAGTAAATTAAATTCTATTATAATAAAAATATTTGTTAGATATATTTTACCATTTCATTTCTTTTTTTCCTTAGAATCAAAGCTTTTTTTCTGTTGGTGGTACTGAAATTAAGGTGCGTCTTAGAATCGAAGAAATACGGTATATGGTATTTATTTTTGTTCATTTAACTTTATAATTAGAAACTTGGCTTATAGTGATAATGAACCAGGTGCAATATACCCATGAAAGTTATAGATAAATTGCAAAATATGAATGGAAAAAGTAAATAAAATTTTTAGAAACTAACAGCTAAACAAGAATGAAGCAGAATATAATAATATGACATAATATTCACAACTGCCAAGCTACAGCTATTACACATAAACATGGTAGGAATACAAAAGACCACTACTGAGTCCACAGGTAGGTTAACTGCTGAAAATGTTAATGGGGATAGATAAATAATAATATTGTAATATATTATACGTAATAAAATAGTTTTTTAAAACTTGCTAAAATTTTAATAAATAATTTATTACACAGCTAATAATTCATAATTTAATACATAATAAAGCTGTAGTTACACTAAAAGTATTCATATACTCTAACAAAGTAGAATAGGGATAGGCCACTAAGCCAATAATTTAGCCCTTTTTTGGTCAATATATGACAGATTCTATCCAAGGTGGTGAACATATATTCTGTATAACTCACAATTAAACTTTTGTTAGTATTCAAAGGAAATTGAGTTAAATAAAATATTTACCATTCTTGTTTTGCTGGTACAACAGCAATAGGAATGTGCTTCTAGTTGTTAAAGTCCGTTTTAAAAGATAGTTACAGTACTTTCACTGTGCATTACCAGTCCTTCATTGGGCATATTTTTCAATGATGTTATCCTCATAACACAGCCAGAATCTTCATTCATGATGATTATTGAAGAAAACAATGATGTTCAGCTCTATTCACCTGATTTTATATTGAAGTATTCAGCCAGTAGATGGTATGAGTTATCCTTAAAATTTTAGTTGAAAGTCATTATAATACTCCATTGGCATATATTTACACATTCGTTATCTTGCGTGGAAATAGACAATATGTTCAATCCACTGCTTATTAATCACTTTGCATCGTGATACGAATATCTAAAAAACTTTACTGCACTGAAACATTTACAAAATTATAAATTGTAATTTATACTTTTGTATAATTTACAATTATACAAAAGTAACCTAACGTTAAAACATCTTAAAAACTACTACATAATTAGTGCAGACTCCTCAAACACAACTTGAGTTCCACTCGAGTGATGCGTTTTGCCCTCATACACATTTGGGCATCTTCACAGCTCATCTTATGTTGGTAACAGTAGCTTATATACATCCCTCGCTCAATACATCAGAGTCACATAATTGTGACGTTACTAAGGAGTGGGTACTCGTATGTTAAGAAAGAAGATTTCATGCTGACAGTAGAGGTGGAGAATCATTATTGCAAACTCGGTCACGGTTTTTCGCAAGTTTGAAATAATGATTGTCCACCCCTACCATCAGTATGGAATCTTCTTACTTAACATAAGAGTAGCCACTCCTTAGTAATGTCACTATTATGTGACTGACAGATTGAGCGAGGGGTGTGTATAAGCTACTGTATCTGCATTTATCTAAAAATTATTAACATATTTGTATATATATTTTTCTAAAACTTTTTCAATAACTCATAAGATCATGATCGGTTTATAATTACTATCTATATTTCTTGATCTCTTTTTAAATATAGGGTGCACAATTACAGTTTTGAGTGTGCTAGGAATGATGCCAGTGTTCAAATTCAAATTAATCAAGCATTGCAGGACCTCAGAAAAAACATCTGCATTAATTTTTATATATGAAGTTTTCACCATATCATAGTCCACTGCATTACTAGTTTTTAAATTCCTAATGATCTGTTGTAATACCTCATCCCTATTTGCTTCAGGTATGAAAATAGAAGTGAATTGAAGGTGTAATAATCTCGTTGACAGCTATATTTATATTTTTTTGAATATGATTTCATTTTCATTATGTAATGGGGAAGGATAAACTGAGGGTAACAGGACCATTAATGGGGTAAACTGAACAAGTAGCAAACTTCCACTGAGGCGATTCCTGTACTCTTACTATTATCTATATTACTAACACTTATTTTTTTGTAGGAGAGGTTTGGGGTGGAAGAGAGGAAAGAAGGCATCTAACATTTTTCATTTGTGGTAAAATTTTTCATAAATTGGCAGTGAAAGTGCAAAAAAAAAAACTGAGAGAATTTAATTTAAATTGTATTGTTTTACCCACAATGAACCTTATAAATTTTGAATCTTCTGCCACTTATACTTTAGTTCAACTAGTAGTGTTTTAATATTTTACAACATTATACTATATTTTTATGCATGATTTATTCACTGATGATGTTATTATTTCAAAGTGGGACATATTGGCCATCTGCTAGGCATTCTAGGGAAAGTGGAACCAGGATCCCAAAATCGGAATGTATGGTCCCCTTATGCATGACAAACTTTACTCAAGTTTAGGGTTGGTAATACCCATAGAAGCAGGGATTCAGATATCTGCAATGACCTCTGATATGAATTATGCACCACTTTATATAAGATATCCTATGCTCTGTTCCCTTGGGGCTGGCAACCCACAAACAATATAATACCCTGGTAGATGTGATGGTCCACCCATTCACTTTTACTTTCCGTAACCAGTTTTGCTTTATTTACATTATATTTATCATTTTGGGGATTATTTTTTTTGACATTGCAATTCTTGTTTCCGAGCCGTAGGAGTTGCGCATGCGCAATTCCAACCTTTTGATTGTCAACCTCTAAAGTGCTTGTGTAGGACAGACCCCTCTTGCATCATAGCTAGCACGATCATCAGATTATTCAAATGTTTTCCTGACATGAAACAGACGTGCCTAATTTGTACACAGCATGTTATAACTAAGTGGCGTTAGGACACAGAGTTAGATAGAATCAGAATTGACAGTTAGTAGAGAAAGAGTTAGAATGAGTATTGTCAGTGGAGATGTAGTATTATAGTGGAGAGAGATGTAGTAGAGATTTGAGTTGCTAGTACTCCAACTTTTGTATTCATCAAAGGAGTTTGGTGAGTTTTTGAATTTTTTGGAAATAAACTTTGTTTGTCAGAAACTTTTGAATTTTTGCTATTTTTCTCTTGAGCAACATTAATTGATGTTTGATTAGATTTAAACTTTAATTAAACTTGACAATCCTTTTTGAATTCTTACTCAATAAGTAACGCTATATGCATAACAAACCCTGTTTAAACTTTATTTGGCAAGTTAAAATTGCCTGGCACCCAACAAAGCTATCCGGAATTTTGAATAAATTTGGATCAGACAAAAGGTCCAACTTGAAAAGTTAATAATCTTTGGAGTGTTACATAGATTTTCCCTCAGCAGAAGTCACCAGTGCAGCAAGTTCAGGATCTATAATCATGCTTAATGACATTAGACATTCCAGTGAGTTTATATGGTCAGCACCAAAATCTTGTGAAATTGACCACTCTTCAGCAGGGTGGAAGGAAAAAATAGGTTGCAAAAGATTACCACCTCAATAGCCCAAATTGATCTGATAGCCAGATTTTTCCATTTCTTTCCAGAAGGGAATATCTCCTTTGAAATGTACAAATGTCTTACATTATAAAAAGTTCAATTTGAAGTATTATCATGGAGGATTGGTACACTGCTCTCCAGTGTGTGCACAACTACCATTTACGCAATGCTGGATTTCCTCTAAGGCACTTGCTTAGGGGTGCCAACATAATTGGGGCTCCAGCATTTAAGTAATACAGTTTCTTTCAGTAATAAAATTGTATTCATTTCAGTTTTTGAGTAAAAAAACCAGTTGTAAATGTTCTTGATACAGTGATTACACTCTATTCAAAACACTCTCTCTCCTGACAATCAAAAGTGAAATTTTAAAAGAATATGGAGTTTGAGGGTATACACCATATTGCCAAATGTATTGGGACACTTTCATATTATGTGAAAGAAAAATGATATTCAAACTCCCCAACTTTGAAAATGTCTTTTTTTTAATAGGAAAAATGTTGCAAGCGATAAATTATCTTTCAATTATAATGCTTGAGTCATATAGGCATTATAATTTCAATCAGATTTATCCAAATCTCTATTTTAAACTATATTTGTTTAATGTTTAAAGTTATTGAAGCTGAAATATTTTGATAGCAGATCTTGCTGTCAAAATACTTGTCTTACTGTTTCAAAATTGATGAGAACTGAAAAAAAAATCATTAGAGAAACTTCTAAAATTGCATTTATTTTTGTAAACAATTTGTTATATTTTTACAATCACTGCTGTTAAATGTTTCAGCTTCCATAACTCTTTAATCAGTGGTCTTCAACTTTTATGTTTTAGGGTTTTTGGTTGGTTTTAAAGAACTTACCAAATTCTATTTTCAGGTTGATACAGAGAGTGGGCTGTGAACTTATTTCAAATTGAAAAATGTAATAAAAGTGTGTGGTGAATCAAAAATGGTTGAATACCACTGTTTCAAATAGTAAACAAATATTGCTCGAAATAGAAATTCAGAGAATTTTGAAATTCAAAGGTATAAACAGTGTGCAGAATTAAATAAAGATTAAAGTAACTCTATAAACACTAGGTACTCTACTAGTGTTTTTCCTGATATCACATTTATCTACAGTATTTATAGAGTTTCTTTAATCTTTATTTAATTGGAGGATTTTTTTTTGAAGGACTTCAATTTCTTGTGACATTTTGCTGTAATAGGGTTATTTTTCAATTAGGAAGCTTTGAATATAACTTGTGATTCACACAACATGAAAGTTTAATGTTATTTGTTCATTTCAGAGTGAAAAAGTGAGAAAGAAAAGGAAGAAAAATGTTTAAATGTGAAAATGAATAATTTGATTTTTAAATGTATTGAATATTGAAAATTAAGTGTTATGTATAATATTAATACACTACAAGAAATAAAAAATGCAACACTTGCAAGAAGTTATGAAAATGTGATGAAATTTAGGGAGGCAGTAGTATATGTAAATGCATGGAAATGATTAGGTTTGCAGGACAATTGAAACGATTGGACAGGTGCGAACTGAGGTCCAGTTGCAGAGCAGTCAAACAGAGATAAAGGCAACCAAAGCACCCCTGGTTGACAAAACGTGGAAATTGTTCTAAACCGCTAAAGATACCCAGTATTCAGACACTGACAGCCATTCCAACAATTAACAGACTTTGAGTGTGGAAGAATCATCAGCCTTAGAGAAGCTGTTTTGTCATACAGAGAAATGGCCAAGCTTGTTGGCCACAATCCCAGCACCATTGTACACATATGGCGCCACTGGTTTCAAGAAGGATCCAGCAGACGCCGACATGGATCAGCAACATGACATATGACTACTGAGTGACAGGACTGCCATTTGTGATGCATGGCATTGTGTGACAGATTCGTGACTACAATACAATTGAAAAGGGACTGGCAACTGGTAACACATCGAATACCTACCAGATAGATGGTAAACAATGGGCTTTTACAGTTTTCATTGCGAGCCTATTGTCTGGCACTGTGTTTGCCCCTCACATCTGCCCACGTGCAAGCTTGTCTTCAGTGGTCTCACATCAGGCAGAACTGGAACGAACAAGAGTGGAGTACCATGGTGTTTAGTGACGAATCTCATTTTTGTCTTCATCAGCAGGATAGTAGACAATGTGTTTGCCATCATCCAGGGGAAAGGAATGCCACCAGTGCATGCGACATTGTCACACAGCTCCATCACCTGGTGTCTTGTTGTGGGCTGCCATTAGTCGAACATCTCAGTCAGAATTGTTCATCATAAGGGGATCTCTAACTTCCCAACGATATGCTACCAACATTTTGCAATCAGTGCTGTCCCATTTGTTCAGCAGCACAGAACCTTTTACCAGGAAGATAATGCCTGTCCTCACACAGCTCACATTAGTATGCAGTATCTACATGAGCAAAACATTCGGGTACTACTATGGCCAGCACACTCGCCAGACCTTTCACCTATTGAACACATCTGGGACATGGTGGGCCGACATTTCCAACACCCAAGAGGTGTGCCAACTACTGTTGCTGAAATGGAACAGCGACTTTGGGCTATTTGGAATTCTATCCCTCAAGAAGACATTATAGAGCTGTATGATAGCCTTTCCTGCTGTGCTCATGAATGCATTGCTGCATGGGGCGATTCAACATCATACTAATTATACCATTTTACCGGGTAGGTAAAGTGGTAATTTTCCATATTTGTTTTATAATGTAATCAATTGCATGTCTCAGTGTATGCTAACAGCTTCCCGCGTTTGAATAAAATGGCATTAATCCTTCCAAGTGTTGCCATTTTTTTCCTGTAGTGTATATTTCATTTATTTATACAATACTTGAAAGAAAATTGTATTGCTTATTATTAAAGTTCCCACATCCATTCTGATTGCATTATTTCCATTCATCATGGTTATGAAAATAAAAAAAATATTTATTTTTATAAGAAATTAAAAAGAAGCTACATAAAGAGTACACTATCACCTCATGTGCCTAGGGGGTGCATGAAGTCTAAATCCAGCCTGAATTTACAAGCCAAATAATAAATTTTTACTTTATTTTAAAATTAGTAGTAAGTTTTTATTGAAAAACAGTATATATTTGTATATTTTACAAGTAAAAAAAAGTCTGTCATATCAGAAAATGTCAGTTTTATATCAATCTTTTAGCTCTGTGAAATTCACGAAGAAGCTAATGGTATGCTGCATCCTCTTTGTTTCATTCTAATGTTGATACATTTTCTTCAACAACATCAACCGCAAGTACTTCCAGTTATAAATGTTCAACAGAATATGAAAGGAGAAGTATGAAACTTTATTCTCATTTATTTGAGCTTTATATGATTAGCATATTTCAGAGCATTTTAATGTAAAAAAAAATATTGAAAAGAAAATTGTTTGGCCTAAAATGCATATAAAATATCTAGTAATAAAAACACATTATTTAAATTTATTTTTTGTTGAATACATGTATGAAGAATTGCAAAATTTAAGGGTTTTTTTTCTAAATTTACTTTTAAAGCTTTTTTAAGAAAGGTACAATCAGCCTTAATTGCTCAAATTTTTAAAATCAATAAAAGTAGTTTTTTAATATGAAATTATATTGTATAAATGAATTTAGCATAGATTAGAAGCATATTCATCAGGTACCAAAATTTGGTTCCCAATAAAAAAATTGTTATCAATACATAGTAGAAATGAACTCAGACTGGGAATTTAAATTTCTAATTTTGCTTGTAATTGTGAAAAAAATAAGTAAAATGTAAATTTTTTAATTATAATTTTAACCTTTTAATCAATCATTAGTAATTAAAAATAAACACTATATTGCCTTTGATTATGTTTTACGTATACTCTGTTTTTAATAAATGAATGGATCTTTACATTTATAATGATTTACTAAGAACATTCAGTTTCTAGTAGTGTTTCTAATATTTTTCATTCCACATAATATTAAGATAGTAATTTTGTCATATGATGGTTATAATTATTTTAAAGTTTGTAATAGTCTATAATGTGAAGGATGAAAAAAACAATTAGCAACATGCATTTCTTTATATCTGTTTTTGATGCATCAGAGAAGTTCTTTCCCTAAATCAGGCTTGGGTTCAATAATTGTCAAAATGGTTCATACCTGGACTCGAAAAATTTATCCCAACCTCATCTCTACCATGCTTTTTAATACAACGTCATAAAGATCATGTTGAATGATTGTTTTTCATTCATCCATGCTGATGATGTGAACTTCAGTGGTTGTCACCATGGCTGAGTGGTTAGCATGCTCTAGTATAGAAGGACATGTGTTGGGGGGCCTCAGCCTTCTACTAAGGCATATAAATGGTCAGGCTCCTGTCATACCTCAGTGGAAAACAGCTACTTGAGGGGGTAAGACAATGATGTATCTTTTGTTGTCTTTCTACTGAGAACTTTCTTTCGTCATGATATTCTTTATGGTATATTAAACTGACATGCTCCTGTCAAATCTAAGTAAAAAGCAGTTGTTTGAGGGGTAATTAAATTTTTTTTGAAAGCATAATTTGCAACATCCTATTTGTGAACTTATCCAACTCCACTACTAAAGGCATTTTATTAATGTCTAAAATGTATTTCAAAAACAGAGTTAATGATAAATTATTGAGTGAGTGACAATAAATTTAATTAAACAATTATGCTGTATTTTAGAAAGGCAAAAAAAAAAATCTATATGCACTGTTATGTTTTTGCATATAAGGAAAACTACTTAAGAAAGATTTCAGAATCCTAAGCTCTTATATCATCCACCTGTAATGCTCATTTAACTTAAAAACTTAATTTAGTACCTTTCATTCTGTAAAAGTGAAAAAAAGTCTATTGTAACAGTATTTTAAAAAACAAAAAAAAAAAAACATCGAGGATGGAAATAACCTGTAAGTTTTTAGTCTATGTTGGTTTCTCATACACTATACAAAGAATTAAACAAGGAATACAACACTCACACAAAGACATGCCCATTGGAATAGTAGTTAAGTATGCTAACCACTAGCCCCTAGCTTGCCTAGTGGTTTTTAGTTGCATAGTTATTGATTCCTTGCTGGCTCACTTGTCATTGATGTAGTTGTTATATTTTGTGCAGATACCAGTCCATGTTAATTGCAAATGCAGAAGGGATGCTATTTTTGAATAACCCAGTTCTTTCATCAAATCTTAATGCTGTGCTGGCATGGAGATGTTTACAAAGTCCTGTGAGCATGTTGCACATGGCACAGTCTCGAGGCTTGTCTGGTATAGTGGTTATAGTTCTCCAACTTTAATAAGATGACATAATGTCCACAAAATCAATGGGGAGTGGGGAGCATCCACTATCTTCTATTTCAAAACATTATGAGCACTTTTTGCAGATTTTTCTTTATGGTGCATTCAGGATAATATTTAACTGATAACTAATAAGCTTAAAAGTTTAAAACATGACTAAACTAAAAGTTAAAAATATTAGGCAATGTTTTTTGCCCTATCACTTGTTGTGGGGCAGATTTTTTGCCCTTTTAAAATACAGCATAATCATGTGATTAAATTTATTGCATTGAATTGCTGTGTATTTTCTAAATAGTAAATAATGAGTGACTTTGTATAATTAACTGTTATTTGGCATGTTATCACTAAAGAAAATTAAAAATTATTGTGTATAACTGAAAGCTTAAGGGGTGAAGATTAGTTGGGTATCATGCCAGGTGCACAATCTTTTAATCGCAGATTCAAGTCCATGTTTAGCCTACAATGAGACTTTCTTCCCTAACTAACTCTGCTTTTGGTGAGAAAGAGAGGATGCCAATGAGAACAGAAAGCCACTGTCTATTGATGTTAATCCATTTACCAATGCCCTATGTGCAGAAGTGACAACTATCTCTAGCTTTCAGACTTTCAGTAGTAATTTCATCTACTTCTGGTGACTTGTGTAACTTTAATTTTAAGATGGATAAAGTAACTTTAAATCATGATATAGGGTCAGCATTAAAGCCAATAATACATATATCTTCATTGTAAACAATGGGAGTAGAGCCAACCACATTGTTTAGAAAAACCTGATATGCTTAGCTCAATTTTCCATGACACATTCTACCTTCAGTAGCATTGTCAGATTTGTATGTCAATCATGTACTTAGTGTTAGCAGATACCAGAGGATTAAATGGAGGATATGAGAAGGAAAGGTGATATTTAATGTAAAATAATTAGAAATCATGCAAATATTACTTCATAAAAGTTTCATTATACTACACAGTCTTTATGATCATATTTAATAAGGAAAAGATTATTCAAATTCAATGTAATATTGATATTTCTCAGATTAATTTGTCTTTTTCAGTATGCCTTCATCCTAAAAACGATGAGAATGAAATACATTAGAAAAATTGGAATTGTTAGAAGTAAACCATTAATTCTTCAAAAATTCTTATAAAAATACATCTATGCAAAAAAAAAAATACCAAATAAATTCTCTATTGAAAATATCTTCCATTGAACACTTGAATTAGGTAGTACAGTCTTTAATCTTTCTAACTAAGGTACTCTAAAATTATGATGATGTACAGGTTTCAAAACAATCTGACAATAAATATGACTTAAACAAATTCAGAATTCACTGAGTTAGTTTCTGAGAAGGTCAAATACCTCATACAAATTATAAATATACTCTTAATCAGGCCCAGATCTAGGAAAATTAAGAGGGGGGGGGGGTGTCTAGCAGATGCAATCTAGCTGGAAAAAGGCCAAGAGACTGAATTATCATTGCAGTGCAACAATTTCCCCTTCATTTTAGAAGTTCTTAAAAAATTTCATGAAAAATGCCTGAAATGTGTACAAGTACTCTTACTAGCATTCTCAAGGGAGGGGGTAGGGTATAGCCATATTGCCCCCCTTAGATCTGACCTGTTCTTAATTGATTGTTCTATCAGTGGGTTTCTCTCCTTTTTGCCCAGTGAAAATTGTTTTTATTAGCTCAATGAAGGTAAGTGAGTTAATGTTTTCACTTTATAATCAGTTTGCCCATCGGTAGACATTCGACTTATTTTGTTTTCAGAGATAAACATCTTTTTGGGGGTTTGGATAGGTATTGATGCAATATTATGATTCATATTTTTCAAAAATATCAAACGTTATAATTGCAGCTTCTGACAGTGGAAAAAGTTGAAAATGTCAAAATTTTCAGTGAATATTGCAAATGATATATTTGGGTTAGAAATTTTAAAATTTGGTGGTCAAATGTGAAGGTCATGAGTTTTACATCAATGATTTGCCTTCTTGCACCTAGGAGGGTGGGAACAGGGGTAAATTAGAACTTTTCTTCATGGACACAGCTATATAGCAGAGCAGCCTCGGTTGTGATAAAAAACTCAACTTCAATTTTTTTTTTTGCAAGATTTCAATACTCATTCTGTTGACAGTTCATATTTGCTGCTTAAAATTAGTTCTTTCTCCAATTCCCTGGAACCCATGTAAAAAAAATAATTATTATTCAAATAAAAAAATGTCTTGCCTCTATGAGGACATGGAGCCAGGACACTACAGTGACTTCTGCTGTATCGCAACATGTTTCAACTTGCACACACTGCTCTCTACCCTTGAAGAGTAACTGTTTGTCACATGTAATGTATTAACTCATACGAAAAGCTGCTAATTTTTGGTGATGGCAATCCTTGAATTAAATGATCCTTCTACATAGTTATATGGAATAATTAAGAAGCATTCTATATGTATATTTATTTGTATATATTTTAATGTTTAATATTGTGCATGCTTAATTTCACTCTTATTTTAAAAGCAATTTTGGTATTTCAGAATATTTTGGACTCCAAAAATACTCAAACTGTTGGCGAACTATGGTTAGGTCTTTTCAAGTACTACAGTTTAAATTTCAATTGGAGAGACCAAGTTGTAAGCATATTGCAGAAGGAAATAGTGTACAAGGAAACGAAAATATGGAGCAAGAACTGGATAGCCATTGAAGGTTAGTTTTTTAGTTTTTCATAAAAGGAAAATGAAAATTTTAAAAGTTTATATTAATATTCTAATTAAATATTCTCTGATTTAAGGGTCTGTAGGTGGTATTCATATCTTTTTTTAATTATGACTCACATTTTCTAATTTACTGTTAGAGGAAATCAGAATTTTTACAGTATGTTACTTTGATATAGTTAGTTACATTGCATATTAAAATATCACCATTGTTAATTAACTGTTTTTTTATATTACCTCTTTAACAAAAAATAATTCAGATACTTAGCTCTAGGTACTGAGCGGAGGCTATCACAGGCACCTGAACTCTTGCTTCTATGGGCATTGTCAAATCTTACATTGGAGGAATCTTCCAGTGTAAATGGCTTCAGCCTTTAGTAGTGAGGGAAATAGGTCTTTGCTCATGCCTACAATTAGGAGGCTGTTTGATATTGTCAGCATTTCCTCTCTCAAAAAACGGTTTCTTTAAGCATCTCACTAATCATTTTCTCTCCACAAATGGAATGTGAGGACTCTCACAGAGATTATTCTCTTGATGTCCTCACACTAGAATTCCAGCATTATAATTTAGATATTCTTGGCTTGCAAGAGACCACATGGACAGAAAAAGGCCAGATTTTTAAAAATAATCTTAAATTTTTCTTTTCAAAGAGGTAAGGTAAAAAGCATCTCCAAGGCACAGGTTTCTTTTCAGCAAACATGCTAGTGATGCTCTTATAAGATATGAGTGCAATAATGAAAGGTTCTTTGTTACTATGACCCAACCAAGGACTCGGATGAGGACAAGAAAGATTGCTTTTATGGACAACTTCATGACATTTTGAGTTCTGTCAAGAAAGGAGATATAACCCTATGCTATGTGACTTCCTTGCTGAAGTTGGTACTTACTTTGACCTTTGGGAGGGGTGATGATCCATTGGTAGTTGCAATGGCAATGGGGAACTTCTCCTACAGCTAAGCAAACTTTACAGTTTGATAATAACCAACACTTATGCAAACA
The DNA here is from genome assembly GCA_038380435.1 of Ryuthela nishihirai. Taxonomy (NCBI): domain Eukaryota; kingdom Metazoa; phylum Arthropoda; class Arachnida; order Araneae; family Heptathelidae; genus Ryuthela; species Ryuthela nishihirai. Next base: position 117,174,809 of record JAWZYU010000002.1, on the reverse strand, counting down.
CTGTGACATATATATGAATACACATGGGTTTCATAATAATATGATTGATTATACATTAATTAATAGCAAATGGGCTAGTTCTGTTGGTAATACCAGGTCATATAGGAGAACTGAAATTCTATATGGCCATTACCTTGTTAAAAGTGTTTTGCAAAGTAAACTTAAGAAGTGTTGTGCTAAGGTTTAAAAAATTGCTTTTAACACTTAAGCTCTGAAAGACCCAGCTATAGCCAAAGCTTACTAAGATAGGTTACTTAATCCTTACAACAGTCATCTTATGCTTACTATTGAAGTTGAGGAACAATGGGACCATTTCAAACAGGTTTTTCTTGAAATTGACAGTATTCTTTTGGGTAAAAAGGAGCAGAGGAAGCAAAATTATTTGACTGATAAGGCAAGGAGCTCATTTTTGGAAGAAAGAACTGCAGGAGTATACTTATTCAATACCCTACTAGTCCTAACAGATAGCTTTACACTTATTATTATTGGTCCTTCTTATTTCCCTATTCAACACCCTACTAGTCCTACAGGAAGCATTTACTCAAAGAGCTTAGTAAGCATGTAAAGGATCTATCAACAGTTTATAAGAATCTTTGGTGTGATAGCTTGGCTGGACAATGGCTGGATAGCTTGGCTCACTGATTGTCTGAGCATTTCAGTGATGTTTTAAACAATGTGATTAGTTCTATTCCCATTTTTATAATGATGATAGATGCATTATTGGTCTTAATGTTGGCTCTATATCATAGTTTGAAGTCATTTTGGTTATTTCTAAATTTAAACTATATATAAATCCCCAAGTATAGATGAAATTACTGCTGAAATGCTTAGAGCTGGGAACGTTTGTTATGTCACAGGGTGACATAACAAACGGAAAAATTCGGTTCTGAAACGGTTCTGAAATTATGCATATCTTTTATGATAAAGGCATTGTTTATAAGACAGTTCTTGTGATAACTACACACACACACACCAGCCACTGAATTAGAAACCTTTATGAAGATGTACGTAAACATCACTTGCACAGCGTATATGCAAAATACATGGTCACATGATCACCACGTGATCTAGCCAACTATTTAAGACTGCTGCTCATCTGTAATTGTCAGTAGTGTTCATCACAATGGGAAAAACAAAGAATCTTTTGGGGTTCGATAAAGGGCATATTGTGGGTGCTCATCTGGCTGGAGCGACGATTTTAAAAACAGCAGAGCTGACTGGTTTCTCAAAAGTTGAGATATGCCAGGTTTTTAATCAGTGGAAAATAACCCACATTATTAAGAGGTTAGTCTAAGAGGCATAAGTGTGGTGAAACGACATTCTGTCAGGAATGAGATCGCCATCATCTGAGAAGGCTGGTATGGAGAAACAGGACTCCTGTGTTCAGCAATTGACCGAAGCATTCAATGAAGGCAGTTCCCGATCCATCATCTGAGAAGGCTGGTATGGAGAAACAGGACTTCCTGTGTTCAGCAATTGACCGAAGCATTCAATGAAGGCAGTTCCCGATCCATTTTTTAAAATCCATTTTTTAAAATGAAGGCAGTTCCCGATCCACGATTTTAAAAACAGCAGAGCTGACTGGTTTCTCAAAAGTTGAGATATGCCAGGTTTTTAATCAGTGGAAAATAACCCACATTATTAAGAGGTTAGTCTAAGAGGCATAAGTGTGGTGAAATGACATTCTGTCAGGAATGAGATCGCCATCATCTGAGAAGGCTGGTATGGAGAAACAGGACTTCCTGTGTTCAGCAATTGACCGAAGCATTCAATGAAGGCAGTTCCCGATCCATATCTCAGCAAACTATGCACAGGGAATTGAAAAGGATCGGTATTAGCAGTCACATGCCGATAAGGAAACAACTGATTTCTGCGAAGAACTGAAAAGTTCTTCTACAGTGGTGTCAGGAACACTGTGACTGGACACTGAAAGACTGGAAAAAAGTCATGTGGTCTGATGAGGTGGTACACCTTGTTCTGTACCGATTGTAGGCAGAGAGTTTGGCGTGAGCCCCATGAAGCAATGGGCCCAGCTTAATTTTTAAACACAACTCTAGGTTCTGGAGGCGGTGTCATGGTTTGGGGCATGTTCTGTTGGTACAGAACAGGTCCCCTGATATTGCTGGAAGGTCAGGTATCCTCCAAGGATTAGCTCAAAATTGTTGCTGATCAAGTCCATCTTGCATTATTGACTTTTTATCCAGCAAATGATGGCTGTTTTGTGGATGACAATGCTACTGTCCATCGCGCAAGATGTGTTCAACAGTGGTTCAGTGACAGCAGCTTCCACCATCTTCCCTGGCCATCATAAATCCCGTTCTGAATCCCATTGAGAATGTATGGGACATGTTAGAAAAACAGATCCAGGAGCAAAGTTCTCTTCTGTAAAATCTGAGCCAGTTAAAGGATTGTCTGGTGAATGCCTGGTATAAATAATAAAAAATAAATAAATACCCCCTCAAGCATCTGTTTGCCACAGAGGTCTGACAGGAGCCTGTCAGTTTATATGCCTTAGTAGAAGGTCTGAGAGGATGGCAGGCCCTCAGCAGAAAAACGACACAAACAGCCATGCCTTACCCGGGGCTCGAACCTAGGTCCCTTAGATACTGGAGATGTAAAGGCACTCCAACACCTTGTGGAATCTATGCCAAACTGCATATGTGCTGTAATTCGGGCTAAAGGAGATCCAACTCAGTATTGAATAAAGGTTTCTAATTTAGTGGCTGGTGTGTGTATAAGGCTATCAACCTACATTCTGTTCCAGGTAAAGTTCTTTGCATGATTCTGCTGAATAGAATTGAGAATCTATCTAGTTGACAGACAAGATTGCAGGATGAGCAATGTGGACTAAGAAGTGGTAGGGGATGTGCAGATCAGATTTTTTCAGTTAGGCAGATTTTTGAGAAATGTTTAGAGTTTCAGAAAACTGTGGTTACTTGCTTCGTTGATTTCAAAAAGGATTTTGACTCTGTTGACCTTCATAATTTGGGGTTGATTGTGAGATGGCATACCAGACGAGTTAGTTAACATAATGAAAGCTCTTTATAGTAACATAGAGTCGGGTGAAAGTTGGTAAGGTTTATAGCAATTGGTTTGCATTGCTTCTGGTGTTCAACAAGGGTGTATTTTGTATCCTTTTCTCTTTAGTTTGGTTATTGATTATGTTATGTAGAATTCACTGCAAGGAGAAGATTTTTGGCTTAAATGGTCTAGAGATTTGAAAATTTCTGATTTAGATTATGCTGATGATTTAGCCCTTTTGGCAGATTATGTTGATGAGATAAACTCTGCCATTAGATTTGTTGATGAGATTGGTAGTAGATTAGGTTTGGTGATAAACAGAGAGAAAACTAAAGTGATAAAAATTGGTAATTCAAGTTAATCTGAATGGTTTCACCCTTGAACAAGTGTCTCAATTTAATTATCTTGGGATCTGTGTAACAGATACTGTTGATGTGCAGCATGAGATAAACAGAAGAGTAGGGATTGCTACTGGGACTCTATGGAGAGTGTGGAAAAATGGGTATATGCACCTAAAGACTAAAATTAAGATGTAAAATAGTTTGATTTCTTTGGGAGTTAGTTGTGGTAGTGAAACTTGGGCCTTTTTTAAACAAGATAGCAAGGAACTTGATGCCTTTGATTCTAGATGCTTTCACAGTATCTTGGGCATTAGGTGATTCATCTTTATAAGTAATGATGAGGTTAGGTAAAGGAGTTGGCAAATGTTTTCAAGTAGCATATTGTGCACAGAGAGACTGCATTATTTTTACCATATTGCCCATGTGAAAAACGATAGTGTAGGGTTATGAACAGTGTGCCTAAAGGCCTCAGAAAGAGGGAGGATGATGCAATGGACAGCCAATGTCAAACAGGACCTTATTAGAATTGGTGTACAGTGGTCAGATGCAGAAGATGTAGCTCAGAACAGATGTGTTTGGATAACTAAATTGCACAATCTGGTTAGATCTCTGTAGCCCATGGATATGGAAGCCTAACCATATTGAAACTCAAGACAAACAGATGATTAAGTGAGTATGACATGATTTCATTTACAGTTTAATGCAGTGAATTAAACAAATGACATGCAGTGAAATATATATGTCCTTGAGTATGTAGAGAAACTGCCGTGGTTCATGATACATTAAGTGACACATGATATAGAGGCATAGAGATTTCTGATGGTCTTACCATCCACATGCATGTGATCCCATAGTACAGCTGTATTTTGGGCTAATTGAGGATGGACACAGGTGATGTCTGAACATGTTCATTAAATGACAGGTTTAGGGACAGACTGATCATGGAATAATCTGTGCCTTATATATGTGCTCTGGAGATGTCAGTATTATATGGGCTAGCATCATCTTTCTGGAATTTGGCACTAGAGATAGCAAAAAAAATGGTAGTGTACATTACTAATTACATATACCAGAAGTAACCAATGTTATAACTGATGGCTCTCCAAATGAGGACAACTTGTAGGCTAGTGCTTTATTGTTCGCAGACTAGCTGGATCTGTATTTTGCCCACATAGTCTCTGAGACATGAATGCAATCAGTGGTCTAACTACCCCAGAGCAGGCAATATAGTAAGTAGCATTGTGGCCTTCACTTGAAATGAGACCTTAAACTTTAGAAAAAGGAGTTTTTTTTAACTTTTATATTAATAATTTTTTGTAAAATATTTTTAAACTGTTTCCATTAAGATGAAAAATTTAATGAGATAATTGTTACTGTATATTTTATTTATAAAAATACAAATTCGAATTTCTACATTTAAATTACATATAAATAAACATTGCTTGCAGTAAGAGCTATGCAGATGCATTCAGCAATGGTTTGATTCTGTTTCAGGCTTTTTAGTACTATCTGTTATTGCTAGTTGTGTGAATTTTGTAAGTTTAAGTACTATAATGGATTGAGTTGTTTTTACCTCTGAGTGGCACTTTTTTGCATACAATGGGCTAAATGGCCAGATCACAAGGACCCTGAAGGCTCAGAGAAGGTTGGGGGAGGGGACCCACTGGAGCAGCTGTTGGGAGACAGATGGTAGCCTCCTGTCAAGGCCATTCAGTGTGTTCTTTAACATGCACAGGGTATGGCTCTCCTGCACACGGGCCACAGCTTAACTTCACATCTAATGGACTGCGGCCTTTCCAATCCCATTGGTGTCCCCTACTGACCATGGGCAGGGCAAGGAGTTTTGCAAAGATAAATTCAACACTGACCCAGCTGGGACTTGAACCTGGGAACTACAGATTGTGAATGCTATAATGATAGTGGTAGTTGAAGAAGTAATATGAAATGGAGAGATAGCACTTTTATTATCTCTACATCTGATATAAACTACTGAGGAGCCTAATGTAACACTACAAAGATTATAACTTTATCAAGTTGGACCTTTTGTGTGATCCAAAATAGATTCAAACTCTGGATAGCTTATTGGGTACCAGGCAATATTAACTTGCCAAATAAAGTTGAAATAGGGTTCGTTATGTACACAGTCGTATCAGAATAATATGACCACCTACCATACATATACTATGGTAGATGGTCATATTATTCTGGTATGACTGTGTATATTGGTATTGTTTATTGAGTAAGAATTTAAAAAGGATTGTCAAGTTTAAATAAAATTATATCTAACTCAAAATTACTAATTGTTGTTCAAGATGAAAAAAATGCAAAGGTCAAATATTCATATAACAAACAAAGTTTATTTCTAAAAATTCAAAGACTCACAAATTCAGCTGATGAATACAAAAGTTGGAGTAACAAAAGAAAAATTCATCTCTAAATACGACTCACAAAAGCTGACTATTAATGTCTGCAACCTTCCTAATTCCATACTCTCTCTACTCTCTGGTGTTACTTTATCATCTCTACCTTCCTCCTTGACCTGTCATTTAGATACATATGGCGTTCAAACTGGCACATGTCTGTTGCACACTGGGGAAAACATTTGCATAATCTGATGATTGTGTTCTAGCTATGACACAAGAGGGGGCAGGTCCTAAACATGTGCATTAGCGGCTGATGATCGAAAGGTCGGAGTTGTGCATGTGCAACTCTTTTAGTAGCTCGGAAGAGAGAAATGTGAATTTCGTAAATAAAGTAAAACTGGTTAAGGAAAAGTAAAAGTGAATGGATGGACCATCACTAAATATTCATAGAGGTATTCATTATAAAATTAGGAACTCACCACTGAAGTAGTAGGCTTTACCCTTATTCATTGATTTTTCAGTCACAAGTAGACAGATGCATTTGCAGTTAGCACATGATCAAACACCAATGTAGACTTGACCTGTGTGTGATCCACTATATTATAGATGAAAATGCATCTTTCTCCTTGTGACTATATTTGGCAATGCTGAAAAAAAAACTAAAACTTCAATGGAGGTTTCCTTATGATTTATCTCTACAAGCCATACCTGGTTAGCATACTTGACTACAAACCAGCAATCATGTCCCTGTATATGTGTTTGTAACACCCCAAAGTATGTTTATATTTACTTTGCCGATAGCTGGAATTTTGGTCACCAGGCAATTAATCTTGCCAAGAAATAAATAAGGGTTCTTTCTTTCCAAAGAGTATTAGACCAAACAGAACTTAAAGTTAGATTGTCCAAATTCTGCTCAAGAGAAAAAATTATAAAGTCAAAATCAAATTTCATAAAATTAAAGAAGTTTATTAAATTCTAGATTCATCAATGAACACATTGCAAAAAAAAAACTGACTCCAAGCCACTCTCCTCTATACCTCCAACAAACTACTTTCACACTTCTCTAACTATTGTGATTCTTATCACCTCACCTCTTCTTTTGACTGCCTACTCACTCTCTATTTTAGTCACTTAGCCATATCTTGGCAGCTAAATGTGGCACGTGCGACATCACTTGGGGAAGCCACAATTGCATACAGTGATTAGGTACTAATGATGACATAAGTGGGTGTGACTTGCTCTGTGCATTTAGTGGCCGCCAATCAAAATGAAGCTGCATAGTCAGCAATGCTGTGGGCAAGTGGGGGGGGGGGGAATTGATAATTCAAAGTAAAGAAATGCCTCAAACCCCAAAATAATAATTATAACATAAATAAATGAAAACTGGTTAAAGAACAGTAAAAGTGAATGGGTTAACCATCACATGTTGAATGAGAAATCAGGACAAGTCCAATATAGCTTTTAGGTTATATCTGTCTTTTGTGTAGGAGAGTACCATCTATCTTTAAAAAAAACATAGTCAGATTTACATCTCACACACCCCTAGGCACACAAAATGGTTGTGTACGTTTATTTATGGCCATTTATTTTATTTTTGCATAATGCAATGCAAGTTTATTTACTTTCATAACCATGAAAAAAAAGAAATAACATAATCGAAATGAGTGTGGCATTTTTAGTGATGAGTAATACAATTTTGTTACCAAATACTGTGAAAGTTAATTTTCCCTAAATTTTGAAGTAGTGTTTAGGATGAGGTGTAACAGCAGCATCTGCTGTCAAATGTCTCAGTTTCAGTGACTCTAATTATTAAGCAACTATTGGCTACTGAACAAAGGGACCAGGGTTTGAGCCCTGGGTAAGGCATGGATGCTTGTGTTGTCTTTTTGCTGAGGTTCCGGCATCCTCTACTATGGCATATAAATTGGCAGGCTCCCGTCAAACCTCTGTAGTAAGCAGCTGCTTGAGGGGGTATTTACTTATTTTTTATTATTATTGCTTAAAATTGAGATTTGGATAAATTTGATTAAAATCTGTAATTTATCTCCTGTGGCCTTTTTTTTGTACAAAGCTTATATTTTAAAGTTATGGAGTTTAAAATGTTGTTTTCCATTTACATAATGCAGAAGTGTCCAAGTACAACTGATAATATAATGTGTATTTCCATAATCCATATCCTTTAAAAGTTTTAAAAGAGATAGTTGTTTCAACTGTTCTTGAACCATGACTATTTACAAATAGTCTATTATTCCTTCTAAGAATTGAAAATGACATAATTTGTTGCTACTTAAATAAACAAAGTGTAATACTTGAATGCTGGTTCCCCTATGACTTTGGCACCCCTCCTAAGCAAGTGCCTAAATATGCCTTATGAAAAATTTGTACCAGTCTACAACCAAACACTTCAAGTTAAACTCTTCTACCTCATTAATCTTTTCTCACTTCTTTGAGATGAATAGGTGAATCTGATCTCTTTAGCTATGCAGCAAGAAACTAGGATGTCACTAAAGTTCCACTATTCTGTGGCATTGCCCCTTATAGAGTATAGACATTGGTCCAGTGTAGCATACCATACCAATTCCATATTTGGCTTGGATTTTTGCACTTAATTTAAAATATAATAATAAGGAATATGAACCATTTTTTAAATACATTTTCACTGAGCTTCTTGGTATAACGTATATAGGAGATAACACATGTGCATATATTGTACTCTGGAGACCTGCATTATATTGGGCCTCACAGTTTTCACCAATATGCTGATTGGATTTTGCTATTGTGGGAATAGTAAAATCTGATCAAGTATATATTGAGATTAGTGTATGTTCTTTATACAAGGACTTCAAAAGGAATCTTTGGATATATCAGATACAATAATAATTACTGTTCAATAGAATAAATAAACTAGTCTGTAAGTAAAACGTTTTCAAGTAAAGTGAGTACAATTTATTATAACTATGATATTTTTTTAGTTACTGTTTATGTTATTTTTAATTTTTAAATATTTTTATTTTAGATCCTTGTAATACATTGGTGAATGTTGCAAAAACCGTTGTATCTCCAGATGCCAGCCTCTTCATTCAGTCTTGTTTTCATAACACTTACAAATACTACTCATTTCCAACATCAAATGAAAAAGATGTTTCCATTTGTGAAGAATTTGATGTAAATGAAAATTTTTCCCATAATACAAATAGAGGTAAGTTTATTAAAGTTTAAATTACACAGCAATTTGATTTAACAAAATATGTAATACACGATTAGACAGTTTAAAAGGGTAAGGAACTCCTGAGCTACTGTCTCACATTACACTTAAGACTATAACATATAGTCAAGGTATAAGCTGTTAAACATGACAGTTTTTAACTTAAGGGACTTTTCAACATTAAAAGATACCCAAGTAAAGATGGAACATATTACCATTGCATAGATGTCTTTTTAGTTAGTCCTGCTGGCTTCAGCCGGTTATGCTTTCTTGTGATATTCTTCTGTAATCATTCTTCGAGATGTTGTCTGAAGAGCTGTCAGAGTTTCTCTGATGGTTGAAGACTATAGCAAAGTTGTTCTTGCTATGCAATCCAGATACCAGTCCAGGTTTTTTTCGTTGAAGACATTTTTTCTATGATGTTGTAATAAAGGAAAATGGAAGCTTAATTTTAGGAAACCTTGTAATGGTTAGACTTTAAATCTGCGTGTGTAATAAAGGTTACCATTAATGATTGCAATACCAGAGCAAACTGGTATTATCATATTTATTCCATATAATATGATATTTCAGTATTAATGCAGGTATTTTGTAAAAAAAAAAGTGTGCAGAATGCAAAAAAAAAGAAGAAAATCAGTGAAATTAAATGCTTAATTTATTAAAATAACTTGTCATTGAGCAATAAACTTAATAATTTTATTGCTCAATGATAAGAATTTTATGTTATTTTTAATTGTTTTCTGAACAAGAAGTTCTTTTTAATTGTGTATTCAAAAATTTATAAACAAATAGAAAAATATATGAAAATGTAAATTTGTAAAAATCATATCTTTTATCAGATATCAAAATTATGTGATCTTAAAAAATAAAGTGCATATTTTTGCTCAGATTTTTCCAAACGCAGAAAAAGCTCTTTTGACTCTACACTAATCAGAGGAATAGTGATGAGATAGTTATAAGCTAACTCCAAATACTACTTTCTTCTAACTCCATCATCTTCAAATAATCCCATCTTTTCTTTGATAACTTTGAGAAGATCTTTTTGAACAATAGTTTGTTTTTATGCAGATTGATAAACTTACCATTGCATGTTCTGTTATTAACATTGGTAGTAGTGGTGTTCATTGAATGAACTTTTGTTGAAATAAGTACATCAATAAGCTAATATATATAGTATGGTGTACGCAAAAGAATAATATGAAACAAAATATTGTTATTTTGTTTCAAAGGCATTCGATGCCTTTGAACTAACTATATAATCAATCATTACATTCTGCATTATAATTGCAAGAATTAGAATAGCAAAAACTATGTTTTATCACACTGATATGAGAAAAACTGATCACCATCCTGTTGTTTCAATTGCACTATGGCATTATGTTAAACAGTACAATAATGCAACATTGTTGTGACTTACGCTGACCTGTATAGATTTGTAGACAATCTTTTTGAATAAATAGAAAAATTGACCTCTAGATGCAAATTATTCAGATTTTTATTAAATATTGGTGTTACATTAACAAAAAGTACCAGTATTTCAATATTTAAAAATAGCACACCACCAAGTATTGCAATTGCTAATTACCATCTGTATATGAGTGGATAGTTTCTCTGTTTATGCTTAAAAAGATCTGTGTCTTAAATTTATTATTACAATTATTTTTATTTTTCAATAAACTTAATTCAAGCTTGAACTTAAATAAATTATCTCAGGTGAATAACAATATTTTGTTTCATATTATTCTTTTGCGTACACCATACTATATATATTAGCTTATTGATGTACTTATTTCAACAAAAGTTCTTATAATTTTTTGAATTTTTGCCTACAAATAAAAACTCTCATCAATGAAATTGTATCTTAACAAAGCATCACTGCCATTTTTGAAAGGTATTGCAAATTTTGTGTTCTCTTACAGTATTGTTTACTACTGATTAACTAATCTTAAAAATATGTTTAAAATTAAAAATATAAATGTGTTTAAAATTAAAGATATAAATGTGTTTAAAATTAATGGTATAAAAACATTAAAATCAAAAGTTTGTTTTAGGTTTCATCACTGAAAATGAAAGTTATGATCAAAATCACCAACAAAAGGTGGATTTCTGCTATAAATTTAATGAATTTTACTTTACACAGGGAAAGGTAAGGCTACAAATATATATCCAAGTTATTGTATCTCCTCTGTAATAAAAGAAAAATTTTATTCAGTTTTGATTATTATAAATATTTAAACATTTTAAATTGTATGCAGAATTTTTTCATGTATAATTTAAAAATGAGAAAATTCTGAGATCTCAGGATTTGAAGCAAATGTATGATCTCCGTAAATAAAATTAGACTTTTTTCAACAAAAATATTTACTAAATTATCACAGTCTCAAAAAATTAAATTAACACACCAAAGAATTGCATTCTAATTTATTTTTCTATATGATTATAATAGATCAAACAATACAATATAGTGCCTTGATATTCAGAGTTTTTTTGTATAAACAATACTCAGCAATATGGTTTCATCTGGTTTAGGGCGCCCCTTATTGGAGGCTAATTTCACCATGTATATGTAATGAAAATGCAATGTCAATGTATCACTAGTGAAAGTAACAAAGATTAAAAAGTTCATATTTCCTCAAAAATAATATATATGTACTAACACCAAATAGTATGACAGAAAAGCAAAAAATAAAGTGACAAATCAAAAACATGGGCAAACACAAAACAAAGTACATTTAGGACAAGAAAGTAGCCCTTTATTAATCCTTTCTGAATATCGAAAATGTGTTTTTCTGATTCATTATTTTCATTCACATGCCAAAATATTAACATTAAAACTATCATGCTACAAATTGTAAATAAAAAAATTAATGCAGCACTATGCCACAAGTTACTGTCACTGACATCATTGATTTGCCTAAAATTAATTGCTTACATCCATGGGAAACACATTTCTCATATATATAGTGTTTTATAACTAATTGTTCACGAATTAAAAGCTGTTACATTAAAGCAATCTACAATTATTGTTCTTTTCAAAACAGGAGGAGTGCAATAGGTAACACAATTCTGAGTTCAATATCACTAATTACTAAATACTCGATACCCTTTGCAGTAGATTAACACACTTTAGAGTACAACCTTCCTAATCAGTTAATATTTACTCACTAGTTGATATTAAATTATTCCTACTTGCTATGATATATCCTTTGATATCAAATTCAAAGGAGACCTAGACGGAATGAACAAATAAAGTTTATTTACCAGGTTTTGGTGAAGGCTGGTTCAGCTGTACCCGTTATTGGATACAGTGTTGTTTGCATCAGCATGGTGACCTTGTGCAAGAATGTCGTAGCACTTAGTAAGTCCAGGCAACCAGTCCTTAAACAAAGATGATGTTATGAAGATATTGCATAAAGTTGACTAAGCTTCTCTCCTGGTTGGTTTTGAAGCAAGAATCTTCTTGGACAAAGTCTATTCTTCGCTCTTCAATATTGGGCTGTACTTACGTTGTTACTGTCGGGGCTCCTTCATAATGGCTATTAGTCAACTGCTGCAGATCTTTAACAATTACTCCACTAACCTTTTAAGCGAATTCGATCTCAGTCTTTGCGGTTAATGCCTCTTTTATATGAGTTCTCACCCTGCTGTTATGCAGCCAATATTCTTTATGCTGACAACCATATTTGAACTTAAATAAAACTTTATGCAGTTACTGGTAGACAAACTTAAACTACACCGCTGCACAAACCTCCAGATTATAGCTTTAAATTTTTATCTGGATTTATCTTTAAATCCAGATAAAACTTTAAACCATCTTAAAAAACTGCCATCCTCTCAGACCTACTTTTGCATTTATAACTGACAGACTCCTGTCAGACCTCTGTGGCAAGCAGCTGCTTGAGGGGGTATTTAATTTTTTTAAATTTTTTAAAAAATGCCACGAGAGCTCAAAAGTCACTAAATCTAGTAACAAGGTAAAAGTTTATGATTTTATAAGATTTGTTAAATTGTTTATGTAATTTTTTGTGTTTATCGATATATGTAATTTATGAATACAAAATTTAATGTGTATATGTATAGTTTTATTTTATTCCCATTGTTATACTATAACTATAGTTTTATCTATCTATACAAGAAGTATGCCAGTTACTACACATTTCCAGAGGGTATGTGAATCATAAAAGGTTGAGAACCACTGCAATAGAGTATTGAGAGTGTATGTGGCAGTTTTCAGCCATGTTGATTTTAGTCACTTTGTTGTATCCCAAATCGGAAAATTTCGATACAGCAATATGACACCTAAAGAGGGAATAGTAGTATAGAATAATGAATAGTAATCAAACATTCAGGAAATATTAAAACCCTGTAATATGCAAATTTTTATCGCTATTGTTAATAATACCAAACATCTTTTAATAAGTGATAGAGACTGAAATCCAACCACAGGAAGAGGATATAAGAATATATTAAATAACCCCAATCGAACCCTAAATCATAGATAATTATATAGGTAGGACGTATCATACACTTGAAATTACAACATTCATAATTTACATAAAAAAAAACATCTTAATATCTTTTAATGCAAACCATAATGCAAAATAACTTTTGTAAAATAATTTTATTAGCTAAGCTAATTACCCCCCCCCCCCTCATTTTCAATTACATTTTACTGAAAATTTAATTATCAACCTTAATCATGAAATAATTTTCAATATTGATATTAAATCATTACCCCCACTTGGAATTTGTTAGTCAGAAACTACAAATTTAAAATGTAGATTTATGAGCCACAACTAGCATGCCATCAGTTTATATACCTTAATGTTACCTACAATCAGTTAGCTACTAATGATGCTTCATGTAACCCAGAGATATGCATGGCAGATTGCTTTTAAAGACAATTTTTTAAAGATTTTAGTTTAAAACTTTAAACTTCTGGTGTTGAATTGATTTTTATCTGAAATTGCATATTAAATTGCCTGAATAATGACAGTGTCAGTCATCAGTGTTATATGGCATCAAGTTGCTGATTTTGAAGTAAATTGAACTGTTTTTCATAATATGTTGTAATTCTCCAAAAGTATGTTAAACTTCTTCACTTTGGACCTTGTGACTGATCCAAATTATATAAATTTGCTGGATAGCATTGGGTGCCAGGCAATTAATCTTGCCAAATAAAGTTAAATAAGGGTTTGCTGAGTATATTATGTGTTACTTAGTCAATATGAAAAAAATTCAAAGGATTGTCAAATTATTAAAGTTTAAATCTAATCAAATCAATTATCTTGCTCAAGAGAAAAAAATAGAAAAGTCAAAATATTTCAAAAAAAGTTTATTTCCAAAAAAAAACAAGACTCACCAAGTAAACTTTTATACAAAATATTCTGAGCAACTAAAGCTCATTCCAAACAACATTTCCAAAACTGACAAACTTCTCAACTAGCATTATCTCAATTACATTAAAACTTCCCTCAACTACCTCCTACTAACATTCTGACAACTAACATCTCAACTAACTTCTAACTCCGTGACCTAACATCACTTATATACATGCAGCGTGCAACTGACAAGTGTGTGTTGCATGCTGGGAAAACATTTGCATAATCTGATGATCGTGCTCTTGCACTAGCTATGACATGAGGCCGCATGTCCTTATACGTGCATTAAGGGCTGTCAATCAAAAGTTGGAGTTGCACATGCGCTACTCTTTTAGCAGTCTTGGGTGAGGAAACATGATGCCAACTGAAAATAAAAGCCCCAAAATGATAAATATAACGTAAATAAAGTGAAACTGGTTAAGTAAAAGTGAATGGATGGACCATCACAATGTCACAACAGCATCAGAGTGAACAGTATGATTAAAGAATAGTACTAAACAAGCACTTCAACAACTACTAGCAGCTGTTTACTAAGTGTGCCAGCAATGACCATCCCTGGTTTCAAACAGATAATGCATCTGTGCATTTTGCAAAATGTGTCAATTGTGGTTTGCAGAGCATGAGGATGAAATACATCAGCTACCCTGACCACCTCAATATTATTGAACATTTGTGGGAATATCTGGTGTGCAAAGTCACATCACACTTTCCACCTCCAGCATCACTGGCACAGTTGGGCCATATTTTACAGGAAGAATGGTCCCACATTCCATTACTGTATATGCATGACTTGTACAAGTCTATTGCATGTTGAATTGTGTCTGTTCTGAATGCCTGAGGTGGGCCTACAGCTTATTAATAAAATGTTCTCCACAAACAATATGTGTTTTCATTATTTTCATAAACCCCTGTGTGTGACAGAAGTTTTGATCTGCCTCTGACGGCCATTGAATAGCTCTTGGTGTCCTACCATGAACTATGGTAACATATACTTCTTCATCACAAAAAGTCACTAGGATCAACAAACCAATTTTCAGTGATTGTTATGTAGTATCAAAACAGAATTTTTAATAATAAATCTTTTAGCCAGAGGCATCTCTATTTAAATCTTACAACCATAAAAAATATTTATATTCCCTTAATAAAATCTAAATGGCAGATAATGTTTCTTAAGAAACTGAATACACCAAAGAATGAAACTGTTTTCACACACAACTCTAAATTTGACATATTAGTAGTGTAATATTCATTAACAACTTATATATTTAAATATCAGCCTAAATTAATATATATTTTCTTTTTCAGTCTGCCCCAGTAAACTGTTCTGCATGTACTGAATTAGGCTTCACTTGTTCTGTAAGTCAATTTATTTCAAAGTTTGGTCATTTATACTGTTGTAACCATTAACAAAAGTTAAATTGGAATTATGTCTCAGATAGTTGAATTTCCATAAATGAGTTTAAGTCGGAAAGTAAGTTTCTTAGTTTGTTACCAACCACACTAACAAATAAATGTTTGGGGCTGTGCTACCATCATATATTCTTACCAAGTAGTGTCACTAAATGGCAGGAGCCATCACTGTTACATACCTGTGCAGTGAGGTTCAAAGTCTTCAACTGTAATTCGATTATTTTCTGTGTGCACAGATAACCCAACTAGTGGAAATTCATCTATTTGTGGCTGTGTATGCTCAGATGTCCCAAGAGTGCAGCATGTGAGTAAATGGTGTCATGTTCAAAAATTGTATGGCTATAATGTATGTGGATCTCCCCAAGTGGCAATAGGCAACTGTTCACCACCCACCAGACAGTCCAGATTGGTGCCTTCACTCATTCAGAAAGTTGAAGATGCATCTCCAAGGATGACACATTTTATCAGATGATGCAGTCAGAGAAATCAAAAGTATTTTCAGGAGCAAAACAGGTCCTTCTATTGGCAGGGCATCAATTGGCTGATCAACCATTATGACAAATGCTTAACACCCAATGATCCAACTTCTATCAAATTCTGTCAGCTATACATAAATTCTCTCTATGCATATTAAAGGCATTGCACACTCTTTGCTGGTCATTCATTCACCATTTTGTTTATCTGCTGGCATTTATCTCTGTTTTATAGCTTCTTTCAATTCCTACATCACTGGGCATGCTATTGGATATTCTACTGCACTTATTGGCATGTGGTCAGGCAAATCATTTGCATCCATTTATGCATTCAGATCATCAGGTCAATCTGTCTATTATTTTTAGGTGGGGCTTTTGGTTAGTTGTTTTACCTCTGAATAGCACTTTTTTCCACACCATGGGTTGGGTTGTTTTACTTCTGAGTGGCACTTTTTTTGCACACCATGGGCTAAATGGCCAGTCACATGGACCCCGAAGGCTCAGAGAAGGTTGGGGGAGGGGACCCACTGGAACAGCTGTTAGGAGGCAGATGGTAGTCTCCAGTCAAGGCCATCCAGCATGTTCTTTAACATGCACAGGGTATGGCTCTCTTGCACATGGGACCACGACTTAATGTCCCATCCGACGTACGACAGCCTTTCCAAGCCCATCGGTGTCCCCTACTGACAATGGGCAGGGCGGGGGATTTTGCAGAGATAAATCTCAACACTGGCTCAGCTGGGACTCAAATCTGGGAACTACAGATTACAAGTCTGGTGCGCAACCTGCTGAGCTACCTCTGCCCCCTAAGTGGGGCAGTTTCACTGACAAACAGTGTATACTTGTCTATTCTATGCTCTCTTTCTTACAGTATGTTACCATAGAAAACAGGAGTTTGATCTTAACACCAGTAAAATTGCTGAAAATTATTAGCATTTTGAATCAAAGACAATTCAGAAAACAGAAACTCTAATCACATTGTAAAAAATAAATATATACACCCTAAGCAGCCGCTTGCCATAGAGGTGTGACAAAAACTTGTCAGTTTACATGCCACAAATAAGATATGTGAGGAAGGCAAGATCTCAGCAGAAAATCATTAGACATCTTTGCCTTCCCCATGGCTTGGACCTAAGGCCCTTTGATCAGTAGCAAAACATGCTAACCACTCAGCTGTGGGACATATTTTATTGAATTAAAATTAAATTATATCATTATAAAACAAAACAGATTTTCATAGATGAGTTGCAATTTCCTTTTAGGATCACAATGAATATTCATCTGGAGAGAACAGGGAACCAGATTCTACTCAACTGACATCAGGAAAAAACAATTATGGTAGTTTGATGGTGTGGTCAGGCATCATTTTCAGTGGTTGCACAGATATTCATATGTTCTAAGAAGGGATCCTTGTGTTTACCCATTTGCAGGAGCAAGTGGCCAGACTTCCTTTTATTTGACAATAATTCTTATGTACATAGCACTCACCTAGTAGACAATATCTTCAAAGTGAGACTATTTCCCATATAAATTGACCAGCAAAATCCCTAGACCTCATTCCTATAAAGCATATCTGGAATGCTCTAGGCAGAAAGATAGCAAGTTTCAATCCTCAGAAATTTGCTGATCTGGAGTCTGTCCCTAAATGAAAGTGGAAATTGCTGCCTTTCGAATAATTAACAGTTGTTCTCAGTGTGAAAAATTAATGTGAAGCCTGTACTAAAGGAGAACATATACATTATTAGATATGTTCCCATTTATTCCTTAAAAATAATAAATAAATTATAAATAATTTAACTCAAATGTCCAGTATTCAAATATATATATACTGCTTGACATTGAAAGTGCCCCACCTAGAAGGACATGTACAAACATGCAAATAGAAGAGTGTGTGAGTGCAGTTGAGATATGCAAATGATGATAATCCGGAGCCATTGAGTGTGTGGTTCAAGAGATAAAAGGTGCAAGAAGGAAAAGGAATGGTATTGTGTTTATGCAGGTGGAAGTCATGCAAATGGTTGAGATTAGGTGGTTCCGCTTGGAAATTGTTCAGCAAAGGCCGAAAATGCCTGGTACACACCGTTGTCAGGTACCAACGCAATGTGCAAATGCTTTTGAGAGAGGAAGAATTATAGGCCTACTTGAAGCTGAATGGACTATATGGGCCACTGCCCATGTTCATCAGGATGCACGAACTGTTGGACTTTGTTGGCAACAGTGGTGAAATGAAGGTTCTAGTGTGTGTCGCAGAGGGAGTGATACCATCTGACAAACATCAGCACAGCTTGATAGGAGCATTGTTCGATGTGCTCGTTCATCATCACAGAGCACTGCAGGTGATATTCAACAGGCTGTGTCAGCAGCCATGGACATCCCTTGACAGGAAGCTGCCATCTGTCTCTCAATAGCTTCCCAGTGGGTCCCCTCCCCCAACCTTCTCTGAGCACTCAGGGTCTTTGTGATATGGCCATTTAACCCATTGTGTGCAAAAAATGCCACTCAGATGTAAGACAAACCAATAATCTGCCCATTTTTCACAGAGGAATGCAACTTTTTAAATTTAAGAAATAAAATAAATACTTTTTATGTTGTGCAATTACTAATAAATATTACTATTTGTATTTTCCCTATTTTCTATTATCTGGAATTAAAACTTTTAAGGAGTGAAAGTTAAATGAAAAACTTCATTCTTTCTGAAAATGAGATTCCCATATGTTCCAGAGGCAATATGTGTTCTTTTAATTTGTTAGTATAAATTTTATTGGTGGTTAGGTGACATAATTAGAAGGTCATGGGTTCATATTCTGATATCTTTACTCCACTTTCTCCAGAACTAAAAAAATGCAGATCATGTGAAATGAGGAGAATAGTTATCTATTTTTAATGTTTTATAGGAAAATTTTGTTTCAAAGTGATTGTAACACATATTATTTATATATTTTATAGGATTGTTCAAATGGTTATGAGTTTGAACCTGATCATTTGCCTGAAATGACTTCTGAATATTTAAAGATTATAGATGAAGTTTTAGAACACGTGTTCAGTAAGTGTCTTATATATTTTTAATGTGTCATGATATATCTTTTTGTATTCTAAGTATCAAATACATATATACCCATCCCTCAATTTACACAATAGATAGTAGTTCCAGAAAACCTCTGTGTAAATTGAAACCACATAAATCAAGACCAACAATTTATGGAAAAAAGGGGATATGTTTGAAATATATTCTTGTTAGTAATAAGGTGTACATTGAAGGTTTTATTTGTACACATTTAGTTCAAATTTTCGTTCAGCAGTAATAATAAATATTATGCAATATTATTTTATTTGTATTAATTTGGAAAAATTTGGATTGATTTCTTGTATATAATTTTTCTTTTTGATCACAAAAAATCTCATTGTTAGTGTAGACATACACTAATGAACTGAAGATAAAATTTGAAAGAAGGCTGTTTACTAAATGAATATAAATTAAAAATTAAGGGTTTGTACTAATATTTAAAAGTTTCTTTTACAAAATAAACAATGATATTTTATGTTGCAGTGTACTTACAAATTGGCTATATTTAGCCTTATGATAGTCTACAACAGGAAGGGCCAAACTTCTAGAATCTGTGATCGACTTTTAAGACAGAAGATCTTTTGCGACTGCCACGAAAGATCTATGGGCAAGGGGGACATGCCCCAATTTTTTGGAAATATATTAAGGGTAACCTAATACATAATATAATTTTAATAATGATAATTTAACACTTCTTGACCAGCTAAGCATAAAATAGCAAATAAAATAATAAATTATACTAGAATTACACGATTCTATTATATATTTTATTAAAAAAGTCCATTAAATCTAATTGCAAATTTGCTCACAAACACTAAGACTTGTGAATACAGTAGTGGCAGTGACCAGTGCATTCACATTAGTGTAAGCTGATAACCAGCTATGGCAGCCATGTGATCAACCAAACAGTTGAATAAGATCGATTGTTTGGCCACCTCTTGTCTACAAAGTTAAGCTTGCTGCTAAAAATGAGATAAAATACCGTTTTCACTGGACTGAAAGAACTTAGTGTGAAAGAATCAGATCTTGCTGCCAATCTAAAACAAGTTTCATTAAGATGTGAGAGAGATTGCATTACTTTGACAAGAATGCAATTTTAGCGAAAAAATATAAGTTTTTACAGATGACAAATTTTTAGATATAGGAATATACTATTAACAATTTAGTTGATTTTACTTTGGGAACACAGTCTAGTCTCCCTAGACACCACACCATTGCTGCATAATAATATGTATTATATCTATATAAATAAAAATAAATCTGTACTACTTAAAACCAAGTATATTATTGTGTAAAATGAAACTGGTTATGCATTCTTGACCATGTAAAACTGAAACCATGTAAATTGAGGAATGGAAATATTACAGACAGAAAAAAAATATCTATAAAATAAATAGAAAAGGTGAAAATGTCTCATTTAACTCCAGGTATAATGCTGAACCAATTTCTTCACACTTAACAACTCTTAATGGTTCATGGATGGGAGTCTGGCTGGAGGTGCCATTGCTTCTATCCAGGTCTTAATTCTAAAACTGCAACAAAACATTTCCAACATAACATCATCCAACTACCATCATATTGGGATGAGATTTTGATGAAATGAACATGCTTTAAATTAAGTTTTAGATAGGGATGAGCAAACTTTTCTCATCACTAGTTGGATGAGGATTTTTCAGAGTACTACAGGCTACAACATCATTATTGCATAAAAACCCTAAATCACTTCCCCTCATATTCAGTAAACTGAGTAGACTACATATCTCAAAACATGAAGTATTCATAAATTTTTATATATACATATTTATTACGAAAAGAATATGAGAATTAAATATACAAGGTTTAAAGTAAATGTGAACATAATTAAGATAAAAATAGAATGGATTTTAATGTGATTTTTGCAATTGAACATTTTTTACAAGATCATCAATGTGTAGTGAAATTTTGACAGTTAACTAGAGCAAAAATATATCAGAAAAGTATTGCTCATCATTGGCCCTTTCATTGCATCATCATCTTTAAGCAGCCATTGCCTGGAGGTCCAACCAGATTGTGCAAATTAGTTCTCCAAACATATCTGTCTTCAGCTACATCTGCTGCATCTGACTACTATACACCAATTCTAACAAAAACATTTATTGATTTCTAGACATTTAAACATCTACTGGTAATGCTGAGATTATCAATTATTGTTCATAACCCTATTTGCTAATTTATAATTATGCAAACATGCAACATGGCCCAAACCAACAGCCTCTCTCTCTCTGTGCAATATGCTGCTCAAAGGAGTTTACCGACTCCTTTGCCTAACCTCATCATTGCTTACAAAGTTGAACCACCTAATGTCCAAGATACTGCTTAAGCATCTAGAATCAAAAGCATCAAGTTTCCTGTTATCTTATTTACAAAGGATCCAAGTTTCACTACCATAATTAACTCAAAAGAACCAAACTATTATACATTCTAATTTTAGTCTTTAAGTGTATACACCAATTACTCCACTCTCCATAGATTCTTAAAACTCACAGCAGCAATCTGTATTCGTTTGTTAACCTCATGCTGCATGCCACCAGTATCTGTTACATTAGCTCCCAAGATAATTAAACTGAGATACCTGCTCAAGAGTGCAACTATTCAGATTAACTGAACCATAGCCTGCTTGACCAATTTTCATCACTTTAGTTTTCTCCCTATTTATCATCAAACCTACTCTACTACCAGTCTCATGAAGAACTCTAATGAAAGAGTTCATCTCATCAACATCATTTGCCAAAAGAACTAAAGCATCAGCATAATCTAAATCAGAAATTTTCTTATCTCCAGCCCATTTAAGGCCAAAATCTTTCCCTTGCAGTGGATTTCGCATAACATGATCAATAACCAAACTAAAAAGAAAAGGAGACAAAATGCACCCTTGTCGAACACCAGAAGCAATGTTAAAGAAATTGCTACAAGCCTTACCAATTCTCACACATGACAGTGTTGTTATAAGAGCTTTCATTATGTTAGCTAGCTTGTCTGGTATGCCACATGATATAACGATCAACCATAAATTAGGACAATCAATAGAACCAAAAGCCTTTTTGAAATCAAAAAAGCTAGTAACTAAATGTTTCTGAAACTAAACTTTTCTCAAGAATCTACCTGAATGAAAAAATCTTATCTATACATCCTCTACCACTTCTGAATCCACACTGCTCATCACATTGTTGTCAACTATCAACCAGATTCTTAATTATGTTAAGCACAATCATGCAAAGAACTTTACCAGGAACAGAAATTAGACTGATTTTCCTATAGTTATCACAAGAACTGCAATCACCTTTTTTAAAAATAGGGATAATAATAGCTCTAGTAAATTCTTAATGAACAATGCATACAAGATTTCTAAAGATATCTTGTGGTATCTGGTACCAACGTGTTACCAACAGATCCTTTAACTCTTGTGAGTTACATGGTTGATCCACTGCAGATCAGATATGGTGTTCCAACACAAACCACGGTGCTCGATTGGATTGATGTCTGGGGAATTTGGAGGCCAGGGCAATAGCTGGAAGTCTTCATGTTACCCGAACCATTCTCGAACAATCCGCGCAGTGTGGCATGGCGCATTATTCTGCTTAAAGAAGGCACTACTAGAGGGAAATACTGTTTGCATGAAAGGATGTACCAGGTCTGAAATGATGTTTACGTAGATGGTAGACATCATAGTTTCCTGCACATGAATGACTGGACCCAGGGTTTCCCAGCAGAACATTACCCAATGTATTACAGTTTCTCCACCAGCTTGTTTTCGTCCTATGGTGCATCCTGGTCTACATGGTCCCAACCGTCTACATGGTACAACATGAGATTGAGATTCATCGGACCAGATGACCTTCTTCCAATCATTCAAGGTCCAATTTTGATGCTCACTTGCCCATTGTAGGTGCTTTTGATGGTGAACCGAGGCTAGCATGGGAACTCAGAGCGGCCTGCAGTTATGCAGCCCCATTTTCAGCAGGGTTTGATGTACTGTGTGTTGTGACACATTACTCCCATCACCAGCATTCAAATTATGAGCGAATTGCACCACAGTATTCCTTCTGTTGGCTCATACCATACAGAATAGCCTTTGCTCACCTGTAGCATCAATGAGCCATGGTCGACCCACATCTTGCCGACAGTTCATGGTTTTTCTGTCCTTGGACCACTTTTTGAAGGTACTAATGTAACGCTCCAAAGATTATTAACTTTTCAAGTTGGACCTTTTGTCTGATCCAAATTTATTCAAAATTTCAAATAGCTTTGTCAGGCACCAAGCAATATTAACTTGCCTAATAAAGTTGAAATAGGGTTTGTTATGTGTTCAGCGTTACTTGTTGAGTAAGAATTCGAAATGGGATTGTCAAGTTTAATTAAAGTTTAAATCTAATCAAAAAATCAATTTACATTGCTCAAGAGAAAAATGGCAAAAATTCAAAGACTCACCCAATTCAATACAAAAGTTGGAGTATTAACAACTCCTTCTGTCTACATCACATACTTCTCACAATACTTCTGACAATTGACTCACATTCTACTAACTCTTCATTACTTCATTCTTCACATTCTTCTACTAATATCTCTACTAACTCTGACTATTGACTCACATTCTAACTCTGTGACCTAATGTCACATAGTTAGCAGGGTTAAAAAAAAGAAAAGTAGCCATAGTAGTCCAGATCAGTACACCACACTGATTTGGCAGCCCTCCCCTTCAGTTCCCTTCCACAAGAAAGTGTCTTTTGAAAGGTACTAATGGTCTGCACCACAAGAAGGTGGGGTCAGACTTTAGGTGCTAGGCCTGGCTGGTTCTGTGCATCATCACAGGGGATTGGTGCATAGCTCTCCTTCCAATGTTTACATAGCTGCCATTTACAGAAGGGGATGCCATTACATCAGGAATAGCATTAATTGCAAATGGTAAATGCACATGATTATTTATCCCTCAAATTAAATTCTCAGTCAAAATAAAATACTTGAAATATTGAAATAATAAATAATGCTCGTGAATTAAATTTTTTATTTAGCTCTCTAATGGACTTACAAATGCTTTATGGGCCAGATTAAATGCTACTGCAGATTGCATTTGAGCCACAGGCCATCGTTTGTACATCACTGTCCTAATGTGCTTGATCACATAAGAATACAGCTGCATAGCTTTTGTGAATAGATGGGCTCATGATTTATGGAGTACCCTCTACCTTAAGACCATCATATTATCACACATGAAGAGAGAACACAAGACTCTTCAGTGATCTATTAATGGTGAGATGCACCAGATCAGGATATCTACCAGAGACAAATTTTACTCTTATTTATTTGTGATTTGTGACATATGTTCACAGGCAGCCCTTGTGCTGCTCATCTTCCCTTTTATGTAAGCAATAAATGGGATATTGTTATAATTAGACCTTTGATCCACTTATAGAGTGGGATAGCAATTTTAAAGTAAATTTGATATTAAGAAAATGACCCTGAATCTAGAGTGTAAATATCTGAATTAAGCATTTAATGTTAGCATATAAAATGCAATCAGTGTCAATCATTGAGTGTGTGCTTGCATTTTATTTTCATCACTGTTGCAGAAATTTCTAATAATTTTATTTCTAATAAATAGGCTTTTTTTACATAAAATATATCAGTAGCACAAATTCCTTCATGTATTTTGATAATGCACTGGTTTAGAAGTTATAAAGTTAAATTAGTAATTTTTTTTTGTTATGGAAAATATTTTTTTCCTTTTCATACATAAGGATTTAAGCAGGCCAAATGCTTTATTTTCTCCAATGAATAGTAGAAGTTGCAGTAGAAGTAAAATGAAGTAATTGTTTAAATCATTATTTAAAGCATTATTTAAAGCTTCCATTACATTTTTAAAAAACCAATACTTAATTACAATATTATATCATTGCAAAATTGTGTATATATATATATGAAAGCCAGCTTTCAGTGTTTTATGACTTAGAATCTGGTAATTGTTTTCTCCCATGATATCGGTCAAGTTTTATTTTCGATGTTATATATTATGTGCTGTAACTGGTATGTTGATTAGGAGCTAGCTACTGTTCCAATAGGCTTGTGCATGCTAGAAGTAGTTTCTAGGATCCTTCTCTGTCGTAAATGTTGCAAATAAAAAGAAATTTGAGAAAAAAGGTGATGAAGAGTATAACAATAGTTATTATTTTTTCTGCAGTGAATAATAAAAAACAGCATATTCAAATGATAGCTTAAAGCTAGTAATTCAGAAAGGAGTACTTAAGTAATATACACTGCCTGACCAAATTATTATGAACACTGCATTGTGCACAAAGTACCGTGAAACATGCTAATATGTGCAAAATGTTTTACTGATGTCAGTATTCTACATTCACTATGATGTCCCATAAAAGCTGTAAAGGCATGCTGAAAAGCAAAGTTGAGTGTGAAAAGCATAAAAAGGCTTATCTGACTAATTTTGAAAGGGTGCTTATCATTGGAGCACAACATGCAGAAGCATCCACAACAGAGGTGATGGAACTCAGTGGAAAATCATGGGGAACAATATACCAAGTCTATGGAGAATGGCAATGATCTCAAAAAAACATCCATCAATCATGACAAATCCAGGAGGGGTTTGTTGGCATGAACTTTATGGCAATACAGAGATTCTACAGTTCATCAGCTGAGAGAGATAAACTCTAGCAGTACTTCAAAAACCCATTTCAATGAGAACTATACAGAGAGGACTTAAATTTTCTGGGCTGTCATTTCTGCCTGTGGAGAAACTTTCTTGAGAAAGTTTTATTTGATATATGACTCATAAAAATCAACCACATTTTTCTTCCCCCTTTTTTTGGAGTTGTCTTTGAGGTAGCCCTTGCATTGAAGATGTCACACACTTTAATTTTAATTATAAACACAATAAAAGATCTTGTCCAGAAAATAATTAAAATAACTGAAAGTTCTCTAGTAAATAATAATTACATTTACCTGTTGACTTCAAATGTTAATAAATCAATAAATATTTTTGTGGAAAATAATTTCGCCAACATGCAATAGCCATTGTTTTTTTTTCCACAAAAATGTTTATTGAAAGTTCTCTGTTGTTGAGTAGTAAAATTTTAAAGTTTATCTTTGAAACTATATTCATACTAGAAAGTTTTCAGGAGCAAACTCAGAAGCTTTTGGAGCAAGGACAGTGCTCCATCTTCAGTGAAGTAGCACTATGTGGTGAGATTAGAGATGTTAAGAAATATTTTCCACATGTCATGAATTCCAGTGTGTTGGATATAGGTGGGGACATAAGGTCATTATTTCAAAAGCTTCGTGGACAGTGGTTTAATAGCAAGTCGATGCATGTACTAGCAGTGTAGTGTGCTCCCAGTCTATGACACTGCATGTTGATTTGCCAGCAGCAGTTTTTGGTTTGTTTTGGCTGCTGTCTGATGTTATGTGAATGGAAAGACATATTCGAAACTCCTTAAATTTGAAGATAAGTTTTTACAAAAATGTTACTGGAGATAAATTGAAGACCTCACTAAAATATATTTAAATATCATTTTTTTACAATATTTGTTTAATATTTAAAGAATTGTGGAAGCTAAAACATTTAACTGTAAGTTTTGCCACTCCTGAAAATTTGTTTCAAAAGATAAAACACAACTTTTATAACAAATTGTTCACTAGCATAAATGCAATATTTGAAGTTTGTGTAAAGATTATTTCAGTTTTCATCAGTTTTGGGGGGGGAAGGTTTGGAAAGAGTATGACAGTGGCATATGCTGTTAAATGTTCCAATTCCAGTAACTCTTTAAATATTAAGCAAATATTGTTGAAAATTGAGATTTAGAGAGTGACATTTTTCTGTAAAAAAAGCTTATTTTCAAAGTTGGTGAGCTTTGAATATGGCTTTCCATTCACATAATATGGAAGTGTCCAGTTACTTTTTATAATATAGTGTATATTATAATTAAATAATTAATTCACTATTATATAGAGTCTGTAATCAATTGATCAAGTTTTTCAAAATAAACTTTTTGATATGTTAAAAAATCTGATAAAAATTTCATAAATATTAAGCACTAACTTTATTACCAATCTACGTGCTTCAAATGTTTATTTATCTTATTTCTGTCTGTGTGTGTGTTGTCATAAATATAGGAGGGGAGGGGATATAAAAAAAAGGTACATTTTCTCATCATGCCATGTCACTTGTAGGACAAATTTAGAAGATTTTCTGGACCTTTTGAGTGCAAACAATGTTCTGGGTAAGGAAGGTTTTATCCTTACCCAGAACACTGATTAAATTGTAGTTCCAACAAAATATTCCATTTGAAGGTTTTCATCTCACATAGAATGCACCCAGTCACAAAAAAAAAAAAATAATTATCCTTCAAGCAGCTGCTTGCCATATAGATCTAATAGGATCTGTCAATATAATACACCACAGAAATCTTTGAGTAAAGCAAGATATAACCAGAAAGACAACACAAGGAAAGAAATGTCCAGGTCCTTTTGATCTGTAGCCCGGCATGTTAACCACTCGGCTGTGAACACCCCATATAGCCAAGAGGGGGAAAAATTAGAATATTAAGATGTAAAAAACAACATTTTGTATGTGTTGATTTGCTTTAAACCAATTTGTTATTTTGTTACTTGTACAAGTACATGTTACAAGTACAGGTCTGAGGTTAATTCATTTGAATTTCGAAAGCACTCGTGAACATTATCCTCAGAGGGGAAACTATCTTGAACCATGTGAGTGAGATATGATCCTATTTCAGTTGTATCCCATCTGGCTCAAAACTATTTTTATCCTAAAACTTTGAGTTTGGTATTCATAGTGCTTTCATCAAATTGGTTACATATATTTATAAACTTCAGTAGAATAAATAAAAATGTTCCACTTTTCCGAATTTTAATTCCTTTTCCATTTTCCCCCCATCCCCTAATTTTAACTCCCCATGTTATCTGGCTACATAGTTGGTTTCTCTTTTTATATATACAGGGTGATGGTAAACTCTTTCAACGAAAAAAGAGGGGCGATAGTACACATCAAGACGAAAAAGAAAAATCCGCCAGAAAAGAGTACTTTCGAAAA
The DNA here is from genome assembly GCA_038380435.1 of Ryuthela nishihirai. Taxonomy (NCBI): domain Eukaryota; kingdom Metazoa; phylum Arthropoda; class Arachnida; order Araneae; family Heptathelidae; genus Ryuthela; species Ryuthela nishihirai. The sequence continues at coordinate 117,146,451 of JAWZYU010000002.1, read as the reverse complement.
ACGCCACACATGCACAAGTATTTACAACCAGTGCATGAAAAGCACAAGATGCAAATCAGGTGTGCTGAGCAAGTGCGTAGACGATTAAGAACAAACATTTAAAACGCAGCTGAACCCGTTCATCGACATTACCGTGATAACGTCACATGATAAGTGACGTATTCATGAAGGATATGGAAGACTACACATACGAGGAATTGGCGGATATGCATCTGATGTACGGCCAAGCAGGTGGTAATGGATGTGAAGCACAAAGATTGTACCATGAGAGATTTCAGAATCATCGTATTCCTTACCATTCGACCTTCACCAGTGTTGATTGAAGACTGTGTGAAACTGGCTCGTTGGCTATCTCAATGAGTGACACTGGATTTTCGCAAAGTGTGCTGACACTGGAAATAGAAGAACATGTCTTGCAGCGATTTGCAGAAGTTCCTTCCACAAGTACGCGAGTGGTGTTATTCGAAATGGGAGTTTGTCAAACCTCGGTGTGGAGTGTCCTACATGAGGCATGGATGCATCCCTTCCACGTGCAGAAGGTCCAAACTTTGAACGAAGATGACTATCCCCGCCGGGTAGAGTTTGTTAGGTGGATGCTCCAGATGAACAATGTTAATCTGCAATTTCCGTTATTTAGTGATGAGACCACGTTTACCCAAGAACGCATTTTCAACAATCACAACCAGCATGCTTGGGCTCAAGAAAATCTACACGTCAATGACCCTCGTAAACACCAGCAGAAATTTGGCGTCAACATCTGGGCAGGTATCCTGGGTGATTGTCTGGTGGAACCTTACCTCTTGCCAGAACTACTGACCGGCACAGCGTACCATGTGTTTCTGGAGCAACTGCTTCCCGGTCTGTTGCAGGGTGTTCTGCTCACCATGCAGAGGGATGTTGTTTATGCATGATGGGGCCCCAGCACACTTTTCCATCGAGGTCCGATACTTTCTAAATGCAACATATCCCGGGCGGTGGATTGGACATGGTGGACCTGTGGCTTGGCCTCCATGGTCCCCAGACCTCATTTCACTAGACTTCTTCTAGGGCACATGAAAACACTTGTGTACGAGACACCTGTGGACTCCTTGGAAGATCTCGTCATGAGAATCGGTGTTGCAGCGGACAAGACCAACACCACACTAGGAGTCTACGAGAGGGTGCGACAGTCCTTCATTCGCCGGTGTGGGCTGTGCAACAGCGCCCTCGGATGCCACTTTGAGCAGCTACTTTGAATCTTTCTCTGACGCAAATGTAATTAAACAACTCATAAATTAGTTAAGTGCCTTTGTTTTCACTGTTGAAGGATCAACATGGATATGTAACTTTACACTTCTCTGGTGGAAAGAGTGGAATGGGACCCTAGGTTCCATTGCAACAATTGTACGTCTTGATGTATACTATCACCCCTCTTTTTTTGTTGAATGAGTTTACAATCACCCTGTATATACTTTCTTTTTTTATTTGTATATATTTTGCGACCTCATTACATGGATGTTCATGAGTTGACACTGTTGTAGATAATAAAGAGAAAGTATTATGCATTAAATTTTTAAAACTAATAAAAAGCCATATTTTTCAGCTCAGCTCATATGTTCAAAGTGAGTTTAAGAAATTCTACCCACATATTATAAATATTTGCTATTTTTTTACATATAAATACTTGTTAAAAGAATTCTGTTTTAATACTGCATTATGGCATTTTTAGTATAAAGTTTTGTAATTTCAACTATTTATCTTTTATACCAGTGTGGTAAATGAAATAACTGAATTTGACTTAACTAATGTTTGTTTTTTTTTCTCTTCCCAGAGCAAAATACTCTTAGTGATGAAGAAGTTAAAAAAAGAGAAATGTTAGTTAAAGACTTGGAAATATACATTGCCAAATATTATCCTGGTAAGTTCATGGAATAAATTGTTTTGACTTTTTGAATGTAAATTGTAGAAACAATATTGCACAATTACAGTAAAGTAAAAGTACCCCCTCAAGCAGCTGCTTGCCACAGAGGTCTGACAGGAGCCTGTAAGTTTATATGCCATAGTAGAAGGTCTGAGAGGGTGGCAGGACCTCAGCAGAAAAACAACACACACACATCCATGCCTTACCCGGGGCTAAAAGTAGGGAAGTTAAATGTTCGTTTACCATTTTTTTCTTCTTTTATTATTGAACATTTTTTGCAAAAGTGAAATGTGTTGTGCATTCTTAATTTAATCAGTTGGAAAAGAAATTAAAATAAATATGAATAGAATAAAAGTTTAAGATTAATGCTAGCATTTCAAAGGGAATCTTTTATATATGTAGTAATATTCTCCCAATCAGTTCTTATATGGAAAAATGTGTCACCTTGTTGACAGTTATTACTACCAGAGTCTAAAACAAAAGGTTGTCTGAGTTTGAAAATAGCTGTAGTTCATTATTGTTTCTTATGTATTAAGCAGGGTGTTTGCAGTAAATGTGGAATGATAGAGGTTCATCATCCTCCTCCTCCTCAAGCACCCATGGGCTACAGAGGTCCAACCAGACTGTACAGTTTAATTCTCCAAGCATATCTGTCCTGAGCTACATCTGCTGCATCCGGCCACTGCACACCAATTCTAACACGGTCCTGTTTTACATTGTCTGCCCACCGCATCCTAGGTTTCCCCCTCCTTCTGAGGGCTTTAGGCACACTGTTCATAACCCTATTCGCCAATCTATAATTATCCATAAGGGCAACATGGCCAAACCAGTGGAGTCTCTCTCTGCACATTATGCTGCTTAAAGGAGGTTGCAGACTTCTTTGCCTAACCTCATCATTAGTTACAAAGTTGAACCACCTAATGCCCAAGATACTGCGTAAGCATCTAGAATCAAAAGATCTAGTTTCCTGTTATCTTGTTTACACAGTGTCCAAGTTTCACTACCATAACTAACCGTAGAAAGAACCAAACTATTATACAGTCTAATTTTAGTCTTTAGATGTATACGCTTATTTCTCCACACTCTCCATAGATTCTTAAAAGTTTTGAATATTATTTTATTTATGATAGAGGTTACCAGCCAATAAAAGTGTAACGAACATTTTAAATAAAAATAAAGATTTATATCTTTAAAAGAAGCATTTTCAACATCAACTTTGGTAAAAGGCAGTTCAAAATGAGATGAGAAAGGGTAGGTATTCATTACATTGTATATGGTAAAGAATAATTTGGGATCATCAATTTTTTACAAACTATTAACCATTAATATGTCGGCTTTGTAGAGCAGAATTCACACTGGTGGCTGGGTTAATTTTGAGGTGTTTTCAGTAAAAAAGAACAACTTTTAAACCTTATCCCAAAGTAACTAATAGATATAATTGGTCATGTCCTAAACCAAAATAAAGTGCATTTAATTGCGAATATTTAGATAACAACAAAATATTTGAGAAAAACAGAAAACATACTAATTTTAATAGCACTTTTTTAAAACAATGTAGTAAAAAAATTGTAATTTTATTGGATTTTAACCTCATTCTGAAATAACTAATGAACAGAATATGACAAGTAATATCTTAAATGATGAAGCATTTCATTCTACATAATAATATACAAATCGATTTTCCTGAAACATTTTAACAAAGAATGAAACAATTTAAAAACTGGGAATATAGTTAAACATTTAATATCAAAGGCATAAGTCACACTTAACATCAATATCGAATTTAGAGGAAAAATTGAGACAGGTAGGAAACAAAACCACAACTTCCTAATAACATATTAGGTGCTTTGGTACCACTGACTTCATTGATTGACTGAGCCAGTAGCTCAATGGTAAGAGTGTCTGACATGTTATCAGGAGATCATGGGTTTTGTATCCTACCCTGCTTAAGACAACTTTTCCTCTAAATTTGATATTAATATTAAGAGTGATGTCATGCCTTTGAACTGAAGAACTCTTAATATACATTGTGAACTTCTTCAGGATGCTATAAGTAGTCTGAGAAGATACTGCCTTCAAGTCAATCAGGTAATCAATTGAGCATACTTGTAATATACATTGCCAACCTCTTTAGGATGTTATTGGTAAGCTGAGTAGACATTACCTTTACATGATAGAATATCTGACTTCACTGCAAGTAGAATAGTTCATATCACTAAATAGAAGATATCTTAATTGGTGGCTAGTAGTTTAGTGGTCAGAGCACTTAACATGTTATCAGGTGAACTTGGGTTTGTATCCCACCCAGCTCAAGATATCTTCCTCTAAATTTGATATTGATGTTAGGAGTGACTTCATGTTTTTGAATGGAAGAGTGATGTCACCGCAGTAGTAAAACATGCTTTTAGAATGATAATAAGAACTAAATTACCCCTCAAGTAGCTGTTTGCCACATAGATCTGGCAGGAATCTGTCAGTATAATATGCTTTATAGAAGATCTGTGAGGAAGTTGAGACCTCAACAGAAAGACAACACAAGAAATAAAACATCCATACCTTATCTAGGTCTTGAACTCGGGTTTCTTTGATCAGCAGCCAATTTGGCCACTACATTTCAGAATTTGCCAGCATTTCATCTTCATATAGGATATTAAAAAAGTGCCTTTTTTCATGTATGTGATATAAATTCTGATTATATTTCCTATTTCGTAGTTTTTTTCTGTAGTGGTTTCATACATTGTAAATAGCTGCTGAGTTGTGGTAAGAAAATAATGTACCATAAAACTTTATTGCTTTATTACAGTGCTTCTATTACACCAAGCCTGTGCTGCAGTAAGTTAGACTACTTATACATATACTGCACTGCTCCATATCTCAAAGTTGAACTGCTGTGTGCTTTTGCTGTGCAGTCTGCAAAGAATTTACTTTAAATGTAGTACTATGGGTATTTTGTAAAAAAGATACATCAAAGAACGAAAACATTATGATCACCTACCTAATATGATGTGGTCTTCCACGTGCTGGCGAAACAGCTCTTACCTGGTGAGGCATGGATGCTACAAGATTTCTAAAGGTGTCTTGTGGTATCTGGTACCAACACGTTAGCAGCAGATCCTTTAATTCCTATAAGTTACATTTTTCAGCCACCGCAGATCAGATATGCTGTTCCAACACAAACCACAAATGCTTGATTGGATTGATGTCTGGGGAATTTGGAGGCCTGGGCAATACTGGAAGTCTTCCTCATGTTCTGCGAACCATTCTAGAACAAATCCGCGCAATGTGTCATGGTGCATTATCCTGCTGAAAGAAGGCACTACTAGAGGGGAATACCATTGCCATGGAAGGATGTACCTGATCTGCAATGATGTTAAGGTAGGTGGTAGACATCATAGTTTCTTGTCCATGAATGACTGGACCCAGGGTTTTCCAGCAGAACATTGCCCAAAGCATTGCATTTCCTCCACCTGTTTGTTTTCATCCCACGGTGTATCCTGGTGCCAACACTTCCCCAGGTAAACATCACACACATACTCGGCCATCCACATGGTGCAACAAGAAACGAGATTCATCAGACCAGATGACATTTTTCCAATCATTCAAGGTCCAGTTTTGATGCTTGCGTGCCCATTGTAGGTGCTTTCAGAATAGACCTGCAGCTATGCAGCCCCATTTTCAGCAGGGTTCGATGTACTGTGTGTTGTGACACATTACTCTTGTCACCAGCATTCAAATTATGGGCGAGTTGCACCACAGTATCCCTTCTGTTGGCTCATACCATACAGGATAGCCTTCGCTCACTTCTAACATCGATGAATCGTACTCTGCCCACACCTTGCTGGCAGTTCATGGTTTTTCCCTCCTTGGATACTTTTTGAAGATATTTACAATGGCTGACCATGAGCACCCCAAAAGCCTTGCCATCTTGGAAATGCTCTGACCCAGTCATCTTACCATTACAATTTGGCCTTTGTCAAACTCACTTAAGTCCGTTGCCTTTCCCATCTGAAGAACAAGAGTGACACTAATTAACAAGCTCAGTATCATGTGTTATTTATACTATTTCATGACCTTCACATGCACCATTGTTTACCTGCAGTTGCTTTGATTTGCATAAAGATGCGCTGGTCATATTTTGGCTCTCCAGTGCAAATATAACATTTTCAGTGAATTTATATTCTGAGAAAAATATTGAGATATGTTAAGAAAGTCACTAGTTAATTGGCTATTTTTTTAACAAAATTATGGGATATAATTGCACTGAAAAATGTTATCTTTTTATACAATTACAAGTAGTTTATAATAAAAGTAAGTAATTTATAAAAAAATTATGGAATATAATTGCACTGAAAAATATTATCCTTTTATACAATTGCAAATAGTTTTATAAATGAAAGTAAATTCTTTGCAGACCAAAAGGTAAAAGTTGAATTTGGTTCAATTTTGGTTTGCACTCTTTCAAAGTAGAGCATTGTAGCAAGTGTATATGTAGCCTTACTCTCTTTGAATTCCAATGCACTTAGGAAAAATTTTACCAATTATTTTTTGATGTAAGGAAAAATAATTAAAATCCATAATAATTAAAATGTTTAAAAGTAAAGAATTTTTAATATTTCTGCTTAGTCAAAAAGTTTATCATGTGTATCAGTATCCATAGAATATTCCCAGAGGTGGTAAAGAATTATGCAAAAATGAAAGAAATAAAGATGTGTGTGTGTGTATACCAGTATCTATAGAATATTCCCAGAGATGGCAAAGAATTATACAAAAATGAAAGAAATAAAGATGTGTTCTTATAGGAGAGAAAAGAATTGTAGACTTTCAGTCATAAAGGTTACCTTGTAAGAGGTTGCAATATGTTTTTGCCATCTTTTTCGTGTATGTTATTTGCACTGCAATCCATAAAAAGAAATCCATCTTTTTCTGTTATTTATTTATTTTTCTTCCCAGATGAAATAATTCATCAATTGTTTGAATTGGCACAATATGTTTCCCACAGATACTCCACTGAAGGATTTTGATTTTTGTAGATTTTGGTAATAGAATTATGATAAATAGTATTATTTCTTGACTCTCTAATTGATAAGACCTAAAAGACTGATATTTCCAAAATGTTACAGAAACTTTGTGAAAAAAATAAGTTTACAAATTCGTGAAATGTTAAATAGCTAAAAGAAACTGCTTAAAAGTGTTACATTGTAATTCATTTCTTTGTTATTATCAGTAGCCATCACTATATAGCAGTTTCAAGAGCAGTCACTAGCATGTGTACTTTGTACAGAGTTATGTTATTAGATGACAGATACAAAAAAAAATATTTTTGGTGTGTGAAATACTGAAGATTTAAGCAAAATTTAAATATTGAAGATTCAAGCAAAATTATATGTTATCGTTTTCTGTCCATTTTCTCCCCTCTAAAATAATCCCTTTGTATATACACACTATCCTCTATCATTTGTTAGACACTTATATGTTATATTAATAGAAAGCCACATTCAAATGCATTTACTTTGAAAATAAGCTTTTCTATAGAAAAATGTCACTGGAGATAAGTTGAAGATATGCCAAATCTCTCTAAATTGTAATTTTTAGCAATATTCATATAATATTTAATTACAGAAGATGTAATATTTGACATAGTCACTGCTGTTATACTTAAATAATTTTCTTCAACATTAATGAAAATTGAAAAAACATTCATATTCTTCTGAAATTATATTGAATTATATGTTTTTGAGTGAATGTTGCAATATAATAATTTTTATATGTATTTTCATTAACTCAAGACAAATTGTTTTGACAACACAGCTGTAAAGGTTTCAATTTCCACAGCTCTAAGTATTTCATGAATATTGTTGAAAATCGAGATTTGGATGAATTTGATTGCGATCAACAATTTATTTCCTGTTACATTTTTCCGTAAAAGGCTTATTTGCAAAGTGAGGGAGCTTTAAATGTGACTTTTCATTCACCTAAAAGGGAAGTGAAATAAATCTGAATTAATGTATTAAAAATAAAATTTTTGTCTTTTCACTTGGATAGGAAAAAATATAAAATTGGAACTTTTTGGTTCATCAGCCAATGGATTTGGTTTTCACAGCAGTGATATGGATATATGCCTAACTTTCGAAAATGTTCCGATGGAAGTAAGTCACATATTTTATATAAATAAATATTATTAAATTGCATATTAAAGACAATATTATCAATACTGATAATTAGTTTATTTCGACAATATATACTAAATTAACTTGATGAAAGGGATTAAATAAGGATCTTGTAACTAGTATTTTTGTTGTTCAGCAAGAAACTGCAAAAGTGGTAGGTTTCAGTCATCTGTCACAGTGCACAATTTGTATTCTTAATTAAATCAACACCATTGCGTTGAAACCTTTAACGTACAAGTCTTGCATGCACAACATTTACCTGTACTAGTTTTTTTTTTCCCACCAATGCTGGAAAAGTTAATGTGATGGTAAGTTGGATGGTCATCATCCTCAAGCAGCCATGGGCTACAGAGGTCCAACCAGACCATGTAGTTTAATTCTCCAAGTAAGTCTATCCTGAGCTACATATACTGCATCTGGCCACTGCACACCAATTCTAACAAGGTCCTGTTTGACATTGTCTGCCCACTGCATCCTAGATCTCCCCCTCTTTCTGAGGCTTTTAGGCACACTGTTCATAATTTTATTCGCCAATCTATAATTATCCATACAGGCAACATGACCAAACCAGCAGAGTCTCTCTCTGCACAATATGATGCTTAAAGGAGGTTGCCAACTCCTTTGTGTAACCTCATTCTTAGTTGCAAAGTTGAACCATCTAATGCCCAAGATACTGCGTAAGCAACTAGAATCGAAAGCATCTAGATTCCTGTTATCTTGTTTACACAGCGTTCAAGTTTCACTACCATAGCTAAACCTAGAAAGAACCAAACTATTATACAATCTAATTTTATTCTGTAGGTGTATATGCCTATTTCTCCACACACTCCATAGATTCTTAAAAGTCCAAGCAGCAATCCCTATCCGTCGGTTAATCTCATGCCGCACATCTCCAGCATCTGTTACATGGTTCCCAAGATAATTAAACTGTGACACCTGCTAAAGATCGCAACCATTCAGATTAACTGAATCACAGCCTGCCTGACCAATTTTTTCACTTTAGTTTTCTCTCTGTTTATAACAAAACCTACACTAGTACCAGTCTCATCAACAGCTCGAATGAAAGAGTTCTTCTCATCAACATCATTTGCCAAAAGGACTAAATCATCAGCATAATCTAAATCAGAAATTTTCGTATCTCCATTAAAGGAAAAAAATTATCCCCATTATTTTCTTATCTCATTTAAGGCCAAAATCTTTCCCTTGAAGTGAATTTTGCATAACATAATCAATAACCAAACTAAAGAGAAAAGGAGACAAAATGTACCCTCGTCGAACACCAGAAGTAATGCAAAACCAATTGCTACAAGCCTTACCAACTCATGACTCAGTGTTGTTATAAAGAGCTTTCATTATGTTAACTAACTTGTCTGGTATACTATATGATCTCACAATCAACCACAAATTACGATGATTAACAGAGTTAAAAGCCTTTTTAAATTAACAAAGCTAGCAACCAAAGGTTTCTGAAACTATAAACATTTCTCAAGAATCTGATTAAGTGAAAATATCTGATCCACGCATCCCCTTACCACATCTGAATCCACATTGCTCATCACGCAATTGCCTGTCAACCAGATTCTTAATTCTATTAAGCACAATCATGGAAAGAACTTTACCTGGAACAGAGAGTAGGCTGATACCCCTATAGTTATCACAAGAACTGTGATCACCTTTTTTGAAAATAGGGATAATAATAGCTCTGGTAAAATCCTTAGGAACCATTTCTTTATCATAAAAGATATTGATAATTTCAGTCATCCATGTGGTAACCGAAACATTCCAAGCTCTAAGCTTTTCTGTAATAATTTCATCCACCCCTGGGGATTTATGAAGTTTAAGTTTAGAAAGAGCCAAAATAACTTCAGATTGTGTTATAGGGCCAACATTAAAGCCACCAATGCTTCTATCATCATTGCAAACAATGGGAGTAGAACTAACCACATTGTTTAGAGCATCACTAAAATGCTCAGCCCACCTAGCCATGACAGAATCCTCACCTTCTGTAACCTTGTTTATCCTTCAATCCCTGTATACCTATCCACTTTCTACCACACTAAACATTAACTATCTGGTACAGCTCTCTGCTGTGGTGCTGTCTAACTGCTTCCTCAGCTTTGTCAACCAAGCCATCAAGCCAAAGATTCTTATCAGCAGCTAACTGATCTTTTACACGTTTATTAAGCTGTCTGTAATGCTTTCTATTAGGACTAGTACGGTATTGATTAAGGACATTCCTGCAGTTCTTTCTTAAATAAGCTCAAGTGCCTTATCACTAAAATAATTCTTCCACCCCTGCTCCTTTTTTCCTAAAAGAGTACTGTTTGTTTCCAAAAGAGCCTGTTTAAAACGGTCCCATTCTTCCTTAACTTCAGTAGTAAGTAAACCAAAACTGTCATAATTACTAAGTAACCTATCATGGTAAGCTTTAGCTATAAGTGGGTATTTCAGAGCTTCAGTATTAAAGGTAAATATTTTAACCCTAGCACAACAGTTTTAAGTTTAAGTTGCAAGACACTTTTAACAAGGTAATGGTCAAATCCAATTTCAGCTCCCATATATGATCTGGTATTCCTAACAGAATTAGCCCATTTGCTGTAGGGGCGGGGGTGGCTCAGTCGGTAGCGCACCAGGCTCGTAATCTGTAGTTCCCGGGTTCGAGTCCCAGCTGGGTCAGCGTTGAGATTTATCTCTGCAAAATTCCCCGCCCTGCCCATGGTCAGTAGGGGACACCGATGGGCTTGGAAAGGCTGCCGTCCATCAGATGGGACGTTAAGCCGTGGCCCCGTGTGCGAGAGAGCCATACCCTGTGCACGTTAAAGAACACGCTGGATGGCCTTGACGGGGGGCTACCATCTGTCTCCCAACAGCTGTTCCAGTGGGTCCCCTCCCCCCAACCTTCTCTGAGCCTTCGAGGTCCATGTGACCTGGCCATTTAGCCCATGATGTGCAAAAAAGTGCCACTCAGAGGTAAAACAACCCAACCCATTTGCTGTAAATTAATATATAATCAATCATATTCTTATGCAGCCCATCAGGTGAAACCCATGTGTACTTATGTATATCACGGTGTTTGTAATATGTGTTAGTTATTCTGAATCCATTGAGTTTACTTACCTGTAGGAGACGTTGCCCATTGCCATTGCAGCTACCAATATCAAAAGGACCTATTACTCCTGCCCAAAGGTCAGAGTCAGTACCAACTCTGGCATTGAAGTCACCAAGAACAAGGGTAATATCTCCTTTCTTGACAGAATTCAAAATATCCTGAAGTTGTTCATAAAACCTATCCTTTTCATCGTCATCGGCATCCTCAGTGGTGGCATAACAGCAGATAACATTCAAGTCTTTAACGCTTGTCTGAAAGTTTGCTGTAAGAAACCTTTCATTAATGCACTCATATCCTAGAAGAGCATCACTAGCGTGTCTGCTGAGAAGCAGACCCACACCTTGGTGATGCTTATTGTCGTCCCTCCCTGAAAAGAGAAATTTAAGATTATTTTTAAGAATCTGACCTTTATCTGTCCATCTGGTCTCTTGCAAGCCGAGAATATCTAAATTATAACGGTGGAATTCTTGTGTGAGGACATCAAGAGAAAAAGCTCTGTGCAGAGTCCTCACATTCCAACTACCTATGGAGAGAAAATGGTTAGTGGGATGTTTAAAGAAACTATGTTTATTGAGAGAGGGAATGCCGACAATATCAAACAGCCCCCTAATCACAGACATGGGGCAAAGACCCGTTCCCCCACCACTAAAGGCTGAAGCCATCTACACTGGAAGACTTCCTCCAATGTAGAATTTGACGATGCCAATAGAAGCAAAGAGTTCAGGTGCCTGCGATGACTTCTGCTCAGGATTATCCACCAGCTGATAAACATATCCTGTGAATCTATTCACTTGGGGCTGTCAACCCACAAACAAACAGAAAACACAGCAGAAGATTTTCCCTCCACAGAAGCTCACCAGTGCAGCAAAATCAGGATCCATAATCAAGCTCAGAGCCATATATCTGTCCAGTCCAGTGGGTTTATATGGTCAGCACCAGGACCCTGTATGGTTGACTACTCCTCAGCAGGGTAGAAAAAAAGAAAATGAGCCATAGTTGTCCAGATCAGTAGGCCACACTAATCATCCATTCACTTCCACAAGAGAGTATCTCTTTTGAAAGGTACTAACGGTCTGCACCACTAGAAGGCTGGATCAGACATTAAGTGCTGGGCCTGGCCGGTTCTATGAATCATCACAGGGGATTGGTGCATAGCTCTCTTTCCAGTGACTGACTACCTATCACTGTACTTGAATGTTTAAAAGTACCTTGTAACGGGCCAAAGAATATGACAAATTACTTATAAGTTTGGACCCTTTTTCTGATCCAATTAGTTTTATGCTCCGGATAGCTGAGACGGGCGCCAGGCAATAATTAACAAATTGCCAAAAAATAGAATAAGTTAAATTAGGGTTCAAAATACCAGAGAGCATTAATGAGTAAGAATCCAAAAATGATTGTCAAGTTTAATATCTAAATATAATCAAAACTTAATTCACATTGCTCAAGAGAAAAATTGCCCAAGCCAGCGTCCCATCGCGTTGACGAGCTGCGTGTGCAAGGTGTTGGAAAGAATGGTAAATGCCAGACTCATCTGGTATTTAGAACACCACAACCTTTTTCCCAACACCCAGTGTGACTTTTGCAGGCAACGGTCAACTCTTGACCATCTGATACACCTCGAATCAGCTATCAGAAACTCATTTTTACGTAGAGAGCACCTGGTGTCAATTTTCTTTGACATCAAAAAAGCTTATGACACGGCTTGGAGATTTGGCATTCTTCGTGACCTCCACAGTTTCTGCTTGAGAGGTCACATGCCAATCTTCATCTCCAACTTCTTATCGACACGTTCTTTTTGTGTCCGTTTCGGTAACACTCTCTCGCAGCCGTACCCCCAAGAACAGGGGGTGCCACAAGGCTGTGTGCTGAGTGTTACGCTTTTCGCTGTCAAGATTAATTCTATAACTAGACAACTTCCTCCATCAGTAGGCAATGCCCTCTATGTTGATGACTTTAGCATCTTTTGCTCTTCGTCCAGCATGAGGGTCATTGAAAGACAACTGCAAATTGCCCTGAACAATCTTTTAGTTTGGGTGACGGGAAACAGGTTTCGGTTCTCTCCACAGAAGACCGCTTGTGTGCACTTTTACCATAAGCATAATCTTCATCTGGATCCTGAGCTGCCGCTCGGGGGTAACATCATTCCAGTTGTGGCGGAGACCAAGTTTCTTGGTCTCATATTCGATTGGAAATTGACCTTTTTACCACACATACGTCATCTGAGGTCCAAGTGCATGCGGGCATTGAACATCGTCAAGGTCCTCTCCTCCCTTTCTTGGGGGGCGGACCAATGTTCTTTGCTCCACCTGTATCATGCACTTGTCCGATCGAAACTGGACTACGGATCCCAGGTGTATGACTCGGCCCGGGATTCGGTGGTTAAGGTGCTGGACCCCCCCATCACCAGGCTCTGCGTGTTTGCACGGGAGCCTTCCGCACCTTACCGGTCCAGAGTCTTTACGTTGAGACCGACGAACCTTCTTTATCTCTTCGCCGTCAGCAGTTGTCCCTACAATATGCATCTAAATTGCGATCCCTGCCTGGCCATCCCACTTGGGACTGCGTTTTCAGTCTGAAGTGGGGAATGCTTTACACAAATCGCCCGACTGCCATTCGTCCTTTTGGTTTGCGTGTCCGAGGCTACCTCAGAGACATTAACATCAGTCTCAATAGCATCGCACAGTCGACAGCTGAGCCACCTCCACCATGGCCCGCTGTTTCCCCTTCCTGCGATTTTTCCTTGTGCAGGACGGGGAAGGCCTTTACACCCGACTGTGTGTACCGGCAACTCTTTGCCAGCCATCATGCTGAGCACCCGGATTTCTTGCCTGTCTTCACAGATGGCTCGAAGTCCGGCACATCAGTGGGATCGGCCATGGTCTGCTGTGAGGTAATCATTGCAGACCAGATCCCACTGCAGTGTTCCATCTTCACTGCAGAGTTGCATGCTATCAGCCTCGTCTTGGACCATGTGGCGACTAAGCATCATCGTCGGTGTGTGCTTTACACCGACTCGCTTAGCTCGCTACAGGCTTTGATCTCGGTGAGGCATTGGCCTCACCCAGTTCTTACTAAGATCCGCCAGCAGCTACATCGTCTGGCAGCCACAACCAGTGTTCTCTTCTGTTGGGTGCCCGGTCACGTTGGGATTAGGGGCAATGACTTGGCAGATGCTGCTGCCAAATCAGCCACGCCCCTGTCCGACTCTCCATTGCCGGTCCCATATCTGGATTTCCAGCAGCGTTTTACCACTGAGCTCCGGGCACAGTGGCAGAGATCTTAGTCAGAACAGCTCACGAATAAGCTATTTGGGATCAAACCTATCATCACACCATGACAGTCTTGTTACTGCAGGAATCGCAAAGAGGAAGTTGTGCTTGCTCGGCTACGCTTAGGTCATTCGTTTATTACTCATTTGTTTCTTCTACGGGCCGACGACGTACCTAAGTGGGAGTTTTGCGACACCATTTTAACAATCAAACACATTTTACTTTTATGTCCATGTTTTAACTTCGAACGGCGTTTGTTTTTTAATTTTCATGATTTTACGTCCGAGCCCCTTACACTTGGACATTTGTTATCAGATCATTGTTGTTTTAATGCTGTGTTTCAATTTTTACAATTTACAGGTTATTTTACTCGTCTTTAGCCATTGTATATACTGTATATCTGTATATAACTATTTGTTGTTTTACACAAATTTTTATTCTTGTTGTTTTTTATATATATATTTTGTTGATTTTGTCTTTCCTTGTTTTACACTTGTTGCTCTTTTTGTATTGTATTTTATCACATTCTGATGTTGCTTTTAACTCTGGTTGTAGGTTTACACGATTTTTATTTCTTATTTACTATTTGTCTTTGTCTGGCGCATTATGGCCTCAGTTGCCGATGCGCCAATAAACCTCAAACAACCAAATTACAAAGAGCTTAATAAATGTGTAAAGGATCAGTTAGTAGCTGATAAGAATCTTTGGCTATATGGTTTGGCAGAAAAAGCTGAGGAAGCAGTTAGACAACATAATAAAGAACTGTACCAGATAATTAATGTTTCGTGTGGGCAAAAACACACAGGTAGGTAGGTATACAGGTATTTAAGGATAAACAAGTTAAGAGCTGGGAATGTTTATTGACAAGGATGCATTTTGTCTCCTTTTCTCTTTTGTTTGTTATTTATTATGTTATGCCAAATTCAAGAGGAAATATTTTGGTCTTAAATGGTCTAGAGCAGTGGTTCTCAACCTTTTATGCTTCACGTAACCCCTGGAAATGTGTATGTAACTGGCTTACCCCTTGTATAGATAGATAAAATTATAGTTATAGTATAACAATGGGAATAAAATATAACATATATATAACATATATCTAGTGACTTTTGAGCTCTCACGGCATACCCAAAAAATTTTTACTGCATATCCCATATTGAGAACCCCTAGTCTGGAGATTTTAAAATTTCTGTGTTAGATTATTGAAGGTGAGGATTCTGTCATGGCTAGGTGGGCTGAGCATTACAGAGACGTTCTAAACAATGTGGTTAATATACACCCATTGCTTGTAATGAAGATAGTGCATTTCTGGTGTAATGTTGACCCTGTATCACATTCTGAAGTTATTACAACAATTTCTAAACTTAAATTACATAAATTATGATGGGGTAGATGAAATTACTACGGAAATTATTAGAGCTGGGAATGTTTCAGTTACCTCATGGATGACTGAAATTTTGAATATCTTTTGTGATAAAGGCATTGTTCATAAGGACTTTATGAGAGCTGTTATTCCTATTTTTTTAAAAAGGTGATTTCAGTTTTTCCCTTCAGGTATCGGCTTACTTTCTGTTCCAGGTAATGTTCTTTGTGTGATTATGCTTAATAGAATTAAGAATCTGGTTGACATACAATTGCATGACAAGCAGTGCGAATTCAGAAGGTAGAGGATGTGTAGATCAGATTTTATCACTTAGGCAGATTCTTGAGAAATGTTTAGAGTTTTAGAAACCTGTGGTTACTACATTTGTAGATTTCAAAAAGGCTTTTGATTCTGTTGATTGTCACAATTTGTGGTTTATTGTGAGATCATATGTCATACCTGAGTTAACATAATGAAAGCTCTGTATAATAACGCAGAGTCGTGTGTGAGAGTTGGTAAGGCTTGTAGCAACTAGTTTAGCATTGTTTTTGGTGTTTGACAAGGGCGCATTTTGTCTCCTTTTCTCTTTTGTTTGTTATTGATTATGTTATGCTAAATTCAAGAGGAAAAATTTTGCCTTAACCCTTTCAGGACCATAAGGTTTCTAAGAGTAAATATTAGTATGTAACTGTTTATTTTAGTTTGTTTAGACGTAAAATAAATAAAAATCATAAGAAAAATACATAACAATGTGTAGTTTTTTTGGAATTTTATGGGAAATATTTTTCCCAATGGACTATAAAGGTAACACAAATTATAGTTAGGCTTATTATGCAATGTCTTTTATTTATTGGTTTATTAGAACAAAATGTTAACTGAAATAATACAAAATTATGAAATAAAATTACTATACAAAATGATGTGCTAATTATGATATTCTGTGAAGCAATTTCTTTTGGTAGTGAGGCAAAGATGGACATTGCACATAGTACATATATTATGCGTCCTGACAGTTCTGTTTTTGTTTTCTAAATGTTCCCGTTTATGTAATTGCATTCAGCATACGTTCTATTTTGACATTCTGTATAAAAAATGCAGATAAGGTTATAATTAAATACGACAATCACCAATTTTAAAATAGGAAAAATGTTTCCCTTAGTCGTGAAAGGGTTAAATGGTCTAGAGCAGTGGTTCTCAACCTTTTATGCTTCACATAACCCCTGGAAATGTGTATGTAACTGGCGTACCCCGTGTATAGATAGATAAAATTATAGTTATAGTATAACAATGGGAATAAAATAAAACATATATATAACATATATCTAGCAACTTTTGAGCTCTCACAGAGTACCCAAAAAAATTTTACTGCATATCCCACGTTGAGAACCCCTAATCTGGAGATTTTAAAATTTCTGTTTTACATTATGCTGATGATTTAACCCTTTTGGCAGATTATCTTGATGAGACTAACTCTTTCATTAGAACTGTTGATGAGACTGGTATTAGAGCAGGTTTGTTTATAAACAGAGAAAACTAAAGTGATGAAAATTGGTCAGGCAGGCTGTGATTCAGTTAATATGAATGGTTGCAGTCTCGATCAGGGGTCTCAGTTTAATTTTCTTGAGAGCTATGTAATAGATATTGGTGATGTGCAGCATGAGATTAACAGAAGTATTGGGATTATTACTGAGGCTTTTAAGAATCTATGGAGAGTGTGGTGAAATAGGCATATACACCTAAAGACTAAAATTAGACTATAATAGTTTGGTTCTTTCTAGAGTTATTTATGGTAGTGAGACTTGGACCCTTTGTAAACAAGATAACAGGAAACTTGATGTTTTTGATTTTAGATGCTTACACAGTATCTTGGGCATTGGATGGTTCAACTTTGTAAGTAATGATGAGGTCAGGCAAAGGAGTCGACAACCTCCTTTGAGCAGCATATTATGTAGAGAGCGACTCAGTTGGTTTGGTCATGTTGCTGGTATGGATAATTACAGATTAGTGAATAGGGTTATAAACAGTGTGCCTAAAGGCCGCAGAAAGAGGGGGAGACCTAGAATGCAGTGGGCAGACAATGTCAAACAGGACCTTGTTAGAATTAATGTACAGTGGCCAGATGCAGCAGATGTAGCTCAGGACAGATATGCTTGGAGAACTAAATTATGCAATCTGGTTGGACCTCCTTAAATCATGGCTGCATGAGGATGATGATGATGGTCAATATATTTGGAGTTTGTTGGGTTATGTAAACAATAATACAGATGATAAACATGATTTTATAAATGCATTCCATATTGTCAAATGAATAACTATGAAAGAATTTAATAAAGTAAGTTAAAGTATACTTGACTCAAGTGTTGGGCAAATTTGGCAGTGTTGGAAGGCAAGATGCATTACAGGTGGGAAGATGGCCCAGGTTATGTCACATCCTCCTTCTTGAAGAAGGCATCAAGGATTGATTACCTTGCCCTAAGTTTCTTCTCTTGGAGCATTTGTTTTTAGCAAAAGATAGTACCAACTACAGAATTGCTACTACAGTAACTAAGAGAATTGCTCTTCACTGCAGTTGTGTGGTCTTATTAATATGTGTTATTTTCGGTGAAGAGATCCAGTCCATCCATGATCTTATTGATCCCCTCTGTCAAAGTTCCCGTGGTGAGGTTTCTTTCAGATGCATCTTCTGTGGAGTCAATGTCATCCTCAGTAGAGCGCTTCTGATCAAGCTCTATCAGCTCTTTCTTGGTGAGATTTCAGTAGCTCCTGCACATCACCAATATCAACTTCATCCAGTCCTAGTTGGTTGGCAAGCTAAACAATGTCATTAGCAGTTGCTGTTCGTTCTCTTTAGATCCCCTATAATCATGACTTGCCTCTGGCCATAGTTTCTTCCAACTACTGTTCATGCAAACGAATTGATGAGCACCACTCCAATTGTGGAAAGTACACTATGGTGCACTAGCACTCATTGACTTAGAGCATACAGTATATACAGTGCTGCACTAACTTTCATTGGCTGAGAGTGTATGGTAGATAATGCTCATTCTACTATATGGGCAGATTAGCTGGAAGAAAATTATGTATTAATTGCATTGTTCAATATTGTAAAACAATGGTTCTCAACCTTTTATGTTCCACGTACCCCCTGGAAATGTGTATGTAACTGGCATACCCCTTGTATAGATAGATAAAACTATAGTTATGGTATAACAATGGGAATAAAATAAAACATATATATAATATATATCTAGCGACTTTTGAGCTATCATAGTGTACCCCAAAAAATTTTAGCACATACCTCACTTTGAGAACCCCTACTGTAAAAGATTTATATACATATATATTAAATATAAAAATATTTATGAGATGAACAGCACTATGATGAATCAGTGTTGTATGGAGCACTAAACAAGGTATGCCTATTTTTGGAGCATCTGAAGTCAACTTGTGTGGTGCAAAATGTTTTTTGGTGATGTCATTGTAATATGTTAATTTCTTAAATAAATATAGAGGGAAAACTGTCAGTAGCTAAGTAGGATCTGAACCCACAACCTCCTGATAACATATTAGGTGCTCTGGCTGCCAAACAATCATCCTCTATTAGTGGCTTTGAGCATTATACCACAGAATCAGTCATTGGAAATGTATCTGACTGTACTGTGTGCACTAAACTGAAAATGCCTTCTAGACCATAGTCTTAAATAACAGTCAGATACATTCCCAATGACTAGTTCTATGGCATAAGATCATAGAACCAGTTATTAAGAAGGATGATTATTCAGCAGTGTAATGCTCCAAAGATTATTAATTTTAAAGTTGGACCTTTTGTCTGATCCAAATTTATTCAAATTCCAGATAGCTTTATTAGGCACTAGGCAAAAATAACTTGTCAAATAAAGTTGAAATAGGGTTCATTAAATATTTGTCAACCATTACTTATTGAGTAAAAATTCAAGTCAAGTTTAATTAAAGTTTAAGTATAATCAAAAATCAATTAATGTTGCTCAAGAGAAAAATGGCAAAAATTCAAAAGTTTCTAAAACAAAGTTTATTTCCAAAAAATTCAGACTCACCAATTTTAATGGAAGAATACAATTTTAATGGAAGTTGGAGTACTAACAACTCCTTCTGTCTACACAACATATACTTCTCACAATACTTCTGACTCTTACATTTCTGCTACTCAGTACACAAAATCTACCTCTCCACTTCAGTACTACATCTTCACTTCACATCTCACAACACTCACTCTGACTTACTCTGTGACCTAACGTCACCTAGTTATAACATGCGTACAGATCCGACATGTTTATTGAATGCCGGGAAAGGCATTTTCATAATATGATGATCTCACTATCTATGACACAAGAGAGGTTGTGTCCTACACATGCACTTTAGCGATTGACAATCAAAAGGTTGGAGTTGTGCATGCACAACTCCTATGCTCGGAAACGAGAATTGCAATGTCTAAAAAATGAAATATTCCCCAAAATGATAAACATAAAGTAAATAAAATAAAACTGGTTAAGGAAAAGTAAAAGTGAATGGGTGGACCATCATAGCAGCCAGTAACTCAGCAGTCAGAACACCTGACATGTATCAGGAGGTCATGGATTCAGATCTCACTTTGCTAATGACAGTTTTTCTTCTATATTTATTGAACAAATCATCTGTGAGATCCTATTGCTTCTGTTCATTTCTGGTCTGAAGTTTCTCATTTTCTGCACATTTTCTCATTATACTAAAATACATTTCTGGTCAAATTTTTATTTCATTTCTTTTAATGTATGAAGAAGAAAGTTTGTGTGTTTGACTGCTTAAACACTCGTCTCCCAGAAGAGCTAGAGGCAAAAAAGTTAGTACAAACATTCTCTTCACCCAAGGAAGGAGAATAGATTCAACCAAAGCTGGGTGGGTGGGTTTACTCAAAATCCCCATAAATTTAACATTAACAGTTTAAAACCTGTGTCACTAATATCAGCAGTTATTCAAAATCATGTGGGGAGTGTCATTTGCTACAACTTTAGAGATTTTCAGACTTCCCCTAAAGAGGAGGAGAAAGATTATATCAAGAGATCTGTTGTAATGAGTTTTGTGCCAAATAAAAGCTTCTGGCTGGGGATTGCCTTCTGCTACATACTTTAAAGAGTTTCAGACCTGAGCAGTGCCAGGTAAATTTGCTAGTAGTAGAATAAAAACGTTATGCCCATTTGGTAGCATTATCTTAATTTTGTCAAGCAATGCACTTGGAATTAATCTTAAAAAACAAAATCCCTCAAGTGGCTGTTTACCACAGAGGTCTGACGGAAGCCTCTCAGTTTAATTTGTTATAGAGAATGTCTGTGAGGAAGGGAAGACCTCAGCAGAAAGACAACACAAACAACCATGCTTTACCTGGGGCTCAAACTCAGGTCCTTGTGATTGGTAGCCAAGTGCACTAACCACTCGGCCAAAGAAATTTTCTGAGCTTTATTTTTTGTTAGTGTTATGTATAATTGTTAGTGAAGCCAGCTGTTGTTTAATATGAGTTTTGTTTTACAAGAAACTAAGAATATTTTTGCATATGTTTTTAATTTGTCCTTAATAACTGTTTATCTAATTTAATTATATTTTTATTTACCCTCAGGATGTTAATCAGAAGCAGGAAGTGAAATCTATTTGTTCACACATGCGTAAAAATGCTGACTTCCATCTCGTTCGATATATATGTTCTTCAAAAGTTCCTTTAGTAAAATTCGTTCATCGCCAGTCTCATCTAAGAGGTGATATTAGTTTATATAACCGATTGGTGAGTTTTTATTTTATTATTTCTTACTATTTGAGCTATATCTTAAATTAAACTGAAGTCTTTAATTCTCTATGATACCTCAAAATATTTTTCAGCACTTCAACAAATGTTCTATGTTATCGAATATCAAAATTTATTAAGGAGAAATTTACATACTGCACCGCAGAGAATGGATAGTAAGAGGAACTTCCAGAATGCCTGTGAGTGACAAGTTTCATCTTCAATGTTCTTGCTGGCAAGCGACTCCTCAGTAGTATTTGAGAAGGCAATGAGGAATGCTGATAATTTATTTGCTTAAGGTTTAGTGAAGGAAATAACCTATAATACTTTCAGAGGAATAGAGTGTGATGCCCCACCGTTCACTTTTGCTTTACCTTAACCAGTTTAGTTTAATTTACGTTATATTTATCATTTTGGGGATTTTTTTATTTCCTTTTTGGCATCACAGCACTCGTTTTCAAGTTTCTAGGAGTTGCGCATGCACCGCAACTCCGATCTTCCGACTGTACCGTTAAAGCGCGTGCAAAGGACACGCCCCCTCTTGCGTCATAGCTTGCGTCGTTCGTCATAGTATGCAAATGTCTTTCCCGGCATGCGCCGGCTCATTGTCAAAAACCAGTGGCCTGCGAGTCACTTGGGGAGTAGAAGGAGTAGCACAAGTGAGTGCACGAGCACAAGGTGCGTAGCACCAAGCACAGTGCGTGTAGCATAGGAGTAGCAGTTATGTGTTCTTCATTGATGTCTTGGTGAGTTGAATTATTTTGGAAATAAATCTGTTTTGTTATAAACCTTTTGAGTCTGTACAGTTTTTTTCTCTTGAGCAACGCAAATTAAGGATTTTTTTACATTTATATTTTTCTTGACAATCATTTTGATTCTTACTCATTAACGCTCGCTGGTATTTGAACCCTAAATCAATTTATTATCAACTTATTCTACTTTTGGCAATTTGTTAATTATTGCCTGGCGCCCGTCTAAGCTATCCGGAGCATAAAGAACTTCAAGTATTTTGCATTTGTTTGGAGCGTTACAGAGTACAATAAAAGAAGTGGCGCAGCGAACAGGGACTCGCCAGTATTTAAAGATAGTATATATATTTGTGGATAAATTTTGTATGATTGTCAAAGATAGTAATTTTTTGAGCTCAGTAGTTGTATATACTAGTTGTAGATTTAACGGCAGCTTAAGCCGAGAATTTTTGTTGAACAAGTAGCTTAACATTTTTTGTGTATTATTCAAAGGTACTGAAGTTTCAGCGTAGATATTGCTGAATATTTAAGATATTTGTTGTATGTAATGATTAGAAGTGTCCGGGCACACACGTACGTAGGCACGATAAGAAAAATCTTTTTTTTGATAAGCAAATTTATATTTTTGTAAAGCTTAGTTATAGCTTTAGTATTGTTGTATAGCAGTACCTTTGAGCGCTGCTCAAGATTAAAAAAAAGGTTTTCAAAATTTCCAAAAATTCAAAATTTTGGCAGACCGCTAAACATGTCTGCTAACAATATGGCCGATTCCGCCATAATGACTTCTGACATAGAAAGAGTAAAGGGTAGATTGCAAGATGTAATGATGGGAGCAGAAGTGCTAATGAATCTGCTTGATGATAATCGGGAGAAAAGGGGAACAACAACAATCCCTAAATTTGCTGACAATGCTACGTCAGTTCACCAACGAAGAAACTTTGAACATAAGGTTCCATTTTCTGTTCCGTCAGAAGCAAGCGATAGAACAGAGTATTTTCAACCGCCACAACGACGATTTGCCAACCCATCCATTAACTATAGTCCTTATGTTAATTGGCCTTTACCTGAGATAAGGTTCGACGGTTCGAAACGTCCGTCATCGTGGACATTTGTCAAGTCCATGGAGGAGCACTTCCGTTTACATGAAGTGCCAAGCAACAAAAAAGTTGTTTTAACAGTATCTTGCCTAATTGGATGTGCTAAGCAATGGTGGAATAACGTAGGATGTCGTCACGGCATAGAACTTTGGGAAGAATTTAAAAACGAAATCATGGACATATATCCGGCTTATAATGATTTTACAGAACTAGCTACAGAGTTGTTTTCACGAAGACAAAGGGAAAGAGATGACATAGAAAAATTCATATGGGGTACAGTAGAGTTATACCAGCTGTACGATGCTGATGCCGCTGAAATTGATATTGTAAATTGCATTTTGTCTCATTTACTTTTGCCCATTAGAGAATTCCTAGAAGTACGAAACGTAAATTCAGTTTCAGAGTTAGTCAAATTGGCTCGGCAATACACTGCAAGAAGAGAATCTGCAGCAAATACACATAACCAACAATGGATGCCATTCCCGCCAAAGCAGCGATATCAGGTTGAGTCGCGTAGAATGACTCCCGCACGACCGGAAGTTACACGGTTCCGACAATTTGCGCTGAACGCGCCTAGAACTATAGAATATGAACGAAGTAGAGACTTTTTGCCACGTCAAGCTTCGAACCATAACACTAGACCTAAAACTTTGGTTAAACAAAAGAGAGAAACTATCACTTGTAACTTTTGTGGCCGACTAAGACATGTTGAGAAATACTGTTACCAAAGGAATGAAAATTCGGGAAACTTTCATCAGGATCTTTGAAGCGAGAGGCCAAAGTTCCTCAACAAAAGCCCTCTCATGAGTTAAGTCTTGCTACTGTGGGTATACATAATGTCTTACATTTACCTTTTGTGAAGCTTTATCACGATAAGACAGAATTCATAGCTCGCATTGATACAGGAGCTGATCTTACATGTCTACATAAGAAAGTATGGGATAAAATTCAGAAAAATTGTAAACTGAATTTGCAGCCGTGGTCCGGTGGACCTTTGAACTTAGCTTGTGCTTCCAAGCAGTGTTTTCCGCAAGGAACTGTTGAGTTACCTATCACTTTAAATAATGTGGAGATAAGACTTGAATTCTTAGTAATAAGTGAATTATTATATGACTCTTTAATAGGAATAGATGCGATACGGAAACACTTGATTGAATTTGATTTTGCCAACAATACTATTTCATTAAAAGCAACAATGAAAGAAAAACTTGATATCGATCAGATAAAATCAGACATTAGAAAACATGCTGACAACGCTCATTTGGGAAATAGCGAGAGAGTTAAGTTAGAAACTCTGCTCAATGCTAATTACGAACTTTTTAACAACAAGCCCGGTAGATGTCAGATTTTAGAACATCATATCGACACCGGCAATAATAGACCTATTTACAGCAAACCATATAATTATCCTCCCAGTAAAGAAGAGATAATTTCAACACAAATTAAAGAAATGTTAGAGGATGGGATAATAGAGCCAAGTTTTAGCCCTTGGGCTTCACCCATCGTGCTCGTTAAAAAGAAAACTGGTGATTTGAGATTTTGCGTAGACTATCGAAAATTAAATGCTATTACAGTCCCCGACAGATATCCACTACCTATTATTCAGAATCTACTAACACAACTGGCTGGCAAGAAATTTATTAGCACACTAGATTTGTCTTCAGGATATTGGCAGGTGTCCGTATATCCACCAGATCGACCCAAAACAGCATTCCTCACAAAAGATGGATTATTCCAATTTCGTTGCTTACCGTTTGGCTTATCAGGAGCACCCGCCATGTTTCAACGTCTTATGTCCGTAGTTCTGGGTGACCTAAAAGGAAAAATTTGTGAAGTATACTTAGACGACATAGTCATTTTTTCTACTGATTTTTCAGAGCATCTACGTGATTTGAATTTGGTATTTGCAAGGTTAAGAGAAGCCGGACTCACCATAAAGTTGTCCAAATGCACATTTCTCCGAGAGGACGTTCAATACCTCGGTTTCACTGTTAATAAGGATGGAGTAAGAACATTACCTAATAAGGTCGAAGCCATAGAACGATTTCCCACACCGCGCAATTCGAAACAACTTAGTAGATTTTTAGGAATGTGTGGATGGTACCGACAATTTGTACCCAATTTTGCTAATTTGGCCGAACCTTTGTGTGAATTACGTCGAAAGCGAAAGTGGTTTCACTGGACACCTGTTTGCGATACAGCATTTCAGACATTAAAGGATGCATTGTGTCATGCTCCCGTGTTGGCCTCGTTTCAAGTTAGCCTTGCCACAGTTAGGCAAACCTTTTTTCATCTACACTGATGCTTCCGATGTCGGTCTCGGCGCCATGCTGAGCCAAGTACAGAATGACAATTGTGAACACGTCATCATGTATGCCAGTCGCAGTTTGAGTCATACTGAAAGAAACTATACAGTGACTGAAAAAGAATGTCTAAGTGTAATATGGGCTGTAGAAAAATTTAAAGTACAATTAGACACATCCGACATAACTATTTTTACTGACCATGCTGCTTTACAATGGTTACAGACATCTACCAATCTAACAGGTCGTCTAATGCGCTGGGCATTATGCCTACAAGAATTTAATTTCAAGGTCGAGCATTGAAAGGGAAGTGCACATCAGCTACCAGATGCATTATCCCGTGCTCCCGTGTGGCCGGCAGAAGTTACACCAGAGCTCGAAGATAAGCCTTTTGCTCCCTCACTCGCCACAATAGTTCCCATTGAATACAAGGAACATTTAATTACTGAACAACAAAGCGATTTAGAATATGGAAACGTGTATCATTATTTGAAAACTGATGAATTACCTCTAGATCCTAGTATAGCTTCAAGTATTGTTGGAAGAGCCAGACATTTCAGATTAATTAACGATATTTTGTACTACTGCAGACGACCGAGTCAAACAGGCAGTTATCGCCCATTTATTCCCAAGAATTTAAGAGAGTACGTACTCCGAGAATTACATGATGTACCTTCAGCTGGACATTTAGGTACACGGAAAACCTATCAGAAAGTGGCCAAAAGATCATATTGGCCAGCTTTGAAAAAGGACGTAAAAAACCTATGTAGAAACATGCCTAATTTGTCAAACCACGAAATTCGATCAAAACCGTCCTTGTGGTCTTATGAAAAGCACGATCTCCAATGAACCCATGGAATTAGTTGGCATGGATTTAATGGGCCCGTATCCACAAACACAAGTGGGATCCCAATATATTCTGGTCTTGGTAGATTATTTTTCGAAATGGGTCGAAATATTTCCTGTTAGAAATGCAACAGCAACAATCGTAGCAAAGAAATTTGTAAATGAATTTATATGCAGATACGGGGTACCCAAGAGTATAGTTTCGGACAATGGGCCCCAATTCATTTCCAATGTGCTTGCTGAAGTATGTGAAACGTTCCAAATAAAACATATATATACAACTCCATATCATCCACAATCAAATTTGACAGAAAGAATTAATCGAAATATTGGCAGAATGATAGCTGCTTACGTTGAAAATAGACATAGTACATGGGATAAATATTTGCAACAGTTTTCCTTTACTTTATGCACTTCATTACATGAAACCACCAAATTCACGCCTTCACGGATATTTCTTGGAAGAGAACTAACATTACCCTGGGACAGACTCATTGGCCAACCCGCATCTCCACAATCCATTGAGTTTAGAACGGAACAGCATATTAGAGCCATTTTAAAGGCACAAGATAATTCCCTACGAGCACAACAAAAGCAACGAGAGGATTATAATAAAAGACGACGACATATGGAATTTAAAATAGGTGATAAGGTCTTGATTAAAACACATCATAAGAGTGATAAAGAAAGAGGATTCATCAAGAAATTTGCACCATTATATGCTGGACCATATGTTATAAGGAAGAAACTTTCCCCACTTCTGTATGAATTGGCCAATATGACCACTAATGCCTCAGTAGGATACTTTAATGTTGTGAATATAAAGATATTTAAAACATCTATAGAATTTTCTAGATCTGAAGTAGATGCTCCACAACAAACCCAGGAGAAACATGGCTCTGATGATGATGAA
This sequence comes from Ryuthela nishihirai, assembly GCA_038380435.1. Taxonomy (NCBI): domain Eukaryota; kingdom Metazoa; phylum Arthropoda; class Arachnida; order Araneae; family Heptathelidae; genus Ryuthela; species Ryuthela nishihirai. Next base: position 117,118,947 of record JAWZYU010000002.1, on the reverse strand, counting down.
CCTTTACCAAGCAGAAGAGAAAAGAACAGATTAGATTATCACCTACTGCACACAACAGGGCAAAGACTGACAAAGCCAGATTCAGCTGTTCCATCAACGTCAAGAGCGTGACGAAAAGCCGACGAAACGACCAGAGCCTGCAGAGCGACAACCGGCAGCGAAGCAGCGAACATCGGGAAGATGACGTCACGAGAGAGATCTACAGCAACGACTTGACTTAACGAGATCTTCAGTAACAACTTTACGTGAAGCCACCCAACGACGACGGAAGGATGTTATCGGAAACGGACTAGATGATTTATTGCCACGGAGTGCCAACAATGAAATTTAAGTATATTTTTCTTTCACTTGGCACTTGATTGAGTTATAAAATGTTTTTTTCTGGAATAGATGAAGACGAAGAAGAAGCCTTGTGAATTATATAGTTAGCGATGTTTAATTTCTTGTTGAAACTTTAGAGTTCGATATTTATTTTTGAAAAGTGAAATTTTTGTAGTTCGAGTTTATACTTGTGTGAATAGAATTTTTTTTTGCATTCTTGTTCATCGAGGTTCTAGTTATTGTATTTACGTGAGTTAAAATGTATTTTTGTAGATTTTTTCGTTTCAGCTGACTGATAGCTGAAAATTTTGTAAGTCGATATTGGAAAGTTTAGAAATTGTAAAATGCTTATGGATATGAATGAGAAGAGTGAAAGAGAATTAGTGATTTAATATTTTTTATGTTTAAGAATTTGTATTGTAAAATAACGTGCATTCCAAAGTGAATTTATGTAAAAAAAAAAAGGAGATTCATGTAAAAGTTATTGGATGAAATGTTATCATTGTATATTATAAATTATTCACACTCTTTTTTTTCTTTATTCTTAGATATGATTTATGTATATGTGTTTAAATCTGTTCAGTGTCATCAGTGATATTTATGTGTCAATGATACGTAATTTTTGGGGATGACATTGGCAGTATTTATTGGTATATATAGATGATGACCATGATGATGACTGCAGAATTTTGTGTTTTTTTTGTGTACCTTTTTGGAGCTGTCCCCAAATGGCCTAGTCTGATAACCGAGTTGTTACCAGCATAACTCCTTTGGGAGGGGGACGTTAGCTCTGAAGGGGGAGGTAACTAATGATTTTTTATTTCAGCTAGATCGCGATTTCTGTGAATAGAAGAAGAATTAGCGGATGATTACAATCCCGCTTGTTTGTAAATTTTGAATTTTCTTAGCTTTGCGTATTTGAATGTAATTAGGAGGAGATAACGGTGTTCGAATACCCGTTTTTTTATGTGATTTAGGTGAAGATTTAGCTGTCACATACTTTTTTGTGGTTAGGGGAAAAGCGGAAGTTATCACCCCGCTAGCATATGTAAAATCACTTTTTCTTTTCATCTTTTTAACATTTATTAGACTTAGTAAGATTAGGAGTTTATTAACCTATTTTTTCTGTACAGTTCAAGATATGCCAATTTCGAGTTTGTATCAGAATGTGATACTAGTTAGACCGATGATGCTAGTATACAGTTAACTGTCACAGCCACTGGTATGGGAGTACACTAGGTTAGCTGTTAATTACATATTTTTGTCAGGGGGAAAAGGGAGGAGGTACCTTTGGTTGTGCTGGAAAATTGTGTCAAAGTGAGAATAGTTCGTCATATCAAAATTTGCGCTAGCATACTTTTACTTATTTATGTTCAGCCATGTGTAAATGACGTAAGATGTGTCCTTTATTCAAAATTGCTCGTCAAAATTTGTTAGGTCAAATCTTTTGACTCCCTTTGGAAGGGGGAGTTGTGATGCCCCACCGTTCACTTTTGCTTTACCTTAACCAGTTTTGTTTAATTTGCGTTATATTTATCATTTTGGGGATTTTTTTATTTCCTTTTTGGCATCACAGCACTCGTTTTCTAGTTTCTAGGAGTTGCGCATGCGCCGCAACTCCGATCTTCCGACTGTACCGTTAAAGCGCGTGCAAAGGACACGCCCCCTCTTGCGTCATAGCTTGCGTCGTTCGTCATAGTATGCAAATGTCTTTCCCGGCATGCGCCGGCTCGTCAAAAACCAGTGGCCTGCGAGTCACTTGGGGAGTAGAAGGAGTAGCACAAGTGAGTGCACGAGCACAAGGTGCGTAGCACCAAGCACAGTGCGTGTAGCACAGGAGTAGCAGTTATGTGTTCTTCATTGATGTCTTGGTGAGTTGAATTATTTTGGAAATAAATCTGTTTTTTTATAAACCTTTTGAGTCTGTACAGTTTTTTTCTCTTGAGCAACGCGAATTAAGGATTTTTTTACATTTATATTTTTCTTGACAATCATTTTGATTCTTACTCATTAATGCTCGCTGGTATTTGAACCCTAAATCAACTTATTATCAACTTATTCTACTTTTGGCAATTTGTTAATTATTGCCTGGCGCCCGTCTAAGCTATCCGGAGCATAAAGAAGGGCATATCAGCAGATGGGAAATAAGCAGCTGTAGGTATTGTATGAGAGGCAATTGTTATTGAGTGCAGGGGAGGTGTGGGTTGCAATAAATTGCATTTTCAGTGGCTCAGCTCCGAGGTTTGGAGAGGCCAGCAGATGTGCAGGTGACTGTAATGCAATCTACATGTGAAGGAGGTTGGAAAGAGGGTCTGGGATTATGGGAACTCTCCAAGATTAGCGAATCTCAAGGGTAGCTTCATTTTGTAAATAGATTAACAAATTTCCTTTGGTTTCATGTGTGTTGCATTAAGAATATAATGAGTGGAATATTTTTATTAACTTTTTAAATTTTGTGATGGCTGAGTGATTAACACTCTTGGCTATTGATTTAAGGGACCTGGGTTCGAGCCTCAGGTAAGTCATGGATGCTCATGTTGTTTTTATGCTGAGGGCCTGCCATCCTCACAGACCTTCTACTATGGCATATAAACTGAGAGGCTCCTGTCAGATCTCTGTGGCAAGCAGCTGCTTGAGGGGGTATTTATTTATTTTATTTTTAAGTTATAGGGTTAAAAATAAATGTTAGTGAAGACATGAATAATGGTTTTTGTATCGGTAGGAATATTGGGAATTGTGTGTGGGGGGGATATTTTAATTGCAGATTCTTATTATGCATTATGGTAGTTGACTTTTAGGTGGTGCTTGACTGGTTCCAGGAACACAACAATGATGTCTCTGTTCTCCCTTGGCCGGCAAAATCGCCCAACCTCAATCCCATAGAGCACTTGTGGGACCATTTGGATCAACAGGTTCAGTGTGTGGACTCACAACCACGTTATCTCCTGAACCTACATGCTCTGCTGGAGTCTGAATGGGCACATGTGCCTCTGGCAACCTTCCAGGGCCTCATTGGGTCCATGCCACGCTGTCTTGCCACTGTCATCCAGGCCAAGGGTGGTTATTTCCATTATTAGTTAGGTGGTCATATTATTCTGATACAACTGTGTATATAACATTTCTTGATGTTAGAAGTGCTTTTTTGGACTTAAATAACAATAGAAATATACACTCAGCAGCCACTTTTATTATATACAGTTCCATGTTGTGTAAATAGTAACTCAGATATGGAACTTTGTAACTTCTTAAATAATGATTTCTTACAAAAAAATGACTAAAGATAATTTAAAGATCTCAATCAAATATATTTAAATTTCTAATGATATGCATTCAGTGTTTAAATAGTTTGGAATGTTAAAACGTTTAACAAGTTAACTCATTCTGAAAAATAAAATTCAAAATTGGCAAAAATTAATATAAATATTATGTGAATTGCTAAAAGTACTCTTACATGTGCTAGTCAAGTTTAGTATAATTGTTATTTCTTTCACTTTAACTTGTTTTACCTTTTCAGAGCATTTATTTAAATTGTCATTGTTGTAAACTACTCAAATTTTTATAACTGTAATGGTCTGTAAATGGTAGCTAGATATTCAGTGGAAGGAGAGCTATGCATCAATTCCCTGTAATGATGCATAGAACTGGCCAGGCCTAGCACCTAAAGTTCAGGACTCTGCACAGAGATAATTCTCTTGTGGAATTCTTGTGTTAGGACAACATCTACTAATAAATCAGCACTTTAATGTCGAATCACATTTTAGAGGAAAAATTGTCTTAAACCAGGTGGGATTATGAACCCACAATCTCCTGATAACATGTCAGGTACTCTGGACCACTGAGCTACCAGCCACCGATCAAGATCTCCTCTAATTAACGCTATGAACATTTCCTATTATGTCACATATAGGTGCTATTCAGGCAATTTAGCCACAAGCAGCTTACTATTTGCCATATAGGTGGAATGCATATATTACAAGTATGCTAGTGATAAATTGATGAAATAAACTCGACATATTCAATATCTACTAATAAATCAGCACTTTAATGTCGAATCACATTTTAGAGGAAAAACTGTCTTGTGCCGGGTAGGATACGAACCCATGACCTCCTGATAACGACCTCCGCAACGGCAGCCGGTAGCTCATTGGTCCAGGGCACCTGATATGTTATCAGGAGGTCATGGGTTCGTATCCCACCCGGCACAAGACAGTTTTTCCTCTAAAATGTGATTCGACATTAAAGTGCTTATTTATTAGTAGATATTGAATACTTCGAGTTTATTTCATCAATTTATTACAAGAATTCCACCCTTATAACATGAATATTTTCAATCTGTAAGAGACCTGATGAACAGATAAAAGTCAGATACTTAAAAATAATCTTAAATTTCTCTTTTCAGGGATGGGAAGATGGAAAGCATCGCCAAGGCATAGATTTGCTTCTCAGCATCTAGAATATGAGTGCATTAATGAAATGTTTCTTACATTTAAATTTAAAAGAAGCATTAAAGATTTGGATGTTTTTTGTTGCTATGATCTTACCTAGGACTCTGATGAGGACAAGAAAGATATGTTCCTTTGGTACTGACTGCTGCAATAGCAATGAGCAACTTTTCATATTGGTAAGTAAATTTAATGGTTTGAGAATAATTAATACTTATTACAAACACCATGATTTATATGTGGTTTGGTGGATGATGAGCAGTGTGGATGGTGGATGATGAGCAGTGTGGATTCAGAAGTGATAGGGAATATATTCATTAGACATTTTCACTTAGGCAGAGTCTTGAGAAATGTTTAGAGTTTCAGAAACCTGTGGTTACTAACTTTGTTGATTTCAAAAAGGCTTTTCAATCTGTTGACCATCATAATTTGTGGTTGATCATGAGATTATATGGCCTACCAGACAAGTTAATTAATATAATGAAAGCTCTCTATAATAATACTGAGTCATGTGTGATAGTTGGTAAGTCTTGTAATGATTGGTTTAGCATTGCTAGTGGAGTTAGACAAAGGTGCATTTTGTATTCTTTTCTCTTTAGTTTGGTTATTGATTTATATTATGCATAGTTCACTGCAAGGAAAAGTTTTTTGGCTTATAAATAGTCTAGAGATATGAAAATTTCTGATTTAGATTATGCTGAAGATTAGACAAATGAGTCGTTAACCACTTTTTAAAAATGGTGTTGAGATGAACTCTCACATTTAAAGCTGTTGATCAGACTAGTAGTATGTTTAGTAATAAGCAGAGAGAAAACTAATGATCAAAATTGGTCAGTCAGGTTGTGGTTCAGTTAATTGGATTGGTTGCACTCTTGGGCAGATGTCTCAGTTTAATTATCTTAAGATCTGTGTAATAGATCACAAGATGACGATGTGAAGCATGAGATATGCAGTGGAATAGGGATTGCTGCTAGGACTTTTAAGACTCAATGGAGAGTGGAGAATAGGCTTATGCACTTAGAGACCAAAATTTGTCTGTGTAATAGTTTGGTCCTTTCTTGAGTTAGTTATGGTAGTGAAACTTGGACCCTTTCTAAACAAAATAACAGGAAACTTGATGCCTTTAATTCTAGATGCCTATGCAGTATCTTGGGTATTAGGTAGTTCACCTTTGTAAGTAATGATAAGGTTAGAAAAAGGAATCTGCAACCTCCTTTGAGCAGCATATTGTATAGAGAGAGACTCTATTGGTTTAGCCATGTTTCCTATGTGCATAACTACAGATTAGTTAATAGGGTTATGAACAGTGTCCCTAAAGATCTCAGAAAAAGAGGGAGACCTAGGATCTGGTGGGCAGACAATCTCAAACAAGATCTTGTTGGAATTGGTCTGCAGTGGCCAGATGTAGCTCATGACAGATATGTTTGGTGAACTAAATTGCACAATCATTGCTAGACCATGGCTGCTTGAGGATGATGATGAAATTTTGAATGGATAATGTTGAAAATGGAGATTTGAATAGATGTGATAGTTCAACAATCTCAGTGTGTAAGTTCAAGAATGCAAGAAAAAAAAATCACCTTTAAACACTAGTATAAACTTATATACGATCTGAAAAATTTATTGTTAATAGAAGTGCACACAAGAGCCAAGGTGAAAATAATTCAGCAAAGTCTAGTTTAATGTTGTTGTAGATACACTTACAATTCAAAGTAGTAGGAAATGAATGGTAACTTCTAGATCAACAAATGTTGCAATTTTATGGCAACATTGTGCACAATATTAAAAAACAATAAATTTTGTAAATCACATTGTAAAACATAATAAAAATTTACCGATGACAAAAGCAAAGTATCTAGATTTTGAACCATATAATACATTCTTCAGCAAAATGGTGGCTGGTTCTATATCAAATTCTATTATGAGAAGGTATATTTGAAAAACAAAGATGTAAGATTTATGATATATCATTACTGAGATGCATGTGCATGAAGTTTCATTATAGTAAGAGGTAACATATCTTATGGTTTTTTTTTTATTGTTGTAGCATGTTATTAGGAAGTTGGCGGTATTTCTTGTTGTTGATTAAAATATTCAGATTAGGTAGTCTTTTAATAGAAGTTTCCAGGCTATATGTAAAATGATATGTTATAAAATATATATAAACTGCTATCTTCCTACAGAAGGTTACCTAATTCCTTTAAAAGAAGAAACCAATTCCAATAATGATGTTAAATCACCACTTTGATACATTGGCATGACTTCAAGAAACGTAGAAGAAGGAATTAAAGAACATAAATACAATATTAAGAAAAAAATACCAGAGACAGTTTTATCTAATATCATTATCAACCATAATGCAACTCCAATCTTTGAAGAAACCAGAATCATTGCCAATCCTGATGCTCAATTTAAATTTTCATACAGCGAGAAAATAATAATCTATATCAACGAAGAATTCTGCTGCAATGATGAATTACCAATTTTTACTTACAGCTAGGAAACTTCTATTTAAAAGACTATCCTATTTGAATTTTTTAATTAATAAGAAATGCCACCAACTTCCTAATAACATGCTACAACAATAAAAACATGCCATCAGATATGTTACCTCTTACTATAATGATACTTCATGCACATGTAAAAAAAATGCACATGTAAGAAATTTTCCGGATCATACATAAGTTTATACCAGTATTTAAAGATGATTTTATTCTTGTATTCTTAATTAGATGTGATTGAGATATTTAAATTATCACCACTCACATTTTTTTCATAAAAAAACCTACATAAGAAGTTTGTTCTGTATGGCTAAAAGTGTGTTGATTAGTAACAAATCGCTCTTTCCCATAAAAAAATCCCATATTATAAATTTGGACATTTCCTTGAATGTATCAAATATCAAAGAGTGATGCTTTTCAGTCTCATAGACTAAATGTTGTAAATGAGTGATGCATTTCAAATGAAAAGCATTGATAACACTTTCCTATAAAAACACATATTATAATGTAAGCTGTTTACCCAGAGTTGCATTATTACTTGTCTTCCTATTGCTTTTGGCTTTGATATTTGTCAATTTGTGGATTTGACGAAATTTTGTTCCACTTTTTTTTGTATCTTTAGAACATGATGGAAAAACAATGATTTATGCATGAAATGAAAGCTTGTGACATGGGGAGTGTCATAGGTTATAAAACATTGACTCCCCCATGCATTCTTCTCCCCTAAAAATGGGGATATATGAAAACTATTCTTCCACTATATCTGTGGAATGTGAATGCCAAAAGTAACAAGTGATATTTCAAATGAATGCTTCTGACATGGGAAATGTCATAGCCTATGAAAAATTGACCCACCACACTTTCTTTCCCCCTAAAAAGAAGGAAAATATGAAAATGATTGTTCCCCTATATCTTCTGAACATGAGTGTAGAAAGTAACAAGCTATGTGCCAAATGAAAGCTTGGGGAGTGTCATAGGTTATGAAAAATTAACCCCCCATGCTTTCTTTCCCCCTAAAAATGGGGAAATATGAAAACTATTCTTCCACCATATCTCCAGAATGCGAATGCCAAAAGTAACAAGCGATATGTCAAATGAATGCTTCTGACATGGGGAATGTCATAGCCTATGAAAAATGATCTCCCACACTTTTTCCCCCTAAAAAAAGGGGGAAATAGGAAAATGATTGTTCCCCTATATCTCCTGAACACGAGTGTGGAAAGTAATGAGCTATGTGTGTAATGAAAGCTCATGACTTGGGGAATGTCATAGGTTATAAAAAATTTACCCCCCATGCTTCTTTTCCCCTAAAAATGGGGAAATATGAAAACTATTCTTCCACTATAGCTCCAGAATGCGAATGCTGAGAGTAACAAGGTATACATCAAATGAAAGTTTCAGACACGGAGAATATCATAGGCTATAAAAAAAAATTGATCTCCCCATATTTTCTCCCCCCTAGAAAGGGGGGGGAAATATGAAAATTATTGCTCTCCTATATCTCTGGAATGTAAGTGTAGAAAGTTACAAGCTATGTGTCAGCAACCTTTGTGTCAAATGAAAGCTTGTGATGTGAGAAGTGTCATAGGTTGTGATAAATTGACCCCCCCATGCTTTCTTACCCCCTAAAAACAGGAAATGTGAAAGTTGTTCTGCTATATCTTCTGAATGTGAGGGTGTACAGTTACTAGTTAGGTGTCAAATGAAAGCTCATATAATGACCATCGTAAGCTATTTCGACTTTTGCCCCCACTATTCTTCCCTCTGATAAAAGGGGGATGGATTTTCCCAGGGTTAGACTTTAATGAGTCACATCTCAAATTAAGCTTATGACATCTCCAATATCATAGATTACCTCAAACATGACTCCAAAAGGGTGGGGGGGAAATATGCTCAATGTTCATGAGTCATTTATCAAATGAAAGTTTTTCAAACTGTCTTTTTAGTGACAAAAAAATATAAATTAATTAAAAATAAAAAAAAACTAACTTCCTGTAGGGCTCTAAAAAGTAGGAAATAAACCTAAACCACATCGATGGTGCAACCAATCACTGAGTTTGTATTCACTTCAAAAGAAGATGGGGCACCAATTTACCTATTAACAAGATTGCCATAGCCCTATCTTCCTTTGAAGTGAATACAAACTCAGTGATTGATTGCACCATCGATGTGCTTTAGGTTTATTTCCTACTTTTTAGAGCCCTATAGGAAGATAGAGTAGATAAATTAAAATATTTTAAAAATACCTGTTTTGCATTTATCTTGACTTTAGATGAGTTGATATGAAGATACGCCTTTATTTTAGGATGCATTTAAAGGATTTGAAAAGTTTAGAGTTTGTCAAAACAGTTGTTCCACCATATCTTTCCAACCTGTTGATCAATTGCAAAGAGTTATGTACGAAATGAAAGCTTGTGATTCAAGGATGGCTATGGAAATTTTATCCCATACTTTCTTCTCCCCTGAAAAAGGGATGTGTAAGTTATTGTTCTGCTTTCGAATGTGACAACTGAGCATAATGATACCTATGTATCAACTGTAAGCTTGTGATCTAGACAATGTCCTAGTCTGTAAAGTTCCTTGTACTTACTCTCCCCCTCCTCCTCCAAAAAGTGGGAAAGTGTAAACAATTATTCTGCTATATCTTCCAAACTTGAGGGGCAAGCATAATAAGTTATATGTCTAATGAAAACTTCTGATATGGGGAGTGTAAACACTATAAAAAATTTGTTCCATACTCTCACCCAAAACAAAAAGGGTGATGTAAGTGACTGTTAATTTATATGTTCTGAATGTGAGGCTGAGTGTAACAAGTTGTTCCTCAAATGAAATCTTATGACATGGGGACTGTCATAGGCTACTTCTAGTTAAGACTCTTTTCTTATTCCAAAAAGAGGAGGAAAATTCCATGGGGATTGATCACAATTAGTTGTATCTCAAATGAATGCTTGTGATGTCTATAATTTCATAGATTATCTCAAATTAAGCCCTTTCCCATTCTCCCCCCCCCCAAAAGTGGAGAGAAATTTAAGGGGGGGATCAATTTTAACAAGTCGTGTTTGACAGAGTCAAATGGAAAACTTAAAATATGTGAAATAATAATTTAATAACAGATATATTATCTTACATATGCATATTTATTATTTTAAATATATTATTATAAACTAAAGACATAATAAATTTAGCAATTTTTCTTCTCTAAAGCAGGGGGAAAATGGCAATTTTAACAACAAAGTTCCCTGTAAAGGTGCCACTAAAAAGCAAAAAAAAATATGTGAATTAAATATTTTTTCAAATACCCATATGCACCGTAAAAAGTGAAAAATAAAGTAAAACATACAAATGGTGAAATCACTTACTGAATTCTAACTTCAGAGGAATGCAGGACACCAACTGATTTCTATTACCAACTGAATAAAAATGCCACTCCACTATCTCCTTTTGAAGTTAACATGAATTCAGTAAGTGCATATATCATTACATTTTACTTTTTTTTTTACTTCATTACAGTGAGAAATTGTTAAAAGTAAATGTTTTATAATATATGTTTAGTATGTGTGTGTCTGCACATTTTCACACAAAACTAGTATTTATATTTTTATATTTCATGTTGATGTAACTTTATATATGTTTTTGTCTAAAGCTGAGTTTTCATCTGATATATGACAGCAATGTTTGTCTGATTTTGTAGTATTACTATTCCTTCCAATAACACTTCTAATTAATCTTTTTATTGCAGGCTGTGTACAATACAAGACTCTTATATACATACAGCAAAATAGATCAGAGAGCAAAAATACTAGGTTGTGCGATGAAATTTCTAGCCAAGGTATGTTTATTTGAAATTAAATTTGAGGAGCAATATGGAATAAAAAGTGCAAATAAGTAATAATAAGATGGAAAAGCATTTTATTGTCTCCTATTAACATGCCAGTTTCTATTCCAGGTGGTATCAATCAGAGAAGTGGAATAACTTTTTCCAGTTCATCTATTAACCTTTCCAGGATCGAGCCTAAAAAAACTGGTTTAAATCCAGAGGCCAGCTATTTTTTTAAACAATTTTTTTTAAATAAGATAACAATATAATTGGTGCTTTTGATTTTAGATGCTTACAACAGTATCTAAGGTACTATTTGGTTTGAGTATAGACAGGCAAACTGGGTCTGGTGTTATGATAATGAGCAAATTGGTGCATAAAATACACAAACTGTGCCTCCTGTGCATGGAGTAGATTATATATTTTTATAATCAAGACAATGATAAATATTAAGAAGTTTAAAGACAGTAATTTGGTAACTAAATTTAATATTTGCATGCTTATACTGTTAAAAATACACTAAATGCCTCAGTCTATTATCAACATAGTCTCAGAATATGATTAAGTAAGTTAGTGTTCCTAAAGCTCTTAACATTTCTTTGAGCAGACATAACATCAAATGCAGTGAAAGTGAATATAGTCAATATATATATATTGCATATATTGAATATGCATGTGAAAGTGAATATATATACAAGTACTGATGGTAAAGTTCAAAAGTTTTCATATTACCTGTTTTTCCCAGACAAGTTTATTTGTTAGGTGGTTCACTCATTGCTATTTAGCACTTCTGTTACTGGTAACAATATAATATTGGCAATTAAGTTGATGTTGATTTTAGTAAACAGACACCAATCTTTAATACTAGGTTGCAATAAGTAGAGGTGCTGCTGAAGTATTTCTCACTGATGTCTTTCATAGGACTCATTGAAAAAACAGAAGTTTAGTTGTCATTGCCTCTTCTCAGATGTGAGCTCGCTTTTTGAGTTTTCACATTTGTTTAAAAAAAATTTAATTCACAATTATGCTGTATCCAGGCCCATGGCCCAACAGTACTTTAGTGTACATGAGTCCCTGGACCTGGCTACTAAATCTAATTGATCCATAAATCCATGGGTGCAGACTGAGGGGGTCCCAATGGGATCACCACTCTCTGGCCTGATGGTTGATATCGTTATGCGGCATATTGAAGAAACAGCTTTAAAAATAGTAACACATAAAATATTAATATATTTATGTTATGTAGATGATACTTTAATTTTCTGGGATCACCCTATACATGAATTAGAAAAATTGACAGATACATTTAACAATATTCTTCCCACTATTAAATTTACACATGAATCAGATTACACATGAATCAGAAGTAAATGGAGAACTACCATATTTGGATATACTGATTAAAAGTAAACACTCGAGTTATGTTACCGCAGTGTATCAAAATCTACATTTACCCCTAATTTAATACTGTATGATTCAGCACACCCTATTAATTATAAAAAAATCAGCAAAAAATATACACATTTCATATGGTCATATAGATACTCATCTAATAATGAAATGTTAAAAAATGAAATAAAGATAATATATGATATAATAAGATCAGCAGGATACCCTGGCAATTTTGTAAATAGAATCCAGAAAATGGCTAGATATAAAATGTAACAAACTTCACAACCTAACCCAGCAGAAGCATTAAATAAAATACAACATACACACAGCTTTCCTTATATTCAGTATATCTAAAACTATGAGAAATAGAATAAGTAAATATGATTTAAAAATGCCATATACAGTAACTAACACAATTAAAAATTTTATGATATTTGGGTTGTTTTGCCTCTGAGTGGCACTTTTTTGCACACAATGGGCTAAATGGCCAGGTCAAAGGACCCCGAAGGCTCAGAGAAGGTTGTGGGGAGGAGACCCACTGCAACAGGAGATAGGTGGTAGCCTCCTGTCAAGGCCATCCAGTGTGTTCTTTAACATGCACACGGGACCACAGCTTACCATCCCATCCAACAGATGACACCCTTTCCAAGCCCATCAGTCCTACTGACTGTGGTCAGGGCGGGGAGTTTTGCAGAGATAAATCTCAACGCTGACCCAGCTGGGACTCAACCTGGGAACTGCAGATTACGAGTCTGATGTGCTACCGATTGAGCCACCCCTGCCCCAATTATTATGATAGAGATAAACATATCCCAATGGGAGGAGTCTATAATGTTGAGATACCTGATGCTGAAAATAAATTGGCAATACATAGGAAAAACTTGTAAACATATGAACAGTGTTTATTAGAACATCAACAAGATGTAAGAAATACAAATTCTAATACAGCTTTATCACAAACAATATTTGAAAATCATTTGCAAATGGAGAATTTAACATATAAAGTCATTGCTGCACCCCCAAGTAAATGCCAACTTCAATATATGGAAAACATCATGATCAGTTTACATAAAGATCACATGTTCAATACCGAAATCCCACCCCTTCCGATGGCGTGAACCTTCTGCTGTGTAAGCAGCATAGTGAAAACCAAAACTACCAGTAGGGGAAGATTCTTATTTAAAGCTTTAACATCGGGAGATATAGTGCCAGATGAAACCCTGCTGGTGCCAGGGTGAAACATATATCCACATGGAGAGGGTGGACAGCTTTTTAGATTGTAATATTTATGGCTGTGACTTTTAAGGTTTTTGAATTAAAACTTGGTTAATTGAATGTTTTTTAAGATGTTTAATTGCAAAATGAGGCCTTTGAATAACCTATTCCTACAATATGAGTTTTAAGGAAGTAGTCAACATGACCAGTAGTGGTTGGTGATAAATCATTTTATGGACAGTGTCTATTTAAAAACAAGGACTGGTATCTGATATCTAACATCAAGTGATAAACATTAGTGCTTATATATTAGCAGCAGCTGCCAATAAAAGATCATTGGCAACCAAATCAAGATCCTTGAAACAGGGTCCTTGCAAGAACAATGTGAGGATAGCAACATAACCAGCTGAACCAGCAAAAGAGGTTTTGAAGACACCTGAAATGGTAATATTTTTCATCTCTTTACTTGGGAACTTTTCACATGGAATAAAAGTATCCTTAAGTGATAATAAACCATGATGAAATTACTCATGGCTTGATTATGTAAATAGTGTTAAGCTAAATATAGAATAGTTGCTCAGGAGTTTTTAATGTTATTACAGTATAATCGTGAATTAAATACTTTTTAAACCATTTTGCTGTGTAATTTGAATTAATATTCACATTTGTTGAAGATAGCAGGATATTATTTAATTTAATAAGATGATTTGTAGCAGATCTTCGTCTTTTAAAGGTTAGCAAAGTAATTCAGTTAATTTTAGACTGTGAAGCATTCAGATATTAAAAGACTTATGACTTTAGTCCTTCAATCAAAGATAAACTTCAGCTATTGGTTAAAATATTGGTTGTGCATTTTGCCCTTACACTTGAGGGGCTTCAACTGGAGATTGACTGAGAAATAAAATAAGTAGAAGCATCCCTATGGTGCTGTAAGAAAAAAATCAAGACACCCATGCAATGCTGAACTAACTCTATTCTCATCTGCATGGAACTTGCTCTTACATGAGCAGACTATTACTTCTCAACAGCACCACCAGTGGGTTGACATGGGTTCAGACCAATGGGATCACCTCTTTCTGGCCTCATTGCCATTGTTGTCATGTGCAAAGTCGGAAACATGGAAATGCAGCAAACTTCATTAAAATTGTCCTTCTACCTGTAGTACATAAACAACGTGATATTATTTTGGGATTTTGATATGCAAGATATGCATAAATTAATAGTTATCTTTAGTAATATTCTACCATCTATCCAATTCACTCTTTAACTGGAAATTAACTAACAGTTACTGTAATTAAATATAGTACAACTCGAACCAACTTACAATATAAAATGGCAGTGTGACATAAACCTACACACACACTTAATATAATCCCCCAAAACTCTTCTCGTCCTATTAATTATAAGGTCTGCAATAGAAGCATATTTTCTCAGAACTTGTAGATACTGTTCAGACAAATCCGATCTCTCAGAGGAGATAAACTTCATGTATGATATTAATAAGCAAGCATGCTACTCAATTTCATAGACCATTTACAAAGAAATGCTAAATTTCGAAGTAAGGTAAATTGATAAATGCCATCAGCACAACAGATTTAACTTGCCCTCACAATATACCATAAATATATCATATGTTGAAGGATTTTTCTATGCAATAAAAAATATGCTCAATAAATTTGGTTTATTGTACTCTTTTCAACATTTAATAATATTAAATCCCTTATTGTTAATGATACTAACAGAGCTAGCAGTGCAATATGTAGTATAGAAATTGATTATCTTAATAATAAAATTAGAAGGCGAAAGTAGATACATTGGAAGAATTTATCATAATATCGAAGAAAGAATATCTGAACATCACAAGGCTATATTTAAGTCTAAACCCACTACAGATTATCTCAAGTAATAGATAATAAATTAAAAATACTGCACTCCCATACAATATTTTAAAATCACCCCCAACCAAATTTCAACTGAACTGTCTTGAAAACTTACTAATTTCTGTAAACACACCCTATGCAATATCAGCCTATTATCTACCATCCACATGGAACTTGCTCTTACATGAGTAGACTATTACTTCTCAACAACATCGTCACAGAAATGCTTCTATTAAGCTTACGTCATCTCTTAGTCAATTATCAGCTGAAGCCCCTCGAGTGCAGGGGCAAAATGTGTAGCCAATAGTTTAACCAATTGCTTATTTTTTTCTCTGACTTAAAGACTAAAGTAATGTCTTTTAATATCTGAATGCTTCACAGTCTTAAACTGGATTTTGTTGTTCATCTGAGTTCAAAATATGAAGATCTGCTACAGTATATCTTTGATGAATATGAAAACTCAATCATGTCATTTCTGAGAACAGGCAATAACAACTAAAATTCAGAATTTTTTAATGAGTCCTCTTCTATGCAAAACGTCAGTGAGTCTAATGAAATGCTTCAGCAGCAACTCAACTTATTGCAACCTAAGTATTAAAGAGTACCAGAAGCAGCTAAATAGCAATGCTTGAGCCATTTGCCAACTAAAGTAATCTGAAACAAACAAGTAATATGAGAACTTTGAATTTTACCATCAATACTTGACTAAATTCAACTTTACTGCATTTGATGTTATGTAGAACCACTCAAAGAAATGTTAATATTAGAACTTTAGGAACACTAATTTGTTCATATTCTGAGCCTTTGTTGATAATGAACTGAAACATTAGTATATTTTTAATGGTATGATTATGTAAATATTAAATTTAATTATAAATAATTACATTTCCCCATGTACATATTTATTAAGAAAAACAGCATGAGAATGAAATGTACAAGAGCTTAAAATTAAATGGCATAATTAAGCTGCATGCCATTTGTAAACCGCAACCATTCATGAAAGGTTTTGAAAACTTCTTTGCCAGTCAGAATAAAATGCTTAAAATAATTAAATAATATTAATCATACTGAGTAATGATGATAATAGGGCTATTAATAATAAATGATATTGATTAAGTAAATAAAATATGCATAACAGTTCTGTTTTGTAATCATTCTTCTCTCATCAGTTTAATTTTCAATTTTTTAGTTTTTTACTGGATTCACAAATACTTGCAGTCTGAATTTGAACACTGATTATGAACTGCATTTGTTCCACATGTCATTGTTTGCTCCATTATTGGTCTAGGTGTTTTTCATTAAAAGTAAAATTATTTAAGAATTTATATATATATGAATGGATTTTACATGTATGCTTCAGTGTAGTCAAATTGTATATTGTTATGTTGCCATTTATTTAAGGTGTATTTTTCCCTTTTTATATAGAATGGGTGTATTGCAGATTCACCTCAGAGATCGTTGTCATCATACTCCTACATCTTGATGGTTATTCACTTCCTACAACAAATATTTCCACCTGTATTACCTGTACTGCAACAGGTGAGAGTCTAATCCTAATATTTTCAATTTAGAAAATATATTTATTGTTAATACATACTTAAGTAAAAGGTGAAATGAATTTGTTATCAAAGGCAAGTTAAAGTAGGTCACCACTGCCCTCCTGATACACCAATCTTCTCATGCATCCGTAACTCTGTGCTGCCTCGAACCATGTCTGCGAGTGTGCAAATGCTCTTCTGACCATCGATGCCACCATCGTACCACTATTGATATCTCTCGTCCAACATGGTGTACAAATTGATGAAAGCCAACCTGCTTCCCGAAGACCCACTTTATGACCTCACTCAAACTCCGCTAACTGAACAAATGTTGCGCGCCTGTGTCATCCGGGCATGGTAGCTTCTTCAAAGAGCACTAAACAACACAACATAAGACGAATAACTTCTTTCTTCATGCCCTAGTCCTTAGATACACGCAGCATACATTTGCATGTTATCGTCCTCAGTGAAGTCATTACTTCATCCAGTGACTTCCAATCTTGGATCACAGTTTCTGCTGCCCTTAACTATTAACATATTATAATATGATGTTCCTAAAGGAATTCCTTCTGGGTGTTCTTTTTTTTTTCAATTTCTGCCAGTATAGATTTCAAAAGGGCTTTTGACTCTATTGATCCACATAATTTGCTGTTGATTGTTAGATCATATGGAATACTTGAAAAGTTAGTTAGTGTAATAAAAGTTCTCTAATAACACTGAGTTGAGTGTGAGAGCTGGTAAAGCATGTACCAATTGGTTTAGCATTGCTAGTGAAGTTAGGTAACGGTGCGTTTTTGTCTTCTTTTCTCTTTAGTTTGGTTATTGATTATGTTATCTGGAATTTTTTTGCAAGGGGCATATTTTAGCCTTAAATGGTCTAGAGGTTTAAAAATTTCTGATTTAATTATGTGAATGATTTGGCCCTATTGGCTAATAATGTTGATGAGATTAATTCTTTCATTAGGCTGTTGAGTAATAGAGTAGGTTTGATGATAAATAGAGAAAAAACTAAAGTGATGAAAATTGGTCAGGCTTATGGTGCTTCAGTTGCTTTGAATGGCTGCACTCTTGAGCAATTAGTTATGATACCAGTATGTGAACCCTTTGTAAGCAGGATAGCAAAAAGCTTGATTCTATTGATTCTAGATGTTTGCGTAGTATCTTGGGCATTAGATGGTTTGACTTTGTAAGTAATAATGAGGTTAGAAGAAGGAGTCATCAACCTCCTTTGAGCAGCATATTGTGCAGAAAGAGACAGCCAAACCAATGCAATGTTTCCCATTGCATAGTTGCAGATTGCCAAATAGCATGATGAATAGTGTGCTTAAAGTCATCAGAAAAAGAGAAAGAAAGACCTAGGATGCAGTGGGCAGACAAGTGATCAAATGCAGCTGCTGTAACTCAGGACAAACATGTTTTGAAAACAAAATTTCAGTCTGGTTGGACCTCCACTACCCTTGGCTGCATGAGGATTTTGTATGTATGTGTGTAATGAATTGTACTATTGACCTAATGCAATAGCTGTACAATGTACTTTTCTGGCAGAAAATCTGTGAATCACATCGATTATGCATTCCTCTTAGAGGATTGTAACCCACAGGATTTAGACAGGAACATAGTGACAACAATGATTATAACTAAATGCAAGTAGATTCATCAGAAGGTAACATTTGATGCCAATTCACTTTGTTGTAATAAACTACAAATATTTTGAAAATATTCATTTTTTCACTTTTTTTTTTAATTGTAGTTTAATAGAAAACAAAAAATTAGCAGTGTCACAACAGTTTAACTGCATTATTTTTGCCCTGGACTGCCCTTTAGCATTGAGTTTATTTTACTGTTAATAAAAATTACCTCTCAAGCAGCTTCTTGCCACAGGTCTGCATGAGCTTGTCAGTATTATGAGCCATGGACAAGATCTGTGAATAGGTGAGACTTCTGCAAAAAATCAACCTTCATCAGAAAAAGCACAAATGGTAACAGCTATAGGTTTTCTAGCCTCTCTTTCAGCATAATATTCATCCTCATATTGGCTTCATCATTATTTAAAGAAGGGTTGTCTCAGTCAGCATTAAGCTCATAATCTGCATTTCCAGTTTTGAGTCCGATCTGTGGGTTTGTTGAAATTTATCTCTGCTAACCCTCATCTTGCCCTCACTGAGTAAGGAGATACTAAAAGTGGAAAGATCACCTTCCATTGTATGGTACATTAAACCATGGCCCCATGTGCAGGAGAGCCATGCATATTAAAGAACATGCTAAATGCCATTGGTGGGAGGCTTCAATATCTATCTCCTAACAGCTGTGCAGTGGGTACCCTTTCCCAACTTTATCTTAGCTTTTGGGGTCCTTGTGACCTGACTATTTAGCCCATTGTGTGCACAATAATACCTACCACTCAAAGGTAAAATAACCTAACCCATAATCATTAAAGGTAAGTTTTCACATTATTTGAATAGTTAACCTATTTTATGAACTTTATAATGCAAATTTTTTTTAGCAAACATATTCTTTTTTGCCATAATATATTTGTATTTGTGACCATGTAATACTTCTTACTTTTTCCTGTGAGCTGGGATGCAAACCCCTATTTCCTTAGTTTTATTCCCTATTCCTTAACTTCAGTATATTTATGTTTTCCAGGAATGTAACCCCTGTGAATAGTGAAGGCCTACTCTATTAAAAGTAATTGCAATCACAGATCTAATACTTACAAAATTTAATAATATGTGATGGTTGGCTGTGTTTACAATTAAAAAATTAATCTTGAGATTGGACAGTATCACTCATTAATGTATATATTTAAATTGCCTCACAGTGCAATTTTCTTATGACAGATAATTTTTGCTCAGATAGTATGTGCAAAAAAAAAGCCTTTTTGTTATCAAAAGGTTACCTAGTATGAGAGAGTACTTTACCAGTCCGTTGAGTTGGATGTATATGTTTACGTCACTTCAGTTGTAGTTACCAGTCCCAGTTTTCTTGATATTCATCAATATTAATTCTATATTTTATGCTATATTTAATTTTTTATAAGTATATTTTGATTTTACAGTAAAAATAATTTAGTATACATATGAAGCTAAGCCTTAATTACCAATCAATTGCAGTCTATAAATATTATTAAATAAAAATGGATAAATGCATTAGGAAAGCAAAAAAAAAAGAGACAAAAATAAAGTAATAAAAACATGAGTGACTGCTGAAGATAAATGTAACTATTAATTTTTATTTGCTTTATTATTAAGAAATACTTTTTATTTTGTTATGTAATATTACCTACTTCTATTCAGTACTTACTTCACAACAAAAACCCAAATTTTAAATTTTTTGTTTCACTGAAAAAGTGAAAAAAAATTTGAGTGCACCATCTGGAAAATTTATTATTAACCATATTAGTAGGTTAAGGATTGATGGCATAAAGTATGCTGTTTCATATAACAGATATGAAGTTTTTTGTAATTCATTAATTAGAAACTAGTACTTTTAGAAAATTTTAAATATTACAAAAAATTGTATTCTTTTACTTATCTAGCTATATAATCAACTGGATGCAATGCCTGAAGATATTGTGGATGGTCATAATGTTTGGTTCTGCACTGATATTGAACAATGGGTAATAGTAATGAATCTCAGTTTTCTCTCTTATGTTTCAATTCTGAAAGTCATGTGTTCAATTCTTCAATATTTACCATAAATGAAACTTTATGCAATGTAATCTTTTTCAAGTGTAAAATTTTATTCTTAAGCCCTCCATAGTATTTAAGAGCAAACTGTAGTATAATTACACACTTAAATCTACAAACATCATCAATATGAGTAAACATCACTAGTACAAAAAGGAAACTTCTGTTTTGTATTTAAATTTTATGCATTTATTATGAAAATATATAATTTAATTTTGAAAAAAAATGTTTACCATTTCAGTTTGGCAAGAAATTTAATATGCTGTAAAATAAAGAATACTTGTTGCCATTTGCCACCATCAATCCTATTATATGACATTCAAGCTGTTCTCTGATTGCAGCTCATAAGTTTGATCTGAACTGTTGCCAACACATTTTCCATAAAATTTTAAAATACTCCTGAAAATTAACCATTTTTTTTACGAAATCATAGCTTTAGAAGTAATTATAAAGTAAGTATTTCTCTTTTTCTATTTTACTATATCTTTCCATACTATCTCTGTTCTTATTCAAACCTATTTCAGTATTTCTAAAAATATCATTCATCAAATAATTTTCTGAAAGTGAAACTAAAACCACAAAAGTTCATTGCTTTTGGGATCATATTATGCTTATTTGCATTGAAGCAGAAGAAACAACTGACTAATTGGACATGTGTTCATTTGGAGCAAAGCACAAGATGACTAATTGGCTGGCTGTGTGTATGCTCTTTAGTGCCACCCTCCTGTCGCAAACATTGGAAAATACCTGTTATTGTTGAGTTAGTACAACCTTAATAAATCTTCTGTTTTTATTTTCCATAGATTTATTTGTTTATTTATCATCATCGATCTTTTAGAGCATAGGTTTCCAAACTTTGGGGGTGCAATGATGCAAATAAATGGGTTTCTCATAAGTTGAATGGGGGGGGGGGAGGCTTGATGCTGAAAAGTGAAAAGTTTGGGAACCCCTGTTTTAAACTTATGGTTACATTTTCACTGGTGTTTTTCTAGTAGGAAGTCTTTCAGTTTTTTTAAACTTAATTTGGGTTATTTCCTAATTTTTTAAAAATGATTTGAAGTCAATCCACAAACAGAACAGTAAGCTTCCATAAGAATGAAAGTAGCCTTGTGCAATTTTGAGCCATGTTTTAAAGTGTGTCATGGTGAAAAAAAAATCATAAGAAAAAAGTAGCCCTGTTTCAGCTAATTATATTTCTTATGTTATTCAGAAAGCAATTTTCTTTCTGTTGATATGTAATGTAACTATTTTTGTTCATCAAGTTTTCCAGAATTAAGCCTCAGTTGCCTTGCTAGATTTTTATTTCAATATATCACTGAAAAAATTTTATATGTTTCCCTTATTGGTTAGAAATATTTTCACAAAATTCATAATTGAACACTGTTTAAATTTGAATTTCTTTACCCATCTTCTGGTGGCACTATGTCGGCAATGTATTTTTTATTTGTAATGACAGCAATGAGAAATTAAAGTGCCTCATTGATAGAACCAATAATATCTATCCTACAATATGTTTCATGAAGGAGCAGGAAATCACCAATGCCATCCTCTATTTAGATGTTTTTATCCAAAGAGATGACACAGGAGCCTTGACACTGTCATTGTACTGAGAGCCTACCTACATACCCTCCATCATATGTACAGACTCATGGGTGTACAAAATTGCAGCCTTTCATTCTCTCATCCATAGGGTCTTCACCATATCATCAAACAAGTATTTCCATACAAAAGAAGTTCAAAACGTTCAATCCATTGTTGCATCCCATGGCTTTCTCCCCAAAACAGTATAAAAGCTAATTAATAAGTATAGAAACGATGACAGAAGAGATTCTGCTCTCCTTCCAAATCAACAACTCTGATCGGACAACCTTTGCCAGATCTATTATCCTGCATTCATGTCCTGTGAAAATCAGTCTTTAAATTACTCAGAGCCCAAAAAATCAAGATTGTTTTCAGCCCAGCTCCAAATCTTAATACGATTATGAAAAAGGATAGAGACAAATTCAGCCTCCTTCAAAAATTGGACATATACAGATTTTCCCTACAGAAAGTTCACAGAGCATCAGACAGATGTCAGCCAAAACAAGCTAATTCTACCTCTGCTGAGCTGGCAATACAAGACACTGCTATCATAGATTGGGAGCATGCCACACTCCTAGCACATGCATCCACTTACTATGGAACCATCATTTCGCAAGGCTATTGAAATAATGACTTCGCCCATCTCCACCTGCAACCAAGACACTAGAATCGTCCTTCACAACATGTGAAAAGAAGTTCTTAACATCACTACATAATGTCACTTCACCTAATTTTTTAATGCACAAAAAAAAATTCCCACACCCACCTTCCCTACTGCAGTATGGTTGGTCATTGGCATAAGCCTGGGCTGTTATTTACCAGAGTTATTATTATCCCTATTTTCAAAAAAAGGTGATTTCAGTTCTTGTGATAACTATAGGGGTATCAGCCTACTCTCTGTTCCAGGGAAAGTTCTTTGCAGGATTGCGCTTAGTAGAATTAAGAATCTGGTTGACATGCAATTGCGTGATGAGCAATGTGGATTCAGAAGTGGTAGGGGATGTGTGGATCAGATATTTTCACTTAGGCAGATTCTTGAGAAATGTTTAGAGTTTCAGAAACCTTTGGTTGCTAGCTTTGTTGATTTCAAAAAGGCTTTCGACTCTGTTGATCGTCATAATTTGTGGTTGATTGTGAGATCATATGGTATACCAGACAAGTTAGTTAACATAATGAAAGCTCTCTATAATAACACTGAGTTATGTGTGAGAGTTGGTAAGGTTTGTAGCAATTGGTTTAGCATTACTTCTGGTATTCGACAAGGGTGCATTTTGTCTCCTTTTCTCTTTAGTTCGGTTATTGATTATGTTATGCGAAATTGACTTCAAGGGAAAGATTTTGACCTTAAATGTGCTGGAGATACGAAAATTTCTGTTTTAGACTATGCTGATGATTTAGCCCTTTTGGCAAATGATGTTGATGAGATGAACTCTTTCATTCGAGCTGTTGATGAGACAGGTAGTAGAGTAGGTTTGCTTATAAACAGAGAAAACTAAAGTGATGACAATTGGTCAGGCAGGCTGTGATTCAGTTAATATGAATGGTTGCAGTCTTGAGCAGGTTTCACAGTTTAATTATCTTGGGAGCTATGTAACAGATACTGGTGATGTGCGGCATGAGATTAACAGACGAATAGGGATTGCTGCCGGGACTTTTAAGAATCTATGGAGAGTGTGGAGAAATAGGTGTATACACCTAATGACTAAAATTAGACTGTATAATAGTTTGGTTCTTTCTAGGATTAGTTATGGTAGTGAAACTTGGACACTTTGTAAACAAGATAACAGGAAACTAGATGCTTTTGATTCTAGATGCTTACACAGCATCTTGGGCATTAGATGGTTCAACTTTGTGACTAAAAATGAGGTTAGGACTTCTTGACACAAAGACTGACTTTTTAGACTTTTTAGTCACAAAGTTGATGGTTCAACTTTGTGACTAAAAATGAGTTTGCAACCTCCTTTAAGCAGCATATTGTGCAGAGAGAGACTCCGTTGGTTTGGTCATGTTGCCCTTATGGATAATTATAGATTGGTGAATAGGGTTATGAACAGTGTGCCTAAAGACCTCAGAAAGAGGGGGAGACCTAGGATGCGGTGGGCAGACAATGTCAAACAGGACCTTATTAGAATTGGTGTGCAGTGGCCAGATGCAGTAGATGTAGCTCAGGACAGACTTGCTTGGAGAACTAAATTACTTGGAGAACTAATTGGTCTGGTTGGTCCTCCATAGCCCATGGCTGCTTGAGGATGATGATGATAACAATTATACAAATATGTATGTACTAAAATACAAGAGTAATGGATTGCAGGAGGTAGGTCACCAATTCAGATTGACCCATTATACTTGATTGGCTGATTCAACCAATACAACCAGTAATTGAAGACATTATTAGATAGTGATATTCTTTTGACTGTGTCAGGCTCAACAGGCTTAAACTCCTGGAAAAATGTGTTTGAATTGAATTTGAACTGAATTACCAACTTTTTATTTTGCCAGGGAAGGATATTTAGATATGAAAATATAACAATATATTGAACATTAGTTTGAAATAAAATACTAATAAAACTGACAGCTCCTGTCTATGGCAAGCACCTGCTTGAGGAGGTATTTTTTTAGCACATGCTTACAAAATGTTTCATAAACAGTGCTTAGCTCAGTTCAGTGTCATTTCATTTGCAATATAAAAATCTCCAGTTCAATACCATTGCTCTTATAAGAATTTTTTTTTTTATGAATCTGGACAAAAATACCAGTGTCTATGCACATGGAAGCCCTGGATGAGTATGTTGTCCACCAATTTTGGAACAACAGCATGTCCAATGATGCTGGATTGTAGCTGAGCAGTACTTCTTCCAGTGTACACAATTGCATTCACATAGGCATGAGCTGTTTTGCTGTCACACAAAACATAGTTTTATGTCAATGTTTTTTTTGCTTCTGTGGAACTGTACACCATAAAAAAGTTCTTCCTTTGAAGCCAATTATTTCTCCATCAGTACATATTTCTCTGTTTGGAAGTGCTGTATCAGGAAGAAAATTGCAAAGTTTAGCTAAAGGATTATAACCAGGTTCACCATTTTTTGTTTTCATAATGTTGTATCACTGAGAGGCAGACATTGAAGTAATACAGCAAATCTATTGCATGACATGATGCTTAGAAAGAATGGAGTGTGTGTGAGAAAATTAGTTGACCAGTATTATGCTATAGACTGCTTTCTAATAAGGTCCATGTTATATACTAGAGCTAAAGAACTTTTCAACAGCTGTTGCGGGTTTTCCACTGAATCTGGTTACCCTTGCCAATGGTTGATTGGTTTCTTGGTTGTTTTTGCTTCTGAGCAGCACTTTTTTGCACACAATAAGCTAAATGGCCAGGTCGCAAAGACCTTGAAGGCTCAGAGAATGTTGCAGGAGGGGACCCACTGAAACAGCTGTTGGGAGACAGATGGTAGCCTCCCATCAAGGCCATTCAGCATGTTCTTTAAATGCACAGGATACAGCTCTCCCACACACTGGGACACACACATGGCCTTTCCAAACCCATTAGTGTACCCTATTGACCATGGGCAGGGCAGGAAGTTTTGCGGAGATAAATCTCAATGCTGACACAGGTGGCACCCTTGCCAAGGGGTTTCCCAGAATAAGTTTCATGCTGCTGAAGCAAACCCCCACTATAAATATTAGTTTGCTCTGCAATCTCTTCAAATGTCCCATAAGTAAAAAACATTTTGGGAAATAATATAAGGGTTTTTTAGCTTACCCAATGTTAGGACCAGTTTTGGTTGTAAACTCAAGATGTACTGGAAAAACAACATTCTTCTTTAGAAAGATTTTTCCTGCATCCTAATAGAGTAGATCCACATCATCTTCACTCATGCCCTCTGATCCTGAATCATCAGGAAAACAAAAAAAAAACTTCATCCCCATCAGAAAGTTGGAAAAATTCTTCTCCTTGATATTCTGATGAAGCTGAAGGTCCTGCATTAATTTCCTACCTAACAGATAAATTTTCACCTTTTGGTGAAAAGCCAAGAAATTCTTAATCATGAGTCAATGAAATATTTGTCAAAAAAGTCACAATTCTTGGAGTAACTTTTGAAAGTCATTGATGGTGTAGTGGTTAGCATACCTGGCATGTTACTAGGAGACATGAGTTTGAATCCCACTCATGGCAAAATCAGTTTTCAGCCTACTATTTCATGAGTTCCAGGTCTACAGGACATCTTCTGCAATACCATACTACTGAATTATTGATTTAATGTCAAAAGCGTGAGGGACAAATATTAAATTCCATCACATGAGGCAACATATTACCAGATTTCCTGACATAGATGGTGCCATGTGTGAATGAAATAAAAAATGTGGGAAAGTTTGTATTTTGCACTAGCTGAATGAAAAAATTTTTAGCCACTGATGATGTAGTGGTAGCATACCTGGCATGTTACTAGGAGACATGGGTTCAAATCCCACTCAAGGCAAAACCAATTTTTTTTTCAGCTTACTATTTCATGGTCTCAATATTTTGAGATTTGCTGGTTGTCACTTGCAACACTGTCATAATCAACAGTACAATTCAAAGACAGTACCAAACAACAAAGTGCTTAAACAACTAGCAATAATTGTGTCTTCAGATGGAACATCTGGAGTGAGCCAGCAGTACATCATACTTCTGATTGCCAAATTCCATCACATGAAAGTGCCACTCTAAAAAAGATAACTGTTCAACTATAAAATCTGTGTTTTAAGAAATTTATGTAAGTTACAATGATTCTACTTCATTGTATCTGTTTCTTCCTAACTACATGTAACATACTATTAACCATCATTTTAACTTAGATAAAATTAAGATTCCTGACTAGAACATTGCGTTTTAATGATTTAGTTAATAGTGAAATCATTGATATTAAATATTTTAATTAAATATTTTAATGTGATGAATGCTGATTGTCAAATGCTTCAGTAGTGTTTCTTCTAAAGTACATATACACTGTATCAGGTCTCCATGGCCTGTTACCTCATTTTTCTCACTAGCTAAGCTTCAGATGCAAAATTACCTTGGATCATTTGGTATGTAGTTTTCCCTGATGGATTAATCTACAAATAGATTACCCACCATTAATGAGACACCCTGTGTAATAATTCCAAATGGGTAAGATGTATTAACTCATCTAATAACATATTTGGTATTACAACCCTCTTTCTCATTTGGTTTAAATAGTGCAATAGCAAGTACCCTGACATAGAACCTACAACTTATATATACACCGAAGAGCCAAAACATTATGACCAACATGTCTTTATGCAAATTGAAGCGATTGTAGGTAAACGAAGGCATGTGTAAAGGTCGTGAAACAGTATAAACAACATCTGATACTGAGCTCTGTTAATCAGTGTTATTCTTGTTCTTCAGATGGAAAAGGCAGTGGATTTAAGTGAGTTTGACAAAGGCCAAATTGTAATGGCCAAATGACTGGGTCAAAGCATTTCCGAGATGGCAAGGCTTGTGGGGTGCTCACAGTCAGTCGTGGTTAGTACCTTCATAAAGTGGTCTGAGGAGGAAAAAAACCACGAACTGCTGGGAAGGTGTGGGCTGACCACAGCTCATCGGTGCTAGAGGTGAGCAAAGGCTATCCTGTATGGTACAAGCCAAAAAAAGGAATACTGTGGTGCAACTCGCCCATAATTTGAATGCTGGTGATGGGAGTAATGTGTCACAACACACAGTACATTGAACCCTACTGGAAATGGGACTGCATAGCCACAGGCCACTGTAAATGCCCATGCTAACCTTGGTTCACCATCGAAAGCACCTACAATGGGCACGCAAGCATCAAAATTGGACCTTGAGTGATTGCTAAGCTTCAGATATACCATAATTTTCTTATTAAATTATGGTTGGAAGAAGGTCATCTGGTCCGATGAATCTCAATCTCATGTTGCACCACGTGGACGGTTGGGTACATGTGCATCGTTTACCTGGGGAAGTGTTGGCACCAGGAAGCACCATGGGACAAAAGCTGGTGGAGAAAGTAATACTTTGGGCAATGTTCTGCTGGGAAACCCTGGGTTCAGTCATTCACGTGCAGGAAACTATGATGTCTACCACCTACCTAAACATCATTGCAGACCAGGTACATCCTTTCATGCAAATTGTATTTCCCTCCAGTAGTGCCTTCTTTAAGCAGGATAATGCACCATGCCACACTGTGCAGATTGTTCAAGAATGGTTCGTGTAACATGAAGAAGACTTCCAGGTATTGTCCTGGCCTCCAAATTCCCCAAACATCAATCCAATCGAGCATCTGTGGTTTATGTTGGAACAGCATATCCGATCTGCAGTGGCTCAACCACATAACTTACAAGAGTTAAAGGATCTGCTTGTAACATGTTGGTACCACATACCACATGACACCTTTAGAAATCTTCTAGCGTCCATGCCTTGCCAGGTAAGAGCTGTTTTGCTGGCACATGGAGAAATGGTAGAAGAACTATCCTGGTGTGTAACCAGGATTCCAGTAACTATATTCAAAAGTATAAAATCACTGAATGAACATCAGTTGTCACTAGTGAGTTTTTGCTATATTATGAGTAAAAATTTTTTTTTTTTGCAGAAATGTCAATGGAAAGACAGTGATAGAAATGCAGAGTCTGTTGGAAAATTATGGTTAGACTTTTTGAACTACTACACAGTAGTTTTTAAAGCTGCAGATAATTTTGTTACTATCAGACAACTTGAGCCATTGCCTAATTTTCAGAAGGAAAGTACATCTAGGTTGTTCAACATTGAAGGTGAGAATGATATCTTTGTTAATGTGAGTTTAAAATAAACATTGAAATTATCATGAAAAACAAAACATATCTTCTACAAAAACTGGTATCAAATACTATTTGCAAATTTCACACAAGCAGCTCTTTGAATTTTCTATATGAACCAAATTGTTTTAAATAATATATGTGGTTAATATATATATCTGATGTTTTTGAGAAAATTAAAATTATAGTAGCAGAAACTGCATATACTAACCCTTTGCACCCAATAGGCACCGCTACCGCGACATACTAATACTATTTAATGTCATACTAAAAAAAATCTGGAGTTCAAAGGGTTAAGAGGTACTGGAGGATTAGTAAGTAATACAAAAAAAAATTGAGGAATAGAAATGTAGATAAAGACAGATAATAATTTTCCTTCTTTTGAACAAGTTCTATGATATACCAGCTTAACTGAAGAAAGCACTATATATATATTTACTACATCATTCTACATTCTGTTTAGTGAAAGATCAAAATGGACTAGTTTTTATATATTCTTGCACTATTTTTCAATGAGAGAACTTCCTTCATTTGAGATTAAATATAGCAAAATGATACTGATTTGAAAGATTTAGGATAAAGTTTATAGACACTTAATGGATTGTGTATATAGAGGGTCAGAAAGAAGAAAACAAATGTAAATAGATGAACCTGTGGGATTGAAGTTGTAAAGTTCTCAGGATTTATATACTGAATAATAATTTTCTAGAGAATTTCATTTTTGAGAATATTGTTTATGTTCTTTGTTCTCTTGAGGTACTGTCCATGTGTCAGTAACTCTTTACCCTAGGATGTTTTTGCTATCTTTAGGTGAATGTTGTTCTTTCAATATTTTATTGTACCTTTGCATATTTTGTTTTCAGATTATCAGTTTAGACTTTTTTTTAATACTATATTATACATCCCTGCACCTTTGAGGCAGAGAATGATGGAACTGCCACCACTCAAAAGATCAATATTTGAATCTTCCTCGAATCAAGAGACAGGTTTCCGTTTCTAAGGTTTTTATAAGGTTTCTAAGGTTTCTAAGGTTTTTAGATTTCCACTGAGAAAATTCTTATTGTTCCTCCAGTAAGAACTCCAACAGTTCTGGGTGCTGCAACAAGGAATTCCAAAGCTCCAGCTTATTATAATATATTAGCTTTTCAAGTTCTTCTAACAAATATGGTCCTCCAACAGAAAAAATAATGGTTCTAACACCTAGTATGAAGACTTTTGCCATTGTTTGTAATAGCAGTGTTTCTAGTGGTAACGCCAGTTGTATGTAAATGATGAGCATTAGCCTTTTACATAGTGTCTATTAGATATTCCAATGAATCTACTGATATTATTGTGCTAACACACTAGCACTGAAACAGTGCCCATGACTGCTCCACCTAGCACTACTGTTCTTAGTATTGATCTCTCAAATGCTCCATACCACTTTGTCAATGTGGCTAGTTCTGTGAGGATGATCTCTGGATGTTCCTTGTGAAGCCTGCCACCATCAATGCTTCAGAAGATACTTTATCATTTTATCTCACAAGATAAAGGACTCTTGCCTCATCCCTTTGAATATGTCCTCTCCTGTTTCTAGGCCTTTCATCTCTATCAACCTTAATATACTGTCTGCTATAGTGATCTGAATTAATCAACTGAATATAGTGATCTGAATTTCAGAGGCTCCATATATATATATCATCAATGTTGATGATATATATATATGGAGCCTCTGAAAAGAGACAGGACATTTGAGCTTATGCAGCATCTTGGTATTAGGTGTTTTGATTAAGTAAATAAAAATGAAGTTAGATAAGGAATAATCAAGCATCTTTAAGCAACATCATAGATAAAGAGAGATTGACATTCGTTTGTTCGCTCACTATCTCTCTCTCTAGACACATCTCTCCTGTGCTACACCCACAGGACTATAAGTTTCTTTCCAGACATATCTCTCCCGAGCTATAGCTGCTGCATTCAGACACTCTAGGTCAATTCTAGCAAAGTCCTGAACGAAATTGTTTTGTCTTTCGCACCCTAGGTCTCCCTCTTTTCCTGAAGCCTTTAGGTACACTGTTCATAATCCTGTTTGCCAATCTGCAGCTATGCATATGGGCAACATGGCCAAACCAATGCAGTCTCTCTCTGCACAAAATGCTGTTGAAGGAACATTAACTGTATATAAACTGATATGACATATAAGCTTTTATTATATTTTCATTGTTATGTGTGATTTGTAACTTTATAAGAGCTCATTAAATTGATTTTGTTAATGTTAATATTTTTAAAACATTTTTGTATTAAAAAATTTAAAAGAAAAGTAAAAGAAAATGACTTTAAAGCTGGAGTTTGAATCATCCAAAATTTCGAGTAATCAAGGTTCTACTGCAATTGAACTTAGAAAATTATAATAACCAAATGGACTATTCTATAGCATATCTTTTGACATTCAAACATTGATGGCAACTATGATATTAACACACCTCTTAGTGGACACAAGGCAGACAATGGTACACCAAAGAGCCAAAACATCATGACCACCTGCCTAATATGATGTTGTTCCTCCAGATGCCACCAAAACAGCTCTTACCCAGTGAGGCATGGATGCTACAAGATTTCTTAAGGTATTTTGTGGTATCTGGTACGAACACATTATTAGCAGATCCTTCAACTCTTGTAAGTTATGTGCTGCCAAAACAGCTCTTACCCAGTGAGGCATGGACACTACAAGATTTCTAAAGGTGTCTTGTGGTATCTGGTAGCGACATGTTAGCAGCAAATCCTTCAACTCTTGTAAGTTGAATGGTTGAACCGCCACAGATCAGATATGCTGTTCAACACAAAATACAGATTCTCGATTGGATTGATGTCTGGGGAAAAAGTCTTCCTCATGTTCTGTGAATCATTCTCGAACAATCCGCGCAGTGTGGCATGGTGCATTATCCTGCTTAAAGAAGGCACTACTGGAGAGAAATACCATTTGCATGAAAGGATATACCTGGTCTGCAATGATGTTTAGGTAGGTGGTAGACATCATAGTTTCCTGCACATGAATGACTGAACCCAGGGTTTCCCAGCAGAATATTGCCCAAAGTATTACTTTCTCCACCAGCTTGTTTTTGTCCCATGGTGCTTCCTGGTGCCAACACTTCCCCAGGTAAACGATGCACATGTACCCAACTGTCCACATGGTGCAACATGAGATTGAGATTCATCGGACCAGATGACCTTCTTCCAACCATAATTTAATAAGAAAATTATGGTATATCTGAAGCTTAGCAATCACTCTAGGTCCAATTTTGATGCTTGCGTGCCCATTGTAGGTGCTTTCGATGGTGAACCGAGGTTAGCATGGGCATTTACAGTGGCCTGTGGCTATGCAGCCCCATTTTCAGTAGGGTTCAATGTACTGTGTGTTGTGACACATTACTCCCATCACCAGCATTCAAATTATGGGCGAGTTGCACCACAGTATTCCTTTTGTTGGCTTGTACCATACAATAGCCTTTGCTCACCTCTAGCACCAATGAGCCATGGTCAGCCCACACCTTCCCAGCAGTTCGTGGTTTTTTCCTCCTCAGACCACTTTTTGAAGGTACTAACCACGACTGACTGTGAGCACCCCACAAGCCTTGCCATCTCGGAAATGCTCTGACCCAGTTGTCTGGCCATTACAATTTGGTCTTTGTCAAACTCACTTAAATCTGCTGCCTTTCCCATCTAAAGAACAAGAACAATGCTGA
The DNA here is from genome assembly GCA_038380435.1 of Ryuthela nishihirai. Lineage (NCBI taxonomy): Eukaryota > Metazoa > Arthropoda > Arachnida > Araneae > Heptathelidae > Ryuthela > Ryuthela nishihirai. The sequence continues at coordinate 117,086,033 of JAWZYU010000002.1, read as the reverse complement.
TTAACAGAGCTCAGTATCAGGTGATATTTATACCATTTCATGCCTTTTACACACGCTGTTGTTAACCTGCAGTTGCTTCAATTTGCATAAAGACACACTGGTCATAATGTTTTGTCTCTTCGGTGTATATAACCATAAAATCTTATGTCAAAATTTTGGTAGACAGTGTGATTAAATTTTCCACACTTGCCTAATGTTATATTGAGCAGTTGTCACCTAAGGAGTTCCTACTATTCTATTATATAAATTTTTTGCTCAGATTTGATCTGTTAGTATAGGTGAATATATAACAACTGATGTGGGACAGCATTCCCCTGTCACCACATTATCTGAAATAACAAGCTTGTATTATAAGCCAATATAACACCAGACAACAAGTATGATGCAAACTTCACCCATGAACTTCATTAATTGGCTTCATGGGATATCATGTTTAGCAGTGCCATCCATTTGTCTGAGTACATAGTAGGATTTAATAAAAGCAAATTATACAGTGTGAAAAACCTTGAAAATATGTAACATTAGGTCACAAAAATTAGAGAGAGGTAAACAGTGCGGTAATTAAAATTAAAGTTATTTAATTATCTATGATACTGTTAAATGTTTTTAAGCACTTCAACACATAGACTATGCTATCAAGTATCAACAGTTATTAAGGAGAGATTTATGTACCATGCCCTAGAGGATGGGTAGTAACAGGAACTTCCAGGATGCTTTCGGTGACAAATTTAATAATCAAAGTTCTTACCGGCAAGAACGTCGATTATACGTCCAAGAATTCCCATTTAAATTAACTTATTACATATTTACTCACTGTTTGAAGCTCTTAGCTTTCTTTGTTGTAAAACTCTCTTATTAACTGTAAAAGCCTGCAACAATGAAAAGTCAAGAATATTTTAATTAGGTTTTAAAGTAACTTAAATTAGTATAAAAGATAAATTTTTCTCATTCAGCAGTTCTTGAAGTAAAACTATTGTATGTCCTTCCTATTTTTCTTGTGTTTGTTTTCAGATCCATTCATCATTGAACAAAATCTTGGAGCTGTAATGTCTGAATCAAGTAAGTATATTTCTTTTAATCTTCCCCTTACCTTAATTTATCAATAATTAAAAAAAAATTCTGCTTGCTGACTTGATATTTATGTAGTACAGCTTTTGTGTTTCCTTTCTCAAACCATATTCTGCTTCATCTCTCAATTTGCTCTTCATACATTTCTCCACCCTAAATGTGATTTTTTAGTTATGAATATAGGTAGCCATATGTTATGATTTCTCAATTGTTATTTTCTGGATACTTCTGTTGAAGATTTTAAATCTCTAGTTTTGTCTTTCATTCTATATGTAAAATAAGTCCTGAGTCACATTTTGGGTATGGAATTTAAATTTAGGGAGAATTTTAATCTCATCTTGAATATCTTTCTATATCTATTTCTTCATTGTTCAAAGCAAAAAAGGAAAAATAATTCAAAATGACCAAAATTTCTCAAACATGAAAATGTTGATAAATTTGAAGTTTTCTAATTTGCTCTGTTTTCTCATACATTATAGAAACAATTTCATAAGGACATACCTGCTGAAGTGGTAGGGTGGAGCAAAAAAATAATTTTTCTAGTTCGCTTATAGCACAGAAAAATTGTCAAACAAGCATGTAAAATTTTTTTAAATAAAAAAAGTTAGGATTCATTCTTGCCCATGAATTTTTCTATCATTAGTACATTACTAGAAAAGTTTCATTTGGCATTTCTGAGTTCATAAACATGACTTTTTTTTCTTTTGTCAGTCACCAATTTTTGAATCCCTCCTAAAATTTTCTTTGGGTTCTCCCTGAAAATATTTTCTGGCTATGCGCTGGATCTATACAGATGGAGCAATGAATCTTAAGAAAGTACAGCTGCAGAATTGTGCTATGTATTGGTTCTTAAAATTAAAATTTTATTCTCTCAAACAAGCCAACGTTATCATAGAATGTGAGCTTGAATCAATATCTCGAGCACTAAAATGAGTCACTAAATATCATTTAACAAAATTAACGATATTTATTGGCAGCATATCATCACAATTCATTGAACTATCACCATTTTCCTCATCTGACAATAAAATTTTAATAAAATACTTAAGTTGGTGGCATCAAATTTAAGAAAGAAAATCTTAATGAAATCAATATTCTTTGGTTTCTGGTTTATGGGGGAATAAGAATGCTGAAGTCCATGAAAGGAGGCATGCAAATGTGAAAACTTCATCACAATACAACCTGGTAGAAATAACTTAAAGATAAAATCTAAAATAACATGCCAAAAAAAAAACATTTAAAATCATTTTGAAGCTGTTACAGAAAAACAAATTTAACCTCAGGAGTGTTGACACCAATATTACCATTACAAAAAACCACTCCTCAACTCACAAGAAAAAATCAACATATAATAACTAGACTAAGAATTTACCACATATTACTTAATTGTAAGTATTAATAGTGCAGACATTTGTAATTGTCTGCACTATTAAAAATGAGGAAAAACACAGAAATATGTGATCACTGTCAAGACTTGAAAAAGTCCCTCACATTTACTGAACTGTGACTATAACTAAAAACAAACATATTTTAAAGATCTTTCCAACTTTACTGATTACAATCTTTACAATATCCTTAGACATAACAACAAAGGCACTAATTTTCAAGTGTGATTAACTACTTAAAAATTTCTGAAATCTGCAGGTCCACTCTGCAAAATTTAGCTTTTAACAATACTGGTAATTGACTGTATGTCAATAAAGTTATACAAGGTTTTGTCCCCATGGCTTAAAGCTTTGAGATAATTCTCATCAAATCATGTGGATCTGTGCCTCTTCATTCTCTATTGAACTTATCAATTTGATTTGAGATGTCTAGCAAAATCAGTCTGTCATTTCACCATCCTTCTTATGTCATTCTATTTTCTTAAAATATTATTCAGCCTTAATTCTGTGTTCCACTTACTCTTTTTCTTTAACTCTCAATTGGAATGGATATTTCCAGTAGGAGGAAGGTGCAGGAAAAAAAAACAGTAATAATAACCAGATAGATTATTTTAAGATATCCTGTGACATCCAGAATTTTAATGGTAATTATAACTTCATCATGACGTTCATTGTGCATGATTTATAGAATTGTACTTAAACACATCATCATCATCATCCTCAAGCAGCCATGGGCTATGGAGGTCCAACCAGACCATGCAGTTTAATTTTCCTGAGCTACATCTGCTGCATCCAGCCACTGCACACCAATTCTAACAAGGTCCTGTTTGACATTGTCTGCCCACCGCATCCTAGGTCTCCCCTCTTTCTGAGGCATCTAGGCACACTGTTCATAATCCTATTCGCCAATCTATAATTATCCATACAGGCAACATGGCCAAACCAGCGGAGTCTCTCTTTGCACAATATGCTGCTTAAAGGAGGTTGCAGACTCCTTTGCCTAACCTCATCATTAGTTACAAAGTTGAACCACCTAATGCCCAAGATACTGTGTAAGCATCTAGAATCAACAGCATCTAATTTCCTGTTATCTTGTTTATACAGCGTACAAGTTTCACTACCATAACTAACCCTAGAAAGAACCAAACTATTATACAGTCTAATTTTAGTCTTTAGGTGTATACACCTATTTTTCCACACTCTCCATAGATTCTTAAAAGTCCCGGCAGCAATCCATATTCGTCTGTTAATCTCATGCCGCACATCACCAGCATCTGTTACATAGCTCCCAAGGTAATTAAACTGACACCTGTTCAAGACTGCATTCAGATGAACTGAATCACAGCCATTCAGATGAACTGAATCACAACCTGCCTGACCAATTGTCATCACTTTAGTTTTCTCTCTGTTTATAACCAAACCTACCTACTACCAGTCTCATCAACAGCTCGAATGAAAGAGTTCATCTCATCAACATCATTTGCCAAAACGGCTAAATCATCAGCATAGTCTAAAACAGAAATTTTCGTATCTGCAGCACATTTAAGGTCAAAATCTTTCCCTTGAAGTGAATTTCGCATAACATAATCAGTAACTGAACTAAAGAGAAAAGGAAACAAAATGCACCCTTGTCGAATACCAGAAGTAATGCTAAACCAATTGCTACAAACCTTACCAACTCTCACACATGACTCACTGTTATTATAGAGAGCTTTCATTATGTTAACTAATTGTCTGGTATACCATGTGATTTCACAATCAACCACAAATTATGATGATCAACAGAGTCGAAAGCCTTTTTGAAATCAACAAAGCTAGCAACCAAAGGTTTCTGAAACTAAGCATTTCTCAAGAGTCTGCTTTAGTGAAAATATCTGATCCACACATCTCCTACCACTTCTGAATCCACATTGCTCATCATGCAATTGCATGTCAACCAGATTCTTAATACTGTTAAGCGCAATCCTGCAAGGAACTTTCCCTGGAACAGAGAGTAGGCTGATACCCCTATAGTTATCACAAGAACTGAAATCACCTTTTTTGAAAATAGGGATAATAATAACTCTGGTAAAATCCTTAGGAACCATTCTTTTATCATAAAAGATATTCAAAATTTCAGTCATCCAAGTGGTAACCGAAACATTCCCAGCTCTAAGCATTTCAGTAGTAATTTCATCTACCCCTGGGGATTTATTAAGTCTAAGTTTAGAAATAGCCAAAATAGCTTCAGACTGTGTTATAGGGCCAAAATTAAAGCCACCAATGCATCTATCATCATTGCAAACAATGGGAGTAGAACTAACTACATTGTTTAGAACATCACTGAAATGCTCAGCCCACCTAGCCAAGACAGAATCCTCCCCTTCTATAACCTTACCTTGTTTATCCTTTAATCCTTGTATGCCTGTCCGTTTTCCACCACAAAAAACATTAAAAGAGTACTGTTAGTTTCCAAAAAGCCTGTTTAAAACGACCCCATTCTTCCTCAACTTCAGTAGTAAGCAAACCATGACTGTCATAATGACTAAGTAACCTATCATGGTAAGCTTTAGCTATAACAGGGGCTTTCAGAGCTTCAGTATTAAAGGTAAATTTTTTAACTTTAGCACAACACTTTTTAAGTTTAAGTTGCAAGACACTTTTAACAAGGTAATGGTCAGGTCCAATTTCAGCTCCCCTATATGCCCTGGTATTCCTAACAGAACTAGCCCATTTGCTGTTAATTAATATGTGATCAATCATAATCTTATGCAGCCCATCAGGTGAAACCCATGTGTATTTATGTATGTCGTGGTGTTTGTAATATGTGTTAGTTATTCTGAATCCATCGAGTTTACTTACCTGTAGGAGACGTTGTCCATTGTCATTGCAACTACCAATACCAAAAGGGCCTTTCACCCCACCCCAAAGGTCAGAGTCAGTACCAACTTTGGTATTGAAGTCACCTAGAACAAGGGTAATATCTCCTTTCTTGACAGAATTCAAAATATCCTGAAGTTGTGTGTAAAACCTATCCTTCTCATCCTCATCGGCATCCTCAGTGGGGGCATAACAGCAGATAACATTCAAGCTTTAATGCTTGTCTGAAATTTTGCTGTAAGAAACCTTTCATTAATGCACTCATATCCTAGAAGAGCATCACTGCTGCTGAGCAGCAGACCCACACCTTGGTGATTATTTCCATCCTCCCTCCCTGTAAAGAGAAATTTAAAGTTATTTTTAAGTATCTCACCTTTACCTATTCCGCTGGTCTCTTGCAAGCCTAGAATATCTAGGTTATAGTGCTGGAATTCCTGTGTTAGGACATCAAGAGAATAATCTCTATGTAATGTCCTCACATTCCACATTCCTGCAGAGAGAAAATTATTACTAGGATTTTTAAAGAAATTAGGTTTATTGTGATTGGTAGGGCCAACAATATCAAACAGTCCCTGATCGCAGGCATGGGGCAAAGACCTGTTCCTCCTCCGCTAAAGGCTGGTAGGAAATTCAGGCACCACCTTTTCAAATGGACTATTTCAAGAGCCATATGGCCTGTCTGAGACACATTACTCCAGTTTAGGCTTGACGATGACCAACTAGCTAAATAAGGTATGGCCTCTGATTAGGATTATCCACCAGGTGATATAAGGTATCCCATGCCTCTGTTCACTTAGGGCTGGCAACCCAAAAGCAAACAGAAAACACAGCGGCAGATTCTCCCTCAACAAAGGCCCACCATTGCAGCAAGTCCAGGATCAATAATCAAGCTCAAATCCATAAACAAGTCCAGTCTAGTAGGTATAAATGGTCAGCACCAGGACCCTGTGAAGTTGACCACTCCTCAGCAGGGTTGAAAAAAAAGAAAAAAGTGGCCATAGATGACCAGATCAGTAGGCCATACTGAACTGGCAGCCCTCCCCTTCCCTTCCAAAAGATAATATCTCTTTTGAAATGTACTAACGGCCTGCACAATGAGAAGGCAGGGTCGGACATTAGGTGCTAGACCTGGCCGGTTCTGTGCATCATCACTAGGAATTGGTACACAGCTCTCCTTACAGTTTATGCCTAGCTACCATTTACAGGCCACTTAAATACAAAGCCAGCAAAATTCTTAGGTGTCTGTCAACCCCAGTTCTAAAAAAATAAATGGGGGAGGGGGTTTGAATTAACTGAACCAGGAAAAGTTAAAGGAAGACTTGATTTCCACTTCCATTATAGTGTAAAATTTACTCCTGTGTTTTAGAGATATTTAAAAAGTTTCTTGATAAAATGTATGAAATACACACTAGTTTAATCATTTTTGACCTGCATTACTCTTACTATCATGCTTGGAAGGTGGGAGGAGCACCATCTCCCTCTTCCCCTCTAGATCCAGCCCTGGTATTTATCAATTGTAATATCTTAATTACTTAATCATAAATGGTACCTAGTCCTAATTTGTTCATCCTACTTTCAAATGACTTATAAGAATTGTCTTTTTGAGAAATCAAATTTTACCTCATATGCTAACAAGTTTATTAAAACTTAGTCATTATTTTTTGTTTTATCCCTGTGTTTAACCATAGTGGCTGTCATGTTTTTTACTAGACAGTTTAATTATTTCTTTTTCTGCATTTAATGTATAAGATACTACTCAGTAATGTTAAATCTCAAGAATTGTAATGAAAGACAAGTTATCTCAGAACATTTTCAAAGCAACTGTCATATAGTCAGGAGATTCCCCAATTTGGATCTGGGAGAGCCAAATGCATTTTTTTACACTTAATGTTTATTGTCATTGAAGTTAGGTTCTGCTATTTTTTCCTATCTTCTTATTGCTTTTTGCTTGTCATTTGTTGGTTTGTGGATTTGTCTAAACCATTGTTCCACCATATCTTTCTAGTGCAATGGACAAACTTAATGATTTATGTGTCAAATGAAAGCTTATGTGGGGAGTGTCATAAGTTATAAAAAATTGACCCCCTGTGCTTTGTTTCACCCTAAAAAAGGGGGAGACTTGAAAATGATTATTCCACTATATCAGGGATAGGCAACCTTTTCTTATCAGTAGGTCGGATGCGAATTTTTCAGACTACCATGGGACATGACTTTAGTTATTGCACTAAACTCTCAAACTTCACCCCACACCCACTCTCACCCCCATCCTGTGTCCAACATACTGAGTAGACAATAATGCTTTTACAATCAAGGTAATTATACTACTAATAAATATAACTATTAATTTTCACATATACCTATTTATTACAAAAAGGAAAAATGTACTTTTTAAATTTTAATTGAAAACTATTATTTTTTAACAAAATTCATCATCATCATTATCCTCAAGTAGCCATTGGCTATGGAAGGTCAACCAGACCATGCAATTTAGTTGTCCAAACACATCTCTCCTGAGCTACATCTGCTTCATCTCACAACTGTAGACCAGTTCTAATGAGGTCCTGTTTGACATTATCTGTCCACTGCATCCTAGGTCGCCTTCTCTTTCTGATGCCTTTAGGCACAATGTTCATAACCTTATTCGCTAATCTGTAATTATTCATACGGGCAACATGGCCAAACCAATGTAATCTTGCTAAATAACAATATGCTGATTAAAATACGTTGTTGACTCCTTTGCTTAACCTCATCATTACTTACAAACCTGAACAACCTACTGCATAAGCATCTGGAATCAAAAGCATAAGTTTCTTGTTATCTTGTTTACAAAGGGTCCAAGTTTCACTATCGTAACTAAGGTTAGAAAGAATCAAACTATCATAGATTCTAATTTTAGTACTTAGGTGTGTATGCCTATTTCACCACACTCTCCATAGATTCTTAAAATCCCAAGCAGCAATCCCAATTGTTCTGTTAATCTCATGCTGCACATCACCAGCATCTGTAACATAGCCACCAAGATATAAATACATATACCTGCTCGAGAGTGCAACCATTCAGATTAACTGAACCACAGCCTGCCTAATCAGTTTTCTTCACTTTAGTTTTCTCTTTGTTAATCACCAAACCTACTCTACTACCAGTCTCATCAACAACTCTAATGAAAGAGTTCATCACATCAACATAATTTGCCAAAAGGGCTAAATCATCAGCATAATCTAAAACAGAAATTTTAAAATCTCTAGACCATTCCAGGCCAAAATTTTTCCCCTTGAACTGAATTTGGCATAACATAATCAATAACAAACAAAAGAGAAAAGGAGACAAAATGTGCCCTTGTCCAACACCAGAAACAATGCTAAACCAATTGCTAGAAGCCTTACCAACTCTCACACACAACTCTGTGTTATTATAGAGAGCTTTCATTATGTTAACTCAGGTATGGCATATGATCTCACAATAAACCACAAATTGTGACAATCAACAGAATCAAAATCCTTTTTGAAATCTACAAATCTAGTAACCACAGGTTTCTAAAACTCTAAACATTTCTCAAGAATCTGCCTAAGTGAAAAAATCTGATCTACACATCCCCTACCACTTCTGAAATCACACTGCTGATCATGCAATTGTCCATCAACCAGATTCTTAATTCTATTAAGTACAATCATGCAAAAAAATTTACCTGGACAGAAAGTAGGCTGATATCCCTATAGTTATCACAAGAACTACGATCGCCTTTTTTAAAAATAGGGATAATGACAGCTCTTGTAAAATTCTTAGGAACCATGCCTTTATCATAAAAGATATTCAAAATTTCAGTCATTCATGTTGTAACCAAAACATATTGAGATAATTTATAAGAATTAGAAGTCCCAGCTTTAAGAATTTTAGTAATAATTTCATCTACCCCTGAGAATTTAAGTAGTTTAGTAACAGCCAAAATAACATCAGACTGTGTTATAGAGCCAACATTAAAGCCACTAATGCATTTATCATCATTAGAAACAACGGGAGTAGAGCTAACCACATTGTTCAGAACATCACTGAAATGCTCAGCTCATCTAGCCATGACAGAATCCTTGCCTTCTATAACCTTACCTTGTTTATCCTTCAATTCCTATATACCTGTCTGTTTTCTACCACACAAAACATTAACTATCTGGTACAGCTCTCTGCTGTTGTGCTGTCTAACTGCTTCCTCAGCTTTGTCAATCAAGCCAAAGATTCTTAGTAGCAGCTAAATGACCTTTACACGTTTATTGAGCTCTCTATAATGCTTTCTATTAGGACTAGTAGGGTATTTATTAAGGACATTCCTGCAGTTCTTTCTTTCTGAAATAAGCTCAAGTGCTTTATCACTCAAATAATTCTGCCTCCTCTACTCTTTTTTCCTAAAAGAGTACTGTTAGTTTCTAAATAAGCTTGATTGAAATGGTCCCATTCTTCCTCAGCTTTAGTAGTAAGCAAACCATGACTGTCATAATGATTAAGTAACCTATCATGGTAAGCTTTAGTTATAATAAAATTAAATATATAAGAAATTTAATGTAAACAGTATAAGTAGCTAAAAATGAAGCATTTTAATGGAAATTAACATCGATTCCACACCCAAATACCATTAATTGAAAGCTATGTCAGAAACATTGGTATTTTCATCAAGAGCCAAAGAAAAATATTTCATTTTCTATGCAAGCTCTGTGAATATATATTTTGTATTGGTAGCAAGTTCATCGATATGCCTGGATGCAGTTTTGTGGGGATAAGCTTATGCTTTCAACACCATTTTTTTCTATGTGGACAACATATCAAATATTATTTCTAGACAATCCTTTACAAATTCGCCATCAGAATAATTTTTACCATATTTTGCAATATTCTCACTAATAACAAAACTTTACATGCAACAATAGCATTAGAGTCAGACCTTTCAGTAAATAAATTTTTTGCATGTTTAATGAAGCCATAAATTTATCATATTTTTTTTTCTAAGTTGGCCTTGATAAATTTCATAACTAAAATATTTACTGATATAGTATCAAGTTCAGGGCTCTTTATTGAGCTCAACAATACAGTGCATTCAGACAACTCAGTCGACCCATGGAAAGTTATGTCAATGTTGTCGTAAATTCAATTTAGGTTATTGTATAGGATAAAGAACATTATTTTTAAAACAGTGTAAAGGTAAATTGGGAAAGTAAAAAATATATTCCACAAAGTACTTTAAAAATAAGAGATAAAAAAAGTTAATTTGCATATCATTATTCACGAACTACATAAGTGGTACCAGAAAATAGGACCAGATCTGGTCCATGGGCCACAGGTTGCCCATGACTTTGCTCTATCTTCAGAATGCAAGGGCCAAAAGTTACACTTTCAAATGAAAGCTTGTGACATAGGAAATGTTACAGCTTAAAAAAAATCACCTCCTGTTTCTTCTTCCACTCTAAAAAAGGAAATATGAAAATGATTATTCTGCTATATCTTCCTAACATGAGGGACTACAATACCAAGTTAGGGTCAAATGAAAGCTCATGTGAGGAATGTTTCGAATCTCCCCCTTCCCCCCCAAAAAAGGAGGGGGGAGTAAATGGCTTATGTTTATGAGTCATAAACCAAATGATAGTTTTTGATGGTAGGTGTTTTAAGTGACAAAAAGAAATAAATTTAAAAATACCTATTTTCCTATATGCACCCTAAAAAGTAGAAAATAAAACTAAGGCATATCGATGGTGCAATCAGTCACTGAATTCATATTCATTTCAAAGGAAGATAGAATGCAAAATACCTGCTTAACAAGATTGTATCTTCCTTTGAAGTGAATACTAATTCAGTGACTGATTGCACCATCGATATGCTTTAGTTTTAATTTCTACTTTTTAAGATGCATATGGGAAGATAGGTATTTTTGAAACTTTTTAATTTGCATTGTTTTTGATATGACTATGTGTTTTTATGTTAGCAAATATAAATTGTATTTCTTCTGTCTTCTACAGTGAGTATTAAAACAATGAAGACATTATTGAGAGCAAGAAAATTATTTGGCACTCCTATAGATCATCTCCCTGCAGGATTTAAAAACTTTGAGGTAAAATTGTAAGAAATGTGGAAATAAATTTAGTTCTTAGGCTTATCTTTTACATATGTAAAATTTATTTTCAAATTTTATCACGCTTGCATGTTCCATTAAGTTCTCTAATATGATGTTCTGTGATAATTATATTAGTTAATTGGGCTTTACTGTTACATTTGATAACATTTATACATTAAATTGGTGTTTGTATAGGAATATAAAGGTATAACAAAGTTACATCATTGTTTAGTTAGGTCGTGTATTTCTTATATTCTATGTCAACAGGTAATTTTGTGCATTTAATATTGATTGAGTATAATTATATTTACATAACCAGAAGCCCTCAGCTTTTAACCTACTTATTCTCTATTTAGTGTTAACATATTGGCTTATATCTCTTTGCTGCACTCACATTAACTCTGAAATGCATTTGGAAGCTACATTCATCAGGAAATAACTTACTGCATATATAAACAGTTATCATCTACATACATACTTATTGCATTGGGTTATATTGTCTCTGAGCAGCACCCTTTTATCTGCAATAGACTAAATGGCTAGGATAATGAACTCCTAGGACTTGGGGAAAGTTGGGAAAGAGGATCCACTGGATAGGAGAGAAATCGAAATTTGAAGACCACCAAGTGTGTTCTTTAATGTGCACAAGAATGACTCTCCTGCACATGGAGGCCATGGTTTAGCACAGGCATGGCCAACTGTTTTTGCCCCCGGGCCGGATTGGAAAAAAAAATATTTTCACGGGCCGGACGAAATATTAAAATTGAAAAATGTTAAGCAAAACACTTATTTCTTTAAGTAAACAAAATTTTATTATGAAATTTGTGTGTATGAATAATTGTAAGTAAATCAATACAACAAATTAACATAATAACTAATGCGACGTGTTGAGGCGGTTTGCATCGCTTATTATTTTTTTAATATCTGGTTCTATACTTGTAGTAGCTATTCTTAACACAGCCTCCAAATGTAAATCATTCAATCATTAAACAGATCATATCGAGTACAGATGAGTATAAAAGTTTTAATTCTTTATAACGGAATCTTTTTTAAAAAATATAGAAGTATCGAGAATTCATTCGATTAATTACTAGAAGTTAAATGCTAATATTGAAAAATTGTTCGCGGGCCACATAAATTCATTACGCGGGCCGTATGTTGGCCATGCCTGGTTTAGCATCTCATCTGGCAAACAGCAGCCTTTGCAAACTCATGAATAACCTCTTTTTTTTCATATAATAATATATGTGAAAGCAGAGTGGAGATTAGTGGATAAAATCTCAGTTCAGCACAATTGGGATTCAAACTGAAGAGCATCAAATTACAAGTCTGGCACATTACTAATATTGAGGAGAAATACCAATACTTGTATTTCTCCTCATTGGTTCTTCTGATACCACCATGTTTGCCAACATCACATTATTCTCATTTGAAAAACTTTCATATCTTTTCGTATATTTTAGTTATTGTAACTTAATTTCATATTTTGTATATAGAGAGAAAATATTTCATATCTTAATAACATGCATACTGTGATTAAATAACTTTATTTAGCTGTATGTATTTTCTTTTTTGCAATTGTAATTAATAGTCTGTAAATGATAGCTAAGTAGTCACTGGAAGGAGAGCTATGCACCAATCTCCTGTGGTGAATGAAGCACAGAACCAACCAGGCCTAGCACCAAAAGTCTGACTCCACCTTCTCATGGTGTTAGTACCTTTCAAAAGAGATACTTTCTTGTTGAAGGGGACAGAAGGGGCAGGCTGCCAGATCAGTGTGGCCTACTGGTCTAGGCTGCTTTTTTTTTTCTAGCCTGCAGAGGAGTGGTCAACCACACAGTTCCTGGTGCTGACCATATACACCAACCAGAATGGAATAATGGCCCTAAGCTTGATTATGGATCCTGAATTTGCTGCATGATGGGCTTCTGTTGAGGGAGAATATCTTCCACTGTGTTTTCTGTTTGTTTGTGGGTTGACAGATATATATATATATATTGATATATATATTTCGGATCCTCTGGTATAAAATTATCCATTTATACCAGAGGAAATAGCGAAGCAATTCATTGTACCAATATACCCAGATATACCCCAAATGTTTGTGAAAATGAAATTACACAAAAAGGAAAAACCTTTCAGACCACTGGTTAATAAACGAAAATCTCCAATGTATAATTTAGAAGTAGCACTATTCAAATACTTTAAACAATATTTCCCACCCACAAAAAATATAGTAACATCATGCCAGGAAGCCTTACATAGAATACAGAATACCCCCATATCACCCAATGTCACAATGCATTCGTTGGACGTCGTATCGCTCTATCCCAATACTCCCATATTGGATGCGGCAATGCGACTAAAAGCAGAATGGCTTCGCGTGGCAAAACCATCTCGCCCGCACTACTTTGCCATGCATGATGCACTTGATCTTTCGATCACTTCCAACTATTTTGATATTGGAGGACGAATATGGCTCTAGACCGAGGGCGTCCCGATGGGCTCTCCTCTGTCTGGACTCATGGCTGATGTCGTAATGCGACATGTCGAAGAAACCGCCCTATCTAGGAGTAATTTAAAACCTGACCTTTACATACGATATATAGATGATATATTCATGTTATGGCCGCACCCTATTGAAAAGTTAAATGAATTTGTTAAAACTTTTAATAGCATATTACCTACTAGAAAGTTTACCATAGAATCTGAAACAAAAGCTGAATTAGCTTACTTAGATATAAAATTAACTAGAAAACCAAATCATTGTGAAAGTTCAGTATATCGAAAACCAACCAATATCCCCAGCTACATTTCAATAGATTCAGCGCATCCTATGAAATACAAGAAAGCTAGCATAATCCCTCAATTTATTAGAGCACATAGATATTGCTCACAATATAAAACATTGCAGGAGGAATTACAATATATTTATAAAACAGCACAAGATATAGGATATCCACAAAAATTGTTACAAAAATGGGATACCGAAGCTAAATATATTATAAAAAGAGATACTCAGCCACACCCGCAGCAAAACGAAAATAAAAAACAATATGTCAGAAGCTTTCCGCACATAAAAATAATAACAAAAACATTGGAAAACACTTTGAGAAAATATAACTATACGTTACCCACTAATATAACGCACTCCATTAAAAACTTAATCTTAAACGACAGAGACCAAAAACTGCCGACGGGGGGAGTTTATGAAATAGAAATTCCTGACCCTGAAAACAAACTGGATGGGAAAAACAAATATATAGGAAAAACATACAGACAGTATGGTGTACGAATGGACGAACATCTGACAGATATAAATAATAAGAAATCTACCACAGCACTTTCAAAAGTAATACTTGAAAACAACATTAAAATTAGTAAAATCAATTATAAAACGGGAACGCCCCAAAAACTAAATTACAATTACAATATGCCGAAACAATAAATATACACAAGCACCGTGACATGCTCTGCAACACGGAGATCCCACCCCTCCCGTCGGCGTGGAGTCTCCTGTTGCAGAGCCCGTTAAACTCTTTTAATTTTAGCTCTTTAGTGCACTAAATGTGCATTTCTATCTCTGGGTCCTAATCTGCATGGGATAGGGAATGATGCCTCAGTTGGTAGCATGCCAGGGTTCTGTAGTTCCTAGGTTAGAGTCTTGGCCAGCATTGAGATTTAGCTCTGCTAAACCCCCACCCAAATAGTTAATCTTTTATGTGGGAAGAAACAGGCTCGCATACAAGGATTGAGGGATAAATATGGTAAGATTATTGAAGGTGAGATTCTGCTATTGCTTATTGGGCTGAGCATTTTAGAGATGTTCTTAAAATGTGTTTTATTATATCCCATTGTATATAATGAGGATGGATAAATTACTGGCTTTAATGTAGGCCCTATATAACAGTCTGAATTTGTTTTGGCTTTCACCAAATTAAAACTGCAGAAATTCCCAGGGATAAATGAAATTATTACTGAAATGCTTAGATCTGGAATTGTTTCTGTTATCACATTGCTTACTGAAATTTTTAATATTTTTTATAATAATGGTATTGTTTCCAATGATTTTATCAGAGCCATTATTATCCCTCTTCTTCATAAAGATTGTCACAGTTGTGATAATTTTAGGGGAATCAGTCTACTTCCTGTTCCAGGTAAAGTTCTTTGCATTATTATGTTTAATATAAGTAAGAATTTGGTTAATAGATAACTGCATGATGAGCAGTGTGGATTCAAAAATGGTAGGGGATGAATAGATCAAATATTTCCATTTAGGCAGATTCTTGAGAAATGCTTAAAGTTTCACAAACCAGTGGTTACTAGCTTTGTAGATTTCAAAAAGGTTTTTGACACTGTTGATCCGCATAATTTGTTGTTGATTGTTAAATCATATGGAATACCTGATAAGTTAGTTAGTGTAAGGAAAGTTCTCTATAATAACACTGAGTTGAGTGTGAAAGCTGATAAAGCATGTACCAATTGTTTTAGCATTGCTAGTGAAGTTAGACAAGGGTGCATTTTGTCTCCTTTTCTCTTTAGTTTGATTATGTTATGTGGAATTCTTTGCAAGGAGCAGATTTTAGACTTAAATGGTCTAGAGATTTAAAAATTTCTGATTTAATTATGTGAATAATTTGGCCCTGTTGGCTAGTTGGCTAATGATGTTCATGAGATGAATTCTTTCATTAGGGCTGTTGATAAGACTGGTAATAGAATAGGTTTGGTGATAAACAGAAAACACTAAATTGATGAAAATAGGTCAGGTAGGCTTTGGTTGAGTTAATCTGAATGGTTGCACTCTTGAGCAGGTGTCTCAGTTTAATTATCATGGGAGTTATGCAAAAAATACTGGTGATATGACAGACGAATAAGAATTGGTGCTGAGACTGTTAATAATCTGTGGAGATATTTGAGAAATAGGCTTATACACCTAAAAACTAAAGTGTGACTTTTAATAGTTTGGTTCTTTCTAGAGTTAGTTATGGGTAGTGAAATTTGCACCCTTTGTAAACAAGATAACAGGAAACTTGATGCTTTTGATTCTAGATGCTTACACAGTATCTTGGGCATATGGTGGTTCAACTTTGTAAGTAATGATGAGGTTAGGCAAAGGAGTCGGCAACCTCCTCTAAGCAGCATATTGTGCAGAGAGAGACTCCATTGGTTTGGCCATTTTACCCATATGCATAAGTATAAATTAGCAAATAGGGTTATGAACAGTGCGCCGAAAAGCCTCAGAAAGAGGGGGAGACCTAGGATGCAGTGGGCAATGTCAAACAGGACCTTGTCAGAATTGGTTTACAGTGACAAGATGCAGCAGGTGTAGCTCAAGACAGATGTGTTTGAATAACTAATTTGCATAGTCTGGTTGGACCTCTAGCCCATGGTTGCTTGAGGATAATGACGATGAAATAAATTTCTACTGCCCAGATTAAATATAAACTATGGAAAATTTTAAGCCAACTGTTTATTGCTATGTGCTAAGAATAAAGAGAAATAGTGACACACACTATGAAAATTAGTTTAATACTCATTTATAAATATAGAGGGTCTCCTATATTTGTCAAGGATGGGGACCAGAAAGATGTGACATTTAAAAAAACGTGTATCAGACATTTTTCCTCTATAAGAATTAGTGTAAATAAGGAGGGAATGCATTCTCTAACAACATCAACTTTTCTTGTGCAATGCAGAATGGAAATTTTATCCCTATAAAATACAATAGAATGAGCTAGGAATAGAGACTGCTTCACTTATTGCAACATAAACATTACAAATGAACACATTTTAAATAATATTAGATAATATATTTTTATTTTACATTGAGAATATGATAAATGGGACTTGATTTGCTAGGTTGAGGATGTTGTGAGAATTTCTGTTATAGAAGGGCCCAGGTTACCCATGCAACTTCTCCATTTTGGTAAAAAAATACTACAGTTGAGCAAGGAGGATGAGAAACTCAACACACACTATTTAATGCAAAGTTTCTGCATATTCCAGTGGAGTGCAATGATATAAAAATATTTTTTAATTTGTATCACAAGGACTTAAGGGTAATCAATATTTCAATGTAAGTAGGAATATAGGATTTTGTCTAATTTGCTTGGGGACATAATGAGATATATGTATATTAGTAATTCTCTGTATGTGACAGATTTAACACTTTGAACATCGTGTTAACCAAGTAAAACATGTAAATTAAATTAAAATTTTCTAACAGTATTATTGTTGTAGCAAACTGCTATATGTGTAAATGATTATTTCTAGTGTCTTTTTTTTCTGATATGTCTTCACACCAACTGTGCTATTACACTTGATTATTTGTTATAATCTTTCAATTAGAGTGAATGAAATACCATAAAACAGTATTTTTATTTAGACACAAATGTGCATTATTTTTGATGCACTTTTGACTGATGACTTTACCTTGCACTTAGGTTTCTTGCATCTCTGGCATTCTTTAGTAATTTCTTGCCATGAACCATTTCATCCTTACTGATAGCATAATGGAAACTGAGCCATTGGCGTAATATGTCTTTTTTAGCTGTAATTGAGTCTCTGGTCAACCTGGTGGCTTTTGTTTTGTAGTCTTCCATTACTTTCAGAGATCATCTGCTGCTTCATGTTTAAGCTATGCAAGGTTGATAATATCCTTTTGCTGACTTGTAAAAAATGAAGATAACAAGTCTGTACCTTATCCATGTTGCAGTGACTAATATGTACTATATATGAGTCAATGAGGAAGTAATATTTTGTAGACCTTACTTTGATTTAATATCACCCAAGAGTGAGTTCAATAGACCTACTCCTTTAATATGCTTATTGTACATCATTACTACAGAGGGAAAGTTAATTTCTTTGAACTCTGTGGCTAATGAAACTATCTGCTTTGACTGTTGGTTTATTTCTTATAAACATGAAAGGAAGCGTAATGCTTTGTTGTCAACCATTGAATATAAGACAGATTAACTGAATTACACTCAGTAACTACCTATCAATGCCTTTTTCTTTTATTGAATTCTACTTCTGAAAGATTCACTTTCCAGGAATGCTGTTTATTCATATTATGCTCACACTAAAAATCCTTTTTTACCCTAATAAACATGGTTGCAGTCTTGGGCAGGTGTCACAGTTTAATTACCTTGGGAGCTATGTAACAGATACTGGTGATGTGCGGCATGAGATTAACAGATGAATAGGGATTGCTTCCGAGACTTTTAAGAATCTATGGAGAGTATGAAGAAATAGGCGTATACACCTAAAGACTAAAATTAGACTGTATAATAGTTCTGTTCTTTCTAGGGTTAGTTATGGTAGTGAAACTTGGACCCTGTGTAAACAAGATAACAGGAAATTAGATGCTTTTTATTCTAGATGCTTACGCAGTATCTTGGGTATTAGGTGGTTTAACTTTGTAACTAATGATGAGGTTAGGCAAAGGAGTCTGCAACCTCCTTTAAGCAGCATATTGTGCAGAGAGAGACTCCGCTGGTTTGGCCATTTTGCCCTTATGGATAATTATAGATTGGCGAATAGGGTTATGAACAGTGTGCTTAGAGGCCTCAGAAGGAATGGGAGACCTAGGATGCAGTGGGCAGACAACATCAAACAGGACCTTGTTAAAATTGGTGTGCAGTGGCCAGATGCAGAAGATGTAGCTCAGGACAGATATGCTTGGAGAATTAAACTGCATGGTCTGGTTGAATCTCCATAGCCAATAGCTGCTTGAGGATGAGGATGGATGGGAATAAATAATAATGATATCTGGGTGGATGAGTGGACATCAGTAGAGGATGCATAGGTTCTTCTATGTTGCACACTTTCATTTTAAGCAATAGCTAAGTTACTATGCAAGCTATTCAGTTAATTTTATTTCTAACAAATTTTGACTCACTGCAGTTCCCTAGATACTTAGCCCACATGTCCGAAATTTGGTATATGGATTTTCCAATGCCAACCTGTGTTGTATTAAAAAATCAGATTCCTACCTGTGATAAATGTGGTATAAAATCTTGAATGACTCTGTAAATGTGGTGATCTGAATTACTCATGACTTTCTCAGCTATAAATTGTGAACAAAGAAGTTGTTAATACACTGGTCGAAATTGAAAAAAGAACACCCAGAAGGAATTCCTTTAGGAACGTCATATAATAATATGTTAATAGTTAAGGGCAGCAGAAACCATGATCCAAGTCATTGGATGAAGTAATGACGTCACTGAGGACGACAACATGCAAATGTATGCTGCACATATTTAAGGACTAGGGTGTGAAGAAAGAAGTTATTCGTCTTGTATTGTGTTATTCAGTGCTCTTTGAAGAAGCTATCATGCCTGCATGATGCAGGCATGCAACATTTGTTCAGTTAACAGAGTTTGAACGAGGTCTTATAGTGGGTCTTCAAGAAGCAGGTTGGTCTTTTCGTCAATTTGTACACTGCATTAGATGAGAGATATTGGTAGTGGTACGATGGTGGTGTCGATGGTCAGAAGAGCATTTGCACACTCGCAGACATGGTTCCAGGCAACACAGAGTTATGGATGCACGAGAGGATCGGTATATCAGGAGGATGGTGGTGGCAGAGTGGACAGCTATGGCGTCACAAATTCGATCCTCTATCATACCAAGGGTGTCAACAAGAATGATATGAAATTGTTTTTTGGAAGCAGGACTATGGGCACAGTTACTACTGTCACCTTGTCCCGTCAAGCACGTTTGCAGTGGTGTCAAGAATGAGTTCATTGAAGGGAAGAATGCCAGTCTGTGGTATTCAGTGATGAAAGCCGATTCTGCTTAGGAGTGTCTGATGGTCGTTTACACATCCGAAGGACAGGGTCCACACCAGGCATCATGGTGTGGGGAGCGATTACATGGTGTGGGGACTCTCATACATGTCTGGTGTTTGTACAGGGTACATTGAATAGGAATACATACATCAGCGACATTGTACAGCTGGTCATCCTGCCATATTTGAGTGTAATTCCAAATGTGATATTTCAGCAGAATAATGCCCGCCCACACTCTGATGAACAAAATGTATTCAAAGTGGTTGCCATTAATGTGGATACAAGATCAGCATGGCATGTAAAAGATTCACAGTCATGCTTAAAGACACCTGAGTATTATTTATCCCATCTGCCACATCTTGTATATGACTCCAAAGGGCTTGTGTTCATGGAGTGGCTAATGCATTTAATTTCATTACAAAAATAAAAGTCTGCTGCTTTTAATTATCTAGGTACTATTACACTGTGTTCCCCTTTCTTTTTGCACTGTTTTTTCTGCACAGCTATTTAACAAAAAAGCCAAACCTGTGGCAATGCCTGTACAAATGAACACCTTTAAAAAATTGAAGTGTATAAAATCTTAAGAATCATTTAAAGAAAAGCTTATATTTATGTTATACTTATGCCAGTCTTGTGCAAGGACTCCATTGCTGCCTCTGCTTTTATCACTTGTCTCCATGATCTTGCTGACTGTTGTTTCCAGTCTGGACAACAACTCAGATTTTAATATCTGAAAATGTAGTATATCATCCACATAAACCCCGAGAAAGAGTAGAGATATTAGGAACATGTGAACAATTTATTAAGTGTTAGTTAATGTAAGCTTGCAATGTAAAACACTTATTCCTAACACCAGATTACCTGATTGTTGGCCAGACTGAAAGCAACATCCAGTAAGATTGTGGAGATGAGTGACAAAGGCACAGGGCTTCAGGACCATAATCCAATCATTATCTTATAGCATAAAAAAGTTAATGGTATTGCCACTGTTGTACACTCACACTGAAGTGGGTTGGGTTGTTTTACCTCTGAGCGGCACTTTTTTGCACACCATGGGCTAAATGGCCAGGTCATATGGACCCCGAAGGCTCAGAGAAGGTTGGGAGAGGGGACCCACTGGAACAGCTGTTGGGAGACAGATGGTAGCCTCCCGTCAAGGCTATCCAGCATGTTCTTTAATGTGCACAGGGTATGGCTCTCCCGCCCACGGGGCCACGGCTTAACGTCCCATCCGACGGACGGCGGCCTTTCCAAGCCCATCGGTGTCCCCTACTGACCGTGGGCAGGGCGGGGAATTTTGCGGAGATAAATCTCAACGCTGACCCAGCTGGGACTCGAACCTGGGAACTACAGATTACGAGCCTGGCGCGCTACCGACTGAGCCACCCCCGCCCCCACAATGAAGTGAATTGATATGCTGTCATGCATGAACCACATGCACTGACAAATGGCCATTAGCTATCATGCTATTTAATTCAACTTGCTTTTTCTTAATTTAGTTTTACATGCATATAATTTTTGTACTTTTTTTATTTATCTTTATTGTTTTTTACTGAGTTCTTTACAACTTTTTTCTATGATTGTTGACTTTTATCTCTATTGCAGTTTTGTTCTTTTCTAACATGTCATCATAACTTCAATTGGAAAATAATTTAACTTTTGTATAGTTTTTTATTATGTTTGCAACATATATAACCTTTGTTTTTTTTGTACCATAAAATCCCAAAACCAGCCAATCAAACACAACAATATGTATTCTTTAGGATATGTATGTACTCATATAAAGTATTTCAATAACATCACTTGAACTGCTTTCAAAAATAATTTACAACTCAAATTGTTATAGCAGTTGTTTCTTTGTGTAGATACTGTATGAAGCAATAGTGTATACATTTATCTGATAGAGGACAGATCAATTACCAGCAGGATAGCAATATCCCTATTTCTTACACTGTGCATTAAAAAGGCTATTGTATTAAAGGTTGTCATAATTACAACTTTTTTGAAATGTAACAAATACACTGAATGGCTATATGATTTTTCACTCTTTTTTGTTGTTGTCTCTGAAACATTTTGTTTTGTTTTGAAGATGTAAATATAAATTGTGATTTTGTAACATCTGTGTAATGGAAGTATAATAAATTGCTTTATCAGGAATATCTGTTTCATCCTATAAACTTAACTGGTGGCAGAGTGATGAATAAAGAAGAATGTTGGAAGTGTGGCAAAATGGGTCATACAATTAATGACTGTCCACAGTTTCGATTTAGCAGGCCTAAGTACCAAAACTACAAATGGCCAGGAAGGCCAAGATTGGCAGCAAATTATTTTAAAGGCAGGGAAAGGTAAATTTAATATTATTAGTTTGCAAAGTGTAAACTTATAAGCAGATTTTCCATTCTATTGTCCTTTTGCAGTAAATTGTTATTCATGGATCCTTGATTATGTAATTTTTATTTGTTTAGTCCTTTTAATCATGCTACCAATTCAGTACCATTGCTTATCCACATATCTGTTCTATAGTATTGTTACTCTGAAGGATTGTGATACATTTTTAAGTGTGCAACAGTCATGTTTTATTGCTGTAATAAATCAAATATCTGTTCCAATCGAGATCTTCAAAGACTTCAGAATGCTCATCATACCAATCCGACATACTTTTAGCCCTGTGCATGTGACAGTTGTCTTGGAAGATTGGGGTATCTTTCTGGTGTTCACTTTGGCGATGCTGCACAAAAGGCAACATGTGGTCATCCAGTAGCTCCATTTAGCCTTTCTGGTTCAAGTGTGACATCACCCACACGTGAAATACCCCCAGAACATCACAGAGCTGCCTCCAGCTTGAACAGAACCTTGCACACAGTCCGCATAAAAGTCTTCGTGCAGCTTATATTTTCCCAGTCACCTCGCATCATTTGAGTATAAGCAAAAACGTGACTCATCCGACCAGATCACACATGCTTCCAAGAGTCGACAGTCCAGTCTCTGTGGTGCTGTGCCCACTGTAGCTGTGCAGCCTTATGCAGAGCTGTTAACATGGGTCTCTTCTGTGGTACTCTGCTCCAGATATCCATGGCATTAAGTTCCCTTCGTAGTGTTTGTTCAGAAACAGCTTGTTGTAGGTCTGCATTGACTGACTGGAGCAATTTCTGCCTCATTGCAAAGCGGTTTGCTCTAACAGTGTGTGACACACTGCAGTTGTCCCTATTGGTGAGCACAGTCTTTTTGCCACAGTTTTGGCAACGATTAGCGGTGGACTGCGATGTATGCCACTGCTGGAAGACCCTTTGGACAGTACGTTTTGACACACCTGCAAAGGCAGCAACTTCTTGTACACTATGCCCTTTGGCTCGGCCAAACCCAATAACACCTTTTTGCCACTCATTGACACCTTTGGCGCAACTTATGTTTCACGGAGTGACTAACACACATGTGGCACACAACCACTTCTTGTCACTGTATGAACCCCGTAATGCATTGCACAGCTATTTGTAGGATGTGTTTATTACTGGTGTGCCATCTGTTGCTGTCAAATGGATGTAACCCTCTTATGGCAAGAGACAACTAATTTTTTTGTCCAATGAGCTTATAATTTAAGCACTCAGATAAACCCAGCACAGAATAATCGTAGCGAAATTAAATATTTTACTCTTCTCCCATATATTGAACCCATAGTTAATGCTCAGTATTGTTATGAACTCCCCCATAATACCTATTACAGGGGGAGTATACAAGGTTAAAATCGATGATCCTGAAAATATACTTGGAAACAAAATAAATATATATGAAAAACATATAGGCAGATTGATGAACGACAAGCAGAACATGAATCTGACCTTAAAAAACAACAAGGTATTACTGCCCTTACACAAACAATAATAAATAATTATACCTATAACTAGAAAATCCAAAAATTTTGCTGCACTATCCACTAAATTTCAGTTAAACTACAAGGAAAATTTATTGATTAATATGCAAAGTAATAATATCTGTAATACTGATATTACACCCCTTCCATCTGCATGGAATCTCCTACTAAGACCAACTTACCATATTTGTGCTGCACCACCAGGGGGCCTGCAGCATAAATAGCATACTCGCATTACGATCATCATCTGCTGAGGAAGCCACCAGCCGGCGAACGAAACGCATTCAGGGAATGACTCTTCATTTTTTAAATGCTTTTTTTTTTAATTCATTTTACGCATATGTTGTTAGTGGAAATTAAGCTTTTTAAATGTAGTTGGCTCTCAGAGTGTGTAGTCCATCATGTAGATATGTCTTGTTAGAAGATAATAAATTACCTTAAGCAAGAGGATTGCTAATAAGGACTGGTATCTCAAGAACTGTCTGCCACCACAAGTGCATTGTAACAGCATATGACATAAGACAGCGACAACAACAGCCTACAGTTAAACTTCAGTAGTGCAACTAAAATTGGGTGAATATTAACAACTCCAATGCAAGTTGAAGATCAGCATGAGGATTAAGACAATTAGAAGTCCACCAGCCTGTTTTCAGCAATCATGGTGAGGAACTCTTTAATCATACCTTAATAACAGTATGAAAAACTTAAAGATTGGACACTATTATTATATATTAGCAACCTCAAAGATCTGAACTTTTGCCCTAGTGGCAAGTTTCAGTAGCTATGTTGCAGCCATTACTCTTCTGAGAGCTAATTTTACAGTAATAAATATTAAGATAAACTCAGATAAACTCGATGGTTCAACATCGACGTCAAAGTGTCTATTTATTACTGGATGTTGAACTGTCGAGTTTATCTCAATATTTATTATCATTAGCATACTTGTAAGACATGCTTTCCATCTATTGGCAAAAATAGAAAGCCGCTAGGGCTAAAAATTGCCTAAAAATAACGGGAAGTTTAAAGGGAATGTTCAAAGCGTTAATTGGAGGAAATCTTGATCGGCAGCCGGTAGCTCATTGGTCCAGAGCACATGACATGTTATCAGGAGGTCGTGGGTTCGTATCCCACCCGGTTCAGGCAATTTTTCCTCTAAAATTGAAATCGACGTCAAAGTGCCTATTTATTACTGAATTTTACAGTGTTCATTGTGCAATAAATCGTTTAATTTGCTCATTTCAACACAGGTTGAACAATGGTAATGGATGTAGAACTTTATTCATATGGAGTGTAACAATTTATTAGAACTTTATTTCCACATCAATACAAAAGTAAGAAAAGCTAAGGGACTATATGTCAGCATTCCCCAACTATCTAATATACTGCCATCAGTATTTCTATGAGTTAAGGCCCATACCCATCTCATTGAAAAACATGTAATATTCCTGGTGAATGTGGATTTCACTTAATATGTATTTACCATGAATGCATCCATTTCATTAAGCAATGATTACCTGTATATTAAGTAAGCAATATTATAAATAAATAATGAAACGCAAAGCCTCTGTCGCTAATTTTAATATAGGACCTTGTTTTAAAAGAATTCTCTCTAAAATTTGAATTAAGCCTAGAGTCTCTCAATATTTGAATCCATCTTTCGCATATTTTATTGTAAGTACTAAAATCAACCCTTAAACTCTTGTTTAAGTGATTTCTAGATTATCCACTATGTTGCATTATCTGCCTTACTTATTCCCATTACATAAATGATTGAAATTGTACTGAATTTCCCAAATAGGCATGCCTGATTTTTGATAACAATGACTAAATTGTGTTTTTTTTTTCTTATGTACTTATTTTGTGTTTATAATATAAAGTTTTATTAGTTTGTTATCATTTTGAAACTTATGCAAATTATTTTTACAGATTTGCTGCTAAATGAAACTTTTTCTACTGCTCCGTATTCTACTTTTTGTGTATGAATCAAATGGCAAGCAACGAGAAGGTTGCAAAGAAATATTTCTTATTGAAATGCAGAATAGTAAAATCATTTCCATTTTGCTTCTGGAAAGTGAAGGAATCATCATAGTGAAAAGAAGGGGCAGTACTCAGGGCTGGTCTTAAACACTGGAGTAACCCATGGCCTCACTTTAATGACTTGTGGAAATCTGCTCTTGAACCAGTCAATATCATATATAATATATATTATAATTATATACTGGGCTTATAACAAATAAAGGATTAAAATTTTTCAACATAACACTGTATAAATAAAATAGAGATAAATTGAAATGTTAGTGATTGCAATAACTAAATCTATGTTTAAAGTTTTTTTAAATACTATGCCAGGTAGGTAGGAAACTCCTGGAACACCCAAATAAATCACTCCAGAATGGTGTGAATTATGGTCACAATAATATATAATTTTAGGAAACCTACAGTATCCAGTTTAATTAACTGATTACCTTTGAGCCCATTTTTCAAGGTAAGCTGCCTTTGGAACTACAATAAATAAAATTCAATAAAAACTCTCTCTGTTCCACGTTCTCTACTCTCTGTTCTAGGCAAAGTGCTTTCCACGATTGTGTTTAATAGAATTAAGAATCTGGTTGACAGTCAATTGCGTGATGAGCAATATGGATTCAGAAATGGTACGGAATGTGTGGATCAGATATTTTCACTTAGGCAGATTCTTGAGAAATGTTTAGAGTTTCAGAAACCTTTGGTTGCTAGCTTTAATCTCAAAAAGACTTTCGACTCTGTTGATCGTCATAATTTGTGGTTGATT
Organism: Ryuthela nishihirai; assembly: GCA_038380435.1. Classification (NCBI taxonomy): domain Eukaryota; kingdom Metazoa; phylum Arthropoda; class Arachnida; order Araneae; family Heptathelidae; genus Ryuthela; species Ryuthela nishihirai. The sequence goes on along the minus strand of JAWZYU010000002.1, from coordinate 117,059,182 downwards.
GTGAGATCATATGGTATACCAGACACGTTAGTTAACATAATGAAAGCTCTCTATAATAACACTGAGTCATGTGTGAGAGTTGGTAAGGCTTTCAGCGATTGGTTTAGCATTACTTCTGGTGTTCGACAAGGGTGCATTTTGTCTCCTTTTCTCTTTAGTGTGGTTACTGATTATGTTATGCGAAATTCACTTCAAGGGAAAAATTTTGGCCTTAAATGGTCGGGAGATACTAAAATTTCTGATTTAGATTATGCTGATGATTTAGCCCTTTTGGCAAATGATGTTGATGAGATGAACTCTTTCATTAAAGCTGTTGATGAGACTGGTAGTAGAGTAGGTTTGGTTATAAACAGAGAGAAAACTAAAGTGATGAAAATTGGTCAGGTAGGTTGTGATTCAGTTCATCTGAATGGTTGCAGTCTTGAGCAGGGTCACAGTTTAATTATCTTGGGAGCTATGTAACAGATACTGGTGATGTGCGGCATGAGATTAACAGACGAATAAAGATTGCTTCCGGGACTTTTAAGAATCTATGGAGAGTGTGGAGAAATAGGCGTATACACCTAAAGACTAAAATTAGACTGTATAATAGTTTGGTTCTTTCTAGGGTTAGTTATGGTAGTGAAACTTGAACCCTTTGTAAACAAGATAACCGGAAACTTGATGCTTTTGATTCTGGATGCTTACGTAGTATCCTGGATATTAGGTGGTTCAACTTTGTAACTAATGATGAGGTTAGGCAAAGGAGTCTGCAACTTCCTTTAAGCAGCATATTGTGCAGAGAGAGACTTTGTCGGTTTGGTCATTTTACCCGTATGAATAATTATAGATTAGCAAATAGTATTATGAACAATGTGCCTAAAGGCCTCAGAATGAGGTGGAGAACTCGGATGCATTGGGCAGATGTCAAACAGGACCATGTTAGAATTGGTATGCAGTGGTAAGATGCAGCAGATGTAGAACAGAACAGATATGCTTGGAGAATTAAACTGCATGGTCTGGTTGGACCTCCGTAGCCCATGGCTGCTTGAGGAGGATGATGATGTATCGGTAAAACTCCACTTCTACTTCAGACGTCGCTTTGCCCATCGCTTGTACAGCTGCTCAGGATCATCTCTGGTGAGCCTCCAACAGTAGTCAGTCAACATTGAAGTGGGCCAGTTTCCCTGGTATCGTTTCTCCGTTGCAATGTCCTGGTGAAAACATTCACCATGCTCATCACTAACCATGCCGCAGTTGTCGGGGAAGAAATCTAAGTGTGAATGGAGAAAATGGATCTTTAAGGACATATTTCAGGCAAGTTTCTGATACAGAGACAAAATGTCATTAACCAGTTTCTTGTTGTCTGCCCTGATATTTCCGAGGAATTTAGTTGACACCAGACGAAACACGTTCCAAGCTTTTTCTCGTCACCCTGAACCAGGTTGCTGAACAGCTCACAGATCTGAGGACCCATAAAAATTCTGTTTTTAATTTTCGCTTCGCTCAGTCGAGGGAATTTGTCAGGCAAGTATTTGAAAGCTGATGCAGTCTGTCCATGGCTTTTATGAAGTTTTTCATCACATCGAGTTTGATGTATAGGGACAGTAGCACGATTTTGTCCATTTCTGCCAGTGCTGGGTGTACCACATTCTTCTCTTCGACCTTCACAGGTTTCCTCTGAGGCCAGTGTCTCTTCATGTAGTGCAAATTCTTTGCCCGGCTGTCCTATTCATATAAGAAACGGCAGTACTTCGTATATCCCAGCTGCAGACCCATCAACAGAACCACTACCTTCAAGTTACAACAGAGATACCAGTCATACTGTATTGAAAATAGTTCAAGAGCTGTTTTTGGTTATCATAGGTTTCTTTCATACAGATAGCGTATCCAACTGGAATGGATGGAAGTCGATTTCCATTATGCAGCAACACTGTCTTGAGACTCAATTTCGAGGAGTCTATGAATAGTCAGCATTGTTGAGAGTCATGTTTGATTCTGAGGGCATTCATCAGGCCATCTACATTGTAGCAGAACACAAGGTCATCTTCCTTTCTGAAGTATGGTGCAAACTGCTCATGGGTTCGAAACGAAGTCATTCGAACATTTTCCTTGAGAAGATTCCATTGTTTAAGTCTTAATCCAAGTAACTCTGCTTTGGCCTTGGACAGCTCGCCAACAAGATCGTTCATTTCGTTTTCGGTGAGAATGTGTGGCGCAGATGATGCACCATGGCAGAAGTATGGATCATCGTTAGACCCGAAAGCTGTGGAGAACCTGACATCGGTTCTCCTCCCTCCTCATAGTCTGAATCGATGGAAAATTCTTTTCGAGGTTCAGGAACGGTAAGGCCTTCGCTGTGTGGAACTGGTTGGAGAGCAGATTGTGTATTTGGGTACGCTATTGTCCACTTCTTTTTCCTTGTGATGACTCCAGAAACAGGTGGAACCATGCAGAAATAGCAGTCATTTGCGTGATTGCTTGGCTCTCTCCAAGCCATAGGAACAGCAAACGGCATTGCCACTCTTTCGCCTTTCAGCCACTTTGAAAGATTTCTTGCACACGTATTGCAGCATATGTGTGGGGCCAAGGCCTTGTCCTGGTCCCCGATTTTGCATTCAAATAAAATTCATGTCCCGCTTTTACTATTGGAGTGATGACCCTTTTCTGGCTTGCAAACATCACTTCCCCACAAATGTAACAAATTATAACTGCACTATTAACACAGTTACGAAGCATCACTACTGCTGGATTAAAAGTGCAAGTATCACTTGTACTTATGACTCAGGGGTAAATGGGAGTCGCTCAAAAGACTTGCTCATTCTATGAGACGTCGCGTACAACTAATGATTGCATCATCTTTTGTCCGCGATATCATGACTCAACTACATTGCATCAGACAATGATGCAATACCTCCGGAGGTTGTGTGTATGCCAGGTTGATGCAATACAAAGCAATATGTTGCAATCTGGAGTTTAAAATAAAGCGTTTCGAAATGGTTACCTATCTACTCAATGCGAACTGAGTCGTTTATACATGACCATCCCTGTCTCTCCTAAAGAAGAGCCAATCAGCAAATTTTATTGTCATTTTCGTGTTCAGCACCTCGAAATTAGTAAAGATTGACTATTTTCATTTCAAAGCCTTATTGTGTGCCCCAGTGCTATTAGATAATGTATTGACTTCTATGATAACTTCTCTCTAATTAATAGTGCTATCTGTTAAAGATATTAACTTCTTTCTGGAGAAAAATATGCCTCAAGCAGCACTTTAAAATTCCCTTAGCTGTCACAAATTTGACAGGAAAACTAGTGCAAACACTGAGTGCTGTCAAAATATCACTCCTATGTTTGAAGTGGAACAATTCTATAAACCATACTACCTTTAAGAAGCTTTTCTGCACTTGAACATTCATGCATGCCCATGGATGCAAGGTCATTGTTATGCATACCATTGCTTAACAATGGAAAAACATCTGATCTTAAGTGATCAGGAATGGAAATTATTGTTATTGATTGGGATAATATATTATGCTCCAGCCAGAGTATTTGTTTCCTGATGTAAATGTACTCCTTTATACAATGATACTTTCAGTAATCAAAGCCAAGAGGAACATCATCTGCATAATTCACTGTTAGAAAGCATACATAAATTTATATATTTAACCAGAATATTCTTTGATTTCATGTATTTGGAATGTTCTAGGTGTAATGTGCAAACTACTCAATTTATGAATGAGAGGAAGTTTAAAGTATTGTTTATAGCACAGAGGTGGAGAGCACATGGTTAAGGGATATATTAACCCAATTACTACATTTAATTCCTGTATTTTTTTGTGTAATTTCCAAAAACTTTTAGAACTATAGGAATATTTTTAATCAATATCCTTCTAGTCTTAATAGAAAGCATTACAGAAAGCTTAATAAACTTATTAAGGATCAGTTAGCTGCTGATAAGAATCTTCGGATTGATGACTTGGCTGAGAAAACCGAGGTAGCCGTTAGGCAGCATAACAGCAGTCAACTGCCCAGATAGTTAATGTTTTGTGTGGTAGAAAGAGACAGTTGTGCTTTTTGTAATTTTAGCGATTGCCAGACCCAGTTACGTTTCTGGCTGACGAGTTACGAATTACATTTTTTTTACTCCCTCTGTTGAAATTTTTATTATTAAGATAAACCAAACAATTGTAGATTTATGAAATTATATGCCTTCATGTATATTGAAAGTCAATTGCAGATGTTACTGAAAACTGCATTCAGAACATAAATAACTAATAAAAACTCTGGTTCTACAATTCTGAACTACAGTGTAATATCAAAATGACTTCCATGCAAAAGATAATTGTGTGCATGCCCAAAATGAAATCCATAACCTAAGTAGTACTCATTTAAATCACTCATTGTGGACATTCAATTTTTTTATTTCTTGCTTTAGAAAGAGTAGTAGTCACCAGGATTGGTTACTTGCATTTTGAATTCATCATCATCATTATCATCCTCAAGCAGCCGTGGGCTACTGAGGTCCAACCAGAACGTGCAATTTAGTTCTCCAAGCATACCTCTCCTGAGCTATGTCAGCTGCATCTCTCCGCTGCACACCAATTCTAACAACGTCTTGTTTGAATTGGTCTGCCCACCGCATCCTAGGTCTTCCTCTCTTTCTGAGGCCTTTAGGCACACTGTTCATAACCCTATTCGCCAATCTATAATTATTCATACGGGCAACATGGCCAAACCAACGGAGTCTCTCTCTGCACAATGTGCTGCTTAAAGGAGGTTGCAGACTCCTTTGCCTAACCTCTTCATTACTTAATAAGATCATTACATAATAAGTTGAACACCTAATGCCCAAGTTAGGTGTTCAACTTATTACCACACCTAATGCCAAAGTTGAACCACCTAATGCCCAAGATACTGCCTAAGCATCTAGAATCAAAAGCATCAAGTTTCTTGTTTACACAGCGTCCAAGGTTCAATACCATAACTAACCCTAGAAAGAACCAAACTATTATACAGTCTATTTTTAGTCTTTAGGTATATACGTCTATTTCTGCACACACTCCATTGATTCTTAAAAGTCCCAGCAGCAATCCCTATTCGTCTGTTAATCTCATGCCGCACATCACCAGTATCTATTACATAGATAGCTCTCAAGATAATTGTGACACCTGTTTGAATGGAAGCCCGGCATGAAGGATGAGAACATAACGGAGAGACGTTTTCCAAATTCAAGCAGAGCTCTTTCAATTAAGACATCAAATGTGAGATATCTCGGCTTACATTTCAGGGGTGGGACAAACAACCTGTGGAGGTGACGTATTCTTTCGGATTGCAGAAGCATATGACGGTCGTGAGAGTAAGATGGCCATCCGAGCTTCCGCATATGAAGTACGTCGTGCATTTTTACTCCAGAATGGTTGTTTCAAGTTGTCGCTTTGGACACTGTACGGAGGTATCCTCACGATAATCATCACATAGACAACAGTGGATTTCTGTAGCTTGGCAGAAGATAGTGAGATGTTCTCCAAATCGTGAACAGCAAGTTATACTTCGGAAGTTTTCCTTACCGTGTCCGAACCGACAACAGTTCTCGCACTGTCTATGAAAAGGGTTGTGTGGTGAATTTTCCACCATAGGATTATTTCATAGGGCATGTGTGGATCAACAGTTGTGATTAATACCCTTGGTAGGGGAGTCATTGTATTGCCATCACGCTTTAGAAAACGACGGATCGAATCGAGTAAAAGTGTAATCTTTGGGCCGAGAGTTCTGTAAATAAGTCGGAAAGTGTTATGTCCGTATCCACATTGCGAAGTAGAAATTTGTCATTGAATCCGTTAGGATTTCGTTTCCTACTAGAGTATTTTAGATCAGTTTGATATTTAATAACTGGGGGATGCATTCAACTGAAGTTGTAATTATCAGTTCATTCGTTTTTAGTATGTCTGATAGTTAAAAAGTCGAGTTTTGAAAGTTGAGTTGTCAATTGTTGCTTCAAGAAATTGGGCTTGGCCGTGGAGATGGCTTTTGATATTCCTTTCATCCGAATTGTATACTTTGTGCATCCATTAGAGTTGGCAATCGATAATAAGTCAGAATTGTTCATAAAAGTTTGGTTATACAGTGAATGAAATTGGTGCTGCGTAGCGATTTGGTCCTACAGAGGACTCGTCCATCTTGGAACTCGGAAAGGAGAAAAAAAAAAGAACTGCGGGAGGTGAGAAACTTTCACATCAATATCTGTCGGAAGGTTCTTCAGACAGAAATGGCAAATAAAAAGGACCAAAACAAAGAGCTGACCTGAATAACGTTAAGCCCACGCGTTGGGAGAAGAAGAGAAAAAAATATATATCTCACTTCCTGTAGAGCACTCACCACCGGACAAAATCTTAACCTATCAAAGAACGACGAAGGGTCGTCGTAACTTCAGCTGAGAAAACAGATCAACCAAGAGTCTCCGCTTTGCTTACCGCAAAACAATATGAGTATAATAATCCTAGTTGTCCGAGGGGTAGCTCACTCTCGGTAGCGCACCTGGCTCGCAATCTGTAGTTCCCAGGTTCGAGTCCCATCTGGATCAGCGTTGAGACATCTCCGCAAAATTCCCTGCCCTGCCACGGTCAGTAGGGGACACCGATGGGCTTGGAAAGGCCGTCGTTCGTCGGATGGAACGTCAAGCCGTGGCCCCGTGTACGGGAGAGCCATACCCTGTGCACAAAGAACACGCTGGATGGCCTTGATAGGCTACCATCTGTCTTCCTAACAGCTGTTCCAATAGGTCCCCTCCCCCAACCTTCTCTGAGCCTCCGGGGTCCTTGTGACCTGGCCATTTAGCCCATAGTGTGCAAAAAAGTGCCGCTCAGAGGTAAAACAACCCAACCCATGACGTTTCCTGTTCTTGATTTACACCAAACTGCAGTACTTGAAGTAGGGTTTGGCCACAAACGTACGATGACAAACGTGCAGCGCCATCCGGTGGATGGTGGCTTTTCCAAACCCATCGTGTCCTCTATTCAGACCCGGCTTTAGCAAATGGGGGTGGGGGGGGGGGGGGTACACATTCAAAAACTGGGAAAAACGAAACTGCTGAAATATTTACACTGCAGACGATGTTGCTAACTCCATAAATCCTTATTTCTCACAAATAGAACACAATTTCCGCTTTAGAATGAAAATTTCCCTCTTTTTTTTTGTAATCATCTCAGTGCCGAAATCTGGGGATGGACACCTTTTATCCTGGTGAAAATTTCCTCCGTTATAATCTCAATGCTTCACCACTGATCGTTCTGTGTATTCTTTTGTACCTGAAGCGAAAAGCATGAATTTTTTTGTAAAAGATATATTTTGTTTTAAAGGAAGTTTTGTGCCACACTACAGCAAAAATGAGATCTAGATGATAAAAAAAAATTTAAAAAATACCTATCTTCCTATAAGTGCCCTAAAAAGTAGAAAATAATCATAAAACATATCGATGGTGTAATCAGCCACTGAGTTCGTATTCGCTTCAAAAGAAGAAAGGCTCGGGTAATCGTGTCGAGTAGGCAGATCGGTGCCCTATCTTCCTTTGAAGCCAATACGAACTCAGTGAGTGATTGCACCATCGATATGCTTTAGGTTTTTTTTCTACTTTTTTGGACACTTTAGGAAGATGGGTATTTTTTTAAATTTTTAATATATATATATTTTGTTGTCACTAAAAACACCTACCTACAAAAACTCTGATATACGACTCATAAACATCGAGCACATTTACCTTTCTTGAGGTAGACCACGACATTAGAGACGTCGCAAGCTTTAATTTGAGAACGGGGGGCGGGGAGTCAATTTTTCACAACCTGCGACATTCCCCGCGTCAGTAGCTTTCATTCGACGTAGAGCTTGTCACTTTCGACCTTTGCGTTCTGGAGATATAGTTTAAGAAAATTTTCCATCTTTTTAGGGAGGAAGAAAGCACGGGGGTCAATTTTTTTTCTATAGGCTATGACACTTCCCGCGTCACCAGTTTTCATTTGACACATAAATTGGAGTAGCGGTGGCTCAGTCGGAAACGCGCCAGGCTCGTAATCTGTAGTTCCCAGGTTTGAGTCCCAGATGGGCCAGCGTAGAGATTTATCTCCGCAAATTTCCCCGCCCTGCCCACTGGCAGTAGGGGACACCGATGGGCTTATAAAGGCCGCCGTCCATCGGATGGGACGTTAAGCCGTGGCACCGTGTATGGAGAGCCATACCCTGTGCACGTTAAAAAAACACTGGATGACCTTGACGGGAGGATCTGTCTCCCAACAGCTGTTCCAGTGGGTCCCCTCCCCCCAGCCTTCGGGGTCCATGTGGCCTGGCTATTTAGCCCATGATGTGCAAAAAAAGTGCCGCTTAGAGGTAAAAACAACCCAACTTGACACATAAATTATTAAGTTTTTCCATCGCGTTCGAAAGATACGGTGGAACAACTCTTTGTCAAATCCACAAACCAACCGAACGACAAATGTCAAAGCCGAAAGCAATAGGAAGATAGGCAAAAATATCTTCCCCCTACTAGACTGTAAATGAAATCTAACTGATAAATTATCTTCACTGCCAAACTGAAATGAAATTGAGTTGGTTAAAATAATCGTTTTTTTTTTTTAGAAAAGTAGAATGAAATTGAATAAAATGAATGGAATAAAGGTTGTTCTCAAGTACAGATGGCCTAAGTTCTCTTGTTGCAGTGTTTGCACTATATGACTCTTCGACACGGTTCCTCGGCTCTTCAGATGCCGAGGATCTCTGTTTACCGAAGTTCAGCTGATGATGCGGCTTCAGATGATGTGGCATTCGTTTCGCTTATTGTGCGCATCTTTATGCAATGAATTCTCACCATATAGAGACAGGTGGAAGTGAGTGATGCGATGACGTAGATGAAGGAGAGATTGAAATGTGCAGCGGATCATGGAGAGATATTACTGGTGAAGACATGCGGTGAAAAGGTAAGTGAACCAAGCTCAAAATAAAACTTAAAAAGAAAAATGTTTGTTTATTAAAAGGAACAAAAATTTAATATCACATTGACTGCATAACGAAATAAAAGGAATTATTTTCCCCTGTAACAGCATTATTAAAAACGCTTCGAACAGACAGAAGAGAGATTGGCTTCACTTCTGAATTTCTTTATTATATTTATTTATTATATTTCTTTACTAAAAAACAAAAGGTAAAGAGACTGGATTTCCAAAGCATTATAACATTTCCCCCTCCGTTTTACAGGTCTTTAAAAAATTTCTTGCAAAATATATGAAATATGATTTTAATTATTTTTGCCCCTATTATTCTTACCGGTATTCTGAAGGGGGGGGGGGGAGGGCTTACCCCACTAGATCCTGCTTTGACTAAGGGTATTGTACAACATTGCAATAAACATAATCAGGACCTCGAGAGCTAATCCGAGCCCTCCCTTGTGCATATATACAATATATGTATTTGCGTACATGTCGGCATGTGGGTATAAAAGTTAAAAAGCAACAAATCGGTTATGAAAAAAAAAATACCCTATTTATCGAAAAAAAAAACATGTTAATCATAAATAACCAAAACAACTTAATGCATATACCTTAAAAATGAAACATTAATCTAAAATTTAATATACCGATATACTCTGCAGGGTACCTTGAAGAATTGTGGGCCTGGGTACTATAGACACCTCCCCAAGGACTGCCCAGGATTTTGTTTCGGGAGGGAGAGGTAGTTGAGAATAAATCTTGAAAAGGGTTTCCTAATGACTAAAATAATCCAACCGGACTGAATGAAATAAAAAAAAATTGAAATTAAATGGTTAAAGTGATATTCTACATTCCATATGGAATTAAAGTTTATAGTGGTTTTTAAATATATATTAAGTATATAAATATTAAGTATTGGACATGTACTATAGGGCTAAAATAAAATTATACAGAGAAAACTGTTTTGGATTTCAAAGCAGGTAGACAAGTTTAAGATTTCGTATAAGATGACCAGATTTTCGGGGGTGGGGTGGAACCCTGGGTTATTGGTGGGTGGGGTGGAACCCTGGTTTTATTCAAATAAATTCCCTACCCTCCACCCCCCCCCCTCTTATCGTCGGGTTTGAACGTGACGACAATTCGCAGTAGGTGGGAGGTTCCAAATTTACGCCCATGCTGAGCGCGTCTGAGCAGGGGTAGAGTTATGCTGCACAGATTTAAAGAAAGCCTTATATCACATAGAACCTCCGACAAAAATTAAATACACTGCTAACGTGCACCGACTGTTCGGCACTCAATGCAGCCCTCGTTATTCTAAAAAAAAAAATGCCTACTTAAACTAAAAAAGGCGTAAAATTCAGTGACTGTGTTACTCCAAAAACTCGTAAACAAAATCCATGTAAATCGGAACTATCTATGGTTGCAAAAAATTCGGGACATTTAGATGTCTTGAAAATTTATTTCGAGACACCAGGAAAGTTCTTTAAAAACCGTGACAAATTCAGAAAAACCGGACAATGTATACCCTGCTATAACCCTTCACACCCTACAGTGGGTTTAACAACGGATATTTTCTAAGGGCTTCCCAGAAAATCGGATTCAGGTCGTAAACCTCCCCTTCCTCATTTGATTCAGACACGTCACCTCCCTTCCCCCAAGTAAACATTTTGCTGGGGATTAAACATCTCGTATCTTGGAAAGGTCGATGTCCGTCCCATCGGACGGACATCGACCTTTCCAAGATACGAGATGTTTAATTAATGTTAAAAGACATTAAGCCGTAGCCTCATGTGCAGTAGAACCCATACCCTGTGCATGCTAAAGAACATGCTAGATGACCTTGAAAGGAGGCTTTCATGTCTCCTAGCAACTGTCCGTCGTATCCCCTTCCCCCAATCATCTCTGATTCTTTGGTATGACCTGGCAAAAAGTGCCGCTAAGAGGTAAAATAACCCAACAAACCCATCTCGTTCACTTGCTCGAATTTGAGAAATGAAGTGAAAGTGAATAGAAGTATATATATATTAATAATAAATACCCCCTCAAGCAGCTGCTTGCCACAGAGGTCTGACAGGAGCCTGTCAGTTTATATGCCAAAGTAGAAGATCTGAGAGGATGGCAGGACCTCAGCAGGAAAACAACACATACAACCATGCCTTATCCGGGGCTCGAACCCAGCACAGTCACATAAATGCAGAACGTGTCATCACAAATGATATTACACATTTCTCCATGGATAATGAAAATTTATTATATGCTTTTAGGAAACATTCTGTTTTAAGCAATTTTTTGTTCTTATATTCCCGGAGTTAGAGTTGGGGAGTAGTATTTTAAAAATGCCTTTATACAAAGATATTTTTGAGTGAAGAAAAAAAGTCGACGTTACTAAAGACAAATTCAAATATACTAAAAACAACAACATGCAATTTATAGTTCAAAGGGGAGAATTACTAACAGGTAGGTACAATGAAATAACATTTCAAAATTGGGATTGTCTGTGAATATCAAGCGATATAGTAAGCCGAGCTAAATACCTACTCTATTAAGGGATTTTTTTAATAGTAATTTAGACAATTTCCGTGATGGGATTTGTCTCATCTACGGGGAGGGATGGGGCATGTTTGGGTATCCATAATATATTTTAATTTAGTGTATTTTTAGTAATAGCACTGTGAATGCTAAATATTAAATCACACTTTTATTCAAATAAATACTATGTATGAAAACTTTCCTTAAAAACAAATTGCATTACCTTAAATAAAGGTGAGTATATCTTAGCAACTCGCGAAATCTTACTAATAACAATTACGAGAGTAAAGCTCGTACACTGCCCGAGATGCAATTTGCTACTATAAATTTACAAGCTGTCTTGGCAACGGTTGATTTATTTGAACTTAGGTCTTGGTATGTAGTACGGATATATTATACTTAGTACGGATATATTATTAAATTTCATAATAAATATGGCTTTTTTAAGCCATTACTCCAAATTAATTGCTACCTCATATGAAGCAGCGATACCAGTTTATCATAGTTCGACAGTGGACCTGATTCCAAAGCGAAAACAAGTTTCAGGAGGCATTCATTTAGATGATTCAGGTATTTCCAATTCTTTAGTTTCTTAATACTCTGAAGTTTTATTTACTGAGAAGTCATGTTTTCTTACTATGTTTCTGCAGAAAATGGTACATGTGTTGCGTGTGAATAAAAGCGTATGTACTGGTAAGATGTTGCATATTAAAAGTCGTTAGTGGACCTGATTCAGATGTTAATATGTAAAAAGCAAACTGAGCAATGGCGTCGTTATTATTATGCATTTGCGAATGTAATCGTAGTAAACAAAGCAGTAACTAAGCACCATAATTTAGTACCTTCACATTTAAATCAAAATATTAAAAGGAATCGTAGCTTCTTAAAATATCTTCCTTTTTCAGACATATTTTCATCAGAATTATTTTTCTTTTAAAATGCCCTGTGTTAATAGTTTAATAACCTAAGCTACAGTTAACATTGTATAATTATATATACACTCTGATATGGCGTTTTCTAGTTCTGAGTACAATTAAGAATCTCGTGCGTACCGCAGTGGGAGGCCATATTGATCTCGAATGATTGTTGTAGAACAGGGGTTCGCAAACTGGAGGGCGCGAGAATATGAAATTCTTTGCGTTTTCAGTTATGAATTGAAATTGTTAACAGGGGCTAATGATAAATGAAAGGTGTAGAGGCATAAAGGTTTCTCAGAAATCAAAAAGTAGAGTGATGCCGCAAAGTTTGGGAACCCCTGTTGTAGAGTTTCATCATATAACATTCATTTCACCAAACAAACTTTTATACATAATGGAGGTGCTGATAATACACGATTTTGATATGCACGTATTAACATTTTAAAGTTATGCTGCTACCTTTGGGTCGTTAAGGCCTACAGCCGTGATTTATTTTTAATGAGAATAGGAATTTTCAAATAAACGATAATTTCTAGTTAATCATTTTTGAGTTTCTAATTAATTGTAGACCAAAAAGAAATGTTAACACTTTACGTTATATTTTAAAATTTGGTATTATTCAATGGTTAGAAAGTGTGTTCTGACGACCTAGGTCACACCAATGTCTTTAGGTCAACAGTAGAGGATTAACAGCAGTAGCCTTCCTCTATAGCGTATAAACTGGCAGGGTCTTGTCAGACCTCTAACAAGCAATAGTTTAAGGGTTTTTTTTGTCATTAACGCCGTGTTTAATCTTTGAAAGACTGAATTTTACGATGAATAAAGCTGTACGTACGTATGTATGTATGTATGTGTGTGTGTGTGTGTGTGTGTGTCTGTCTGTCTGTCTGTCTGTCTGTCGGTGGGTGGGTGGGTGGTTGGGGGAAACATCTTGAATTCCAAGATCAAGTAAAACTATTTCAGCAACCTATTTGGCATGGAAATCAGTCCGCAGCCTGACTACATGTAAATGTTTACTACAATAAGCGATCAATATCAGCAAGAACGGTAATACCTCAGAAGACTATATGCTACCATCCAACCACAGGCTGGATCTAATAAAAAATAAAGGGAAGGGGGGTGAGGGGGGAAGATCGAATTGAAATGAACTGGGACACAATTTCCGTATTAATCCCTCACCCCCGTTTTAATGGTTTTCAGCAAATTTCTTAAACTATGGGTAATATATATATTTTAAATATTTTCCCCATACCCCTCTCCGATCCGGCCCTTTTCGAACAAATTTTTTGAGTGCAGCTTCCATTCACATAATATGGAAGTAATCAGAGCTCCCTAGCTGAAAATATGATTATACAGAAAAATGCCATTGGTGATAGATCGAAAATTTCACTAAATTTCTAAATTTCGATTCTCAATAACATTCGTTTAAATTCTTATGGAGATATCGAAGCTGGAACACTTAGCAACAGTTGTTGTTGTTATGCCACTCTTAAACATTTTTCTTCAAATAACAAAATTATAACAAGCATCTAGCATTATGTTTATATTAGTAAGCGATTTGCTATAACAATTATTACTTGTGTTTAATTTTTAATGAAAATTCTTAAACTATCAACCCTAGTGTTAAATATTCCAGGTTTCATAACCTTCGTTTTAGTGGCTTTTAAAAATTTCCTTGCAGAATATGCGTGATAAATATAGGAATTAATATTTTTTCGCCTCAGTTCCAATTATTTCTATTACCATTCGGAAATAGGGGGAGCCCCTCCTCCACCCCCATATCCGGCTCTACCGTCGTCTTATCGTTTAAGTTTCCTATCGGCATAAATGTCAATAAGTTGGGAATAAAGTTCCTGAGATAAGCGGAAAGTAATACCGTATATTACGGCATATAAAGTTTTTTTCTAAAGCATAATGGCTCAAAATATTCCCTTGCGTCCAATATGTAAAGTTGCGGGTCTCCCGTAAGGTAGGGTTACCATACGTCCTACCAGAAATTTGGAGAAGCATGAAATGTCCTCCTTTTTGTATAAACTCGTAACATGTTTCAAACTAAAATTAAAGCACTTTTTTTTTGTACTTTCCTTTTTCAAATTTCTTGAACCCATTACAAACTATGGGTAATATACCAATTATTTTAATATACCAAACAACTATGGGTAATATATAAACCATTACCAAACTATGGGTAATTACCAAACTTTACTTTCAACTGCAAATCGTGAATGCTAAATTAACTGTTAATGATGTAAAAGTTACATATTTTCTGTAATTTCAATATGTGCAATTTACATACCAGATTGAAAGAAGTAAATGCGCTTTAGATAACCGAAAAAATGTGCGTCCCGCCCACGGATAAATAAACAATAAAAGTTGAGAGCAGATTATTTGCAATATAAAAGCGAAGGAATTAAGGACTATCCTAGTTTATGGGAGTCAACATACAAGCGCCTACCCTACCAAAGCAGAAATCACTGACCATTACCTCAGAGTTTATAGAAGCACAAAGTCTGCCTTCTGCAACAGCAGATAGTTACTAACCATTATGCCACTTAAGGCAAAATAACTTGATTCCTTATCAAGTATGAACAAAAATCTACACTTCATACATTTTGAAATATATTGAATAAGTATCATGCCTTTTTCTGACTCGACTGTCAGTCGGTACTTGACATAAAATATAGTAGGGAAAAAACTTATTTCATAGATTGAAGTATGCCCTTCTTTGTCTTCCATTTCTAGCATTGAATAACACCGACAGCCATAACCACTGTTGCTTAGCAACGATGAGGATAGGTTTGCGTGTGTGCTAAGGTTGTGGAACATCCAATAAAATCGTTTGATCGGACCATTAATTTATTTGTCTTCTAATGTAATTTGGTATAAACTCTATTTTTGGATAGAAAATCTAAAATACCACAAAATCAACCTCCTTTTTTAGAGGCCGTGGTCTTTTTATTGATATCGTGGATTAACATTCCATCAAAAGAAGCACTTACTCCTGTAGAGTGAATTACTAAGCAAACGTCATAAACTTAAGCATGAATGTTTTTGCGTTATATTTGGAAAGTTCTTTTTTCTACTCTTACAAAAACTTGGTGTTTTCTGTCATTTACTACTAATATTATCAAAGAAGTTGTTAAATGGCCATATGAAAATGATGTACTTAAGGGTAAACATAATACATCATAAAAGTCAAAAATGTCCTTAGGAGCATAAGAAGATGAATAAGTTTATCTACTAGAATTATCACTTAAGATTTATTCCATTTATACAGACATACTGTATAATGTTCCATATTAGAGGTAAACGTTAAATGCACAATTAAAATTTTTTTATTTTAAATATTCTCTGCTGAAATGTGGGTGCTTCTTATATGCTGTAAAATACAGTTAATAATCGTCTGCTGCAGTCGTTCCCAGAGCAGTGTTATTATCAATTAAGGCAGACATAGATTAGAAATTTCACATATGTTTCTGGCTGCTTGAGATTAATTTTCAGAACAATATTTTGATGAAAGATTAAGTAAACGTTAATAATGCTATTTTGATGAAAAAGTAAATGTTAGTATTTTATCCCTCAGTAAAAATCATTACTCTAGTAAATACCATAGAACCAAAGGTCAGAGTCAGTGCCAAAGTTGGTACTGACTCTGACCTTTGGGGAGGAGTCAGTACCAACTTTGGCACTGACTCTGACATTTGGTTCTATGGTATTTACTAGAATACCATAGAAGCTACCAATACCCTATTGGTATTGGTAGCTGCAATGGCAATGGACAACGTCTCCTACAGGTAAGTAAACTCAATGGATTCAGAATAACTAACACTTATTACAAACACCGCGACATACATAAATACACATGGGTTTCATCCGATGGGCTGCATAAGAATACGATTGATTACATATTAATTAACAGCAAATGGGCTAGTTCTGTTAGGAATACCAGGTCAAATACGTGAGCTGAAATTGGATCTGACCATTACCTTGTTAAAAGTGTCTTGCAACCTAAACTTAAAAAGTGTTGTGCTAAGGTTAAAAAATTTACTTTTAATACTGAAGCTCTGAAAGACCCAGTTATAGCCAAAGCTTACCATGATAGGTTACTTAGTCATTATGACAGTCATGGTTTGCTTACTACTGAAGTTGAGGAAGAATGGGATCATTTTAAACAGGCTTTTTTGGACACCAACAGTACTCTTTTAGGAAAAAAGGAGCAGAAGGGACAGACTTATCTGAGTGATAAGGCACTTGAGCTTATTTCAGAAAGAAAGAACTGCAGGAATATCCTTAATCAATACCCTACTAGTCCTAATAGAAAGCATTACAGAGAACTTAATAAATGTGTAAAAGATCAGTTAGCTGCTGATAAGAATCTTTGGCTTGATGGTTTGGCTGACAAAGCCGAGGAAGCAGTTAGACAGCACAACAGCAGAGAGCTGTACCAGATAGTTAATGTTTTGTGTTATAGAAAACGGACAGGTATACAGGGATTGAAGGATAAACAAGGTAAGGTTATAGAAGGTGAGGATTCTGTCATGGCTAGGTGGGCTGAGCATTTCAGTGATATTCTAAACAATGGGGTTAGTTCTATTCCCATTGTTTGCAATGATGACAGATGCATTGGTGGCTTTAATGTTGGCCCTATAACACAATCTGATTTTATTTTGGCTGTTTCTAAACTGAAACTACATAAATCCCCAGGGTTAGATGAAATTACTACCGAAATGCTTAGAGGTGGGAATGTTTCGGTTACCACTTGGATTACTGAAATTCTATATCTTTTATGATAAAGGCATGGTTCCTAAGGATTTTACCAGAGCTATTGTTATCCCTATTTTCAAAAAAGGTGATCGCAGTTCTTGTGATAACTATAGGGGTATCAGCCTACTCTCTGTTCCAGGTAAAGTTCTTTCCATGATTGTTCATAATAGAATTAAGAATCTTGTTGACAGTCAATTGCGTGATGAGCAATGTGGATTCAGAAGTGGTAGGGGATGTGTGGATCAGATATTTTCACTTAGGCAGATTCTTGAGAAATGTTTAGAGTTTCAGAAACCTTTGGTTGCTAGCTTTGTTGATTTCAAAAAGGCTTTACTCTGTTGATCGTCATAATTTGTGATTGATTGTGAGATCATATGGTATACCTGACAAGTTAGTTAACATAATGAAAGCTCTCTATAATAACACTGAGTCATGTGTGAGAATTGGTAAGGTTTGTAGCAATTGGTTTAGCATTACTTCTGGTGTTCTACAAGGGTGAATTTTCTCTCCTTTTCTCTTTAGTTTGGTTATTGATTATGTTATGCGAAATTCACTTCAAAGGAAAGATTTTGGCCTTAAATGTGCTGGAGATATGAAAATTTCTGTTTTAGACTATGCTGATGATTTAGTCCTTTTTGTAAATGATGTTGATGAGATGAACTCTTTCATTAGAGCTGTTGATGAAACTGGCAGTAGAGTAGGTTTGGTTATAAACGGAGAGAAAACTAAAGTGATGAAAATTAGTCAGGCAGGCTGTGATTCAGTTAATCTGAATGGTTGCAGCCTTGAGCAGGTGTCACAATTTAATTATCTTGGGAGCTAGGTAACAGATATTGGTGATGTGCAGCATGAGATTAACAGACGAATAGGGACTGCTGCCGGGACTTTTAAGAATCTATGGAGAGTGTGGAGAAATAGGCGTATACACCTAAAGACTAAAATTAGACTGTATAATAGTTTGGTCTTTCTAGGGTTAGTTATGGTAGTGAAACTTGGACACTTTGTAAACAAGATAACAGGAAACTAGATGCTTTTGATTCCAGATGCTTACGCAGTATCTTGGGCATTAGGTGGTTCAACTTTGTAACTAATTGATGAGGTTAGGCAAAGGAGTCGGCATCCTCCATTAAGCAGCATATTGTGCAGAGAGAGACTCCGTTGGGTTGGCCATGTTGCCCGTATGAATAATTATAGATTGGCGAATAGGGTTATAAACAGTGTGCCTAAATGCCTCAGAAAGAAGGGGAGACCTAGGATGAGGTGGGCAGACAATGTCAAACAGGACTTTGTTAGAATTGGTGTGCAGTGGCCAGATGCAGCAGATATGGCTCAGGACAGATATGCTTGGAGAACTGAATTTGCACGTTCAGGTTTTACCTCCGTAGCCCATGGCTGCTGGAGGATGAAGATGATGATTGTATGTTATAATAACTGCAAAAACTCTTCTATCACTATGGTTCACTACACTACAGGAGTCCTTTTTGTACAACTTGCTCTGCTCCGCAGTGTTAGTTAATTGAGTTAACTTTCTTCTCGGAAGAGAAAATTGATAATTCAATTTGTTTTGAATGCTCTCCGCCAATATTCTAGTAAAATTTTAACTTTTCCATCGTAGTTAACATTGCTTTCAAATCCGAAACCTGAGCTTCAGATCATGTGGAATAAATGAAGGTCAATTATCAAACAAGAACACTGTTCTTTTTTTCATAAAGTTAATCTTTAGTACTTTATGCTTTACATTATTGTAAAAGCTTTTTAAATAGGATTACTGTAATAGACATAAAAATATGGGTAATTTACATCCTTTATTAAAATTTTCTAAAGGTCCACAAGATCGTCCCCATAGCCGAGTGGTTAGCGCACTTGGCTACTGATCAAAGGGACCTGGATTTGAGCCCCAGATTAGGCATGGATGTTTGTGTTGTTTTTCTGCTTAGGTCCCATGACCCTCGCAGACCTTCTACTATGGCATATAAACTGACAGGCTCCTCTCAGACCTGATGCTGTTCAGTTGCTTGATCGAGTATTTTATTATAAAGCTCCACACCAACTGCCTAATGTGTTGCACATTACAGGAAAACAAATTGCAACACCTGGAAGAATTAATGCCATTTTATTGAAACGCAGGCAGCTGTTAACATACACTGAGACATGCGATTGATTACATTATAAAAAAAAATATGGAAAATTACCACTTTACCTACAGGGTAAAGTGGTATAATTAGTATCATGTTGAACTGCCCCACGCAGCAATATGCACATTCATGAACACTGTGGGGAAAGCTATCTACAGCTCTGTAATGCCCTCCTGAAGGATAGAATGGCAAATGGTGCGAAGCCATTCCATTTCAGCAATGGTGGTTGGTGCACCTCTTGGGTGTTGTTCGAGCTATCAGTCCATTATGTCCCAGACCTATTCAATAGGCGAAAGTTCTGGCGAGTGTACTGGCCATTGTAGTGTCTGAACGTTTTGCTCGTGTACATAATGCAGGCTGTGTGGGAATGCGTGTTATCTCGCTGGTAAAAGGTTCAGTGCTGCTGAACAAATGGGACAGACACTGGCTGCAAAATGTTGGTAATATATCGTTGGGCAGTTAGAGATCCTCTTCTGATGACCATTTCTGACCGAGATGTCCGACTAATGGCACCCCACACCAAGACACCAGATGCTGGAGCTGTGCGAGGATGTTCCATGCACTGGGTGGCGTTCTTTTCCCCTGGATGACGGCAGACACATTGTCTACCATCATACTGACCAAGACAAAAACGAGATTCGTCACTAAACACCACGGTACTCAACTCTTGTTCATTCCAGTTCTGTCTGAGGCAACACCACCGATGATATGCTTGCATGTGGTCAGATGTGAGGTGCAAACGCAGTGCCAGACGATAGGTTCACAATAAAAACTTTTGTTTACCATCTTCTATTACCATAAAAGCATGTCGTTTACCATCTTCCTGGTAGGTATTCGATGTACTACATGTTGCCAATCCCGTTGCAGTAACGTTGTAGTCGCGAATCTGTCGCGCAATGCCATGCACCTCAAATGGTGGTCCTGTCGCTCCATGGTCAAAAGTAGTCTTCCTGATCCTTGTGAGCGGGTGCTAGATTCAGCTTGAACCCACTGGCGCCATATGTGATGGTGCTGGGATTGTGGCCAACTTTGTTGGCAACATCTCTGTACGACAAACCAGCTTCTGATAGGCTGATTCTTCCATGCTCAAAGTCTGTTATCTGTTGGAATGGCTGTCGACGTCTGCATAAGGGTATTTTTAGCGGTATAGAACAATTTTCACCAGGTAGCTCTGGTTGCCTTTATTTGCGTTTGAACTGCTCCGCACCTGTGATTCAGCTCGCACCTGTCCAATCATTTCGATCATCCTGCAAACCTAATGTTTCCATGCATTTCAATATACTAGTCTCCCTAATTTTCGTCACATTTGCATAACTTCTTGCAAGTGTGGAATCATTTATTTTCTGTAGTATATTTATTACACTAAAAATTAATGTCTTGAGAGGCCTATACTTCTGGTTTAGTATGGTATTATTTGGGCTATCTCATCTTTCCGATTGCTGTAATATAAATTTATTTCATGTGCCATTCTGGCAGGGTAAAACCCCCCTACTAGTATCGTTTTTGGACATGAAGACTTATATGATACAGTGGATAGAGATCCTTTTGGTGGTGGGCCTAAATGCCCTAAATGAACATGGCTACCGAGCCCCTCAAATTGTCTTGCAATGGCCACCATATGAGCAGTTTATGTATTCTAGATCGTTGGATTTGACATGAAGAGATTTGATTATTTCAGAAAAAGCCTCTAAATTTCAAAATTTGTTTTCTTCCATGTTGACAAAAGTATAATTTTTGCAGTTATGACGAAAATTTGTAAGAGTAATATTAGAATGTATGATTCGACTCAAACAGAAATAATCTAATTTTATTTCTACATTGAAAAACGTTAAAGTCTGATATACTCTGGGCAGTGTAAGGCCAGTTTGGTTCCTGTCAACTCCGTGATCCATTTTCCTGTACGCGCAACGAGAGTAGTGGCAGAAAAACAAGCCTACGGGATATTTCATATCTGGCCAAACAATAAGCATAGAATAATTTTAAAATAACGTGAATTAAAATAAGAAAATAACATTGTTAAATAAATTATTTCCAAACTACACTTCAGGAAATAAAAAATGCAACACTTGTAAGAAGTTATGCATGTGTGACTAAATTTAGGTAGGTGGGAGTGCATGGAAAACCGATTGGGCAGGTGCAAGCTGACGTTACATCTGCAGAGCAAACACAGATAAAGGCAACCAAAGTTCCCTGGTTGACAAAACGTTGTGGAAATTGTTCTAAACCGCTATAGATGCCCTTACGCAAACGTCGACAGTCATTCCAATAATTAAGACTTTGAGAGTGGAAAAATCATCGGTCTTAGAGAAGCTGGTTTGTCGTATAGAGAAGTGGCCAACTTTGTTGGCCACAATTACAGCACCATCATACACATGGCACCAGTGGTTTGAAGAAGGATCCAGCAGAGGCAGATCAGGATGATGATATATGACCATGGAACGACACGACTGCCATTTGAGATGCAAGGCATTGCATGACAGATTCGCGACTACAATGCAACTCCAAAGGGACTGGCAACAGGTAACACATTGAATACCTACCAGGCGGAAGGTAAACAGAATTTTGTAGTTTTTATAAAATTGCGAACCTATTGTCCGGCACTGCATTGCCCCTAACATCTGCCCACGTGCAAGCACATCTTCAGTGGTGTCGCTTCAGACAGAACTGGAACGAACAAGAGTGGAGTACCATGGTGTTTAGTGACGAATCTCGTTTTTGTCTTGGTCAGCATGATGATAGACAATGTGTCTGCCGTCATCCAGGGGAAAAGAACGCCACCCAGTGCGTGGAACATCATCGCACAGCTCCAGCATCTGGTGTCTTGGTGTGGGGTGTCATTAGGCGGACATCTCGGTCAGAAATGGTCATCACAAGAGGATCTCTAACTGCCTAACGATATGTTACCAACATTTTGCTGCCAGTCCCATTTGTTCAGTAGCATGGAACCTTGTACCAGCAAGATAATATCGCTCCCTACCAGCCCGCATTAGTCTGCAGTATCTGCACGAGCAAAACGTTCAGGTACTACCATGGCCAAGCGCGCTTGCCGGAGCTTTCACCTACTGAACAAGTTTGGGACATGATGGGCTGACAGCTCCAACAACACCCAAGAGGTGCGTCAACCACTGTCGCTGAAATCGAACAGTGACTTAGCATTATTTGGTGTTTTATCCCTCAGGAAGACATTATCGAGCTGTACGATAGCCTTCCCCACAATGTTCATGAATGCATTGCTGTGTGGGGTGGTTCAACATGATACTAATTATACTACGTTACCAGGTAGGTAAAGTGGTATGCTAACAGCTGTCTGCGTTTAAAAAAATGGTATTAAACCTCCATGTGTTTCAATTTTTTTTCCTGTAGTGTATATATCCAACATTTTATGCTATAGAATGTTTTTGAATCCTGTAGCTTTGAAAAGTTTCCTTTTTTCTCTGCAATGAAATATTTTATGCTTTCTAAGTGTATTTTATATATCAATATAATTTTTACGTGTTATTTAATTTGACCATTATGATAATCAGTTAATAATATTTTAGCAATTTTTTCATCATATAAAGTAAATGAATATCCTAATTTGATATCTAACACATACTTGGAACAGTATTTATGGACACAAACAAGTGGCCGTCGTATGCTTCACCTGTTGTTACGGCGAAACTCGTTTTGACACACCCTAAAGTGATCTAGTTCTAAAGTGAAAAGATACTCTTTTTCAAAATGACATTTGCAGTTAAGATAAAATAAAAAAATAAAAACCTCCTCAAGCAGCTGCTTGCCACAGAGGTCTGACAGGAGCCTGTCAGTTTACATGCCAGAGTAGAAGGTCTGAGAGGATGGTTGTCGTTAGTCGAATTTTCCCTCTTACTATATTAATTTGTTACAAGAACTGTGCAAATGAACCACATTTTAAATAAACCCCCAAAATTATCTCGAACAAAATTATAAATGCTCCTAAACTTCCACCCAAATATGCCCCCCCAGATTTTACTCGGATGCTAAAATAAAGCCCGTATATCTAAACCCGCAATCTGGCAAAACTTCCGGTTTTTAACCTGACGCTCAAGAGTAATTCATCCAATCTGTTCGTGGCTGTTCGATTCAATCGGTCGAAGAGTGACGTCACCCAGTTTTGCGCATGTGCTTTGTAGACCAGAGTAAGATAAAACCTCTGTAGTAATATTTGCTATAATTAACGTTTAGTTAAATAAAATCGTATGGAAATAAGCAGATCACTGCAACTATAGTTGCATAATGAGTGTAACCGACGTGGAAAACAAAGGTATGATATAATATTACTTTTAAACTGCTACTGAACAGAATGTTTGGACAAAGGGCACTATTGTATAAGTTTTTTTTATGATATTAATGCCAGAATATTTATTTTGAATTTTCATCAGCAATTTCAATGTAGTTCATGTACGTAAGAAGGTGGTGAGTAGGTATTGAATATGCTTTCGCTCATTTTCAGTTTACGAATAGATCGTATTAATTCCAGTAACAGTATTAATCAGTTTAGTTGTGTGCTATACGTTTCGAATGAAGAATCACTAAGCCTAATTTCAAGTGGTTTTAATGAATAATATTCATCAGAAAAAATTAATAGAATTCAAAAGAGATATCGTTTTAAGAATTTCAGTAACATAATGATTAAAAGTTCTATGAATAGAGTTTATTATCTGATAGCAATATAACCGATTGATCTTCATTCCCACCCTTCTCTCAGTTAGAAAGGAGACACTGATGGGCTAGGAAAGGCTGTTGGCCGTCAGATGGAATGTAAAGTCATGGCCAATGTGCAGAAGAGCCATACCCTGTGCATGTTAAAAAACATGCTGGATGACCACTGGAGGTAACCATCTGTCTCCTAATGGATGTCCAGTGGGTGATCTACCCCAAACCTCTAAGCTTTGGGGTCCTTTATGACCTTGCGTTTAGCCCATTGTGTGCAAAAAATCTACTCGGAGGTAAAATATCCCAAAAGGATTGCATTTACAAATTAGTGTGTTTAAACAGGTATATTATGTAATATAAATATACACCCATGGCTAATTGCAAAAAGAACCTGTGGTCCATGAAACAAATAGGCAATGTACTAAATCTTACCCAGTTTGTCCAATTTTGACCAAACATTTTTAGGTGCATAACAAAACAATTTTGCCAATTCAAGTACTCATTTAAAAATGCACATTTTTTTTAGCAATATTTTTTCCTGATTCTTTAAAAGTAGTTTTTTTTAGTAGTTCATTACTCATTATTTTCATTTCTAAGCAGAGAACTTTTCCTATGACTCTTTAAGAACAGTTTTTCCCCTAGTAGTTCATCACTGAATTTGGTTGGATGGACCTGCTCTATAACTTCTAAAATATGCATTTAATGGAAAACTAAGTAAAATTGAAGATCATAATCAATCCTATTTTAATAAATATTTTTGTAGAAAAATGTTTCACTGATGTGTTGGAATATCTATTTTAATCTGAATTTTCAACAGTGTTCATTGAGTAAAGATAATTGTCTAATGTTGAAATAATCATTGCACAGACTTCTAAAATGTATAATTATTTCATTAAATGGTTTGAAATAATACGATTAAGTTAACTGAGGAAAATACTTATGGCACATTACTTTTGTGAAATAACAGCCTTCCCAAATTGTTATATACACTGCATCTTATGGGATGTGCCATGAAACATGCCAATGTACTCAAAATTTCTGACTGACATTAGTATTCTCTTTCACTACATAGTCCTACGAAAGGCATGGCAGAAGGCAAAGTCAAATGTAACATGGGTAAAAAGCTGATCTGACTTTGAAAGGAGGCTCATTGGAGCTTGATGGACAGGAGAATCTGTAATGGAGATGATGGAACTCGGCAGAAAATCGTGGGGCACATTATCCATGGCAATGATCTCGAAAAACATGCACAAACATGGTAAATGTGGGAGGAAAAATCCTCTTGACAGACAAGTATTTGTTGTCACCAACTACAGCAAAAAAGAGCACCATCAAAATCCACCAGAGCATACATCAAAACAGTTCATCAGCTGCGAGAGAGGACCATTCACAATACTTCAAAACCCATTTCAACTAGAACTATGCATGGAGTTCTAGTGGAAATTTGGGAACTGTAGTATGATACAAAAGCCTTTTTATTTCCAAAAACAAGATGTGGGTTTAAATTCCACATGTCAGCAAAACTTATTTTTTTCCTACCAAACTATTTAAATATTTGAAGACTCGAATGGTGTTTGATCACTGAAAAAATCAGAAAAATCGCATATATTGTTTTCAATAGATGGTTGATGTAAAAATATGACAACTCCATGAAGCAGTTCACCCATCATGTGCAACTGTTACTTATCAAGGTGCTGGTGGCAGTTGTGATGGTGTGGGGAGCATTTTTTAGGCGTGGATTGGGTCTTTTGGTTTCTAACGGGTCTTATCACTCCCAGTACATATAAAAGCACTTGGACAATCTGGTGCTGCCAATGATAGATTATTTTTATCCCAGTGGAGATGGCAAATTCCAGGATCATAATGAACAGATTCATCACTCTCAGATTGTGCATGAATGGTTTTAGGAATGTGAAACTTAATTTTACCACTTTCTCTAATATACACAATCACTCGATGTAATCTATTCGAAAACATCTGACTATTTGAATGCACAGACCTCTGCCTTCTTCACTTTGAGATGTTTAAGCCATTTTGCTGAAAGGGTGGATCAAAATCCCTCCAGCTTATTTTGAAAGCTTGTGGAAAGCATTCCACATAGTGTACAGGATATTATCTTTGCTTACAGAGACCTGACAAAGTATTAGATAGGTGTTCATAATAATTTGTCCAGGACATGTGTTCTAGCTTCTATAACTCTTTTAATACTGAATGAATATTGTTGACAAAAGAAATTTAAAGAGTAGATTATATTTGATTTATCTTAGTCACATTTTTCCATTAAATGCCTATTTTAGAAGTTAAACAGTTTCAAAGTTAGTTTCCCATTGACAACATGAAAATTCTTTAATATTTTGGTGGAGCAGTGTACTTGTAAACGATAAAGAGCATTTTAAATTTTGATGACCGATGACAATGTAGTGTATGCAAATTCATGGTGTTGGATTAAAGATTATAACTTTTCATATGGAGAGTAGAAATTCTTGTAAACAATTAGTCATTCTCATTACTTGACAGTTTTTATAACAATTTTAAATTTACAGTCTTCATTACTTTGTCAATCATCTTTATGTACCATGTATTAAAATTGTAATTGGCCATTTTTTGTTTCTACTTTTATCATTGCTTCTTTTCTGTAAAAATGAGCTTCATGTAAATCATACTAATGGATCAGATTGGCAGAAACAATCAAATTAAGCAATATTAGAGCATGAAATTCATATAAAAAATGTACCATATTTCAAGAACATTTAGGGATATTCCATAGCAAAATACCGAATGAAAATAATTGGTTATTGATAAATTAAAAAATTTATATTTTTCTTCCTGAAGGATACATTCTCATAGTAAAAAATCCATGGTAGAAAAAAATGATTGGCAACCATATTCTGTTGGTGGCAATACACAGAGTAAAAATGTCAATTTCAAACATTTATGGTTATTTGAAGAATTGTTTGTTTTTCTTAGACTGAATGTCTTATTGGAAAGAGGACATTTTAAGCTATAAAATCTTGACAATATAAATGCATGTGAGTTTCACCAGATGGGCTGCATAAGAATATGATTTATTATATATTCATTAACAGCAAACTTGAGTGTTGTGCTAAAGTTAAAAAATTTACCTTTTAACACTGAAGCTCTTCAAGACCCAGTTATAGCTAAAGCTTACTGTGATAAGTTACTTAGTCATGATTTGCTTACTATTGAAGTTGAGGAAGAATGGGACCATTTTAAACAGGCTTTTTTGGAAACTAACAGTACTAATTTAGGAAAAAAGAAGCAGAGGAGGTAGAATTATTTGAGGTGATAAGGCACTTTAGCTTATTTCAGAAAAGGAACTGCAGGAGTGTCCTTAATCAATACCCTACTAGCCCTAATAGAAAGTATTACAGACAGCTTAATAAACATGAAAAGGATCAGTTAGCAGCTAAGATTCTTTGGCTTGATGGCTAGGCTGAGGAAGCAGACAGGAGAGAGCTTTACCAGATAGTTAATGTTTTGTTTGGGGCAAAAAAAAATGGACAGGTATACAGGGATTAAAGGATAAACAAGGTAAGGTCATAGAAGCTGAGGATTCCATCATGGCTAGATGAGCTGAACATTTCAGTGATGTTCTAAACAATGTGGTTAGTTCTACTCCCATTGTTTGAATGATGATAGCTGTATTACTTACTGCTTTAATGTTGGCCCTATAACACAGCCTGAAGTTATTTTGGCTGTTTCTAAACATAATCTGCATAAATCCTCGGGGTAAATGAAATTAATTGAGAATGCTTGGAGCTGAGAATGTTTCAGTTACCACTTGGATGACTGAAATTCTGAATATCTTTTATGATAAAGGCATGGTTCCTAAGGATTTTACCAGAGCTATTGTTATCACTATTTTCAAAAAAGGTGATCGCAGTTCTTATGATAACTATAGGGGTATTAGCCTACTCTCTGTTCCAGGTAAAGTTCTTTCCATGATTGTGCTTAATAGAATTAAGAATCTGGTTGACAGACAAATACGTGATGAGCAGTATGGATTCAGAAGTGATAGGGGATGTGTAGATCGGATATTTTCACTCAGGCAGGTTCTTGTGGAATGTTTAGAGTTTCAGGAACCTTTGGTTGCTAGCTTTGTTGATATCAAAATGGCTTTTGACTCTGTTGATTGTCATAATTTGTGGTTGATAGTGAGATCCTATGGCATACCAGACAAGTTAGTGTTATTATAGAGAGCTTTCATTATGTTAACTGAGTTGGTTTAGCATCTCTTCTGGTGTTTGACAAGGATGCATTTTTGTCTTTTCTCTTTAATTTGGTTATTGATTATGTTATGCGAAATTCACTTCAAGGGAAAGATTTTGGCCTTAAATGGTCGAGAGATCTGAAAATTTCTGATTTAGAGTATGCTGATGATTTAGCCTTTTTGGCAAATGGTGTTGATGAGATGAACTCTTTCATTTGAGCTGTTCATGAGACTGGTAGTAGAATAGATTTGGTTATAAACAGAGAGAAAACTAAAGTGATGAAAATTGGTCAGGTAGACAGTGGTTCAGTTAATCTGAATAGTTCCACTCTTGAGTGCGTGTCGCAGTTTAATTATCGTGGGAGCTATGTAACAGATAATGGTGATGTGTGGCATGATATTAACAGACGAATAGGGATTGCTGCCGGGACTTTTAAGAATCTATGGAGAGTGTGGAGAAATAGGCATTTACACCTAAAGACTAAAATTAGACTGTATAATAGTTTGGTTCTTTGTAGGGTTGGTTATGGTAGTGAAGCTTGGACCCTTTTGTAAGCAGGATAGCAAAAAACTTGATGCCTTTGATTCTAGATGCTTCCACAGTATCTTGGGTATTAGGTGGTTTGACTTTGTAAGTAATGATGAGGTTAGAAGTCAACATCCTTTGAGCAACATTTTGTACAGAGAGAGACTGCACTGGTTTGGCCATATTGCCTTGTATACACAGCTGCAGATTGCAAAAAACTGCTCATAATCTTGTTTGCTAAAGGCTTCAGGAAAATGGTTATATATATATAACCTAGGACCTCAGACAATGTCAAACAGGACCTTGCTAAAATTAACCTACAATGGCCAAATGCAACAGCTGTAGCTTAGAATAGACATGTCTGGAGAGGAAAATTACAGTCTGGTAGGACCTCTGTAACCCATGGCTGCATATGGATTTTGTGTTGTGTATCTTTATCTTATATATTTTAGATAGGTTAAAATGCCTTCTTTCCAATGATACCCTGTTTGTTTGTTTTTTTTATCTTATACGGTTGAAAAGTTATTTAAGTAATCATAAATGCTTGAATTTGATATTTTTCTTCTGTATTGACAGCCATATTGGATTGTAAATCCAATATGATGATAAATGTTTCTTTCAGGTAGAAAAATATATTTTTTTAAAAACAATGCAGAGTGAATCCATGAATAATAAATTGTAACCTACATTTGGCAATTCATTATTTTTTCAAATGGAGAGGTGTTGTGTAGAGTATATTAAGGTTTTGGATTAACCTTTGAATGTGTAGTCTCTAGTTGAGATTTTGATCACTTGTTATTCCTAAATACTTTATTTCATCCACTGTATTAATAGTCGCACAGTGATAAAAGCTTTAGCAGTCAAAGGAGGACAAATTTTTGCTAAGTTTATTTCAAGTACCTCTGTGGCAAGCAGCTGCTTGAGGTGAGGGGGATTTTGTTATTTATTTTTTGACTAAAATTTTCAGTCAGATAGTCATGAGTTAATATATTTTAACTGTGCTGAATAAATAAGTATATTGAAGACTCATGTTAATCGTGAATATTAAATTATAAAAAAAAGATACTTAATTAAATATGACCAAATAAATCTTGATTGCTTAATTGGCATAGTGATTAGGGAGCTAGCTACTATTCCAGCAAGCAAACTTTGTGTGTTTGTATTGATTCTGAGGTAGTGGTCAGCAGCAGCCTAGATCTAGGGAAAAAAAGAGGGGGAGGGACAGTGGCAGTAAGAGACTGTATTTCCATTGTAGAATAGCATTTTCCCTTTCATTTAGAGGTTTTTAAAAAAATTCTTAAAATGCACAAAATATGCAGAAGCTTAATAATTTTTAGCCTCCATTGCCCTTACTAACATTTGCAAAGGGAGACCCACCCCCCTAAATCTGGCCCTGGTCAGCAGTGAATTAGGTCTTGGTAGGGCATGTCTTTGTATGAGATGGATGCATGAACATGAATGGTTTCTAGGATCCTTAGCTCTCATTTGTGTTGCAAATAAAAAATTGCCATCAAATATCATAGTGTGATATATCCATGGGCAGTGGCAAAATTTTGTGCAATTTTCTAAAGAGCACATTTTTTAAATGTCTTGCATGGTATGTGACTTTTATGTTGCACACCATGACATGCAAGTTGTAACAGTTTGCAGTTATGACTACAATGCATATGTACTTGATCGTAACATCTTTTGGGGCTAGCCTCATCTCGGTATGACGTGTTCTCTACTTCGAGGGAGCTGCCCAAGTCTGATTTAACTGATAAGCAGTGATGTTTGGAGATTCAGAAAGATTTCTCTCATATGGAGCTAGAATTAGAGAAAAATTAATGAGTTGAATTCAGATGTTGGTTCCCTGTAGATTGATTACTGTTACCATGTAGATGATTAGCCAGATATTTGGAGAAATTAGGAATTTTTATGGAAGATTTCTAGAGAGTTTATATGGAATTTACGAAGAGTATTTATGAGGATTTATGAGAGATTTAATCCTTTAACGGCCCAAAATGACCAAAATGTGAAATGGAGTTGTCCAATTAGTGCTATTCCTTTGTCTTTAATACCCTCCACCCTTTTCTGTAATTTCCTGGGCATTAAAGAGTTAAGGAGAAGAATGTCAAATGTCACAAGTGTTGCCCATTAATGGGGGGACTTAAGGTTAGTTGTCACAAAATGTCACATCATGACATAAAAGTCATTGTGTGTCATGTAAATTGGTGATATAGTGTTGTAAAAGTTACTATTTTCTATAACATTAATGGAATGACTTTAGCATTTATAATTATTTTAATTTTATTTACAATGAACTATTTCACTTAACAATAGATTATAAGCTCATCGGACAAAAAATTAGTCACCCCTGGCTGAATGTCTCCTAATAATGCGTAATGCCTCTGTGTGACCGAAGAATAGCCGAAATCCTGTCTGGAATGGATGCTACCAGTGTGTAGATGTAGTGCACATCAATATTCATCCACTCTTCCAGCAGCAAATGCTGCAGTTCGGCCAGATTGGCAGGATGGCTGGGACGATGCTTCACTCGTTGCTCCAAATAGTCTCACAAATTTTCTATGGGATTCAAATCTGGGGATTTGGTGGGCCAGTCGAGATGTTTGAAGGTTTCAGAATGCTCGTCGTGCCAATCTGACACACTTTGAGCCCTGTACATGCGACAGTTGTCTTGGAAGACTGGGGTAGTCTTCTGGTGTTCACTGTGGAGATGCTGCACAAAAGGCAACATGTGGTCATCCAGTAGCTACATATAGCCTTTCTGGGTCAAGTGTGATGTCACGCAAGCCAAAGGACCAATTTCCTCATGTGAAACACCCCCAGAACATCAGAACCTCCTCCAGCTTGAACAGAACTTTGCACACAGTCTGCATGGAAGGCTTCATGCAGCTTACGATGTACCTGTCGCCTTGCATCATTCATGTAAAAGCAAAAACGACTCATCCAACCAGATCACACATTTCCAAAAGTTGACAGTCCAGTCTTTGTGGCGCCACACCCACTGTAGCCATGCAGCTTTGTGCAGAGCTGTTAACATGGGTCTCTTCTGCGGTACTCTGCTTCAGATATCCATGGCATGCAGTTTCCTTCAGAATGTTCATTTGGAAATAACTTGTAGGCCTGCATTGACTGACTGGAGCAATTCCTGCCTCGTTGCAAAGCGGTTTGCCTTAACAGTATGTGACACACTGTGGCAGTTTCTATTTGTGAGCAGTCTTTCTGCCACAGTTCTGGTGATGATTAGTGGTGGACTGCGATGTATGCCACTGCTGGAAGACCCTTTGGACAGTATGTTTTGACACACCTGCAAAGGCAGCAACTTCTTGTACACTATGCACTTTTGTTCAGCCAAACACAATAACACCTTTTTGCCACTCATTCACATCTTTGGTGCGACCCATGTTTCATGGAATGACTAGCACACACGTGGCATACAACCCCTTCTTGTCACTGTATGAACCCTGTAGTGCATGGTACAGCTATTTGTAGGATGCATTTATTACTGGTGTGCCCTCTGTTGCTGTCGAATGGACATAACCCTCTTATGGCGGGAGATGACTAATTTTTTGTGTGGTAAGTTTACGAGCCATTAGTACAAGAAATTAAAATGCAAGAAAAATTACTTTTAGTATGAAACACATTCTTAAGAGTTTTTAGAAAACAGGATATTTTCATGTTTCCTCAAAATACTGGGAGGGCATTAAATTTGAGAGGACATGGTAACCCTAACTGTATCTAGACAGTGGCAACTATGTCCAGATATCAACTAATAAATAATCACTCTAGCGTCGATTTGAATTTTAGAGGAAAAATTGTCTTGAGCCGGGTGGAATACGAACACACAACCTCCTGATAACATGTCAGGTGCTCTGGACCACTGAGCTACCGGCCGCTGATCAAGATCTCCTCTAATTAGTGCTATGAACATTCCTTTTATATTTCATATAGGCACAATTCAGGCAATTTTAGCCACAAGTGGCATTTATATTGCCAATAGATGGAAGCAAGACAATTTTTCCTCTAAAATTCAATTCGACGCTAGAGTGCTGATTTATTAGTTGATATGGAATATGTCGAGCTTATTTCATTGTTTATGATATGAATACATTTTGTCAAGGTGTGTTTTCTTGGAAAGATTTTTTAACCACAATGTGTTAGCAAATTTGTTTTGGGTTTTTCATATCTTGGCAGCACTTTTTTTTTACACAGTGGTCTAAAGAACCAGGTGTAAGACCAGAGAAGGTTGGAGGAAGGGGATCCACAATTGTTAGGAAACTAATGGAAGTCTCTCATAAAGACAATTCAATCTGTTCTTTAGCATGAACAGGGTTATGGCTTTTTCTGCATAGAGGACCATGGCTTAATGTCCCATTTGATGGCTCTGGTAACCCCCACCCTTGCCCTTTGTCAGAAGGGGACACTGATGGGCTTGGAAAGACTGCCATCTATTGAATGGGATGTTAAATCATAGTTTGTGCAGGAGAGCCATATCCTGTGCATGCTAAAAAATGTACTGGATGGCCTTGATGGGAGGCTACCATTTGTCTCCTAACAGTTGTCCATTGGGTTCCTACCCCAACTTTCTTTGAGACCATGGGGTTCTTAGGACCTAGCCATTTAGCCCATTGTGTGCATAAGAGTGCTGCTCACAGGTAAAATAACAACTGAGCCCCCATCCAATGGAGTGACCTTTCCAAGCTCATCACTATGCATTTCATTACTGAGGGCATTAACTAGGTGTTGTGGAAATAAATCTCAATGCAGGAGCAGTTAGGATTCAAACTTGGGAACTGTAGATTAGGAGCCTGGTGTGATACTGACTGAGCCAACTCATACTCTGAATTGGTAAAGACTGCAGCTATCGGGCTCCTTTTTTTGTCGTGGGACAGCATGGTTGTGTGCTTGTATGTTGCCTGAGAAACCAGGGCTCATCTGATAGAGCTTCTAGGTTATTTCTGTCATTTATGTAGGGTAGTATTTTGAACCCTTTAAAAAAAAAAATGGTTACATGTTAACCTTGTTTAGGTTAATATTTTTATTTTTTAAATTCTGTAATAGTTGCTAATTCTACTTGTTCTAATGGTTACAATAAAAAAATGGTTTCAAGTATCAATAGAAATAGATGCATATATAAATCTGAAACACTTATTGTAGGATGCAAAGAATTTAAATCATTTTTACTTCATTTCTAAATAATATACTTTTTGGTTATAACTGAAAAAGCTTGGGCTAATCAATTTTATTTCACATACTGAATAATAATTTAATGGCTAAGATAATGATGTTAAAAATGGACTAAAACTGAAAACAATTTCTCCTGAAATATAAGCAT
Source organism: Ryuthela nishihirai (assembly GCA_038380435.1). Taxonomy (NCBI): domain Eukaryota; kingdom Metazoa; phylum Arthropoda; class Arachnida; order Araneae; family Heptathelidae; genus Ryuthela; species Ryuthela nishihirai. The sequence goes on along the minus strand of JAWZYU010000002.1, from coordinate 117,025,117 downwards.
GAATTATACTTTATAAAGAATGCAGATGTTTAAAGGACATTTCGTGTTTTATCACATTGATAGTGTCAATAAATTTGTAATATAATCCTGTAAAAAAGACAAAAAAAATTTTGCAGTGCATTCAATGTATATTTATCATAATAGGTGATATGGAAGTGAATGTATTGGCTGAATTATTAGAAAATGCTGATGATGATGATTTAGCAGCAGAACTGAACAGTGAAGAAAAGAAATCAGGTAAGGGTAGTATTTTATGGGACTTTAATTCTTTCAACTTGATACTTGTGTTTGAAACATTCACATGATTTTTAGTAAGGAATTGGGAGAGGTGCCAAGTGAAAGAATATATACAAAATCTTTAAGTAGCAATGGGCTACTGAAATCCAACCAGACATTAATTTACTCTCCAAACACATCTGTCGTGGCTACAGTTGCTGCATAAGGTCTAATCAGGTCCTGTTTGACATTACCCACTGCATCTTAGTTGTCAGCAATTATTTGAACAAGAATTTCCTTAACTGGTGAATCAGGCTATCATCAACATTAGTGATCTCCACAGTAATGGTGAATCTACGATATGATTAGGTCTCCCCTTCTTTTATGAATAATTAGATTTTTAAGTATTATTCCATATTGAATATTATAAATTATATACTAACTGCAACCCACCAAATGTTTAATATTAAACATATTTCTCCTTTCCATTGATAATTTTCACATTTCTCAACAAAAGTTGGGTGCAAAACATATTCCTGCACTCTATTCATTTTTACAATGTATAGCGGCTGAGGTGACTCTTATCAGATCCTGACATTTGCAAAGGGGTTAATCTTGTCACACCAAAAATAAGAACCTGATCTTTTTATCCAGCAATAGGGTCACGCACAACGAACCTGCATAGGAATTTGGGACCAAATATCTGTGGAATTACAGGGGCATCAAAATCTTTTGAAACGAATTGCAATAATTTACATGTTTTGTTTAAGCTAGTGTGCACACTGATATCAAAATGCTGTAGAAGAAACACTCATTCTCTACGTTTACAGTGCCTGCCCATTATTCAGATATGGCTATTATTATGTAAGATGTTACTATAATGTTAATTTATTGCATTAACTTTCACAGTATTATTTAGTAACAAAATTGTATTACTTATCATTGAAACTCTCATATCAATTACATTATTCCTTCATGGTAATGAAAACCAAAAAAGTTTTTCCTGGAAAATTTTTTGTCTCTTATGTTTTTAAATATCTTTAGACATCTTTAATAATATCTCGGGGCGGGGGTGGCTCAGTCGGTAGCGCGCCAGGCTCGTAATCTGTAGTTCCCAGGTTCGAGTCCCAGCTGGGTCAGCGTTGAGATTTATCTCCGCAAAATTCCCCGCCCTGCCCACGGTCAGTAGGGGACACCGATGGGCTTGGAAAGGCCGCCGTCCGTCGGATGGGACGTTAAGCCGTGGCCCCGTGTGCGGGAGAGACATACCCTGTGCACGTTAAAGAACACGCTGGATGGCCTTGACGGGAGGCTACCATCTGTCTCCCAACAGCTGTTCCAGTGGGTCCCCTCCCCCAACCTTCTCTGAGCCTTCGGGGTCCATGTGACCTGGCCATTTAGCCCATGGTGTGCAAAAAAGTGCCGCTCAGAGGTAAAACAACCCAAAACAACTTTAATAATATCTTGCCCACCATAAAGTTTTTCTGCAATAATGAAACTAACCAACAAATACTATATTTGGACATAATGTTATACTACATTTTTGTTCATAATGTGTTAACAGTGTACAGAAAACCCACTTTTGCACCAAATCTAATATCAGCCAAATCAAACTACCCAACTTCATATAAAGAAACAGCTTTCAATACTTACTTTTTGGAGCACTATAATCTCAAATATAAAATCCCCTTAAATATAATATCCCTTTGCTATGCCTCATCTGAAGCCTTACTGAAAAGAAATCCTATTTCATAAATGTATGTAATAGGAAGTTGACTATGAAATATTTTTCATAACGAAAATTCATGTGAGTCAAATACCAGCTTAAGCACAACATCAAAGATCGGTTAATCCCAAGTATACTATAGCTTTCCCATATATACCCGATCTCTCTCATTCACTGACTATCTTAAGTATAATATGAAAGCACCTAACTCTATAACAAATGTAATAAAGAAAATTGTACTTAATGACAGACAAAGCTAAACTCCACTGGAGGAATATATAAAAATTGAAGACCCAAACTAGTTACTACAAAACAAAATTGACTATGTAGGGAAAACTTACAGAACAATTGATAATTGCATTACTGAACATGAAACAAACATTAAGGAAAAAGGTCATATTGCTCTAACACAAGCAATAATAGAAAACAATTTAAATGTAATATCCCCTCAAGCAACTGCTTGCCACAGAGCCTGACAGGAGCCTGCCAGTTTATACGGCATAGGTCTGTGAGGATGTCGGGACCTAAGCAGAAAAGCAACACAAATATCCATGCCTTACCCAGGTCCCTAAGATCAGTAGCCAAGCACTTTAACCACTTGGCTACACCAGCAACTAAACTTAATTATAAAATATTAGCATCACCACCCACAAAATTTCAGCTAAATTACATGAAAACTTTGATTACAATCCTTAATCCTTTCTCTACCACACTAGCCCAAACTTCAGGTAGAAGGTAACGAAGGGAAAGGAACAGCATTGATTGGACAAATCCCTATAAAATCTCGGCTATTTTGAGCCAATATGTATTGAAAGGGTTAAAAAAGAGCTATGCAACACCAATCAAACCCCCCCCCCCCCCATTCTACCTGCTTGAAACTTGCTATTACACATTTCAGTTTAAGTTATAGTAGCACTGCTAGAGGGACTGCATTATATCAACCCCATCTACCAAGGAGTTGATTCAACTGAAGATATTGGCAAAGCAGACCAACTAAATGCATAGTGTTTGCAGATAAATGTCAAATGTGTATATCAGCAAAAGATTTTCTTTTGCCATCTAATAACAACTAGTTTAAAGCTTTCTATACATTAACAGCCCAAACTGCAGGTTGGAAGTAGTGAAGAGGAAGGAATAGCATTGATGGGAAGTGTCCCTTTAAAATCTTATTTTGGGGCAGTTCAGAATAACTAACACTTATTACAAACACCGCGACATACATAAGTACACATGGGTTTCACCTGATGGGCTGCATAAGAATATGATTGATTACATATTAATTAACAGCAAATGGGCTAGTTCTGTTAGGAATACCAGGGCATATAGGGGAGCTGAAATTGGATCTGACTATTACCTTGTTAAAAGTGTCTTGCAACTTAAACTTAAAAAGTGTTGTGTTAGGGTTAAAAAATTTACTTTTAATACTGAAGCTCTGAAAGACCCAGTTATAGCCAAAGCTTACCATGATAGGTTACTTAGTCATTATGACAGTCATGGTATGCTTACTACTGAAGTTGAGGAAGAATGGGATCATTTTAAACAGGCTTTTTTGGACACTAACAGTACTCTTTTAGGAAAAAAGGAGCAGAAGAGGCAGAATTATCTGAGTGATAAGGCACTTGAGCTTATTTCGGAAAGAAAGAACTGCAGGAATGTCCTTAATCAATACCCTACTAGTCCTAATAGAAAGCATTACAGAGAACTTAATAAACGTGTAAAAGATCAGTTAGCTGCTGATAAGAATCTTTGGCTTGATGGTTTGGCTGACAAAGCCGAGGAAGCAGTTAGACAGCACAACAGCAGAGAGCTGTACCAGACAGTTAATGTTTGGTGTGGTAGAAAACGGATAGGCATACAAGGATTGAAGGATAAACAAGGTAAGGTTATAGAAGGTGAGGATTCTGTCATGGCTAGGTGGGCTGAGCATTTCAGTGATGTTCTAAACAATGTGGTTAGTTCTACTCCCATTGTTTGCAATGATGACACATGCATTGGTGGCTTTAATGTTGGCCCTATAACACAATCTGAAGTTATTTTGGCCGTTTCTAAACTTAAACTACCTAAATCCCCAGGGGTAGATGAAATTACTACCGAAATGCATAGAGCTGGGAATGTTTCGGTTACCACTTGGATGACTGAAATTCTGAATAACTTTTATGATAAAGGCATGGTTCCTAAGGATTTTACCAGAGCTATTGTTATCCCTATTTTCAAAAAAGGTGATCGCAGTTCTTGTGATAACTATAGTTGTATCAGCCTACTCTCTGTTCCAGGTAAAGTTCTTTCCATGATTGTGCTTAATAGAATTAAGAATCTGGTTGACAGTCAATTGTGTGATGAGCAATGTGGATTCAGAAGTGGTAGGGAATGTGGGGAGCAGATATTTTCACTTAGGTAGATTCTTGAGAAATGTTTAAAGTTTCAGAAACCTTTGGTTGCTTGCTTTGTTGATTTCAAAAAGGCTTTCGACTCTGTTGATCGCCATAATTTGTGGTTGATTGTGAGATCATATGGTATACCAGATAAGTTAGTTAACATAATGAAAGCTCTCTATAATAACACTGAGTCGTGTGTGAGAGTTGGTAAGGCTTGTAGCAATTGGTTTAGCATTACTTCTGGTGTTCGACAAGGGTGCATTTTGTCTCCTTTCCTCTTTAGCTTGGTTATTGATTATGTTATGCGAAATTCACTTCAAGGGAAAGATTTTGGCCTTAAATGGACTGGAGATATGAAAATTTCTGATTTAGATTATGTTGATGATTTAGCCCTTTTGGCAAATGATGTTGATCAGATGAACTCTTTCATTTGAGCTGTTGATGAGACAGGTAGTAGAGTAGGTTTGGTTATAAACAGAGAGAAAACTTAAAGTGATGAAAATTAGTCAGGCAGGCTGTGATTCAGTTAATCTGAATGGTTGCAGTCTTGAGCAGGTGTCACAGTTTAATTATCTTGGGAGCTACGTAACAGATAATGGTGATGTGCGGCATGAGATTAACAGACGAATAAGGATTGCTGCCGGGACTTTTAAGAATCTATGGAGAGTGTGGAGAAATAGGCGTATACACCTAAAGACTAAAATTAGACTGTATAATAGTTTGGTTCTTTCTAGGGTTAGTTATGGTAGTGAAACTTGGACACTTTGTAAACAAGATAACAGGAAACTAGATGCTTTTGATTCCAGATGCTTACGCAGTATCTTGGGCATTAGGTGGTTCAACTTTGTAACTAATGATGAGGTTAGGCAAAGGAGTTTGCAACCTCCTTTAAGCAGCATATTGTGCAGAGAGAGACTCCGTTGGTTTGGCCATGTTGCCCGTATGAATAATTATAGATTGGCGAATAGGGTTATGAACAGTGTGCCTAAAGGCCTCAGAAAGAAGGGGAGACCTAGGATGTGGTGGGCAGACAATGTCAAACAGGACCTTGTTAGAATTGGTGTGCAGTGGCCAGATGCAGTAGATGTAGCTCAGGATAGACTTGCTTGGAGAACTAAATTGCATGGTCTGGTTGGACTTCCGTAGCCCATGGCTGCTTGAGGATGATGATGATGATGGTACTGAACGGGTTAAAGCTTCATGAAAAACACAAACTACAGCAGAGACATTCTGCAGCATGAGATAAACAACCAACACCATATGTTTAAACAAATCAACATTCTGCGCATCAGCAGACAATGAAAACCACTATGCTCCAAAGAAATGAAATACTTTGAAAGTTTGGACTCTTTGTCTGATCCAATTATTTTTATGCTCTGGATAGCTGAGTCGGGCACCAGGCAATAATTGACAAATTGCCAAAAATAAAGTTTAATTAGGGTTCGAAATACCAGCGAGCGTTAATGAGTAAGAATTCAAAAATATTAAATGATTGTCAAAATGTAAAGGTTAATTCTAATCAAACAACGTTGCTCAAGAGAAAAAATTAGTAAAGATTCAAAAGGTTTAACAAACAATTTATTTTCAAAAAGCACTCACTGAAACTTCAATAAAGAAGATGCTACATCATTTCTTACTACAAACATCTTCAACAAACTCCAAACTAAAACTGATCTCTAAACTGTGCTGCACTCTACTACTCTCTCTACTATCTTCTGTGCTTACTACCACACTAACTGTGACTTACATGTCACCAGGTTATAACAAAAGGCTACAGACCCCACACGTGTCACGTTGCATGCCGGGAAAGACATTTGCATAAATTGATGAGCGGCGCAAGCTATGACGCAAGAGTGGGCGTGTCCTTGTGCACGCGCTTTAGCGGGTGACAATCAAAAGTTCGGAGTTGCGCATGTGCAACTGCTAACTGTTAGAAACGAGTGCTGTGATGTCAAAGGAAATAAAAATCCCCAAAATGATAAATATAAGGTAAATTAAACAAAACTGGTTAAGGTAAAGTAAAAGTGAATGAGGGGGCATCACAACTCCCCCTTCCAAAGGGAGTCAAAAATTTGACCTAACAGATTTTGACGAGCAAATTTTGAATAAAAGGTCACATCTCACATCATTTACACATGGCTGAACATAAATAAGTAAAAGTATGCTTATGCAAATTTTGATAAGACGATCTATTCTCACTTTGACACAATTTTCCAGTACAATCAAAGGTACCTCCTCCCAAATCTCCTAAGAAAAGTGTGTTGCAGCTAACCTAGTGTAAATATATACCAATGGCTGTGGCAGTAACTGTATACTAGCATTATCAGCCTACTTAGTATCACATTCTGATACAAACTCGAAATTGGCATAACTTGAACTTCACAAAGAAAAAAAGGTTAATGCACTCCTAGCTTTCTTAACTTCTAGAAAGGTTAACGACGTGAAAAGAAAAAATATTCAATTACATACGTTGCTAGCGGGGTGATAACTTCCGCTTATCCCCTAACCACAATCAAAAAATATGTGAAAGCTAATTCTTCTCCTAAATTATATAAAAAAAGGGTATTCAAACACTTTTATCTCCTCCTAATTACATCAAATGCACGAAGCTAAGAAAATTCAAATTTTTACAAACAAGTGGGATTGTAATCATCTGCTAATTCTTCTATACACAGCAATCACAAACTGGCTGAAATAAAATAATTTATTAATTACCTCCCCTTTCAGAGCCTAAACATCTCCCTCCCAAAGGAGTTATGCTGGTAACAACCCAGTCACCAGACTTGGCCATTTGGGGACAGCTCCAAAAAGGCCCCCCCCCCTCAAAAAAAAAAAAAAAAAATTCTGCAGTCATCATGATCAGCTCATATATATACAAATAAATACTGACAATGTCATCCCAAAAATTACGCATCATTGACACATAAATATCACTGACACTGAACAGATTTAAACACATATATGCATAAATCGTATCTAAGAATAAAGAAAAAAAAATGTGTAAATATTTTATAATATATGACGATAGCATTTCAGCCAATCACTTTTTACATGAATCTCATTTTTTTCATACATAAATTCACTTGGGAATGCACGTTATTTTACAATGCAAAATTCTTATAAATGAAAAAAATATTAAATCACTAATTCTCTTTCACTCCTCATTCATATCCATAAACATTTTACAATTTCTAAACTTCCCAATATCGACTTACAAATTTTCAGCTATCAGTCAGCTGAAATGAAAAAATCTACAAAAAAATACACTTTAACTCACATTAATACAATATAACAACTAGAACTTCGATGAACAAGAATACAAAAAAAATTCTATTCACACAGTATAAACTCAAACTACAGTAAATTCACTTTCCGAAAATAAATATTGAAACCCCAAAGTTTCAACAAGAAATTAAACATTGCTAACTATAAATCACAATAAAGCTTCTTCATTCTTCTTTGTCTTCATCTACTCCAGAGAAAAGAGAGCATTTACAAATCAATAAGTGTCAAGTGGAAGAATGATAATATACTTAAATTTTCATTGTTGGCACTCCGTTGCGATAAATCATCCAGTCGGGTTCTGTTGACGTCTTTCCTTCGTCATTGGTTTGCTTCAAGGGAAGTCATTGCTGAAGATTTCGCTCGTGACGTCATCTCGGCTATGATGACTGCTTCGCTGCTGGTTGTCACTCTGCAGGCTCTGGTTGTTTCGTCGGCTTCTCGTCGCTACGTGCGGATTTTTGATGAACCTGGTCTTGTACTTTCTAGGCTTATTGGTGTCCGCCTCCAAATGATGCTTCTACAGCTGAGGACTTCCAAACTTGCCAGACTCGTCAGGATTACTTGCGGTTGGCACAATTTCTTGGTTGCTTTTTTCTTCATTAAAATTAGTTTTCCTTAAATCAGACTCAAAAATATTTTCATCATTATTGATTTCCATTAAAACTTCTACTTCAGAAACCTCTTCATCAACTAAAATAGATTCTTCATTAATTTGCTCTGCTTCACAAACTTTGTTCTCTAAAATTGCATTAATTGCACTAATGGGACATTTTGTAGGTGCTTCTTGAATATTCTGCTTTGGACTACAAGGTAATTCAAAAAGTCCACAGGACCGTGGCTGCACTGTCAATTGACAATTCTCATAATTATCATCTAAAACTTGTTCCTTTGAAAACGGAAGATCAGCTTCTGTATCGTTACGATCTATTAGTTTAGTTTCTTCGTGACAAGCCTAACAAAAGGTAAAGCCATAGTGGCAAGACATAACTCATGAGAGGGCTTTTCGTGAGGAACTTTGGCCTCTCGCTTCGAAGAACCTAATTCAAGTTTCCCAAATTTTCATTCCTTCGATAACAATATTGCTCCGTGTGTCCTAGTCGGCTACAAAAATTACATCTGAAAGTTTCTCTATTGTTCTTAAAAAAAAGTTTTAGGTCTAGTATCATTGTTCGAAGCTTGACGTGGAACAAATTCTATGCTTCGTTCATTCTCTATAGTTCTAGGCGCGTTCGGCACAAATTGTCGGGACCGTGTAACTTCCAGTCGTGCGGGAGTCATTTTACAAGACTCAACCTGATAGTGCTGTTTTGGCGGGGATTGCATCCATTGTTGGTTTAATGCAGTTGCTGCAGATTCTCTTCTTATATATTGCCGAGCCAATTTGACTAAATCTGAAATTGAGTTCACGTTTCGTACTTCTAGGAATTCTCTAATGGGCAAAATCAATTGAGACAATATGCAATTTACAATATCAATTTCAGCGGCATCAGCATCGTACAGCTGGTATAACTCTACTGTACCCCAGATAAATTTTTCTATGTCATCTCTTTCCCTTTGTCTTCATGAAAACAACTCTGTAGCTAGTTCTGTAAAATCATTATAAGCCAGATATATGTCCATGATTTCATGTTTAAATTCTTCCCAATATTCAATTCCATGCCCAATATTCAATTCCATGACGACATCCTATGTTATTCCATCATTGCGTAGCACATCCAATTAGGCAAGATATTGCTAAAACCACCTTTTTGTTGCTGGGCACTTCATGTAAACGGAAGTGCTCCTCCATGGACTTGACAAATGTCCATGATGATGGACGTTTCGAACCGTCAAACCTTATCTCAAGTAAAGGCCAATTAACATAAGGACTATAGTTAATAGATGGATTGGCAAATCGTTGTTGTGGCAGTTGATAATACTCTGCTCTATCACTTGCTTCTGAAGGAACAGAAAATGGAACCTTACGTTCAAAGTTTCTACATTGGTGAGCTGACATAGCATTATCAGCAAATTTAGGGGTTGTTGTCATTCCCCTTTTCTCTCGATTATCATCAAGCAGATTCATTAGCACTTCTGCTTCCATCATTACATCCTGCAACCTACCCTTTACTCTTTCTAAGTTGGGAGTCATTATGGCAGAATCGGCCATATTGCTAGCAGACATGTTTAGCGGTCTGCCAAAATTTTGAATTTTGGAAATTTTGAAACCTTTTTTAATCTTGAGCAGCACTTAAAGGTACTGCTATACAACAATACTAAAGCTACAACTAAGCTTGCAAAAATATAAATTTGCTTATCAAAAAAGTTTTTCTATCGTGCCTTTGTATGTGTGTGTCCGGACACTTCTAATCTTTACATACAATAAATATCTTAACTATCAACAATAACTGCGCTGAAACTTCAGTACCTTTGACTAATACACAAAAAAGTTAAGCTTCTTGCTCAACAAAAATTTTCGGCTTAAGCTGCCGTTAAATCTATATATAGTACGTGCAACTAATGAGCTCAAAAATTACTATCTTTGACGATCACATTAAATAACATACACAATTTATACACAAATATACAGTCCCTATTCTTGGACTACTATCTTTTACTACTGGCAAGTCCCTGTTCGGGCACCACTTCTTTTAAAACACCCTGTAACGCTCCAAAGAAATGAAATACTTTTATTTTGGACCCTTTGTCTGATTCAATTATTTTTATGCTCCGGATAGCTGAGTCGGGCGCCAGGCAATAATTGACAAATTTCCAAAAATAAAGTTTAATTAGGGTTTGAAATACCAGCGAGCATTAATGAGTAAGAATTCAAAAATATTAAATGATTGATTAGAATTAACCTTTACATTTTGACAATCAATTAATGTTGCTCAAGAGAAAAAAATTAGTAAAGATTCAAAAGGTTTAAATAACAAACAATTTATTTCCAAAAAGCACTCACCGAAACTTCAGTAAAGAAGATACTACGTCATTTCTTACTACAAACATCTTCAACAAACTCCAAACTAAAACTGATCTCTAAACTGTGCTGTGCTCTACTACTCTCTCTACTATCTTCTGTGCTTACTATCATACTAACTGTGACTTGCATGTCACCAGGTTATAACAAAAGGCTACAGAGCCCACACGTGTCATGTTGCATGCCGGGAAAGACATTTGCATAAATTGATGAGCGGCGCAAGCTATGATGCAAGAGTGGGCGTGTCCTTGTGCACGCGCTTTAGCGGGTGACAATCTAAAGTTCGGAGTTGCGCAACTCCTAACTCTTGGAAACGAGTGCTGTGATGCCAAAAAGGAAATAAAAATCCCCAAAATGATAACCAGTTTTGTTTAATTTACATTATATTTAAGGTAAAATGAAAGTGAATGAGGGGGCATCACAATGTCAGTACTATTGAACTGGCAAACTGTCAACTAGAGGGTTGAGGGTGGGTCAGTCAGTACTGCACCAGGCTTGTAACCTGCAGTTTTCAGGTTTGAGTTCCAGTATTGAGATTTCATCCTCCTCCTCAAGCAGCCATGGGCTAAAGAGGGCCAACCAAGACTGTATAATTTAGTTCTCCAAGCATAATCTGCCCTGAACTACATCTGTTACATCTGGCAACTGCACACCAATTCTAACAAGATCCTGTTTGACATTGTCAGCCCACTGCATCCCAGGTCTGCCCCTCTTTCTGAGACCTTTTAGGTACACTGTTCATACCCTTTCGCCAATCTATAATTATCCATATGGGCAACATGGCCAAATTAACAGTCTCTTTCTGCACAATATGCTGCTTAAAAGAGGTTGCAGACTTCTTTGCCTAACCTCATCATTACTTACAAAATTGAACTATAATGCCCAAGATACTGCAAGCATCTAGAATCAAAAGCATCTAGTTTCCTATTATCTTGTTTATAAAGCATCAGAGTTTCACTACCATAACTAACCCTAGAAAGAACCAAACTATTATACAGTGTAATATTAGTCTTTTGGTGTATACACCTATTTCTTCACACTCTCCATAGATTCTTAAAATTCCCGGTAGCAATCCTTATTCATCTGTTAATCTCGTGCTGCACATCACAAGTATCTGTTACATAGCTCCCAATATAAACTGTGACACCTGCTTGAGAGTGCAACCATTCAGATTAACTGAATCACAGCCTGCCTGACCAAGCCATGCCATTGTGCACATTAAGGAACACAGATGGAAGGCTCCCATCAAGGCCATTCACTGTCTCCTAACAGCTGTCCAGTGGGTTCCTTCCCAAACCTGTGAGCCCTCAGGGTCCTTGTGACCTGGCCATTTAGCCAATTGTGTACAAAAATGTGCCACTCAGAGTTAACCCAATTGAAAAGCCAACAGCTAGAAGACCACAGCAACCAAGCATCAATTTTGCTAACGACTACGGTGAGTGTACCAGACAAAGACAACTTTCTTAGAAGTAGTAAATACAACAACTAAGGTATATAACTTAACTGGTTCGTTTTTCAATACATTTACAATCACCTACAGCAATGTATAATAGTACTGAATCATTTTAACATCTAAAGCTGCAACACGGGAGACATTGTCTTAACAGTCATATTGTGTAAATAATTCAGTTTTATTAATCTTACTCACTGTTCACTCATCTTAAAGTATAAATTTCATAACACACTGTAGGAGCTATTCTTCTTTAGCTGACTGTGTGTGACAGAGAATTGTATGTAGAAGGGTACTTACCCCTATCTTGTCTGGCTAGTGGCCAAAAAAGAAAAATACTCGACATTTGTGAATAGAGAGTAATAGAAACACAACAGTGGTGCACAGTTTAAAAAATATATATATACTAAACAGTGTCTTGCAATATGATACAGTCACTTGGTGCAATTAACATACAGGCTGCACCGAGCCTTAAAAGTCCCACTGCTATGTACAAGAAAATGGCTAACAAAGCCTTAGATAAATCCACTTGACATGTGGAAGGTCTTGATGCTGGTGTGCAACTGACTTTCAGTTAAAAGTTCTCTGGTTCAAAAAGAACTGAAGGATGTGATTAGTTGATGCTCTTTTTTTGGGAACACTAGAGCTAGGGAGTACTGTGGTACTGTGCCATGTCAGTTTTCTTGTTCCCAGCTTGGAGGTGCTGGGGATGTACCTAAACACACTTGCTTTTTCATCCATCCTTCCAAACTGGATCTGCTGCTGGTGATCTGTTGCTAAGTGAAAAAATACTACCAAAATGACAGTCTTGGCTCCCCCCCCCCCACCTTTTCACCCCAGCTGACAGTTCCTGCAAATACTACCTCAACATTATATTTTTTTTATTCCTGATCCCCTTTCTCCCACCCCTCAATAGATAAAGAGTCATTGGGATAGACTTTGAATTGAGTATGATGAAACAAGAATGTACGAGAATGCTCTTTGTATTCATGTGGTGGGGAACTGTGATTGCAGAGGTATATAAGGTGTATATATATATATATTATAGGCAGTCTGATAATGCTAGTATGCAGTTAACTGCCACAGCCATTTGGGGGGGGGGGGAGAAGTGTCCTATTATTCTAAATTTGCTCATCAAAATCTGTTAGGTCAAATTTTGACTTCCTTTAGGAGGGGGAGTTGTGATGGTACACCCATTCACTTTTACTTTTCCTTAACCAGTTTTGCTTTATTTATGTTATATTTATCAGTTTGGGAATTTTCATTCATTTTGTGGACTGTCTCAATGTTCATTCAGAGCACAGGAGTTGCGCATCCGCAACTTCGACCTTTTGACTGACAACCGCTAAAGCGCACATGGCAGGACACACCCTCTCTTGTGTCATAGCTTGCATGATCATCAGTTTATGCAAAGGTCTTTCCTGGCGTGCAAGTTATAACACATGCCAACTTTGTACACCACTTGTTATAACTTAGTGACATTTGGTCACAGAGTCACATTTGGTCACAGAGAGTAGAGATTGTCAGATTGTTGAGTATTGAGATTGTAGTGGGAAGAAGTGATGAAATAGAGATGTAGTAGCAGAGTTTTTGTTCGAGATGTAGTCAAGATTTTCGCTTTGAGTTTGGCGAGTTGAATTTTTGGAAATAAACTTTGTTTTAGAAACTTTTTGAATCTTTTCTATTTTTTCTCTTGAGCAATGTAAATTGATTTTTTGATTAGATTGTATTTAAACTTGACAATCATTTTTGAATTCTTACTCGATAAGTAATGCTTGGCAAATATATTAACAAACCCTATTTCAACTTTATTTGGCAAGTTATTATTGCCTGGCGCCCTATAGAGCTATCCGGAATTTGAATAAAATTGGATCAGATAAAAGGTTCAAACTTTTAAAAGTTATTAATCTTTGGAGCATTACAGCCAACCTGAACCTGTGAGATTAACAGTTGTGTTGTTGGTAGATGCCATCTCCATTGGGATGCATGATGGCCATAAATGGGTATAAATGGTCAAGCATGAGTTCTACGTACTGGGATGCATTGGAGATGGAGTGGTATACATACTAAAAGGAACTTCTGATATAACACCTTTAGAAGTACACAATAATATTGTGGGTTTTCCATAATCAAAGCATCGGTACACGTACCAAAGGTCCCACAGACATCCAGCTGAAGACATCCCAGGCCATCACTGATCTGATATCAGGTTGTACTATTCTGACCTGACATGCAAGATCCATGGCTTTATAGGGTTGGTGCCATACCCTCAGTCTCCCATCAGCATGATGAAGTTTAAATCGGGATTCATCACTCCAGGCTTTCTCTTGCCAATTTTCAATGGTTCAGTTTCGATGTTCTTATTCCTGGAACACTCTTGAAACTGTTGTATGAGAAAATCCAAGTTCATTGACAATTTCGGAGATCAAGTGTCCCATCCGTCGGGCACCTACGATCTGACCTCTGTCAAATGCATCTAAATCCTGTGCCTTTCCCATTATGCTTCTCACAACGAATGCTTTGGCAACCCAAAGCTGACAGCTATATATGACCAGAGTTTGAGCCATGCATGCGCACAAATGCAGAAATGTCAAGTCTCCGTGCTATCTTACCACTAAATGTCAAATGGTTTATCGTGCAATTGGAGAATCAGTCTTAAACTATGAATTAACTCTATTATGGTAAAACTTATTATTCACGTGTAGCTAAAATAAGAAGCATTCAAAATACAATTATTAGACATTGCACCAACCAACACAAAAATAATCTCCTGAATATCACTAAGGGCTAAGCTATTATGAATATATTACCTATCAGTCAACTATATAAATATAAATTAATACTTAGGTATTATTTTGATAATACTTTTAAATTCAATTAAAGCTATTTAATTCTCTATGACACTGTTAAATGTTTTTAAGCACTTCAACACATGGACTATGCTATCAAGTATCAATAATTATTAAGGAGATTTACGTACCATGCCGTAGAGCAGGGGTTCCCAAACTTACTATGCCCATGGACCCCTTATAGCAAAAACCTGACCATGAACCCCCAAGTGAAATAACTACATAACTGCATAATAGAAAAATTACAAATTTAACTTTGATGTCTTGAATGGTAAATGGTGACGTAAAAATAAAATATAAATAAAACATTTTGATATTTAAAGTAGTATTTATTGAAATTATAACTTTTGTTTTAAAATACAAAAACACATTTTTTTTTTCAATGAGATGGGTGAACCTGATGGGATGATATGAGATTATCTATGTTTGGCTCTGTGTTTGTGAGTAACATTCGTAAGTCTCCACGAGCACTAATTTCCAGTTGGTTTCTTTTTTTCGTGATGAGGCTCATAACTGCACTAAATCCACGATCTACTAAATAGGAAGACGGGAAAGCAATCAACAACTTCTGTACCCATAATGCAGGATATAAAATTGGTATCTGTTTTTGTAACCAGAATTTGTGGTGTCCATGTTCAAACATTGGTTTCAGCTCATCATTTGTGGATAATTCAATAAATTGCTCCTGTTTTAGTATGGATTCATCTGAGTTTGTGGGTCTACTTGCAAAAGGGTTCAACACCCAATCGGGGATAACCAAGTGAAGAATGTCTTCAAATCTTTGGCTGAGGTCAGTTTGAAGAGCCGTTAAGTGTTGACAATAAGCAAGCAAATCTTAATCTCGTTTTTGCAATTTTGAAAGATTTGGGAACAGAGCATTCTCCTCTCCCCAAGTTTTGTTTGTATAGAAAAAGTTAATCTTTATCTTTTTTGTTGCTATGGACTTTTGTCAAATGTTCCTTAAGCTTAGAAGGTTTTATTGAATCATTTGACAAAGTTTTATTGCATATAAGGCACATAGGTAAAGTACTATTTCCTGGTAACGGAATAAAGCCATATTTTAAATATTCAACACTATATCGTCTGCATTTTTTCTTTGGCTCACTCATACTGTTATCTGTAAAAAAAGGCCACAAATTTAAGATATAAGAAAATAAAACAAATTATTTCTTTGCAAAAAAACCACTATTTATTAATATTTTGTTTTATTTTGAAAATGGAATGCCACAAAGTAACGCTCGCATCAATTAATTATTTAAGATATAAGGATAAAATTTTAAGGAAGTGTCACATATTGTATAGGTACGCATTTTTTACTAATTTAATTATTTAGTTTTCTTCAAAAATAAATAATTCAATTATTATCAAATAAATTAATAAATAACAAAATATAATATTGATAAATATTATATAATAAAACTATTTTATAAATTAACTTTAATAAAAGTATAACTTTGCTTAAATAAATTTAATATACAAGAAGATATCAATTGTATTAAAAAATACATACGTAACATACGCAATCTTCGTAACAATACAAAAAATGATACTGCTTTTTGTTCAAAACTAGGAAAATTTGTTGCATGCACTTAACATCACGCACAAAACAGAACTAAATTGTTGATTAGATGCACGATTCTTTTATAGTGTCATATTTTAGACAAGTTATTGCATGTAGCGGTGAGATATTGTTCCTGTTTAAACCTGCATAGATATATAGGTAGACGGCCGCAGTCGGCCCTACTCCCACCGTGCGATGCTTGTCATTACTTGTATTTTATGTACCTATCTATACTTATATTTTACTCAGGATGTAAAAATCACTACCAATTTATTTATTGCTATTTATTTTAACTTTCATAATAATGAAAATGGGTCACAATTATTTTACTTTATATTAAACCTTTCGTGGACCCCCGACGTTGTCCACGCACCCCCAAATTAATTTTCATTTGCCACAGACCCCCTCAGCGGTCACAAGGACCCCTAGGGGTCCGTAGGAACCATTGCCATAGAGGATGGGTAGTAACAGGAACTTCTTGAGATGCTTTCGGTGAGAAATTTAAAATTCGATTTTCTTGCCGGCAAGTGACGTCTCAGTGGAGATTAAAATAAAGATGACGACTACCAATGATCTACCCGGATTGGTGAATGAAATAACCATTTATACTTTTGTGAGTTTGGGGGACATCAGGTGGACCCCTGATGAAACACCGATAGGAAGTGCGCAAAACGTGTGTCGTGGATCAGAAACTTTTTTAAGCACTTTATGCTATCAAAAGTATAAATGGTTATTTCATTCACCAATCACCAAATCACGCAATTGGCGTCATCCTTATTTTAATCTTCACTAAGACGTCACTTGCTGGCAGGGGCGGGGGGTGGCTCAGTCGGTAGCGCGCCAGGCTCGTAATCTGTAGTTCCCAGGTTCGAGTCCCAGCTGGGTCAGCGTTGAGATTTATCTCCGCAAAATTCCCCGCCTTGCCCACGGTCAGTAGGGGACACCGATGGGCTTGGAAAGGCCGCCGTCCGTCGGATGGGACGTTAAGCCGTGGCCCCGTGTGCGGAAGAGCCATACCCTGTGCACGTTAAAGAACACGCTGGATGGCCTTGACGGGAGGCTACCATCTGTCTCCCAACAGCTGTTCCAGTGGGTCCCCTCCCCCAACCTTCTCTGAGCCTTCGGGGTCCATGTGACCTGGCCATTTAGCCCACTGTGTGCAAAAAAGTGCCGCTCAGAGGTAAAACAAACCCAAACCCACTTGCTGGCAAAAACGTCAGAATTTTGAATTTCTCACCGAAAGCATCCCAAGAAGTTCTTGTTACTATCCATCCTCTACAGCATGGTACATAAATCTCTCCTTAATAATTATTGATACTTCATAGCATAGTCTGTGTGTTGAAGTGCTTAAAAGCATTTAATAGTGTCATAGAGAATTAAATAGCTTTAATTTTAATTACTGCACTGTGTACCTCTACTCTAATCTTGAATTTAAAACAAAAATTAATCATAATAAAAATATTAGATATAAACCTAAAAGTAAATACAAATTACTATATTTTAGGAACAATTATGGAAAAAAGATTGTAGATATTATGAAATTCCCTCAGTATTCAGCAGCATCCCTGATGAGTTATTAAATTTTAAAAATATTGGAGATGTTAAAAAAAGTATTCAGGACATGGCTTCTGGAAAATATTTAAAAACTGTTTACTCTGTAGTATCTTTTAAATTAATATTGTTTATTCTCTGTAGTATCTTTTAAATTAATATTGTTTATTTTATAAAATTATAACTGTTTATTGTATACTGTATTTGGATTGAAATCCAAAGTGAATGCACAGTATTCCCTGTTAAGAAACAATAATTAATAGATTCTGAAAAAAATTCCCCGCCGGGCGATGATTTTTTTTCAGAATCTATTAATTATTGTTTCTTAACAGGGAATACTGTGCATTCACTTTGGATTTCAATTATATATTTAATGCGGTAGCGTTAGCGACCTTCTCATTAACATCTGATAATCAAATGCAACGACTGTAAACGTTGCATCTCTTTGAGTATAGATGGCGCTGTCTCAGTCACATCTCAAGAAGAAAAACTTAAAAGGTCATATTCTGAAAATATTCGTTGTCCGACGCGTGGTGCAATGGTTAGCGCGCTCTGGCATGAATCTGGAGAGATGCGGGTTCGATTCCCGCCGTGGCGGCGATGAATTTTTTTCAGAATCTATTAACTGTATTTGGATTCCCGCAGACAAGCTTTTTAGCTTCGTGGGTTTTAATTTTGTACTGGAAAAGTTATGGAAAAAAATTAAGGCAATTAGTATAAAGAAATGGGTGTATCTGCCTTTGTTTCTATACTTTGAGAGAATGTTCATATTTATCAGGGTTATCTAAGTATCTTCACCACCATCTAGTATTTTCATTGACACTCCATCACAAACTCACAATTTAAGAATTTTTTTAATGTTATTCAACATGTTTCACTTAATATCAATCAAGGATTATAGTATACTTACAGCTTACAAATATACTATAATGAATATGTTTCAAATCTTACAGTATGTAGATTGATTAATATAGTTTTAGCAATGGAATTTGAACACTTTTTTACAGTGTTGTAGAGTATTAATTTTTAAATCAAATTATATACAAAATTGGATAAATTTTTAATCTCTTCTAGCCCCAAAACCAGTTAAAGCTCAACCAAAATCAGCCACTAAAACTGCAACTTGTTCAGGTGGAAAAACAAATTCAAAAACTAATGTTAAAAAGGTTGTGAAACCCATTGCAAAATCTGGATCAAAGTCTACATCCAAACCTTCAGTGGCAACAGTAGGAAAAAGACCTATATCAAAAATAAAACCAAGTGGTCCCAAAAAGGAAGAAAAACCTGCATTTAGACAGGTTATGCTAAAGTCAGTAACCAAATCACCAGTGCAAGGAAGCAGCAATACCAAGGTAAGTGTCAATTACAGTATTTAGTTCTTTGTGTTGTTGTTTTTTTCATTTAATGTACAATATATAGTGAACATCATTTATTTATTTTTCTATTTTTTTTTTACTATATGTAAATTTATATAAATCCTGGAGATTCTACATAACTTTTAATGTTATTTTATTTCAGTTATATGTAAGTAATTAATTTATGCATTTTTGACATTTTTATGTTGCATTTCATGGTATAGAAATGAAAAAATAAAAATATTATGGTTAGTATGCTTTTGCTGCTGATGAAAGGGACCTGGCTAAGGGATTGTTTTTGCTGAAGGTGTACAACTCGACCCATGCCTCTCTCCAGAGACATGCCAGAGTGCTCTAACCACTAAGTGAATCATTGGCTCCGTTATTTGTTTTGTAATGTGCCATTTATATCTTTCCCTGAATGTGACAGACCTGGCACCATCTATAATCTGGAAAGGCAACTTACTTTTCAAATTGTTGTTAATGAGTAAGATGTAGAATATCATGGGTTAGAGTTCCGCATAGCGGCAAAAGTAATTTTTCCTATACTAGTATTTATTGAATTCTTTATATATAGGTAATCTGTCTATTTATTATGGATTGATTTTTTTTTCATTAATAATGCTTTTCATAATAGTGTGAGTGACTTCCTCATTTACATCAGCTAAATTTAAAACTAGGATTAAAGAATTGCATGTTATCTGTTAGCATGCTCCCACTGTGAGGACTCATGAGAACAAGAAAGATGGCTTGTAAGGACATTTTCAGGATATTTTTAATTCTTTCAAAAAAGAGATATGTTACTCTTGTGCTGAGTGACTTCAATGTTATAGTTGGCATTGAACCTGATTTCTCAGACAATTCTGTGCTCTCAACTTCATGGCAACAGTTCGGTGAAGATCCATTCCTGTACCAGTGAGAACCATGCAGGAATGGTTTGATGAGATTTGTGTGGAAGAACTTGACTGGCCTGCACAGAGCCCTGATCTCAACCCCATGGAACACCTTTGGGATGAATTGGAATGCTGACTGTGAGCCAGGCCAAACTTCCAAATATCAGTGACTGGCCTCACTAATGCTCTTGTGGCAGAATAGTGAACAATTTCTGCAGCAATGTACCAAAATCTAGTGAAAAGCCTTCCTTGCAGAGTGGAGACTGTGATAGCAGCAAAGGGTGAATCAACACAATATTAATTCCTTTCCTATTACCGGGAGATTGTGGATGAGTGGGTGTCTGGATACTTTGATCATATAGTGTACGATTAATTTAACACAAATTAAATGATACATCATTTAATTTGTGGATTGTAAATATATAGTACTATGATCCATGAATATTAATTATGTACGTACATGCATGCATCATGTAGTTGAAAATGGAACATAACTCGCAGCTAAAGCATCATTGGGACTATGCTAATGGCAGTTTGAAAGATTTGCAAACACTTGCACTGGTTTCAATAAATTAAGGAAAAATGAGAAAAATTGCAATAATTTGCCAAAAAATTGTGTGTTCCTCACCAAACTTGTTCATGTAACCAGCAAAGTAATGTAGAGTGAGCTTATCGTATGCAAATTAGTCTAGGTTGCATCAATTTGCATAATCGGATAGCAGCATAAAAATGGGTGTTTTGAAGTGGAACATTATTTTGTGTTGTAAATGGGAATGAAGAAATTCAAAATAGTAATTTTGTAGGAATGACCTCGAGACATCATTTGCCAAATGAACTGTAGTGGATTGGCCGGCTCGAAGCAGGCCAAAGTCAGTCAGATGTGACATGTGGCTGAATGAGAGTCCTTCTGTGGTCCATAAACTGTGGAATCAATTTCTTAGTATGGATTCCATATCTCGGAGGTTTAGCTGAGGAAGGGCAAGAGTTACAACTGCTGTACAAGACCAATATTTGCGATTAACAGCACACGAAAGAGCAGGATGTCTACTAGCTGTGTATATAAATATAAAAGTAAGATCTATTTTATATTAAAAAATATATAAATTCTTTTGTAATAATTGCCTCATTTAGAATTTTTGGCCAAATATGCAGGCTTGGTGAAACTCATTTTTGCGACTTCAGAAGCATGAGAGATACATGAGAGATTCTGGTCCTAACAGCTGTTCAGTGGCTCTCCTCCCCCAATCTTCTGAGCCCTCATGGCCCTTGTGACCTAGACATTTAGCCCATTGTGTGCCAAAAAGTGCTGCTCAGAGGTAAAACAACCCAACCCATGAGCCATAACATTATTGCCACACGTCTAAGCTTATTGGATTGCCTTTTGCCATGATGACTGTGTAGTGGAGTCAATGCCAAGTGAGACAACTGAAGATGTCCTCAGGTATTATGTACCAGCTGCACAGAATGACATCCCCGAGTTTGGAGATGGAGTGACATTGCATCTCACAAATGTCATGAGGGGGGGGGGGGGATTTAGCAACCAGGGAGCACATGAAATGCTTGGGAGCACATGACCATGAAATGCTTGGGAGCACATGACCATGAGATGCTTGGGAGCACATGAAAACCAGGGAGCACATGAAATGCTCGAACCATTCCTGCACAATGCAGATCTTGTAACATGGGACATTGTCTTGCTGAAAGAGTCATCATCATCATCCTCAAGCAGCCATGGGCTACGGAGGTCCAACCAGACTGCGCAGTTTAATTCTCCAAGCATATCTGTCCTGAGCTACATCTGCTGCATCCGGCCACTGTACACCAATTCTAACAAGGTCCTGTTTGACATTGTCTGCCCACCGCATCCTAGGTCTCCCCCTCCTTCTGAGGCCTCTAGGCACACTGTTCATAACCCTATTCGCCAATCTATAATTATCCATACGGGCAACATGGCCAAACCAGCGGAGTCTCTCTCTGCACAATATGCTGCTTAAAGGAGGTTGCAGACTCCTTTGCCTAACCTCATCATTAGTTACAAAGTTAAACCACCTAATACCCAAGATACTGCGTAAGCATCTGGAATCAAAAGCATCTAGTTTCCTGTTATCCTGTTTACAAAGTGTCCAAGTTTCACTACCATAACTAACCCTAGAAATAACCAAACTATTATACAGTCTAATTTTAGTCTTTAGGTGTATACGCCTATTTCTTCATACTCTCCATAGATTCTTAAAAGTCTCGGAAGCAATCCCTATTCATCTGTTAATCCCTATTCATCTGTTAATCTGTTAAAGGAGGTTGCAGACTCCTTTGCCTAACCTCATCATTAGTTACGAAGTTAAACCACCTAATACCCAAGATACTGCGTAAGCATCTAGAATCAAAAGCATCTAGTTTCCTGTTATCTTGCTTACACAACGTCTAAGTTTCACTACCATAACTAACCCTAGAAAGAACCAAACTATTATACAGTCTAAATTTAGTCTTTAGGTGTATACGCCTATTTCTCCACAATCTCCATAGATTCTTAAAAGTCACGGCAGCAATACCTATTCGTCTGTTAATCTCATGCCGCACATCACCAGTATCAGTTACGCAGCTCCCAAGGTAATTAAACTGTGACACCTGCTCAAGACTGCAACCATTCAGATTAACTGAATCACAACCTGCCTGACCAATTTTCATCACTTTAGTTTTCTCTCTGTTTATAACCAAACCTACTGTACTACCAGTCTCATCAACAGTTCGAATGAAAGAGTTCATCTCATCAACATCATTTGCCAAAAGGGCTAAATCATCAGCATAATCTAAATCAGAAATTTTCGTATCTCCAGCCCATTTAAGGCCAAAAGCTTTCCCTTGAAGTGAATTTCGCATAACATAATCAACAACCAAACTAAAGAGAAAAGGAGACAAAATGCACCCTTGTCGAACACCAGAAGTAATGCTAAACCAATTGCTACAAGACTTACCAACCCTCACACATGACTCAGTGTTATTATAGAGAGCTTTCATTATGTTAACTAACTTGTCTGGTATACCATATGATCTCACAATCAACCACAAATTATGACGATCAACAGAGTCGAAAGCCTTTTTGAAATCAACAAAGCTAGCAACCAAAGGTTTCTGAAACTCTAAACATTTCTCAAGAATCTGCCTAAGTGAAAATATCTGATCTACACATCCCCTACCACTTCTGAATCCACATTGCTCATCACGCAATTGCCTGTCAACCAGATTCTTAATTCTATTAAGCACAATCATGGAAAGAACTTTACCTGGAACGGAGAGTAGGCTGATACCCCTATAGTTATCACAAGAACTGCGATCACCTTTTTTGAAAATAGGGATAATAATAGCTCTGGTGAAATCTTTAGGAACCATGCCTTTATCATAAAAGTTATTCAAAATTTCAGTCATCCAAATGGTAACTGAAACATTCCCAGCTCTAAGCATTTCCGTAGTAATTTCATCCACCCCTGGGGATTTATGAAGTTTAAGTTTAGAAATAGCCAAACTAACTTCAGATTGTGTTATAGGGCTAACATTAAAGCCAACAATGCATCTATCATCATTGCAAACAATGGGAGTAGAACTAACCACATTGTTTAGAACATCACTGAAATGCTCAGCCCACCTAGCCATGACAGAATCCTCACCTTCTATAACCTTACCTTGTTTATCCTTCAATCCCTGTATACCTGTTCGTTTTCTACCACACAAAACATTAACTATCTGGTACAGCTCTCTGCTGTTGTGCTGTCTAACTGCTTCCTCAGCTCTGTCAGCAAGGCCATCAAGCCAAAGATTCTTATCAGTAGCTAACTGACCCTTTACACGTTTATTAAGTTCTTTGTAATGCTTTCTATTAGGACTAGTAGGGTACTGATTAAGGACATTCCTGCAGTTCCTTCTTTCTGAAATAAGCTCAAGTGCCTTATCACTTAAATAATTCTGCCTCCTCTGCTCCTTTTTCCCTAAAAGAGTACTGTTAGTTTCCAAAAAAGCCTGTTTAAAATGGCCCCATTCTTCCTCAACATCAGTATTAAGCAAACCATGACTGTCATAATGACTAAGTAACCTATCATGGTAAGCTTTAGCTATAACTGGGTCTTTCAGAGCTTCAGTATTAAAGGTAAATTTTTTAACCCTAGCACAACACTTTTTAAGTTTAAGTTGCAAGACACTTTTAACAAGGTAATGGTCAGATCCAATTTCAGCTCCCCTATATGACCTGGTATTCCTAACAGAACTAGCCCATTTGCTGTTAATTAATATATAATCAATCATATTCTTATGCAGCCCATCAGGTGAAACCCATGTGTGTTTATGTATGTCGCGGTGTTTGTAATATGTGTTAGTTATTCTGAAACCATTTAGTTTACTTACCTGTAGGAGACGTTGCCCATTGCCATTGCAGCTACCAATACCAAAAGGGCCTATTACTCCTCCCCAAAGGTCAGAGTCGGTACCAACTTTGGCATTGAAGTCACCAAGAACAAGGGTAATATCTCCTTTCTTGACAGAATTCAAAATATCCTGAAGTTGTCTGTAAAACCTATCCTTCTCATCCTCATCAGAATCCTCAGTGGGGGCATAACAGCAGATAACATTCAAGTCTTTAATGCTTGTCTGAAATTTTGCTGTAAGAAACCTTTCATTAATGCACTCATATCCTAGAAGAGCATCACTAGCATGTCTGCTGAGCAGCAGACCCACGCCTTGGTGATGCTTTCCATCCTCCCTCCCTGTAAAGAGAAATTTAAAGTTATTTTTAAGTATCTCACCTTTACCTGTCCATCTGGTCTCTTGCAAGCCTAGAATATCTAGGTTATAGCGCTGGAATTCCTGCATGAGGACATCAAGAGAATAATCTCTATGTAATGTCCTCACGTTCCACGTTCCTGTAGAGAGAAAATGATTAGTAGGATTTTTAAAGAAATTAGGTTTATTGAGATTGGTAGGGCCAACAATATCAAACAGCCCCCTGATTGCAGGCATGGGGCAAAGACCTGTTCCTCCTCCGCTAAAGGCTGAAGTCACCGATGCTGGTAGGAACATCGGGCACCACCTTTTCAAGTGGACTTTTTCAAGAACCATATGGCCTGCCTGAGACACATTACTCCAGTTTAGGCTTGACGATGCCCAACTAGCAAAGTAAGGTTCAGGTACCTGCGATGGCCTCTGATTAGGATTATCCACCAGCTGATATAAGGTATCCCATGTCTCTGTTCACTTAGAGCTGGCAACCCAGAAGCAAACAGAAAACACAGCGGCAGACTCTCCCTCAACAGAGGCCCACCAGTGCAGCAAGTCCAGGATCCATAATCAAGCTCAAATCCATAAACAAGTCCAGTCTAGTAGGTATAAATGGTCAGCACCAGGACCCTGTGAAGTTGACCACTCCTCAGCAGGGTTGAAAAAAAAGAAAAAAGTGGCCATAGATGACCAGATCAGTAGGCCATACTGAACTGGCAGCCCTCCCCTTCCGTTCCCTTCCAAAAGAGAATATCTCTTTTGAAAGGTACTAACGGCCTGCACCACGAGAAGGCGGGGTCGGACATTAGGTGCTAGACCTGGCCGGTTCTGTGCATCATCACTGGGGATTGGTACACAGCTCTCCTTCCAGTTTACGCCTAGCTACCATTTACAAGCCATTTTATCAAGTGGGAGGATGGAAAGCATCACCAAGGCATTTATCAAGTGCCATCCAATTACAGTCACCATGTAGGGCACCACTTGGTCTGAAACAATGCCTAGGTGGGATCTGGCAGTAAGGCTACATTCAACAGTGATGAGGGGACCCAGTGATGTCCATGAGAACAATCCCCGTACTATGATGTTGCTGGCCTGTTTCTGTCCAACCTTGCAATTTGGTTGCATCTGTTAATCTGTGCAGCATCCAATATGGATCCATCCATCAGCATGGTGGAGCTGGAACCTGGACTCATCAGACCAGGCAACTCTTCCAGTTGTCCAATTTCCAGTCAGTGTTCCCATGCCCACTGCAGTGGAGCTGTTGCTGATGGGTTGGTCATCATGAGCCCATGATGGACCACTGACTCTGTAGGTCCATCCACAAAATGTTTGCTGGAATGTGTGCTCAGAAATGGTTCTCTGTGCACTGGTTGTAGTCTGCCATTAATCGAAGGATCATGATCAGTCTTTTGCCCTGGAGAGCACATACCAACCACTGTTCACCTTGCCTGTCAAGGGTCTCCCCTTTCTTGCAGGGGTGGGGTGGCTCAGTCAGTAGTGTGCCAGGCTTGTAATCTGCAGTTCCAGGTTTGAGTCCCAGCTGGGTCAGCATTGAGATTATCTCCGCAAAATTTCACACCCTGCCCACGGTCAGTAGGGGACACCGATGGGCTTGAAAAGGCTGCTGTCTATCGGATGGGACGTTAAGCCGTGGCCCCGTGTGTGAGAGCCATATCCATAGTATATGTATGGCAGGTGGTCATGTTATTCTGATACCACTGTGTATATATTCTGTGGTGGTCGGTAATATCACTGGTATGGGCTGTGTATGCATCCATCTGTGGAGAAGGGTGGTCATAATGATCTGGTCCATTATTTTTTGGGTTTGGATAGATTCTAATGAAATAGCAAGATTTGTATTTGTGGAATTTGATGTATGTCCTGTCGCAGAGTGGTTAGCATGCTGGGTTACTGATCAAAGGAACCTGGCTTCGTGATCCAGATAAGGCATGGATGTTTGCATTTTCTTTCTGCCTAGGACTCTCCTTCCTCACAGATCTTTTTTATGGCATATTAAACTGATAGACTGCTCTTAGACCTTTTTTTTTAGGTTTTTTATTGATAGCAACAGTTTGCCCCTTTACCATCAGGATAAATGCAGTGGTAAGAAAATGCAACTTTTTTTTTTAAGAATAAATGACTTTTTTGGCTTAGCAATATTTTATTAGTGCCTATCTATAGAATTAAAACTACACAGTAATACCAATATTTAAATAAAAAGGCAGTAAATTTCAGCCAGTAAATAATAATCATTAGCATTGTTTTGGAACTTATCAGAAATGTTATGTTGCTAAAGTTGAAAAACATAAATTATCCCTCAAGAAGCCAGCAATTCCTTCCTCCATTCCAAAAGTTCTGCTTCAGTAGTGTGTAATTTAGTACTCCAAACACTGCTATCTCAGACAATCTCGTTAGGCATTCCTATCCAGTTTGCATGAAGGTTATGTACTATGTATTGTAGGTATGTATGTGTGTATGTAAATATTGTTATTCATTTGGGAAATAACCTTTAATTTCTATTCTGTGTAAACATGTATTTAATTTACTGCTGCCCCTGATCAATGATTGTGTAATATAGTACAATGTATCTAAAATCACCAGTAGTTTTGTTTTCCAGTATTAATGTCATATTTGATGCAGAAATGAGCAAGAAAACCTGTAAAATAAAATGTGCTTCCTTATTTTTAGACTCCTTTAAGAATTGTAAAAAAGATAACTGCAAAAATTGGGACTCCTGTAAAAACTGCAGTAAAATCTAGCAGCTCTACAGTGTCAACACCTGGTAAAGTTTTTCAGAAGACTATAATTGTTAAAAAGGAAGGAGCAGGTATTTTAATGAACAAGTTGTCTTTATTCAACCATTTATGCAGCTTATTTTGATGTTTACATTGTTTTATAACTAACAAAAAAAAATGCTTCTTAGGTTAAAGAAAATAATAATGTAGAGTATGGTGGTCATACGGTTTCACTGATAGTAACTTAATGCTTGGACAAAAATGGATCTGAAAAAAAATTTGGAAAAATGCATTCTTTTTAAGAGAAATAAAAAAATTCTGTTTTGGTTGCAGGCAGGCAGATAATGGAGTTTTTATTTGGCCACTTCAGGTCAAATCTGAAAGTTCTCTGATATTGCCTACTATAATCTAGGACTTCCCATTTCCTAAGCCTTAGGCACACTATTCTTAATTTCTTACTAATATTTTCAGTCAGTAGGGGACACCAATGGGCTTGGAAAGGCTTCTTTTCATCGGATTGGGGGGTTAAGCTGTGGCTCAATATGCAGGGGAGCCATATCCTTTGTATGCTAAGGAACGTGCTGGGTGGCCTTGATGGAAGGCTACTGTCTGTCTCCTAATCATCTCTCTTCCAGTTGTTTCCCTTCCCCAAACCTTTTCCTGATCTCTTGCGGGGGGGGGGGGGGGGGGGTCCTTGTGATCTGGCCATTTAGCTCATGGTGTACAAAAAAGTCCCTTGAGTAAAACACCCAACTCACTAATATTCTGCGTATGGGGAAACATGTTCAAACCAATACAGTCTCTTCATATTTAAGATTCTGCTCAAAGGTGCTTGATGATGACTCCATCTAACCTCATCATCATTGCTTACTTAGTGAAATAATTTAACCTTCTTTGATCCCTGGGGGTCTTGTGACCTGGCCATTTATCCCATTGTGTATGAAACAGTGTCACTCAGGTAAAAACAACCAACTTGAGTAGTCCATCAGCCAAATTCTATCTTCTGCCAAGACTAGTAATGCAAAAGACACGGCAATGTTTTTTGAAGAACTAGTTTTCAATATTTTGATTTTTCTTTTGATGAAATTTCAATATATTGTACTCTTGTCTAAGAAGGGAGAAAATAAGCAATTGGAAAATATGCTAAATAGTTTTGGTAGGATACTCTTCCTCTGCTTTCCAGTTTTTCTCATTACCCAACTAATCCTGACTTGTGGGGGCTTTGACACCAGACTATTGAGCCAATCTGGAGATAAAAAGTAGCACTTAAGAGTAAAACTTTCCAAGTATATAGTGCATTCAGAAATAGTTAAAAGCATGTTTTGGTGCAAAAATTTTATTTTGAAAGATGTGTAACAAAATATTTTTATTCCAAAATGTAGCTTTTGTAGATTGCTTCAGTATTTTTTAATCGTTCCATAAATAAACATAATTTCACGGTTTTTGTCCATAAATAAACATAATTTCATGGTTTGTTCTTCCAGTGTTTCATTTCTTCCTGTTCTCAGTTTTTATATTAAACTTGTTTATTAAGTGAAGGTAAATCAGTAAGATTAAATGGCTAAAAAATGCTATATTATTACTTATTTTAAAAACTTTGTGTCCTGAATTTTTCATTTTGAAAAAAAGCATCACTATAGTTAATTTTTTTAAAAGAATTTTATAGATCTCATTTGAAAACTGTAGTTTTAATATATCATAAGGCATTTTCAGGTTTTATGGTATCTTTAATAAGAGTTTTTTTTTTTAAGTTATCCATACCCAAATATGCTTTTTTTAAATAAGTTATTAAAAATAAAGCAGAAAATGAGCTATTTGAAAAGATTCTCTGGAAGAGATTGCTGCTATATTTTATCAGGTGTTTAATTTTTTGGTTTCAGTTATAACTGTCCTTTGTGGTAATGCCATTAAGCAAACTGACATCCACCTGTTTTTTGTTTAGCTCCCACCATTAAGAAGGTGGACCAAGTTGTCAAGAAAACTGTTCTGAGAGCCTCTGTCTCTGGAACTTCATCTGTTACTGTGGCAAAGAAGCCAATGGTAAAAGTGGTGAAAAAGGCACTTGAATCCAAACCTGCTTCCCAGCAGATTGTGAAGTGTGTGCTACGAGGGGTGGACAAACAAGATAAACAGTCGGACAATAAAAGTAATTATGGGAAATGATATATACAAACAGTGAGAAATATTTATCACCTTTATTGAGTCTAGTATTTAAATGCATTCATAATTGCTGAATAATAAGCTTATATTGCACTGTCTAATAGAGCACTTGAGTATTAACCCTTTCTCTACCATATTGGCCCAAACTGCAGATAGGAGATAATTAAGAGAAGAAATAGCACTGATTGGATGAGTCCATTTAAAATCTCTGCTGTTTTAGACCAGTATGGTACTGAAAGGGTTAAAAGCTTAATATAGATATAATTTTTAATAATTCTCAGAAACAGCTGAAACATTTCTTAATTTATAAATTAAAATAAGAGAAACTGTTAAAACTGCATTATAAAATTGCAGTGAAACTCCAATTTTTTGTGTTAATATATATTAAGATATTATAACTGCATTTGGTGTAATTAGTTTGATGGAAATTTTTTTGAAAGAAAGTTGTTTGAGCAATATTTTGTCAGTAGTTTGAGAGACCGATAGGGTTTTTTTTTCTCCTCAATAAGGTCTTTTTTGCTTTGTTACTGGGAAATTTTCATAGAGGGTTGGGTTGTTTTACCTCTGAGCGGCACTTTTTTTGCACACCAGGGACTAAATGACCAGGTCACAAGAACCCTGAAGGCTTGGAGAAGGTTGGGGGAGGGGACCCACTGGAACAACTGTTGGGAGACAGATGGTAGCCTTCCATCAAGGCCATCCAGCATGTTCTTTAACATGCATAGGGTATGGCTCTCCCGCACATGGGACCATTGTTTAATGTCCCATCCGATGGATGGCAGCCTTTCCAAGCCCATCAATGTCCCCTACTGACCGTGGGCAGGACGGGGACCGTGACCCAGCTGGGACTCGAACCTGGAAACTGCAGATTACAAGCCTAGTGCGCTACCGACTGAACCACCCCCGCTACTATCTGAGAGGGAGTGGATCTGGGAAGAGTAGTGACAAAAGAGAAGGCTTTGTTTTAGATTAGGTAGAGTAAAACACTTGTTTCCCAGGCAATCTAGGTACTGTTCAATTCCTTTCAGTTTCCATTATTCTTATAAGCTAGGCCCAGTGGTTAGCACACTTGGCTACTGATCAAAGGGACCTGGGTTCGAGCCCCAGATAAGGCATGGATGTTTGTGTTGTTTTTCTGCTTAGGTCCCTCCACCCTCACAAACCTTATACTATGGCATATAAACTGACAGGCTCCTGTCAGACCTAATGCTGCTCAGTCTTACCATTATATTAGTTACCATTATGTTGTTGGTACCAATTGGAATCCATTTTTCATTTAAAACTTCCAGCCAAGTTATTAAAATATTCAACATTTCAATCAAAATAAAACTTCTTAGTGCACTGTATACTAAAAGATGTTGAATACATAGAACAAGGTAAAGTTGCATTATTAGATTTGGATAGTATTAGATGCACTGTAGATTCATTGAGGCCTAGTGCCCTGCTGATGATTGCCTTGCTTTGACCATTATCAAACCATTTAATAATGTTGTTTCATATCCAAGTAATAACTTTGTTCTTCTTATTGGATTCTACTGACATATCACTTATCCTTTTGGGCATGGTGAACTTTTAAAGAATATTAATTATTGCTTAGCATGAAATATGGGAAGACACTGCTTTGACATGTCTGCATTGGGTGGTGGCCTAAGCGATGGCAACATACAGGCGACAGTTTTTGTGTTACTTTTGTTTGCATTGTTAAAAATATTTGTTTCATAATTGGCCGCACTATTCGAAATTTTAGGGGCATATATAGAGGAATCACATAAATGTTTGTGACTGTATTAACTGAAACTCGCATTGATCGAAAACACATTGAGGTTTACCTATATTCATTTGTTTTTAATTGCATGTTATTTTTTAATCAGTTGCTGATATATCTGATGTAAATCCTGCAGACAAGCAACAAAGCTTAGCAAGGTTATTTTTTATATATTATAAGCATAAAATCTATTATTGTTAGATAATGGGATTTTGATTTCATAAAATAAATAAAATAAATACCCCAATAAAATATTTTATGTCAATATGTTATTCTTGCCATAAATACTATTGCATGATATTTAAGAAATAAGTACTTGTTTGAAATTATTTTTATCATATTCAAATATAAATATATAAAATAACAAACTAAACAATGGTAGGGATTAGAGATCCTAGCTACCATTCCTGGAAGTGTATCTATTCTTTTGTGCTGTGAGCTAGCTTTAACTGATGCAGTGGTAAGAGAACCTGATTTATGGAGTCTGGCCATCTTCTTTTATAAGAAAACTGGACATGCTAGAAGTTTTGTAACTTTTCTTCGCTACTTGTTTTACACCTAAAATAATTATAATATAATTCATATTTCAAAAACAATGGAGTATAACAACTCTGTATTTTCATTAAATAGGGGTTCTGAAAATCTGAACAGATTTGGATGAAATGAATACTGTTGTAAAAGAAGCATATTTTTTATAGAGAATAGTGACCAAATAGTATTTTCTTATGATTTAACATTCACTTAGAAAGACTCTTGTGGTGAAAAATGAAGCTTTTTACTTGTAATCTTTTTTGCAGTAATATCTAGTGTTGATAAAAGGCATTTTTTTTTTCATTGGAAGGTTTTTTTTTATCGAGTTTTTCTTATTTATTTTGGACTGTGTAGTAGTGCATATGAAGATATATACACCAGTGTTTATCAACCTTTTTTTTTTCAGTGATGGAATACTTAACAATGAAAATTTGGCAGAACTATAAGGTTGACATTTTTGCCACATAAGCTATATAATGTGAGATATGTAATGTAAGAAGCTACATTTTTACATTCTGACTGCAAAATTAAAATATTTTGTGGAACACCAGTTGAAAAACTCAGATGTAGATGAGATTACTGGAAGTTTTAGACCAAGTTTTATCTATATTTTGGAATATTAGTCTTTGCTTGTATTTTATCCTAGTAAATATTTAAGCAGATTTAATACATTTTTGTTAAAACAATTACTCAAAATTACAACTAGGGGAATTTGTTTTTAATATGTAAAAGTAAATTTTATGGCATTTTAATCAACAACTTTATAATTTGTTATTTTAGGTACTGTAATTAAAACAGTTAGGGAGAAGCCCAAAGTATTGGTATCTAAAATTGACCCAGACCTTGAAGCAGAAGTTGACACTGATATTGACAAGCTTCACTTGACTGTAGCGGCAGATGAACTAGCAGATGAGATGAGAGATGTTGAAAAGAAAGAAGGTTTAGATGACAACCATAGTACTAAATGCCATGATTATAACACTCGCAGTGAAGCTTCAAGCTCTGGCCAAGATGATGATACTTGTTCATGTGCAGACCATAGTAGCATGATGTCATCATCTGTGTCACGTTCTCAGTCTCGTTCTCGTTCTGGTTCTCTCAGTGAATCACAATCAGATTCAGATTCAGAGTCTGGTAAGTTAGTTTTTGTTGTGATTTGTTGATGTTATTGATATGTTAATCTCAATATTATTTAATCCCTTCAGACCCTGTGTACATTATAATATACATCACTTTGAAATTTTTTCAAATACTGGAAAAAAGTGCAGGTGGTCTTGCAATATTTGCAAAGTGTAGAAAACGTTTTTAGTATACAGGAATGGATTTTAGTGCCATCTAGGGTATAACAAAAACTACAGACAATAACATTTAAGTTAATTGTGTGTGACAGGCAACAAGAACTATTTTGCTCTATTTCACAGATGTCATTCATTTGATATGCTTATTATGACAAGTGCATATAATTCTTTCCTTTTTTCTGCTTTGTGATTTCTTAATTTTGCAAACTTTGACATGATTTTCACATAATGTACATACTGAATTTCGGTGAAATGATGTTTACAAAATAAGTTTTGTACGTTCTTCTTACTTTGATTTTAATTGGGAAACTTTTATCTATAAAGAAAATTTTGGATCTGAAGGGGTTAAAATGCAGATTAATGGACATTAATAATATAGTCCCAATTATCTGATTTTTGATATCCAACATTCCATTTTATCCAGATGTCAGCATGAACTAACTACAAAGGAAGGACATTCAGAATCAAATCTGAATGTCCTTCCTTTGTTTTTTGAAATAAAAATATTTCTTTTGTGATATTTTTTGCAATTGATGCTGCATTGTATTTATTTTCTTTAGATTAGTAATAAATTGAGTTTATGGATATTTACCCTTGACTTTTTCATTTAGTATTTCGTATTATCTGACGTCTTTTGAACCCGTTTAAGTCAAATAATTGGAACTCTACTATATTTGTAAATGGCATACATCCCACCCCCCCCTTAATATATACACTGAAGTGCCATTGAATTAGAGATAGGATACGTTATTCAAATTCAGTACCGTAAATCCCACATTTGCGTGCAAGCGTGGCTGAAACTCTGGTCATATTTAGCTCTCAGCTTTGGGTTCTCCAAGCATTCATCATGTGAAGCATAATGGTAAAGGCACAGGATTTAGATGCATTTGACAGAAGGCATATCGTAGGTGTCTGACAGATGGGACACTCTATCTCTGAAATTGTCAACGAACTTGTATTTTCTCTTATGACAGTTTCAGGAGTGTTCCAGGAATATGTAAATTCCGGCAAAAAAAACAACAGAAACAAGCACCTGGACAAACTGCAAAGGACAACCAGCCTTGACTGATCATGGGCTTCACCGTCTGGCTCGCATCCTATGGACCGATAGGGGCCAGACATTATCTGAAATCACCTCCCATCTGAAGCGAGTTCCAGCTGGGAAGTCTGTGCATGGACCGTGCAACACTCACTTCATCGTCTCAGCTTCAGAGCCACTGACCTACAAAAGTCCCACTTCTAATGGCACGACACCGGGCTTAACACCTTGCCTGGGCTAAAGAACATTGAAACTGGACCATCAAAAATTGGCAATGGATAGCCTGGAGTGATGAATCCTGATTTAAACTTCATCAAGCTGATGGGAAACTGAGGGTATGGTGCAACCCCATGAAACCATGGATCCTGCATGTCAGTTCAGAACAGTACAAGCTGGTGGTGGCTCAGTGATGGCCTGGGTTATCTTCAGTTGGACGTCTGTGGGACCTTTGGTATGTGTACCAATGATTCAATATATCCCGGTATGTACAACTAGTGGCTGACCATTTACACCCATTTATGGCCATCATGCATCCCAAAGGAGATGTCATCTACCAGCAAGACAACTATTCATCTCACAGGTCCAGGTTGGCTACTGCATGGTTGCAGGAACATTCTGCTGAAATAATGAATTGGCCACCTAGAAGCCCAGATTTAAATCCCATTGAAAATCTTTTGGATGCGATCAAGCAGAGTGTTCGTGTCCCGTGTCCCAACAGCAACAACCTTGAGAGAATTGTGGGCAGCTCTGGAGTATGCATGGGTCGCCATACCTGTAGAGCATTTATGCAAGCTTGTGGAGTCCTTGCCTCGTCATGTGGCAACTGTTATCAGGGCCAGAGGGAGTCCAACGTATTACTGTTACTAGATTGTTATCCCTAATTCAATGGCACTTTAGTATGTGTGTGTGTGTGTATATATATATATATAAATTACTCCCAATGTTGGTGGAAATCTGTTTGAACTCTAGTTTTTGAAGTAATTCTTTCCTGTAAATAAGAAACAACAGATATCGTACAAAAAAAAAATTAAATAAATACTCCCTCAAGCAGCTGCTTGCCATAGAGGTCTGACAGGAGCCTGTCAATTTATATGTCATAGTAAGTCTGTGTGGATGGCAGGACCTCAGCCGAAAAACAACACAAACGTCCATGCCTTACCCGGGGCTCCAACCCAGGTCCCTTAGATCAGTAGCAAAGCACACTAACCACTCGGCCACAGGATGGCTCTTAGATACCATCCAGTATTTAAATAAAAGGTTAAAGATAACAGTTCTGATATTATCTTAAACAGCAGCAGGGCATGTAAATGAACCAGGGATTTTACATAGTCTGGAAAATGGCACAGTTTTAGAAATTGATAAATTTTAATGAGTAAATTTGTAGAGTTTGAACTTTAAAATGTTTTTGTTCAATAACAAAGTATGTTATGCTAATGTTTCTCTAAATATCTAAACTATCCAATCTTCCTGTAATTCCCTCCACCCTGACCTCAATTAAAGGTGCGGAGATGGCTCAGTCAGTATCGTACCAGGCTCGTAATCTGCAGTTCCCAGATTCTAATAAAATTTATCCCTGTAAAATTCCACGTCCTGCTCATGGTCACTAGGGGACACTGATAGACTTGGAGGGGCTGCTGTCCATCGGATGGGACATTAAGCAGAGCCCTGTGTGTAGGAGATCCATACCCTGTGCACATTAAAGAACACACTGGATGGCCTTAACAGGAAACTGCCATCTGTCTCCCAACAGTTGTTCCAATGGGTTCCCTCCCCCAATCTTCTCTTAACCTTTGGTGGTCTTTGTGAGTTGGCCATTTAGCCCATTGTGTGCAAAAAAAATTCCCTCAGAGGTAAAATAACCCAATCTCAGTCTGTAGGGAACACTGATGGGCTTGGAAAGGTTCCCATCTGTCAAATGGTATGTAAAGCTGTGACCCTGTGTGTGTGAGACCCATACCCTATGCATGTTAAAGAACATGCTGGATGGCCTTGATGGGGGAGGGGGGGGGGCGCTATCATTTGTCTCCTAACAGGTGTGCAGTTGGTCTCCTCTGAGTCTCTTTGAGAAAAGCTAGGCTTGTTGCAGAGTCCAATAAACAAATCAACTTTAAAATATTTTTAACAAATAATTAATCAACAGAAATAGGTCATGTTATATTTCAAATTAAAAAGAATTTAATTCTGAATTTTATCAAAGTAAAAAATATGAACATTGTAGTAACATATTAATTTTACTTACCCATTTTGCAGTGTTATACCAAAAAAAATAGGTACATATTTCATTAGTTCCAAAATCTTCTGTTTTTAATAATAGTTTTTTTTTTTGTTAATTTTTAGGAGATTTTCAAAAATTTAAGAAAAAATATGTTGATAATAGTTCAAATCAAACTTGTGAACTTAAATCAGGTTATTGCTTCAATACAGAGTAATGTAAACAAATTGGCAATATCTTATAATGCTTCTAAAATATGGCAATCAGATGGCTTTATTGAATTATTTATATTGTAGTTTAATAAAATATGCATCAAATAAAAAAAGAGAATATTTTTCAAGTTTGAATTACATATTTTTAAAAGATAGGTGCAAGGAAATTTTCAAACATCAATTAAAAAAAAAATTGAAGTTTCACATGTTGTACAAAAAAAAATATATAGACTTCTTTGACCCTGGAAAGGCTAATGGCCTGCACCATGGGAGTGTGGGTCATGCTTTAGGTGCTAGGCCTAGACTGTTTCATGCATAATCAGAGGATTGGTACACAGCTCTCCTTCCAGAGTGTATACTTAACTATACCATATAAATAAACCAGCTATAAAACATAAGTCTTATTTTTTACAAGTTTGCAGTAAAGTTGGAATTTATTAAAGAAAAAAAAAGTTATTGTGTATGTAGAAAACCTATTTTTAGTTAACAAAGATAGCAGAATCATTTAGAAGATTGTCATTTTAAATTATTAAAATATTTGTTATCAGGGAATGAAAGAGCTACAAAACCAAGAACAAGAAAAAGAACACACTCTCCAGTGGTATATGAAAGGAAAGGTGGGAGTAAAGATCGTAAGTAATACTATTTTATCTCGTTTTCAAAAAAAATTTTTTTTTTACTTTATTGTTTATCTCTCTCTGTTGAGATAAACATTCGTTATGAGTCAGATAGGTATTGAAGAAATATAAGATTTATACTTCCCAATTCTGCCAAAAGCTTATTTGCACCCTCTAATGGTGGAAAAAATTTTAAAATTGCAAAGTTTTAAATGAATATTACAAGCAATATATTTATACTAGAAATCTGAAATTTTGACGGTAGAATATGTGAATGTCCTGAGTTTGCATTTGCAACAATAAGTTGTCCTCTTACATCAGAGGGGACTCAACTATTTTATGAGATAATTGAGAAATTCTTTTTTAGTTGGAATGATACTAATGAAATATATATAATTCACCTTTTTTCAAATCCTTAGGTAATTTTAATTTCCATTGTTAGAGGATACTAAATATGGAAATAAGAAACTCTTAACAAATATTGCAAGTAATCTGTTTTTGGTAGAAATTTTGGTGGTATTATCAAGAGGTATCACTGACAGCAACAATCTGTCTCCATTTCTCAGAGTGGTGCGAGAAAAACTACTGTCTAAGGAATAAAAGACAAATGCTCTTTATGTTGTATAATTATTAATAAAATGCTACTATTTTCATTTTCCCAATCATCCATTAATTTAAATTAAAATTTTTAAAGAGTGAAAAGTAGGCAAACATAAGACTTTCTCTCGGAGAACAAGATTCCCATATTCATCAGAGGCTACATGCATTCTTCTAGCTAGATATTACATTGTATAAATATAACCCTTACAATGTGCAGCTGCTATAATAATAAATATGATAGCAGATTAAGTATCGTAATTTATGTTTTCCAAATTTTGGTTTAACCCTTAAACAACCCAGTAGTGTCCAACAGACATTTTCAAATTGATTTACATACAGAATCAAGTGTTTATTTTATTGCGAAATCACGGTCTAATTTATCCCTTTTATCTTCCAAATTATCTTACCAAAGACTGATGGGCTTGGAAAGGCCGCCACCTGTCAGATGGGATGTTAAGCCATGGCCCCATGTGCAGGAGAGACATACCCTGTGCACGTTAAAGAACATGCTGGATGGCCTTGACGGGAGGCTACCATCTGTCTCCCAACAGCTGTTCCAGTGGGTGCCCTCCCCAACTCTCTCTGAGCCTTCAGGGTCCATGTGACCTGGCCATTTAGCCCATGGTGTGCAAAAAAGTGCTGTTCAGAGGTAAAACAACCCAACCCATCTTATCAATGTTTTCTAAAAGAAAATTGTTTTTCTTTTTTTATTTTAACAATTTTTGAAAAAAACAACATAACCCAGATGTGTCTGTTGGACACTGTATCTGAAATTATACAAGTTTGCAGGTTTGAACCTATTAAAACTTGCAAGTAATGGTGATTCATGCATAAGCCGTTGCTGTTTTTGTTCATTTTATCAGTACTTATTGACATTTGCAGATGTGCAGTTGATGTTATTGGTATTATAGTTGTTTTCCAGAGTGTTTAAAGGTTTGTGTTGTTATACATATATTACTTCAGTAGTAATAAAAAGTTGGTAAGGTAAAAAGTATAAGTGTAATTTTTATTGTGACTTTACAACCCATTTTTTAGATTTTGAGAAATGGCTAAGCGTAGGATTTTGACTGATGAGGAACTCCGACGTGCTTTGGAAGACAGCAACGATGAGAACTATGTTTTTGGAGAAAGTAACAGTGAAGATGAGGATTTTGTTGTAGATAGTGTTTCTGATAGTGAAGGTAAATTGACATAAACAGCATCCGAGGTCGATGTTAAGCAATTATGCAGAAAAAAATACCCTCTCAAGCAGCTGCTTGCCACAGAGGTCTGACAGGAGTGATAATGAAAATACTGTTGAAGAGGAAGAACTAAATAATTATAATAATCCAGTTATTGAATATGTGGGTAAAGATGGAACTAAGTGGAAAGCAGAACTGAAAAAAGCAAGAAGAACGCGGCATAATATAATCAGTGGCGGTATTCATAAGGTTGTTCTCCCGCTAAGGAGAGTAATTCATGACCCTATTGTCAGTTTAAATTTATTTTTCGACCAAAACACACTGGAACTTACTGTAAAGCATGCCAATTCCGAAGCTAAGAGAATGTTGCAAAATAAATGGAAACCAATGGATACAATTGAGTTAGTAAACTGCTTAGGAAATCACTTTGAGAGAAAAGACAGAATATTAAAAATTAATATTTATGACGTATAATATAATAACAATAAATTTATATCACATTATTTACTTTATATTAATATAATGTTGAGGATTTTCAGTGATGTGTCTATTGGACACTACTGGTCAGTTATGGTACAAAAGCATACTGGGTTGTTAAGGGTTAAAATCAAAATCTCATTGAAAATCCGATTTTTAGATTTTTTTAGTTTTACTGTAATGAAAATCTTCGCAAATTTTGCAGTATTTTTTCTCCTTTTCCCAAAAGGGGAATATTAATAAAAGGGAAGAATTGCTTCTGCTTTAGCATCTTTTACTGTACTAAAGATGCATCTATGTCCCCACTTCCTAATATGTGCTTGCTCACATGGGCTCACCTGCACACCAATCAGAGGAAATCTATAAAACTTCAGCTGAAATTTTTTGGACAAACACATAGCAAAGTCTACACCTAAATTCTTTTAACATAGTTGAAGGCTGTAGATTGTTTCTAAATGGATGTTTATTGAACCTATACCCAACTCTCCTGTCTATGGCCAACAAAATGCTAATTGAATTACCTAGAATTGGAAACGTTATGAAGGAGATAATACAGATTACAGAACTTTCCTAATCTCTGGACCATTATTGGCATTGCAATTTGAATAGGTCTCGTATATGTCTATCATTATTTGGATTGGACTACTGGGTTGATAAATGATTAAAAATTTTCTTTTGATAGAGTTGAGGTAAGTTGACAGCTGGACTACTCTTCTGGACTTTTGATTGGCTGATCAAAGCTCCTCTGTTTAGTTTGATTTCAGCACTATAGCAATGCTGTCTCTGTTCTTATCTCTGCACTGTGGCATTTGCTGTTGTGTTTAAACAATTTCATTTCTAGTTGATGAAAATGATTGTACAATCAGAAATATTTGCCAAAATATTCCCAGGAATTTGAATTTGTGAATTCATTGCATAAAGAGGAAACTTTTGCTTTTTTCAAATTCTTAACTGTGTTATTAGCATTGGACATGGATTCCAGAGAGATGTATTACTGCTTAGCAAAATGGTGAAATGCATTTTAAATTGCACTGAGGCTCAGAATCTGCCTTAAGTGGGATCAGTTTTTAAAATGTGATTACAATCAGCAAATCAATTCCGAGGGTCTTATTTGCAACATTTTTGTTGATGCACAACATCCCGTCTGTCGATCATGCCAACAAGTTATTTGCCGCAATGTTTCTGAATTCGCCTGAAGTGAGGAAGTATGCATGTGGTTGAACCAAAGCAAATTTTATTGTTCAAGAACTTGCTGCCGGTTGTTGAGGAAAAGTAACGTACTATAAAGACTTTTCTGTTTTCTGTTGCAACTGATGGCAGCAATGATTCTAATGATAAATTGTTTCCTCTTGTAACTTATGAAGAAGATGTCAGACGAATGAAGTGCAGCCTTTTATCATTGCTGGGCTTGGAGGGCGGTGTAACGAGAATACATTGGCACCTTAATGTTTTCTGAATTGAAGTATATGGGCATTTTGTGGTGAATTGTATGCCATTGTTGTCTGACAATGCTTCTGTCATGCTTGGTAAGAAAAATGAAGTAATTTCCTTAGGCTGTCAGTGTCATCTTTCCCACCTGGCTTCAGAAAAGGCTGCCAAGCAATTGCACATCACAATTGATTAGTTGCTGATATACATTTATTCCTTTCTGCAAAAAGTGCAAAACAAAAAGAAAGCCTAAAATATTTTCAGTCATTATGTGATACAAACATTCAAAAACTCTTAAAACATAAATATACTAGGTGACTATCACTTGGCAGCTGCCTTGAATGTTCGATCAATGGAGGCCATTGCTACTGTACTCAAGGAGAAATGCAAAAATGATAAGTGTGTGCTATTTCCAAAATTAAGCAAGTTGCTAATAGAAATTTGACTTCTGGGAATATAGTAGCAGCTACTTCAGCAATCAGAAAGCAGTCAGAAAGATCAGCTTATTTCCCAGTTGCAAAAAAACTTGAAGCTAACATTACATGAGGCAATAATCCATGTTGTAAATAATGATATAGAAGTTTTTATAGAGAACTTTTATGTAGATTTTTATTAGCTTATACTGAAAAGATTGTCAAATTATTAAAGTTAAATCTAATCAAAATCAATTCATCCTGCTCAAGGAAAACAGTATGAAAGTCAATATTTCATAAAAGAAACAAATATTATTTCCAAAATCTACTTGTCTTACTAACTCACATTCTCCTAGCTTCAAAAACTACTGACATCTGACTGCTACCATTATCTAACATCACTTACTATACATGCAATCGGATGCGCAACTCCTTAAGCGGTCTGGATGAAGAAAAATGATCCAACTGAATATATTCCCAAAATGATAAATATAAAGTAAAAAGTGGTGGCTAATTGAATGGGTGAACCATCACACCCATCCAACAGATGGCAGCCTTTCCAAGTCCATCAGTGTTTCCTATTGACCACAGGCAGGGTGAGAAATTTTGTGAAAAAAAATCGCAAATCTGACCCAGCTGGGACTTGAACCTAGGAACTGTAGATTATGAACCTGACATGCTACTGACTGAGCCATCCCCACCCTAGCCAGGAAGTAATATTCACATTACTACAATATACTTCATTCAGCAAATATTTTTATTTTTAATGAAATAATTTTTGGCATCTTTTTTTAAATGAGTATATGCATTTGTTCATTCACATTATGGCCCATAAATTACAAAATTTTAAGAACAGTTTGCCAAAAAAATCAAATGGTATATCATTTTTACACCATTTTTGGAAAATCAGTTTCATTTCTCTTACTAGCTTAATCACATCTATCCTCTAGGTTTTTTTTTTTCTTTTAACAAGCAGTGTTAAAAGAAATTTAGTTTTAAAGCAAATATTAGCAAATACTAATATTAGCAAATATTAGTTTTCTCTGCAAACTAATATTTTTGGTGAGGGTTTGCTTCAACAGCTTGAAACTTATTCCAGAAGTCCTTTGGCAAGGGTCCCAGCTGGGTTAGCATTGAGATTTATCTCCACAAAACTCCCAGCCCTACCCACGGTCAGTATGGGGACACCCATGGGCTTGAAGAGGCCACCATCTGTCCCAATGGTTATGAGGAATTATTAAGGGAAGTAAAAGCTGTTTTCTTCCCCCATGAAGTTTTTTTGTGTAAAAACTGTTGCTGAGATTGTTCCATGCATGCTATTGGGTTACTTTCTGATGTGTTACATACTTTTACACTGATTTATTGCCTTAGTTTAACAAGAAAGAATAGTTATTTACTTCAGTGATGTCACTTAGAAGGCTCAGTAAGTGGGGAATCTTGCTGCACTGGTTGCTATGGTAATAATGTTTCCAATTCTACTTCTTCAGAAAGCATTCTATAATAGGAAGATAGGAATTTTCATTTTCTGTTCCTGCAATTCAAAGACAGAAAATATATGAAGGTTAATGAAAGTCTGTATACTTTAGTATGTCATTGACAGCAATCTTATAAGTGTGATTAGCAGCTGAATGGTAGTTATGAAGTCTCATTTGAGAGCAAGCAGCAAAGCACATTAGTAGTAAGTCTCTGCTGTGCCTACATGATGGGAATGTCTGCTGATTTCAAGACGAAGCGACAGCAGCGCTAGTTACATTTTTGTCCACTGTGACGCTGGCGATCCAGTTTGATTACTACCTTCTTTCGTAACAGTATAAGTTATTACGCTATTTACCTCTAGTTTCAAAGTTGGATTCTGATATGGATTTTTTCATGTTATTTATAATATATGAAAAATTTATAAAAAATTTATTTATAAATATTATAATTATATATAATATTTACTGTTCTGTCTACTTGCTGTCATTTTTAACTAGAAGTGTTAACAATGATGCACTGTTGTGTGATGTTTTTCAGAAGAGAAACTTATGAAACATAATTCGATTTCTATTGAATCTCTTCCAAACTGGATCTGCGAGACAAGTTGTTGGATCAGACTTTCAAATTAGTTATTGACAGAATTAAAACATGTACATTGTGGTGCGCACAACAATTCACATC
The DNA here is from genome assembly GCA_038380435.1 of Ryuthela nishihirai. Classification (NCBI taxonomy): domain Eukaryota; kingdom Metazoa; phylum Arthropoda; class Arachnida; order Araneae; family Heptathelidae; genus Ryuthela; species Ryuthela nishihirai. The sequence continues at coordinate 116,981,311 of JAWZYU010000002.1, read as the reverse complement.
TATTTTTTTCAAAGTATCCTCCATTTTTGGGCATTTGCACACAATGACAACATGTTTTAGTAGCACATTGCAGCTTGTCCTCATTAATGGTATTATCAACCTTTTTGTCCATTAACCTACCTTAATATATCTATAACAAAAAAACCAGTAAGGATAGTTCTGGTGATTGTGATGGCAAGAATAACTTTGAAACACCTGTCCAAACACATAGTTCACCTATTCTATAGGAACCTTAGTAGTGTGGTTGTTAGCACTATCCCATTGAAAAAGCCTTAAAGTACTAAAAGTATTAAAAATATTAATGTTATTAATTGTAATTAAAAAAGTATTGACCATAATTCACCGTGTATGAGTTATAACCAAAAGAATGGGTTAACCAACTTATGAGTATGTTGTTTTTTTAACAAAGCTTAAATCTATAATTTCACAGACTTAAAGTTATAAATATACTATCTATATTTATCTTTTTATTATTCAGGTGCAAGTAAAAAGCCAAGAGTTTCGTCTTCTGTCAGTAAACGAGGTTAGTTTGTACTTTTTGTCTTTTGTAATCTTTTTCATCTTTTATATAATTTATTGTGTTCCAGTATTTACAATTTTGGGTTCCACTTGCAGTGCCATTCATTTATCAAGTTATACTCTATCATGTGCAATGCCACCCTTTTATGTGCAGCCCAATGTGCTCATAAAAGTACATAAAAAGGTGGCATAGCACAGCTCAACAGTTTATGTGCTCAATAGTTTATGTTATACTTTTATGTGCAGCCCAATGGCAATTGCCATTCCTTGGGGCATGATAATTGTCACTCTTCAGTAAAAAGTGCCACTCGTGGATATTCCAAAAAAGTTGTCAAGGTTATTAATTTGGCCTTTTTGTAATGTCCTCCTCAGTCTTGAGATGGATTGAGTCTTGTAGTTTAGCAAATCATTGTAGATTTGCTAAACTATGCAGATATCTGTGCAAGTCTGTCATATTTTTAATACCTGGTTTCATGTTTATATTTCTCTCACCTTTTAGGGACTTAAATATTTTTTTTATGGAAATATTTGCTAATAGCAGAATTTATAAATTTGATTTTGCCAAAACAATTATTTTTCTCATGAAATAATAAGCTGAAAAAAATTGGTTTTGCCATGAGTGGGATTTGAACCCATGTTTCCCAGGAATGTAGAGACACAGGTTCGAATTCCACTCATGGCAAAAACAATTTTTTTCAGCTTATTATTTTGTGAGTTTCATGTCTACAGGACACACATCCTGTGATTCTTTACTACTCAATTATTTTTCTATTATTTTATCAGTGTTTCTTTGATTTTAAATTCTTGTTATTTAAATATTATTTTTTGTCCAGTAGATGCGATTGATTATTTTTTATTTTAAGGAAGTCTATTTTGACCAGGGTGTTTTAACTTTGCAAATATTTCACTTAGAAATTTTTTTAAGTTTAAATGTTTAAAAGTTGTTAAAATCAAAGAGGAAACTCAAGTACTGCACCTGAATAGCAATTCATATTGATATTGTTAGCATCACATCATTCTAAATAGTAAAAGCAGTGATTACCCACTCAACTTCAAAATTCTACCAAGTAGTGTGTGAAACAAAAGTGCTGATAATGCAATCTACCTTCACAAGCAAGCATTGCAGTAAAAACTGGTATACGAAGCAGCAATAACATTGGACTGTTCCCAACCTGTAAAACAGTTTCATTACCTGCGCAGGAGAAAAGATCATTACCCAGAGCTGAGAATGCAACATCTGAGCCAAAACTCCAACTCGGACTCCTCATTTTTTTTTTTCTATCCAATTGCTCTTTTTATATTTGATGCTCTGGTTTGGTGCATTTTTTACCAGAGCCACTAAAACCACTGATTTCTGCTTGACATAATTTTTCATCGTCATCTATCATACACTGATGCATGAAATGTTTCCCATCTGTGGTTATTGTAAAATATTCAAAAACTGCAGACTTAGTTGGAACTCTTTGCCATTGTGAAAGATGTTTTAGACTTGAAAGTTTAAAACTTGCTTAATTTTGAGTTCTTTCTAAATTTCATAAGCATTTAAAATCAAAAATATTTTCTGAAAAGAAAAGATTAATGACATTAGTGTCTGAAATGGAAAACATTGGTGGTTAAACCACTTAAATGATAAACACATAGCTACCATTGAAGTCGCACACAAAAGCCTATTTTATTAAAATTTATGTTGAGGGCGGAGTCGGTAAAAATGTACAGACTCTGACTCCAAAATTGCTTTCGACTCGGATTCCACAGCACTGATTTTGACCACTGTAATTTTCTTCCTGTCTTTTTCTTTAGTTAATAATCTTTTTGATTCATATAAAATTAATAGTAAAATAATAAAAATTTTAATTCTTAGTTATGTGCTACTTCAGTATTTTATTTGCTTACTCACTTTTTCCAAATTTCTGACATCTCTGATGGTAGTTTTGTGATTCAAATTTATGCAGTTGCTGATCATAAACAATAAATAACTGGATTTTTTTTAGACTATGCATGCTTTCAAATTCCTATTTTCATCACCCGTTTCCTTCATATAAATGTTTTTGGAAGTTTAAAGCTGCATTCAGAAATTCATAATTTTTTTAATCTTGTTTTTCTTTTTGAAAATGATATAAAATGTGCTCAATTTGTCTTTTTTCTGTCTCTCCATCTGCAGACATCAATGTTTTTTTTTGTTTTATAGTTAAAAATTATTTTTATGTTGGATAGGTATTGATGAAATATTCTGTACTTTTCAAATCTCCCAAAAGCTATAATTGCATCCTCTAATGGTGGAAAAAATATATTTAAAAACTTTTTTAATGAATATTGCAAATTATATTTATGTTGGAAATTTTGGTGGTGGAATGTGAAGTCATGAAATTTCCATTGATAGCAATGAGTTAACCTTTTATGTCCAGAATAGGTGAGAAATTAAACTGTTTTGTTTCAAGAGATAATTGGAAAACTCTTCTTAGTTGGATTGGTACTAATGAAATATAATTTGCATTTTTCAAATCCTTAGGTGATTTGAATTAACACTGTTAGAGATCCCTAAATATGGAAACTGAGAAACTTTTAACAAATGTACAAGTAATCTGTTTATGGTAGAAATTTGAAATTTTGGTGGGAAAGTGTCAAGAGATAAACCACTAAGAGCAGTTTCTGCTCCCTTTTCTCAGAGGGGTGTGAGAAAAGGAATAAAGATAGCAATCATACAACATAAAAAATATAATAAAATACTATTTGCATTTCCCCCATCATCCATGAATTGAAACAAGTGAAAAAGTAGGTAAACAAAAAAACTTCATTCTCTTTGACAATGAGATTCCCATATGCGCCAGAGTGCAATTTGTGTTCTAGTTATCTTTTAATTCCTAAAAACATCCTTTATAAACAGTCATCCAAAAATGTTCGAAAGGTTGGAAGTCTGCTAAATTTTCTAGTGTCCAAAGGAAAATGATCAGGAGTCTGGAAACTATAGAATATGAAATAGGTATTTAATCACAATCTACACTGTTAAAAATTCAAATGCCCTTATTCCTACAATACATCATTGTATTTAACAACATGTGCGAGCATTTAGCTCTTTACTATTATCCCATACGATATTCTGCTAGAGAAGATCTAAGTGCTATTTGCTGCTATTAGTGTGGAGTAAAGTTCTTGTTGAGTTGTTGTTTTACCTCTGAGCAGCACCTTTTTGCACACCATGGGCTAAATGGCCAGGTCACATGGACCCCGAAGGCTCAGAGAAGGTTGGGGGAGGGGACCCACTGGAACAGCTGTTGGGACACAGATGGTAGCCTCCCGTCAAGGCCATCCAGCGTGTTCTTTAACGTGCACAGGGTATGGCTCTCCTGCACACGTGGCCACGGCTTAACGTCCCATCCGACGGACGGCGGCCTTCTCCAAACCCATCGGTGTCCCCTACTGACCGTGGGCAGGGCGGGGAATTTTGCGGAGATAAATGTAAAGTTCTTGTATACTCACAAGAAAGTTGCATTATGCTGGTATACTGTGCAGAAGTTGTCACTGCAGAAGTAGGTTGGTACACTCAACATGTTTTATGGAGAAACACAGTTCTTTGATCTGCGATGCACTTGTTATTGCAATCTTATCACATGCTGAAGTTGAACCACAGGCCATTCCAAGTTCTTTAGGCATTACTGATAGTCATGTCTGATTTAGACACATATGCAACTTTTCACTGTATAGGTTGTCAACAGTAGAAATTACTCGTAGCAGATTTAATTATCCAAGCAATTAAAGGCATTTGAAATAAAATTGGTTAAATCTTCAACTAAATACAGTTTAAAAAGTTTGATCCCACTGCTACATGTTTCGACATACTTCCTATGTCTCGTTAGGCAGCAAAGCGACTGAGGTGGTCGCCTTTTATGTCTTTATGTCCATAAGAACTAAATGCTCATACATGTTGTTAAATACAATGATGTAGGAATAAGCTCTAGAGTAATAAGGGTATTTGAATTTTTAACAGTGTAGATTGTGATTAAATACCTATTTAATATACTGTATCACTGTGTAATTATATTCTTTTAGCTATAGAATATGCTCCCCCTCCCCCATTGTAAGGGTCCTCACCTGGGAAATAATTTGAAAATCATGGTGCCATTTAATTGCAACATGTTGAATTCCTAGTAAAATGTAAATGTAAAAATGCCATTTTCAATTTTTTTCTATATTTTATAATTTTAACATACAAGCTCTTTATCAGGTAACTAGAAAAAAGTTTGTGCAATTTTTGAGTGTAAAATTAAACCATATGTAAAAAGTGAATAAAGATATCTTATTCAAGAAAGTAAGCACAGGCACAATCTGTAACTTTTCCCCAATGAGATAAGTTTGTAAATGCCACTCCTATAGAACTCCCAATGCTTAGAGAAAGGAAAGCAGCCAACTCTCCTGCTGGTGCTTCCCAGTTTCGAAATTGTCAGTTGCGCATATGATTTATGATTGCCCAGTGCCAAAATGGTAGTCTGATGGCACGATGTTGGGGAAATACAAAGGGTGAGGTAGAATTTCCCAACCAAGGCTGTGGAGCTTTCCTCGGGTTACTTGTGCTGTGTGAAGGTGAGCATTGCTCTGAAGGACCACAATGCCTTTGTGATGAACAAATGCAGGCTATTTTTGGATCATTGCATCTGCAACCCATTGCAGCTATGCCAAGTAGACATCCACAATGATCGACCAGTGGCATGAAGCTCATAATGGACAATACTAGCTGTAATCCACCAGACGCAACAAAATTTTATGTTGGTGGATCCTGGGCTTTGGTGTATGCAGTATAAGTTCACTGCATGACAACCAATGATATGAGCATTTGGTGTTCATATAGACATCCTTTTTCATTGCACATTAACAACCTGTTCAAAAATTGCTTTTTGAACAAAAAGCAATTTTTGAACAGGTTGTGAAACAGGTTTTTGAACAGGTTGTGAAAGCAGTGATGATCAGATCATAAGCTGCTGGAGTTTGTTGTCAGCAATCAGTTCATGTGGAACATATTTGTTTAGCTTCCAGACTTTTCTTATGTGATGCAAGTGCAAACGAATGGTTTCGTCACTTATATGGAACTCTTTCTGCAATTCACATTTAACGTGAATCCAACTCAACGATGGTCAGTCTTTCCTCATAGGGTGCAAACATCTTCAAGTGTCTCATCACCTGACACAAATTTTCTGAGCCACTTTTGGCTGCCCATTAGCTCACTGCATTCTCTCCAAATGCTATACACATCTTGCTGGCAGCTTGTGCTGCTTTAGTTCCCAGTTTAAACTCTTAAAGCTTTTCACGCTTGCTTAAATCAACCGACTCAGCATGCTACGTGCTTTGATTGTGTATTGACACATGTGCACCACTTACAATTGTGCTTATGTACCTTTTGTTGAATTGATAACATTGGAAAACTGCACGAACTTATTTGGTTACCTGATACTTTGAAATTATAATTTTAGCATAAATTGTAACAATTTGCAAAATTGTTAAGTAGACTTATGAAAATTATTAGCCAATTATAGTATTTTTGGATACTAGAGCTTGGCCATTATAGTACATAGGCATGAAATTATATTACATACGTACCTACCTACCCTCAACCCCCTCCAAAGCAGCCACGAGTTCCAATCAGAATGTGTAATTTAGTCCTTCATACACTTGTATCCTGAGTTACAGCTGTTTGTTATTGTTCACCTAATGTATTCTAGGCCTCCTTTTCTGAGGTCTAGTGTAGGCCTCAATTAATAATCAATTTAATAACTGTTCACTAATCTGTAGTTCAGCAAGCAGGCAAACTTATGAAACTGATACTCTCCTTACATAGGATGTTACTCAATGGTGGTTGATTACTCTTTCATTTAATTTCATCATTACTTACATAGTGAAACAACCTAATCTCCAAGTTACTGTAGAATCAAAAATATAAAGTTTCCTGTTATCTTGCTTACAAAAGGACCCAAGTTTCACTACCATAGCGTAATTTAGGTTTAAAGTATTTTACAGCTTAATTTCTGTAATCTCTGTAAAACTTCCTGTCTTCAGTCAGAAAGGGGACACTGATGGATTTGGAAAGGTCACTGTCCTTTGGATGGGATGTTAAGTCGTGGCCCCCATGTGCAAGAGAGCCATACTTTGGGCATGTAAAGAACATGCTGGATGGCCTTGACAGGAAGCTTCCATCTGTCTTTCCTAACCGCTTTAAAGGAAGTTGGTATCATGGTGTTGGTTGTTTAATTGTTTAATTTCTATAATTTCACCGTTTCTTTAGAATAAATTTCATAGAACCAGAATGACAGTCAGGAACTCGCACTATGATTTTTTTCTATTATTTACTGTAATGCCAGAATGTAAAACTGCCATAGAATTCTTGTCATGAAAGTCTGTAATCTATATAATAAAAGAAGGTGTCTGCAAGTCTATCTGTCTGTGGCAGCTATAACTCATTGGGAATTCAACATACACACTCCAAATTTTCAGAGAACGTTTCTGGTTGTGGTCCAGATTGCAGTGCCAAATTTCAGGCCGAAAGTCCAAAAGAGGGGCTTGCTGGAACCAAAAATATTTACCATGCTATTCCTACAGGAAACAAATTACTGTGAAATTTACTGTTGCCATTTATTGCTCCCTAACTGTGAAAGTAAAGTGTTAAAATAGCATTTAAATCTTCTGCTGCAAATCTGATGCTATTGCCAGATTCCCCACATTTCCAAAAGCATTATTTAGGCATTCCATTGCAGCTAGGGACCTGATTTTCTAGCCAAAAATGGGGTTTGGCATGGGGAACCTGCTTGCAAAATTTGGGACCTTTCGGTGAAGTACGTTGGGAATTACAGAATGCCAAAATCTGACAAAATAAAAATATCTATCTTTTGCCGCGGGCTCTGAGAACGCGTGCCGAATCAGCAATGACCTTTGCAACACCCGGAAATTCTTCGTGTTCAAATTATCATAAAATGTCGGGGGGGGGGGGGGGGGGGGGGGTTTAGAAAACTAACCATTAGTGCATGAAACAAATTATGCAGATTAAAAGTGATACACAAGCTGTCACAATTTGTGTAGAAATGATGCCACGGGCCAAGTGAGAACCTGATTTTTAAACCAATCGCCGGTGCACACGGGGGACGCTGTGCATGAAATTTCGGCCTTGCGGATGAATATCACGGGAGCCATAGGGCGGCAAAATCTGTGGTAACGGAAATAAAAATCTCGATAGCTTACACAAAAACTAAGCCACGAGCTATGAGAGAGCTCAACGCCGACGATGATCCAAGTCAACACCGGTCAAATTTCTTCCTATTGAAAATCTGTGCTAAAATGTTGGGGGTACTTACAAAATTTACCTTTGCAGTGAAAAGAATATACAGGGGTTAAAAGTGACACCCGGGCAGTGCCAGGTAAGTTCAGCTAGTGTACAATAATTATAGAATGAGTACTGGACTGTCATTTTGGCTGTAAGAAATTTGTAAAGTGATAGGATTTTAAATTATCTAATCTACAATTTCACTAACATCTGTCCAGTGGATCCCTTCCTCCCAACCTTCTACAAGCCTTCGGGGTCCTTGTGACCTGGTCATTTAGCCCACAAAAGTGTTAGGAGGCAAAACAGCCCAGCCAATATCAAATTGCCCCCCTATCACAGGCACCAGGCAGAGCCCATTCCCCATTTATTAGGAGCTAAAGTCACTGTGCTGGTAGGAAATCAGACAAATAATGGAGTTCTTTACCATCGAATCCATCCACTCTTTTGAGTGACAGCAAACTGGCATCTGAGACCCATTGCTCCATCTCAAGTTTGGTGATGCAAGAACTAGTTTTAAGAGTTCAGGTACGTGCAATAACTTCTAATAAGATCATCTGCTAGCTGATATAAGGTATTCTGTGTATCTGTCAACCTACAAACAAGCAGAAAACAGCAATAGATTCTCCTTCAACAGCTCGTAATCTTCAGTTCCCATGTTCAAGTCCCACCTGGGCCAGCATTGATATTTATCTTTGCAACTCCCCATCCTGTCTTCGATCAGTAGAGGACACAGATGGTCTTAGATAGTCATAAATGGGATATTAAGCCAAACCCTATGCACTTTAAATAACCAGCTGGATGGCCTTGACAGAAGGCCTATCTGTCTCCTAACAGTTGTCCAATGGGTCCCCTCTCCCCAATCCTCTCCAAGCTCTCACGGTCCTTGTGACCTAGCCATTTAGACAATTGGGGGAAAAAAAAGTGCTGCTCAGAGGTAAATCAACCACCTTCAACAGAAGCCACCAGTGCATGATGTCCAAACCCAAGATCATAGCCAGTAAGTAGACAGGTAGGTTAGGTGGTGAGACCCTTCAGAATTTGCCACACTGCAGCAGGAGTGAACAAAAAATGCCATAGAGGTCCATATCAGTTAGCCAAATGGATCTGGTCCCCCCCTCCTCTCCTCCCATCTCCCTGCAAGATATTAACAAAAAATATGTGGTCCAAGGGTGGTTATATCCATTATTAGGTAAGTGGTCATATATTCTGATACGACTGTGTATATCTACTGTATAAAAATATGTATTTGGATGGAAGTAAAGTATAAAATCAGAAAATAATAAAATGCAGAGGCAAGACAAAATTACTGATTTTCTGAACTATGTGCATTTCTTTGTCATAAAGAAAGATCATAAGAAGAGGCAGAGTTGGACAATAAGTGCTATGCTGGGCTGGTCCTGTACATCTTCACAGAGAAATAGTACAAACCTCCCCAGTTATGCCTAGCTACCCTTTATTATAATTATAGTATGACATTACTGATTTATGTGGAAAATATATTAAATAAGCACATTGACAGTGATCCTTTTTTTTTACATAAACATGAATTCCACCAGTAGAGATGATGTTCCAATTTGGTTAACTTGGGTTCATTTTAGAGGCAATACAAGTACTGTAAAGTCGTAAATTTATAAAGGCACTAGCAGTTGCATATTTAGTTGTTTGTTATCAGATGCATATAGGCATTAACTCAGAAGAATTACGTATTTAATATTTTATAGTTGGTGTAAATGTTAAATGATTTATTTAATAATGTAGGTATTTTTTAGATTAAAAAAAATGGTCAGTCAAATAATTTGGGTCACTACTGGCAGCCAGGCAATCATATTTTTGGAGCATTGTCTATGAGCAATTTTGAGTATAGGTGATAGAATATATTTTGCAACTATATTACTACCCAAAAAAAGAATTGCAACTATTATGAAACACATTCACTAGATAAGAGACACAAGATCAGACACACAAGAAGCAACACCTGGATACGCTTGTCGGTCAAGTACAGGCTGGCGGTGGCAGTGTGCATGTCTGGGGATGTTTTCCTGGTATGACCTGGGACCACTGGTACCACTGAATGGGTCCCTGAACACCAATGGCTACCTGTCCATCCTCGCTGACCACACGCATCCCTTCATGTTGGACATTTACCCTGGTGGTGTCTATCAACAGGACAATGTGCCCTGCTGTGTTGTTAAGGTGGTGCATGACTGGTTCCAGGAACACGGCAGTGATGTCCCTGTTCTCCCTTGACCGGCGAAATCGCCTGACCTCAATTCCATAGGACACTTGTGGGATCATTTGGGTTGACAGTTTCAGCGTGCAGACCCACAACCATGCCATCTCTGGAACCTTCATGCTCTGCTGGAGTCCGAATGGCACACGGGCCTCTGTCAACCTTCCAGGGTCTCATTATGTCCATGCCACGCAGTCTTGCCGCTGTCATCTGGTCCAAGGGTGGTTATATCCATTATTAGGTAAGTGGTCATATATTCTGATACGACTGTGTATATCTACTGTATAAAAATATGTATTTGGATGGAAGTATAGTATAAAATCAGAAAATAATAAAATGCAGAGGCAAGACAAAATTACTGATTTTCTGAACTATGTGCATTTCTTTGTCATAAAGAAAGTTTATCATTGACAAGCAAATTGAGGCAACAATTTAGAGTGCATTTCATTCTGAAGAAACATTTGCATTATACAGAAAATCCCAGCAAGTCTTTAGTGTACTTGGCTGTATATCGCAGGCATGTGTGTTTGACCCCTAGATAAGGCATTGATTTGTCTTGTGTTAACTTTCTGCTGAGATCTCAACTTCCTCACATACCTCTTTGCCATGCTATACTGACAGGCTTCTATAAGGCCTATGTGGAACAGCTGCTTGAGAGATAAGAAAAAGATGGTTTGCTTAAATGACTACACCAAGGGTCTCAAATTATATTGGATCCAAATCAGTTACTTCTCAATATATGGCAGGCTGCATTTTACTTTAAACAATAAGTGAAACATAATTACTTGGTTTATTATTTCATCATCATCATCATCCTCCTCAAGCAGCCATGGGCTACGGAGGTCCAACCAGACCGTGCAATTTAGTTCTCCAAGCTAGTCTATCCTGAGCTACATCTACTGCATCTGGCCACTGCACACCAATTCTAACAAGGTCCTGTTTGACATTGTCTGTCCACTGCATCCTAGGTCTCCCCTTCTTTCTGAGGCCTTTAGGCACACTGTTCATAACCCTATTCGCCAATCTATAATTATTCATACGGGCAACATGGCCAAACCAACAGAGTCTCTCTCTGCACAATATGCTGCTTAAAGGAGGTTGCAAACTCCTTTGCCTAACCTCATCATTAGTTACAAAGTTGAACCACCTAATGCCCAAGATACTGCGTAAGCATCTGGAATCAAAAGCATCTAGTTTCCTGTTATCCTGTTTACAAAGTGTCCAAGTTTCACTACCATAACTAACCCTAGAAATAACCAAACTATTATACAGTCTAATTTTAGTCTTTAGGTGTATACGCCTATTTCTCCACACTCTCCCTAGATTCTTAAAAGTCCTGGCAGCAATCCCTATTCGTCTGTTAATCTCATGCCGCACATCACCATTATCTGTTACATAGCTCCCAAGATAATTAAACTGTGACACCTGCTCAAGACTGCAACCATTCAGATTAACTGAATCACAGCCTGCCTGACCAATTTTCATCACTTTAGTTTTCTCTCTGTTTATAACCAAACCTACTCTACTACCCGTCTCATCAACGGCTCGAATGAGAGAGTTCATCTCATCAACATCATTTGCCAAAAGGGCTAAATCATCAGCATAATCTAAATCAGAAATTTTCATATCTCCAGCCCATTTAAGGCCAAAATCTTTCCCTTGAAGTGAATTTCGCATAACATAATCAATAACCAAGCTAAAGAGAAAAGGAGACAAAATGCATCCTTGTCGAACACCAGAAGTAATGCTAAACCAATTGCTACAAGCCTTACCAACTCTCACACACGACTCAGTGTTATTATAGAGAGCTTTCATTATGTTAACTAACTTGTCAGGTATGCCATATGATTTCACAATCAACCACAAATTATGACGATAAACAGAGTCGAAAGCCTTTTTGAAATCAACAAAGCTAGCAACCAAATGTTTCTGAAACTCTAAACATTTCTCAAGAATCTGCCTAAGTGATTCAACCATTCAGAATCTGCCTATCTGATCCACACATCCCCTACCACTTCTGAATCCACATTGCTCATCACGCAATTGCCTGTCAACCAGATTCTTAATTCTATTAAGCACAATCATGGAAAGAACTTTCCCTGGAACAGAGAGTAGGCTGATACCCCTATAGTTATCACAAGAACTGCGATCACCTTTTTTGAAAATAGGGATAACAATAGCTCTGGTAAAATCCTTAGGAACCATGCCTTTATCATAAAAGATAATCAGAATTTCAGTCATCCAAGTGGTAACCGAAACATTCCCAGCTCTAAGCATTTCGGTAGTAATTTCATCTACCCCTGGGGATTTATGTAGTTTAAGTTTAGAAACAGCCAAAATAACTTCAGATTGTGTTATAGGGCCAACATTAAAGCCACCAATGCATCCATCATCACTGCAAACAATGGGAGCAGAACCAACTACATTGTTTAGAACATCGCTGAAATACTCAGCCCACCTAGCCATGACAGAATCCTCCCCTTTTATAACCTTACCTTGTTTATCCTTCAATCCTTGTATGCCTGTCCGTTTTCTACCACATAAAACATTAACTATCTGGTACAGCTCTCTGCTGTTGTGCTGTCTAACTGCTTCCTCGGCTTTGTCAGCCAAACCATCAAGCCAAAGATTCTTATCAGCAGCTAACTGATCTTTTACACGTTTATTAAGTTCTCTGTAATGCTTTCTATTAGGACTAGTAGGGTATTGATTAAAGACATTCCTGCAGTTCTTTCTTTCCGAAATAAGCTCAAGTGCCTTATCACTCAGATAATTCTGCCTCTTCTGCTCCTTTTTTCCTAAAAGAGTACTGTTAGTGTCCAAAAAAGCCTGTTTAAAATGATCCCATTCTTCCTCAACTTCAGTAGTAAGCAAACCATGACTGTCATAATGACTAAGTAACCTATCATGGTAAGCTTTGGCTATAACTGGATCTTTCAGAGCTTCAGTATTAAAAGTAAAATTTTTAACCCTAGCACAACACTTTTTAAGTTTAAGTTGCAACACACTTTTAACAAGGTAATGGTCAGATCCAATTTCAGCTCCCCTATATGCCCTGGTATTCCTAACAGAACTAGCCCATTTGCTGTTAATTAATATGTAATCAATCGTATTCTTATGCAGCCCATCAGGTGAAACCCATGTGTACTTATGTATGTCGCGGTGTTTGTAATAAGTGTTAGTTATTCTGAATCCATTGAGTTTACTTACCTGTAGGAGACGTTGTCCATTGCCATTGCAGCTACCAATACCAAAAGGGCCTATTACTCCTCCCCAAAGGTCAGAGTCAGTACCAACTTTGGCATTGAAGTCACCAAGAACAAGGGTAATATCTCCTTTCTTGACAGAGTTCAAAATATCCTGAAGTTGTTCATAAAACCTATCCTTCTCATCCTCATCGGCATCCTCAGTGGGGGCATAACAGCAGATAACATTCAAGTCTTTCGCTTGTCTGAAATTTTGCTGTAAGAAACCTTTCATTAATGCACTCGTATCCTAGAAGAGCATTGCTAGCGTGTCTGCTGAGAAGCAGACCCACGCCTTGTTGATGCTTATTGTCGTCCCTCCCTGAAAAGAGAAATTTAAGATTATTTTTAAGAATATGACCTTTATCTGTCCATCTGGTCTCTTGCAAGCCGAGAATATCTAAATTATAACCGTGGAATTCTTGTGTGAGGACTTCAAGAGAAAAAGCTCTGTGCAGAGTCCTCACATTCCAACTACCTATGGAGAGAAAATGGTTAGTGGGATGTTTAAAGAAACTATGTTTATTGAGAGAGGGAATGCCGACAATATCAAACAGCCCCCTAATCGCAGACATGGGGCAAAGACCCGTTCCCCCACTACTAAAGGCTGAAGCCATCTACACTGGAAGATTTCCTCCAACGTAGAATTTGACGATGCCAATAGAAGCAAAGAGTTCAGGTGCCTGCGATGACCTCTGCTCAGGATTATCCACCAGCTGATAAACATATCCTGTGAATCTATTCACTTGGGGCTGTCAACCCACAAACAAACAGAAAGCACAGCGGAAGATTTTCCCTCCACAGAAGCCCACCAGTGCAGCAAAATCAGGATCCGTAATCAAGCTCAGAGCCATATATCTGTCCAGTCCAGTAGGTTTATATGGTCAGCACCAGGACCCTGTGTGGTTGACCACTCCTCAGCAGGGTAGAAAAAAAAGAAAAGTAGCCATAGTTGTCCAGATCAGTAGGCCACACTAATCTGGCAGCCCTCCCCTTCCGTTCACTTCCACAAGAGAGTATCTCTTTTGAAAGTTACTAACGGTCCGCACCACGAGAAGGCGGGGTCGGACATTAGGTGGTAGGCCTGGCCGGTTCTATGCATCCTCACAGGGGATTGGTGCATAGCTCTCCTTCCAGTGACTACCTAGCTACCATTTACAGACCCTTATTATTTAAATGTTACATACTTTTAATACTGAGACATAAATTTTAATTTGTAGTGACTTCATCTTACACTATAAAATAGTGTGGCTTATCTGAAGCCACTTCAAATTAGATTAGTAAAGACTGAATGTGAAATATCTTTACATTGCCTTTACTTAACGTGAAGATATTTTCCTTACATGAGATATTTCGGCAAGACAATAAAGTTCGTCAAATCATATCTCAATAGTAGCATGACCTATTTAGCAAGGATGCAGGAGTAAATGCATGATATCAAAGTAAAATGTTTTGAGTATCGCTTATGAAATATCCTGCCACTTTGTGGTGTCTCCTTTCTCAAATGGATGGCATTTTTTAATTGCTCAACTAAGTAGAAACTACCATCTCAACCATATATCCTCTATGATGACAGCATGTAGCTTAGAAAGTCAGAGCAATGCGGAGTCTGTTAAGACACTCAAGAGTATGAGGGGAAATAGTGCCCTTAATCTGAAACATAATTCTATGGAAAGAATGGTAGTATACTGCAATATTGGCACTAGTGAAGACATGCTGTGATATAAGTATTTTTTCCTAATTCAGAATAGATTGGCCTTCCTATCTGATTCCAAATACCAATTTCCTATCAGTAAGTAGTAAGCCACAGGTTGTAACATTCCAAAGAAATGAAATACTTTTAAAGTTTATTAAGTTTTGGACCCTTTGATCCAATTATTTTCATGCTCTGGATAGCTGAGTCGGGCGCCAGGTAATAATTAATAAATTGCCAAAAATAAAGTTTAATTAGGGTTTGAAATACCAGTGAGCGTTAATGAGTAGGAATTCAAAAAGATTAAATGATTGTCAATTCTAAATACTAGTTCTAATCAAAACAATTAACGTTGCTCAAGAGAAAAAATTAGTAAAGATTCAAAAAGGTTTAAATAACAAAACAATTTTATTTCCAAAAATCGCTCACCAAAACTTCAATGAAGAAGATACTACATCATTTCAAACTCATTACAAACTCTTCAACAAAACTCCAACACTCAACACCAACTCCATTGACTAAAACTAAACTGACTCCTTGTGCTACTCTGCTCTCCTTGTGCTCCTAAAACTAACATGTCACCAGGTTATAACAAGAGGCTACAGAGCCCGTATGTGTCATGTTGCACGCCGGGAAAGAGATTTGCATAAATTGACGAATGGCGCAAGCTATGACACGAGTGGGCGTGTCTTTGTACACGCGCTTTAGCGGGTGACAGTTGAAAGTTCGGAGTTGCGCATGTGCAACTCCGAACTCTTGGAAATGAGCGCTGTGATGCCAAAAATGAAATAAAAATCCCCAAAATGATAATATAACGTAAATTAAGCAAAACTGGTTAAGGTAAAGTAAAAGTGAATGAGGGGGCATCACAAGGTCCCTACCATAATTATGATAGAATGTATTGCTTGTGGGCTGCATAAAATGACTGTGTGATATGTTTTTGAGACTCCTGGGCAACAAGTAATTTTGTAGTGTAATTTTGTACATTACACTTGTGACCATTTCTGAAAAGTTCACACCATTTGTTCACATTTTTTTCAAGATATGATCCCTTTCAACAGTAAAAATCTAATGACACTATGCTGTTCAACTGTAGTGAAATCCAACAGAGGGGTCACCATTTTAAAAACTGACAGGATAAGTATTGCCAACTTTAATCAATTAAAGTGATTGACTCGACTGAAATATCTAAAAAAAATGTGTTACTCATAATTTATATGGAAATTGTGAGTAACTAACTACATGTTCAGGCATGCAGTAATGAGGATATGCAGTAAAGATTACCTAATTGGTTCATATGTCTGTAAAATAGGAAAATTCACCTTATTTTTATTGACTTACCTTTGCATTCTTAACATGTTTCACATTTGATAGCATTTTTGTTCAATGATTAAACATTAAAATATGTCTTTTGATATTGCTGGAATAAAATTGTTCAATTTCTTTTTCTCATAGATTACACTTATTTGTTAAAATACTTCTTTCGTGATGCTCGCTTCTTTTTGATAAAAAGCAACAACCATGAAAATGTGGCTTTATCTAAAGCCAAGGTAATGATATTTTTGATATGTATGTTAAATTTGCAGGAAGTTATATTTAATTTAATATGAATGTTATTGTATTAAATTTTTCTTGTCTTAACTTGAATTGTTAAAAAAAAGTGGGAAGTTTTCAGTTTTTCAATTTCAGTTTTATACAATTCTTCATTGAATTCCTACAAAGAGAATCATATTCAACCAAAATGTGACATAATAGTTGGTCATAGGGAGTAAATACTGATTTAATGCAAGAAATTTTAATAGCAAAAATCATATCTCAATAGTAGCATGACCTACTTAGCAAGGATGCAGGAGTAAATGCATGATATCAAAGTAAAATGTTTTGAGTATCGCTTATGAAATATCCTGCCACTTTGTGGTGTCTCCTTTCTCAAATGGATGGCATTTTTTAATTGCTCAACTAAGTAGAAACTTCCATCTCAACCATATATCCTCTATGATGACAGCATGTAGCTTAGAAAGTCAGAGCAATGTGGAGTCTGTTAAGAGACTCAAGAGTATGAGGGATAATAGTGCCCTTAATCTGAAACATAATTCTATGGAAAGAATGGTAATATACTGCAATATTGGCACTAGTGAAGACATGCTGTGATATAAGTATTTTTTCCTAATTCAGAATAGATTGGCCTTCCTATCTGATTCCAAATACCAATTTCCTATCAGTAATTCATTCTGGGGCTCATTGTTGAAGATCATAATGTTATTCCTCCTACTAGACCACATACAAATATAGTGTACCACTACAAATGCTGTTAATATTACAATGGTTGAGTATTGTATTTACCTACTTACCAAACTATGTACCTATACTCTGTTGCACCTAAGTTGAGATCTAACATAAACAAATCATATGACACAAGGAAGCATTTCCTAGTATCTGTGTACACAGAAGTAACTGCTGTTGGTTGCATTTTGAGACCTCATTTTTAAGCACATGATAAATATGTGAACATAAAACACAGTATCTGAAATGCACAACTTTATAACTCCAGTGCTAAATAAACATTAGTGTCAATTTATGTAAATGCTTGTGAAAAAATAGGAATAATAAATATTAATAGAAACATTTGAATATAACTTTAAAAATTATATTTCAATTTGTGATTTTTCTGATATATTGCCTATAGTATCATCTCTACTGCTGTTTTGTAAGCCAAGTTTTTTCAAAAATTTGTTCACTTATTACAACTGCCACATTTCTAAACTGTGTGGCCTGAATTTGGCCAAGTTTAAACAGTAAATTTCCCTTTTACTTCCAAGTTGCACTTTAGGTTGTCATAGTATTCATGTCATATATTGTTCAGTCAAAGCAGCTTTGCATTCTTTAGTGGGAAATCTAACACTGTGTATGCATAAAGTTAAACTTAAACTTGCAATTCCGTTTATTGCATTTCCACACATTTCATCATTAGATTTGAAACTTTATATTTAAGTAGTATAAGTAGTTTCTGTTGGCTATTCCATTTTCACTGCACACAAATGCGCCATTGATGCCATCTTGTATTCTTCAAGTGACTTGGCAGACGTTATTGCCAAGTCAACCACTTCCTGTCAGACTCTCTGACAGGGAGTGGTTGACCACTGCTAGTTCCATATGTGGATTTCTAGCAGTGTTTTTCCACTGAGCTCTTAGCACAGTGGCAGAGATCTTGGTCAGAACAGATCACAAACTCTTTGAGATCGAACCATTGTCAAACAGTGGCAGTCATGTTTTCACAGGAATCGCAAGGAGGAAGTTGTACATGCTTGGTTCTGCTTAGGTCATTTGTTTATCATACATTTTCTTCTACGGGCAGACAACAAACCTAAGTGTGAGTTTTGTGATACCATTTGAACTGTTAAAAATATGTTAAGTCATTGTCCCTCTTTTAAGCTAGAACAGAGTTCGTATTTTAACTTTCATGATTTTATGTACGAACCCCTTACACTGAGACATTTTTTATCTGATAGCTGCTTTTTAGAACCTGTTTGCCTTTTTACACTTTGCAGGATATTTTAACCATCTGTGTTTGTTTACCTTTCATCTTTGTATTTATACACTTGTTTTCAAGCTTTTCTATGGGTCTTATACACCCATTGTTACTTTACATATTTTTTACTTGTTGGTGTTTGTATTTTACCTGCATCATCTTAAGAGTTTAATTTTAATTTTGGTTGTCAGTTTGCATGACATTTACATGTGTGTTTTTCTCTTTTACACCTTGTTCGACACATTGTGGCCTTAGTTCCTTTTGCACCATAAAACCCCAAACAAACAACCAATGTCTTCTTTGAGAGGGGGCGGGAGTGGCTCAGTCGGTAGCGCGCCAGGCTCGTAATCTGTAGTTCCCAGGTTCGAGTCCCAGCTGGGTCAGCTTTGAGATTTATCTCCGCAAAATTCCCTGCCTTTCCCACGGTCAGTAGGGGACACCGATGGGCTTGGAAAGGCTGCCGTCCGTTGGATGGGACGTTAAGCCGTGACCCCGTGTGCGGGAGAGCCATACCCTGTGCACGTTAAAGAACACGCTGGATGGCCTTGACGGGAGGCTACCATCTGTCTCCCAACAGCTGTTCCAGTGGGTCCCCTCCCCCAACCTTCTCTGAGCCTTCAGGGTCCATGTGGCCTCGCCATTTAGCCCATGGTGTGCAAAAATGTGCCGCTCAGAGGTAAAACAACCCAACCCTACTTTGAGAGTTGCTGATTTTAGTTTCATATTCCATGTTCAAATTTCTAAATCTTCTTATTGTATAAATTAATTATTAAATTATTTTAGTAATTAAGTGCTAATAACATTTAAGTGCATCGTCTAGCAACCAAATAAAGTAAATTAAATTTGTTTTCCCTGACCACTGCTTTGTTGAAACCAATATATCTGAAAATCTACACAGTATTTTGTAATGCAGACAAATACACTTATATGTAGTGATGAGGTCTTTAGCCAATAGCAAAGAGCTCTTTGTTTGCATCAGGTCTCGGTTGAAATGGAGGTGCAACACCCACCATTTTTGTGTAATGAAAGATACATTGGTGCCAGTTATTGTGTTCATTAGTTATTAAAACCAACCACTTTATAGAATCAAATTTCAGAGGACAGATTCAAATAATCAAAATCCATTACTTTCATTGTTTATTTGGAATCACATTTTTGGTTATTAGAATTAATATTTCTCAAATTCAAATTTTAAATAGGGTTGGTATTTAATAAAATATCATTTAATATCCACACCATTGTTTGGCTGGCCAAAGTTTAAGAAATAAAGAATTTTCAGTAGCTTTCTTTGGGTTGTGGAACAAATGAGCATTTAAGGCCCTGATCTGTACTGTTCATTACTGTTCATTACGTCCTCTTGAACTGTTCATTTACGCTCTTGAACTGTTCATTACGTCCATCAGAAAAATCCCTTCTTAGATGATGTCAGGCAAACACACAATAATAGCCAAAGAATATTCTTTTGTCATAGACTTGGGACAGTACAGCATGTTGGAGTTACAGCTAGGTGAAATTATATATTTTTTTTGTTCTATATGCATATTTTAATGTGTAATTTTACCATCCTATGATGCTATTCTTACCATTTTTTTGCATATTAGATTCCAACTTAATAGAATCAAAATGATTTCCCAAAGTGGTCATAATAACCAGTGCCTACTCTATGTGCTTAGTGAGTAATTATTTAGTGTGATTTGAAGTTACCATCACAATTTATTACAAGTAGTTATTGTTAAAATACTGTGTGTGTGTGTGATACAGTAAATAATTATAATATGATTTTTTTTTACAATTCCTAATTTCAGTTTGACTGTTGTGAGTTGTTCTACACAATCAGTGAGAGATTAATCTTTGTGCTATTTATTTTCAGTGATTAATAGCTTAATTTCTGATGCTGCAGCCTCAGTGATGCAGTGTTTCATCATCATCATTGATTGTTGTTTAGTAATTAAAGAGCTGTGCACTCAAGTCTTTGGCACTAATGACAGATTTTGAGGCAAATGTGTAGTGCAGAAGGAATAAATTTGTATCATAGCAATAAAAATCATTTTAGTTTATAGATCACATCAATTTCCAGCTGAGGTGTTAATTAACTTATTAAAAGATTATTTAAACTATTTTTTTTTGATAATTAAATTTTTTTTTGTTGGGG
Organism: Ryuthela nishihirai; assembly: GCA_038380435.1. Lineage (NCBI taxonomy): Eukaryota > Metazoa > Arthropoda > Arachnida > Araneae > Heptathelidae > Ryuthela > Ryuthela nishihirai. The sequence goes on along the minus strand of JAWZYU010000002.1, from coordinate 116,960,640 downwards.
ATGTAAATTTAGACTTGTTATATGATACAAGGGAGGTAAATGAATATTTGAGTACAATGTCAGGTTTGGATTTAGGAATTATGTGAATTTACCTAAAGAGTGATAAAAGATAGCTCAAGCTGCCTGAATCATGTGTTTGTTAAAATAGTAACAGATATTACAGTTGAAGTGGCTGTATATGATTGTGATTTATCAGATCATTATCCTATTGTTGCTAAAGTTTTAGCTCTAAATTATACATCTGATATACAAGGAAATAAAGAGATAAGAACTACAATTGATTACCTAAAGTTTGAAAATTATGTTAGATTTAAATTTTTAAGATTACTCAACTACACACAGTAACAACAATCAGTTTTACAATGAAAATAAAAAAAAAAACTGAAAGGGAAAAGGGTAAAAGCATCCTTGGATCGCCAGTGAATTGATTCACTATATAAACAGAAAGAAAAAATTAAACATTCAGTATAAAAAATATTCTGGCAACATATAGATTTGAAACCGATTATAAAAATTATTGTAAATTTGTGAAACAAAAAATCAAATATGTTAAAGACAAATATTACAGGGATAAATTAGATAAATGTGAGAATAACCAAAGAAAGCAATTCTTATAAATGATTTACTTGGAATAAAAAAAAAAATAAAATTCCTGAATGTGAAAATTTACTACAAATGGCTAATTATATATGAATTTAGCTTTCATTGACACAGTTAAAATTATGGGAAAATCAGAAGGGGAAAACATCCATTCATAAGCATGGTATACATTCATATAGTACTTTAGATTCTGTTTTTGTTTACAGCGCTAGCAAAAAGGAAGTTAAGGAAGTTTGCAAAAAGGCAAAAAGGAAGTTTTAGCAATAATAAAAGTGCAGGACATGATGGATTTACTGTTCAAATGTTAGATTATTGCTAAATATCATCTGAGCCTTTTTAACAAAAATTGGTGAATTTATCTATAGAAAATGGAATATTTTATGATTTTGAAATTGGCTGTTATTACACCAATATTTAAATTAGAAAATAAAAATTTATTAAGTAATTATAGACCTATATCAATATTACCTATATCTATATCAATATATATTATATATATAATATATCAATATTGGCAATTTTTTTTTTTTCAAAAGTGATTGTCACTATTTTTTCATTACCATTTAGAATTTTTACAAAAAGACTAATTCTTTTCATGAACTCAGTTTGCATTTAGGGAAAATAGCAACACTGAAAAAGCAATATTGGATGTTACAAAAAAGAAAGTTTATATTGGAATTAATGACAATAAAAAAATTATATAATGACAATAATATTAATGACAAATAAAAAAACTTATTTTTTGATATTAGAAAAGCTTTTGATTCTGTTCATGTAATTTTGCTGAAAAAACTATAATAGTGGAATAAGAGGAATTAGTCATACTTGGTTTAAAATTAAATTGAAATCTTTAATTCTCTATGACACTGTTGAATATTTTTAAGCACTTCAACAAATGTTCTATGCTATCAAGTATGAAAATTTATAAGGAAAAATTTGCATACTGCACTGCAGAGGAAGGGTAGCAAGAGGAACTTCTGGGATGCTTGCGAGTGACAAGTTTAATTTTCAACGTTCTTGCCAGCAAGCAACTCCTCGATAGAATTTGAGAAGGCAATGAAGGATGCTGATAATTTTTTTACTTATGATTTAGTGGAGGAAATAACCAAAAATACCTTTGGTAACATAGAGTGCTTAAAAAGTTTGATTTCCATGACACATTTTGTGCCCTTTGTGTGCATCATCAGATGGGAAGACTTCAACTAATAGAACATTTTGTTGAAGTGCTTAAAAACATTTAACAGTGTGATAGAGAATTAAAGATTTCAATTTAATTTTATTTACTGCTCTGTGAACCTCTACTGTAATTTTTGCTTGGTTGAAAAGTTATTTGTCAAGTAGAAAACAAACCGTAAGGCTAAATGGATCTATTTATGACATACCAGTAAAGCAATTCTTGTTCAGTGGTTTTAATGGCCCTTTTTGTCTCAAGGAAATGCAAGTAAAAGGAAATCTTAAACGTATAAGTGGTATGAATTAATAGTTTTAAAATGGGTTACCTGTTGAAGACTAATAGAAAAAAAGTAATAAAATAGAACTAAAAGAGATTCCATTTCTTAGCCACATGTTATCAATTGTACCAGTTTTGCATTCATCTGCATGCCTACAAATATCCTCTCAATATGTGTGTCTGCAGATAACGAAATAATAGCCCAGCAAAGATACGTAGATAGTGCCATGAGTGACAGATGTTGGGAAGATTTATAGTCGTAGTTAGCTGGGTAATGAGAGAGTTGCAATAGTTCAGTTGGTACATTGCATGCTACAGGAAGTTGTGGGTTCATATCTCACTTGCGACAAAACTAGATTGTTTCAGCTAACTATTTACGAGTTCATCTTGCAGGATATTTGTTGTGCTACTCTTATTAAATATACTCCTTATTTGTTTGCCTTCATTGTTTACCCACATGTTTTACCTTGTATTGAGACCCATTACATGATGGATATTTGTCATGGGTGGAAACTCATGTGGAAAGGAGGATAGTGGTTGAGCATATTTGTACTATTCTCTAAACTCTATCCCATTTGTTAATGATCATGCATTACAACTTTTTAATCATATTTTTCTCAAGGAACAATTTTTAGACTCGTGACAAAGGCTATCATTCTAGCTCATCCAATCACTCTGACAAGCTGTATGTGCCAATACTGGAAAGGAGGATAAATTCCAAACTCTTATTTAATGACCAGTGACCTTTTTTACATTTGATAGTGCTTTTGGAAACATCGGTCTACTTTAGACCATTTGATCCATCTGAAATTGCCAATCAGAAGTTAATTTTTACTCTGAGAGTTACTTTAAAATTTCTTTGGCATCAAATAATAGTGGTTGTGGTTGAGGTATGCCTTTCAATTATGGCAGAAACCAAATTTCTTGATGTTGTCTTCGATTGGAAATTAACCTTTTACTGCACTTTTCATTACCAGGCTATGTGCATGCAGTCTTTGAACATTGTGAAAGCTCTCTTCTGGCTTATAAACACAGCTTGGCAAGTTGGCATTCTTAGTGACCTCCATGCTTTTGGCTTGTAAAGTTGCATGATAATCATTATTTCAATTTTTTTTTCAAATCTGTTACTCTTGTCAGTACTACTCATAAACAGAGTTCCTCATGGCTGGCTGTGTCTTGAGTGTTCAGTCATGTAACAATTTCCTCCTGTTGTAAGTTAGTGCCTTTATGTTGGTGATTTTAGTATATTTTGTTCTTCCAGCAGAATTTGACTGCATCTGTAGATTATTCTGAACAATTTGTTTGGGTGACAATGATGAATGTTTTCTAGTTTTCTTCACAGATGATGTTTGCATGCACTTTTGATGGAAGTTATGTTTATCCAAACTTAAAGCTCTGGCTCAAAGATTTCATCCTTTCAATTATGGCAGAAACCAAATTTCTTGATGTTGTCTTCGATTGGAAATTAACCTTTTACTGCACATTTCATTACCAGGCTATGTGCATGCAGTCTTTGAACATTGTGAAAGCTCTCTTCTGGTTTGTGTCGGAACTGTTCTCTCTGCAAAATTGACTTTGTAGGGATTAAGCATTCAGTATTCATTTGCCACCTGCTTCATATTTTAGCAATAAGAAACGGTATATACTTATAAATAATAATAAAGTTGTCAATGTATTTTTCCTAAACTATTAAATAGCTTTGACATATACTGGTAAAACATTACTGCAACAAATACTACCAAGGTAATGGAAAGGGTTAAACTATTTTTAACATATAGTATATCAGCACTTGTATAATATGTATGTTTGTGTATACTATTCATTAACTTAGTTAAATTTATTTTCTTACAGGGTGTATGGTCTACACCTCCACAAAATGAAAGTAAACTTAATCAAGCATACAGGGTATGTTTACTAAAATTTTACATATTCTTTTTGAACTTGTAAAAAATATGAATTGATCA